>OY757018.1:154182210-155422096 GCA_963580285.1 Lucinisca nassula
ACCATATCCTTAGGACTGCCGGGCATTTTTGAAACCATGACTAAAATGGGGGTAGGGGAGAACATTTCGCCCTAGAACCCGATCTTTTGGTTCATTTAGTCTTGTCTAGCCCGTTTTCAATAGAAGACAAAATGTACTGTTCGGTATGTGAAAACAAACTTTCTGATGACGTCATAGGTCATGGCGCAGGGGTCACGCTATGCTAAAACATGCTCACGGACTTCTTTTTTTTTTTTTTTTTTTTTTTTTTGCGTTTTTCTCAACCTAATTTTCCTCTCGTTTACCTTATGTACGTTTCACTCTTTTGTAACCTATTCTCGACATGTCTTTGTTTTGGCCGCACTTGTTTCGTACAGACAGCACGCCGTCTCAAAGAACATGGGGCAGAATGGCAATTTCAGAGGCTAATTTTTTCGACTTTTTGCCAGGTTTGGAAGCCTCTGGTCCTGTTCCAGTATCTCTTAGAGGATTGATATGCATGTTGCAAACAGTTGTTGGAATACCCTATTCAAAAACACCCTTATCAAAAGTATGGTTGAATATGGAAAGAAATGAGGGTCGTTCAAAAAGTTTTTGGCAGCAATTACGCAAAAATACGCTATGGTAGTGGAAAGGATATGGTGAAGTTATTTAGAACAGCGGAACTAGCCGTTTTAAACTTGAAATTCTTTATTTTTCGACATATTTTGTTGAAATATGAGGAAATCGGGCCAATTTACAGGGATTTTCACTTTTTTCACCATATCCTTAGGACTGCCGGGCATTTTTGAAACCATGACTAAAATGGGGGTAGGGGAGAACATTTCGCCCTAGAACCCGATCTTTTGGTTCATTTAGGTCTTGTCTAGCCCGTTTTCAATAGAAGACAAAATGTACTGTTCGGTATGTGAAAACAAACTTTCTGATGACGTCATAGGTCATGGCGCAGGGGTCACGCTATGCTAAAACATGCTCACGGACTTCTTTTTTTTTTTTTTTTTTTTTTTTTTGCGTTTTTCTCAACCTAATTTTCCTCTCGTTTTCTATCATTTTACCTTATGTACGTTTCACTCTTTTGTACCTATTCTCGACATGTCTTTGTTTTGGCCGCACTTGTTTCGTACAGACAGCACGCCGTCTCAAAGAACATGGGCAGAATGGCAATTTCAGAGGCTAATTTTTTCGACTTTTTGCCAGGTTTGGAAGCCTCTGGTCCTGTTCCAGTATCTCTTAGAGGATTGATATGCATGTTGCAAACAGTTGTTGGAATACCCTATTCAAAAACACCCTTATCAAAAGTATGGTTGAATATGGGAAAGAATGAGGGTCGTTCAAAAAGTTTTTGGCAGCAATTACGCAAAAATACGCTATGGTAGTGGAAAGGATATGGTGAAGTTATTTAGAACAGCGGAACTAGCCGTTTTAAACTTGAAATCTTTATTTTTCGACATATTTTGTTGAAATATGAGGAAATCGGGCCAATTTACAGGGATTTTCACTTTTTCACCATATCTTAGGACTGCCGGGCCATTTTTGAAACCATGACTAAAAATGGGGGTAGGGGAGAACATTTCGCCCTAGAACCCGATCTTTTGGTTCATTTAGTCTTGTCTAGCCCGTTTTCAATAGAAGACAAAATGTACTGTTCGGTATGTGAAAACAAACTTTCTGATGACGTCATAGGTCATGGCGCAGGGGTCACGCTATGCTAAAACATGCTCACGGACTTCTTTTTTTTTTTTTTTTTTTTTTTGCGTTTTTTCTCAACCTAATTTTCCTCTCGTTTTCTATCATTTTACCTTATGTACGTTTCACTCTTTTGTACCTATTCTCGACATGTCTTTGTTTTGGCCGCACTTGTTTCGTACAGACAGCACGCCGTCTCAAAGAACATGGGCAGAATGCAATTTCAGAGGCTAATTTTTTCGACTTTTTGCCAGGTTTGGAAGCCTCTGGTCCTGTTCCAGTATCTCTTAGAGGATTGATATGCATGTTGCAAAACAGTTGTTGGAATACCCTATTCAAAAACACCCTTATCAAAAGTATGGTTGAATATGGGAAAGAATGAGGGTCGTTCAAAAAGTTTTTGGCAGCAATTACGCAAAAATACGCTATGGTAGTGGAAAGGATATGGTGAAGTTATTTAGAACAGCGGAACTAGCCGTTTTAAACTTGAAATCTTTATTTTTCGACATATTTTGTTGAAATATGAGGAAATCGGGCCAATTACAGGGATTTTCACTTTTTCACCATATCCTTAGGACTGCCGGGCATTTTTGAAACCATGACTAAAATGGGGGTAGGGGAGAACATTTCGCCCTAGAACCCGATCTTTTGGTTCATTTAGTCTTGTCTAGCCCGTTTTCAATAGAAGACAAAATGTACTGTTCGGTATGTGAAAACAAACTTTCTGATGACGTCATAGGTCATGGCGCAGGGGTCACGCTATGCTAAAACATGCTCACGGACTTCTTTTTTTTTTTTTTTTTTTTTTTTTTGCGTTTTTCTCAACCTAATTTTCCTCTCGTTTTCTATCATTTACCTTATGTACGTTTCACTCTTTTGTACCTATTCTCGACATGTCTTTGTTTTGGCCGCACTTGTTTTCGTACAGACAGCACGCCGTCTCAAAGAACATGGGGCAGAAATGGCAATTTCAGAGGCTAATTTTTTCGACTTTTTGCCAGGTTTGGAAGCCTCTGGTCCTGTTCCAGTATCTCTTAGAGGATTGATATGCATGTTGCAAAACAGTTGTTGGAATACCCTATTCAAAAACACCCTTATCAAAAGTATGGTTGAATATGGGAAAGAATGAGGGTCGTTCAAAAAGTTTTTGGCAGCAATTACGCAAAAATACGCTATGGTAGTGGAAAGGATATGGTGAAGTTATTTAGAACAGCGGAACTAGCCGTTTTAAAACTTGAAATCTTTATTTTTCGACATATTTTGTTGAAATATGAGGAAATCGGGCCAATTTACAGGATTTTCAACTTTTTCACCATATCCTTAGGACTGCCGGGCATTTTTGAAACCATGACTAAAATGGGGTAGGGGAGAACATTTCGCCCTAGAACCCGATCTTTTGGTTCATTTAGTCTTTGGTCTAGCCCGTTTTCAATAGAAGACAAAATGTACTGTTCGGTATGTGAAAACAAACTTTCTGATGACGTCATAGGTCATGGCGCAGGGGTCACGCTATGCTAAAACATGCTCACGGACTTCTTTTTTTTTTTTTTTTTTTTTTTTTTGCGTTTTTCTCAACCTAATTTTCCTCTCGTTTTCTATCATTTTACCTTATGTACGTTTCACTCTTTTGTACCTATTCTCGACATGTCTTTGTTTTGGCCGCACTTGTTTCGTACAGACAGCACGCCGTCTCAAAGAACATGGGGCAGAATGGCAATTTCAGAGGCTAATTTTTTCGACTTTTTGCCAGGTTTGGAAGCCTCTGGTCCTGTTCCAGTATCTCTTAGAGGATTGATATGCATGTTGCAAACAGTTGTTGGAATACCCTATTCAAAAACACCCTTATCAAAAGTATGGTTGAATATGGGAAAGAATGAGGGTCGTTCAAAAAGTTTTTGGCAGCAATTACGCAAAAATACGCTATGGTAGTGGAAAGGATATGGTGAAGTTATTTAGAACAGCGGAACTAGCCGTTTTAAACTTGAAATCTTTATTTTTCGACATATTTTGTTGAAATATGAGGAAATCGGGCCAATTTACAGGGATTTTCACTTTTTCACCATATCCTTAGGACTGCCGGGCATTTTTGAAACCATGACTAAAATGGGGGTAGGGGAGAACATTTCGCCCTAGAACCCGATCTTTTGGTTCATTTAGTCTTGTCTAGCCCGTTTTCAATAGAAGACAAAATGTACTGTTCGGTATGTGAAAACAAACTTTCTGATGACGTCATAGGTCATGGCGCAGGGGTCACGCTATGCTAAAACATGCTCACGGACTTCTTTTTTTTTTTTTTTTTTTTTTTTTGCGTTTTTCTCAACCTAATTTTCCTCTCGTTTTCTATCATTTTACCTTATGTACGTTTCACTCTTTTGTACCTATTCTCGACATGTCTTTGTTTTGGCCGCACTTGTTTCGTACAGACAGCACGCCGTCTCAAAGAACATGGGGCAGAATGGCAATTTCAGAGGCTAATTTTTTCGACTTTTTGCCAGGTTTGGAAGCCTCTGGTCCTGTTCCAGTATCTCTTAGAGGATTGATATGCATGTTGCAAACAGTTGTTGGAATACCCTATTCAAAAACACCCTTATCAAAAGTATGGTTGAATATGGGAAAGAATGAGGGTCGTTCAAAAAGTTTTTGGCAGCAATTACGCAAAAATACGCTATGGTAGTGGAAAGGATATGGTGAAGTTATTTAGAACAGCGGAACTAGCCGTTTTAAACTTGAAATCTTTATTTTTCGACATATTTTGTTGAAATATGAGGAAATCGGGCCAATTTACAGGGATTTTCACTTTTTCACCATATCCTTAGGACTGCCGGGCATTTTTGAAACCATGACTAAAATGGGGGTAGGGGAGAACATTTCGCCCTAGAACCCGATCTTTTGGTTCATTTAGTCTTGTCTAGCCCGTTTTCAATAGAAGACAAAATGTACTGTTCGGTATGTGAAAACAAACTTTCTGATGACGTCATAGGTCATGGCGCAGGGGTCACGCTATGCTAAAACATGCTCACGGACTTCTTTTTTTTTTTTTTTTTTTTTTTGCGTTTTTCTCAACCTAATTTTCCTCTCGTTTTCTATCATTTTACCTTATGTACGTTTCACTCTTTTGTACCTATTCTCGACATGTCTTTGTTTTGGCCGCACTTGTTTCGTACAGACAGCACGCCGTCTCAAAGAACATGGGGCAGAATGGCAATTTCAGAGGCTAATTTTTTCGACTTTTTGCCAGGTTTGGAAGCCTCTGGTCCTGTTCCAGTATCTCTTAGAGGATTGATATGCATGTTGCAAACAGTTGTTGGAATACCCTATTCAAAAACACCCTTATCAAAAGTATGGTTGAATATGGGAAAGAATGAGGGTCGTTCAAAAAGTTTTTGGCAGCAATTACGCAAAAATACGCTATGGTAGTGGAAAGGATATGGTGAAGTTATTTAGAACAGCGGAACTAGCCGTTTTAAACTTGAAATCTTTATTTTTCGACATATTTTGTTGAAATATGAGGAAATCGGGCCAATTTACAGGGATTTTCACTTTTTCACCATATCCTTAGGACTGCCGGGCATTTTTGAAACCATGACTAAAATGGGGGTAGGGGAGAACATTTCGCCCTAGAACCCGATCTTTTGGTTCATTTAGTCTTGTCTAGCCCGTTTTCAATAGAAGACAAAATGTACTGTTCGGTATGTGAAAACAAACTTTCTGATGACGTCATAGGTCATGGCGCAGGGGTCACGCTATGCTAAAACATGCTCACGGACTTCTTTTTTTTTTTTTTTTTTTTTTTTTTTGCGTTTTTCTCAACCTAATTTTCCTCTCGTTTTCTATCATTTTACCTTATGTACGTTTCACTCTTTTGTACCTATTCTCGACATGTCTTTGTTTTGGCCGCACTTGTTTCGTACAGACAGCACGCCGTCTCAAAGAACATGGGGCAGAATGGCAATTTCAGAGGCTAATTTTTTCGACTTTTTGCCAGGTTTGGAAGCCTCTGGTCCTGTTCCAGTATCTCTTAGAGGATTGATATGCATGTTGCAAACAGTTGTTGGAATACCCTATTCAAAAACACCCTTATCAAAAGTATGGTTGAATATGGGAAAGAATGAGGGTCGTTCAAAAAGTTTTTGGCAGCAATTACGCAAAAATACGCTATGGTAGTGGAAAGGATATGGTGAAGTTATTTAGAACAGCGGAACTAGCCGTTTTAAACTTGAAATCTTTATTTTTCGACATATTTTGTTGAAATATGAGGAAATCGGGCCAATTTACAGGGATTTTCACTTTTTCACCATATCCTTAGGACTGCCGGGCATTTTTGAAACCATGACTAAAATGGGGGTAGGGGAGAACATTTCGCCCTAGAACCCGATCTTTTGGTTCATTTAGTCTTGTCTAGCCCGTTTTCAATAGAAGACAAAATGTACTGTTCGGTATGTGAAAACAAACTTTCTGATGACGTCATAGGTCATGGCGCAGGGGTCACGCTATGCTAAAACATGCTCACGGACTTCTTTTTTTTTTTTTTTTTTTTTTTTTTGCGTTTTTCTCAACCTAATTTTCCTCTCGTTTTCTATCATTTTACCTTATGTACGTTTCACTCTTTTGTACCTATTCTCGACATGTCTTTGTTTTGGCCGCACTTGTTTCGTACAGACAGCACGCCGTCTCAAAGAACATGGGGCAGAATGGCAATTTCAGAGGCTAATTTTTTCGACTTTTTGCCAGGTTTGGAAGCCTCTGGTCCTGTTCCAGTATCTCTTAGAGGATTGATATGCATGTTGCAAACAGTTGTTGGAATACCCTATTCAAAAACACCCTTATCAAAAGTATGGTTGAATATGGGAAAGAATGAGGGTCGTTCAAAAAGTTTTTGGCAGCAATTACGCAAAAATACGCTATGGTAGTGGAAAGGATATGGTGAAGTTATTTAGAACAGCGGAACTAGCCGTTTTAAACTTGAAATCTTTATTTTTCGACATATTTTGTTGAAATATGAGGAAATCGGGCCAATTTACAGGGATTTTCACTTTTTCACCATATCCTTAGGACTGCCGGGCATTTTTGAAACCATGACTAAAATGGGGGTAGGGGAGAACATTTCGCCCTAGAACCCGATCTTTTGGTTCATTTAGTCTTGTCTAGCCCGTTTTCAATAGAAGACAAAATGTACTGTTCGGTATGTGAAAACAAACTTTCTGATGACGTCATAGGTCATGGCGCAGGGGTCACGCTATGCTAAAACATGCTCACGGACTTCTTTTTTTTTTTTTTTTTTTTTTTTGCGTTTTTCTCAACCTAATTTTCCTCTCGTTTTCTATCATTTTACCTTATGTACGTTTCACTCTTTTGTACCTATTCTCGACATGTCTTTGTTTTGGCCGCACTTGTTTCGTACAGACAGCACGCCGTCTCAAAGAACATGGGGCAGAATGGCAATTTCAGAGGCTAATTTTTTCGACTTTTTGCCAGGTTTGGAAGCCTCTGGTCCTGTTCCAGTATCTCTTAGAGGATTGATATGCATGTTGCAAACAGTTGTTGGAATACCCTATTCAAAAACACCCTTATCAAAAGTATGGTTGAATATGGGAAAGAATGAGGGTCGTTCAAAAAGTTTTTGGCAGCAATTACGCAAAAATACGCTATGGTAGTGGAAAGGATATGGTGAAGTTATTTAGAACAGCGGAACTAGCCGTTTTAAACTTGAAATCTTTATTTTTCGACATATTTTGTTGAAATATGAGGAAATCGGGCCAATTTACAGGGATTTTCACTTTTTCACCATATGGTGAAGTTATTTAGAACAGCGGAACTAGCCGTTTTAAACTTGAAATCTTTATTTTTCGACATATTTTGTTGAAATATGAGGAAATCGGGCCAATTTACAGGGATTTTCACTTTTTCACCATATCCTTAGGACTGCCGGGCATTTTTGAAACCATGACTAAAATGGGGGTAGGGGAGAACATTTCGCCCTAGAACCCGATCTTTTGGTTCATTTAGTCTTGTCTAGCCCGTTTTCAATAGAAGACAAAATGTACTGTTCGGTATGTGAAAACAAACTTTCTGATGACGTCATAGGTCATGGCGCAGGGGTCACGCTATGCTAAAACATGCTCACGGACTTCTTTTTTTTTTTTTTTTTTTTTTTTTGCGTTTTTCTCAACCTAATTTTCCTCTCGTTTTCTATCATTTTACCTTATGTACGTTTCACTCTTTTGTACCTATTCTCGACATGTCTTTGTTTTGGCCGCACTTGTTTCGTACAGACAGCACGCCGTCTCAAAGAACATGGGGCAGAATGGCAATTTCAGAGGCTAATTTTTTCGACTTTTTGCCAGGTTTGGAAGCCTCTGGTCCTGTTCCAGTATCTCTTAGAGGATTGATATGCATGTTGCAAACAGTTGTTGGAATACCCTATTCAAAAACACCCTTATCAAAAGTATGGTTGAATATGGGAAAGAATGAGGGTCGTTCAAAAAGTTTTTGGCAGCAATTACGCAAAAATACGCTATGGTAGTGGAAAGGATATGGTGAAGTTATTTAGAACAGCGGAACTAGCCGTTTTAAACTTGAAATCTTTATTTTTCGACATATTTTGTTGAAATATGAGGAAATCGGGCCAATTTACAGGGATTTTCACTTTTTCACCATATCCTTAGGACTGCCGGGCATTTTTGAAACCATGACTAAAATGGGGGTAGGGGAGAACATTTCGCCCTAGAACCCGATCTTTTGGTTCATTTAGTCTTGTCTAGCCCGTTTTCAATAGAAGACAAAATGTACTGTTCGGTATGTGAAAACAAACTTTCTGATGACGTCATAGGTCATGGCGCAGGGGTCACGCTATGCTAAAACATGCTCACGGACTTCTTTTTTTTTTTTTTTTTTTTTTTTTTGCGTTTTTCTCAACCTAATTTTCCTCTCGTTTTCTATCATTTTACCTTATGTACGTTTCACTCTTTTGTACCTATTCTCGACATGTCTTTGTTTTGGCCGCACTTGTTTCGTACAGACAGCACGCCGTCTCAAAGAACATGGGGCAGAATGGCAATTTCAGAGGCTAATTTTTTCGACTTTTTGACAGGTTTGGAAGCCTCTGGTCCTGTTCCAGTATCTCTTAGAGGATTGATATGCATGTTGCAAACAGTTGTTGGAATACCCTATTCAAAAACACCCTTATCAAAAGTATGGTTGAATATGGGAAAGAATGAGGGTCGTTCAAAAAGTTTTTGGCAGCAATTACGCAAAAATACGCTATGGTAGTGGAAAGGATATGGTGAAGTTATTTAGAACAGCGGAACTAGCCGTTTTAAACTTGAAATCTTTATTTTTCGACATATTTTGTTGAAATATGAGGAAATCGGGCCAATTTACAGGGATTTTCACTTTTTCACCATATCCTTAGGACTGCCGGGCATTTTTGAAACCATGACTAAAATGGGGGTAGGGGAGAACATTTCGCCCTAGAACCCGATCTTTTGGTTCATTTAGTCTTGTCTAGCCCGTTTTCAATAGAAGACAAAATGTACTGTTCGGTATGTGAAAACAAACTTTCTGATGACGTCATAGGTCATGGCGCAGGGGTCACGCTATGCTAAAACATGCTCACGGACTTCTTTTTTTTTTTTTTTTTTTTTTTTTGCGTTTTTCTCAACCTAATTTTCCTCTCGTTTTCTATCATTTTACCTTATGTACGTTTCACTCTTTTGTACCTATTCTCGACATGTCTTTGTTTTGGCCGCACTTGTTTCGTACAGACAGCACGCCGTCTCAAAGAACATGGGGCAGAATGGCAATTTCAGAGGCTAATTTTTTCGACTTTTTGCCAGGTTTGGAAGCCTCTGGTCCTGTTCCAGTATCTCTTAGAGGATTGATATGCATGTTGCAAACAGTTGTTGGAATACCCTATTCAAAAACACCCTTATCAAAAGTATGGTTGAATATGGGAAAGAATGAGGGTCGTTCAAAAAGTTTTTGGCAGCAATTACGCAAAAATACGCTATGGTAGTGGAAAGGATATGGTGAAGTTATTTAGAACAGCGGAACTAGCCGTTTTAAACTTGAAATCTTTATTTTTCGACATATTTTGTTGAAATATGAGGAAATCGGGCCAATTTACAGGGATTTTCACTTTTTCACCATATCCTTAGGACTGCCGGGCATTTTTGAAACCATGACTAAAATGGGGGTAGGGGAGAACATTTCGCCCTAGAACCCGATCTTTTGGTTCATTTAGTCTTGTCTAGCCCGTTTTCAATAGAAGACAAAATGTACTGTTCGGTATGTGAAAACAAACTTTCTGATGACGTCATAGGTCATGGCGCAGGGGTCACGCTATGCTAAAACATGCTCACGGACTTCTTTTTTTTTTTTTTTTTTTTTTTTTTTGCGTTTTTCTCAACCTAATTTTCCTCTCGTTTTCTATCATTTTACCTTATGTACGTTTCACTCTTTTGTACCTATTCTCGACATGTCTTTGTTTTGGCCGCACTTGTTTCGTACAGACAGCACGCCGTCTCAAAGAACATGGGGCAGAATGGCAATTTCAGAGGCTAATTTTTTCGACTTTTTGCCAGGTTTGGAAGCCTCTGGTCCTGTTCCAGTATCTCTTAGAGGATTGATATGCATGTTGCAAACAGTTGTTGGAATACCCTATTCAAAAACACCCTTATCAAAAGTATGGTTGAATATGGGAAAGAATGAGGGTCGTTCAAAAAGTTTTTGGCAGCAATTACGCAAAAATACGCTATGGTAGTGGAAAGGATATGGTGAAGTTATTTAGAACAGCGGAACTAGCCGTTTTAAACTTGAAATCTTTATTTTTCGACATATTTTGTTGAAATATGAGGAAATCGGGCCAATTTACAGGGATTTTCACTTTTTCACCATATCCTTAGGACTGCCGGGCATTTTTGAAACCATGACTAAAATGGGGGTAGGGGAGAACATTTCGCCCTAGAACCCGATCTTTTGGTTCATTTAGTCTTGTCTAGCCCGTTTTCAATAGAAGACAAAATGTACTGTTCGGTATGTGAAAACAAACTTTCTGATGACGTCATAGGTCATGGCGCAGGGGTCACGCTATGCTAAAACATGCTCACGGACTTCTTTTTTTTTTTTTTTTTTTTTTTTGCGTTTTTCTCAACCTAATTTTCCTCTCGTTTTCTATCATTTTACCTTATGTACGTTTCACTCTTTTGTACCTATTCTCGACATGTCTTTGTTTTGGCCGCACTTGTTTCGTACAGACAGCACGCCGTCTCAAAGAACATGGGGCAGAATGGCAATTTCAGAGGCTAATTTTTTCGACTTTTTGCCAGGTTTGGAAGCCTCTGGTCCTGTTCCAGTATCTCTTAGAGGATTGATATGCATGTTGCAAACAGTTGTTGGAATACCCTATTCAAAAACACCCTTATCAAAAGTATGGTTGAATATGGGAAAGAATGAGGGTCGTTCAAAAAGTTTTTGGCAGCAATTACGCAAAAATACGCTATGGTAGTGGAAAGGATATGGTGAAGTTATTTAGAACAGCGGAACTAGCCGTTTTAAACTTGAAATCTTTATTTTTCGACATATTTTGTTGAAATATGAGGAAATCGGGCCAATTTACAGGGATTTTCACTTTTTCACCATATCCTTAGGACTGCCGGGCATTTTTGAAACCATGACTAAAATGGGGGTAGGGGAGAACATTTCGCCCTAGAACCCGATCTTTTGGTTCATTTAGTCTTGTCTAGCCCGTTTTCAATAGAAGACAAAATGTACTGTTCGGTATGTGAAAACAAACTTTCTGATGACGTCATAGGTCATGGCGCAGGGGTCACGCTATGCTAAAACATGCTCACGGACTTCTTTTTTTTTTTTTTTTTTTTTTTTTTGCGTTTTTCTCAACCTAATTTTCCTCTCGTTTTCTATCATTTTACCTTATGTACGTTTCACTCTTTTGTACCTATTCTCGACATGTCTTTGTTTTGGCCGCACTTGTTTCGTACAGACAGCACGCCGTCTCAAAGAACATGGGGCAGAATGGCAATTTCAGAGGCTAATTTTTTCGACTTTTTGCCAGGTTTGGAAGCCTCTGGTCCTGTTCCAGTATCTCTTAGAGGATTGATATGCATGTTGCAAACAGTTGTTGGAATACCCTATTCAAAAACACCCTTATCAAAAGTATGGTTGAATATGGGAAAGAATGAGGGTCGTTCAAAAAGTTTTTGGCAGCAATTACGCAAAAATACGCTATGGTAGTGGAAAGGATATGGTGAAGTTATTTAGAACAGCGGAACTAGCCGTTTTAAACTTGAAATCTTTATTTTTCGACATATTTTGTTGAAATATGAGGAAATCGGGCCAATTTACAGGGATTTTCACTTTTTCACCATATCCTTAGGACTGCCGGGCATTTTTGAAACCATGACTAAAATGGGGGTAGGGGAGAACATTTCGCCCTAGAACCCGATCTTTTGGTTCATTTAGTCTTGTCTAGCCCGTTTTCAATAGAAGACAAAATGTACTGTTCGGTATGTGAAAACAAACTTTCTGATGACGTCATAGGTCATGGCGCAGGGGTCACGCTATGCTAAAACATGCTCACGGACTTCTTTTTTTTTTTTTTTTTTTTTTTTGCGTTTTTCTCAACCTAATTTTCCTCTCGTTTTCTATCATTTTACCTTATGTACGTTTCACTCTTTTGTACCTATTCTCGACATGTCTTTGTTTTGGCCGCACTTGTTTCGTACAGACAGCACGCCGTCTCAAAGAACATGGGGCAGAATGGCAATTTCAGAGGCTAATTTTTTCGACTTTTTGCCAGGTTTGGAAGCCTCTGGTCCTGTTCCAGTATCTCTTAGAGGATTGATATGCATGTTGCAAACAGTTGTTGGAATACCCTATTCAAAAACACCCTTATCAAAAGTATGGTTGAATATGGGAAAGAATGAGGGTCGTTCAAAAAGTTTTTGGCAGCAATTACGCAAAAATACGCTATGGTAGTGGAAAGGATATGGTGAAGTTATTTAGAACAGCGGAACTAGCCGTTTTAAACTTGAAATCTTTATTTTTCGACATATTTTGTTGAAATATGAGGAAATCGGGCCAATTTACAGGGATTTTCACTTTTTCACCATATCCTTAGGACTGCCGGGCATTTTTGAAACCATGACTAAAATGGGGGTAGGGGAGAACATTTCGCCCTAGAACCCGATCTTTTGGTTCATTTAGTCTTGTCTAGCCCGTTTTCAATAGAAGACAAAATGTACTGTTCGGTATGTGAAAACAAACTTTCTGATGACGTCATAGGTCATGGCGCAGGGGTCACGCTATGCTAAAACATGCTCACGGACTTCTTTTTTTTTTTTTTTTTTTTTTTTTTTGCGTTTTTCTCAACCTAATTTTCCTCTCGTTTTCTATCATTTTACCTTATGTACGTTTCACTCTTTTGTACCTATTCTCGACATGTCTTTGTTTTGGCCGCACTTGTTTCGTACAGACAGCACGCCGTCTCAAAGAACATGGGGCAGAATGGCAATTTCAGAGGCTAATTTTTTCGACTTTTTGCCAGGTTTGGAAGCCTCTGGTCCTGTTCCAGTATCTCTTAGAGGATTGATATGCATGTTGCAAACAGTTGTTGGAATACCCTATTCAAAAACACCCTTATCAAAAGTATGGTTGAATATGGGAAAGAATGAGGGTCGTTCAAAAAGTTTTTGGCAGCAATTACGCAAAAATACGCTATGGTAGTGGAAAGGATATGGTGAAGTTATTTAGAACAGCGGAACTAGCCGTTTTAAACTTGAAATCTTTATTTTTCGACATATTTTGTTGAAATATGAGGAAATCGGGCCAATTTACAGGGATTTTCACTTTTTCACCATATCCTTAGGACTGCCGGGCATTTTTGAAACCATGACTAAAATGGGGGTAGGGGAGAACATTTCGCCCTAGAACCCGATCTTTTGGTTCATTTAGTCTTGTCTAGCCCGTTTTCAATAGAAGACAAAATGTACTGTTCGGTATGTGAAAACAAACTTTCTGATGACGTCATAGGTCATGGCGCAGGGGTCACGCTATGCTAAAACATGCTCACGGACTTCTTTTTTTTTTTTTTTTTTTTTTTTTGCGTTTTTCTCAACCTAATTTTCCTCTCGTTTTCTATCATTTTACCTTATGTACGTTTCACTCTTTTGTACCTATTCTCGACATGTCTTTGTTTTGGCCGCACTTGTTTCGTACAGACAGCACGCCGTCTCAAAGAACATGGGGCAGAATGGCAATTTCAGAGGCTAATTTTTTCGACTTTTTGCCAGGTTTGGAAGCCTCTGGTCCTGTTCCAGTATCTCTTAGAGGATTGATATGCATGTTGCAAACAGTTGTTGGAATACCCTATTCAAAAACACCCTTATCAAAAGTATGGTTGAATATGGGAAAGAATGAGGGTCGTTCAAAAAGTTTTTGGCAGCAATTACGCAAAAATACGCTATGGTAGTGGAAAGGATATGGTGAAGTTATTTAGAACAGCGGAACTAGCCGTTTTAAACTTGAAATCTTTATTTTTCGACATATTTTGTTGAAATATGAGGAAATCGGGCCAATTTACAGGGATTTTCACTTTTTCACCATATCCTTAGGACTGCCGGGCATTTTTGAAACCATGACTAAAATGGGGGTAGGGGAGAACATTTCGCCCTAGAACCCGATCTTTTGGTTCATTTAGTCTTGTCTAGCCCGTTTTCAATAGAAGACAAAATGTACTGTTCGGTATGTGAAAACAAACTTTCTGATGACGTCATAGGTCATGGCGCAGGGGTCACGCTATGCTAAAACATGCTCACGGACTTCTTTTTTTTTTTTTTTTTTTTTTTTTTTGCGTTTTTCTCAACCTAATTTTCCTCTCGTTTTCTATCATTTTACCTTATGTACGTTTCACTCTTTTGTACCTATTCTCGACATGTCTTTGTTTTGGCCGCACTTGTTTCGTACAGACAGCACGCCGTCTCAAAGAACATGGGGCAGAATGGCAATTTCAGAGGCTAATTTTTTCGACTTTTTGCCAGGTTTGGAAGCCTCTGGTCCTGTTCCAGTATCTCTTAGAGGATTGATATGCATGTTGCAAACAGTTGTTGGAATACCCTATTCAAAAACACCCTTATCAAAAGTATGGTTGAATATGGGAAAGAATGAGGGTCGTTCAAAAAGTTTTTGGCAGCAATTACGCAAAAATACGCTATGGTAGTGGAAAGGATATGGTGAAGTTATTTAGAACAGCGGAACTAGCCGTTTTAAACTTGAAATCTTTATTTTTCGACATATTTTGTTGAAATATGAGGAAATCGGGCCAATTTACAGGGATTTTCACTTTTTCACCATATCCTTAGGACTGCCGGGCATTTTTGAAACCATGACTAAAATGGGGGTAGGGGAGAACATTTCGCCCTAGAACCCGATCTTTTGGTTCATTTAGTCTTGTCTAGCCCGTTTTCAATAGAAGACAAAATGTACTGTTCGGTATGTGAAAACAAACTTTCTGATGACGTCATAGGTCATGGCGCAGGGGTCACGCTATGCTAAAACATGCTCACGGACTTCTTTTTTTTTTTTTTTTTTTTTTTTTGCGTTTTTCTCAACCTAATTTTCCTCTCGTTTTCTATCATTTTACCTTATGTACGTTTCACTCTTTTGTACCTATTCTCGACATGTCTTTGTTTTGGCCGCACTTGTTTCGTACAGACAGCACGCCGTCTCAAAGAACATGGGGCAGAATGGCAATTTCAGAGGCTAATTTTTTCGACTTTTTGCCAGGTTTGGAAGCCTCTGGTCCTGTTCCAGTATCTCTTAGAGGATTGATATGCATGTTGCAAACAGTTGTTGGAATACCCTATTCAAAAACACCCTTATCAAAAGTATGGTTGAATATGGGAAAGAATGAGGGTCGTTCAAAAAGTTTTTGGCAGCAATTACGCAAAAATACGCTATGGTAGTGGAAAGGATATGGTGAAGTTATTTAGAACAGCGGAACTAGCCGTTTTAAACTTGAAATCTTTATTTTTCGACATATTTTGTTGAAATATGAGGAAATCGGGCCAATTTACAGGGATTTTCACTTTTTCACCATATCCTTAGGACTGCCGGGCATTTTTGAAACCATGACTAAAATGGGGGTAGGGGAGAACATTTCGCCCTAGAACCCGATCTTTTGGTTCATTTAGTCTTGTCTAGCCCGTTTTCAATAGAAGACAAAATGTACTGTTCGGTATGTGAAAACAAACTTTCTGATGACGTCATAGGTCATGGCGCAGGGGTCACGCTATGCTAAAACATGCTCACGGACTTCTTTTTTTTTTTTTTTTTTTTTTTTTTTGCGTTTTTCTCAACCTAATTTTCCTCTCGTTTTCTATCATTTTACCTTATGTACGTTTCACTCTTTTGTACCTATTCTCGACATGTCTTTGTTTTGGCCGCACTTGTTTCGTACAGACAGCACGCCGTCTCAAAGAACATGGGGCAGAATGGCAATTTCAGAGGCTAATTTTTTCGACTTTTTGCCAGGTTTGGAAGCCTCTGGTCCTGTTCCAGTATCTCTTAGAGGATTGATATGCATGTTGCAAACAGTTGTTGGAATACCCTATTCAAAAACACCCTTATCAAAAGTATGGTTGAATATGGGAAAGAATGAGGGTCGTTCAAAAAGTTTTTGGCAGCAATTACGCAAAAATACGCTATGGTAGTGGAAAGGATATGGTGAAGTTATTTAGAACAGCGGAACTAGCCGTTTTAAACTTGAAATCTTTATTTTTCGACATATTTTGTTGAAATATGAGGAAATCGGGCCAATTTACAGGGATTTTCACTTTTTCACCATATCCTTAGGACTGCCGGGCATTTTTGAAACCATGACTAAAATGGGGGTAGGGGAGAACATTTCGCCCTAGAACCCGATCTTTTGGTTCATTTAGTCTTGTCTAGCCCGTTTTCAATAGAAGACAAAATGTACTGTTCGGTATGTGAAAACAAACTTTCTGATGACGTCATAGGTCATGGCGCAGGGGTCACGCTATGCTAAAACATGCTCACGGACTTCTTTTTTTTTTTTTTTTTTTTTTTTTGCGTTTTTCTCAACCTAATTTTCCTCTCGTTTTCTATCATTTTACCTTATGTACGTTTCACTCTTTTGTACCTATTCTCGACATGTCTTTGTTTTGGCCGCACTTGTTTCGTACAGACAGCACGCCGTCTCAAAGAACATGGGGCAGAATGGCAATTTCAGAGGCTAATTTTTTCGACTTTTTGCCAGGTTTGGAAGCCTCTGGTCCTGTTCCAGTATCTCTTAGAGGATTGATATGCATGTTGCAAACAGTTGTTGGAATACCCTATTCAAAAACACCCTTATCAAAAGTATGGTTGAATATGGGAAAGAATGAGGGTCGTTCAAAAAGTTTTTGGCAGCAATTACGCAAAAATACGCTATGGTAGTGGAAAGGATATGGTGAAGTTATTTAGAACAGCGGAACTAGCCGTTTTAAACTTGAAATCTTTATTTTTCGACATATTTTGTTGAAATATGAGGAAATCGGGCCAATTTACAGGGATTTTCACTTTTTCACCATATCCTTAGGACTGCCGGGCATTTTTGAAACCATGACTAAAATGGGGGTAGGGGAGAACATTTCGCCCTAGAACCCGATCTTTTGGTTCATTTAGTCTTGTCTAGCCCGTTTTCAATAGAAGACAAAATGTACTGTTCGGTATGTGAAAACAAACTTTCTGATGACGTCATAGGTCATGGCGCAGGGGTCACGCTATGCTAAAACATGCTCACGGACTTCTTTTTTTTTTTTTTTTTTTTTTTTTTGCGTTTTTCTCAACCTAATTTTCCTCTCGTTTTCTATCATTTTACCTTATGTACGTTTCACTCTTTTGTACCTATTCTCGACATGTCTTTGTTTTGGCCGCACTTGTTTCGTACAGACAGCACGCCGTCTCAAAGAACATGGGGCAGAATGGCAATTTCAGAGGCTAATTTTTTCGACTTTTTGCCAGGTTTGGAAGCCTCTGGTCCTGTTCCAGTATCTCTTAGAGGATTGATATGCATGTTGCAAACAGTTGTTGGAATACCCTATTCAAAAACACCCTTATCAAAAGTATGGTTGAATATGGGAAAGAATGAGGGTCGTTCAAAAAGTTTTTGGCAGCAATTACGCAAAAATACGCTATGGTAGTGGAAAGGATATGCCAAACCTTTTTTTCTCAATAAACCTAGTTTCACCTCGGTTTAAACCACGACTCACAGTCTTGTTCCCAGATACAACCCTTTTCTGGATGTTTTCCAAAGTTGGATCATCAACCTGAGCTTGCTTGAAAGCCTCCTTGTCATCGTTAATGATCTGATCGGGAACCTTAAGTTTTCTGTAAGGCTTCTCATCCTGCCTAGTTCGAGACCTAGTTACAGCCGCAGCTGAGAAATGAGACATATCAGGAAGTTTTGATCCATCAATGTTACCGATAACCAAATCGTACAACGTATCATCCATACACAAAGCTTCAGTTTTCCCAGTGAAAAAAGGACAATCAATGTCAATCATTGCCAAAGGATACCTTTGTGTGGATTCATCAATCAACGTAACATTTGATTCCTTCCCTATTAACTGACTATCCGAAACCAAACTTCTCCGAACGAAACAGCCTGTACACCCAGTATCTCTTGATACAACCACCTTTTTATTATTAACCAATCCTTGTGCCGTCGGTAACCTTGCCTTTAAGAAGTAACAGACACCTTCCCTAGTTTCCTTACTACACTCCTCCATATCCGAAATCAAAGGATCACCAACCTTATTTTCAAAAATACTTCCAATCTCATCACCTTTCCTAGTTACTTCCGTTTGACAAAAACTAACTTGGTGTGCTGCGCCAGGTGGTGTGCCGTTATTTTTACCGCGTCCGCGAAAAGACCATCTAAAATTACCACGACCACGTGTATAACCACGACCTACATTCTGCGTATTCTCATTCTTAACCTGAGAACCTTGAGTCTCTACGCGCGTGTTAAAATTTTCCTTAACACCGCTATCCCCAACTCCAGTTGCTCCTACCTCTGCGCTATATAATTGTTTTCTGTCGGGGTTCTTAAAACATTTAATTGTTAAATGCCCCTTACCGCATATGCTTCACTTGATATCCGATCTACCACTCGGTTTGTTCGAGTCAACTTTGTCCTGTTTACCCTGCGCTGCGCCTCTATTATCGCGTTGCCCCTTATTAATGCAACTATATACGCCCCCGCGCGCTTCTGCAAACAAATCTGCCTCCCTGACCATTTCATCTAAATTACCAAACTGTTTTGGCTTCAGATGTACATACAGTTCTCTATTACATGACTCCAGGAACTGATCCCTTGCCATGAAATCACAGACAGCCGGAAAAGATTTTTCTATCTTTGCCATATTAAGCCATTTTTCTAAATAACTTCTCAATCTACTACTGAACTGTATGAACGTTTCTGATTTCTCGGGCCTACTATAACGAAACTGCTTCCTAAATCCGCGCTCTGTCATGTCAAAATTCTTTAATAAAGCGTGCTTTAACTTATCATAATCCGCCGCATCCTCATTTGACAACCGGTCATATACATCAAGTGCGCGCCCTTTGAGCAATGCACTTAAATACGCGGCCCAAACACTCTTATCCCATTTATTCGCCGTAGCATATTTCTCAAACCTAGATAAATAACTATCCATTTTATCTTTACCCTCTTCAAAATAAGGTAACTTAGGATCCCGGGCATGAGCCACCTTCTCAGCTTTTTGCTTTTCAAATTCTAGCTCGAGCTTCGCTCTCTGCATTTCTAATTGGTTCCTTAATTCTTGGTGCTGTAATTCAAACCCATGTTTGATTTGTTCTAAATGGGCCTCACTAATCTCTTTTGCCTACCTTTCACTTTGAATGCTTGCTATTTCAAGCTCCTTATTAACATTCAACATAGCTAGTTCATGTGCCCTTTCTTTCTCCTTTTCTTCTAACTTAGCTAGTTCATGTACCCTTTCCTTTTCCTTTTCCTCCCTTTCCTTTTCCTTTTCCTCAGACCTTAACCTTTCTTAATCCCTTTGCTCTTGCCTTTCTGCCCGCTCAATACCTTGCTGCTCCTTAACAAAACCTTGTAACTCCTTCCCCTCATAACCTAACTCCTTTCCCATTTGCATTAAACGCTCCATTATTGATAACGTAAATATCACTTTACTACCAAAACCACTATAAACTGATCAGTTATGATCAGTGATGATTGAATGGGCTTAAACTAAAACGTTAAGATATGTGTTATACGCGTTAATCTAACTAAAACGTTAGTTATTAAAGCACACGCGATTTGAAATGTCAAATGCTTTCAGCAAAGTATGACGTTGCGCAATGGTAGTCTTATATGACGTCATAAACTGACGACGTTTACAGTTAAATGCTACAATCCGAAGTTTCATCACATTACAAAACTCCGATCATAACAAGTCACCATTAATGTTTCTATTACGTCATACCTAACCTCAAGCCACAGCGTAAATATTAACGCTACCGTTATGTCAACGTCAGTAAATTGTTAACGTCACTACGTCAGAACCATGTGTGGGTAAGATCAATTAGTAACTCCAGTTTAGAATGTCAGGTAACACAATTAAGTGGAGTCTACTAAAATTTTTCGTTACCAAGAAAAAAGGATGGTTTGCCTTGCCTTCCTGTGCAGAAATTATAAACTTGTCAGTATCCATTTAGTTGAATACATGGGTTTCGCACTTCATCAACGCAGGAAGGAAGATTCAAGTTAATTTCCAAATGTGGCTGTCAATGCATTTTTTTTTTTTTTTTTTTTTTTGAAATTGATGTTTCAGAGCATCAATGTGCTGTTCCACAGCCGGGAACACCAGCCAGAGATCAAATCCCCACTTCAATGACACCAAATGTTACATGTGGGTTTACGGCGTCCCGCAAAACCCCATGCTGACAAGACAACCGAGCGTGATGTCTGACAGGTGTACGGGCAGCTGTGGGGTAAGGCACAAGAAAGATATCAAATGAATGACATGAATTATTTACAGCATTTATATACAACAATACAAACACAAAACATCACATTTAGTTGCTTCTGCAGCCCACTCAAGACGTCCGCCCCGAAAGCAAAACAATGTTCTGTACTCGGAACGGGTGACGTGAATACCTACAGAAGCAAACAACAAAAACAACAACAAAATAAAAAGAAACAACACAAGACGCGACTGGCCAGTTTATAACTTAGGGTGAATCCCCCTCTCGCGTGAATCCCCCTCTCGCGCACTAGTGTAAACTAGTTTGTCGACATTGTTGTCGACCACAGGTTGATATGTATTATTTAGCGATCGCGCACTAGTTTGATTCGACTGAATCGCCTGCAGGTTATTTATTCGACCTGTTTCATTTGAATGGTCTCACATTCGTTTCACATTGCTACGACCTGTATATGTTGGTTCGTCCGCCCTTGCTGGACCCTAACCGACAGCATCGTACCAGTACCTGCTGCTATATTGCAGGGAGCAGCAGGTCACCACACATTGTTGTGCCTGCAAATTACGATAATTGGACTAAGATACAGTTCACAAAACATACATGCTATATCATGATCCCCCTCCCGGACAAGTAAGAATATGTTCATGCATATACCGTGATTGCGCATGCGCCGACCAGACACACAGGCTGATTAGTGCATGTGACAAATAACCGTACAGCAGAACTCAACTTGACTGTGCATCAAATTTTCAGCACCCAGCGCTTGACACAATAATACTCAAAGTTCATGTTTCCTTACTGAGCACTACAGAAATCAATTAATGCTCACTACTACTGAGCATAATACTCATCAAATTTGTGCTCACTACATTATCACAAGTAAGAGGCAATTGAACAGACCACGCCTTTGCGCTACCTGGTCAGCCGCCAATTACAGGAAACATAACAAACTCTATTTCATGTCCTTCTCCGCGACACGGCTCACAAATATAGCTATTCACAAATTCATTACATTAACAACAGATAGAAACTACAAACAGAAAGATTTTCATGTATAATCCACAACATTTGTTAGTATCTCATAAGAGCCAACACTGTTATATTAGCTTGCTAAAATCGTGGCGAGGTGGAGATACCGTCCACAATTAAAGCCAGATAGCAAACATCGAGTAGATAATGGATTTGCGTTCAAATAGTATATTTCCAATAGGAAAAAAATAATGAAACGACCCTATAAATCCATGCCATGACTCCTGTCAAAACGAACACCCACACAACACGTGACGGGAATGAAAATCATATATGGCACAATTTGGCGATTGGCGATTTTTAGGCAAATTTTATAGAACTCAGCCTGTATTGTAAAAACAGATCTCCACAAACCACTCATGCATATATCGTATGATATGTGCATGACTTGTGCATGGAGCCGCACATTTTGCTTACCATATTTCACCTAACATATTT
Organism: Lucinisca nassula; assembly: GCA_963580285.1. NCBI lineage: Eukaryota > Metazoa > Mollusca > Bivalvia > Lucinida > Lucinidae > Lucinisca > Lucinisca nassula. Next base: position 154,204,369 of record OY757018.1, read on the forward strand.
CACTCGCACCGCCCTACCATATACCTACTAAAATAATTTAGATGTGCATAAGCACCAGAGAGGTTTCCTTTTCCATCTCGCAACAAAGGTTTCCCCTTTTGGAGAAAAACAATCAGAAATGTTTTTTCTTTGTGTACAGAGATGGAATAGGATTAAACCTATCTAAACAAGACAGCTATTTACACAACAACCGTGCGAAAAGTACCTTCTAAGGTAGTCTGCCCCCAAATTTTTCTCCAGTATAATTTGCTATTAAGCTATGGTGGTTTGCCGCAGAATTTTTCTGCTCCCCTGACATTCTGCTGTTTGTTAGAAAAAGGATATCGTTTTAATCTTACTGGCGGTGGCCTTTCTGGCTTAACTGATTTGATTGGTTTCACAGGTTCTGATATAAGTGTGGTACATATAATTTGGTCTATCTGACATGTCAGTCCTGCAAGGCGCTGTTCTCGCAGCCCTTCTGACTCCTCACTCTCCTCTGACGTTAGTGTGTGTGGGACGCTAACGTCACTGTCACTTTCCGGTTGCTCTGCAGTTTGAAAACTGCTGTCTTCAAATGAAGAATCGTCGACGTCATTTCTGTCATGACTGTCTGTCGACATAATAGGTTTAGAGATCAGACAAAGAGACGTCACCGTCTGACGCTCAACATACTGTTTCAGTATATTAGCGTGATATGTGTTAACATTTCCATTGACGTCTATCTTATAATCCATTCTGTTTACTACCTCAACTACTTCATAAGGACCTTTCCATTGAAGCAATAATTTATTAATGTCTGTCGGTAGTAACAAAAGCACTTTATCGCCGACGTCAAATTTACGCGACCTCGCGCCTTTATCATAATAAGCTTTCTGCTTAATCTGAACCTTCTTTAAATTATCACGCGCTAATTTGCATGTCTGCTCTAACCGTTCCCTTAGCTCAATAACGTACTGATGCGTCGAAAGAACATGCTCATCACGTACCTCTTCAGCCCATAATTCTCTTAATATTGCTATTGGACCTCTGATGTTACGTCCATATAACAACTCAAAAGGGGAGTATCCTAAAGACTCTTGTGGGACTTCCCTAACCGCAAATAATAAAGCTGGAAGATATTTATCCCAATCTTTTGGACGTTCAGCACACATGCGACGTAACATCTGCTTTAACGTAGCGTGGAAATGCTCAATCAAGCCGTTGCAAATTGGGTGTCTCGGACTACACGTTAACTGTTTAAGAGAAAGAAGTCTGCTGACTTCTTTCATTACCTCAGCAGTAAACTGTGATCCACAATCAGTCAACATTTCATTAGGAATGCCAACCCTACTAAACATTTCAATAAGCGCTTCCGCGACACGTTCCGTCTCAATACTCGGAAAAGCTATCGCCTCTGGATACCTTGTCGCATAATCTATCATGGTTAAAATATACCGATATTTCCTATCAGATCGAGGCTCAATTGGACCAACTATGTCCACTGCCACCCTCTTAAATGGCGTATCAATCAATGGCATTTTTCCTAGAGGTACTTTAGTGACCCGACCTTTCGTGAAGCGGAGCGGAGATTATAGGAATGGTCTTCGTCTGTCCGTTTGTCTGTCCATCCGTGCCAGTCCATCCGTCTGTCTGTACGTAACACTTTGTTGTCCGCTCCATATCTCCTGAACCCTTTAATAGATTTACATTAAACATTGGTCAATCATTCGTCTCAATGAGCTGATATGCAGAACCCATAAATGAACCATGCCAACTCTAGGCGAAGGTCACAGTTGAAGGTCATGAGTTTGAAACATTGAATTTTGTGTCAGTTCCATATCTCCGTTATCCTTGGAAGGATTTTCATTAAAAAATGATCAAATATTCTTCTCAGTGAGCTGATGTGCAGAACCCATAAATGAATCATGCCGACACAAGGTCAAGGTAACATTTGAAGTTCAAGAGATTGAAACTTTTAATTTTGTGTCCATTCCATATCTCTTTTACCCCTGCAAGGATCCTCGTTAAACTTTGGTCAATCATCCCCCTCAGTGAGCTGATGTGCAGAACCCATCAATGAATCATGCGAACTCAAGGTCAAGGTCACATTTGAAGGTCAGAGTTTAAAACTTTGATTTTTTGTCCGTTCCATATCTCCTTTACCCCTCAAAGGATTTTCATTACACTTCGGTCAATTATTCCCCTCAGTGAGCTCATGTGGAGAGCCCATTAATGAATCATGCCGACACGAGGACAAGGTCACATTGGAAGGTCACGAGTTTGATACTTTGAATTTTGTGTCGGTTTCAAATCTCATTTACCCTTCAAAGGATTTTCAATAAATTTTGGTCAAATGTCCCCCTCAGTGAGCTGATGAGCATAACATATAAATAAACCATTCCGACACAAGGTCAAAGTCAAAGTTGAAGGTCACGAGTTTGAAACTTTGAATTTTATGCCCTTTCCATATCTCCTTTACCCCTGGAAGGATTTTCATTAAACTTTGGTCAAATATCCCCCTCAGTGAGCTCATGTGCAGAACCCATCAATAAACAATTCCAACTTAAGGTCAAGGTCACAGTTGAAGGTCACGAATTTGAAACTTGGAATTTTGAGTCTGTTCCATATCTCCGTTACGCCTGAAAGGGTTTTCATTAAAACTTATGTAAAATTTACCCCCACAGTGAGCTGGTTTACAGAACCCATACATAAACAAGGCCAACTCAAGGTCAAAAACACAGGTGAAGGTCACAAGGTTGAGCCTTGATACAATGTGCGGCGAGGGATTTGGCTGCCCCTCAGACTGCTTTCTTGTATCAGTACAATTGGTAAGAGATATGGAACAGACTCAAAATTCAAAGTTTCAAACTCCTGACCTTCAACTTTGACCGTGACCTTGAGTTAGAATGGTTTATTTATGTGTTATGCTCATCAGCTCACTGAGGGGGACATTTGACCAAGATTTAATGAAAATCCTTTGAAGGGTAAATGAGATTTGGAACCAACACTAAAATTCAAAGTTTCAAACTCATGACCTTCCAATGTGACCTTGACCTGATGTCGGCATGACTCATTTATGGGCTTTGTACATGAGCTCACTGAGGGGAATAACTGACCGAAGTTTAATGAAAATCCTTTGAGGGGTAAGGGAGATATGGAACGGACAAAAAAATCAAAGTTTTAAACTCGTGACCTTCAAATGTGACCTTGACCTTGAGTCGGCATGGTTCATTTATGGGTTCTGCACACAAGCTAACTGAGGGGGATGTTTGACAAAAGTTTAACGAGAATCCTTGCAGGGGTAAAGGGGATATGGAGTGGACCCAAAATTCAAAGTTTCAAACACTTGACCTTCAAATGTGACCTTGACCTTGTGTCGGCATGGTTCATTTATAGGTTCTGCTCATCAGCTCTCTAAAAAGAATATTTGACCAATGTTTAATTAAAATCCTTCCAAGGATAAAGGAGATATGGAACGGACACAAAATTCAAAGTTTTAAACTCGTGACCTTCAACTGTGACCTTGACCTTGAGTTGGCATGGTTCATTTATGGGTTCTGCACATCCGCTCACTGAGACGTATGATTGACCAAAGTTTAATGTTGATCTATCAAAGGGTTCAGGAGATATGGAGCGGACAAGAAAGTGTTACGGACAGACAGACGGACGGACGGACGGACTGGCCCGGACGGACAGACAAACGGTCAGACGAAGGCCATTCCTATAATATCCGCACCGCTTCACGGCGGGGGCTTAAAAATAATTCTGTTACCCAAGAATCATCATTGGTTTCCTCCCAAATTACCAAAAAACTTCAAACATTTTAATGATTAAGGTTAAAAAATAAGTAAAAATATTGTAGCGTTTGGAAAAAGCATTTTATCTTCCAAAGTTGCAATATTGTTTCGAAAAATGTTTCTAAACATCACTTCAGGCATCCTTCAGTCTACCTAAGAACAAATTGCAGTGAAAGAGCACACAGGTAATAACCAGAGTTAACTTTCAAAATACCCTGCAGTGTCATACTAAGTTTCCCTACCAACTTTTAAAGGCTTGTAGCTCGAAAAAGCCCAACCTTGCGCGCGACCAGAGGTATGCCATAATAAGGTATACACGTTATGCTGTTTACCTGCAAAAAATATAAAAAAAATTTGGTGCAAGGCCAGAATACCCCCAAATGGGCACCCCCCCCCCTCCCCCATTTCCCGTTCTTAGACGGTATGTGTCCCCCGTTCCTTCATATGAAGTATATATTTCTCAACTTGTTCATTTCGCTAAAGTTTCATCTCGGAATAAATAAAAATCAAAAATGAGTTACTTTAAGAGCAATGAAACCATTCATAAGAAAGAAGATGGGTCATACTACGTAGTTTAGGCTAATAAAGCCTCATCAGTGACCCTGTAATGATCCGGCAAAGAAAGCCAGAGGAAACATACTGCAATTTTGCGAATTTCGAATAGGCAGTCGATTCAAAGACTGATATAAATCAAAACGGGGTCCAAATAATTAAAAACCTGTCTAGAATATGAGTCTAAACCAATAATTTATTTCTGATTTCTCAGAATATTCACGCTTATCTCAAAGGACCAAAAGTAAAATATAAACTACACTATTGTTGATGTACGGGGAGACGTTTTACTGCCGCCACACGGCACAACACCAGCTGCAGTGAAGGCAAATAAAAATCAAAAATGAGTTCCTTTAAGAGCAATGAAATCATTCATAAGAAAGAAGATGGGTCATACTACGTAGTTTCGGCTAATAAAGCCTCATCAGTGACCCTGTAATGATCCGGCAAAGAAAGCCAGAGGAATTATACTGCAATTTTGCGAATTTCGAATAGGCAGTCGATTCAAAGACTGATATAAATCAAAATGGGGTCCAAATAATTAAAAACCTGTCTAGAATATGAGTCTAAACGAATAATTTATTTCTGATTTCTCAGAAAACTTAAAACTTAAACTTCTTATTGCTAAGCATCTAAAACAGGGCTAATGTTATCAAAAACGTAGGAAAGCATTTTCTAAATATTATCGACACCTGTCTGAACTAGTTGAAACAAACAAAGTTAATACAAAGATACTTCGGCATTCCAACCTACGAGCTCTCAGCTTAAATTCATCACATTTATCCAATATTATTTGTTTCCAGTTTGCTCTAATCTGTATCATTACGAAAACGCACCTATACAAATACATTGTAAATTTTACCATCGTAAAAATGAAAAATTTAAGCTGTAAAATTGTGATATTTTTTCTTATTTCTGCTCAACATATAGATTGTGAGTACTCGTTAGAACCGCCTTATTGAGGCGGTTCTAACGAGTACCCACAACTCGTACCCACAATCTATATTTTAGAGCAGAAATAAGAAAAATGCGGTTTACCCCTGTAAACCCCACTATATATATAGAAGTGGGGTTCAAGGGGGTCAAAATTGTACAGACGTGGTTTCGTGATGGTTATTCTGCGGCGATTTATTGATTGAGTTAGTAACAACGAGCAGGAATCCATACAGGTACCTCGCACTTCCTAGCCAAGATATCAAAGGGAAAAGAACACGGACATTAAATAATTCACTGCAATGAAAACGTCACAGGCAGTTAGCCAAAAGGACCGTTACTTTCCCACATAATGGCTAAACAACTCTCCAAAATAAGATGATAGCAATACAAACATGCAAAGACGAATTATTAGACTACGAACCACCACAGAATAAGAAGAAGATTTGTTTGTTTGTTTTGGAGTTTAACAGGCCAGTCAACACTATTTTAGGTCATTTTGAGCCGGTCAGTTTAACTATCCACACTTTTCTTGGGCAGGCTTATCCGTAAGCAGTTAACCAGTGCAGTGCCGTTCTTTCTCCACAAAATGGCAACTGCCCTTCTTGAATTAGCGGGAGAGAATGACCGTACACAAGATTTCATGATCAATCTCCACGAAAGAATGTTGCCGAGACCGGGCACATCTAGGGAGAAAGGTCAGTGAAATAATACTGGGAGTGGAGCTTAAATCGATTATATGGTGCCACGTGGTTTGGAGAAGCTTAGGGCGAACCCACACCCTTCAATACCAAAAATAAACTACCCCTCTCTCTCTCTCCCTCCCTCTCTCTCTCTCTCTCTCTCTCCTCTCTCTCTCTCTCTCTCTCTCTCTCTCAGCTACTCTGAAAGTCAGTATGTAATTTTGTAGATGCAGTCGACTTAACGATGATTCGGACGAGACCTGAAAGTTCAGTTGAACCTGTTGAAGGATGTCTGTCTTCAACCTCTGTAACTCCACCAACGCATACGCCTCATCCACAACGCTACAGACAGTAACAACCGCATTTGCAAGCAACGGTATGTTTGGAGATCTCTGATCAATGTTCTTAACAATTCGCCACATCTGGGCATCTATCCACTTTGACAAGATCTTTTGCTTATGTGTCTTTGCATTAGATATTGACCTATAGAAGGTGCATGCGATTAGCGAATAATCTTACCAGACTGCGTGAATGCACAGGCTGGTCTAGAGTCTTGCAGATTTTTTTATGCGCTGGCTCATATTTTTCACAATTTAAAATGGCACATGCATATACAGTGTTACCTACACGACTCTGGATTTTATGTCCACTTCCATCACCATTTCCACCACCTGAGGTGCGCCGGAATAGGGTATATCATTTTCAGTGCAATTTGTCTTAAATGGGTTTCCAGTTTTTCTTCAAACTTGCATGGATATATCATTGAGACATGTCTTCCAGTTGATGAGATTACTGTTTATTAGGTCAACGATTTGCAAACTTCAGCTTGTGTGCTACATATCTCATCGTAAGACATTCGTGTTTTTACTTAACAGCACTCGACGAAGAAGAAGTTTATATGCATACTATTTCTTTTGCGAGCTGGCGATTTATTCATTACGATAACAAACCCGTTCGACATAGTGCATTTTTTCACATCTCCAAAATGGCTACTTTTCTGATGAATACCCGTGATAATTTTCTTATTTATACTGCAAACATAGGTTGTGGTTGCTCGTTAGAACCGCCTCATTGAGTTGGTTCTAACGAGTATCCACAAGCTATGTCTTGGTGCAGAAATAAGGAAAATAATATATTCCCCGTAAACCCCAGTTTTCTCTGTATAAAGTGGGGTATAGGGGATGTTCATTTCATGTGTTATGCATAAGAATTTATTTTTCTGATTTCCACTTTAACCCCACTGGGTGACCAAATAGTGCTATAAATATCTTGTTTATCGTCTTAAAGAAGATTCTCGAAAAATGAGTCAAAGATTGATTTTATTTGGTTAATAACTTGTTTACAAGGAAAAGTACTTTGGAACCTTCCAAAAAGTTCAGGTTTGCATTATTTTTAGAAATTTACATCATCTTATCCAACAGCCCTCTGGAACATTCTAGAGAAATCTCAGGGTCTATAAAAGAGCTTGATTTTTCTCTTTGATTCAGGCTTTGGAGTTTGAAGTTTGGGTTTATAAGAAAAGTTATTTCTGAATTCTGTGTTGGGTTGTTAAAGGGTATTATTTTTCATTTCGGACTGCGAATTCTGTGGGATCAAAGAAAATAGATTCATTCAAGGATATTTCATAACAGAGCTAAGTACATTTAACTTTCTTACTTCTACAGGTTAAAGATACTTTGTAAATAATTTTTTTTTAAATTTTTCCAAAAGGCTTGTTTGCTTTTTCTTTCTGCTACGCCTGGCTCGTAGCAGAAATTGGGAGCTCGTCCGGGATAAAAACATCTTGAGCATTTTAGGACTGACATTTCATTTGTAGGCAAGTAATTGTCATTTCTTATCAAATATAGACTTGGCAGTTGCTTCAAAAGATTGGTATTTCCCCATAGGCACATAGAGGATTGTCATTTCATGTGAATTAGTACTTGTCATTTCATGTGAAATTCTCGTTGGGCTTGTCATTTCAAACAAAAAACTCGTCAAATTAACCTCAATCTGTATTACCATAATTTATAATAAAAACAAAAAGTAAACATGTCGTTTGATTTGAGAAGCTTTTTGGCTCAGCCTACCCAGAAGTTGTTTAATCTGGCTAAAAGGACAGATTTGCTAGAAATTGCTTCCAACTTTAAGGTCACTGCTGTCAAAACAAGCATGAAAAACATGAAATTAAGAATATTTTGGTACAGTTTTTTGTTGATGAAGAACTTTTTAATCCATCTGCTTTGTCTCTCATTATGGTTTCACATACTGAATTACAAATGAGACAAATTTAAATAAAAAGGCAAATTGAATTAGGGAAGTTAAGATTAGAAATGGAAGAAAGAGAGAAGGAAAAGGAAAGAGAAATGCAGAGACGAATGCAGATGGAAATATCAGAAACGGAAGAACGTGTTCGAAAAGAAAAATAGAACAGGAAGAAAAACAAAGAGAAATGGAGGAACGCCTTCAGAACGAAAAATTAGAAACAGAAGATTGACTTGAAACAGATAGAGAAAAATGGCAATTTCAATTAAAGACGAAGGAACTGGAACTCCAGGGTCAAGATAGGGTGAAACCTACCCCTGTTTTCGACTCTGGTAGTTACTTTGATGCCACAAAGCACATCAGATTAGTTCCGCCATTTCAGGAAAAAGAGGTAGATAAGTATTTTTTGCATTTTGAAAAAGTTGCAGAAAACTTAAAATGGCTAAAAGAGCATTGGACCTTACTTTTGCAAAGCGTTGTTGTCGGAAAGGCTCGAGACATTTACACTCAGCTGACTGTTGTGCAAAGCTCAGACTATGATTTGGTTGGGGGCTTATTCTTAAGGAATATGAGTTGGTCCCTGAGGCTTACATGCAGAAATTTAGGCATTTTAAAAAACAATTTTCCAAATCCCATGTAGAATTTGCTCGAACCAAAGAACAGCTATTTTAATAGGTGGTGTTCTTCTAAAAAAGTAGGCTCTGATCATGCAAAACTTAGACAGCTTGTCCTTTTTGAAGAGTTCAAATGATGCATAAATTCATACATTTAATTCTTTTCTCGATGAGAGACAGGTTTAAACTTTGGCGGAAGCTTCTCGTTTGGCAGATGATTATGCGATGACTCATAAAGTCTCATTTGTGAACAGACCTTATCCTAGAAGACTTTATAATCCACACAGGTCCAAGATTCTATCCTAGTTTTCCATCAGGCAGTTATAGTCATACATCAAGTATTATCCCCAAACTTTCTGGTGAAAATAAAAGCCAGAATCCTTCCAACCCTTCTGGTGAAAATAGAAGCCAGAATTTTTCCAAACCTTCTGGTGAAAACAAAGACCAGAATCCCTTATCTCAATCTCAAGTAGTTTGTAATTATTGTTAAAATACAGTCAATTGATCTCTGAATGTTTAAAATTAAAGCGAAGAAAAGAAAAAGAAAGACAAGAGGAACTATAGCCTACAGGCTTGACTTCAATAAGGCCAAAACCACAGTCTTGTGTAAGGGAGGAAACTCTTTCTGATACCAAATTATCTGAGACTGATTCAGTTATGGAGATTTATGAACCATTCTTATTGGACGGTTTTGTGTCAATAAATGGTGACAGTTATGCCCATCCTACCCGTATTAAAATCTTACGAGATACTGGAGCTTCTCAATCTCTTATTCGAGCAGATACTCTGCCTTTTTCTGAGAAGACTTCTTTGGGCCAAAGTGTCGATATTCAAGTAGTGGAATGTGGAGTTGTTAATGTTTCGCTTCATAACGGTTATTTATCATTAGGCATGGTATCCGGTTCAGTGGCTGCTGGTATTAGACCTTCTTTACCTTTTATTGCTAGGCAATGATTTAGCTGAAGATAAGGTTGTGGTAAATTAAGGCGTAACTATGCCTAATTTAGTGACATAGAGGCCTTTCTTATATTTAATCTTCATCAGTGTGTCTCAACCCCAAAGTTCTGAAACCGAAACGGATGATGGACAAGACCCGGCAAACACAGCACATCCCCTCCGAGCACACACCGACCGACGTAGCTCGTGAGACAGGTCAACTGGAGGCATCAGGCAAGAGACGCCCCACCCGCGGACTTATAGGCGTCCCCCCACCGAGCCACCATCAGCAAACATGGCCCACGCTCCACGGAAGTACCGGACATCAGGAAGGAGATGTCCAAAGTAGCGAGACTTGCAAAATTTAAAATACAATAAAAAGTGACAAAAAATCCACTAAGATACATGTCTATCCTGACAAGTCAGTCCTAGTTTTAGAAAAATTAGAATTTTATACTGCAAAAATTTTAGATATAATATAGTTATTTAAATCAGTGCCTAAGTACTGGCGTCTACACTGCAGTATCAACCTCAGCACTCAGGAACTGATACTGAGCTGATGATACACTCGGGGACGAACGAACCCACTTTTGACTTCTGATCCAACCGCCTGATCCCATTGAGCAGGAAATTCCTTATCTTTATCCCTCTTGTGCCGTCACAAGGGCTATGGCACGTAAGGCCAACCAAACTGATGGGGTACAGGATTTTGATTTCACTGATACCTTTTTGGGTCAGTCTTTTAATGACGAGATAACAAGGTCTCTGTCTTCAAGCCTGATAAGCAGACAGATTTTTATGAGACTAACTCATCTTTTGATCTAGGCAATGGCAAAATGTCAGGGTCTCAACTAGCTATAGAACAGCACCAGGATCCTGAAATTACGCCATTGTTTGAAAGGGCTTTAGATGAGCAGGAAGTATCTCAGGTCCCAGTCTGTTATTATATCAAAAATTACATTCTTATGAGACAATGGCGTCCACCAGACGTCTCAGCAGAAGACGAGTGGACTGTCAACCACCAGATAGTGGTTCCACGGGTTTACCGTCCCGAAACATTAAACTTGGCACATGAAACTCCCATGTCAGGGCATTTAGGTGTAAATAAAACCTATCACAGGATTCTTTATTATTTTTACTGCCCTGGGTTAACATCAGATGTTTCTACGCATTGTAGGTCCTGCCATACATGCCAAATGGTGGGAAAACCCAATCAGACTCTACCTAATGCTCATTTACAGCCTATACCTGCTTTTGATGAACCTTTCAGTCGAATAATTATAGACTGTGTGAGTCCCTTGCCCAGAACTATGTCTGGCTGTGAATATGTATTGGCTGTTATGTGTGCTTCCACACGTTTTCCTGAAGCCATTCATATCAAGACTAAGACAATAGTCAAGGCCTAAGTGAAGTTTTTCACCTTTGTTGGTCTTCCCAGATCTATTCAGTCAGACCAAGGTTCTAATTCCATGTCTGGAATTTTTCAACAAGTAATGCATGAACTAGGCATTGTACAGTATAAGTCATCGGCCTATCATCCTAAAAGTCAAGGCGCTCTTGAAAGATTCCATCAAACATTGAAAAACATGATAAGATCATATTGCTTTGACACAGAGAAGGATTGGGATGAAGGCATCTATCTGCTTTTATTTGCAGTCAGAGAATGTGTGCAAGAATCTCTTGGACTCAGTCCATTTGAATTAGTATTTGGCCATACTGTTCGTGGTCCTTTGATACTTCGGAAAGAGAAATTTCTCTCCAATGAAGACACTTCCTTGAATTTACTTCAGTATGTGTCGAATTTCAAAACTAGACTATCAAAAGCTTGTGAGACTGCTCGGACCAAAATTCTGTCAGCCCAAAGGAAAATGAAACAGCTATATGATATAGAGACAAAAGAAAGGAATTTTAAACCAGGTGATAAGTACTAGCCCTCTTTTGCCTATTCCTAGAAAAATCTTTGCAAGCCAAGTATTATGGTCCATACATTGTAGACAAAAAGATCAGTGACGTAAATTACATAATAAACACTCCTGGGAGGGTAAGCTAAAGCAGCTGTGTCATATTAACATGCTTAAGAGATACATTGATAGGGACAATACATCTTTATCATCAAACAATCTAGTTAGCTCTGTTCTACTTAATTCATGTGACAATGACTGTGAGGATATCAATTCAGTGAAATCTGACTCCACATCATCAAAGCTTCAGAATTCTGACATTCTGAGGAATCTCGATCAGAAACTATCTAGAGCCAAATCAGCAGAATAAACTGAAACAATTGATTATAGAATATGAAAAATAGAAATGGAGGCAATGAACAGGAATCGATACAATCAACCCACAGCTTCCATTAGAGACACCAAAGGGAAAGAAACACAAACACGAAACAACAGACCCAATGGAGACACCAACAGCGGAATTTCATGGGTGATAGCCCTATAGATCAGGCCATGAGAAACTTATTTAGAGTTTTTATGTGATACGTGGGTGTTTTTATCAATTGTGCCTGTTGCATACATGTATTTAGCATCTCTTGTGGAGAAGACGGAGCTGGTTCCTGTGCTTTTTTTTTATCTTATTTGCCCATTGTTAGTTTTTCTTCCTAAGTCGAGTGACTTTGTCTAGATGTTACTTTGATGATGAGTTGATGATGAGTTCCTCTTGGTGTCATTGGTAGGCTGTAAACTGAGATTGTGGGTTTTCCACAAGTTTAGTTAGGCCTCAGCTTGTGTACAGAATTCCATAACTCTTAGCACAGCTTTTGCTTCCTAAAGACATGTTTAAATTGTTTCATGGTTTTCATGTATTTTATATTTTCGTAGTGGGATGGGAGCTGAGGGCTAAAAGATCCAATTTCTGCAGACACCGTCATGTTGCAAATTAAAACGAATGAAGCAAAGAGAAGAATAAGATTAACGCGCTGGGGGAGGGGGGGGGGGGTGGGGGAGAGGGCGCATGTCTGGATAGAAAAACAGGATTTTGGGTCCTTTTTTATTGTCACACAACTCTTTCTAGGCTTTTTTTACTTACAATCTTTAAACTGTCACAATAACCCTATTGGTGTGTGTTCGGAATTTCGATGTGACTTTCCCCCTTGTGGCATATTCGGGTGTGAGCCAAAGTGGTCAAAAATCCATTTTGTACAAACAAAAATAAGTTGCATATCAAATCAAAGGTATTGCAGAGTAGGATACAGTGGTGCAAAAGATGTTCCCGAGGGGCATATCTGGGGGTCACAAGAGATAAAAACATGGAATGGTTTTCAAAACCGAGGATATGCGATGGCGCGCCATCGAGATGCTTTAGTTTTGTTAGGCCTCAGCTTATGTACAGAATTCCATAACTCTTAGCACAGCGTTTGCTTCCTAAAGACATGTTTTAATTGTTTCAAAGTCTTTACGGCCCCCCGTCCATAGGGGCTTGAAAAAATATATGGGCTGCATGATGCTTCCACGCAGAGCTGAATCCGGCCCGCCCACTAGTACTGGTACACCGCTTAGAGGATCTACGCCTGTCCAGGAACCGCGGTGCGAGGCGGACCGCCCATGCTAATAAACCCTATTGGTTTCATTGGGCGACAGGGCTTGAGATGTCATTTCATCTCAATGTGAGATAAAAGTCCCACAAAATTGGAAGCAACGTCTCCAAAATGACCTTCACAGTGATGACGGGGACGTTAAGCCTCAAATCACACAAACAAACAAACAAACCTACCTACCTATCTAGTCACCCAAGCACATAACCAACCTACCTACCTACCTACCTAAACAACGTCGAAGCAAGAAATTCTAGTAATAAGTTAGAAGTAATAAGTTAGAAGTTAGAAATGTCCCCCATTAAATAAATGTTCATAATCATACGATAAAATCAATAGTAACACAGCTTCTGATTTGCTTAGATAGGCTGCTCTAGAATAAAAAGTTTTTGTTTCTTTTGTTTGATTTGAGGTTTAACATCCCCGTCAACAATGTATAGGTCATTTTGGAAACGTTGCTTACAGTTTTGTGGAACTTTTACCTGACATTGAGATGTAATGACGCCCAATGAAACCAATAGAGTTTATAAGCATGGACGGTCTGACTCACACCGCTTTGCCTGGGCAGGCTGGTCGGGTCCATTGGAGACTAACTGTCGGTTTTCTTTTGCTCCAGCATTTCTGTTGTTTCTTGCTGTCGAGTCCTCACCGTTGTTTCATCTTTGTGGTTGTTTGATTTTTGTGTTCACGGGGATTTTGCACTGATGAGTTAGGAGGCCTTCATGCGGGCTGAACAAATTGTTTGTCTCAATCGCGACGGAAATAAGGGCGAGGATTGTGGCCACGTAAAATCGATTTGTAATGGTTTGTCTTTGGGTGTTTGTGTCGCTTATATTATTTTATTGTGGATAGCCTTTTGGCCATTTTGTTGGAAAGTAACTGTGCTCTTGGCTTTCCGCTGTTGGTGTTTCCGTTAGGGTATGTTGCTTCATGTTTGTGTTTCTTTCCCTTTTGTGTATCTGATGGGAGCTGGGGGTTAATTGTATCGATTCCTGATCATTGCCTCTACTTCTATTTAGATCCGCTAAGCGGTTTACCAGTACTCGTGTGCGGGTCGGTTTCAGCTCTTTGTGAAAGCATCATGCAGCTCATCTATTTCTTCAATCCCCGATTGGCTGGGGCCAATATTTAAAGTTTAATTAATGTGCCAGCACTGTTTATCATTTAACATACGAAGAGAGTTTCGATACACCAGTCATTTATTAGCTCATCGGAACGAAAGTTCCGGTAAGCTATTCTACTACCCCAGCGTCGACATCGGTGTCGGCGTCGGCGTCCACAAATGTTAAAGTTTTTGCGTTATTTTTTTAGTTGCTCATTTCTTTTTATGTGTACATGGATTGAGTTCATATTTAGTATTGTGATAGATACTGGTCATTTTTATGCACCCACAGGAGGGCATATAGTTTTTGCACTGTCCGTTTGTTTGTTTGTTTGTTTGTGGGTTTGTAAGTCCGCACTTTTTTGTGATGCGAAATACTTCCACATTTCTCCACCGATTGAGCTGAAACTTTGTAAATGCATTCCTTGTGAGAAAGGGGTGCCTAACACATCTTTTAGATTGATCCTATCATCTGCGAAGGAGTAACGGCCCTTTATTTTCTACAAAAATGTGCTAAAAACCTTGTGATGCGAACTACTTCAACATTTCGTCTCTAATTAAGCTGAAACATTGCACATGCATTCCTTGTGAGGTGAAGGGATGCCTAACACAATTTTCACGTTTATCCTATCATCTGTGACGGAGTTAAGGCCCTTGATTTCATGAAATAAAACGCGTTCGAAAATCTTGTGACGCTAAATACTCCAACATTTCTTCACCGTTTGAGCTGGAACTTTGCACATGCATTCCTTGTGAGGTAAAGGGGTGCCTAACACAATTTTCATGTTGATCCTATCATCTGCGAAGGAATTACGGCCCCCTTAATTTCCTGAAAAACGCGTTCTTAAACCTTTTGACGCGAACTACTTCCACATTTCTCCGACAGTTTTGTTGAAGTTTTGCATATGCATTTGCAATGATATGTAGATGTTCCTAACACAAGAGTTATTCTGCTCGGATGAAGCTTTTTGGCGTTATGGCCCTTGATTTTCTCAAAACCACGCTAAAATCTTGTGACGCTAAATACCTCCATATTTCTTCACCGAATGAGCTGAAACTTTGCACATGCATTCCTTGTGAGGTAAAGGGGTGCCTAACACAATTTTTAAGTTGATCCTATCACCTGCGACGAAGTTACGGGCCTTGGTTTTCTGAAAAACGCGTTCAAACACCTTGTGACGCGAACTTCTGCCCCATTTCTTCACCGATGGAGCTGAAACTTTGTACATGCATTCCTTGTGAGGTAAAGGGGTGCCTAACATAATTTGTACGTTGATCCTATCATCTGTGAAGGAGTTACGGCCCTTTATTTTCTATAAAAAAACGCGTTCTTAAACCTTGTGACGCGAAATACTTCCACATTTCTTCGACAATTTTGTTAATTTTTATGCCCCCGTAGGAGGGCATATAGTTTTCGCACTGTCCGTTTGTGGGTTTGTGCGTTTGTGGGTTTGTGCATTTGTATGTCCGCACTTTTTGTGATGCGAACTTCTTCCATATTGCTTCAACGATTGAGCTGAAACTTTGCACATGCATTCCTTGTGAGGTGAAGGGATGCCTAACGCAAGTTTCACATTATGGTAACGGCCTTTTCTAAAATTGGCTCCTACGGGGGGCATTGCTCACTTATAGTGACAACCCTTATTATCTGCAGTATCAACACCCATGACCGTGACTTGAGGTCAAGGTCACAAACTTAGAATTTTAATGTTTAAATTTTTGTATTAAGTTTTTAGGAGCTCATTACTTCTTTACCTTTGGAAGGATTTGGTTTATACTTGGTATGGTAATAGATACTGGTCTCAAATTCTTAGAAGCAGCCTCAGCTCTCCTGTGCATAACCTTGATGTCAAGGTCACAGACTTGGAATTCTTATGTTAATTTTTTTGTGTTAAAGGTTTTAGGAGCTTATTTCTTCTTTACATTTTGATAGATTTAGTTCGCACTGGGTATGGTGATAGGTACTAGTCAAAAGTTTTTATCAACAGCATTAGGATACATGATCGTGACCTTGGGGTCATGGTTACAGACTAAGAACATTTATGTTTTGCACTGAAGATTTTAGGCCATTACTTGGTTGCCTTTACTTGAGACTTGGAATGGTGATAGGTATTGCTTTAAAGTTTTTTATCAACAACATCGGCACCTACAACCATGACCTTGGGGCCAAGGTCACAGAGTTTTAATTTTTATGTTATAGATTTCGTGTTAATGTTTTAGGAGCTCATTATTGCGTTACCTTTGGATGGATTTAGTTTATACTTTGTATCGAAATAGATATCAGTGTCAAGGTTTTAGCAGCAGCAGCAGCAGCAGCAGCTTTCATGGTCATAATCTTGGGGTCAAGGTCACAGACGTTGAATTCTTATGTTAAAGTTTTGTGTTAAATTTTTAGGATCTCATTACTTCTTTACCTTTATATGGATTAAGTTCATAATTGGTGTGGTAATAGATACTGGTGTCAAAATTTTGGCAGCAGCATCAGCTCTCATGACCATAACCTTGGGTCAAGGTCACAGACCTAGAACTTTTATGCTAGGTTTTGTACTAAAGGTTTTAGATAATTACTTGTTTGCCTTTCGGTGAATTTGGTATGGTGATAGATATTGCTTTAAGTATTTATCAGCAACATCAGCACCTATAACCATGACCTTGGAGTCAAGTTCACAGGCATAGAATTTTAATGGTAAGTATTTTGCGTTAAAGTTTTAGGAGCTCATTTCTTCTTTACCGTTTGGTAGATTTAGTTCATTACTGCTGAGGCGATAGATACTTGTCTAATATTTTTATCAGCGGCATCCGCTCCCATGACCGAGACCTTGTTGTTAAAGTCAGGGTCACAGACTGACGTTTTAGCTCACCTGAACAAAGAGTTCTACTATCCTTGCATTTACTGTTTGTCGATCGTGTTAATTCATTGTCATGAAAATCTGCCTGTTTACATGGATATCGGTTAAATGAAACAAAAATGGATGCTATTTTACAGACTTGAACCATTCATGATCCCCGATATTGATATAGCACTTGATTCTTTTGTTGTGAATTTGTTTCTGTTATGGGTCTAAAATTTTGCCTTTGCACAACTTAGTTAAAACACGCCTTCCAGTGAGCTATCCTGTCAGGCGAAATGTCTTATAGAGTTATCGTATTACACTTCTCACGGCTGAATTCTCTCATATCCCTCCATAAGGGATTTCAGCCGCTTCCGGTTCGACTGAAGAATATCACGGGATCAATAATCTCACGCTACAGAGACTAAAATCGATTTTACGCGGCCGCAATCCTCGCCCTTACTTTGCGGGGCTTGGTTCTGTATGATCGCTTCTCTTAAGAATAAAGCAGTACGGGGAATTCGGCAGCCGAACTGCCTGTTTTGGATCGCACTCCTCACACCCTTAGCATGGGCAAGGGGCTAGAAAATGCGCCCTAAACAATTGCCTGCTTCAAAACCCCCTGGCTTGTTAACCGCAATCAGCGGAAATACTATTTAGCGACCGAGCAAGAAAGAATAAGATAAAAAGGATACCTTTGAATATCGGCACATGACATTGCACCTTGATGTACAGTGCTGGTTGAGACAGACCACAGTGAAGAACAGCACTATTTGGTAGAGAAATTCGCCGGTACAAAGTCGAAATCGCAGCTCTAAGTAAGACTTGCCATTTAGAAGAAAGGGCTATTACATAGTTGGTGATGGCTACTTTTTATTCTGGAGTGGACGCAAGAAAGAAGAACGGTGTGAAGCAGGAGTAGGTTTCGCCACCAAATCAAAACTTGCCAGCAAGCTTTCAGGTCTTCCAAAAGGCATAAATAACCACCCACCGGATGACGCTGAGACTTCCCTTATTTGGTAAGAGGCGTGCAACTATTGTAAGTGCCCATGACCCACAATTACTAACCTAGAAGAGATCAAAGACAAGTTCTGTGATGATCTTGATTCTGTGGTTTCTGCTGCACTCCGGACAGATAAACTCACCCCCACCCCCACGAGAGACTTCATGGCTGGAGTTGGCACACACCACCAGACGTTGGACGGAATGATTGGTATAAAACATGGGACAGTGCAAAAACTATTGCCTCCTTCTTTTGAGGAAGCTTGCAGAACATCAACTGCTAATCACTAACACTGTCTTCCGTATGCCAATAAGTAAGAAACTGCCAGTCCTGAAAGCCCTCAATCAAAGAACGCAGCCATCCCAAGTCACCTAAACAAAGTAAGTGCATGGCATGGTGGCACACACAAAAACAGACGAAAGATGAACCAACGACATAAAGCCAATTAACAAATAAGACACTGCAAAAGAACGGCCGCCTTTGGACAACTGTACGCCAACTCGCAACAAGACATCTTGTATGTATCCTCGCTCCAATCTTGTATGTATCCTCGCTCCAAACACTGGCGTCTCATTCATTATGCCATAGGTCTTGGAAGGGCAGGCAGGATGTCAGAGTGACAACGACTATGTGTGGTGCAAACTGCTGGACAGATCACTGGCGTGTTGTCAGCAAACTCCAGTCTGCACGGTGACCACAAGTGTCCAAGAGACAAGATGTCTATAAGCTGAAAAAAAGACATTCGTGGCATCTACAGTAGATAAGATGCAATAGAACTCGGTTCAGTTGATCAAGAAGAGAACTGAACGGTCTTCAGCAATGGATTCCCTAGCACAAGTATCCAATAAACATAAAAATAAAGGTGAAGATTGGTTTTACGAGAATAGCGAAACAATCCACGGACAAACATTACGCAAACACGCCTATACAAATACATTGCCACCTTTATCGCCTTAAAAATGAAAATTTTATGATGAAAAATTGTGAAATTATTCTTATTTCTGCTCCAAATATAGATTGTGTGCACTCGTTAGAACCGCCTCATCGAGGCGGTTCTAACGAGTACCCACAATCTATATTTTAGAGCAGAAATAAGGAAAATAATGTATACCCCCGGAAACCCCAGTTTTACAATATAAAAGTGGGGTACAAGGGGGTCAATATTATATAGGCGTGTTTTCGTGATGTTAAAGAGAAGCACCAAAACACAAGGCATACCCCAGTAACACCAGCTCAGTTTCTTATAAGAACCGCTTATTCAGATAAATGTAAGACAGTCTAGTGGCCGAGAGTTGTGCAAGACTCCTGGCTGAGCATTAAGGTTGATAAAATCGAGTCATTTGCAGATAGAAAGGATACGAACGTCTTTGATGCACCAAATACAGTTTATGGTGGTCCCTAGAGTTCAGAACAACCCATCGGAGTGCTGATGGAACTAGTCTTCTGACGGACAAAGATTCTATCTGAAAAAGATTGGTAGTGTTCTTAATCGAGCATTATCTACCAGTGATAACGCTATCAATAGACCACCATTACGAAAACACGCCTATATAATTTTTACCCCATTGAACCCCTCTTTTATATAGTAAAACTGGGGTTTCCGGGGGTGAACCTTATTTTTCTTATTTCTGCTCTAAAATATAGATTGTGGGTACTCGTTAGAACCGCCTCGATGAGGCGGTTCTAACGAGTGCCCACAATCTATATTTGGAGCAGAAATAAGAAAAATATCAGAATTTTTCATCATAAAATTTTCATTTTTTCGGCGATAAAAGTGGCAATGTATTTGTATAGGCGTGTTTGCGTGATGAACAGGTGGAATGTTATCTGCTGCTTTGGGAGTCCCCAACCGTTTTTGAAACAATGAAAGCAATTAAACTTCTCTTATCTGGCAAAGCTCCAGGATCAGATGCAATTGCTGCTGATATTTTGGAAGCAGGAGGTACATTGCAGAGAAAATGAAAAGGTATTCCACATTATGTAGAGAAAAAAGCCACCCAAAAGAATCCAAGGATGCGTAAATTATCTACCTATTCAAACGGGAAGGGAATCCTCAGTTCTGTGACAATCATCGTGACATCTCTTTATTGTCGATTGCTTGGAAGGTCCTCGCAACAGTCCTACTTACCCGACTGAATGAACACATTGAACAGTCAGGGCTTCTACCAGAAAGCCAATGTGGAATTAGAAAGGACAGCAGCTTCAAACGAAATGTCAGGAACAGAACACGGACCCATTCATGTCCTTTGTTGGCCTTATCAAGCATTTGATAAATAGAGGATCTTACATGAGTATTCATGTATTATTGAATTTATTAAACGAGTTGAGGAAATGGGATAAATGCGAGACTCTGTCGATATAACTCCGTGATATAACTGTTGGTTTTCTTCTGCTCTGACGTCGGATTGTTGTTGAGTCCTCAACCTTGGTCAATAGAGGATCTTACATGACCGGTCATGTATTATTGAATTTATTAAACGAGTCTGAGAATGTAATAACGCCATGGTATATTTTCGATAATCCACTAGTGAATCAAATATGCAAATTAGCTAGATACGTCCCGTAACGTTACATGTAGGACGTCCTTAACAACGTCGCGTTTACTAACGGCGGAATATTGACATTTTTGTAAACAATCGTGAATAAAATGCGTTTTAAATGTCATATGATAAACAGAATCTTGCATTCGTGCTCATGTATTATTGAATTTATTAAACTCGTTGATAAAAACGATAAAATGCTCGACAGAGCCTCGCATTTTATCTCTTTTCCTCAACTCGTTTAATAAATTCAATAATACATGACCGGTCATGTAAGATCCTCTATTGACCAAGGTTGAGGACTCAACAACAATCCGACGTCAGAGCAGAAGAAAACCAACAGTTATATCACGGAGGGTCGAACCCAGGAAATATTCGGCTCCACCTTCCCGAATTCAAAGGATTTAGGCTGGGACCGTCATCAAAGAGTCCGGAGTCCGGCCCACCGCCGTGCAACCAAAGAGCGAAGCAAAGTTGTCCACTGTAAAGGGCTGACAACCAAACTCGCGGTCTGTGCTAAAAACACTTTTGTTTTATTTAGCAACATTTTTCTGAACCGACCAGATAAATTATCACAACCTAGTATTCTTCTGAATTTATAAACTAAATCCCCATAAAATTCAGGTTCCGACAGTCTCTGTTGCAGAAGTGTAATGCTTTGATTGAAAGCTTTTAAACCGCAGAAAGGTTGCAAATCCAAGATGCACACAGAGATGCTAGATAAGTTCCTCTTTGCTGGTGAAATGACAAAGGGTGCTCCTACAGAAGAGAACATGCAGACAAGGTGTAGATCAAGTATCGGGCTCCTGTGACAGCTATGACAGTTACGTCCTCACATTCAGCATAAAATACTGAGGTGGTCTGTCAACCGGCACCTGACTCGTACAATATACAATATTAGAAATTTATGCCTAACTATTTGAAGGAAAGCACTAGGGCTTATTTTGAATCATCTCCTGTAAAACAAAGAGTGTAAGTTACATCGTCTATGAATGGGGAGGCAGTGTAAACACATTTAATGACTATAAAAGAAGGAAAGAAAGAAAAAGATAGAAAGAACTAGAACTGTCAGAGGATCTGACTATAGCCCCGCTATAGCTCTGTCAGAGGAGAAAGACTCATGAATTAAAGGTAAAGACTTGTGAGAGGGTTAAATCCCTAACAAGGTACCTACGCCTTGTCTAAGTTAAAAAATAAGTTTTGGATAATGAAAAAAGCATATGCACATCTTCAGACCTATATGAAAACACCTGTTAAGTTTCAAAAGGATTGACCTAGAACTGTAAGTGGAGTTGCGGTAACAAGGTAGCTACTCCCTATACATTTTAACATTAGTAGATCTCAAAAATTGTCTAAGTAAAAAAAAGGTGAAATAAGTGAAAAAAATTATTTAAGGATAATGAAAAAAGAATATGCACATCTTCAGACCTATATGAAAACACCTATAAAGTTTCAAAAGGATTGACCTAGAACTGTAAGAGGAGTTGCGGTAACAAGGTAGCTACTCCCTATACATTTTAACATTAGTAGATCTCAAAAATTGTCTAAGTTAAAAAAGTTGAAATAAGTGAAAAAATTATTTAAGGATAATGAAAAAAGAATATGCACATCTTCAGACCTATATGAAAACACCTGTAAAGTTTTAAAAGGATTGACCTAGAACTGTAAGAGGAGTTGCGGTAACAAGGTAGCTACTCCCTATACATTTTAACATTAGTAGATCTCAAAAATTGTCTATTAAAGTTAAAAAAGGTGAAATAAGTGAAAAAAATTATTTAAGGATAATGAAAAAAGAATATGCACATCTTCAGACCTATATGAAAACACCTGTAAAGTTTGAAAAGGATTGACCTAGAACTGTAAGAGGAGTTGCGGTAACAAGGTAGCTACTCCCTATACATTTTAACATTAGTAGATCTCAAAAATTGTCTAAGTTAAAAAAGGTGAAATAAGTGAAAAAAATTATTTAAGGATAATGAAAAAAGAATATGCACATCTTCAGACCTATATGAAAACACCTGTAAAGTTTCAAAAGGATTGACCTAGAACTGTAAGAGGAGTTGCGGTAACAAGGTAGCTACTCCCTATACATTTTAACATTAGTAGATCTAAAAAATTGTCTAAGTTAAAAAAGGTGAAATAAGTGAAAAAAATTATTTAAGGATAATGAAAAAAGAATATGCACATCTTCAGACCTATATGAAAACACCTGTAAAGTTTCAAAAGGATTGACCTAGAACTGTAAGAGGAGTTGCGGTAACAAGGTACCCACTATCAAATATTACAGACAGACGGAATTCCGGACAAGATTACAGACAGACAGACAGACAGACGGAATTCCGGACAAGCCAAATCCAATATAGCCCCCACTTTTTCAAAGCGGGGCTATAAATACAAGAAAGAATATCTCATTTGTTCTGTGATGAAGATGCAGTTGCCTCTAAGGGAGGCACCATGATCTTGTTGATCCGTACAAAGTGGCCATTTCCAGAATTATTTCTGATATGTTTGCCAATGGAAAGCCATAGGAAGACTTCAAAAATCTCGGACATACCCTTCTCGGCATTTACGCCATTTCTTCGTTCGGGTCGATGGGCATGGTGGGCGAAGCATGCTTACGAAGTAATGCTTAGTATCCGCGGACGTCTGATTACACTCTTCTGGAGTCCATGTCTGTTGATCTGAACATTGATATTTGCCATTTTGTCTATGGACTAATGATTTTGATTAACGCTTTGGTTCTACGAACTATACTATTTGAACTGCTTAGGGAAATTTTACATGGAAGCACAAATAGAAATATAGAACAGATGTAGCTAAGATATAAAACACAAGGCATATTAAAGAGTTCAAATGCTACAATTGTGAAACACTCTTGTGGCAATTTGATAATATTTTGGCTGATTCTCTGTCCCCCAATGAATTGTCATTACTAGATTTCACTATGTATTCTTGCACTTTCAGAAAATCAGTTCATATTCCTGAGGGGAGTTAAATTTCGGTTGCCATTCTAAAAATCGTAACCCCGTAATTTAAACGTATGTCTGACAAATGCCTTCTTCGGATATGAGCGAGCGTTACAAGGAACCCACCATGTCAGTGAAAGGTCAAAGTGGTAGACAAGTTTACCTACCTGCACACTGCCAAGATTCGTGCACATTGATCTTGAAGTCAATACCAGGATTGCTAGTGCAGCATTTGGCCGACTACGATCGAAGTTGAATAAGGTTTGGCCGAAAATAACAAGTCTGGCCCAGAAAATATTGCACATTTTACACTTTTTATTCCTGTAATGTACTCTATGCTTCAAAGGGATTACACTTCTTAGAACAGTTTGGCACAAAGTCGAAAGTCTACTGAACTACGGTTCTGTCGACACTTTTATATGCATGTGAAAGGTGAACGCTTTACCAATAACACGCAAAAAGGCTGAACCATTTCCATACAAGGTGTCATAGAAAACTGTTTTTTTTTTTTTTTAAGAAAAAATTGCCAAGACTGGATACCTGAAAAGGGGCAGGGATGCAGAGTGTACATACTTTTCTGAAACTGAAAAATGGTTTCCCAACGTCGAAAACACAGTATGTTCATTTCTGTCAGCTACGGAAGCAGCACGAACATCATTCCCTATATTCATATGGCAAAATTCACCATATTTGCATTATTTGCTGGCTCCCAGCTTGCACATTGTCAATATTGCAAAAACAGGTAACCAGACCCCCCTGACCTTTCAAGGTCAGGGGGGTCTGGTTACCTGTTTTTCCAACACTGATAACCTTCAGACTAGGAACCAGCAGATAATGCAAATAAGGTGAATATTAAAATCAGATTCATCCTTACTCAAACAAAACGTTCATGTGTTGCAGACACGTTACAATGATTACCAGCAAGTCTATTCTGATGGCTCGAAAGAAGGAAATAATGTTGTGCGTGTGTTTAAAAACCCTAAACACCAAAGCTTCCAGACAGTTCGTATATATTCACAGCTGAAGCCAAAGATCTAGCTTTAGATATTTAAGGACTTCCAAACTGCAAAAAGCAATCATATTATCTGAGTTATAAGCTTTTGACCATACATTATCCAAAAATACTTTAATTCAAAACTTGATTGAAAAACATCACAAAATTAAAAAAAAAAAAACGAAAACTGTTTTGTTGACCCTCGAGTCATATTCATTATCGGCAAATATGCTGACAAGAAGTCAGAAGGCAAAGAAAACATTCAGTCTTGATGCGTCTGTTTTTGAAATCCATTTTAACAATTTTAAACCTTTTATCAACAGCCCAATCATGGTTGAGAACTTTGCTTCCCTCTTTAATTGCACAACGGGTCGGGCCTCACATTCTATGACGGTTGCAGCCTAAAGGCTTACTGAGAATTGCACGACCCGCAGAAAAAGCGACCGACTGAAGTCGGTTTTCTAAGAGTGCCCTAAAATCACCGTGTCATTCTGTCATTCGGTCAATCGGTCATTCTGTCAGTCTGCCAGTCTGTCTGTCCGTCCGTAACCCGTTTGTGAAAATTGGCGATAGTGACTTAACCGCTTGGAATATTTAAAAAATTTTTGGCATACTGATAGATATCAATGAGATCTAACCAATGAACTTGAGAAATATAACATTCCATTTAGTATAGCCTCGCCGAGGCGAAAAATGTGAAAATTTTCGAACTGCTTCTCCTCGGAAACCGTTGGGCCGATTGAAGTCAAATTTCATATGGAGCTTCTATAGGATGGGGGAAACCAAAATTTGCTCAAGGGGTCCAGGTCACATGACCAAAATGGCCGCCAAGCCATATATGGTCTGTCTGTCTGTCCGTCCGTAACCCGTTTGTGAAAATTGGTGATAGTGACTTAACCGCTTAGAATATTTCAACAATTTTTGGCATACTGATAGATATCAATGAGATCTAACCAATGAACTTGCGAAATATTACATTCCATTTAGTGTAGCCTCGCCGAGGCGAAAAATCCGTAACCCGTTTGTGAAAATTGGTGATAGTGACCTAACCGCTTGGAATATTTAAACAATTTTTGGCATACTGATAGATATCAATGAGATCTAACCAATGAATTTGCGAAATATTACATTCCATTTAGTAAAGCCTCGCCGAGGCGAAAAATGTGAAAATTTTCGAACTGCTTCTCCTCGGAAACCGCTGGGCCGATTGAAATCAAATTTCATATGGAGCCTCTATGGGATGGGGAAACCAAACTTTGCTCATGGGGTCCAGGTCACATGATCAAAATGGCCGCCAAGCCATATCTGGTCTGTCTGTCTGTCCGTCCGTAACCCGTTTGTGAAAATTGGTGATAGTGACTTAACCGCTTGGAATATTTAAACAATTTTTGGCATGCTGATAGATATCAATGAGATCTAACCAATGAACTTGCGAAATATTACATTCCATTTAGTATAGCCTTGCCGAGGCGAAAAATCCGTAACCCGGTTGTGAAAACTGGTGATAGTGACTTAACCGCTTGGAATATTTAAACAATTTTGGCATACTGATAGATATCAATGAGATCTAACCAATAGTATAGCCTCGCCGAGGCGAAAAATGTGAAAATTTTCGAACTGCTTCTCCTCGGAAACCGTTGGGCCGATTGAAGTCAAATTTCATATGGAGCCTCTATGGGATGGGGGAAACCAAACTTTGCTCATGAGGTCCAGGTCACATGACCAAAATGGCCGCCAAGCCATATATGGTCTGTCTGTCTGTCCGTCCGTAACCCGTTTGTGAAAATTGGTGACAGAGCTTTAACCGCTTGGAATATTTAAACAATTTTTGGCATACTGATAGATATCAATGAGATCTAACCAATGAACTTGCGAAATATGACATTCCATTTAGTATAGCCTCGCCGAGGCGAAAAATGTGAAAATTTTCGAACTGCTTCTTCTCGGAAACCGTTGGGCCGATTGAAGTTAAATTTCATATGGAGCCTCTATGGGATGGGGTAAACCAAAATTTGCTCATGGAGTCCAGGTCACATGACCAAAATGGCCGCCAAGCCATATATGGTCTGTCTGTCTGTCTGTCCGTCCGTAACCCGTTTGTGAAAATTGGTGATAGTGACTTAACCGCTTGGAATATTTAAACAATTTTTGGCATACTGATAGATATCAATAAGATCTAACCAGTGAACTTGCAAAATATTACATTCCATTTAGTATAGCCTCGCCGAGGCGATAAATGTGAAACTTTTCGAACTGCTTCTGCTCGGAAACCGTTGGGCCGATTGAAGTCAAATTTCATATGGAGCCTCTATGGGATGGAGTAAACCAAAATTTGCTCATGGGGTCCAGCTGACGTGACCAAAATGGCCGCCAAGCCATATATGGTCTGTCTGTCTGTCCGTCCGTAACCCGTTTGTGAAAATTGGTGATAGTGACTTAACCGCTTGGAATATTTAATCAATTTTTGGCATACCGATAGATATCAATGAGATCTAACCAATGAACTTGCGAAATATTGTATTCCATTTAGTATAGCGTCGCAGAGGCGAAAAATGTGAAAATTTTCGAACTGCTTCTCCTCGGAAACCGTTGGGCCGATTGAAGTCAACTTTCATATGGAGCTTCTATGGGATTGGGGAAACCAAAATTTGCTCATGGGGTCCAGGTCACAAGACCAAAATGGCCGCCAAGCCATATATGGTAAAAACGCTTCAAAAATAGACTTCTCCAGAACCACTGGGCAGATTTCCACGAAACGTGATAAATGGCATCTGGGACGTAGGCCCATCATAAATTGCTAAAATGCTGACCCTGGATTGACCTTGACCTTCTTTGTGCCTAGGTCAAACTTTGACACATATGCTTTTGTATTGGAAAATGTGAGAATGCATTTTATCTTGCAAACGATTAAGAATACAGTACTAAAGTATAAGATATATTTTTGCTCCTTACGATAAGGCGCATTTATTGGGGGAACCGTTTTAGGTCCAGGTCACATGACCAAAATGGCCGCCATACCCATATATGGTAACACTCATAAAGCTAAAAGCATCCG
This sequence comes from Lucinisca nassula, assembly GCA_963580285.1. NCBI lineage: Eukaryota > Metazoa > Mollusca > Bivalvia > Lucinida > Lucinidae > Lucinisca > Lucinisca nassula. Next base: position 154,232,118 of record OY757018.1, read on the forward strand.
GCGGGTCGTGCACTTCAGCTGAAGCACTGGTTAGAATTTAATATTATGTGATACTGGTTGGTGCCTAATGCCTGTCTCTGTTTGAGCCAATCGGAGTCTAACTGTTGGTTTTCTTTTACTCCAGCATTTCAGTGGTTTATTGCTGTCGAGTTTCACCATTATTTCATCTCTATGGTTGTTTGATTTTTTATTTATTTGTGTTTCGTTTATTGGGCTTATTAGCCACAACAAGCTAGTCTGCGCCCCCCCCCCCCCCCACCCCACTCCAAAGGATAACCCATACAAAGAGCATATTTAACGTCACTACATCAGGTGTTAAAGAAAAATGAAGGTAATGAACAGGAATCGATACAATTAACCTACAGCTCCCATCAGAGACATCAAGGGAAGGAAACATAAAAATGAAACAACTAGATCATAATGGAAACATCACTAGCGGAATGCCAAAAGGACCGTTACTTTCCCACAAAATGGCCAATTGGCTATCCAAAACAAAATAATATAAGCGATACACACACGCAAAGACAAGCCATAACAAAAATAAACCACGACAGAAAAACCTCCTTGGAACGCTCAGTGAAACGAATTCCGTTGGTGTCATAAATTGATTTTACGTATCCACAATCCCCGCCCTTACTTCCGTCGCGATTTAGACAAATAATTTGTTCAGTCCGGATGAAGGCCTCCTAACTCATCAGTGCAACATCTCCGTGAACATAAAAATCAAACAACTACAGAGATGAAACAACGGTGAGGACTCGACAGCAAGAAACCACTGAAATGCTGGAGCAAAAGAAAACCAACAGTTAGACTCCGATGGGCCCAATAAGAGAGCATCAGGCGCCAACCACCATTACATAAAATAAGATTCTTTCAAATTCTCAGTAAGCCTTTACGCTGGAACAGTCATAGAATCTGAGGCCTGACCCTTGGCGTGACATTTAAAGAGGGAAGCAAAGTTGTCAACCGTGATTGGGTTAACTACCATGTATGCAGCATATTGTATAGCATTTATGTTGTATCCAATCTTTTTATATCGAAGAACGATTTAACGAAATTGGGTCTTGAAGTCATTGCAATTATATATTTTTCTGAACTTAAACACTAAGTCACCATAAAATTCGGGTTCCGATAGACCTTGATGCAGAAGAGATTTAAGTCCAATATTGAAAAATGAATTAAATCGGAATGACGTCACTAAACTTTTGAAAAGACTTTACGTTGTTTATGATACCGACAACCCGATTAAGAACATTTGCAGTTAACAATTTAATACGACTGTTGAAGTCAGTTACATGACTAGACACTTTGGCAAATTGAATTAATTGCGAAATATAAACGTCATAGGATGCCGCTTGAGGAACATCACCATCCAAGAAAGGACAATTTACAATCTCAAAATCAAAATCATCGCGTTTATCATAAATTCTGCAAGAAACAAATCCATCTACAATGGATAATCGTAAATCCAAAAAACGGGGCCTCGGTATCAGAAGAATTTGCTTAATTTAACTGAAGTTCTGGTGGGGTGGGGGGGGGTGGGGGGTAAATTTGATTGATCAAACCATCGGAACCGCCCCCACCCATAGGGGCTTGAAGTAATATATGGACTGCATGATGCTTCCACGCAGAGCTGAATCCGGCCCGCACACTAGTACTGGTAAACCGCTTAGAGGATCTAAGCCTGCCCAGGAACCGTGGTGCGAGGCGGACCCTCCATGCTAATAAACCCTATTGGTTTCATTGGGCGACAGGGCTTGTGAGATGTCATGTCATCTCAATGTCAACGTCTCCAGAGAGAGAGAGAGAGAGAGAGAGAGAGAGAGAGAGAGAGAGAGAGAGAGAGAGGAGAGAGGAGAGAGAGAGAGAGAGAGAGAGATTGCTCTTCAGAAGTGAAAAAAAAAACATTTCTTACATTGCATGCAAGATAGTGGGAGTCTTCCCTATGAAATGTCCATTTAATTAAATCATTAAGTTTTTTTCTTTTGTAAGATTATGAGAAAGTGTAAAGGATGGAAAAATCATAAGTAGGCAGACTTGAAGCACGGAAACGTCTGGATTTCAATTTATTTAAAACTTCATTGAATTTTTTGTATACCAAAAGAAATTGTTCCCTGACCTTTCTGTCGCAATATTTAATTACGCGTTTGTGATGGGAGTAAAACATGAAGTTACTAATTTGGAGGGTTCTGTGGTGGTACAAGAGCTTGAATTTGCAATAAATCGTGCCTTGTATGGTCTTTTATGAAGTTTAGGTGACCAATATAACGTAGGAAGCTTGTCTTAGCCTTCTGTAACACATACAGCAAACTTGCCTATTAAGCCGTAAAAAGTCTCCCTGCCCTTCATAATAGTGTAGTGTTTATTTTCTTGTCGTTTCAGATCATTGATTCCAGTGTGGAATTTTAAATGTATTTGAGGGAAAGTGATGAGGTGTAACTGGCTGAAACTAGCTTGTCTGGCAAAAACTGTACACTCCACACATTCAATTCTGTGGTGTATTCATTGCTTCCAAAGGATAGCTCTTTCATAGAACACATTTCACTGTTCAACATATTTTTATTGACTGTGGTGATTTTTTCACCGTCATGAAACTTATACTTCACGGTTTAGTTTTGTTATAGTTTGTCTTTGCATGAATGAATTGCTTTCATATTCTTTTTATTTTGGATAGCCGTTTGGCCATTTTGTGAGAAAGTTACTGTCCTTTTTGGCTTTCCGCTTGTGGTGTTTTCATTAGGGTTTAGTTGTTTAATATTCGAGTTTCTTTCCCTTTGGTGTCTCTGATGGGAGGATTTGGTAGTTGTATCGATTCTTGATCACTGCCTTCATCAACCATTTGACGTATAAGACCCACAAAGAGATTTGCATCACGTTAACAAGTCCGTGAAATGAACACCCCTTAAACCCCATTTTATATATAGAAAACTGGGGTGTACGGGGGTATACACTATTTTTCTTATTTCTGCTCCAAGACATAGGTTGTGGGTACTCGTTAGAACCGCCTCAATGAGGCGGTTCTAACGAGCACCCACAACCTGTGTTTACAGTATAAATGAGAAAAATATCACGGATTTTCATCAGAAAAATAGCCATTTTGGAGATATGTAAAAACGCACTGTATCGCACGGGTGTGTTATCGTAATGACACGTCCTTAAGCACCAAATCATCATAATCATGACTCGTAATACGCTATGATCATCTCATTTATAACTAGGGCTGACTAATCGGAGCAGAAAAGATAACCGATTATCGCGCGTGTCATTGTGATCGATGATCGATTAGTAATCGCTGAAGATTTTTTTTATCATAATTTTACCTTTATGGCTTTGACTCTTACCATATGTTATACAATATCATATATATTTCGACAGACAGGCCTTAGCAAACAATGCAGATCCAGATGAGACGCCGCAACATGCAGCGACTCAATAGGGTCTGCATTGTTTGCCACTCACCCAGCTATTTTAGACACGACTTTTGGAAAAAAATATACTTATCAAATAATCGATTAGCAAATCAGTAACGATAATCATTTTAGAATATTTTATCGATTGATTAATCGATTAACTGATTAATCGTGCCAGCCTTATTTATAACCTCATTTATAATGTATGTTTGAAATCAGTGTAGAGCGTCTATAAACGCTAAATGCACTGGTCTTGTAATACAGCACTAATATCTACTTTCTTCTGATACAGATTGTTTGTGTGAGAAGACATCTTTCTTTGACAAACCTGTCAATACGGCACTAGTTGGTACGATGAGCGGGCTTCTCCTTGGATTTTTCGTTGGTTTTATGGCTTATGCCCTTGTATCAAAAAGATGTCCAACAGTGGCTGCCGTTGGGTATGTAAAAACATATATCGCAAAATACATGTACTCATTTCGTACAGACGGACACTTTCACACTTACGATATGTAATTGCAATGTTACGTTATAAAATAAGGAGAGTTAATGCGTATTGACATCACGCAAGCATGCCTATATAATTTTGACCCCCTTGAACCCCAATTTTATATAGTAAAACTGGGGTTTACAGGGGTAAACCTCATTTTTATTATTTCTGCTCTAAAACATAAATTGTGGGTACTCGTTACAACCTCGAGGCGGTTCTAACGAGTGCCCACGATCTATGTTTTGAGCAGAAAGAAGAAAAATATCGCAATTTTTTAACTTAAAATTTTGTTTGTTTGTTTTTTCGGCGGTAAAATTTACACTATATTTGTATAGTCGTGGTTTCGTAATGGAAGACTTTATGGTCATATGGTCAGCTGCCATTCAGCCATCCGAAGGTTCCCCCAATTAGGTAATAGGCCTAATGCTATTTCAGCGTGAATCGGGTATGTTTTATAGATATAAAACTACCTAACTTCAGCTTTTCCAATGTAAAGGATTACAAAACTATTGGTTTTCTTTTGCTCCAGCACTTGTTATTTCATGCTGTTGTGTCCTCCTCATTGTTTCATCTTTTGTTTGATTTTTATGTTATCGGACATGTAGCACTGATGAGCTGGAAGGCCTTCATGCGGGCTGAACAAATTATTTGTCTGAATTACGACAGAACTAAGGACGAAGATTATGGCCAAGTAAAATCGATTTAAGCTCCACCCCCCCCCCCCCCCCCCCCCCCCGCGTGAAAATCTTTAGCTGACCCATTATGCAAACACACCTATACAAATACATTGCCACCTTTATCGCCGAAAAACGGAAATTTTATGATGAAAAATCGTGATATTTTTCTTATTTCTCCTCAAAATATAGATTGTGGGTACTCGTTAGAACTGCCTCATCGAGGCAGTTCTAACGAGTACCCACAATTTATATTTTATAACAGAAATAAAAAAAAATAAGGTATACCCCCGGAAACCCCTGTTTTACGATATAAAAGTAGGGTTCAAGGGTGTCAAAATTATATAGGCGTGTTTACGTGATGCGTTCCAAAGCGGTTCTTCTACTGTGGTTTATATTTGTTACAGTTTGTGTTTGCATGTATGTATTGCTTACACCTTTTTATTTATTTTGGATAGTCGTTTGGCCATTTTGTGGGAAAGTGAATGTCCTTTCGACTACCGACTAGGGATGTTTTCAGTAGCGTTTGGTTTCTTCTTGATCGCGTTTCTTTCCCTTTGGTTTCTTTGCTGGGAGGTGTGAGATTATAAGAATTTAAAAGGGTGTGAGGGGTGGATGGTAAAATCTGTCCCGAGGGACAATGGCTTGTCGAGTGATGCTGGGGATAGGTTTTTCTATTCATCACTCACACCCATATAGGATTCTCTTTTTTCCAAACCTTCCAGTTCTGAGCGTGGATTTTTAATACTGCAGTCACTTCGGTTGCCGATGTCCGCCATATTGCGATGACACTACCGTGATGAGGTCGTATTCATCCAGTGCATATCAAACACGTGAGAATAATCGATGTTTTCTCTGACCCTGGGTAAGAACACTAGGGTTAGAACAGAATTTCTATATCATGCTAAAACAATGGATTTCCTTATCTGGCGTGCAAGAACATGTTATCGATTCCTGTTTCTTTTTATTTATTTATTTATTTTATTTATTTATTTATTTATTTTTTTTTTTTTTGATTTTACGGCCCCTTCAAGATTATTTCACTCATATCGAGCCGATCGTTAATCATAGGTGGGCGAAAACGGAGTACCCGGAGAAAAACCACCTGACCTTCTGTTGCAGAACTTGGCGTCTCACATGTGACCCGAGCGAGGCTCGAACCACAGCGTTGGAGACGTAATGATCAAGATTCAGCGCTCTTAACCACTAGGCCACGGAGGACCGTCCGCCTTAACTTCCATTTTTACCAATGACATAGCCCTTGGTGAATAGGTATGCAAGCAAACTATACCATGCGGTTTCAAAGTCAACAGATAAAAAAAGTGATGACAAAGTTTTTTTTCTAAAAAAAAAGCCACAGTACCTTGACCTTGAGGCCAAGACCTTGAAATCGAAGTCGCTGCAGATGTTGTCATAAGGAACATTTGTGAAGCTACATTGAAATCGGTCAAGAAATGTAGGCGCTAGAGCGATAACAAAATTTTTCTACAAATAACCACAGTGACCATGAACTTGAGGCCATGATCTTGAAAGTCAAACACGCTCGAGATATTGTCATTAGGAACATTTGTATGACGTTATATTGAATGGGTCAAGAAATGTAGTCGCTAGAGCGTTGACAAAGTTTTCTAAAATAGCCACAGTGACCTTGACCCTGAGGCAACAACCTTCAAAGTCAAACTCGCTCGAGATATTGTAATAAGGAACAATCTTGTGAAATTATATTGAAATCAGTCAAGAAATGTAGGCGCTAGAGCGATGACAAAGTTTTTCTATAAATAGCCACAGTGACCTTGACATTGAGGCCACGACCTTAAAGTCAGACTTTCTCCAGATATTGCATAGCGAACATTTGTCTGAAGTTATACTGAAATCGATCAAGAAGTGTAGGCCCTAGAGTGATGACAAAGTTTTTCTTAAAATAGCCACAGTGACCACGACCTTATAAATCAAACTCGCTCGAGATATTGTCATAAGGAACATTTGTGTGAAGTTATATTGAAAACGGTCAAGAAATATAGGCGCTAGAGCGATTACAAAGCTTTTTCTAAAAAATAGCCACAGTGACCTTGACCTTGAAGTCAAGTCCTTGAAATCGAACTCGCTCGAGATATTGTCATAAGGAACATTTGCGTGAGGACATATTGAAATTGGTCAAGAAGTCTAAGCGCTAGAGCAATGACAAAGTTTTTTCTAAAAGTAGCCACAGTGACCTTGACCTTGGGGTCACGACCTACAAAGTCGAACTTGATCTAGATATTGTCATAAGAAAAGTTTGTGTGAAGTTATATTGAAATTGGTCAAGAAATGTAGGCGCTAGAGCGATGAAAAAGTTTGTCTGAAAATTGCCAGTGACCTTGACCTTGAGGCAACCACCTTGAAAGGTAAACTCGCTCGACTTATTGTCATAAGGAACATTTGTGTGAAGCTATATTGAATATGTTCTATAAAAGTGTTATCCTTTGAAAGCAAGGAATACACCACAGAAGTGAAAAATATGGAGTGTACATGTTTTCTGGTCAAGGAATCAGTCAAGAAATGTAGTATCTAGAACATGATTTTTAACAGCCATTAAACACGATGTACGAAATTCAGAAGAAAAAAAACAACATAAAATTTGTCCACAATGCGATGGCGTCAGCTAAACGTTTGGGAAGGCTCAACATACATACGCACATGCGCCGGGTGACCTGAATGCCAGGATGCTTAATGGAATGAAGTGCTGAAAATTTTCCTCTGCTGGATTTATCTTCAACGAATCACTTTCAGTACCAGATGACTGTCGGCGAGCAAATGTAACTCCGGTCTATGAGAAACGTGAGAAATACATGATGCTTCATATTATAGGCCAGTGTCGCTTACATGCATCTTTTACAAATCCCTCGAGCATATTATTAACTGGTAACATCAACAAGCACCTACCCTTTAAAAGCATTTTTGCTGACTGTCAGCCTGGTTACCGAAGTCAAAGGTCTTGTGAGTTTCAACTAGTCCATGGACTTCGCCGAGACATATAACAAGGTACATCACAGAACGCTATTGTATCAACTGGACTACTATGGGATAAGAGGATCCACACATTGGTGGAGTTGGGAGCGTTCACAACAAATTGTACTTAATGCATGCGTCCGATCCAGTCCCTATTTTATCGAGTGTTCCCCAGGGTTCGATCCTTGCATAAATCCTTTTCTTGGTACGCAACAATTTTCTTCCTGATAATATTAGTATATATGTCAGTTTGTTTGCTGATGACTGTGCACTTAATAGGAAAGATTTAAAAGAAAGAACCAGGGGGCGCCACAATCGCAAGCCGCAGCCCACTCTCGACACCAAGAGGAAGAGAAAACATACACAAAACAAGAAAAAATACGAGTGTTTATGAAATGGAAAAATCAGCCCTCCCTTCCCCACACGGGGTGATCAGATCATTAGAAAACACTAAACAATTCACAACAAATTCACAGACATAAAAAAAATAACAGCAAAAAACCAACACCCAAACTACCGCATTAGAACGGTCAGCAGCATATGCCACTTATGCTCTGCTTCTCAATGTCAAGTTCAATTTACAAGATGACTTGGATCAACCAGCACAGTGGGATGTTCAACGTAGCCAATGCGGTCAAGTGTCATAAACTGACGTTTTCAGGATGTTCAGGACCGGCTCATTATAAGAAGATAGTTAAATATTTCTTCAGTATAAAAAGATTAGATGCAACATAAATGCTATACGACAGAATTCATGCTTGGTAGTTAGCCGAATCACGGTTGAGAATGTTGCTTCCCTTTTAAATTGCATGTCAGCGGGTCGGACCCGTAAAATCGACTTAACCCCCCACCCCCCAGTGAAATACTTTTTACTGACCGTTCCAAGGCGGTTCTACTGTCGCCGTTTATTTTTGTTATAGTTCGTCTTGTATGCATTGCGGTTCTTCTGTAGCGGTTTATTTTTGTTATAGTTCGTCTTGTATGCATTGCGGTTCTTCTGTAGCGGTTTATTTTTGTTATAGTTCGTCTTGTATGCATTGCGGTTCTTCTGTAGCGGTTTATTTTTGTTATAGTTCGTCTTGTATGCATTGCGGTTCTTCTGTAGCGGTTTATTTTTGTTATAGTTCGTCTTGTATGCATTGCGGTTCTTCTGTAGCGATTTATTTTTGTTAAAGTTCTTCTGGCATTGCATGTATTTTGGCTTATATATTTTTATTTTGGAGACTCGCTTGACCATTTTGTGGTAAGATGAGGGTCTTTTTTTCTTGGCTTTCCCGTTTGTGATGTTTTCATTAGGGTTTAGTATTCCATATTCTAACATGACGTTAACGTTTTTCCCATTGAACCCAGTGGAAACGTCAGCGTTTGCAAATATGCGATAATTCACGTCGTCAACGTGGTGCGTGCAATTTGGCGTCATCGTGACGTTGCATGTAAACATTTCCTTCTGTCGACATCCGCTGCAAAATAGTCCCCAAGATAACGCTTTGTTACTACTGTATTTCAGTTTAGCATCATGTTAGAATCGAAATAATTTCCACGCACCCGGTGTGTTATCGTGATTAACACACGGTGTTGTCGGGCAGATGCGAATATTAATTCACTCCGGCTTCGCCGTCGTGAATTAATATTTCGCAATCTGCCCTCCAACACCGTGTGTTAATCACGATAACACACGGTACGTGGAGATTATTTCTTAATTATCATATGACGTCGTTGATAAGCAGTGGATAACGTCGTGTAATAAAACTGTATGACCACACGTGTAATAACATTTTGGCGGGATTAAGTAACGTCATGACGACGTCCATGTCAACAATGCATTTTTTGTGGAAAATTTGTCAAAATAAAAGGCGGTGAAATCAAATTTAAAGTGGTCATATGATAAACAGAATCTTACACGAGTGGTCATTTCATATAAAATTTATGAAACTCGCCGAAGGCTCGTTTCATAAATTTCATATGAAATGACCACTCGCCGAAGGCTCGTTTCATAAATTTCATATGAAATGACCACTCGTGTAAGATCCTCTATGTTCGTGTTTCTTTCCCTATCTGAGATGGGAGGTGTGGAGTAATTGTATAGATTCCTGACCATTGCCTTCGCTTCAATTAAGCCCAAATGTGAAACAAAATATATACTGACTGTTCCAAAGACGCTTCTTTTGTTTCTTGTTTTTTTTTTTTTTTTTTCTATCATTATAATGATTATTAATAGTTCTTTGCATGTATGCCGGGCTAATGTTTCATTTTGATTAGCCGTTTTGTGGGATAGTAACTGATCGTTTGGCTTTCCGATTGTTACGTTTTGAGCATGGTAAAGTTACTAAGTTTTTGTTGGTGTTATTTTTCCTTTGGTGTCTTTGATGGGAGTTGTGAGGTAATTGTACCGATTCCTGATCATTGAACTCTGTTCTATTTTTAAAACCTCATAATCTTAAAAGTAACGTTGTCTACTGTATAATACGACGGTCAGCGAGATATATGCCAAACAGAAATAAAACAAAGATCAGGAATCGATACAATTAACTTACTCCACCCATCAAAGACACCAAAGGGAAAGAAACACAAACATGAAGCGACCAGACCATAATGGAAACCTAAACAAAGGAAGGCCATAAGGACAGTTACTTTCCAACAAAATGGCCAAATGGCCATCCAAAATAAAAAGACACAAGTGATACACACAGTAAGTAACAAACAACAACATAAATAAACCGCCACAAAAGAACCGCTTTGGAACGGTCAGTGGAAAGAATTCCCCTGGGGGGCTTAAATCGACTTTACATGGCCATAGTCCTCGCCCTTACCTCTGTCGCAGTATACACTAATTTTGTTTAGTCCGCATGAAGGCGTCCTAACTCATCAGTGTAACATCTCCGAGAATATACAAATAAAAAAACTACAGAGATGAAACAAGGTTGAGGACTCGATAGCATACAACAACAGAATTGCTGGAGCAAAAGAAAACCAACAGTTAGACTCCGAGGGGCCCGACCAGAGACGGAAAACTAGATTTTGTTTCATTTCTTTCAGACATTCGTCTCAAAGCTGAAGAGGAGTGAGCCGGGATGGATGAAAAAGACACTAGAAAACGTCATAATTTTGTTGCTTCAAGAAGCAGAAGATAGATGCTCAATGAAAGACATTATTCCCTTCATTTCGACATATATGGACATAACTGATTTTAGGAGAAAGTAAATGTCCGAGACAGAAGAAAGAAAAGGAACTAGAAATTGTGTTAGTAAAACACTATGCCCCTAATGATATGCTTGCCCCTAAAAGTCGAAATGTTCTACAAGTGGGAAGCAATCGACTCGACATGCTGTCAGTTTGTTTGATTTGGGGTTTAACGTCCCTGTCAACATTGTATAGGTTATTTTGGAGACATTGCTTCCAATTTTGGGGGCTTTTACCCGACATTGAGATGAAATAACATCTCAAACCTGACACCCAATGAAACCAGTGGAGTTTTCATTCATGGGCGGCCCGACACGCACCGCTTTTCCTAGGCAGGCTTAAAACCTTAAAGCGATTTACTAGTCGATGTCAGCTCTGCATGGAAACATCATGCAGCCCAGTCTATTTCTGCAAGTCCTGATGGGCGGGAATCACAGTGCTATTAGTGCTTCGATTTCTATACACGTGCCTATCAACACGATGTTTGCATCATGTTGCATGTCACTGATTGAAAAAAAAAAAATCAATAATTCAAAAATCTGACCAGGTAAAGGTATAATCGCTTGAAGAAAGAGGTATGGTGGCATGTAGCTGCCATCGAGATGCGAGATCCTACTTACTAAGTCGATGTATTTTATGTTGACATACTAGTGTAAGGCGACATATTTGGTTTGTTTATCGTTATGATAAAAAATATCTCGATTTTCATTAACTAACCCAGAAACTGCTTTACAATGACACCCGGTTCATTGATATTTTTACAACGAAGTGTTACTTACTATGTTGACATAAACTCGTTGTAATTTTTGTGATTATTGCTTTGTAATGACATCATGATAGGGTAAGTCGACTTAGGTTTTTATGTTTACTTATTTTTAAGTTGACTTATCTATATAAATCCCGAATATCTATGACCGCTACACGACTAGTTTTCTTATGGAAAACGAGCGTGTTTTAATATGCCAGATACAAACCCTGAGTTGAAGCCTCGTGTGGGGTGGGGGAACTAAGGGCCATTTGGTATGGGCGAGCGGACAGGATTTTGAAAACATACCCCATTCATATACTTGTACTCTGAAAAAAGGGACCCATTCATATACTTAACTTTCGAAAATGTCACAACCATAATATGAATTTGTATTACATACATTAAAAACTTTTAGAACAAAAAAACGTGCTGTCTGTCGGTCAGTCGTAAGTGCATAGATCGCTCGCGTGCGTCATGTTCTTTTCACTTTTACGAGTGACTTCCTGCCAGTTATATAATAAGCAATTAGTCACTACCAGCACGAATCTATTTCCTAAATAAAAGCTAACGCTCAAGACGTGAAAGTGGAGCTGTGGCTTAAGAGTCTTTATACTTTCGATGGGTGCACGAGGACGTAGTATAATAAACCCATAAGGTCTCCATTTCTGAACGTTTTCTGTTATTCTGAAGATTTGCCTATAACCCATACTTTGGGTATAAATAATCTATTCTATTCTGTTACATTCTCTAATTTAACGGCGACCTAATACCGGCTTTTATACTCCTTAAATGCTTCATGGTTTATCGTCATGTCAGTTTAAAGCACTGAGACGACTTTGTAGTGAACTAAAAAGATATATAAATAAAGTGTCGTTTTTAAACTAAGTCGACTTGCCTGTTCCGCAAGGCGCCTTATAAGCTATTTTTTCAAGTTTGTGTATGTCATCTTAAAGCACTATCTCGTTCATTTTAGCAAAAATTTAGACAAAAATGACAGAAATATAAGACGACATATTTTATGTCGACTAAATATAAGAGAACATATTTCATGTAGACTTAAAATATCCCAATAAACAAGAAAATTATGTAGACTTAATGGTACTTTTGTTGTTTTATCTGTATAATAAGTATACTTAATATTTCGCATCTCGATGGCAGCTACATGCCACCATAAAGAGGTCTATAATGTTTTCATAACCATGATAAAATTTTCTATAAGTGAGATGCAATCGACTCGAAAGTGCTGTCAGTGCATTGATTTCTGTATGCAAGTGCCTTTCAGCACGACCTTGGCTTCATGTTGCATATCACAAGTTGGAAAAAAAAAAAATATACTGAACGCCAAAAGAAGCGCCCACAAGTTCAACTTCTGATTATTTCAGTAATCGGTTGAAATTTAATTTGAAATTTCCTTTAATGAACTTCCCAGTCGTCCAACTGTGGTCAGTCACTGTATTGACCTTTACCATACAGTCTGCTCAAGCGTAGCTACACATGTATGGTAAACAGGCTTTCCATGTGCAATGACTTTGTGCAGCCACATGTTAAAACAATCCAATATGACAGACCAGCAAATTTGGTATGTAACAGGAATCCGAATTAAAACGCCTAATTTTGCACTGATGCTATTGCTGAATGTAAACCAGCGCCACTAAGTGCTTGGACAACCATAGGTTGGAGTTACGGCTTCGTGCTGTTGCTACCAATTTTAGAGTGGATTCTAGAACGATCAGCCGAATGGTATCTCGTTATCGCCAGACACATAGCATTAACTTGTGACGGCCGTCTATGAAACGGCAGGCTGATGAACGTAAAACCAGGATAGGCATCCGAAGGCATGGTATGCATATCCGACTGGCATATCTTCGCCAACGATCACAACATAGGATCAATACCTTAATCGAATCCATGTAAAGATGCTGTGCCGCTTGTATTGCAGCTAATGGAGGTCATACTCGATACTGACTATATCCAGTGTGTATCTGTGAACTTTTGTTTTGATGGCTGTGCCACGTGGGAGAACATTACGGAATAATAGCAGTAAATAAACTCATTTCATTTCGCAAACACGCCTATACAAATACATGGCCACCTCTATCGCTGAAAAAATGAAAATTTTATGATGAAAAATTGTGATATTTTTCTTATTAATCCTCAAAACATATATTGTGGGCACTCGTTAGAACCGCCTCATCGAGGCGGTTCTAACGAGTACCCACAATCTATATTTTAGAGCAGAAATAAGAAAAATAAGATATACCCCCAGAAACCCCAGTTTTACTATATAAAAGTGGGGTTCAAGGGGGGTCAAAATAATATAGGCGTGTTTTCGTGATGGTCTTTTTCTATCAAAGCAAAGGGTAAAATTTTGATTGTTTTGCTTCGGAATAAATTTACTGTGATTAATTTGCTGGGGGCATTTCTTTTGGCGTTCAGTATATTTCAAATATCTGGCCAGGTGAAGGTATCACTTCAAGGAAGTGGTCGATCATGTTTTCAAAACCAGAATATTTTATCTACGAGACGCATCAAGCAAAAATATGTCTTGGTACATGTGCGTTTAGTTAAGAATAAGACCAGCATGTGTACCCTCTCAATCATAATACAGCCTTCTATGTTATAGCCGTTTGTGTCTTTACAAATAACCTTTTGGGTCAAAAAGTATCCGCATAACACATTTCGCAGTGCTCGCATACCTACAGGTATATTTCGCGCGACGAGACGCATACATCTTTTTGTCAGATTATAATATAACAAGGATTTTTTGTTTATCTTTCTGATTATTTTTATCATTTTTTAAAATATTTTTAAAAACACTCGGGTGTCATTTTCGATCAGATAGAAGCGTAAGATCGGGGTTATTTGTTCTGGAAGACAATGGCAAGTTGTCATTTACCATCATATGTAGCAAAAATGGAATCTTTAAATGCTGCCGATGTAAGATTTTCACAAAACAGCATAAATAACAGGTTTTCTGCTGCACTTGGAAATGAATATATCGGTGAAGTTGTAGATAAGATATGTGATGGTGACACAAACTTACTAGGTCGTATACTTGACAACATGGCCATCGCTCGTGCGGGACAATCAGGAATGAAGCAGGTTAGTATCGAGGGTTCCAAAAGCCAGTCAAGTACACATCTGTGGTATACCGTCAACAATCGTAGTTTGTGGGTTCTTAAACAACTACAGAGTCTCTGGAAACTTAACCAAGTTATAAACTTGAAAGTCGACCCTCGTGGAATTGACCACAAGCGATTTACCACAAGAAACAGTGGAAGTTGCGTCGAAGTCAGAACGAGGCCGGTAGGAGGAGTAAAATCGGTACAAGCCTCCTTCTGGAGATACAAACTGACTCTAGTGTATGGTGGATATGCTACGTTTCAGTCAGGTGGCGAGCGTGACGATAATGTTTCAGTTGAATTCCAATCTGGAGAAACAGCAGATACCATGACAGACAAAAATTGGCTAGACGCTCTCAAGTCTGTCAAGCTGGTAAACGCCAGACCTTGTATGAGTTTTGAAGCGGGTATCAGACCACAGAGTCATGATTCAGACCGCCGGAAATCAAAAGATGGGATGTCAGAGAAAACTCCTTCGCGTATATTTGGTCCTAATGAGCCAATTAAAAAGCCAGAACACGATGATTATGGCAATGCGGATGATTACGAATCAGTTGAGGACGAAGCAGTAGAGGATGACGGATACGACTCCGATGAATATTACAGCTGAGGGACAGATAATACACATCAATTTCAAATACTTTTAATCATTTCTCAATACTTACATTTCTTTCTTCTCTGTATTATCCCTCTTTCTGTCAGAGGCACCGCAGAATTGCGTTACGATTTATGTATACAGTCGAACTTCAATGGCTCGAACACCTTTGGGACCTCGAAAATCTGTTCGAGACAGGGTAAGTTCGAGCCACTGAGGTTTCTGTCAGGAGGCATAACGAGATACTTTTATACATCTTTTAGGTGTTCTATAATGAAAATGCATGTTGTGTGTACTCATTAGAATCGCCTCATCGAGGCGATTCTAATGAGTACACACAGCATACATTTGCAAGATAAAAGACTAAAATCTCCTTTATTATCCCCCACTATTTCTTATGTAGAGGATTTCGCTAGGGGCTCAAGAATGGATTCGACACATCCATGGTAAACGAGCCATCGGTGTTCGAGTCATCGAAGTTTTACTGTATATTTACTATGTCTAAGAGTTCTGTGCATATAACGTAAAATGTCTTTGTAAAAACACTAGATCTATACATTAATGGGGGATCGTCGACGACCAGCAACCCAGTTCTTTAAGTATACAAATAAACAAATAGAAAAATTACAACAAAAAAATCGGGTGCCGTCTGCTACTCTTTTTGCTTGATTCTTAAATGGCTAGATTTTTTAGTTTTGCATTTAAAGAAAATTAAGATCAATTGGTGCATCAAGGTAACAAGTCCGTCACACAAAGGCCCCTCTAAGCCCCACTTTATATAGGGAAAAGTGGGGTTTACGTGGTATGCATTATATGTGCCTTATTTTTGCTCACTGAAGCATATAAATTGTGGGCACTCGTTAGAACCGCCTCAATGCACTCGTTAAAACCGCCTCATTGAGGTGGTTCTAACGAGCACCCACAATAAATGTAGAAAGCAGAAATAAAAAAGATATTACGATTCTTACATAATATTTGTCATTTATTAAACTCTGTTAGACCATTGTTTCACATGGACATGTTTTGTTAATGTGAAGACACGGGCGAATCCAGAAGAAATTAAAGCACTGACAGCACTGTTAGGTCGGTCGTTTCTGAGCTGAGAACGCAAATCTGAAGGGATAATTAGGCTGTTTTGTATTATTCTTAAATTCCCCTTGGTGTCTCTGATGGGAGCTGTGGGTTAATTTTAAACAAACAGTTTAGCCCGATAAACGGCCACGTTCGAGCGCTGGTTGGAGTCCAACTATGGTGTGGGTACAACTGTGGCATGCGAGTTCCGGGGTCATCCCCCAGACAATTTTGACAATCAGCGCACATGAAAGTGCTTTCTAGGTCTTCGCGGGACAGTTGTCCCTCTTTTTCAGATCAGAATTAATTTGTTCTCTAATAGGTCATATTCGCGGATTTTGACATTCAGCATATACCTGTATATTTAGTCCGCTGTTTCGAATAACCTTAAAGATGCAGGTCACAACTATTGTAATCTTCTTTCTGTTGGTTGCTTTTAAAGTCATTGTTGCAAACAGTATAAACCCAAATCAGACTGCTCCTCTGGGACGTAAACTAGTTGCATGTATGCAAAAATATTCCTTCTAAATAGAAGTGAAGGCAATGATCAGGAATCGATACAATTATAACCCACACCTCCCATCCGAGGCACCAAAGGGAAAGAAACACAAACATGAAATAACTAGACTCTAATGGCGGGGGACAACTAGACCCTAATGGAAACACCAATAGCGGATGAAGCTATGTATACCAACTACAAATGTTTTCATAGGAAAACAATGTCCCACCACCATAAATATATCTTAAACACACACATTTGACTTTAATAACTAGGCTAACATCACCAAAATGTAAGCTGCAAACAAGCATTTTTGGCCAAAAAAAAAACTGACAGTTTTCGGGAGCCTGTGACCTTGAAAAAGGTCATTAAAAAGCTCAGATCACCAGAATCTAATGAAATTAGGGTCTAGTTTTATGTAAGAACACATATTCAACTTTTAAGTACTATCTCAAACAAAAGTTTTATTCCTAGACTTCAGTAACTGCTTTATAAATACTGTATATATTGCAGATAATTGAAATACTTTTATATATGTATTTAACTTATTAGCTAAGAAGACCATATGTTTGAAAAGTATCTACATGCTTAATATGTTATCCTCTATAAAGACATTATTATTAATATTATCAATTTGACTGTAATTAAATAGTGTACCGAGTTTGACCAGCATTCATCAATTCTTAAATGCTATAGGGTACAGATAAGCCTTTTTGGCCCAAAAAGAACAGGTTTTGGATGCATTTGACCTTAAGAGTTTAGACAAGCCATTTTGGACCAAAAATTGGCGGTTTTCGGGAGGGGGGCTGTGACAATGAAAAAAATGTCAAGGTCACCAACATCTGAACAAATCTGCGGTATGTTGTACCAAGTTTGAATAAAATTAATCAATTCATTAATGAGATATACTGCAGACAAGCCATTTTTGTCCCAAAAGTGTCTGCTTTTGGGGGGGGGGGGGGGGCTGTGACCTTGAAAAAAACGGTCAAGGTCACCAACATCTATTCAAATCTTTGTTTTGTTTTAATGATACATTATACAAAGTTTGACTAAAATTAATTAATACGTTAATGAGATAGAGAGCAAACAAGCCCTTTTTGTCCCATTTTAAGGGGGGGGTGAGGAGGAGGGGGCTGTAGCCTTGAAACAAAAGGTAAAGGTCACCACAAATCTGCAGTATATTGTAATGATATATTGTACCAAGTTTGACTAAAATTAATCAATTTGTTAATAAGATAGAGTGCAGACAAGTCATTATTGGCCCAAAATTGACTTTTTTTTTAGGGGGGGGGGGGGGGGGGGGAGGGGGTCAAGGTCACCAAATCTAATCAAATCTGGGATATATTGTAATGATATATTGTACCAAGTTTGACTAAAATTGGTCAATTAGTTAATCAGATAAGCGTGCAGACAAGCCATTTTTGGCCCAAAAATTGACAGTTTTTGTGTTTGAAGCACTATATCTCCCAAACCTATGGTTGGTCTTGTTTGTTTGATTTGAGGTTTAACGTCCCCTTCAACACTGTAAAGGTCATTATGGAGACGTTGCTTCCAATATTGTGGGACTTTTACCCGACACACGGTCCGCCTCGCACCGCTTAGCCGGGGCAGGCTTAGATCCTCTAAGCGGTTTACCAGTACTCGTGTGCGGATCGGTTGCAGCTCTGCTTGCAATCCATCTATTTCTTCAAGCCCGGATGGGCGGGGCCGCAAATCTATGGATGAATTTTGACAAAACTTGCATAGTTACATCATTATGATGGGGAAAAGCAGTCATTTTCAAGGTCACAGTCATTTTGTGGCCGAAAATGGCTTGTCTGCACTCTATCGCATTAACACATTGACCAATTTAAGTCAAACTTAGTAAAATATATCATTACAACATACCGCAGATTTGATTAGATTTTGGTGACCTTGACCTTTTTAGCTCACCTGTCACATAGTGACAAGGTGAGCTTTTGGGATCACTTTTTGTCCGTCATGCGTCCGTAAACTTTTTCTTCAAACAACATCTCCTCCTAAACCACTGATCAGATTTTGACCAAACTTCACAGGAATGATCCTTAGGCGGTCCCCTTTCAAAGTTGTTCAAATGGTTCCGGTCTGTTGCACATCTAGGTCACAGGAGCTAAAAATAGATTTTTTACTGAAAATTTTAAAAATCTTCCACTCTGAAACCGCAAGGCCCAGGTCTTTGATATTTATTGTGAAGCTTCGTCTAGTTGACCTCTACCAAGATTGTTCAAATTATAGCCCTGGGCCCAAAAATGCCCCCGCCCCGGGGGCCTTTGGTTTTACATTGGCTTATATAGGGAAAATCTTCCACTCTGAAACCACAAGGCCCAAGTCTTTGATATTTGGTTTGAAGCTTCATCCAGTGGACCTCTATCAAGATTGTTCAAGTTAAAGCCCTTAGGGCCAAAAATGCCACTGCCCCGAGGGCCTTTGATTTTACATGGGCTTATACAGGGAAAATCTTTAAAAATCTTCTTCTCTGAAACCACAAGGCCCAGGTCTTTGATATTTGGTATGAGGCTTCATCTAGTGGACCTCTACCAAGATTGTTCAAATTATAGCCCTGGGACCAAAAATGCCCCCGCCCCAGGGGCCTTTGGTTTTACATAGGCTTATATAGGGAAAATCTTTAAAAATCTTCTACTCTGAAACAACAAGGCCCAAGTCTTTGATATTTTGTGTGAAGCTTCATCTTGTGGACCTCTATCAAGATTGTTCAAATTATAGCCTTGGGGCCAAAAATGCCCTTGCGCCAAGGGCCTTTGGTTTTACATAGGCTTATAAAGGGAAAATTTTTAAAAATCTTCTTCTCTGAAACCACAAGGCCCAGGTCTTTGGTATTTCATATGAAGCTTCATCTAGTGGACCTCTACCAAGATTGTTCAAATTATAGCCCTGGGGCCAAAAATGCCCCAGCCCCGGGGGCCTTTGGTTTTACATAGGCTTATATAGGGAAAATCTTTAAAAATCTTCTTCTCTGAAACCACAAGACCCAAGTCTTTGATATTTGGTGTGAAGCTTCATCTAGTAGACCTCTACCAAGATTATTCAAATTATAGCCCTGGGGCCCAAAAATGCCCCAACCCC
Source organism: Lucinisca nassula (assembly GCA_963580285.1). Taxonomy (NCBI): domain Eukaryota; kingdom Metazoa; phylum Mollusca; class Bivalvia; order Lucinida; family Lucinidae; genus Lucinisca; species Lucinisca nassula. The sequence goes on from OY757018.1 coordinate 154,251,997, forward strand.
GGGGGCCTTTGGTTTTACAAAGACTTATACAGCGAAAATCTTTAAAAAATCTTCTCTGAAACCGCAAGGCCCAGTACTTTGATATTTGGTGTGAAGCTTCATCTAGTTGACCTCTATCAAGATTGTTCAAATAATAAGCCTAGGGCGAAAAATGACTACTGCAGGCCCTTTGGTTTTACATTGGCTTATACAGGGAAATCTTTAAAAATCTTCTTCTCCAAAACCAGATGGCCCAGTGTTTTGAAATTTGAAACTGGCTACGCTGACGCCAACGCAAACGGGATCTGCACCAAAAACAATGTCCCCCTCCCCTCAGATGGGGGGACATATTTATCAAATTCCAGGGCCTTCTGGTTTCAGACAATAAGATTTTTAAAGGTTTTTCTTATATACCTCTATGGAAAACATGTGGACCCCAAGGAGAGGCCATTTTCGGTCCCAGCTATAATTTGAACAATCTTGGCAGCAGTCTGCTAGACAAACCTGTGTATCAACTAACAAAGGTCTTGGGCTTCTGGTTTCAGGACAAGAGGATTTTAAAGGTCTTCAATATATAAGTCTATGTCCAACAAGTGGGCCCCAGGGCTGGGCCAGTTTTAGCCCTAGGGCTGTAATTTGAACAATCTTTCAAAGACATGGCCTTCTGGTTTCAGACAAAATGATTTTTTTTATTAAAGGTTTTCCCTAGATATCCCTATGAAACATGTGGGCCCCTAGGTGGAACAATTTTTACCCTGGGATAGAAATTTATGTCCTGACCCTGGTGTTCCGACCCAGGCAACTAACATAAATGCGCTTCAATTCTATTCAACTGCCGGAACTACTTCCGCACTACTTTTATTTTGTAAACAATATACATGTGCGAGCTGTCAAAACTAACCGAAGGTGTTGTGCAAGAAAAAGAATCCAATATGGGGTTCTGTTTTAGGTGGGCGTTTCCAACCCTCGGGATGACCGTGCTGAGCGGAACCTCGGCTATCCTCGGTTCCGCTCAGCACGGTCATCCCTCGGGTTGGAAACGCTCATCTACAACAGAACCCCATATCAGATTCTTATATTCCACCCTCTACACTTACCTACTGCAAGGACAGCAGAACTTGTCCCACTGTACGCCAACATCAGTTGGACGCCCCAGTGATTCAAGATACACATCACCTTTGCCTCACCCAACCATGCTGTCTTCCACTTGACAAAGCTACATACCAAATATCATAGACATGGGCCCTCTGGTTTCAAAAAAGAAGATTTTTAACAACTTTGAAAAGAGGACCACTGGACAATCATTTCTGTCAGGTTTGGTCAGAACCTGTTCAGGGTAGAGAGATGTTGTTTAAAAGAAATTGTGGACAGAAAGGTGGATGGATGCTGACAGATCACAATAGCTCCCTGGAGCCTCTGTGAGCTAAAAAAGTTTACAGAAATTTTCAGAGGTGTAATTCTGATATTTGGTGGACATAACCTATAAACAATATGCCCTGCTCTATATCATGGTGTAACTATTTACTAAGCTTCAACTTGATTAAATGTATAGGAATTAGCCTAAAACAAGAAGATTACATACTTTTTGAAGGGGCATAACTCCATTAATGTTTGGTGGAAAGTACATAACCTCAAAACTATATGCACTGCTCCACTTCATGGTATAACTATTTTCACATGTACATGTACTAAGTTTCAGCTTGATTGAATGTAAACCAAAAGGAGAAATTAGCCAGAAATGAAAATTTTACAAAAATTTTCCAAGTGGGATGCTCTGTTAATATTTGGTGAACTGTAACTCGAAACAATTATGAGTTTGCAGATGACGTCACACATGTTCAGTTATCTTTCATGCTGGAGACAACACGTTTGATTTCCAACAGAATTTTAATGTACTTTCTTGTAAATAACTTTCTTGTCCATTAGAAAATTATGACTAAACCTTGATAATTTTATTCTAATGACCATTAAGAACAGTAACAATCAAATATTAACTCCTTCGGTGTTTTAATCACTAATGGATAGTTAGTCAAAAATAAATTTGTACACAAAATCCTGTCTGTTGTCTCCAATATGGCAAATAATGGCAGAAGAATCTTATGAAAATGCTGGGTCTGCAACCTCTCAATATGCAATGCTCCACATTATGGCCTTACGATAACACACCCGTGCGACATAGTGCATTTTTCACATCTCCAAAAATGACTACTTTTCTGATGAAAATCTGTGATATTTTTCTTATTTAAACTCCAAACAAAGGTTGTGGATGCTTGTTAGAACCGCCTCGTTGAGGTGGTTCTGACGAGTAAGTACAACCTATGCCTTGAAGCAGAAATAAGATAAACAATGTATACCCCCATAAACCCCAGTTTTCTCTATATTAAGTGGGGTTTAGGTGGTGTTCATTTCAGGGACTTGTTCATGTGATGGTGTAACCATTTACTGCTTCATCTTGATTTGATGTAAACTAAAGGAGTAAACTAGAAATGAAAATTTTAAAGAAACTTGAAAAGGGGCATGACTGCATATATTTGTTGGAATGTAACCTAGAAACAATATGCGCTACTCCACATCATGGTGTAAAGTTCTATAAATCAAGTTTCAGCTTGATCAGCACTTGGTAGGAGTTATGATAGAATCTGATGGAAAAAGGTTTCATTGGACAAATGAAACAAGGCCATACCCGATAATATAATGATTCTCTTTTTACCAAACGGACATATAGAAACTAGACACAGTGTCATAAAAATAATTTATTTCTTTACAAACAACATTTTCACTAGAAAATGAAATGCACATCTGAAAGTTTGTTATTTTGCTGCACCATATATGAAATCAGTCTGAAATCAATTTTTTTTTCTTTAATATTAAGGGGAATGGAAACACCTTCAGGAGAGGCAACTCCTGCAAAAATATTTTTGTCTCCTTTGTCAATAGGGGTCAACTCTTAAAGGAAAGAATCTGCTCCTGAGGAGCAAATTCTTTCCTATAAGTGTAGACCCCTTTTTCAGTGTGACAGGGCTTATTGAAAAGCAAACAGGAAGTCTCAAAAGTTGTCTCCCTCTGAAATATGGTGGAAAAAATCTGCAAGGTGTTCCCATTCCCCTTAAGGAACAGAAAAAAACTGGCTTTGTTGTATACTGAGATCTATACAATTATCAAATATGAAAAATATATACCTATTGGTTTCATTGGGTGACAGGGCTTGAGAAGTCATTTCATTTCAATGTTGGGTAAAAATCCACAAATTGGAAGCAACGTCTCCAAAATGACCGGGGACGTTAAACCGCAAATCAAACAAATCAAAATATAGTGTTCAAATTCAATAGCTTGAATCCCTCCAAGACTATGAAAATGTGATTGAGATATCAAATTGTTAAGCCAGGATTCACAATGGGAATGACTCTAGAATGACTTGAGGATATCTTTTCTATACTCTGTAAAATAAAGGAATGTTGTGTATACTCATTAGAATCTCCTCAATGAGACAATCTAATAAGTGCACACAACATACCTTTAAGCCATTGTATACTAGTGGACTCTTCCAATGATACATGTTGGACAAGTCCATTTGTCTTATTAGGGGTGTCAGACCTATTTTTTCATTTTTATTCTTTTTTTTTATGGAAACTTCTGCTAGCAAAAAGTGCAAGCCCAGATCAGACACTGCGTTCTGCAGCATCTGATCTGGGCCTGCACTGCTTGCCAAGGTACCCCTTAAGGGGTTTCCCCCATGTGTTAAAGGATGAACTAAAAAAATAAAAAAACCTCCATAAATTATCTTACTGTAATGATCAAAAGTAATGGGACAGACAGGTCTATGCAAAACTGTGTGGACCCACATCAGTCTACACTATTTTCATTTTCATTTGCACCATTTGGTCTCCCTGCTGGCTCATGAAATAAATTTAAAATTTTAGAAGAATTACACAAAGTCCTCAAAATGTCCAAATTTTTAGGATTTTTACTGTAAATATATGAAAATATTGAGTTACTGGAAGAATTATCAAGGGATTCCAGATTGAGTTGGAATTAGCCGTGAAAACCCATTGTATACTAGTGGACTCTTCCATTGCTATGTACTGGACAAGTCCAGTTGTCATATTAGGGGTGTCAGGCCTATTTTTTGTTCTTATTCTATTTCTGACGGTTAATTCTGTTAGCAAACAGTGCAGGCCCTGATCAGACGCTGCGTTCTGCAGCGTCTGATCTGGGCCTGCACTGTTTGCCAAGGTACCCCTTTAGGGGTTTTTCCGTATACAACAAGTTACACCAGCTATCATTTTTGTTTGTTTGTTTGATTTGAGGCTTAACGTCCCCTTCAACACTGTAAAGGTCATTTTGGGGCCTTTGTTTCCAATTTTGTGGGACTTTTACCCGACATTGAGATGAAATGACATCTCAAGCCCTGTCGCCCAATGAAACCAATAGGGTTTATTAGCATGGACGGTCCGCCTCGCACCGCGGTTCCTGGACAGGCTTAGATCCTCTAAGCGGTTTACGAGTACTAGTGTGTGGGCCGGATTCAGCTCTGCGTGGAAGCGTTATGCAGCCCATATATTTCTTCAAGCCCCTATAGGCAGGGGCCGTGCTATATGTTGGACAAGTCCAGTTCTCATATTGGGGGTGTCAGGCCTATTTTTTGTTCTTATTCTATTTCTGACAGTTAATTCTGTTAGCAAACAGTGCTGACCCAGATCAGACGCTGCAGAATCTGATCTGGGGCTGCACTGTTTGCCAAGGTACCCCTTTAGGGGTTTCCCCGCGTACAATTGGTTAAACTAACTATCAGTGTTTGACTTACTGAAGTTCACTGTGCATGGTTTACAATATACAATGAAATCTCTCTAAAAATATATATCAGATTTCATCTGCCAGCGAAGTTCCATGTAAGAGAATGGGAATTTGGTATGCTAAGATTTTTTCACCTCTTTTACCAGTGAATAAATCTATTTGACTTCGATCTAGCTTTTCTATTACTAAGCTTACACAACTCTCAAAAAAATAAAATAACAAAAGGACCTTTCCAAATTGTCTTATTTATTCTGAGAAAAACCACCTGACCTTCTATTCTCACATTCTGATACACTGGCACATGAGTCTCAACCCTTGAATAAATATACTGCATATACTGTATGTGCTCTTAACCCTTATCTTGCTGTTCACAACAACCCCTATCTTTGCAAACAGAAGAAGCCAACTGATCCGAATCTCCACTGTTTGACATTCAGTTTATGAATTTGTAGCAATAAATTAATCTGATTGGTTGATAGACAGAAATGGCTGTGGCTTAAATGAATATCCAGCAAGATAAGGGTTAAATGCTGGAAAAAAAAATCAGTTCTACAATTAGCTCCTATAAATACCAGTACACCACAACTTCATTATAACACGGTTCCTTATAACACTGTTTTGAGTTTAACACGGTTTCAGGATGGATCCCAAAAATGTGAAGATTATGTAGAAAAATGACCATCTATGGACATGTGGAACGCTCCAACGGTGCAGTCAAGACTGCCTGAGACATACAGGTAGGTGGAAACTGGGGGCCAGGAAGGCCCAAGATGACCTGGAAGTAGCTAACAGAAAGAGATTGCAGAGAATGGAAGCTCTCTGCTATCGATCCTCATGATAGACAAGCCTGGAGATCTGGTGTAAGATCTGCCGTGCGTGCAGCAAGCCAGCTACCTGGAAGGGGGCCCACTTATGTGGACGTTGCCCCTGTACCTGCTCGTTAATCAAAAATCCGTTGATGATGATGATGATTTTGGCTTGGATATAACACAGTTGTTTGACTAACACAGTTTCTGCTTTGAACCGCAACAATAATAGTGTTATAAAGAGTTTGTGGTGTATGTGAAAAAAATAAAAAAAAAATAAATTTAAAAAAGAGAGTACCGGTTTCTCTAGAGTGTATATGGACATGCCCAAGAGTGGGTTTCCTAGGCAATTCATAATTTTCATACAATTGCTCAAAAAAAAAAAAGAAAAAATGATTGTTGGTACTAGTTAGAAAAGCCTCCTTGAGGGGGTTCTACTGAGCACCACAATCTGTATTTACACTGAAAATAATAATAATAAAATCGCTGACTCTTAGTCATTAGGTCTCTCACCGCCGTGGGTTCGAGCCTCGCTCGGGTCATGTGTGAGACACCAAGTTCTTCAACGGAAGGTCAGGTGGTTTTTCTCCGGGTACTCCGGTTTTCGCCCACCTATGATTAACGATCGGCTCGATATGAGTGAAATAATCTTGAAAAGGCCGTAAAACCCAAACCAAAAAAAAAAAAAAAAATAATAATAATCATAAAAGTATCAAAACTTTTCAGCTGAAAAATGTTAGTTCTAGAAATGAGCCCCGCCAAGCGAATTTGGGTCTTCGAGCATTCCGTCATGACAAATTTTAAATGCGCATGCCCAGCCATTCAGAAGGGCCAGGGATATGGCTTTCTGTCTGAAGGTTCCTCTTGATTCACTGCTTGTATGAGCGAGCAGCGAAGGTTCTGGCGAGACTGCGCGGATGCGCAGGCTCGCCTGAACCTTCGCTGCTCGCATAGGCGATAAGTACCAAAATCGCTTGACGGGGCCCAAATATGAAAGATACTCTTTTCAGAACAGGGGAGTTTTATTGTAATCCTTCTCAGTTAGATTATCCTATCCATTTCCAGCAGGGATGGTTGGTTAGATGATTTGTAATGATAACCTGACAATATGCACATTTCCTTGATGAGCATGATCCACCATGCTAATCCAACATGTCTCTCAGATTATCCCCATTTCCAGCAGGGCTGGTTGCTTAGATGATTTGTAATGATAACCTGACAATATGCACATTTCCTTGATGAGCATGATCCACCATGCTAATCCAACATGTCTCTCAGATTATCCCCATTTCCAGCAGGGCTGGTTGCTTAGATGATTTGTAATGATAACCTGACAATATGCACATTTCCTTGATGAGCATGATCCACCATGCTAATCCAACATGTCTCTCAGATTATCCTATCCATTTCCAGCAGGGATGGTTGCTTAGATGATTTGTAATGATAACCTGACAATATGCACATTTCCTTGATGAGCATGATCCACCATGCTAATCCAACATGTCTCTCCCTTTCCCATCTGGTTAACAAGTCAGTGTACTGTACACCCCTTTAAAGGTGCATTATTGAGCTACCGGGTCTCAATTTTTTTTTTCTGGTTTTTATCTTCAATGCATACTCCTTTGTCATGTGTACACTTTTGGAGCCAAATACAGCTTCTGAACTTTGTGAAAATGGTCGTTTTCATTCGTGTTTACCCTTCTATCTGAACATGTGTTCGGAATTTCTGTTCTAAAAATAAATCTGTCACTTTACACATTCATGGCAACAGTATCGTCTGTGAGTGTTGTTACTTATGGCATGGTATTCAGCGTCATATTTTTTTCCGATTCAGGCATGGCCTAAGCAAACAAGGCCAAAAATGAACGTCGCATAACGTCATATATGGAGATTCTATTTTTGTCACGAACTAAAAATAGATCTAACTAGTGTTTGAAACCTAGTTAGGGAATCCCTCTCAAACTCGTTTACCTATCATCATAATTGTTCGCATTTTTGCATAAAATGCATTGATTTGTATTGTTTTAACCCTTTACCACTCAGGGATTTTGTGAATTTCGCTGATTTTCACAGTGTTGCACCTGACAGCAACTTCAACTAGCCATTGTTTCATAATGGATGGGTCTGTTTTACACCAAACTCGGTATGAATGTTCATTGGGCAGTAGCCTTTCAAATGCAACCTTTCATGACTTGATCATTGTTGCAATGGTAAAGAGGGGGCATCTCAAAGTTGGCAAAAAGTGTGTTTTCACATGAATTTTTGACCACATTTTAATCTTCACACAGCTGTCAAGGCAACAATTAATGTGTTTGGCACTGGCCATTTTCACTGTTTGCAGCATCTTTTATCAGCATCAATTTTCAGGTATTTTTGACCCCAGACACCCTCAGATACAAATTTTAGCGGCCGGTTGGGCCATACACCCAAAATTTTTCGGGATGTGAGGGGGGCGCTGTCCCCCTTCAATCCCCCCAAGAATATTTTTAGTGGGGAGGCGCGCGAAAAAACAGGTCACTTTTTTGCCCAACAAATCCTAAAGCAAACTTAACTATCCAGGCGATGGAAATTCAGATTTTACACGCTTCTGGGGCTTAAAATGGGGGGGGGGGGGGGTGCAGACACGTAAAAACACGTATCTGAGTGGTAAAGGGTTAAAGAAAAATACCGGCTATATGTATTTTATTTTTGGAAGCATTTTTTCCGGATAGCTCAATAATGCACCTTTAAACCCCACTCTATATAGTAAAATATGAGGTTAATGGGGGTAATTACAATTTTCGTTATGTTTGCTCTAAAGCATCGCCTTATTGAGCACCAACAAACTATACATTAGAAATAAGAAAAAAATCAACGTTTTTGATCCAAAAAATTCTAGACCTAGAGATAAAAAAAAAATGTCATTTTAGTGCAAGGGTGTGTTATGGGAATTCCCCACAAAAACAGAAAATCTCTTTATCAACCCTTAAAGCACCATCCCACAAACAGAAGATGATATATTCAAAGAAAATAAGGCTTGATATTTCATGTGAAATATCTGCTCAGATAAAATAAGGCTTGACATTTCATGTGAAATATCTGCTTCATGTGAAATATCTGCTCAAATAAAATAAGGCTTGACATTTCATGTGAAATATCTGCTCAAATAAAATAAGGCTTGACATTTCATGTGAAATATCTGCTCACTCGTTATATGGATTTCTGTCTGAAGGTTCCTCTTGATTCACTGCTTGTATGAGCGAGCAGCGAAGGTTCTGGCGAGACTGCGCGGATGCGCAGGCTCACCTGAACCTTCGCTGCTCGCATAGGCGATAAGTACCAAAATCGCTTGACGCGGCCCAAATATGAAAGACACTCTTTTCAGAACAGGGGAGTTTTATTGTAATCCTTCTCAGTTAGTTTATCCTATCCATTTCCAGCAGGGATGGTTGCTTAGATGATTTGTAATGATAACCTGACAATATGCACATTTCCTTGATGAGCATGATCCACCATGCTAATCCAACATGTCTCTCCCTTTCCCATCTGGTTAACAAGTCAGTGTACTGTACACCCCTTTAAAGGTGCATTATTGAGCTACCGGGTCTCATTTTTTTTTTTCTGGTTTTTATCTTCAATGCATACTCCTTTGTCATGTGTACACTTTTGGAGCCAAATACAGCTTCTGAACTTTGTGAAAATGGTCGTTTTCATTCGTGTTTACCCTTCTATCTGACCATGTGTTCGGAATTTCTGTTCTAAAAATAAATCTGTCACTTTACACATTCATGGCAACAGTATCGTCTGTGAGTGTCGTTACTTATGGCATGGTATTCAGCGTCATATTTTTTTCCGATTCAGGCATGGCCTAAGCAAACAAGGCCAAAAAATGAACGTCGCATAACGTCATATATGGAGATTCTATTTTTGTCACGAACTAAAAATAGATCTAACTAGTGTTTGAAGCTAGTTAGGGAATCCCTCTCAAACTCGTTTACCTGTCATCATAATTGTTCGCATTTTTGCATAAAATGCATTGATTTGTATTGTTTTAAAGAAAAATACCGGCTATATGTATTTTATTTTTGGAAGCATTTTTTCCGGATAGCTCAATAATGCACCTTTAAACCCCACTCTATATAGTAAAATATGAGGTTAATGGGGGTAATTACAACTTTCGTTATGTTTGCTCTAAAGCATCGCCTTATTGAGCACAAACAAACTATACATTAGAAATAAGAAAAAAATCAACGTTTTTGATCCAAAAAATTCTAGCCCTAGAGATAAAAAAATGTCATTTTAGTGCAAGGGTGTGTTATGGGAATTCCCCACAAAAACAGAAAATCTCTTTATCAACCCTTAAAGCACCATCCCACAGACAGAAGATGATATATTCAAAGAAAATAAGGCTTGACATTTCATATGAAATATCTGCTCAGATAAAATAAGGCTTGATATTTCATGTGAAATATCTGCTCAGATAGAATAAGGCTTGACATTTCATGTGAAATATCTGCTCAGATAGAATAAGGCTTGACATTTCATGTGAAATATCTGCTCAGATAAAATAAGGCTTGACATTTCATGTGAAATATCTGCTTAGATAAAATAAGGCTTGACATTTCATGTGAATTGTCTGTATAACAGACAATTCACATGAAAAGTCAAGCTTTATTTCACTGAAAAACAAGGCAAAATAGACCTTTCTGCTCCAGAATTTTGCCTGGTGCTTTAAGGGTTAATGAAACATTTTTTAAACCATTAGTCCACAGAACAATAAAAATAAAACTATTAAAATAGATTTGACAGCACAACTTTCATATAATATACATTTTTATAATATTTATTGATCTTATTTTACATATATTATCCAATTATACTTTATTTATTGTTTAACCCTTATCTTGCTGTTCACGACAACCCTTATCTTTGCAAACAGTGTAGATCCAGATCAGATGGCTTCTGAAGAAGCCATCTGATCAGGATCTACACTGTTTGGCATTCAGTTTATGAATTTATAGGAATAAATTACATCAAGTAATGTGATTGGTTCATAGACGGAAATGGGTGTGGCTTAAATGAATATTCAGCAAGATAAGGGTTAACAAATATACCCAGCTACAATATTATCAAAATACATTGAAACTCTAATGACTCACATTATGACAAAACACAGAGTGCATTTTTCACATCTCCAAAATGGCTACTTTGCAAACAGTAGATCCTGATCAGATGTTCTGAAGAAGCCATCTGATCAGGATCCTAACTGTTTGTGATTCAGTTAATGAAATGAACAAACACATTTTATAAAGTATTTTAAATGGTTGATAGTCAGAAATGGGTGTGGGAAAATTATTTTATTCAGCAGACAATGGTTATATATAAATGTGTAATATAGAAACATAACTAGAAATGTGTCCAAAGTACACAGATGCCCCCGCTTAGCACATTAATCTTTAAGTGGTGCAAATACCAATCTGTGCGAGTTTCGGCGTTCCACCAATAGTGACCTTGACGTTGAAAGTCGAAATCGCTCGAGATATTGTCATAAGGAACATTTGTGTGAAGTTATTTTGAAATCTGTGAAGAAATGTAAGCGCTAGAGGGGTGACAAAGTTTTTCTAAAAATAGCCACAGTGACCTTGACCTTGAAAGTGGAACTCGCTAGAGATATTGTCATAAGGAACATTTGTGTGAAGTTATATTGAAATTAGTCAAGAAATGTAAGCGCTAGAGCGAAGACATAGTTTTTCTAAAAATAGCCACAGTGACCTTGAACTTGTAAGTCAAAATAGCTTGAGATATTGTCATAAGGAACATTTGTATGAAGTTATATTGAAATTGGTGAAGAAATGTAGGCGCTAGAGCAATGACAAAGTTTTTCTAAAAATAGCCACTGTGACCTTGACCTTGAGGTGATGACCTTGAAAGTCGAACTCGCTCAAGATATTGTCATAAGGAACATTTGTGTGAACTTATATTGAAATCAGTGAAGAAATGTAGGCGCTAGAGCAATGACAAAGTTTTTCTAAAAATAACCTCTGTGACCTTGACCTTGAGGCCATGACCTTAAAAGTCGAACCTGCACGAGATATTTTTATAAGGAACATTTGTGTGAAGTTTATTGAAATTGGTGGTACAAATACCTTAACCAAAGTCTTAAACATTAAAAATTTTCTAATTCTGTGACCTTGACCTTGAGGTCATGGGTATGGGTGGGGGTATTGCTGAATAAACCATTGGACCTATATGTATCATCATAGTAAATATAAACCAAATCCATTGTATGGTTATGAAAATATGAGCTCAAGTTCTACCTGATACAAATACCTTAACCTGGGTCTTAAACATTAAAAATTTCAAGTCCAAGACCTTGACCTTGAGGCCATGGGTATGGGAGGGGGTATTGCTGAATAAAACTTCAGTCCTATATCTATCATCATACCGAATATGAACCAAATTCATTACACGGTTTGGAAAATATGAGCTCAAGTTCTACCTGGTACAAATACCTTAACCTGGGTCTTAAACGTTAAAAATTTCAAAGTCCACGACCTTGACATTGAGGTCTAGGGTATGGGTGGGGGTATTGCTGAATAAAACTTTGGACCTATATCTATCATCATACTAAATATAAACCAAATCTATTGTATGGTTTGGAAAATATGAGCTCAAGTTCTACCTTGTACAAAAACCTTAACCTGAGTCTAACAGGATTACGTACGTACGTACGTACACACTTTCGTACAGAAGGAAGTACATTCGGAAACCGTACGCACGTACCCACAGACGCACGTATGGAAAACCGAAAAACTATATGCCCCCGGCATCATACGATGCGGGGGCATAAAAAAATAGCTGACATAATAAAGCTGCCTATCAGACAAAATCATAGAACACAGAATGGAAATTGGGAGAAAATTATCAGGTGCGGGACCTCTTTCCAATGTATTTTTTGTCTCCCATAGGGGTTGTGATCTACTCTCACCCCCTCCATCCCCCCACCCCAAAATATGCTTCATGCTGACCTTCAAGGGATGATCTCTTTCTTTTTAATAAGGTTCACCTACCCCATTTTGTACTGAATGGAATCTTCCACTTTATATATAGCTGGAGTCCTTTTTCAAAATTTAGGGGAAACAGGCAAAGTTGATTTTAGAAATTGCTTTAAAAATAACAACTTTTCACAAACAATGAAGGTTCTGCTGTTCTGTGGCAATTGATCTGGGTCTACATTGTTTACCAAAATCCTGTTTTGAGATTTTCCTAGTGAATACAATCCCCTCAGAAGGAACAGACCCACCTGACCCAGGTTGTAAATTGAAGGCAGGTAGTTAGACTGTAACAAGAGTGTGAAATATAAACTATTGACACACGATTTCAGAAACACTAAACTCAAATGAACTTCAAAACTATAACTATCATTAAACATATGAACACAAAACAGCCTGAGAATACAATGCAACTCAGACAACAAGATTATAAAACATATTCCATGCTCAACAGCTGAGCATGCTCAACTCAGTCGAGCAAGAAAGCTCAATAGCTGAGCATGGCGTTTGTTCTGCTCAAAAATTTTAAAATGCCAACAATTGTTGGCATTTTAAAATTTATGAGCAGGACAAACACCATTCTCTATGATCTGAACAGGGAATCTGCTCTACACAGCAAAAGTTTCTCACACCCTTTTCAGCTATGTCCTGCTCAAAAAATTTTTATGCCAACAATTGTTGGAATTTTAAAATTTATGAGCAGGACAAACAAGATTCTCTATGATCTGAACAGTGCATTTGCTGTACACAGCAAAAGCTTCTCACATCTTTTTCAGCTAAAACAACATGGAATGGAAGAGGTTTTAATATAACATTAACTAACGTCTCTGTTAGCTTCGAACAACTGGGCCCTTGAAACATGGATGTAATTCAGTTAACTAACATCTCTGTTAGCTTGGAACAACTTGGCCCTTGAAACATGGATGTACTTCAGTTATCATAAAGACAGATCAACACAATAATCAATCACAAAAGCATGAAGATAGGTAATGTTCACCATATGATAAACAAACTAATAGATAAATCTGAAAGGTTCATGAGAGCATTTTTGTTTCCCTATGGACTAACAACAGCAACTCTATGAGGTTTTGGAATGTATATAACAATTTTATGCATGGACAGAAAAGCATCAGTCTCGGAACACAAATGGCTCTTTCACTATTTTTGTTTCAAACTTTTCAAGTTCCTAGGAAATTTTTGCTGCAGCTCAAAACACAAAATTAGGAATAATTTGGGAGTTTTTCTCTTTTTTTTCTATGTTATCTTGAAAAGGTATCTTTCTGCACTCCTTAGAATTGCTTTGATGAAGCAGAATCACCTAGATTAGGTGATTTAAATGGGTACAAACAGCACACCTTTGCATTATAGATCATCTATAAAATATACCTACAGTACTGGGACAGACTGGCCTAAGCAAACAGTGCAGACCCAGATCAGACTGCTCCTGATCTGGTTCTACACAATTTGCCATTCAGTCTCCAAACTTTGGTCTCCTTGCTGGATCGCGAAATAAACTTGTTAAAATTTTAGAAGTGTTACAGCAAGTTCTCAATATGTCCATTTGCTGAATTTATTTTGCAAAGTTTTAAAAATATATATTTTTTTTTTTTTTTTTTTGCATACAGGCAAACAGTGTGGGTCCAGATCATACTGCTCCTACAGGAGCAGTCTGATCTGGGTCCGCACTGTCAGTCTGATCTGGGTCCACACTGTTTGCAAAAAATTAATTTGAAGGTACACAGCAGACGGGAAAGCAGACAACAATTGTCGTGATTGGAATTTTATGGGTTATAATGAACAGTGTTATACAGAGATTTTGGTGTACAGATATGTAAATTACATGCAGAGACATACATCTGGACTCTGACAGTTGTTGTCATTAATTAACATATCGTTAAAACTTTGATCATTTAATATGGCAAATATGCTAATTTTTTGCTGAAAAAGCTGCTCAGATTTTTTCAGCAAAAATTCTAGATATTGTACTTGCTAGAACAGTTAACAATATGACCACTAACAAGCTTGTTAAGCTAATGATGCTTTGAACAACTGAGCCCTGGTGTTTAAACGTCTTCCCTGAAATTTGTAGGTGAATAATTAGCAAAATTTGAACACTGTCACAACATACTAAAACGAAGTTAGTACAAAAATATTGAAGCATTTTAGAAAAAAAAAAAAACATCAATATTTTATTTCACACAACCCAAATTGACTAGTAACAATCAAGATTTTAGTGCAAGAGTCGAAGGTTTCATAAAATTAAGCCTCATGTATGTACATACATGAAAAATATCCAGCAAAGATCTCTCCCTCTCTCTCTCATCCAGCAATCTCAGATTTCTCTCTCTCAGCAGCTTTATGTGACTATCACTAATTTGAAAGTAATCCAGTAACGGGTATTTGATTTATAGGAAATGGCAGTGGTATTCTGTTCCCTGTGAGGTCAGATTGTTGCATAGGAGGTTTATCTCCAGAATTTAACTGGAATCAATGTGTCAAACAGTGAAGACCCTATCAGTCTACAAGTCTTGTTTATAGTAAAGATATTTTAGGTTCAAATGAAACAATCCCCCTTGAGTAACATTTTCCAAGCCTACACATTTTCCAAGAGACAATTGACCCACCAGCACCCTCAGTGGTAAGTTTATTTTCTCTCTAAAAAGTTAGTTGGTGGATTCTTGGACTCTCATGTTTGGAATGTTCAATCTGTACCATATCTGAGTCTGGTGAATACATAACAAATACATTTCTTTTCAAAAAGGTTACAAAAATATTGTATCTATTATTTGAATTGCATCAAACAATACTGCGTCTTCAGACATTGGCACTCTGCAAAGAACTGAACAGTCAGCCTGTCCACTTGGTCTAAAGACAGCACTCCTTGTCTGAATTATTACAAGAGCAAGTCAGTGAAATGAAGATCCCTGTAAACACCAGTTTTTATATTTATAGTAAAAGTTGGGTTTACTGATCTTTGCTCAAAAACAAATTGTGGGTTCTCATTAGAACCACCTCATGGAGGGGATTCTAATGAGCGCCCACAATCTATGTTTGAAGCAGAAATAAGAAAAATGTAACAAATTTTCGCCAGAAGAGAATGTACTTTGTCGCACAGGTGTGTTGGACATATGTGAAAAATCTTCAGGTCAATGTACAGGTGTATAACATTTTAGCTAAGACTCGGATCAGACAAAGGATGATCTTAGACATTTCTCCTTGTAACAACTCATGTGTTAGTAAAAAATACCCGTATAAAATAACCACCATTTATATTATTGCCTCATATGACATATCAACCTGCAGGATTTTCCAAAATCAGCAATTTTTCATAACTATAATATGGACACACAAGATCTTTATTACACTATTGTTGAGGTCCAAAGCAGAAACTGTATTAGTTAAACTACCCCGGTTATATCCAAACAATATTGTATGGATTATATAGAAAAAAGATAATTTATGGTCACTTTATGGTCACTTTACTATATAATCTGTAAGTTTTTAGGATCCATCTTTAAACTATGTTATATCCAAAACTGTGGTATAATATAGTGTTATAAAGTTATAAATATTGAAAAAGATTTTAACTTGCAGTTCGTGGTTTTCCCATGTATGAAAGGTTGCACGTTTTTGTTTACACTTGAATATAAGATCCCCGAAAAGTAGGTCCGGTCTATAAACGGTCACTAGACGTATTATAGGTCAGTAGAAGGTTTTATAGGTCACTACCGATTATAGCGTGCAGTTATTCGACCCCCTTTATTATGTTACTAGAATGCCTTATTGCAGTATAAAAAGAGATTTTGGGATACTGTGAAGCCTAGTAATAATGCTCACATTTATAACAAAATTTTTGATACTTTTCTGCCATGCCTTCCAAATATTCATTCTACTTTAGAAGTCGAGCCCTTCAAGATCCAAGGAACAGTGATACCATAGAACATTGCTGTTTGCCATATAGAAAGAACTAAGTAGTAAAATTCCTATTTTAAGATCTACTTTAGAAGTCGAGCCCTTCAAGATCCAAGGAACAGGGATAACATAGAACATTGCTGTTTGTCATATAGAAAGAACTAAGTAGTAAAATTCCTATTTTAAGATCTACTTTAGAAGTCGAGCCCTTCAAGATCCAAGGAACAGTGATAACATAGAACATTGCTGTTTGTCATATAGAAAGAACTAAGTAGTAAAATTCCTATTTTAAGATCTACTTTAGAAGTCGAGCCCTTCAAGATCCAAGGAACAGTGATAACATAGAACATTGCTGTTTGTCATATAGAAAGAACTAAGTAGTAAAATTCCTATTTTAAGATCTACTTTAGAAGTCGAGCCCTTCAAGATCCAAGGAACAGTGATAACATAGAACATTGCTGTTTGTCATATAGAAAGAACTAAGTAGTAAAATTCCTATTTTAAGATCTACTTTAGAAGTCGAGCCCTTCAAGATCCAAGGAACAGTGATAACATAGAACATTGCTGTTTGTCATATAGAAAGAACTAAGTAGTAAAATTCCTATTTTAAGATCATCTTTTGGGACTGTTCAAAAGTGGTCTTTAAGACCACTTTTGAACAGTCCCAAAAGTGGTCTCTCACTATACACAGGGTGTAGACCAAACAGTGAGAATAACTGAAACATTTTAACCCATTGTATACTAGTGGACTCTACCACTGCTATATGTTGGACAAGTCCATTTGTCATATAAGAGGTGTCAGGCCTGTTTTTATCGTTTTTATTCAATTTTTGACGGAAAATTCTGCTATCAAATAGTGCAGGCCCATTTTGCGGCACCTGATCTGGGCCTGCACTGTTTGTTGGGGTTTCCAGCATACAATGGGTTAAATATGATTTTTGATAAGAAATAGTCTTCATTTTAATAGTGGAATATTTCTGAATGCTGAGACGTCTTGCAGACAGTGAAGACTCAGATCAAACTGCACAGATGTACAGACTGGACTAGAATCTCTGCTGACCAACCATGTTATAAAACATTTTCTTGCACAACAGACAAGGAAATCCGTGATTTTACCCTGGGATAGAAATTTATGTTCCGACCCTGGTGTTCCGACCCAGGCAACTAACATAAATGCGCTTCAATTCTATTCAACTGCCGGAACTACTTCCGCACTACTTTAATTTTGTAAACAATATACATGTGCGAGCTGTCAAAACTAACCGGAGGTGTTGTGCAAGAAAAAGAATCCAATATGGGGTTCTGTTGTAGATGGGCGTTTCCAACCCTCGGGATGACCGTGCTGAGCGGAACCTCGGCGTAGCCTCGGTTCCGCTCAGCACGGTCATCCCTCGGGTTGGAAACGCTCATCTACAACAGAACCCCATATCAGATTCTTATATTCTCATGATGCAACCAATGGATATAACAGTTTCATTATAACTTGGTATTTTGTAGCATTATAAAGATACTCTTCTGTTTAAAGCATCAATGTTTTAACAGATCAATGCCTGACAGGAAATTGTAAACTCAGATCAGAAGTTTTGGATAATTAAGCATATATGTGCATGACGCAACTATCAAACAAAGCAATAGAAGTATGCAATGAAGATATTTATATAAAACAAATCTGGAAGCTGAACTAAACAAATGAATGTAATGCATGACTGATCTTGTGTATATGTATATATGAGTGAACAAGTCTGTGAAATATACAACCTTGTAAGCTCCAGTTTATATTGAGAAAAGTGGGTACTAAAGAGCACTTACAATTTTCCTTATTCTACTACAAAAACATAAATTGTGGGTACTCATTAAAACCCCATTCTTACAAGCATTCATAATCTACTTTTAGAGCAATAAAAAATTATCTCAAATTTTCTTCTGATGATAACATTCATATTCAAACTGCCATGTAAGACAGCATTATCTCAAACGCATAGCGCAAGATAAGGAGTAACAATGATAATTGACAATACTTTTATTATTTCACCATAAAAACGTATGTTGTGGGTACTTGTTAGAATCACCTCAATGAGATGATTCTAACAAGTACCCACAACCTATTGAGGTGTTTCTAAACAAGTACCCACAACATATGTTTTTGACAAGAAATAAAGAAAATTATAGGTTAAGGAGGCATATATCTGGAATTATATACATGTGTTTTCCTAATGATAAACTACACAAACGTGCTATACATAATGTTAACATTTCCTTGAAAAGAACATGGTAAACTCCACTTTATTTAAATGGAGGTGAGGTTTGCATTGACGTAAAATATTTGTTTATTTCTACTGCTTACACATTAACACTCTGTTCCCTGAGAAGCTAGCACTGTTTAAACTAAGCAGAAAAAAAGTAATCTAGCGAACTTACAACAAACTTAACATAATGTCATATTCAATGACAAAAATCTTCAACAATATATTCCATGATATATAATCAGATAAAGATACACAGCCCCAGGTACAGAGAAGAAAGGATTACAATTAAGGGATATTTTTCTTATTTCTCCATTTCATTATGATAACTCAACCATGCGACATAGTGAATTTTTCATATCGCCAAAATGGCTACTTTTCTGATGAAAATCCGTGATATTTTTCTTATAAATGCTCAAAACATAGGCTGTGGGTGCTCGTTAGAACCGCCTCGCTGGGGCGGTTCTAACGAGTACCCACAACCTATGTCTTGGAGCAGAAATAAGAAAAAATTTGTATACCCCGTAAACCCCAGTTTTCTCTATATGAAGTGGGGTTTAGGGGGGTGTTCATTTCACGGACTTGATCATGTGATGCAGAGAAGAAAGGATAACAATTTCGGATAATTTTTCTTATTTCTCCATTTAAACGTGTTGCAGTTCCTGCTAGGATTGCATCAAGGTGATTCTAATAAGTACCCACAACAAGTTTCAAATTTTTTATTTTGTTGTTATATGTCTTTTTTTTAGATTACTTCACTTACATCGAGCTTACTCATCATGTGAACAAGTCCGCGAAATGAACACCCCCCTACACCCCACTTTATATAGAGAAAACTGGGGTTTACGGAGGTATAAATTATCTTTTTTATTTCTGCTCCAGGTCATAGGTTGTGGGTAGTCGTAAGAACCGCCTCAACGAGGCGGTTCTAACAAGCACCCACAACCTATGTTTGCACTATAGATAAGAAAAATATCACGGATTTTCCTCAGAAAAGTAGCCATTTGTGATGTGAAAAAATGCATTTGTCACAAGGGTATGTTATCCTTATGTCTAGATTACTTCACTTACATTGAGCTGACCATTAAGCAAAGCTGGGCAAAGAACTACAATAACCAGCGAAAAATAAATCAAAAACTTCCTGTTGCAGAACTTGATGTCTAACAAAGTGACAAGTGAGACTCAAATGCAGTGTGAGACGTACTGTTTATGAGTTGGCATTCCTAACCACCAGACCAAGGAGGCCGCTGTTTAGGTTTCTGACATGAAATAAGAAATATTATCCCGTAATCCAAATGATGATAATCACAGCAAGTTGTGTGCAATGTTGTCTGCTGGTAGGTTCATAAGTCATTTTTTTCAAACAGGGTGAATCCAGCTGAGACCTCTGGGAGCATTCTGATCAGGGTCCACAGTCTCCAAAATGACCTAAATAGTGTTGATTGGCACAATAAACCTCAATTCAAACAAACTAACAAAACAAACAATTATATAATGTCACTTTCAGTTGCATTTGGTTCTAGCTTGCCTTTCTGTGTAAACAGTATAATATCTAAACATAACTATACTAAAGACTAACATCTTGGAATGTAAATTGTTTGTTATACAGTAGCAAATTGTGTTTACCATAGGCGTACAAGCTATTGAAGTTCGATTGTATGGGCCATATAAAAATGGACATACTCGGAGGCAGAAATACAACTTCCCTGCTAGGACAGTACAGACATTCTATGAAACAGCTCTCTCATCACCCAAATACTCTCCAGAGTCTAGTTGTTTAACCCTTTTAGTACCAAATGGAATCTTCCTCCTTATATATAGCAGGAGTCCATTTCAAAATTTAGGGGTGTAAGGTTGTGTTTTCATCAAAATTTATTTGGAAAATAACTGAACTTTTAGCAAATAGTGGAGGCCCTGATCAGACGCCGCATTCTGCGGCGTCTGATCTGGGCCTGCACTGTTTGCCAGGGTACCTGTTTTGGGATTTCTGGTACTAAATGTGTTAAAGAGTCATATATAGCTTTATATATGTGCATCAGATAATGTACATTCTAGAACAGTTTACATTTTGACGACTCGCGAGCTTTTAACCCATTCTATACTGGTGGGCTCTTCCATTGCTATATGCTGGATGGGTCCATTTGTCATATAAGGGGTACTAGGCCTATTTTTTCGACTATATTTTATTTTTGATGGAAAATTCTGTTAGCAAATAGTGCAGCCCTGATCAGACGCTGCCTTTTGCGGCGTCTGATCTGGGCTTGCACTGTTTGCCAAGGTACCCCTTTAGGGGTTTCCCACATACAATGAGTTAAAGAGTTATTTGTAGCTTTAAAAGCTTGTGAGTGGCCAAACATGTTAACTGTTCTAGAACGCACAATATCTGATGCACATACATTTTTTTATGAAATAATATATGTAGTTTTTGCATATGAAAAAGCTACTCACATTTGTTCAGCAAAAACATTAGTGTATATGCCATATTTAACCCACTGCATGCGGAAACCCCTAAAGGGGACCGTGACAAACAGTGCAGGCCCAGATCAGACGCCGCAGAACGCGGCGTCTGATCAGAGCCTGCCCTGTTTGCTAACAAAATTTCCCATCAAAAATATAAAATAAAAAAATAGGCCCGACACCCCTTATATGACAAATGGACTTGTCCAACATAAAGCAATGGAAGAGTCCACTAGTATACAATGGGTTAATGTTCGAAGTTTTGATGATATGTTAACTAATGACAGCACTGGTTTTTAACTACTGGCCACAGATCGCTAGACAGGTTATCTGATGTTATGGTAGACACTAGCTCACTGTCATCCTTGGAAATAATCACAGTTCCAGCATTTTAGCTATAAACCATGCTCGCAGCAATCTGACATAGCTCGTTCAAGTGTCAATGAGATTACTCCTAATTCTGAGAAGATCATAAATCCTGTTTCTCTTTATTTCTCTGTTTACATAATAATATGTCCCATTTCTGAGAATGTTTTATACATCAGTCCTCTTCATAAAATGCAGATATAGTCTTCTCATATTTCTTTACCACTATTGGTCTTCTTAACTTCAGGGTTGGTCCTGGAAAGGGAATAAATTATAGGATTAACCCTTAAATAGAGGATCTTATGTGAGTGTTCATGTATTATTGTAGTGAACGAGTTGAAGAAAAGGGATAAAATGCGAGGCTTTGCCTTTTTCTTCAACGAGTTTAATAAATTCAATCATACATGAAAACGAATGCAAGATTCTATTTATCATATGACATTCAAAACGCATTTTATTCGGGACTTTTAGCAGAAATGTCTATATCCTGCCATTAGTAAACACGACGTAATTAAGAACGCCATGCGAATGATGTTACGGAGTGTTTTTAACTAATTTGCATATTTAATCCACTAGTAGATTATTGAATTTATTACATGGCCTTATTACACTCCCAGACGCGATGCCATATAATAAACCACTGTTCACAACAACCCTACCTTTGCAAACAGTGTAGATCCCGGTCAGATGGCTTCTGAAGAACTCTTATCCTGCTGTTCACGACAACCCCTACCTTTGCAAACAGTGTAGATCCAGATTAGATGGCTTCTGAAGAAGCATCTGATCAGGATCTACACTTTTTGTCATGCAGTTCATGAAGTGAATGAGTACATTATTTTGTTTTTGTTTGTTTGTATTGGAGTTTAACGGACCAGTCAACACTATTTAGGTCATTAATGAGTACATTAAATTTGATTGGATGAAAATCAGGAATGGGTGTGGCTAAAGTAATTTATACAGAGGTTAAAGTGACTGGATAAATTCTCAGGGGAGGCAACTAAATGTATTTCAGAAGTATTTTTTCTCTCTCTGAAATAGGGCTCTACTCTTGAAAAGAGTTTACTCCGCTAGAGGTCTACTCATACGAGATTCCTCCTTTAGGCATCAACTCTTACTTAAATGAAAGAATTTGCTCTCAAGGGGATCTTCTATTGAAGGAAAGAATCCTAAAGAGCAAATTATTTCCTTCAATAGGAGATCTTGTTGGCTTCATGACTGTTCAAAGAGGGCCTCAGGGAAGACTAGATCTACCAACTGAGTCACCCTCTCAAAATAAAGTCATTACTTACTTACTTACTCCGACGGAAAATATGTCCAGTGAATAGATTTACATTGCCCATGTATTTATAGAAAACCCTTGTAATTAACTGACAGACTGCAATGTTATTCATACATTAATGAATACATCAACTCACGCAGTGTCACATGATCATTAGGTGACGTCAAAATAAACCATGACTCTCTCCAATATGATTGGATATCAGCAAAGTTATGATGTCAACAGTGCTCCTCTGCTGTTGACAGATAAACTGCATGCATTTGTTTCCTTCTTTTGTTTTCAGCCCTCAAACCAATAATTTTCGTTACATTATTGATGGAAATAATGTAAATTTATAAAGGCAATTTAATTAACTCTTCAGACGCACAGGAAAACAACATCAGAAAATGTTGTCTGTTTATGTTGTCTGCTGAATCTTCTTGCAAACTTTTTAAAAATATTTTTTGCATACAGGCAAACAGTGTGGGCCCAGATTAGACTGGAGCAGTCTGATCTGGGTCGACTCTGCGTGCAAAGATATCTTTTAAAGTAACCGGCAGACGACAAAACAGGCGACAATTGTCGTGATTGGCAGCTTTTGGGAAAATGTTCATTTAAACATGAATAACATTGGCTCACAAGCAAAATTAAATGGACTTACTTGTGACCTGATGTTGTTACCTCATACTTCAAGGAACATTAAATGAATTACATTCATTTCTTAAATAAATTCCAAATAAATGTTCTTGTTTTTGTTTGATTTGAGGTTTAACGTCCCCGTCAACATTGTATAGGTCATTTTGAGACGTTGCTTCCAATTTTGTGGGACTTTTACCCGACATTGAGATGAAATGACATCCCAAGCCCTGTCGCCCAATAAAACCAATAGAGTTTATAAGCATGGACTCGAACCGCTTTGCCTGGACAGGCTTAGATCCTCTAAGCCGTTTACCAGTACTCGTGTGTGGGTCAGTTTCAGCTCTGCGTGGAAGCATCGTGCAGCCCAATTATTTCTTCAAGCCCCAATGAGCGGGGGCCCTCAAGTAAATGTTCATTTCCGAGCAATAAATGTATAGCAACATCATAGGAGCACTGTTGTGTAGTGGTAAAGTATTGGACAAGATCGGCAGGTACCCAGTTTGATCCCACAAGCATCAAGTGTTGTTTGCTTGAGCAAGAGACTTTATCCACATTGCTTAGTACTGGTTTCTACCCCAAGAAGAAACAAGAGGGCCATGATGGCCCTGGATCGCTCACCTGATCCATAGTGTAACAAGTGGGTCCCAGGGAGGGCCATTATTGGCCCAAGGCCTTTAATGTGCATAATGTTGAGGAAGGTCTTAAAGGTGAAGCTTCATACCAAACATCAACAAAGGCTATAATTTGCACAATCTTGGCAAAGGTCCACTAGATGAAGCTACACACCAAATATCAAAGACCTGGGCTTTGCGGTTTCAGAGAAAAAGATTTTTATAAAGATATTCCCTACATAAGCCTATGCACCAGGGCTATATAAGTCTATGTAAAACCAAAGGGCCCAGGGGTGGGGGCATTTGTGGCCTCATGGCTATAATTGGAACAATCTAGGTAATCGTCCACTAGATGAAGCTCCATACCAAATATCAAAGACCTGGGCCTTGCAGTTTCAGAGAAGAAGATTTTTAAAAATTTCCCTTTATAAGTCTATGTAAAACCAAAGGGTCTCTGGGCGGCGACATTTATGGCCCCAGGGCTATAATTTGAACAATCTTGGTAGAGGTCCACTAGATGACGCTTCATACCAAATATCAAAGACCTGGGCCTTCTGGTTTCTGAGGAGAAGATTTTTAAAGGTTTCCCCTATATAGGCCAATGTAAAACCAGTGGGCCCTGGCGCGGGGGCGTTTTCAGCCCTAGGGCTATAATTTGAACAATCTTGGTAGCGGTCCACTTGATGAAGCTACTAACCAAATATCAAAGACCTGTGCCTTCTGGTTTCAGACAAGAAGATTTTTAAAGGTTTTCCCAATATAAGCCTATGTAAAACCAGTGGGCCCCGGGGCTGGGCCGGTTTTGGCCCCAGGGCTATAATTTGAACAATCTTGGTAGAGGTCCGCCAGATGAAGCTTCATACCAAATATCAAAGACCTGGGCCTTCTGGTTTCAGACAAGAAGATTTTTAAAGGTTTTCCGTATATAAGCCTATGTAAAACCAGTGGGCCCCGGGGCGGGGCTGTTTTTGGCACCAGGGCTATTATTTGGACAATGTTGGTAGCTGTCCACTAGACGAAGCTATACACCAAATTTCAAAGACCTGGGCCTTCTGGTTTCAGACAAGAAGATTTTAAAGGTTTTCCCTATATAAGCCTATGTAAAACCAGTGGGCCATGGGCCGGGCTGTTTTTGGCCCCAGGGCTATTAATCCATCCACTGGTTAAGCAGGAGAAGCTCTGGCGGCTGTTTTGTTCACCCGAGCAGAACAGTATGAGCAATTTTTGTAGAGGGTCACCAAACGAACATTCCTGTGAAATAATTTCAAAATCCATCCATTGGTTAAGAGAAGAAATCGTTTAAAGGTTTTTGGATTTTTAGCTCTGGTGGCCATTTTGTTCACCCGAGCGGAACTGTTTGAGCAATTTTGGTAGAGGGTCACCCAAGGAACATTCCAGTAAAATAATTTAAAAATCCATCCACTGGTTAAGTAGAAGTCGTTTAAAGGTTATTCTATTTTTAGCTCTGGTGGCCATCTTGTTCATCCGAGCGGAACGGTTTGAGCAATTTTGGTAGAGGGTCACCCAAGGAACATTCCTGTGAAGTAATTTCAAAATCCATCCACTAGTTAAGGAGAAGAAGTCGTTTAAAGGTTTTTTCTATTTTTAGCTCTGGCGGCCATCTTGTTCACCCGAGCCTAACGGTTTGAGCAATTTTGTTAGAAGGTCACCAAAGGAACATTCCTGTGAAGTAATTTCAAAATCCATCCACTGGTTAAGGAGAAGTCCTTTAAAGGTTTTTCTATTTTTAGCTCTGGCGGCCATTTTGTTCACCAGAGCGGAATGGTATGAGCAATTTTGGTAGAGGTTCACTAAAGGAACATTCCTATGAAATAATTTCAAAATCCATCCACTGGTTAAGGAGAAAAAGTCGTTTAAAGGTTATTCTATTTTTAGCTCTGATGGCCATCTTGTTCACCCAAGCGGAACGGTTTGAGCAATTTTGGTAGAGGGTCACCCAAGGAACAGTCCTGTGAAGTAATTTCGAAATCCATCAACTGGTTAAGGAGAAGAAGTCCTTTAAAGGTTTTTCTATTTTTAGCTCTAGTGGCCATTTTGTTCACCCGAGCGGAACGGTTTGAGCAATTTTAGTAGAGGGGCACCCAAGGAACATTCCTGTGCAATAATTTCAAAATCCATCCACTGGTTAATGAGAAGAAGTCGTTTAAAGGATTTTCTATTTTTAGCTCTGGCGGCCATTTTGTTCACACTAGCAGAACGGTTTGAGCAATTTTGGTAGACGGGCACCCAAGGAACATTCCTGTGCAATAATTTCAAAATCCATCAACTGGTTAAGGAGAAGAAGTCATTTAAAGGTTTTTCTATTTTTAGCTCTGGCGGCCATTTTGTTCACCCGAGCGGAACGGTTTGAGCAATTTTGGTAGAAGGTCATCCAAGGAACATTCCTGTAACATAATTTAAAAATCCATCCACTGGTTAAGCAGGAGAAGTTGTTTAAAGGTTTTTCTATTTTTAGCTCTGGCGGCCATCTTGTTCACCCGAGCAGAACAGTTTGAGCAATTTTTGTAGAGGATCACCCAAGGAGCATTCCTGTGAAATTAGATCAAAATCTGTCCAGCAGTTTTGGAGAAGTTGTTTAAAGCAAAAGTTGACGACGGACGGACGCACGCACGCACGCAGGCACGGACGACGGACAAAGACCGATCCCAAAAGCTCACCTTGAGCACTTCGTGCTCAGGTGAGCTAAAAAGGGCCACATGGAAGATTAGTGCTAGTTTACTCAATGTGTCACCCTCTATAAATAAAGACTTTTATTCTTATTATCACTAATATTATCATTAACACATCCATGTTTCTGTATGATCTATTCTGTTTTGTTTGGATATCAAAGTGTTGTTTAAATACCACGGTTTCTTCTTTGAACCTTATTATTCTTGTTACAGAGGCTGTAGTGTATGTCAGTCTGTCCCAAAAATCCTCTAGTAAGAGACCACCTTTGGGACTGTTCAAAAGTGGTCTTAAAGAGCACTTTTGAACAGTCCCAAAGGTGGTCTTAATATAGGATTTTTACTTTATATGCTGACTACCTACCCAGTTCTCCACCTGGTAATGAAAAATCTTTTGGCAGAATTGACCACTTCTGGACCTTAGCTGCCCTGGAAACAGCCCTCTCGTTGGCTTTATCGACCCCTGTCTGTATTGCTGCGAGCACCTTCTTGTCTTGTAACACCTCTGAGACCGTCGTAGCATCACTGCCGACAGACTTACACCAGTTTACAGCATCAGGAAGGAGGTTATCTAGAGGTTCCAAAGTGTCCTGGTTTACTTCAACCTAAAATTTTAACAAATTAAATTTTGTATTTTACCCTTAACCTTAAAGGGTTAGTTAAAACTGCCGAGGTTTAACCCTTATCTTGCTGTTCACGACAACCCCTCTCTTTGCAAACAGTGTAGATCCAGATCAGATGGCTTCTGAAGAACCCTTATCTTGCTGTTCACGACAACCCCTCTCTTTGCAAACAGTGTAGATCCAGATCAGATGGCTTTTGAAGAAGCCATCTGATCAGGATCTACACTGTTTGTCATTCAGTTTATGAATTTGTAGCAATAAATTGCATCAAGTAATTTGATTCGTTGGTAGACAGAAATGGGTGTGGCTTAAATGAATATTCAGCAAGATAAGGTTTAATTGCAATTCCAGGTTATGAAACATAATAAAGATCACTTTAATATCTTCACAATCTTCTACAAAATAAAGGTATGTTGAGTACTCATTAGAATGGCCTCATTGCAGATCATGGCATCTAACAGGTGAACCAAGCTAGGTTCAAACCCAGCGCGGTGAGAGAATTTATGATAAAAAGATAGAGCACTTTTACCCACCAGGCCACAGAAGCCCATAGAAGCCTCCGTGGTGTAATGGATATGCTACTCGCCTTGTAAACTAGGGTTCACGGGATTCTCCATACTTTCGGATGAATCTGTAACCCGAGGTCCAGTCTCCACATGACCTTAGCTGTTGGTGAGATGTAAAACTCAAACACTCACTCACTCCCCACAGATGCCCATGTTATAAAGACTAACAGTGATATTTTGGGGACATTTTTTTTCTTATTTCTGCATGAAAATATGTTTTGGATACTTGTTACAATAGCCTCATCTAACAATTACTCACAACGTATGTGTCTAACAAAAAACAAGGAAACAAATATCCTTAGCCCTTAGCCTGCTGTTCACAACAACCCCCACCTTTGTAAACAGTGGAGATCCAGATCAGATGACTTCTGAAGAACCCTTATCCTGTTGTTCACGACAACCCCAACCTTTGCAAACAGTGGAGATCCAGATCAGATGGCTTCTGAAGAACCCTTATCCTGCTGTTCACAACAACCCCAACCTTTGCAAACAGTGGAGATCCAGATCAGATGGCTTCTGAAGAACCCTTATCCTGCTGTTCATGACAACCCCCACCTTTGCAAACAGTGGAGATCCAGATCAGATGGGTTCTGAAGAAGCCTTATCCTGCTGTTCATGACAACCCCAACTTTTACAAACAGTGTAGATCCAGATCAGATGGCTTCTGAAGAACCCTTATCCTGCTGTTCACGACAACCCCTACCTTTGCAAACAGTGGAGATCAAGATCAGATGGCTTCTGAATAACCCTTATCCTGCTGTTCACAACAACCCCTACCTTTGCAAACAGTGTAGATCCAGATCAGATGGCTTCTGAAGAACCCTTATCCTGCTGTTCACAACAACCCCTACCTTTGCAAACAGTGTAGATCCAGATCAGATGGCTTCTGAAGAACCCTTATCCTGCTGTTCACGACAACCCCTACCTTTGCAAACAGTGGAGATTCAGATCAGATGGCTTCTAAAGAAGCCATCTGATCAGGATCTACACTGTTTGAAATTCAGTTTGTGAATTTCCAGGAATAAATTACATCTAGTAATTGGCTTGGTTGTAATGTAAATGGGTGTGGCTAAATTAATTTATGCAGCAGGATAAAGGTTAATTATTATCCTTGTTACTCCACCCTATCCAATCAGGTTTGGTGAAAACAGATTGGGCTGCCTGATGCTTCCACCCAGGAATGAAACTCACTACACTTGATTACTGGTAAACTGTTTAGAAAGCGTTGCAGTGCAGGCAGCCCTTGCATATAAACCCAGACTATACAATGGCCCCCACCTATCAGGGCTTGAAGAAATATATGGGCTGCATGATGCTTCCACGCAGAGCTGAAACCGACCGCGCATGAGTACTGGTAAACCGCTTAAGAGAATCTAAGCCTGCCCAGGTAAAGCAGTGCGAGTCAGCCCGTCCATGCTTATAAACCCTACTGGTTTCATTGGGCGACAGGGCTTGAGATGTCATTTCATCTCAATGTCGGGTAAAAGTCCCACAAAATTGGAAGCAGCGTCTCCAAAATGACCTATACAGTGTTGACGGGGATGTTAAACCTCAAATCAAACAAACAAATCAGACAGTATGGCTTGATATGTCATTTCATCTCAATGTCAGGTAAACGTCCATATAAATTGGAAGCAACATCTCTAAATGAGCTAAAAAGTGTTGTGTGTTTGTTTGAATTGACGTTTAACATCCCCGTCAACACTATTTAGGTCATTTTGGAGGCGCTGCTTCCAATTTTGTGGGACTTTTACCAGACATAGATGAAAAGACATCTCATGCCCTGCCACTCAATGAAACCAAACGGCTTATATCTAATAGTGTTGACAGGGATCTAAAACTGCAATTCAAACAAAATTCATGTAACTCCTAATACTACCGTATTCGCTCTAATTACCGCACCGTTCCCTTAGTTTTTTAAAAATCGTGTCAAAAAATCATGGTGAAAAATCTACCTAATTAGCGCACACTTGATACGAAAAAAATAGCTTCAGAGATGATGCATACTGATATTTAATGGGATGGAAAAGGATACTTAAGCATTGCCTTCACTGTTGAAGAATAACATTAAGTTTTTTATAGATTTACTGTGAGAGTTTCGAGGGGAGGTTACTGTAGAGTGTGCACTTATGCATTTCCTTTTCAAAAATAGCTTTGGTGTGCGCTTATAGGAGCATGTGCGGTAATTAGGGCGAATACGGTAAGCTGTGTAATAGATACCTTCAATGTGAGCAACATGGATAAGAACTTTCTTTTATCTCCAATAAGCATTGCATTACTGATGATAGGTAAGACTTCTTTAATATTGTCTTCAACAGGTACTGGGGGTATATTCTCCCCACCCGCTGTAATTACCAGTTCTGGAAGAGAGTTCAAACATGCTCATATAGGAAAAAACTGTCTTCAAATTTGTCTTTTCAGGAGGCAAGTCGATACTTTTATGGTCAGATTTTTTTTTAAGTGTCACATCAACTAAGCCATGAAACATAATTCAGGCCTCCTAGTGGCCCACTTTGAAAATATAGGTTTTTATATAGGTTCTTCTTACTCAAAATATAGGTTATTTACAGGTTTTTCAATAAAAATACAGGTTAAAAAAGAGTCTTCCAAACTTACATAATGATTTAAAACTGAAGAAAAAATATTTAATGAATTTTTGTGCCACAATTACTCAGATAAAGTTGATCTAAATTTTACAAAGTCCGAGCAAGCGAGCGAGGAAAAAAATTACAATTTCTTGACAGTTTTCATCACTTTTTATGGGAATAAAAAGTAAAAAATAGTAGTGCGTTTTGAAGAAAAGTTAGGGTTGAGTCACAAGACGGTTCAAAAAGGGAAAAATATAGGTTTTTTTTCACGAAAATACAGGCTTTTTATAGGTTTTATGAACAAAATAAAGGTTTTATAGGTTTGGCACAAAATTATAGGTTATTATAGGTTTTATATGTTTTGCTAGGAGGCCTGCATAATTGAGCCGGGGCACAGCATTTCCTACAATTTACATGTGCACCAAGAGAAGACTCAGATCAGCCTAAGGATAGCTAAGAGCCCAATGCAACTTCATTCAGCAAGAGAAGTATCTGGTCAGGCTATATGGAAGCGCAGGCTCATCTGATTCTTTGCTAGGTGCCCATGTAAATTGTTGGAATCCGGCTCAATTTTCAACTGTAAAACAATCAATTTCTCCTCAAAGATGAAATTTTAACCCTTCTCTTGCTGAATATTCAGTTTAGCCACACCCATTTCTGACATCGAACCAATCAGATTACTTGATGTAATTAATTCCTACAAATTCATAAACTGAATGTCAAACAGTGCAGATCCTGATCAGATGGCTTCTTCAGAAGCCATCTGATCTGGATCTACACTGTTTCCAAAGATAGGATAAGAGTTACTGCAGTTATACTGCATTGTTTCACATTATCATCAGGAAAATACGCCTATATAATATATACCTCCTTAAACCCCACTTTTATATAGTAAAACTGGGGTTTATGGAGTAATACATTATTTTTCTTATTTCTGAAAAAACAGACAAAAAAAACATATACATCTGCAAAAGCTACTCACATTTTTTTCATCAAAAAAGTCCACAATATCTGATACTGTACTTGTTAACCTTTACCCTGCTGTAGGCGACAACCCCTATCTTTGCAAACAGTGTAGATCCAGATCAGATGGCTTCTGAAGAAGCCATCTGATCAGGATCTACACAGTTTGACATTCAGTTTATGAATATGTAGAAATAAGCTGCATCAAGTAATCTGATTGGTTCAAAGTCAGAAATGAGTGTGGCTTAATTGAATAGTCAGCAAGATAAGAGTTAAAACAGGTTACCTTTTGATCACTAACGAGCTCATTAAGCCAAACATGCTTTGACCAACTGGGCCCATGTGTAAGGTCAATGATTACATTAACACAACTTTAAAATGATGTTACCAATGATGTTACCACCTTTTTTCCAATAGGAAACAGATTACAATTACATGTAGACACCTAGCACCTAGGATAAAGTGGTATACAACCGTGTGTGATCAGCAAAGACAAAATAGACCTGCATTCCCAATAAGCCAGAATACAGCCTTCCCTGTTTGCAAAATGTCATGCATCTAGTTGCCTGTTAAGACTCGGATGAAGCTCCTCTGGTCACTTATGTGAAAAGTGCCCTTCTCTCATGAGCTCGCTCAACTGATTGTTAAGTTCTGTTTTGTGCTTTAACCCTTGGCTTGTTCAGTTGAATAAAAATAATTCTGACACACCCATTTTTGACTATCAGCCAATCAAATTACTTGATTTAACCCTTGTCCTGCTGAGCCTGGACATGTCTTATCTTTCAAACAATGTAGATCCAGATCAGATGGCTTCTCAGGAAGCCATCTGATCAGGATCTACATTGTCATTCAGATAGTGATTTTGTTGCAACAATTTGCATATAAAGTAATCTGATTGGTTGATAATTGGTAGTGGGTGTGGCATATTTAAATATTCAGCAGGTCAAGGGTTAAATTACTCCTATAAATTCACCAACTGAATGACAAACTGTGAAGAGCCAGATCAGAAGCCATCTGATCTGGATCTTCACTGCTTGCAAAGGAAAGGCCTATCTTCGTTCCACAGGTCATAACAGGCCTCCGTGGCCCAATGGGTAAAAGCACCGACTCTTAATCATTAGGTCTCGCCCATTTTGGATTCGATCATGGCTAACGGCAATGAGACACCAAGTTCTGTAAAGGAAGGTCAGGTGGTTTCTCTCAGGCTACTCC
The DNA here is from genome assembly GCA_963580285.1 of Lucinisca nassula. Taxonomy (NCBI): domain Eukaryota; kingdom Metazoa; phylum Mollusca; class Bivalvia; order Lucinida; family Lucinidae; genus Lucinisca; species Lucinisca nassula. The sequence continues at coordinate 154,284,732 of OY757018.1, forward strand.
ACTTTTCATTCACCTCTGATTAACAATCTGCTCAAAATAAGTGAAATAATCTTTAAAGGGTTGTAAAACCAAAACCAAATCAGCAGGACAAGTACTGAGGGGAAAATTTATTTTCTAGAATGTACCTTTTATTCTTCCAGTCACATATAAGAACCCACCACTATCTCTTCTCCCAATGTCACCAGAATGAAGCCAACCATCTGCTTGAATCGTCTCCCTTGTCTGCTCTTCTTTATTGAGGTAGCCCATAAAAACATGGCGGCCCCAGTAACACATCTGCAATATTGTCATTTACTTATACATACAGTGATTTCCCGCTATTAAGACCACCTAATATTAGGACTAATTCTGCTATAAAAAGCTTATTTTGAAGGGTGCACTTAAATTTTCTTTGTATTTTCTGCCTACAATGTCCTCTATTCAGGGACCACCTGTGGGACTGTTCAAAAGTGGTCTTTAAGACCACTTTTGAACAGTTCCAAAGGTGGTCTTAATATAGGAATTTTACTGTATCTATATTGTGTCATTGTGTCAGTATCTTCCAAGAAAAGTTACTTTTGACTAAACTCATTTATCATATGACGTCGCGTCTGAGAGTGTAATAACGTCATGTATTATTTTCGATAATCCACTAGTGGATTAAATATGCAAATTAGCTAGATACGTCCCGTAACGTTACATGTACGACGTCCTTAATGACGTTGCGTTTACTAACGGCGGAAAATTTACATTTTTGTAAACAATCGTGAATAAAATACGCTTTTAATGTCATATGATAAATAGAATCTTGCATTCGTGCTCATGTATTATTAAATTTATTAAACTCGTTGAGAAAAAAGAATAAAATGCTCGGCATAGCCTCGCATTTTATCCCTTTTCCTCAACTCGTTTAATAAATTCAATAATACATGAGCACTCATGTAAGATCCTCTATTTACATCCCTCCTCCGTACTAGCACTTTATCATATACTGAAAGAATAGCATAAACAATTCGCACCAGCCCCCTCCCCAATTTCCAATAACAGTAAGATTCACTCTCACTGCAAACTGAAATTCACTGAACAGTTGAACCATACACATATGAATATGGCTGATACTTTGAAATTCCCATAAGGGTCAGTCGTTTGTCTACCAGGGAGAAGTTGCATAAGGCGAGTGCTACAGAGCGCTTTGTAGCGCTTAGCTATGCAACAGTGTGTTTCCAGAAAGCGCTTTGTAGCACTTTGTAACAGTGTTTGCAGCTGCCTCGTTCTACGTTATAAAGCATGGCAGGCCGGACGTCGCGTCGTATTGAGTGTATGTTTTAAGCCATTCATTTCTTTTATTCTCTATTTGAATGCGGTACATTGTACAGAAAATAAAAAAATCACTGAAGCAATCACCGCAATTTAGAAAGCACCTCCATCAAGCAGAGTGTTGCATAGCACAGACTAAACCCTACAAAACACTATAATTAAGCACTAGCCTTATGCAATGATCTCCTGGCTTTGGCCTTATTCTGTATGATCTTGCCGCCAAACATTTTCTACAAACAGAACGGGTTGACAAGGTTTTAAACAATCACAAAAACCTGCCTATATAAGTTTGAACCCCAAGCACCTGCCACCCCTAAATTTTGAAATGGACTCCTACTGTCTATTAGGGGGAAGATTTCATTAAGTACAAAATGGGTTGACAAGGTTTTACACAATCACAAAAACATGCCTATATAATTTTGACCCCCTTGAACCCTACGTTTATATAGTAAAACTGGGGTTTACAGGGGTAAACCTTATTTTTCTTATTTCTGCTCTAAAATATAGATTGTGGGTACTTGTTAGAACCGCCTCGATGAGGCAGTTCTAATGTGTACCCACAATCTATATTTTGAGCAGAAATAAGAAAATTAACACACTTTGTCATCTTGAAAATGTCGTTTTTTTGGCGGTAAAATTTACAATGCATTTGTATAGGTGTGTTTTCGTATCAAAGAGACTTACCTCCCCATTTCCATCGGCATCTGGTTTATCAATTTTTGTCTCAGCGCCAAACAATTCCTTCCCAACACTTGCTAACCGGAAGTCTTCTGTTATACAGAATGAATGAGGACCTGGAAATGTATATATCGAGAAAATGAGTACATCTTCGGGGAGGAAACAATTTTAAAAATATATTTTTCTCTTATCAACAATGGTCTATCCACAATAAATTGTTCCTATGGACCAAATACATTCCTGTATCTGTAACTGGCCTCCAAGTGGCCCACTTTGAAATGTGTTTTTATATGGGTTCTTCTTACTCAAAATATAGGTTATTTACTGGGTTTTCATTAAAAATTTACATTAAAAAAAAAGTTATTCCAAACTCACACAAGATTTTAAAACTGATGAAAAAATAATATAAGCGATTCACATCCTCAAAGACAAGTCATAACAAAAATAAACCGCGACAGAATGACCGCCTTGAAACGGTCAGTGGACAAAATTCCACTGAGGTGCTTAAATAGATTTTATGTGGCTCCAATCCTCGCCTTTACTTCGGTCGTGATTTAGACAAACAATTTGTTCAGTCCACATGAAGGACTCCTAACCCATCAGTGCAACATCTCGGTGAACACAAAAACCAAAAAACCACAGAAATGAAACAATGGTGAGGACTCGACAGCAAGAAACCACTGAAATGCTGGAGCAAAAGAAAACAAGCAGTTAGACTCCGATGGGCCCAACCAGAGACAGAGCATCAGGCACCAACCACTATTACATAAAATTAGATTCTCTCAAATTCTCAGTAAGCCGTTACGCTGGAACAAAGTCTGAGCGAGGGAAGCGCATCATGTGAATGAGTTCGTGAAATGAACACCCCCCTAAACCCCATTTTATATAGAAAAAACTGAGGTTTAAGGGGTATACATTATTTTCCTTACTTCTGCTCCATTACATAGATTGTGGGTACTTGTTCTAATGAGCACCCACAACCTATGTTTGCAGTATAAATAAGAAAAATATCACAGATTTTCATCAGAAATGTAGCCGTTTTAGAGATGTGAAAAAATGCACTTTGTTGCATGGCTGTGTTATCATAATGGAGCGAAAAAAAAAAGGATTTAAAAAGGATTTTGTTTGAAATCATTTCATCGCTTTCTGGGGGACTAAAAAGTGAAAATACAAAAGAATTTGAATTAAAATTAGGGCCGAGTTGTGAGACAGTTCAAAAGGTGAAAAATACAGGTTTTTCATGAAAATATAAGCTTTTTATAGGTTTTCTGAACAAAATAAAGGTTTTACGATAGGTTTGACACAAAATTATGTTATTATAAGTTTTATAGGTTTCGCTAAGAGGCCTGCTTACGAGTACCCACAATCTATGTTTTTTTAGCAGAAATTAGAAATATAATATATACCCCTGTAAAGCCCAGTTTTACCATATAAAAGTGGGGGTCAAAACTATAAAGGTGTGTTTTTGTGATGATTTGTTTAATTTGAGGTTTAACGTCGCAGTCAACACTGTATAGGTAATTTTGGAGATGTTGCTTCCAATTTTGTGGGACTTTTACCCGACACGGAGATGAAATGACATCTCAAGCCCTGTCATCCAATGAAACCGATATGGTTTATAAGCATAGACGGTCCGACTCGCACTGCTATGCCTGGGCAGGCTAAGATTCTCTAAGCAGCTTACCAGTACTCGTGTGCGGTCGGTTTTTAGCTCTGCGTGGAAGCATCATGCAGCCCATCTATTTCTTCAAGCCCCGATGGGTGGGGGCTGAATTCTTCTGGCAGAAGGTCCTTCTGACAAATACTATCTTCTACATTGCGGCCCTGCCTATCAGGGCTTGAAGAAATAGATTGGCTGCATGATGCTTCCATGCAGAGCTGAGACCAAACGCACACAAGTACTGATCTGAGTCTGCCCTGGCAAAGCGGTGCTAGTCGGTCCGTCCATGTTTCATTGGGCGACAGGGCTTGAGATGTCATTTCATCTCAATGTCAGGTAAAAGTCCCACAAAACTGGAAGCAACGTCTCCAAAATGACCTATGCAGTGTTGATGGGGACGTTAAACTTCAAATCAAACAAACAAAACTATCTTCTACAAGGAAATCTTTCCTGACAAACAAATACAGTAAAATTCCTATATTAAGACCACTTTTGGGACTGTTCAAAAGTGGTCTTTAAGACCACTTTTGAACAGTCCCAAAGGTAGTCCCTGACCAGAGGACATTGTGTGCAGAAAACACGAAGGAAGAATTTCTGCACCCTTCTAAATAAGCTTTTTAAAGCAGAATTGGTCTTAATTTTAAGTGGTCTTAATCGCAGAATTTCACTGTACTATCTTCAACAAGAAAATTCCTTCTCACAAATATTTTTCTACAGAAGGAGACCTTTCCTGGTGAACAAAAACTCTCCTCTAGAAGGTCCCTCCTCACAAATATTTCCCTCAAAGAAAAATCCAGAAGCCTCTGTGTTGTAGTGGATAAGCTACTCAACACATCAACCAGGTGATCCCGGGCTTCTTCAGACTTTCGGATGAGTCTTTAAACTAAGGTGCCGTCTCTGTTTGACCTTGGCTGTTGGTGGGACGTAAAACTCAAACACACTTACTCACACTCAAAGAAAATTCCTCCAGACAAATACTTTCCTTCAGAAGAAGGCACTTCCTAGGGAACAAATTCTTTCATTAACACTTTTTGTAACAAATGAAATCTTCCTCATTATATATAGCATGGGTCCATTTCAAAATTTTGGGTTATCGGGTTGTGTTTTCTTCAAAATTTATTAGAAAAATGGCTGAACTTTTTTCAAACAGTGTAGGCCCTGATCAGATGCAGCGTTCTGCGGCATCTGATCTGGGCCTACAGTGTTTGCCAAGTACCCGTTTTGGGGTTTCTGGTACTAAATGGGTTTAATCTTTTTGAAGTTTAATGGCCCAGTCAATAATGCTTTATGTCATACTGAGCATGTTGGTTTACTAAATCACACTTTCTTAGCAATCTTATACCAAAGCAGATAAGGGAAATGGATACACCCGGCAAATTTTTGACGGGCCTCCGTGGCCTAGTGGTTAAGAGCGCTGACTCTTGATCATTAGGTCTCTCACCGCTGTGGTTCGAGCCTCGCTCAGGTCACATGCGAGACGCCAAGTTCTGCAACGGAAGGTCAGGTGGTTTTTCTCCGGGTACTCCGGTTTTTGCCCACCTCTGATTAACGATCGGCTCGATATGAGTGAAATAATCTTGAAAGGGCCAAAAAACCAAAACCAAAAAAAAAAAAAAAAAACGGCACATTTTTTCACCATTTTTCAAATGGAGACAACTTTTTGGACTTCCTGTTCACTTTTCTATAAGCTGGCCCACTGAAAAAGGGGGTCTACACTTAAAGGAAAGAAGATGCTCCTCAGGAGCTGTAGGGCAAGTGGGTGAAAAAAGGTACTCTCCCTACTTGGCTTTCCCTTCACCCTAATAACAGCTTATCTAATGTAGTCAGGACTATGGCTGAAATTAGGCATAGTGGTAAGATAATTATCTGGGGCCAGTTGTTCAAAACTAACGATGTCGTTAGTTAATGTATCATTAAAACTTTGATCATTGAATATGACAAATATGCTGAAAATTTTGCTGAAAAAATGTGAGCAGCTTTTGCGGATGCAAAAGCTGCTCACATTTTTTCAGCAAAATAACAAAATTTTCGATATTTTTCTTGCTAGAATAGCTAACAATTTGACCACTAACGAGCTCGTTAAGCTAACGAGGCTTTGAACAACTGGGCCCTGTTCTCTCTTTTTTTACTAGAAGCAATAAAAGAAGCTTGAAATGACGTAGTGTTGACTGGGTCATTAAACTCTAAACAAAGAAACAATAATCCAATCAGATGTTGTGTTACATTCAAATAATCCAATCAGATGTTGTGTTACATTCAAAGTGTTTTGGAATAAAGTATCACTGTATTGGTCTACATAATCCAATCAGATGTTGTGTTACATTCAAATAATCCAATCAGATGTTGTGTTACATTCGAATAATCCAATCAGATGTTGTGTTACATTCAAAGTGCTTTGGAATGAGGTATCACTGTACCGTCCTACTGTAATGATCCTTAGTATTGGCAGAAGCCTCCGTGGTGCAGTGGTTACGCTACTCGCCTTGTAAACCAGGGATCGCAGGATCGATCCCGGGCTTCTCCAGACTTTCGGATGGGTCTTTAAACCGAGGTCCCGTCTCTGTATGACTTTAGCTGTTGGTGGGACGTAAAACTCAAACTCTCTCTCTCTCTCCTTAGTATTGGTACAGACAGGGCTAAGCAAAAGTCCAGACCCAGATCAGACTGTTCCTGGTCAGGGTCTACACTGCTGCACATTTTGGACTCCTTGCTGGATACTGCAACAAATTTATTAAAATTTATGGAGAATTACAGCAAGTTCTCAAGGTGTTCGAATTTTCGGGATTTTTGCAGTACCTGAACATTCACTCATTCCATATACTTCCAATAATGGGATGTTCAAACTTGCAAAATAGTCTAGTGTTTCTTTGGTGATAGGAGCTGCTCCGGACCCAAACCTCCCGCATCTGTCAAGCCCTAGGTTAGCGTGGACCTTCTTTAACAACATATTGGCAATTGTCCAGCCCCAAGGAACACTCTTGCTGAAAGTAAGTATGTCAACAGTCATTATCTCAATTACGACAACACATCAGTGACCTAAAATGCCGTCTTTCATATCTTTAACCCATTGTATGCTAGTGGACTCTTCCATTGCTATATATTGGACAAGCCCATTTGTAATAAGGGGTCTCAGGCCTATTTTTTCGATTTTATTCCATTTTTGACGGAAAATTCTGTTAGCAAAAAGTGTAGGCCCTGATCAGACACCGCATTCTGCGGTGTCTGATCTGGGCCTGCACTGTTTGCCAAGGTACCCCTTTAGGGGTTTCCCCGATACAATAGGTTAAAACAAGCATTTTTTAGATGAAAATATTTTGATATTTTTCTTATTTCTAGTCCAAACATAGATTGTTTGTGCTGGTTAGAGCCGCCTCATTGAGGCAGTTCTAACGAGTACCCACAAACCGTCTTGGAGCAGAAATAAATGAAAATAATGTATACCCCCGTTTTGTTTGATTTTAAGTTAAACATTCCCGCCAACACTGAATAGGTCATTTTATAGAGGTTGCTTCCAATTGTGTGGGACGTTTACCCGATACGGAGCTGAAATGACATCGCAAGCCCTGTTGCCCAAGAAACGAACAGGGTTTATAAGCATGGACGGTCCAACTAGCACCGCCAGTATTCTCTGTATAAAGTGGGATTTGGGGGGGTGTTCATTTCACAGACTTCTTAACACGGTTGGGATACTAATGAGTACACACAACATATCTTTCTTTCATAGAAGATCATAATCAACGGAAGGTCAAGTGGGTATTCTCTGGGCATTCCTGATTTTGCCCACCTCTGATTAACAATCGGCCAAATATAAGTGAAATGATATTGAAAGGGCCTTAAAACCAACCCCGACCCCCTAAAAACAAAACAAAAAAATATATCACATAGATATCCTAATGTGACCCCTATTATGCCTCAAGACCTGGCACTAGTGTAAACATGTCATTTGAACTACCCTTATCATGAACATTTTTTCATGTTCCCAGAGGTAATTGAGTTTTCTAAGTTCATAATTAGCTATAATTATGTCCTGCTCAGTTATACTCAAAGACCAACAACTGTTGCTGTTTTAATGTCTATGAGCAGTATAAATATCAGGGTATAGTTGTTCAAAGCCTTCTTAGCTTAACAAGCTCATTAGTGGTCATTTGTTAAATGTTCTAGCAAGTGCAATATCTAAAATTTTGTCGTTTTTTTTGCTGAAAAATGTGAGTACTCACATTTTTCAGCAAAAATGTTGATAATTTGCCATATTACATATCAAAGTTTTAACGATTTGTTAACTAATGACGTCAATAGTTTTAAATAACTGGCCCACGGTATCAAAGCTTTATACTTGCTATCTCAGCATGTTTTTGGGGACAGCGCAGTCGCACAATTGATAATGATGACATCGCAAAATCTATGTTTGGGTTTGTTTCACAGCAAACAAAAATTTCTTACCCATTCATTTTTGCATAAACTCCTTTCAGAGCTACTCCTTTTGCCCATGTGGCCATACTCTTCTTAATACCTGTTGTTTGTCTACCAATTTCTTGCAACTTTTCTGACAATTTCTCCCATACTCTTGGAACCCCAAACACGCCTGTGGGTCGCACTTCTTTCCAAGTATTAACTAGAGAACCCTGCAGAAGATTACAACTGTCAATCAAGGTGACAAATTTTGTTATTGTCAAGTGAATACTATCCCCTTAGGCAAGTGTACAGATACAAGGTTCATTTTTTTTTTCTTTTTTGGTTTTGGTTTTTGTTTTACGGCCACTACAAGATTATTTCACTCATATCAAGCCGATCTTTAATCAGAGGTGGGCTAAAACTGGATTGTCTTATATGTGTGACCATTCTATACAAAACTATGACACTCACCAAAACCCTGTTTCATTAGTTTCATATGAAATTACATGCGAGATCCTGTATATATACTAACAGTTCTGCCCCAACTTTCAAAGGGAGACCACTGCAACAGACAAGACTGATTCGCTCACCTGAATGTCACTGTCTCTAGTACATTCTATTTTTGGCTCTGGTGGCCATCTTGTTCATCAGAGTGGAACAATTTTACTATTTTGGAAGGGAGTCACCTAGGCAACATTCCTGAGAAGTTTGAATCAAATTGGCCCAAGGGTTTAGGAGGAGTTTGCGTTTGAAGCAAATTTACAATGTTTTTCTATTTTTAGCTCTGGTGGCCATTTTGTTCACCAGAGCTGGATTGTTAAAGCTATTTTGGTAGAGGGTCATCTATATTCCTAAGAAGATTGTATGAAATTGGCCCAAGGGTACAGGAGGAGTTGTCATTTGAAGATTTTTTTCTATTTTTAGCTCTGGTGACCATCTTGCTTGTCAGAGCAAAACGATTTTAGCTATTTTGGTAGTGAGTCACCAAGGCAACATTCCTGTGAAATTTGAATCCTAATGGCCCAAGGGGTTGGGAGGAGTTCGCGTTTGAAGCAAATTTATGATGTTTATCTATTTTTAGCTCTGGCAGCCATTTTGTTCATCCGAGCAAAATCGTTTGAGCTATTTCAGTAGAAGGTCATCTATGCATTATTCCTTTGCAGTTTGAAAGAAATTGGCCCAAGGGTACAGGAAGAGTTGGGGGGGGGGGGGGGGAGGGGGGGCATAAAAATTTTGATATTTTTCTTATTTCTGCTCTAAAATATAGATTGTGGGTACTCATTAGAACTGCCTCAATAAGATTTACCTCTGTAAACCCCAGTTTTACTACACAGAAGTGGGGTTCAAGGTGGTCAAAATTAAATAGACGTGTTTGCGTGATGCTATGAAGAGTTTAACCCATTGTATACTGGTGGACTCTTCCATTGCTATATGTTGGACAAGTACTTTGTCATAAAAGGGGTGTCAGGCCAATTCTTGCTTTTATTCTATTTTTGAAGGAAAATTCTGTCAGCAAATAGTGCAGACCCTGATCAGATGGCGCATTCTGCGGCATCTGATCTGGGCTTGCACTGTTTGCCAAGGTACACCTTTAGGGGTTTCCTGCATACAACTGGTTAAGCCTACACAGTGGAACATTTTTATTGAAATGTATGCATCCAAAATGAGGCTGGTGGGTAGGGGTAAGGGCACTATATTAAGATTAGGGATAAACATCGTGTAAATTACCAGATGTTTACCCCTTCAAAGACACATCTTTAAAGGTGTATGGGCAGGCATTTTTTGTGTGGGTTTATTTTTTGTGTGTGTGTTTCAATACCATTTTTGCCACCCTTTCCAGTTAGGGCCCTGAGATATAAACAAGAGGGCCCCAAAGAAAACAGGAAGTCACAAATGCTGGCACCCTTGTAAAATCAGCAGAAAATTCTTCAACAGTTTAACCCTTTTTGTACCAAATGGAATCTTCTTTCTTATATATAGCAGCAGTTCATTTCAAAATTTAGGAACATCTGGTTGTGTTTTCATCAAAATTTATTTGGAAAATGACTGAACTTTTAGCAAACAGTGGAGGCCCTGATCAGACACCGCATTCTGCGGCGTCTGGTCTGGACCTTCAGTTTGCCAGGGTACCCGTTTTGGGGTTTCTGGTACAAAATGGATTAATCATGAGAATAAGACAACCACACATCATATTTACTTAACCCTTATCCTGCTGAACATGACAACCCCTACCTTTGTAAACAGTGTAGATCCAGATCAGATGGCTCCTAAAGAAGCCAAGAAGCCATCTGATCAGGATCTACACTGCCATAAAGGTGCAACTGAACAAATATATTACAAAAATAAAATTGACTGGTTGATAGTCAGACATTTGGTGTGGCTAAATTAATTTATTCAGAAGGACAAGGGTTAAAGGTCACCATCTTACCTTCAAAGCATCTGGCTGAGCAAAGTAAACAGAACCTGCAGCTTTTATTGGCATGATGAGGTCCAACATCTGAGCTGCAATGTGGCTTAAAGGGAGGTAACTCACATAGATTTCTTTTCCATATGTAACCTTAAGCCTTCTGTTGGCCATGTCTGCTGTCCATGTTAACTGTAAACAGGAAGAGAAATGGCAATTCCATGTTAAATGTAAACAGGAAGAGAAATGGCAGTTTCATGTCAACTGTAAACAGGAAGAGAAATGGCAGTTCCATATCAACTGTAAACAGGAAGCGAAATGGCAGTTTCATGTTAAATGTAAACAGGAAGAGAAATGGCAGTTTCATGTCAACTGTAAACAGGAAGAGAAATGGCAGTTCCATATCATCTGTAAACAGGAAGAGAAATGGCAGTTTCATGTCAACTGTAAACAGGAAGAGAAATGGCAATTCCATGTCAACTGTAAACAGGAAGAGAAATGGCAGTTCCATGTTAACAAGAAGAGAAATGGCAGTTCCATGTCAAGTGTAAACAGGAAGAGAAATGGCAGTTCCATGTTAACTGTAAACAGGAAGAGAAATGGCAGTTCCATGTTAACTGTGAACAGGAAGAGAAATGGCAGTTCCATGTTAACTGTAAACAGGAAGAGAAATGGCAGTTCCATGTTAAATGTAAACAGGAAGAGAAATGGCAGTTCCATGTTAACTGTAAACAGGAAGAGAAATGGCAGTTCCATGTTAACTGTAAACAGGAAGAGAAATGGCAGTTCCATGATAAGTGTGAACAGGAAGAGAAATGGCAGTTCCATGTTAACTGTAAACAGGAAGAGAAATGGCAGTTCCATGTTAACTGTTAACAGGAAGAGAAATGGCAGTTCCATGATAAGTGTGAACAGGAAGAGAAATGGCAGTTCCATGTTAACTGTAAACAGGAAGAGAAATGGCAGTTCCATGATAACTGTAAACTGGAAGAGAAATAGCAGTTCCATGTTAACTGTAAACAGGAAGCAGTTCCATGTTAACTGTAAACTGGAAGAGAAATAGCAGTTCCATGTTAACTGTAAACAGGAAGCAGTTCCATGTTAACTGTAAACAGGAAGAGAAATGGCAGTTCCATGTTAACTGTAAACAGGAAGAGAAATGGCAGTTCCATGTTAACTGTTAACAGGAAGAGAAATGGCAGTTCCATGTTAACTGTTAACAAGAAGAGAAATGGCAGTTCCATGTCAAGTGTAAACAGGAAGAGAAATGGCAGTTCCATGTTAACTGTAAACAGGAAGAGAAATGGCAGTTCCATGTTAACTGTTAACAGGAAGAGAAAAGGTAGTTCCATGTTAACTGTAAACAGGAAGAGAAATGGCAGTTCCATGTTAACTGTAAACAGGAAGAGAAATGGCAGTTCCTTGTTAACTGTAGTAGTATTAGCGTCACTTTAGCGTCACTAACTGCGCATGCGCAGCATGCGTATAACTTCCGGTTAAACGTAAGTGAAACGATTAGATGACGAAACTACCCTAAATATCGGACGAGTGTTCAAATGACGTAACTCACGGTAATTACGCCGTAAGTATCCTAAATTTTGAGGCGAAAGATGTTCCTGCTGATTGGCGAAGTTCGCTGTCCCTGATCAGGTCGGGGGTGATCGGGGTCTACCCCGTTCGCTCGAGCACTCCTATCCCAATATTTAGGGAGATACTACCCGGTATAGTATTGATGGGGCGCAAATTAAGGTTCTCACCCGCAAAACAATTATCGCCTCGAAAACCGGGAAAACAATGGAAGGTGTTGGAAGAGCGTGATTTGATGAACTTCGATTACGAAGAATGGACTGCGTTCCGGGAAAAAAAGTTTTGTTTGTTCGAATTGAGGTTTCACGTCCCCGTCAACGCCGTATAGATCATTTTGGAGATGTTGCTTCCAATGTTGTTGGACTTTTACCCGACATTGGGATGAAATGACATCTCAATCCCTGCCGCCTAATGAAACCAATAGGGTTTATCAGCGTGGACGGTACGCCTCGCACCGCGGTTCCTGGACAGGCTAAGATCCTCTTGCGGTTTACCAGTACTAGTGTGCGGCCGGATTCAGCTCTGCTTGGAAGCATCATGCAGCCCATATATTTCCCCTATGGGCGGGTGGTGTCTGCAGTGGTGTCTGTGGTGGTGGTGGTGGTGGCTGTGGTGGTGGCTGTGGTGGTGGTGGTTGGTGGTGGTGGTGGCTGTGGTGGTGTTGACTGTAGTGGTGGTGGTCAATGATGTGAAAAGTCTGTAAGAATAACCAAACTGCAAACTCTTGAAACGAAAATGAATCGATGCTCAGACTGTAACCGCGGGTTCTCGAGACGTGATGCTTTGTTAAGACACCAACGCAATACGCACGGTAGTGGGATAGTCCCAGACATGACAAACGGCATTACCTTCCAACACCCGTTTTCTATGATGGTGACTGGCCCTAGCGGAAGCGGTAAAACAGAATGGACTAGAAAATTACTCCTGTCCGACCTCATATACCCTCCACCCGAGCGTATCGTATGGTGTTTTGGTCAATGGCAAAGATTGTACGACGACTTGCAACGCACTCTTCCCCAGATAGAGTTTGTACACGGTATACCGGACAACCTGACTAGCTCCGAGTATGTGGATACCCGCAAAAGGAACGTCCTGGTTTTTGACGACTTGATGACCGAGGCTAAATGCGATCAAAGAATTGCGGACCTCTTTACTAAGGGAAGTCATCACAGAAACTTGTCCGTCGTATATCTCACGCAGAATCTATTTCCGCAAGGAAAAGCCTGTAGAGACATCGCTTTGAACATGCAATACCTCGTCCTTTTCAATAATCCCATCGACAGACAACAAGTGGCGACGTTGGCGAGAAGAATTTATCCAGCATCCCATTCCACGTTTATGAGTCAGCCTTACGGGTACCTGATAGTCGACCTAAAATCGAGCACGCCCGAACAAGAGCGTTTACGAAGTGACATATTTCCGGTAGAAAGAAAGCGGAAATTAAGAGGTATCCGAAGAGTCCGATATAAATGACGAAGACAGTGACGATGACAGGGAATCTATAAGCGACGTAAATTATTACATTACCCCTATATTAGACCTCCGGGTAAACGCGTCAAAGATGATCTGGCAGAAGACCGCCTGTGTCTAGAAATATGGGAGAGAAGGTTTAAGGAACCTCTAAGGCAATCGAATGCAGAGCGCTTTAAAGACAAGGTTAATAGCTACATCGAAGATGGGACTGCTCCCGAGGACGCTCATCATCGCGCAGCAAACGAGGACTTGCCCTCCCTCAGGAAAAGACTAAGACACGATTACGCGAGGTTTCTGATGGATTATCACCGGCTGCAAAAGGATCCTACTCAACGGCAGATTCTACAGTCGGCTCAAACGTTAAGAATACAGCATGACATGAATGTCGACGAATCCATCCAGCAAGCCGTGAAACTGAGGAAGGATTTATCCGCCAGTGTTTGGCCCGACCATGTCTTGACAGAAACCGATGAAAACCAGGAATCCGATGCCGAATGAAATATACGTAAGAAGGGTAAAGCATTGCTATATTTAGAGAAAAAAGATGGGTTCTATAGAAGTGTTTGACGCGGAACTGAATAAATGGGTGCCTTATGTCCCGGACTACGACGCGTGGTACCAACATTTCAAAGACTTGAGCGAGGGCTACGTTCAGCCCGATCACGAGGGACGGTATATCGTCGGTAGCGGTAGAAGAAACCGTCTTCTAAAGGAAATGGAAGATTAGCGACAAAAAGAAATTAAAATGCTAGAACAGCAAAAACCCGTGGTGAAATTGGTTACTCCCGTGGCTCAAGCGGTTGAAATGGCAAAGTCAGAACTAGCACGATTACGAAAGGAGCATAAGGGCGAGGCCTCTGATCGTAAGAAACCGAGAGCGAAAAACGGGCAGTTGGTAGACTGGACAACCTTCAAATATTAAGCGACGATGAACAGCGATCAACTGACTCGTATACTTTCCGGATACCTCGTAACTGTCAGCGCAGCGGACCAAATTAAAAAACGAAAAGGAAGGTTCGTCATTTCCAACACATCCACGAGTTATCAAAGAGGGGAACACTGGGTAACATTTTATTTTCCCAAACACGGACCGTACGAATTTTTCGATTCAGTAGGAAACGATCCTAGAAGTTACGGCGTTGGGTTTGAAGAGGTACTCAATAAACCCTACTTAATGAACGATAAACAGCTTCAACAATCTAGTTCTAACGTATGCGGACTATACTGATGGCTAGATCTCGAGGAAAACCATGCGAGACATTATCAAAGAATGCAACCCACGCCAGAAGAAGTTCAACGACCGCCTGATTGTGTCTAAAATGAAAAGAATGCTTAGAAGAAGACAGAAATACTTTACATGAACATTTATACATGTACATATAATTTGCCACTACGTTGTGTGTAAATAAATATGTAAAACTATACGTTTGTTTTGTAATCATTTCTATCCTAATATGTTCTATAAAAGGGTTATCCTTTGGAAGCACCTAGCTAGCTTCGGCCAATTAGGCCTCATCAGTGACCCTCAGATATTTTCAAAATTCCACAACTGAATTGATGATCCCGAAGGACAAGAAAATATAAACTACACTACGATGTAGGGCAGGGAAACTTTTTACGGCCGCCACACGTTCTATCCTAATATGTTCTATAAAAGGGTTATCCTTTGGAAGCACGAAATACACCACAGAAATGGAACATATGAAGTATGCGGCCGTAAACACTCTCAAAATAAAGTGAAGGCAATGATCAGTAATCGATACAAGTAGCCAGGTCACCTCCCGTATTGTCAATTATATTTTTCAGGACCTAGATAACTCGCTAGTGGCTCGGGGTTAAAATACGAAGAAGACAAGTACTGTTCCGAGTCTGACACGTTTTATTGTAAAGGATAAATACGTATACGCATTCCTACGAGTTTACAATGCAATACAATTTACGATATAACGCTGTATGAATGTTCTTGCCGCTGTCTTTCAAATATTTCTCTCCGCCGTTCTGAAGCCTCTCTGGCTTCTCTTCGCAACTGGCGGCATCTTAACCACCAACACAACTCGTTAAATATTGTTAATGCCATACGCATTAATCCAAACATTGCTCACATAGGTTCGTCTCCGTTAACTCTCCAGTTTTTACAGCGTTTTGGATCCAATGTACTCGCTAAATTATCGGATGCTTTCCCGAAACCGCTTAAGGTCTCCCTTGACCGGAACATGAACCCTGTCTGTATTTTAGGCGGTGCCCAGACCATCTTGATGTATGTACAGTTCGGTGACCATTTGTAGTGTTCTTGGATGGCGTCGTCATCTCGTTCCCAAGAGCTGAGTTTTATGTAACAACTGAAGCACTGACATAAATCCGATTTCCCCTTGTAATAAAGTCCCGCCCTTGCCAGTTGGTATTTATCCGGTTGCATCTGTTTAGGATAAGTATCAAATGTTTTGAGTCTATTTTCAAAGAATTCCATGTCGAGTTGATCGGCTTTACTGTCCATGACGTTCATGATGAGAATGACGATACATCGTTCACACGTCGTTTATATACGCAATGCCTTCTTTCTGATTGGTTTTTATTTTAGAACTTAAATATCTTTGATTATAGATTCTATTGGAAAGGTCAACTATCAACACTACCTATAATAATTACGCGTATTCTTTCTACTTTCTCCAACCAGTCTTCTACAGTCACACGGTGTACTTTTCTCAAATGACAAACGATATACAACAAATTCTTTCTACGGCATATAGGACATTCGTATACGTATCTGTGAGGCATATTTTATCACAAATGGTTAAAATCGTCGGGGGTTACATTCAAAACGCTGTAATGCACCCACGCCTCGATGAGGCGATTCTAACATATATCTATAAAGGTGAGGAGGTCCTTAAAATGTACCCGTCATACTCCAAATCGGGATTCTTTATAACGGTACCACAGAAGGGAACAAATACTGTCGTTATAGCGAGGGCCCTCTGTATGGGATATTTAGCTCCCCGCCCCTCTAGGGCTCAAATAAATAGATCGGGCTGCATGTGTCTTTTACCCCCACGAGTACTGGTAAACCGCTTAGAGGGTCTAGGCCAAACATCCCACTTATTAAGCTGACCATGACACCGCACCAGCGTTTGACAGTAGTTATATCCTAAATGTTGGACTGGAAGAGTGCTGCTGCCGTGCACTGGCACACGCCACGCGTACAACGTTAAAACGACGTCGTTTCGTTTAACACGCGCAACAATTTGCATGAACGACTGACCGACTGCCCCTGACCAAACAGAGCTAACCCTGATCGAGCGCATATATTGCTCCGCCTCCGCTATGCCCTCAGTCGTTGGTCATTTAGAAAAATGACATCTCAAGCCCTGTCGCCCAATGAAGCCAATAGGGTTTATTAGCGCGAACTGACAGACTCGCACCGCTTTGCTTGGACAGGCTTAGATCCTCTAAGCGGTTTACAAGTACTAGTGTGCGGACCGGATTCAACTCTGCGTGGAAGCGACGTGCAGCCCATATATTTCTTCGAGCCCCTATGGGCGGGGCCCGTTGTGATGATAAGTATGTGTGTGTGAAGTTTCGTGACAGCAGGACAAATCCTTTCGAAGTTATGACCGAGTTTAAGTCATTTGGTTTTGGCCTGACAAACGTGCACCCAAAATCAATACAGTTATGACCATTTGTCAGAATGAAGGGTCTTGTGATGGTATGTATGCGAAGTTTCGTGAGCGTTGAAGTTATGACCGATAAATATTTTGGTTTAGGTGCGACAAACTGACTGACTCGGTGATTTCTACAGGGCACCCACAATACTGTGTGGGGGTCCTATTTAAGAAGGGCAGTAACTCCGTAAATAGTGTTAGCATGATTATGTTTATTGCATTCCGCGATTTCTCTCATAGCCCCCCATCGGTGTATCGAGTTTCACTAAATTACCTTTAAAACTATCAGAGGTACGCTCCGGACAAGCTTTATATGTCACCCTTATGTATGCCCTTAGTTGTTGGTTGGACATGAAATGGACAAGCGCGTACACACACTCATGCGTATAAGACGCCGTGGTATACAACGTTGCACCAACGTCGCGTCAACGATTTTTTTCTTTCACTTACATTTTTAGGATAATAACGCTAATCATCATCCGTTTATCATTTTGTTGTTCTTTCCCCTTTTGCGATCCGAGATACAAATGTTATAGATATATGTAAGAGTAGCCTTGCCGAGGCGGTTCTCACGAGTACCCACAACTATGTCTTGGAGCAGTAATAAGGAAAATAATGTTTACCCCTGCAAAGCCAAATTTTACTGTATAAAAGTTGGGTTTAAATATGTTAGAATCGCCTCGATGAGGCGGTTCTAACGAGTACCCACAACCTATGTCTTGGATCAGTAAAAAGGAAAATAAGGTTTACCCCACTGCATACCCAAAGTTTACAGTTTAACAGCTACGTTTAAGGGAGTGGAAATTATATAGGCGAGTTTTCGCGATGATTTTACGAATTTATAATAGCGACAGAAGCGGAGCAAATTCTTTCCGTATCAAGAGTTTCGCCTCGACCTCGTTTCGCGTTAAAGTATTTTTGTTCTGGCTACGCCCCCACGATATCTGTATAAATTCCATAGCCAAGAAAGATTCTCCGAGATACAAATGTTGTAGATATGTCCGTTAAAGGTCTCGCACAACTGGAAGCAACGTCCCCAAAATGATCTATACGGCGTTGACGGGGACGTAAAACCTCAAATCGAACAAACAAAACTTTTTTCCCGGAACGCAGTCCATTCTTCGTAATCGAAGTTCATCAAATCGCGCTCTTCCAACACCTTCCATTGTTTTCCCGGTTTTCGAATTGACATCTCAAGCCCTGCCGCCCAATTAAACCAAAATATTTTTATGCATGGACTCACAACACTTTTATAGGGCAGGCTTAGAATCTCTAAGCAGTTTACCAGTACTCATGTGCGTTAGTTTCAGCTCTGTGTGGAAGCATCATCCAGCCCAATCTATTTCTTCAAGCCCTGGTGGGCGGGGGCCATGGAAGTGTGAAGGTTCAAGCAACTATAGTTTCTGAGATCCCAAGACTTATGGTATAATCTGACAGAGTATACAGATCATGAAATATATTAAGTTAAGGTCACCGGGTCAAGATGATGTAAATCACATGTCAAGATGAAACATTATGTAAAGTTTGAAGGTTCTAGACTATAGTTGCTGTAAAAGCGAGGTTTATGGTGAAATTTGACAAAGTCAATGAAGCATTAAATATGGGCATGGTGGCCATATCTGTTAAGTGACTTCAATCCCATGAATAAGTTTTCATTGCATCATCCCATGTAATTTGGCTTCAATAAGCCCAGAGATTTTAGAACAGAAGATAACCATAGGACCAGTGGTCCTGTAAACGCTCACCTGACACCTGGTCCTGGTGTACATTTTAATGTTTTTATATATGTATATAGCCTCAGAGCAGGGGTACACAACTTGTGGGGACAAAATTTTGATGTCTAACAATGTGATAAAACTTTCCATCTATTCCTACCTTTCTGACAGTTCGAAGGCCATGCTTTCATTATGGTTTATTCCATTTGTCATATTTTTTTTAACTTTTCATATGCTCGAAGAACGCTTAATAGCACTACGTATTCCATTTATGCAGATTAGAGAATTGCCACGTGGAGGCCAGTACTCCTTGAAAGGAAATGTTATTAATGTGTCTGTTGATATTCAGCCTACTGTAAACTGTCAATGGATGAAAATTTTACAGTTGCCATCCAACTGAAAAAGAAACTGTCATATAAGAAAGTGGACTTCAAGGAAAATGTAAGACCATTAAGAGTTTTGACTGCACTGCATTGGCTTGTAAATAATAGTGATTTATATAAGAAATCTGGCATAGTAGTTGATAACAACTGGTTTCAGAAAGTTACTGAATGTGAAAAGGACACAGTCAGAGAATTTTTGGATGTGTCAGCAGAATGACCTTGACCTTTCTGACCCATAGATCTTCATGTATTCAGTTACTTTACCTGATCTACAAATTTTGGTGACACTGTCTTCAATGGTTTTCCTATAAATCCATTATTTTCACTTTGCCCCATGCAAAAGCCTACTTCGGCAAATTTGACATTGCTGTAAAATAGGTCAAGGTCAACCCGGGGTCACCATTTGTACAAACCATGATGGGCCCCGAGTACCATATGCTACATGCCAAGTTTCAAGGCCACTGGCCTTATGGTTCTGGAGAAGAAGATTTTTGAAGGCTTTTTACCATATATGGGCATGGCGGCCATCTTGGTCATGTGATCCAGACCCCGCGAACAAACTTTCGTTCCCCCATCCCACTGAGGCTCCATATGAAATTTGGCTTTGATTGGCCCTGCAGTATAGGAGAAGAAGATCTTTGAAAATGGTGGACGGACGGACGGACATTCTTACAGATGGACATTTGTTGGGTACTACAGTGTTAATTTTTCACCTATAAATACCCAACAATCAGCTAAAATTTGCACAAGTACCCAACATGTCCCATCAAATTTGTTGGCTACTTTTTCGGACACTAACGGAATAAACGGCAAGTACCCAACTTATGTCTAACCAACATACGCCCGTGGATGCGCTCCGACGGACGGACGACGGACGGACGGACGGACGGACAAGGGACCATGGCTATACTATAAGCTCACCTATGAGCCTAAAGGCTCAGGTGAGCTAAAAATACCAAATCTAAGCCATCCAGCACAAAGGTCAGAAAATAGCCTTGACCTTTGGAATTGATAAACCTCCATTTAGCAGATTACAGAATCAATTCTAATGCCACAGCCTAAAATAGAATCAGAAAAATCCACTGTTTTGCCTTCTGTTCATACAAATGTCCAAGTGACCAAATTTGACCTTGATGTGAAATAGGTCAAGGTCAACAAAAGGTCATCATTTGAACAGACTTGATAAGGCCAGAGTCCCCAATGCTGGTTCTAGAGAAGAAGATATTTAAAGGTTTTTACAATATATGGGCATGTTGGCCATCTTGGTCATGTGACTAGATCTCTTTCCCCCATCCCATGGAGGCTCCATCATATTTAATTTGGTTTCAATTGGCCCAGCAGTTTCTGAGGAGATGAATTTTGAAAATGTTGATGACACAGATCACGCGGATGACTGTCCATCCTATCAGCTTCCCCGGAGCATTCTGCTCTGGTGAGCTAACAACTAGGCCCTGGCCACAAAAAAGGCAAGTGAATGTGCTTTTCAGTGATCATTATCATCAGGTTAATAAGTCAGTCATAAATATCCTTGCAAAACACACCTTATACTGAGAAAAGTGGGGTTTACAGTGGAAAACATTAGTTTTCTTATTTGTTTTGCTTAAAAAGATAGATTGTGGGTACTCATTAGAAGTCTATATGGGGCAGTTCAAACAAGCACCTACCATCTTTTTGGGGGACTTCCTGTTTGCTTTTCTATAAGCCCTGTTCCACTGAAAAAGGGGCCTACTCTTAAAGGAAAGAATTTGCTCCTAGACCCCTTTTTCAGAATTTGCTCCTAGACCCCTTTTTCAGTGGAACAGGGCTTATATAAAAGCGATCAGGAAGTCCCAAAAGTTGTCTCCCTTTGAAAAATGGCAGAAAAATCTGCCAAGGTGTTCCCATTCCCCTTAGGCACACAGGTGTGTTATCATAATGAAACCATTTTCAAATGACCAAGCCTATCTAATACATTTAACCCTTTTTGTACCAAATGGAATCTTCCCCCTATATATAGCATGAGTCCCTTTCAAAATTTAGGGGTGTCTGGTTGTGTTTTCTTCAAAAACTATTCGGAAAATAGCTGAACTTCTTGCAAAGAGTGAAGGCCCTGATCAGACGCCGCAGAATGCAGCGTCTGATCAGGGCCTGCACTGTTTGCCAGGGTACCCGTTTTGGGGATTACAACACAAAATGGGTGAACTTACGTTATCGTGGCTCAACATGACAGCTTTTGGATTTCCTGTCGTGCCAGACTGAAAAGAAAGTAAACAATTATGAAAGTCAAGTAAACTTAACCCTTATCCTGCTGAATATTTTCTTTCTATATATACTGCCATCATCCTCGCAGGCATTCTAGGCAGGTGTATTTTACATACACTCCAGTTTCGCAGGATGAAAGCCTACACAGTAATCCTGTAATTATGGTAGGGTTCTTTAACCTGCACAGGGGATGGTTCTCCCTGCACAGGGGGCCTCCAGTTTACGTCCCGATCCGAAGGCCGGTGCACTTTATGACATTCATCCCTGCAAATGATGTCAATGGAGCGTGTTTGGACACCGAAATTTTATCGCCGCTGCCGGGGATCAAACCCAGGACCTCTAGCATCAGAGGCAAGTGCACTAACCACTGAGCTATCACGCTCCACAAATAGCTATATTTACATTAGCCACTCCCATTCCTGACTATCAGCCAATCAGATTACATGATATAATATTTTCTTTCAATTTCACAAACTGAATGACAAACAGTGTAGATCCTGATCAGATGGCTTCTGAAGAAGCCATCTGATCTGGATCTACACTGTTTGCAAAAGGTTCGGGTTGTCAAGAACAGCGAAATAAGGGTTAAGAACTGTGTACGAGGACTGTTCAAATATGCGAAAATCACCTGGAAACATATATCAAAGCGTAGAAAAACATTTTACCTATACATCGATACCAAACCTGTTAAAATCCGTGCACTTTAGCCATGTATATCGTTCAATAAACACTGTCTACTCTTGTATACTAATACAAAACATGGTTGGAAGAAGGTCAGAGTATGCCATTGAAATACGGTCCTATATTAAGAATCGTTGTATTCTTGGTATACGGTGCAAAGACATTTTTGATGAAATATGTTCGGTTTATGGGCATAATGAAATGTCTTTTCTGACAGTTTTTCGTTGGTGTAAGAAATTCAGCTGTGGGCTAGGCTCAACAGAAGATGCACCACATGATCGTCGGCCGAAAAGAGCAACATCTGCAACACTTTTTTGGGCCAAAACGAAAGATTCAGAACAAAATATGGGCAACAAAGTATTGCAAAAGACCATGCATTGCAAAGCGGACATTAAGCGTCAAGAAGGTAATGTATGCCATATTCTTTTCAAATCAGGGCCCTGCTATTCAGGTTGCTGTGCCTAAAGGCAAATCTGTAAATGCGAAGTTTTACAAGAATAAAGTTTTTCGAAAATTGAAGAAATACTTCAAAGAACGAAGACCCGCAACTGGTTTGGCCAATGTCAGATTGCTACATGACAATGCGTCATCGCACAAGGTGTTCATTGTGCAAGACTATCTGAAGCAGGAAAAGGTTGTTGAACTCCCTCACCCCCCGTATTCCCCTGACCTTGCCCTGTGTGACTTTTTTTTGTTCCCGTGGCTGAAAAAATACTTTTCTGGTCAAAAATTTGTACAGCGCAAACACCTTGGTTCTGCAATATTCCAG
The DNA here is from genome assembly GCA_963580285.1 of Lucinisca nassula. Lineage (NCBI taxonomy): Eukaryota > Metazoa > Mollusca > Bivalvia > Lucinida > Lucinidae > Lucinisca > Lucinisca nassula. Next base: position 154,307,667 of record OY757018.1, read on the forward strand.
TGCCTTCATAGTATACCTCTAAAAGACTACCAAAATGCATTCAATGATTGGATCAGAAGACTGAAAGTTTGTATATCTGTTAAAGGGGAATACTTTGAGGGGACAAAATAAATTTTTTATCGAAATCTATCACGGAATCATTTTTATGTGCTTAGTTGCATTCATATTTGAACAGTCCTCGTAACTAGAGAAAACTTTAAATCAGTCTTCAACAGGTGCAATTGCAATAACTTTTTTCAGTCTCAACTCGGTTGAGAACGAAATCTGTAATGCCTTTTTCCTGTTACAGTGAACTCTTTTTATACCATTAGAGCTGGGAGAAATAGATTGGGCTGCATGATGCTTCCACTCAGAGCTGAAACCGATCGCACATGGGTAGTGGTAAACTGTGTAGAGGGGCTAAGTCTGCCCAGGTAAAGTGGTGTGAGTCGGACAGTCCATAGATATAAAACCTATTGGTTTCATTGGGTGGGAGGGACTGAGATGTCATTTCATTTCAAAGCCAGGTAAAAGTCCCACAAAACAGGAAGCAACATCTCCAAAATGACCAAAATAGTGCTGATGGGGACATAAACCTCAAACCATACCGTGGTATGATATGGGCCCCGTCAAGCGATTTTGGTACTTATCGCCTATGCGAGCAGGGAAGGTTCAGGCGAGCCTGCGCATCCGCGCAGTCTCGCCAGAACCTTCCTGCTCGCTCATACAAGCAGTGAATCAAGAGGAACCTTCAGACAGAAAGCCATATCCCTGGCCCTTTTGAATGGCTGGGCATGCGCAGTTAAAATTTATCATGACGGAATGCTCGAAGACACAAATTCGCTTGGCGGGGCTCATATAATGACAAAACTTGTTATAATGACAATTTTAATGGAAGGAATCCTGAACTCAAAATGACACTTCCTGAACTCAAAATGAGACTTCCTGAGTGCAAGGTGAGACTTCCTGAACTCAAAATGAGACTTCCTTGGTGCAAGGTGAGACTTCCTGAACTCAAAATGAGACTTCCTGAGTGCAAGGTGAGACTTCCTGAACTCAAAATGAGACTTCCTGAGTGCAAGGTGAGACTTCCTGAACTCAAAATGAGACTTCCTGAGTGCAAGGTGCGACTTCCTGAACTCAAAATGAGACTTCCTGAGCCCAAGGTGAGACTTCCTGAACTCAAAATGAGACTTCCTGAGTGCAAGGTGAGACTTCCTGAACTCAAAATGAGACTTCCTGAGTGCAAAGTGAGAGTTCCTGAACTCAAAATGAGATAGACTGATTAAGATAGAGCAAAGAATATTGTATTTAATAGTCCAAGGGACAAATGCAATTGTGGATAATTGTTCAGGCACTTCAAACAAATATCCATAAAATCCACACTTGTTTGTTGGAGTTTTTAAGTGCCAAATGTGTTTTATTTCCTGGTATACCAACCCTTATTGGAGTTCTTTATACCAGTAAATTCTTTACTATGGCTTTATTACAGCACAATGTCAGTATTTATTCTCTGCATCAGGACACATGCTCTAACAAGAGGCTCAATGAGCCTAGCCGCTCACCTGAGGAGTGTTTCAGAGCAGAAGAGTTTTTTTTTTTTTTTTTTTAAGTTCTTCCAATTATAAATCAGTGGGAGATAATGAGCCAAGGAATATGGTCAATTTCGACACCATAGGTATGGCTGGCAGGATTTATGTGGGTGACCAATTGATATTGCAACAATACTAAATATCTAATCTCAGAGCCTCATAGTTTCAGAAAAAGATTTCTTAAGATTTTTGTATTATTAGTGTACAGGAGCTAATGAGTGAGTGTGTTTTAGTTTTACGTTCAACCAACAGCAAAGGTGATACAAAAACAGGACCTCAGCTAAAAGACTCATCCAGAAGTCTGGAGAAGCCCGCGGTCCATCCTTCAATCCTTTGAGGCGGTTATAACGAGTTCCCACAATCTATATTTTGAGAGGAAATACGAAAAATATTGCAATTTTTCATCTTTAAATTTTCGTTTTTTCGGCGGTAAAGTTTACAATGTATTTGTATAGGTGTGTTTTGGTAATGAATGAGGCAACCTATCACTGTCTATAGAACTTACTGTGTAAATAAGGGAACCACATGTGTTTGGGGCTTGGACCGCTATTCTTTGCTGAAGTACTTCATCCGGAACATCTTTGGACAGATTCATAAACTCCTCCCACTGTAAATATCAGAACAAGTCATAGGCATAACTGTCAACCTTTCACTTCCAAAAAGAGTGGAGATTTCAATTTTTATATATTAAAGGATATTTTCATTTAGTAAGGGTGAGATTGAACATTAAATAAAACCCTATGTACATACTACATAGTTGTTTGAAACTTTTCTTGAATGGACCAGAAGCGATTTTCAAACAGCAAAATACTCAAATCATGAAATTCACATGCTGTTTGAGCGTGGGTTTTGAACATTTGTTATCACAAGCTGGGCATTGTTTTGTATACGTTAACTTGAGCAACGTAACATTGTTGCCCTGAATGCAGCATTTTAAAATTTTATGATTACGTTAGTTTATGTCAGAACATCATCACAAATAAAGATAAAAGATAAAGAAGCTTTATTTAACATCGCATATGCGAAACAAATAACGCAAGCTCTGTGGAGCTGTGTATCCTTTAACAAATACTTACGCAACGTACTTGTTAACAATGTTCTAAACTAACCGCCAGTCACATATGAAGAGTTTATATGGAGTTCCAGGGAGTTTTCATCACGATGTGGTGTTTGAATTGTAAGTTGTGCAAGAATAACAATCATTTATGTATTTCATTGTAATAACATTTGCCGTGTCTCTCTGAAGATATTTGACCACTTGGTCTAGACCGCCTCGTGTTCCAACAGCTTCCTCTGGACCCGGCAAATGTTAACCCTTGTCCTGCTGAATATTTAAATAAGCCACACCCACTACTGATTATCAGCCAATCAGATTACTTGATGCAAATTATTGCAACAAATTCACAATCTGAATGGCAAACAATGCAGATCCTGATCAGATGGCTTCTTCAGAAGCCATCTGATCTGGATCTTCATTGTTTGAAAGACAAGGCATATCTGGGTTCAGCAGGACAAGGGTTAATGCATGAAAAGCCATGGGTGATCCCTATATTTTAACCCTTGTTCTGCTGAGCCCGGGTATGTCTTTACTTTCAAACAATGCAGATTCTGAAGAAGCCATCTGATCAGGATCTTCATTGTATGTCATTCAGTTTATGAATTTGTTGCAATAATTTGCATCAAGTAATCTGATTGGTTGGTAATCAGTAGTGGGTGTGGCATATTTCAATATTCAGCAGGTTAAGGGTCAAAGATGAAAAAAAGTGAGTCTCGGTCCTAATGGGTGTAAGTTGGCAGGTATGTATGGTAAAAGCCCCAGATAAGGAGAAGTAATAGAGGATAATTTTTGGGGTAACTGTATTGAAAATTGCAGGAAGGTAGATCAGTGGTTTTACAGTAGGAAATTTTGTTTTACGGCGAGGCTTTAGCATCGCCGTAAAACGTAACTTATGTCTGTAAAACCCTAACCCTAGAAGTTTTAGCAGCCCTTTTTTGGACAAGTGGATTGCCCTATTTTTGGACAAGTGGATTGCCCTTTTTTGGACAAGTGGATTGCCCTTTTTTTTTTGGACAAGTGGGTTGCCCTTTTTTTTTGGACAAGTGGATGTTTTATTATGTACTTATCCTGGGGCAAGCATACAATTTTGTTCCATAATGATCCTAAGTATTGGGACAGGTAGGCCTAAGCAAACAGTGCAGACCCAGATCAGACTGCTCCTTCCAGAGCAGTCTGATCTGGGTCTACACTGTTTGCCATTCCGTCTGCAACTTTTGGACTGCTTGCTGGATCATGGAACAAATTTGTTAAACTTTTAGGAGAATAACAGCAAGTCCTCAAGGTGTCCAAATTTTTAGGATTTTTATGGTAATTCCAAAGGTTTACACTGTATAGTAAAACCTGTCATAGTGGCCACCTGTATTAAGCAAGCAACCTCTTTTAAGCAAGCATGCATTCAGTTCCCCAACAAAAGCAAATGCAATAAAATTCACCTGTATTAAGCAAGCACCTGTCTTAAGCAAGCACATTTGAATATCCCTTAGGTGCTTGCTTAATACAGATTGGTTTGTTTGATTTGAGGTTTAACGTCCCCGTCAACACTGAAAAGGTCATTTTGGAGACGTTGCTTCCAATTTTGTGGGACTTTTACCCGACATTGAGATGAAATGACATCTCAGGCTCTGTCGCCCAATGAAACCAATAGGGTTTATAAGGTTGGACTTACAGAGTAGATATTGTCTCTCCTCTCCGCCACCTCTCCGGTGTACTGGACAATTGCCTTGAGATGAGGAAGATTATCCCACACCTTGAGGATCTTAACCAACTGCTGGTGATTTTCTACAACAATAACGTTAGCTTGACAGTCCGAGAGAACGTACTCACAGGCCTCGGCAGAGTTGGTGGCATAGATTCCAGCTGACATAGCACTGAAATAATATAGAGGCAAAATCACATGAAAGCTTAACCCTTCTCTTGCTGAATATTCAGATTAGCCACACCCATTTCTGACTTTGAACCGATCAGATTACTTGATGTAATTTATTCCTACAAATTCATAAACTGAATGTCAAACAGTGTAGATCCTGATCAGATGGCTTCTTCAGAAGCTATCTGATCTGGAGCTACACTGTTTCCAAAGATAGGGGTTGTCGTGAACAGCATGATAAGAGTTAATAGGCGAAAAGGTGTCAACATATACATTTTTCCCATATTTCTAGATGGAAAAATATGGAATTCTGTCAATATGGCCATACAGCCATTCAATAAAACTGATCTATAAGGGCAAATGAAATTTTGATGAGCAATAGAGAAATGATAACTACATCACAACTTCATTATAACACAGTTCATTATAACATGGTTCATTATAACACGGTTCATTATGACACAGTTTGGATATAACACGGTTTCAAGAATTATCCCAAAAATGTATGGATTGTATAGAAAAAAAATAACCATAAATGGTCATTTTTCTATATAGTCTACACATTTTTGTTTGGATATAACATGGTTGTTTAACTAACACGGTTTCTGCTGTGGACCCCATAGTGTTATAAACAGGTTGTGATGTAGTTATGGTGTTTCATTGCACTGCGGTTCGGCAAACCGGAACTGCTGTTTACTGGTACCCAGTTGGTTTCCGGTCATGAGTGGAGTGTATTTCCACCAATATGGCACTTACTTCTCAGGATTATACATAGGCGGTTAATGATAACACACCCATGCGACAAAGTGCATATTTTCACATCTCCAAAATGTCTACTTTGCTGATAAAAACCTGCAATATTTTTTCTTATTTATACTGGAAACATAGGTTGTGGGTGCTCATTAGAACTGCCTCATTGAGGCAGTTCTAACGAGAACCCACAACCTATGTCTTGGAGCAGAAATAAGAAAAATAAAGACAACCCCCTTAAACCCCAGTTTTCTCTATACAAGCTGGGGTTTAGTGGGTGTTCATTTCACAGACTTGTTCACATGATGGGTTAACCACTACAGTGCACAATCTTTCACCAGAAACTGACAACTGTGCTTCTCGTATCAGCTATAGGGATTCAAAAGACTGTAGAAAAGATTTCATGGTCAGTCCCTACAAGAAAAAAATGTTATAGATATTTGTTAGAATCGCCTCAATGAGGTGATTCTAACAAATATCTATAACATTTGTTTCTAGGAGTAATGCTGTGGAAAAGACCTTTTATAACTTATCATAATCCTATTTGGGACTTTTTATAACGGCAAATTCATTATAACGGCACAATACTAGGAAACAAATACTGTCATTATAATGCGGGTCCTCTGTACCAGATAGTGTAAACAAGCCATCAATGATTGGGTTACCGAAAGTCCCAAAACATCATTTGGGCCTCGTCAAGCGATTTTGGTACTTATCGCCTATGCGAGCAGCGAAGGTTCAGGCTAGCCTGCGCATCCGCGCAGTCTCGCCAGAACCTTCGCTGCTCGCTCATACAAGCAGTGAATCAAGAGGAACCTTCAGACAGAAAGCCATATCCCTGGCCCCTCTGAATGGCTGGGCATGCCCAGTTAACTTTTGTCATGACGGAATGCTCGAAGACACAAATTCGCTTGGCTGGGCTCATTTGGGAGACAACAACACCTTAACTTCCTGAAAACCATCAGAAAGGTGCACCTGAAAACAGTGCAGATCCAGATCACATGCCGCATAATGCTGGTGTCCATTTCTTGGGTCTCCCATCTAAAATGACTTTCGGAAAGTAACCAATGACACTGCGTTAGATTTCACTGTTTGCAAGAGGATCAGCCATTTTCTAAATAAATTTCTACAAATATGACACCTATAACATTGAAATGGACTTCCTCAATTATCGGTTTTGGTTTTACACCCCTTTCAAGATTATTTCACTTATATCCAGCCGATCTTTATTCAGAGGTGGGCGAAAACCAGTGTATCCGGAGAAAAAACACCTGTCCTTCTGTTACAGAACTTGCCGTCTCACATGTGACCTAAGCAAGTCTCGAACCCACAGTGGTAAGAGACCTAATAATTATGAGTCAGCGCTCTTATCCACTGGGTCATAGAGGCCTATTTTAAGGACACTCTCAAATATACAGTAGAACTTCAATGGCTCGAACACTGATGGCTCGTTTACCATGGCTGAGTCAAACCCGTTCTTGAGTCTCTAGGGAATTTCTGTACATAAGAAATAGGGAGGGTAAAAATTAGGATATCTTCGTGTTTTATCTTGCAAATGTATGCTGTGTGTACTCATTAGAATCGCCTCGATGAGGCAATTCTAATGAGTACACACAGCATACATTTTTCATTATAGAACACAGAAAAAGATGTCCTAAAGTATGTCGTTATGCCTCCTGACATTAGCCCTCAGTGGCTCGAACTACCCCTGTCTCGAACAGATTTTCATGGTCCCAAAGGTGTTCGAGCCATTGAAGTTCGACTGTACTTGGAAGATACTATTAAGGTCTTCATACTCACCCAGCATATATTCCAGCCACATATGTTATATACCATTCAGGAGAGTTGAAACCCAGGATACCAACACCACTATTGGGTTCAACCCCTAACTGAAACAAAAACAATACAAAACACACAATCAGAATGCATGTTAACCCATTTTTTACCAGAATCCCTAAAACGAGTACCCTGGCAAACAGTGCAGGCCCAGATCAGACGCAGCATTCTGCGGCATCTGATCAGGGCCTACACTGTTTGCAAAAAGTTCAGCCTATTCCTGAATAAATTTTGAAGAAAACACATTCTGACACCCCTGAAATTTGTAATGGACTCCTGCTATATATAAGGAGGGAGGAAGATTCCATTTGGTACAAAAAGGGTCAAAATCTATGTGTCCATTAATGTACTAAGATAAAAACAATGTTAATTTGTGCATGCAAATGAGTATCCTAGCAAATTCCAACACCTTACCATACATGTTCTTAACCCTTGTCATGCTGAATATTTATATATGCCACACCCACTACCGATTATCAACCAATCAGATTACTTGATGCAAATTATTGCAACAAATTCACAATCTGAATGGCAAACAATGCAGATCCTGATCAGATGGCTTCGTCAGAAGCCATCTGATCTGGATCTACATTGTTTCAAAGATAAGGCTTATCCGGGATTAGCAGGACAAGGGTTAACACTTTTTGTACCAAATGAATCTTTCTCCTTATATATAGCAGGAGTCCATTTTGAAATTTAGGGGTGTCAGGTTATTTCTGCAAAATTTATTAGGAAAATGGCTTAACCTTTTGCAAACAGTGTAGGGCCTGATCAGACACTGCATTCGGCGATGTCTGATCTTGGCCTGCACTGTTTGCCCACTACCCGTTTAGGGGTTTCCGGTACAAAACGGGTTAATTTCTAAAACTTAGGACTTGTGTCTATCATCATACCAAATATGAACCAAACCCAGCTTCTGCATTGGCCAGGGCATCCACATTTATGCCATAGATTTTTTATGAGTGTGTGTTTGAGTTTTACGTCCCACCAACAGCTATGGTCATCAGAGATGGGACCTCAGTTTAAAGTCTCATGCGACAGTCTGGAGAAACCCACAACTCCTGGTTTATGAGGCGGGTAGCATAACCACTACACCACAGAGGCTTCTAGGTTTTTTTTTGTGTTTTTTTTTTCTGAGATCACATTTTCCAAACCATCAGGTTGTACAATATCTCTTTCACAACCAACATCACCAAGGCATGATAGGTGTTAAATGGCCAGGTCACATGATATACTTTGTTGAATACAACAGATGGATTTAACACAGTCTGTCACGACCTGACATGGCTTACATTCTAGATAAAGCAAAGTAGTTTAATACTCCAGTAACCTATTAACCCTTTTTATACTAAATGGAATCTTCCTCCTTATATATAGCAGGAGTACATTTCAAAATTTAGGGGTGTCAGGTGATGCTTTCTTCAAAATTGATTTGGAAAATGGCTGAACTTTTTGCAAAAAGTGTAGGCCCTGATCAGATGCCGCATTCTGCGGCATCTGATCTGGGCCTGCACTGTTTGCAAGGGTACACTTTTTTGAAGTTTCCGGTACAAAATGGGTTAAAGGGGGTTGAATAATCAGCAGTGACCTATAATACATTCTAGTGACCTACAATACATCTCGGGACCGTTTATAGACCGGACCTACTTTTCAGGAACATAATTTACAAGTGTAAATAATAACATGCAACCCTATATACCCAGGAAAACAACCAAGCTGCAAGTAATTATCTTTGCTACATTTTCTCAAATACATTTTCAGAAATTTCAGTGAAACTCTTTCCTGGTTTGAATGGTCTGTTGAAATAATTGCGTACTGCTACTGCAGTTGCTTCTAAGCCTCAAGAAATAATTTCTAAAGCTTTAATAAACTATTCATTTGTAGATTTTCATACATAATGTGAGGAGTGGAGAAATTTTCATTCGAGCGACCATGTTGTTTTTGCAACACTGTGCTGCGGTGACGTCAGAAACCTTTCACTCTTTGACATCACGTTATGCTATGTGTGCACGCCATGGTCTTCACTGTCATTTGTTATGTCTCTTTTTAGTGAAATTTGCTTTACTGCAAAACCCCTTATATTTTTATATTGCGGTGATTGCTGAAGCTTGTAACTATAAAATTGTCTAAGTCTCTCGCTCAACGATTATATTTACTATATACAGTCGAACTTCGATGGCTCGAACCCCTTTGGGACCATGAAAATTTATTCGAGACAGCGGTAGTTCGAGCCACTGAGGGTTACTGCCAGGAGACATAAAGAGATACTTTTGAGCATTTTGAACATGTTCCATAATGAAAATGTATGCTGTGTGTACTCATTAGAATCGCCTCACCGAGCTGATTCTAATGAGTACACACAGCATACATTTGGAAGATAAAAGACTACAATCTCCTTAATCATCCCCCACTATTTCTTATGTAGAGGATTTCCCTAGGGGCTCAAGAGCGAGTTCGACTCAGCCATCGTAAACGAGCCATCGGTGTTCGAGCCATCGAAGTTCTACTGTATAGAGATAGTGTAGACATTGCAATGTAATGTAAATTGTTACCTTAATCAAAGACTTGGCAGCCATTCTAACCTCTCTCTCATATTGTGTGTAGTTCCACTTCTTCCATTCACCATCTCGTTTCACACCTAGAATATGATAAATACATACAACATACTTTCAACTGATTTATACTGTAAACTCAAAAACGGTTGAAAGTATGGTGTACAACAATGACTTAGTAACCAGTTGAAAATAAAGCAGACAGAAACTAGAGCTGCCGCCTAACGGGCGCCAATTATACCCCTGCATGCGTTGTCCGACAAATTTTTACAAGTATTTGACCTTGAGGAAGGTCAACGTAAAGGTCAAGGTCAGGTTTGTGTATATCAATCTTAAGTACTAGTGGCAAGGTGTGTGGTGTGTGAATATTAAAGAAATCGGTCAAAGAATAAGGAAGTTATGAGCAATGTTAAAGTTTTTTGTAACGGACGGACGACAAATTTTTACAAGTATTTGACCTTGAGGAAGGTCAACGTAAAGGTCAAGGTCAGGTTTGTGTATATCAATCTTAAGTACTAGTGGCAAGGTGTGTGGTGTGTGAATATTAAAGAAATCGGTCAAAGAATAAGGAAGTTATGAGCAATGTTAAAGTTTTTTGTAACGGACTTTTTTGTAACGGACCGACGACGACAAGCTGACTCCTATATACCCCCTTCAAACTTCGTTTGCGGGGGTATAATCATTGTGATTGGCATGTTAAGGGTAAAAGGCAAGAAAATGGTCCTCGGACAAACCCTCTTAATAAATTCTGAAGATGCTCAACCATAAGCCTAACAAGCATCCACTATGGTAAACTGATTCATTTGTTTTTCCCTTTTTTCAAGGTCGACAATTTTTGTTGTAAGCTGCTGTTAACAATCCTGTAATCTGGGCCCTTCTGAAAAAGGGCTTTACTCTTAACCCATTTTCAACTGGAAACCCCAAAACAGGTACCCTGGCAAAAAGTAAAGGCCCAGATCAGATGCCGCAGAATGTGGCATCTGATCAGGGCCTATACTATTTGCAAAACGGTCAGCTATTTTCCAAATTAATTTTCAAGATAACACAACCTGTCACCCCTAAATTTCAAAATGGACTCCTGCCATTATATACTCCTGTATAAGGAGGAAGATTCCATTTGATACAAAAAGGGTGAAAAGAGTAAAAACCTACTGATAAGGAAGACAAAAAGATTTTTAAAACAGTTGCCTCCCTTACGGACTTATGGGGAATGGATACACCTGGCAGATTTTTCTGCCATTTTTCAAAGGGAGACAACTTTAGGGACTTCCTGTTCGCTTTTCTATAAACTCTGAGCAACTGAAAAAGAGGTCTACTCTTAAGAAAGAATTTGCTCCACAGGAGTTGACCCCTGTTGACATTGGAAACAAAAATACATTTAAAGGAGTTGCCTCTCCTGTAGGTGTCTCCATTTCCCTTAAACATTTAGGTGGACACTAGTGGTGACACAAGTGATGCAGAAGCTGACAGCTGGATGAACAGACGGACTTTCAATATAAAACTAGATTCCGAGCAAGTGCAATAAAAATGACTATAAACGTTTCTCTACATAAACATTTAAATTAACTATTACAAGCTGCATAGTAAACACAAATGCTGAAATTTCCTGTCTCTATCCAAGAACATTAATCCTTAATTAGGAATTATTCGCTATGAGTCACAACGAGCAAGACCATGGATATGACACAGTTGTTTTACCCATACTTTCTGCTTTGGACTCCAACAAGAGTGTTATAAAGTGGTTGTGGTGTACATCTGTAACAGTTTCATATGTACAAAAAGGGAAAATTTTGATTAATCACGGCAACCATCCTTGATTTTGCTGGGGGCCAATGGAAAATTAGATTGGGCTGCATGGTGCTTCAATTCAGCGCTGAAACCATGAGGGATTAACCAAATCAGGGCACTTTCTTGCAACTGCCCTTTCACAAGGGGAGAGAACTTCCCTTCACGGATGAATGTTGTCAATGAGGCGATTCTAACAAGGACCCACAGCATAATTATTATGTTTCTAAAAAGAAATTACAAAACTTATCCTGAAATTATCCTCACTGTTCCTTATCTCGATTAACTGTTGATTCACTGATGTTACTCACACATTGCTAAATGGTTAGGAGATCTGTTGACAGTCTGGGACATCATGGTCATCATGGTTATGGGTTTTACCGCAGCATAGCCAGTGTCACTCATACGTAACCTGACAGGGGCGTCGGCTTTTATCGTCCAATGGCTTGTGGCAGGCAAAAGATCATCCAGCTCTGTAAAAAACAACATCATTTATTTGTGATAATGATGTAAACATGGTAAATTATGTCAAACCAATGATTGCATATAATCTGGTTAACTGTTTGTAGCATCATTCATCTGATGAATTTTGTTTGTTTTGGAGTTTACAACACCATTTAGCTCAGGTCAAGCTTCTCAGTTAACTCAACTGTAACATTTCTTGGCTGACTTATCCTTTTTGGGTCTACTTTTTATCAAATTGATCATGACCAAAGTTATAAAATGCATCAGCTTTTAAATGCATAAGTCCACATGACTATCACCAACTTGCACCGAAATCCAGGTAAAGGTTATTTATAGAAAATAGCCACTTATCACTGTGAGGCCAGTGTTGCATAGCTAGTCTGGCCCAGAAAACATGCAGACTTCATATTTTCTAGTTCTGTGGTGCATTCCTTGCTTCCAAAGGATAACCTTTTTATAGAACATATTTAACGTCACTACAGCAGGTGTCTGGGAATGTGTGGCGGCAGTAAAACGTCTCCCTGCCCTAAATCATAGTGTAGTTTGTATTTTCTTGTCCTTTGGGGTTATTGATTCCATTGTGGAATTTTGAAAATACTTGAGGGTCACTAATGAGGCCTAATTGGCCGAAACTAGCTAGTCTGGCCCAGAAAACATCATGGCCTTATCATTTTCTAGTTCTGTGGTGCATTCCTTGCTTCCAAAGGATAACCCTTTTATAGAACATATTTAGTGATAGAATCTTGACTAGAATCATATGTTGGGTTTGGCAAACAGTATAGGATCCGGATTTACACTGTTTGTTTAAATTAAGCAACAGGTATTTTGTGATAGTTAAAGGATAATTGTCCTTATTTCTCCATATAAATCTATGTTGTGGGCACTCAATAGAACCGCCTTGCCACATCTCGGTTCTAATGAATACCCACAACATAGCATTTTATAGATAAGTGACTAAAACTATCATTCAATTGAATTATCACAAAATACTTTACTTATCTGTTGCAATGTTGCAATAAAGGAATTTAACCTTTAGCATGCTGTAGGCGCATTCCTGCGCCCGTGAAAATGTAACGGCGCCACGCTGTAGGCGCAATCGTGCGCTGAAATTGACTGGTGTGCTTGGTGCGACTCATAGTTAAAGGAGGAACTCTCGTTTTTCGGTGCGGTTTGGCATTGCGGTATCAAATAACACCCGGGCATCGATAAAACAAAAAACTTGCCGTTTCGAAGTTTTTGGATGGATTTTCTTCGGGTTTTCTGGGTAAGGATGCAATTTTTTTTAGGAAATCGCTACTTTTTGACGAACTTGATCTAATCGAGCCCAAAATACGCCATGAAAGGGTGTTTTAAACGATTTTTCAACTCAGTCAGCTGAGTGACAGTAGGCTACTTTCGTTTTCCATATGCTTTGAATGGTGGAGAAATCAAGAAAAATACGGGTTTTTGCGTGTTAAAAGTTGCTGAAAATGGTAGTATTTGATAAAAACAATTCAGTGGGACGGAGTATCGATAAAAAAATTAATTCAGCATGCTAAAGGTTAAGGATAAAACCAAATAGTAGTCCTCGTCCTCTCCTACACTCGAGACAATGGCACCACCAGTACTGTCAGTGCTTTGATTAATTTAAGTGTAGCACAGCATTTTGCTAGAAAATGTTAACCCTCATCCAGCTAAATAATCAGTTTAGCCACACCCACTTCTGACTTTGAACCAGTCAGATTTCTTGATTACTTGATGTAATGCATACCTATAAATTCACAAACAAAATGTCAAACAGTGTAGATCCTGATCAGAAGCCATCTGATCTTGATCTACACTATTTGCGAAGACAGGCATCATGTGAACAAGTCCGTGAAATGATGACCCCTCTAAACCCCACTTTATATAGAGAAAACTGGGGTTTATGGGGGTATACATTATTTTTCTGTACCTGTTCAAAAACAGACAATACAGTCATGTACCTGTTCATAAAACAGACAGTGCAGTCATGCTCCTGTTCATAAAACAGACAGTGCAGTCATGTACCTGTTCATAAAACAGACAGAAAAGTCATGTACTTATTCACAAAACAGACAGTACAAGTCATTTACTTATTCACAAAACAACCAGTACAGTCATGTACCTGTTCATAAAACAGACAGCGCAGTCATGTACCTGTTCAAAAACACACAGTACAGCCATGTACTTATTCACAAACCAGACAGTACAGTCATGAAACTTTTCATAAAAAAGACACTGCAGTCATGTACTTATTCATAAAACAGACAGTGCAGCCATGTACCTGTTCACAAAACAGACAATACAGTCATGTAATCATTCACAAAACACACAGTACAGTATTGTACCTGTTCATAAAAAAGACAGTGCAGTCATGTACCTGTTCATACAACAGACAGTGCAGTCATGTACCTGTTCATAAAACAGACAGTGCAGTCATGTACCTGTTCATAAAACAGACAGTACAGTCATGTACTTATTCACAAAACAGACAGTACAGTCATGTGCTTATTCACAAAACTGACAGTACTGTCATGTACCTGTTTACAAAACAGACAGTACAGTCATGTACTTATTCACAAACAAATAGTACAGTCATGTACCTGTCCAGAAAACAGACAGTAAAGGCATGTACTTATTCATAAAACAGACAGTACAGTCTTGTACTTATTCATAAACCAGACAGAACAGTCATGTACTTATTCACCAAACAGACAGTACAGTCATGTACTTATTCACAAAACAGATAGAACAGTCATGTACTTATTCATAAAACAGACAGTACAGCCATGTACATATTCACAAAACAGACAGTATAGTCATGTACTTGTTCATAAAACAGACAGTACAGTCATGTTCCTGTCCAGAAAACAGACAGTACAGTCATGTACTTATTCATAAAACAAACAGTACAGTCTTGTACTTATTCATAAAACAGACAGTACAGTCATGTACTTATTCACAAAACAGACAGTACAGTCATGTACTTATTCACAAAACAGATAGAACAGTCATGTACTTATTCATAAAACAGACAGTATAGCCATGTACTTATTCACAAAACAGACAGTACAGTCATGTACTTGTTCATAAAACAGACAGTACAGTCATGTACTTATTCACAAAACAGACAGTACAGTCATGTACTTGTTCATAAAACAGACAGTACAGTCATGTACTTGTTCATAAAACAGACAGTACAGTCATGTACCTGTTTACAAAACAGACAGTACAAGTGCCTGTTCACAAAACAGACAGCCTATGTACCTGTTCACAAAACAGACAGCACACTCATATAACTGTTCATAAAACAGGTAGCACATGTACCTGTTCACAAAACAGACAGCACATGTATTTGTCAACAGAACAGACATTACAGTCATGTATTTGGTCATTAAACCAACATAAATCATGTACCTGTTCATAAATCAGACTGTTCACAAAACAAACCAAACATGTACCTGTTCGAAAAACAGACAATACAGCCAGATACCTGTTCACAAACAGACAGCACATGTACCTGTTCACAAAACTGACAGCACATGTGCCTGTTCACAAAATAAACAGTAACCTCATGTTCCTGTTCACAAAACAGACAGCACATGTACCTATTCACAAAACAGACAGTAGTGTCATGTACCTGTTCACAAAAAGACTATGTTTATCTGTTCACAAAAAGACAATATATGTACATGTTTGCAAAACGGACAGTAGTCAGGTACCTGTTCACAAAACAGACAGCATGAATGCTTTCACAAAAATAAACAGTAAAGTCATGTTCCTGTTGACAAAACAGACAGCACATGTACATATTCACAAAACACGACAGTAAAGTCATGTACCTGTTCACAAAACAGTCAGTATATGTAGCTGTTCAAAAAAAAAGACAGTACAGTCATGTACCTCTTCACAAAACAGACAGCATGCGTACCTGTTCACAAAACAGACAGCATGTGTACCAGCTCACAAAACAGACAATACAGTTTTGTTCCTGTACATTTAAACAGACAGAACATGAACCTGTTCACAAAATAGACAGTATGCATACCTTTTCACTAAGTAGACAGTGCCTGTAGTTTTTTGTACCTTTTCACAAAACTGACAATATGTGTATCTGTGCAAAAAGGAGAGCTCTGAATGCAGCACCTCATCTGGATCAGCTAACTGTATAATATGTCATGTTGTATGAGTTTCATCTCTTGTTTTAGCCTTCTAACCTGAACTGCAATGTAACAGCTAAGCAAGGGCTAAAGTCTGCTAGCATGCTAACTCAGTTATTATACAGCTTTCAAAAGGGCTGAAGAAGCAGAATTTATTTCAAAAGAGTGACAATTCAAGTAACAGGTAAATTCTTTGAGGCCCTCTATCAATAGACGATCCATATAGCTCACAGTGTAGACTCTGACCAGACTGTGCAACAGCTAATCTTCAATGG
The DNA here is from genome assembly GCA_963580285.1 of Lucinisca nassula. Lineage (NCBI taxonomy): Eukaryota > Metazoa > Mollusca > Bivalvia > Lucinida > Lucinidae > Lucinisca > Lucinisca nassula. The sequence continues at coordinate 154,323,985 of OY757018.1, forward strand.
GGCCCTATATCCATATAGCACACAGGTTAGACTCTGATCAGACTGTGCAACAGCTAATCTTCTTTGAGGCCCTCTATCCATACAGCACACAGTGAAGACTCTGATCAAACTGTGCAACAGCTAATCTTCTATGAGGCCCTCTATCCATATAGCACACAGTGAAGACTCTGATCAGAGTGTTCAACAGCTAATCTTGTATGAGGCCCTCTATCCATATAGCACACAGTGAAAACTCTGATCGGAGTGTGCAACAGCTAATCTTCTATGAGGCCCTCTATCCATATAGCACACAGTAAAGACTCTGATTAGACTGTGCAACAGCAAATCTTGTATGAGGCCCTCTATCCATATAGCACACAGTGAAAACTCTGATCAGACTGTGCAACAGCTAATCTTCTATGAGGCCCTCTATCCATATAGCACACAGTGAAGACTCTGATTAGATTGTGCAACAGCTAATCTTCTATGAGGCCCTCTATCAATATAGCACACAGGTTAGACTCTGATCAGACTGTGCAACAGCTAATCTATGAGGCCCTCTATCCATATAGCACACAGTGAAGACTGATCAAACTGTGAAACAGCTAATCTTCTATGAGGCCCTCTATCCATATAGCATGCAGTGGAGACTCTGATCAAACTGTGCAACAGCTAATCTTCTATGAGCCCCCCTATCCATATAGCACACAGTGAAGACTCTGATCAGACTGTGCAACAGCTAATCTTCTATGGGGCCCTCTATCCATATAGCACACAGTGAAAACTCTGATCGGAATGTGCAACAGCTAATCTTCTATGAGGCCCTCTATCCAAAAAAAAAAACAGTGAAAACTCTGATCAGAGTGTGCAACAGCTAATCTTCTATGAGGCCCTCTATCCATATAGCACATAGTGAAGACTCTGATTAGACTGTCGAACAGCTAATCTTCTATGAGGCCCTCTATCCATATAGCACACAGTGAAGACCCTGATCAAACTGTGCAACAGCTAATCTTCTATAAGGCCCTCTATCCATATAGCACACAGTGAAAACTCTGATCGGAGTGTGCAACAGCTAATCTTCTATGAGGCCCTCTATCCATATAGCACACAGTGAAGACTCTGATTAGACTGTGCAACAGCTAATCTTCTATGAGGCCCTCTATCCATATAGCACACAGTGAAAACTCTGATCGGAGTGTGCAACAGCTTATCTTCTATGACGCCCTCTATCCATATAGCACACAGTGAAGACTCTGATTAGACTGTGCAACAGCTAATCTTCTATGAGGCCCTCTATCCATATAGCACACAGGTTAGACTCTGATCAGACTGTGCAACAGCTAATTTTCTTTGAGGCCCTCTATCCATATAGCACACAGTGAAGACTCTGATCAAACTGTGCAACAGCTAATCTTCTATGAGGCCCTCTATCCATATAGCACACAGGTTAGACTCTGATCAGACTGTTCAACAGCTAATCTTCTATGAGCCCCCCTATCCATATAGCACACAGTGAAGACTCTGATCAAACTGTGCAACAGCTAATCTTCTATGAGGCCCTCTATCCATATAGCACAAAGTGAAGACTCTGATTAGACTGTGCAACAGCTAATCTTCTATGAGGCCCTCTATCCTATCCATATAGCACACAGGTTAGACTCTGATCAGACTGTGCAACAGCTAACCTTCTATGAGGCCCTCTATCCATATAGCACACAGTGAAGACTCTGATCAGACTGTGCAACAGCTAATCTTCTATGAGGCCCTCTATCCATATAGCACACAGGTTAGACTCTGATCAGAGTGTGCAACAGCTAATCTTCTATGAGGCCCTCTATCCATATAGCATGCAGTGAAGACTCTGATCAGACTGTGCAACAGCTAATCTTCTATGAGGCCCTCTATCCATATAGCATGCAGTGAAGACTCTGATCAGACTGTGCAACAGCTAATCTTCTATGAGGCCCTCTATCCATATAGCACACAGTGAAGACTCTGATCAGACTGTGCAACAGCTAATCTTCTATGAGGCCCTCTATCCATATAGCACACAGTGAAAACTCTTATCAGACTGTGCAACAGCTTATCTTCTATGATGCCCTCTATCAATATAGCACACAGTGAAGACTCTGATCAGACTGTGCAACAGCTAATCTTCTATGAGGCCCTCTATCAATATAGCACACAGTGTAGACTCTGATCAGACTGTGCAACAGCTAATCTTCTATGAGCCCCCTATCCATATAGCACACAGTGAAGACTCTGATCAGACTGTGCAACAGCTAATCTTCTATGAGGCCCTCTATCAATATAGCACACAGTGTAGACTCTGATCAGACTGTGCAACAGCTTATCTTCTATGAGGCCCTCTATCAATATAGCACACAGTGTAGACTCTGATCAGACTGTGCAACAGCTAATCTTCTATGAGGCCCTCTATCAATATAGCACACAGTGTAGACTCTGATCAGACTGTGCAACAGCTAATCTTCTATGAGCCCCCCTATCCATATAGCACACAGTGAAGACTCTGATCAGACTGTGCAACAGCTAATCTTCTATGAGGCCCTCTATCAACATAGCACACAGTGAAAACTCTGATCAGACTGTGCAACAGCTAATCTTCTATGAGGCCCTCTATCAACATAGCACACAGTGAAGACTCTGATCAGACTGTGCAACAGCTAATCTTCTATGAGGCCCTCTATCCATATAGCACACAGGTTAGACTCTGATCAGACTGTGCAACAGCTAATCTTCTATGAGCATTCCCCTAGCCATATAGCACACAGTGAAGACTCCGATCAAACTGTGCAACAGCTAATCTTCTATGAGGCCCTCTATCCATATAGCACACAGAGTTTACTCTGATCAGAGTGTGCAACAGCTAATCTTCTATGAGGCCCTCTATCCATATAGCACACAGTGAAGACTCTGTTCACAGTGTGCAACAGCTAATCTTCTATGAGGCCATCTATCCATATAGCACACAGCGTAGACTCTGATCAGACTGTGCAACAGCTAATCTTCTATGAGGCCATCTATCCATATAGCACACAGTGCAGATTTTGATCAGACTGTGCAACAGCTAATCCTCTATGAGGCCATCTATCTATATAGCACACAGTGCAGACTGATCAGACTGTGCAACAGCTAATCTTCTATGAGGCCCTCTATCCATATAGCACACAGTGAAGACTCCGATCAGACTGTGCAACAGCTAATCTTCTATGAGGCCCTCTATCCATATAGCACACAGGTTAGACTCTGATCAGAGTGTGCAACAGCTAATCTTCTATGAGCCCCCCTATCCATATAGCATGCAGTGAAAACTCTGATCAGACTGTGCAACAGCTAATCTTCTATGAGGCCCTCTATCCATATAGCACACAGTGAAGACTCTGTTCAGAGTGTGCAACAGCTAATCTTCTATGAGGCCCTCTATCCATATAGCACACAGTGAAAACTCTGATCAGGCTGTGCAACAGCTAATCTTCTATGAGGCCCTCTATTCATATAGCACACAGAGTAGACTCTGATCAGACTGTGCAACAGCTAATCTTCTATGAGGCCCTCTATTCATATAGCACACAGAGTAGACTCTGATCAGACTGTGCAACAGCTAATCTTCTATGAGGACCTCTATCCATATAGCACACAGTGAAGACTCTGATCAGACTGTGCAACAGCTTATCTTCTATGAGGCCCTCTATCCTATCCATATAGCACACAGGTTAGACTCTGATCAGACTGTGCAACAGCTAATCTTCTATGACGCCCCCTATCCATATAGCACACAGTGCAGACTGATCAGACTGTGCAACAGCTAATCCTATCCTATCCATATAGCACACCGTGAAGACTGATCAGACTGTGCAACTGCTAATCTTCTATGAGGCCATCTATCCATAAAGCACGGAGGGAAGACTCTGAAGTCTTTACTGCATGCACATGTTTGATGACCACTGCCTATTTAACCCTTTTTGTACCCAATGGAATCTTCCTCCTCAAATACAACATAAGTCCATGTCCATGTCGAAATTCAGGGGTGTCATGTTGTGTTTTCTTAAAAATTATTTGGAAAATGGCTCAACTTTTTGCAAATAGTGAAGGCCCTGATCAGACGCCGCCAATCAGGGCCTGCACTGTTTGCCAATTACCCGTTTTGGGTTTTCCTTTACAAAATGGGTTAAAGCGGTCTCGGAAACAATATCAAAATTATGCAATATAATTGCTGTTCTTGACCCCTGGAGACTACCAACATTTTTAGAAGTGCTTCCTCCACTAAAGGCTGTTTGAGGGTCAATCAAAAATTAGCAAGACAAGTCTCTTAATTTTCTTACTGTTTAACCCTTGTCCTGCTGAATATTCATATATGCCACACCCACTACAGATTATCAACCAATCAGATTACTTGATGCAAATTATTGCAACAAATTCACAATCTGAATGGCAAACAATGTAGATCCTGATCAGATGGCTTCGTCAGAAGCCATCTGATCTTGGAAAATAAGGCATATCCGGGCTCAGCAGGACAAGGGTTAATACAACACATCAACACAATATGTTCTCTTGAAAGCCTAAACCAAATTTTATCAAATATTTATTTTCAAAATTTACTGCTGGTAAACAAAATATCATTATCATTACTTACAATAGCTAGTATATTTCTGTTTCATCATAGAGAGTTCATGTTGTAGGTGACTTGTCTCACTTATTCTTCACTGGCCCTAGTTTACACTTCCTATAAACCATTTTGTAACTAGTACCCTGACAAACGGCCCAGATCAGACGCATTGTTTCTTCAGCCAGTTTCCAAATAGATTTTGAAGAACCCCCAAATTTTGAAGTGGACATCTGCTATATATAAGGAGGAAGATTCCATTTTGTACAAAACTAGTTAATTTTCTGCATGCCACAGAAGACTCTAGCACCTCAATAAAGTACTATGAGAGAGCACTGGTTGGTTAACAGTCTCTAAACAGCAGACTGGGAAAAAGATCCTCAACAGAGACTTTAAACTATGTCATTTAACCACAATAATTCCTGCATTTTACGCAAAAAGTGTTGACCCTTATCAAACATCATGCTTCATGCCTCCTAATCTGGGTCAACATTGTTTGTCAATGTCCCAGCACATGAGCCCAGTCCAGGTTTTACAGATAACCCGATTTACGCTGCACTCTGATGTCACAGCGGCAAGAACAGCGAGGCTATAAATAACCCTTATCAGGATTTTGTACATTGTCAGTCACATAGATAATCGCAGTGCAGCTTTTTGATTATTTAGTAACTTTGGGTCAGTTTTTAACCAATCTACCCAAAAAGCAAATTTCTCCTACACAGCCACCCCTTAACCCTTGTCCTGCTTATCACAACATCCCCTACCTTTGAATGGATACACAAATCAGATGGCATCTTCAGAAGCCATCTGATCAGATTGACACTGTTTGTCATTCAGCTTGAGAGTGAGTGAGTGAGTGAGTGAGTGAGTGAGTGAGTGAGTGAGTGAGTGAGTGAGTGGGTGGGTGGGTGGGTGGGTGGGTGGGTGAGTGAGTGAGTGAGTGAGTGAGTGAGTGAGTGAGTTTAACATCTCACCAACAGCTAAGGTCATACGGAGACGGGCCTTGGTTTAAAGACTCATCCAAAAGTCTGGACAAGCCTGGGATCAATCCTGCGACCCCTGGTTTACAAGTCGAGTAGCGTAACGACTGCACCATGGAGGCTTCTCATTCAGCTTGTGAAATGAATGAAAACAACATATGATGTAATTTGATAGGTTGATAGTCAGAAATGGTTGTGGAAAAATTAATTTATTCAGAAGGACAAGGGTCAATTCGGGAACGGACTTCCCAAAACAGTCAGGCAGTAGAGTTTGTTTGTTTGTATTGTAGTTTAACGGCTCAGTCAATGCTATTTTAGGCCATACTGAGCCAGTCAGTTTACCTATCCACACTTTTCCTGAGCAGGCTTATACATAAGCAGAACTGACAAATGCCGATCTTGACTCAGGGGAAGGGAGAGAATGACAAAAGAAAAGCTTTCATGATCAATCTTGCCAACCCCAGCAGATATCAATGAAGCAGAATATATTTTGTAATCAATCTCTTAAAGTGCCAATCATGACATTAGCAAACATCGTTTTCAAATATTTTTTCTTATGTTTCATAACGGTAACGCACCCATGCGACATAATGCATTTTTTCACATCTCCAAAATCAAAATGGCTACTTTTGTGATGAAAATCTGTGATATTTTTCAAATTTATACTACAAATATAGGTTGTGGGTGCTCGTTAGAACCACCTCATTCAGGCGGTTCTACACATGCCCAAAACCTTTGTCTTAGAGCAGAAATAAGGAAAATATTGTATACCCCCATACACCTGTTTTCTCTATAATTATAAAGTAGGGTTTAGAGGGGGGGGGGGGGGGGGGGGGGGGGTTATTTCACAAACTTGTTAACATGATGTTCAAGAGAAAATAAGGCTTTACATTACATGTGATCTGTCTGCCCAGCATATGATTCACATGAGTGTAATGTCAAGCCTTTCTTTCCCTGAAACTTGCTGAAAAATAATTGAAAAAGTAAAATTGCTGTCTGCTCTAAGACTTTACATGGAGTTTTAACCCATTGTAAACTGGTGGACTCTTCCATTGCTATATATTGTCATATAAGGGGTGGAAGGCCTATTTTGGGGGGTGGGGTTTTATTCTATTTTTGACCGACAATTCTGTTAGAAAATAGTGCAGGTCCTGATCAGACACTGCATTTTGCGGTGTCTGATCTGCGTCTGTACTGCTTGCTAAGGTATCCCTTTAGGGGTTTCCCCGTATGGAATGGGTTAAGTGTTTACAATCCAATATAACTATAAAATACTATCGCCTCCGCCCATCGGGGCTTGGAGAAATAGATTGGGCTACATGGTGCTTATTGTTAAACCGCTTAGAATGACTATGCCTGCCCAGGCAAAGCGGTGTTAGTCAGATCGTCCAATGCATATAAGCTTTCTGGTTTCATTGGGTGGCAGGGCTTGAGATGTCATTTCACCTCAATGTCGGGTAAAAGTCCCACAAAATTGGAAGCAACGTCTCCAAAATGACCTTAATAGTGTTGACGGGGACTTCAAACCCCAATTCAAACAAAAACTATAAAATACCTCTTTTAGAGCCTTTCTGAACAGGCCCATTTTCCCCAAACGAAGTTAATTTCACAGGTGTAATATCCACAGATGAACTTTTATTCCCCATGTTGTCACTTTCTATCAAGACTGCTGGTTGTCGAATTTCTAAATTCTTCCCATGATCCTCTTGATCAAAGGTCAAGATAATGTCACCGGCTGCAGCTGCCTCAGTTGGTGTAATGACTACTTCAGAGCTTTCTGTGCCTTTTGGTTCTAATATGGTAGTTGGTCCACCATTTTCAGCACGGCTGTTTACTTGTATGGTTGTTGCGTATGGTCCCGCACTGAAATGAGACAACATCACATAATCATAGCACTGTGAGTGTAGGTCGGAAAATGGTCCAGACCCTGAACTTAGGACTGTTTTGTTAAACCCTTAAATTTCTGGGGCCAATGTTTCAATAACAAAGACATTGTTAGTTAATGTACCATTAAAATTTTTTATCACTCCATATAGCAATATATCCTAATATTTTTCCTGTAGTTTAAGTAAACCTAACAGTGAAGACTCTGATCAGAAGCCCTGTTTGGTGGCAGCTGATCCCAATATTTTTTGGAAAAGCTTTTACTTGATGATCTTTATCAGACTGGTTGGCCTATAACTTGTAGTGCTAAGAATAGTGCAGCTATTAATAACCATTACCTGGAATTCATACAAACGCTATTTGTGTGTGGTCATTGGTTGTATACATGTATATAACTTTGGGCGAGCGACAAACAACCCAATAAAAATCAAATATTTACCACTAGAGCACGCAGTTGATGGCAGGCCATTGCAAATCCCCACGCTTCTGGCAGAGCCAATATAACGCAGTTGTCGCATGCCCTGGCTCGTGTCACTGAATGTATCTTATCATAAGGATTAAGAGGGATGGGGTTCTGAATGGTTTCTGAGATATAAGTTCTTTCATGGGGTCATGGTCATGGCCATGGCGCACCGCAGAGGACCTCCAGGTTGGTGACACTGAAAGCGTCTTGTCATAAGGAATAAGAGTAAATATGGTTTAGGGGTGGGGATCTGAATGGTTTCTACAGTTGGCAAAGGTAGGGGGTTGTCCTGTTAAGCAGGATTAGGGTTAACCCTCATCTTGCTGAATATTCAGTTAAGCCACACCCATTTCTGTATATCAACCAATCAAATTACTTGATGTAATTTATTGCTACAAATTCATAAACTGAATACCAAACAGTGTAGATCCTGATCGGATGGCTTCTAGAAGCCATCTGATCTGGATCTATACTGTTTGCAAAGATGGGGGTTGTCGTGAACAGCAAGATAAGGGTTAAAACCCCTCAGAACAAAACTGCAGAACACAACTGAACAAAAAGGCCATGATGGCCCTGGATCGATCACCTGATCCACAGGGTAACAAGTGGGCCCCTGGGAGAGCCATTATCGGCCCCGGGCTATAATCTGAATAATCTTGGTAGTGGTCTAAAAGGTGAAGCTTCATACCAAATATCAAAGACCGGAGCCTTCTGGTTTCAGACAAGAAGATTTTTAAAGGTTTTCCTTATATAAGTCTATATAAACCTTGAGGTCCCAGGGGCAGGCCATTTTTGGCCCCAGGCTATAATTTGAACAATCGTGGTAGAAATCCACAAGACGAAGCTTCATACCAAATATCAAAGACCTTGGCCTTCTGCTTTCAGACAAGAAGATTTTCAAAGGTTTTCACTGACTTGACTTCTATTTCCTAGGGCTATAATTTAAACAATTTTGATAGATATCAAAGACCTGGGCCTTGCAGTTTCAGAGTAAAAGATTTTTTTAAATTTCCCTATTAAGTCAATGTAAAATCGAAGAGCCCCGGGGTGGGGGCATTTTTGGCCCAAGGGCTATGATTTGAACAATCTTGGTCGCGGTCCACTAGATAAAGCTACACAACAAATATGAAAGACCTGTGCCATGCGGTTTCAGAGAAGAAGATTTTTAAAGAATTTCCCTGTATACTAAGCCAATGTAAAACCAAAGGGCCCGCAGGTGGGGGCATTTTTCACACTAGGCCTATAATTTGAACAATCTTGATAGAGGTCCACTAGATGAAGCTTCACTTCAAATATCAAAGAACTGGGCCTTGCGGTTTCAGAATAGAAGATTTTTAAAGATTTTTTTCCTATCCCTACATAAGTCTATGTAAAAACCAAAGGGCCCTAGGGCAGGGGTATTTTTGGCCCTATGGATATAATCGGAACAATCTTGACAGAAGTCCAGTAGATGTAGCTTCACACCAAATATCAAAGACCTGGGCCTTGCGGTTTCAGAGAAGAAGATTTTTAAATATTTTCCCTTTATAAATATGTTCTATAAAAGAAGCAAGGAATACACCACAGAACTGGAAAATATAAAGTGTACATGTTTTCTGGACCAGACTAGCTAGTTTCGGCCAATTAGTCATCATCATCATCATCAACAGATTTTGTAGTAACATGCAGGTACAGGGGCAAAGTCCCCATAAGTGGGCCCCCTTCCAGGTAGCTAGCTTGCTGCACTCATGGAAGATCTTACACCAGATCTCCAGCTTGTCTATCATGAGGATCAATAGCAGAGAGCTTCCATTCTCTGCAATCTCTCTCTGTCAGCTGCTTCCAGGTCATCTTGGGCCTTCCAAGCCCCGCTTTCCACCTACCTGTATGTCACAGGCAGTCTGGACTGCACCGTTGGAGCGTTCCACAGGCCAATACCAGCGCAGTCTTCTCTCTTTCAGGATGAGGAACAGATCCTCAATGCCAAGACACTCAAGTTAATCACTGGACCTGATGGTGACAGCGTCCTGTGGCTTGACATTGCAGATCTGTCTGATCATTGCCCTGTCATTCCGCTGAAGGCGTTTGGCTTTGTCAATGGCCATGTCTCACTAGCATGGAGCATTGTGCTCCACACACAAGAGCTGGTAGCAACTACTTGAATTTCTTCCAGGCTGTTTTCACACGTGATGTAGTTGAAAGGTCGCAACCACCCGCTGCTGAGAGCATATCACCTAGGTAGCAAAAGGAAGCTACAACCTCCAGCTTGTCGGATCCGACTTGGACTTCCCTCTGTGGTCTGCCATCTAAGGGGCGTGCAGTTCCTTGGCACCGTGTACACCCTGTAACCAGGGTCCTCTATCAAGTGCTTGAGCCCAATGCATTTCTTGTGCACCCAGAAATTGCAGCCATTACAAAAAATACTGTTGCTGCCCAATCCAGTGTGAAATACAGCGCATGGGAACTGGCCTGTACTCTGCAGGAGGTCCAGACCTGAACCACAGATCATGATCTTTGTCTTTCCTGCATTCACTCTCAGCCCTTTCGCCTCCATTGCGTCTTTCCAAGTTAAGAGCCTCCTGATACATTCCTCAAGGGATTCAGCTATGATGACAAGGTCTTCAGCATACAGGTCCTCCCAGGGGACACCAGAGCGGAACTCGCATGACAAGGCTTCAAGAACAATGATGAAAAGCGGTGGGGTAAGAACAGTGTCTTGATGAACACCCACCTTCACTTTGAATCCTTCACTGTAACCATCACCAACACGGACACGGCTCCGAGCATTAGCATACTTCCCTTGGACCAGTCGCACAATCCACTGTCCACCCAAGTTTTCTAAGTGCCCACCAGATGACTTTCCAAGGCGCTCAATCAAATGCCTTCTCCAGGTCTACAAAAGCCATGTAGAGTCTCCTGATGGCCGCCAGATACTTCAGTGACCCTCAAATATTTTCAAAATTCCACAATGGAATCAATGATCCCAAAGGACAAGAAAATACAAGCAAATTCGTTGAATTGATATCCCCCGCCGAATGGGTTTTTCGTGTAGAATGGCAAGAAAATATATCTGGCCAAAATTGAGGATGGTTCTAAGAAGCAAACTAGAGACAATGAGGAAGGGCCCCGCTGAACATTTACTCCCTGGATGAGAGGCTGTACCCTGACCTACTGACCTAATTATCAGTAGAGATTAACTTGTCTGTCAAAGTTGAGGTTTATTTACCTGTTATGTGGTTTCAAGGATACCAAAATAAAATTCGCGAATATTAAAAAAACCCGATATAATCACCGAATAGACAAAATTCCTCAATTTCAATCATCTAAGGGGAAATAACTCTGGATAAAAAAGTCAATCCAGGTAAATCCGAAAAAAAAAATGCGCGTGCATCACGGCAGCATAATAATACATATTTATTTCAAGTTTCATTTTATTCCATGCAATAGTTGCTGAGAAGCGGTTCCAGACAAAGTGAGATGACGAAAAATCCAGAATTTTAATCATTTAAGGGGCCATAACTCTGGGTGTAAAAAGTCAATCCGAAAAAAATTTGTGCGTGCATCACCACAGCATAATAATACATATTTATTTCAAGTTTCATATAATTCCATGCAATAGTTGCTGAGAAACAGTTCCCGACAAAAAAGTGAGACGACAAAAAATCCAGGATTACAAACATTTAAGGGGCCATAACTCTGGATGTAAAAAGTAAATCCTGAAAAAAAATGCGCGTGCATCACCACAGCATAATAATACATATTTATTTCAAGTTTCATTTAATTCCATGCAATAGTTGCTGAGAAACGGTTCCGGACAAAGTGAGACAACGAAAAATCCAGAATTTCGATCATTTAAGGGGCCATAACTCTGGATGTAAAAAGTCAATCCAGAAAAAAATTGCGCGTGCATCACCGCAGCATAATAATACATATTTATTTCACGTTTCATTTAATTCCATGCAATAGTTGCTGAGAAACAGTTCCGGACGAAGTGAGATGACGAAAAAATCCAGAATTTCAATCATTTAAGGGGCCATAACTCTGGATGTAAAAAGTCAATCCGAAAAAAAATTGCGCGTGCATCACTGCAGCATAATAATACATATTTATTTCAATTTTCATTTAATTCCATGCAATAGTTGCTGAGAAACGGTTCCGGACAAAGTGAGGCGACGAAAAATCCAGAATTTCAATCATTCAAGGGGCCATAACTCTGGATGTAAAAAGTCAATCCGAAAAAAAATTGTGCCTGCATCACCACAGCATAATAATACATATTTATTTCAAGTTTCATTTAATTCCATGCAATAGTTGCTGAGAAACGGTTCCGGACAAAAAGTGTGACGGACGGACGGAAGGACGGATGGACGGAAGGATGGACGGACAACGCCAAAACTATATCCCTCCGCCTTCGGCGGGGGATAATAAAGTACACTATAATGTAGGGCAGGGAGACTTTTTACGGCCGCCACACATTCCAATACACCAGCTGTAGTGATGTTAAATATGTTCTCTAAAAGGGTTATCCTTTGGAAGTAAGGAATACACCGCAGAACTAGAAAATATGAAGTGTACATGTTTTCTGGGCCAGACTAGCTAGTTTCGGCCAATTAGACCTCATCAGTGACCCTCAAATATTTTCAAAATTCCACAATGGAATCAATGATCCCAAAGGACAAGAAAATATAAACTACACTATAATGTAGGGCAGGGCTTATATAATGTAGGGCTTACTTCACTATAATTATAATAAGCCTATGAAAAACCAAAGGGCCCCGGGACGGGGGCATTTTTGGGCCTAGGGCTACAATTTGAACAATCTTGATAGATGTCCATTAGATGAATGTGTGTGTGTGTGTGTGTGTGAATTCGGGTTTAACGTTGCTTTCAACAATTTTTCAGTCATATCACGACGGTGTCTGGTTGCGACAGGGAGCTCAATGCTCACTTTTATAGTGCTGCCTCACTGAAGTATCATGTCCCAGACACATTACATGATACTACACCCAGTCACATTATCCTGACACTGGGTCGACCAGACCTAGCTCTACCCCGTAAAGCTGAGTGCCGAGCGAGGAGCAGCTAGTACCATTTTTAACGACTTTGGTATGTCGCGGCCCGGGATCGAACCCGTGACCTCCCATCCCCAGAGCGGACACTCTACTAACTGAGCTATCGGGGCCGGTAAACCCATTAGATGAAGCTTCACACAAAATATCAAAGACCTGGGCCTTGCGGTTTCAGAGAAGAAGCTTTTTAAAGATTTTCCCTACATATTATAAGCCTATGTAAAACCAAAGGCCCCCGGGCGGAGGCATTTATGGCCCCAAGGCTATAATTTGAACAATCTTGGTAGAGGTCCACTAGATGAAGCTTCATACCAAATATCAAAGACCTGGGCCGTGCGGTTTCAGAATAGAAGATTTTTAAAATTTTCAGTTAAAAAAATCTATTTTTAGCTCCTGTGACCTAGATGTGCAAAGGACCGGAACCATTTGAACAACTTTGAAAGGGGACCACCTAAGGATCATTCCTGTGAAGTTTGGTAAAAATCCAATCAGTGGTTTAGGAGGAGATGTCGTTTGAAGAAAAAGTTAATGCACGCATGCAAGGATGGGCGCATGACGGACAAAAAGTGATCCCAAAAGCTCACCTCGTCACTACTTCTACACACCAAAAAAAAAATTCTTTGCCCTAGGAGTAGACCACTGTTGATAAGGGACCTAAAAATATTTTTGAAAGAGATGTCGGGTAAAAGTCCCACAAAATTGGAAGCAACGTCTCCAATATGACCTTTACAGTGTTGACGAGGAAGTTAAACCCCAAATCAAACAAACAAACTCCCCTGTAGGTATAGCCATGCCCCTGAAAACGAGCCACCATTACGATAACGCATCCATGTGACATATTGTATTCTTTCATACCTCCAAAACTGTCATGTATCTGATGAAACTTTGTAATACTTTTCTTATTGACACTCTAAACATGGGTTGTGGATGCTCGTTAGAACCGCCTCATTGTGGCGGTTCTAACAAGTACCCACAACCTATGTCTTGGGGCAGAAATAATAAAACTAATGTACGCCCACGAAAATCCTAGTTTTCTCTATATGAAGTGGGGTTTGGGGGGGCGTTCATGACAAACACAGGTTCCACATGGAGAAAATTTCAAGTGAAGATATGACCTTCACCATAAAGTTTTTTTTTGTTTTTTTTTTTTGGGGGGGGGGGGGGTGGGGGGGGGGGTGGGGGGGGGTGTGGGGGGGGGGGGGGGGGGGGGTTATGGCCCTTATGGGCTGCCAGCATTCCAACAGATGACCTTGTTCCCCCAGCTAGGCACTGTAGAAAAGCACCATTCAATGACGTTTCAGACCCTTACTGCAAGAACAGATATTTCTAAAGAATCGTTCTTCCCCCGAACCATTAGAGATTGGAATGCCCTTCCTGATTTGATTATTTCGACGGCTGAAGGTGCTGAGGATTTTATAGCTAAGTTTACCTCTTTGGTTAGAGCTAGGGACTAACTTCCCATATCACAGGTCCTGGTGTATGAATGTCATTTGATGTGTCACCAGTAACAAATCTGATTCAAGATTATTTCACTCATATTGAGCCGATCGTTAATCAGAGGTGGGTGAAAAGCAGAGTACCCGGAGGAAAACCACCTGACCTTCTGTTGCACCGAACTTGGCGTCTCACATGTGACCCGAGCAAGGCTCGAACCACAGCGGTGAGAGACCTAATGATCAAGAGTCAGCCCTCTTAACCCCTAGGCCATGGAGGCTTGTCACCACCCTCAGAGTAATAAGTGGGGATGTGGTTAATGCGAAATACAACCATCAGGACAAACATCAACTTAATCCACCTAAGGTTTCTTAACACTTATCCTGCTGAATAAATCAATTAGGCCACACCCATTTCCGACTTTCAACCATGATGAAACACTTTTCTAGCCTAGTGCTGTCAGCACTTTGATTCGCTGACAACGTTAATTTCGTTTCTTATCATCAATATGGTGTATTAACCCATTCAGTACCGGAAACCCCTAAAGGGGTACCTTGGCAAACAGTGCAGGCCCAGATCGCTGCAAAATGTGGCATCTGATCAGGGCCTACACTATTTGCAAAATGTTCAGCCAATTTCTAAATAGATTTTAAAGACAAAAACCTGACACCCCTAAATTTTGAAAAGGACAATTACTATATATAAGGAGAAAGATTCCATTTGGCACATAAAGGGTTAAACTATTATTAACCACTTGATAAATGGAGACCTTGAAAGGTTTTAAGTTCCCATTATATATTCATGAATAGAAATTTATTAACCTATTTTGCTTTATAGGCCGTGACCAAATCCTGAATATCATGATAAGGTTGAGTAACCAGAATATTTCAAATTTGTGAAAAAAAAAAAAATAGGTATATGGTGTCACCATCCATCCTTCCATCCATCTGTCACAAACCTTGTGAATGCAGCTTCTTTTTTATTTCTTGCCTTATGGTGACCAAAACTTGGTATACATATTGCTAAGGGACTGCAGATTTCCATGAACATATCCAAATCCTGGGGTCATGGGGTGGGGTCAAAGGTCAAATTTAGAAAAAGCTGGTATTTGCATTGGTGCACCATCTCTAGTTTCCTTTGTTTCTTTACAGAAACCTACATTATCACTTATCCTGCTGCATAAATTAATTTAGCCACACCCATTTCCTACTATCCACCAATCAAATCACTTGGGAGAAGGTTTTTGTTCAGTTTAAAAACAGCATAACAAACAGTGTAGATCCTGATCAGATGGCTTCTTCAGAAGCCATCTCATCTTCAGAAGCCATCTGATCAGGCTGTATACTGTTTGCAAAGGTTTTGGTTGACATGTTCAGCTGGATAATGGTTAAAAGTTGTTGAGGTTTTATGTCTTTGTCAACACTGTTTACTTCATTTTGGAGATGTTGCATCCGATTTTGTGGGACTTTTATCCAACACTGAGTCTCAGGGAGGCAATCCTAATGAGTATATGTAACAGGTGAAAAACTGCTATCAAGTTTTACCCGGCAGGGGATCGAACCCGGTCCGCCAGATCGACAGGCCAACACTCTACCCATCGCTATAAAAGCCTGCTTGTACCCCAAGGCAGTACAACTGTATTTTATACCTAACACTACTACATAATTATTCCCCCTCCTATTTAAGATTCGTCCTTGAATCCTTCACACTTTCCAACGAAACTCTGTGGGTCATTTACGTTGGGCGCAAAATGTAACAGGTGAAACTAGAGAACTATCACTAAAGGTGATGATTAATACCCCTGCCTCAATACTTGACACAGAAAGCAAACATAAACAGTGCCCACTGAGTCCATTCAGGGGCAATAACTCCATAATTGTTGGACAGATTCTCCTGAAATTTGCGTCTAGCACATCTACTTATCCTAGTGAATAAGTATGCCAAGTATCCATTGAATCCGCCTGATAGTGAATGAGGAATTCAGCGGACAAAATTTTGCAGCAACCACTTTTCAGTGATTCAGGGGCAATAACTCCATAATTGTTGGACAGATTCTCCTGAAATTTGCTTCTTGCACATCTACTTATCCTAGTGAATAAGTATGCCAAGTATCCATTGAATCCGACTGATAGTGAAGGAGGAGTTCAGTGGACAAGATGTTTGCAAGCAAATCAGGGTCAAGAAAGTATGTTTCAAATTGATTCAGGGGCCTTAACTCCATAAATATGGGACAAACTTCAGTGAAATTTGCGTCTTGCACATCTACCCCTCCTGGTGAACAATTATGGCAAGTATCAATTGAATCCGACTGATAGTGAAGGAGCAGTTGAGCAGACAAGGTTTTTTAGCACATTTTTTAGCAAATCAAGGGCCTTAACTCCGTTATTATGGGACAAACTTTAGTGAAATTTGCGTCTTGCACATCTACTCCTCCTGGTGAACAATTATGGCAAGTATCAATTGAATCGACTAATAGTGAAGGAGGAGTTGAGCAGACAAGGTTTTTTAGCACATTTTTTAGCAAATCAAGGGCCATAACTCCATAATTATGGGACAAACTGTGGTAAAATTTGTGTCTTGCACATCCAACCCTCCTGGTGCCTCAATACTTGACACAGAAAGCAAACATAAACAGTGTCCACTGAGTCCATTCAGGGGCAATAACTCCATAATTGTTGGACAGATTCTCCTGAAATTTGCGTCTTGCACATCTACTTATCCTAGTGAATAAGTATGCCAAGTATGTCTTGCACATCTACCCCTCCTGGTGAACAATTATGGTAAGTATCAATTGAATCCGACTGATAGTGAGGGAGGAGTTGAGCGGACAAAATTTGGCAGACAGACCGCCCGACAAACCACCAACCAACCAACCGACAGGCTGATTCCAGTATACCCCCTTCAAACTACATTGGCGGGGGTATAAAAATGCTATCACCTTTACTCGGGGTCGGCCAGATCGACAGGCCAACACTCTACCGCATCGATATAAGACAGTACAAGTGTTTTTTTTTATACCTAACACTACTACATACACACAACATACACTTTCCAGATCAAATAAGCACATTTTCTGTAAACACATGTAATTCTATATAAATTGGAAATTTTTCCTAGCAACTCAGGAGTGTTCTCAACAACCGTGACAGAAAATGGACAGTTTTCATCATCAACCCTTTTTGTACTAAATGGAATCTTTCTCCTGTATATAGCAGGGGTCCATTTCGAAATTTAGGGGTGTCAGGTTGTTATTTCAGCAAAATTTATTAGGAAAATGGCTTAACTTTTTTAACAGTGTAGGCCCTGATCAGATGTCGCATTTTGCCTGGGCCTGCACTGTTTGCCAACTACCCATTTTGGGGTTTCCAGTACAAAATGGGTTAAACTGTTAAAAAGCCTCCCTCCAATTGGTGCAAGCCAGTCTGGGTAAGTGACAAATCAGGACATTCACTTTCTTAAAACAGTTCAACAATTTTCTCCCGCAAAGGTGCTGTGTATCTTTCAAAATCTGGGCGTCCAACTGATATTAGGAGATGGGCAAGGCCTACAGTCCTTTCAGCTGGTTGGGTAAAGGGAACACTTATTTCCACTGTTTCTTTACATCTATTCCTTTTTTCCATATTCTTTGTGTCTCCTATTCCTCTTCTCCACTCTTTTCTCCCTTTTTCTGGGAGATGACACAAAATTGGCCCTCAAGGGTTGACCTCTCATTAAACCCCAGCACAATCAATCAAAATGATGGCATTCAGTACAAATTGAGTTAATATCAAAAATAGATGGTTTATATATAAAATGAGCTGGTGCACAACATTTCCTACAATTCACATGTGCGCCCAGCAAAGCATCAGATCAGCCTGCCCATCCAAAAAGTTTGACCAGAGACTTCTCTTGCTGCATGAAGGAGCATTAAATGGACCCTTAGCTAACAGTAGAGTGCACAGCAAAGACTCTGATCAGACTGCACAAATGTGCAGGCTGATCTGAGTCTTTGCTGGGCGCACATGTAAAATGTAAGAAATGCTGTGCCCCAGCTTAAATCTTATTTATATGCTGAGAACATAATATTCAAATATTATCAGAACTTCACTCTTACACTCCAAAGTAATGCACAGACTGCCCAACACACAGTATTAACTGTTGTATTAATCCTAACAAAAAGGTTGAAAAGGAAAATTAAGAGCTTATTTGTCCTTTTATAAAGTAAAACAGCAATAAACAATCTATCAAAGGGTTCAGATAAACAACCATTATAATAAGGACATTGGCCATACAAAAGAAAGTGTCTATAAATGCTCTATTTGCTCAAAAAAATTACATACTGTATTTACCCCAGGTATTTGGAGACAAACAGTCCTGAGTAAATAGTGTAGACCCAGATGAGATGCCACTCATCCAGCTATAATTTTTACTCAAAACATTGGGTTGTAAATATTTCTGTTTTGAGCTCCGGCAGCCAGCTTTTTAATCCGAGAACAGTTTAGCTACTTCTGTTGAGGGTCACCAAAGCAACATTCTAATGAAGGACCAAAGGTACAGGAGTTGTCATTATACAGATTTTCTGTCCTTTAGAGCTCCACATGGTGGCCATCTTGTTCATTGGAGCGGAACAGTTTTATCTATTTTGGCGGAGAGTCACCTAAGCAACATTCACATGAAGTTTGATTGAAACTGGCCCCAGGGTATAGGAGTTATCATTTAAAACTAGAAATGTGTCAATTCTACACAAATGCCCCCGCCAAGGTGCCCACCTCACACTGGAAAAAAACCAGCTGTTATCAGGTGGCCATTTTGTTCATCGTAGTGGAACTATTGTAGCTGTTTCAGTAGAGGTCACCCAGGCAAAATTTCTATGACGTTTAACTGAAATTACCCCATGGGTTTAGGAGCAGTTGTCGATTAAAGACTTTTCTATTTTTAGCTCTGAGGGCTATCTTTTAGTTGTCGATTAAAGACTTTGCTATTTTTAGCTCTGAGGGCTATCTTTTAGTTGTCGATTAAAGACTTTTCTATTTTTAGCTCTGAAGGCTATCTTTTTCATCGGAGCAGAATGATTTTAGCTATTTCCATACAGAGCTACCATGGTAACATTCCTGCGAAATGTAAATCAAATTGGCATAAGGGTTTAGTAGAAGTTGGCATCTTGAAATCAAATTCTTGACTTTTTCTATTTTTAGCTGTGGCATCTGAGCCATTTTTGCTCATTGGAGCAGAAGCATTATAGCTACTTTCGCAGCGTCTCCTGGGCAACGTTCCTATGAAGTTTGAATGAAACTGGCCCTAGGGTATAGATTGGCCCAGGGGTATAGAATGAGTTCCCATTTAAAGATTATTTTATTTTTAGTTCTTGTTCATCAGAGCAGAATGATTTTAGCTATTTAAAAATTTTGGAGGGAGTCATCTGGGTAATTAAGATTCCTGTGAATTGGCCCAAAGGGCATTTAACCCTTTTTGTACCAAATGGAATCTTCCTCCTTATATCTCGTATAGCAGGAGTCCATTTCAAAATTTAGGGGTGTCAGGTTGTGTTTTCTTCAAAATCTATTTGGAAACTGGCTGAACGTTTTACAAACAGTGTAGGCCCTGATCAGGCGCCGCGTTCTGCGGCGCCTGATCTGGGCCTGCACTGATTGCCGGGGTATCTGTTTTGGGGTTTCCAGTACTAAATGGGTTAAAGCAGATTGTTGACATCGCATGACGGACACTGACCGATCACAATAGCTCACCTTGAGCATTTCGTGCTCAGGTGAGATAAAAAAAAAAGATATATTCAGGTGCTGCACACAGTTTCCCCTGGTCGGGGACCACCTTTAGGACTGTTCAAACAGCCCCCAAGGTGATTTTAACCCTTGTTCTGCTGAATATTTAAATATGTCACACCCACTACTGATTATCAGCCAATCAGATTACTTGATGTAAATTATTGCAACAAATGCATAAACTGGATGGCAAACAATGAAGATCCTGATCAGATGGCTTCTATAGAAGCCATCTGATCTTGATCTACATTGTTTCAATGAAAAGGCATATCCGGGCTCAGCATGACAAGGGTTAATACAGGAATTTCACTGTCCTCTGTTTACTGATAATCTAAATGAAACATCAAATATCAATGTATGTTAAGGTATAATATACTTTTTCCCACACATACCAAAATTAACCCTTGTCCTGCTGAATATTTTACTCTGCCACACCCACTATCGATTATCAACCAATCAGATTACTAGATGCAAATTATTGCAACAAATTCACAATCTGAATGACAAACAATGTAGATCCTGATCAGATGGCTTCTTCAGAAGCCATCTGATCTGAATCTTCATTGTTTGAAAAATAAGGTATATCCGGGCTCAGCATGACAAGGGTTAAGGTATCAAATATTTCCTCTGGTCAATGACTTCTAACCTCAATAACTGATCCCAACAAACAAAGCTGATCTTTATCGGAGTTTTTTAATAATAAACTAGCAATTCCTTCTGAAAATCTAAAATCTAACCTTGATTTAACATTTTAACTGCTATTTAAAACGCAAATACTTTTAAGTCAGTTTTACATAGAAGTCTACTAGGTAACTCCCATACATGATAAATGTTTGAACAAATATCAATTAAGATTGGCCTCTGTAACATAATTAAGTGTGTAAAGTACAATTACTACACTGTGATAAATATATAATTGAGGTGTGACATGAAAAAAATGCCTTCAGTCAAACTTACATGAGACTATGTACTTTAATCCTTGTCCTGCTGAGCCCGGATATGCCTTATCTTTGAAACAATGTAGATCCAGATCAGATGGCTTCTGACGAAGCCATCTGATCAGGATCTACATTGTTTGTCATTCAGATTATGAATTTGTTGCAATAATTTGCATCAAGTAATCTGACTGGTTGATAATCGGTAGTGGGTGTGGCATATTATTAATATTCAGCAGGTCAAGGGTTAAGCATGATACTGTAATGATCCTCAGTGTTGGGACAGACTGACCTAAGCAAACAGTGCAGACCCAGATAAGACGTCTCCTGAAGAAGCAGTCTGATCTGGGTCTACTCCATTCGCCATTCCGTTTGCATTTTTGGACTTCTTGCTGAATCGCGAAACAAAGTGAGAATAACAGCAAGTCCTCAATGTGTCTGAATTTTTAACCCTTATCTTGCTGAATATTCATCTAAGCCACAGCCATTTCTGTCTATCAACCAATCAAATTACTTGATGTAATTTATTGCTACAAATTCATAAACTGAATGCCAAACAGTGTAGATCCTGATCAGATGGCTTCTTAAGAAGCCATCTGATCTGGATCTACACTGTTTGCAAAGATAGGGGTTGTCGTGAACAGCAGGATAAAGGTTAAGACTTTTACAGTAGGCAGCATGAATAAAATATTCTACATGACCTGGGCATGAGATTCAGCCAGACGAGGCTCTCATAAGACTGTCTGTATGCACAGGCTAATCTATTGTAAGTTACAGGTCATGTTACAGGTTTTCCTCTGATGTGGCACAATACTTAGTATTGAAACTTATTTCACCAATAGAGAAGCCTCTGTAGTGTAGTGGTTATGCTACTCCCCTTGTAAAACCAGGGTTGCAGGATCGGTCCCCGGCTTCTCCAGACTTTCGGATGAGTTTTAAACCGAGGTCCTGTCTCCGTATGACCTAAGTTGATGGTGAGACGTAAAACTCATTCACTCATTTCACCAATAGAACTAGAACTTGAAATTAACCTTTATCCTGTCAGTTAAATTTATTTGCCATGCATATTTCTGACCATTGACCAGTCAATATACTTGATATAATAAAGTATCTGTTCAAATTCACAAACTGTATGGCAAACAGGCTTCTTCAGAAGCCATCTGATCTGGATCTACATTGTTTGGAAAGGTAGGTGTTGTTGGGTTAATATATAAATATCCCAAATTAAACTAAAGGAAACAAAAGATGGTGTTTAGCACGTTTATCCGACAGCATTTTCATTATTATCATATTTTTTTTTCTTATTTTCAAGCAAAAATTAAGACTTTATAATACACATGAATGGTCTACTAACCAAGCGAATCACATGAAATGATTTCCATCTGTTCAGTATCTGAAGGGTTTTTTAAAGTTGTATAGTAAAATTACACTATTGATTGATTGAGGTTTAATATCCCTGTCAACACTGTAAAGGTCATTTTGGAGACGTTGCTTCCAATTTTGTGGGACTTTTACCCAACACTGAGATGAAATGACATCTCAAGCCCTGCCACCCAATGAAACCAATAGGGTTTATAAACATGGACGGTCCGACTCGCGCTCACCGCTTTGCCTGGGCAGGCTTAGAGACTCTAAGCGGTTTACCAGTACTCAATGCGGGTCGGTTTCAGCTCTGCATGAAAGCATCATGCAGCCCATATATTTCTTCAAGCCCCAATGGGCGTGGGTCAGAAGGGTTATTTTTTTTTTTGGTTTGGGTTTTACGGCCCTTTCAAGATTATTTCACTCATATCGAGCCGATCGTTAATCATAGGTGGGCGAAAACCGGAGTACCCGGAGAAAAACCACCTGACCTTCCGTTGCAGAACTTGGCGTCTCACACGTGACCCGAGCGAGGCTCGAACCCACGGCGGTGGGAGACCTAATGACTAAGAGTCAGCGCTCTTATCCATTAGGCCACGGAGGCCCGTCAGAAGGGTTATTTAAAGTTAAAGTAAAATTATGCTATAATTAAGACTTTTCATGCTTTTAAACCATATTGAAAGGTTTGGGCTGTTCTTTATTCATGTTTCCTACACCCAGTGTCCTCTAGTAAGAGGCCACCTGTGGGACTGTTCAAAAGTGGTATTTTTAAGACCACTTTTGAACAGTCCCAGAGGTGGTGTTAACCCTTATCTTGCTGTTCACGACAACCCTTATCTTTGCAAACAGTGTAGATCCAGATCAGATGGCTTCTGAACAGGATCTACACTGTTTGGCATTTAGTTTATGAATTTGTAGCAATAAATTACATAAAGTAATTTGATTGGTTGATAGACAGAAATGGGTGCGGCGTAAGAGAATATTCAGCAAGAGAAGGGTTAATATTAGAATTTCACTGTATATTGCTTGAACACCTTTGAGACCATGAAAATGTGTTTGAGACGGGGGTAGTTTGAGTCACTGAGTTACGTCAGAACACAATAGGCATATCAACAGATAAGGTAGGTATTTTTTGGATAACTGACGGATAGTTTTCCTTATTTCTCCATATAAACCAATGTAGAAGGTATTTATTTGTACTGACTCGCTGAGGCGGTTCTAATGAATACTCATAACATAGGTTTTTATGGAGATTTGACAAAAACTATCCTTCAGTTATCACAAAATACAAACCGTATCTGTCACTATGAACAGCCAGGGATATCTCTCTGGTATTATCTTTAATAAAGACACTAGTTAGAATCACCTCATAGTGGTTAATAAACCAATGGCTTATCCAGGGCTTCTCCAGATTTTCAGTGGATCTTTAAAGTGAGGTCCAGACGCTATATACCCTTAGTTGTAGGTGAGACATTAAACTTAAACACACACACTCGTACAAAAGTTATGGCGTACCCAACAAGAGGGCCCAGAGGGCCCTGGTTCGCTCACCTGATCCAATGTATAACAAGTGGGCCCCGGGCAGGGTCAATTTTGGCCCCAGGGCTATAATTTGAACAATCTTGGTAGAAGTCCACAAGATGAAGCTTCATATCGAATATGAAAGACCTGGGCTTTCTGGTTTCAGAGAAGAAGATTTTAAAGGTTTACCCTGCATATAGAAGTCTATGTAAAACAAGATCAAAGACCTGGGCCTTGCGGTTTCAGAGAAGAAGATATTTAAAGATTTTCCCTATATAAGCCCATGTAAAACCAAAGGGCCCCCGTGCGGGGGGCATTTTTAGCTCCAGCACTATAATTTGAACAATCTTGGTAGGGGTCCACTAGATGAAGCTTCATACCAAATATCAAAGACCTGGGCCTTGCGGTTTCAGAGAAGAAGATATTTAAAGATTTTCCCTATATAAGCCTATGTAAAACAAAATGGCCCTGGTGCGGGGGCATTTTTGGCCCCAGCTCTATAATTTGAACAATCTTGGTAGGGGTCCACTAGATGAAGCTTCATACCAAATATCAAAGACCTGGGCCTTGCGGTTTCAGAGAGGAAGATTTTTCAAGATTTTCCCTTTATAAGCCCATGTAAAACCAAAGGGCCCATGCGCGGGGGCAATTTTAGCTCCAGCACTATAATTTGAACAATCTTGGTAGGGGTCCACTAGATAAAGCTTCATACCAAATATTAAAGACCTGGGCCTTGCGGTTTCAGAGAAGAAGATTTTTAAAGATTTTCCCTATATAAGCCCATGTAAAACCAAAGGCCCCCGTGCGGGGGCATTTTTGGCCCCAGCACTATAATTTGAACTATCTTGGTAGGGGTCCACTAGATGAAGCCTCAAACCAAATATCAAAGACCTGGGCCTTGCGGTTTCAGAGAAGATTTTTCAAGATTTTCCCTATATAAGCCCATGTAAAACCAAAGGGCCCCCGTGTGGGGGCATTTTTAGCTCCAGCACTATAATTTGAACAATCTTGGTAGGGGTCCACTAGATGAAGCTTCATACCAAATATCAAAGACCTGGGCCTTGTGGTTTCAGAGAAGAAGATTTTTAAAGATTTTCCCTATACAAGCCCATGTAAAACCAAAGGGCCCCCGTGCGGGGGCATTTTTGGCCACAGCATTATAATTTGAACAATCTTGGTAGGGGTCCACTAGATGAAGCTTCATACCAAATATCAAAGACCTGCGCCTTGCGGTTTCAGAGAAGAAGATTTTTTAAGTTTTCGGTGAAAAAAATCTATTTTTGGCTACTGTGACCTATATGTGCAACGGACCGGAACCATTTGAACAACTTTGAAAGGGGACCACCTAAGGATCATTCCTGTGAAGTTTGGTCAAAATCCGATCAGTGGTTTAGGAGGAGATGTCTTTTAAAGAAAAGTTTACGGCCGCACGGACGCACGCACGCACGCACGGACACACGACGGACGACGGACAAAAAGTGATCCCAAAAGCTCACCTTGTCACTAGGTGACAGGTGAGCTAATAAAACCAGATCAAGAGAAATCACAGGTGAAGCGAATGCAAATATGCTAAAAATAGTTACCCTCAATAAAGAAAGATTTAACTTACTTTTAAAATAGGCAGAGCATTCATCAAGCCTAAAATCTGTTTTCCTTTTGCTGAATGTTGTTAAGTGAAGCATACCTATTGCTTAAATCAACATACCATAAAATTTTAATGACATAGATGGATCAATGGTCGGTTATTACTAAGGTGAATTGGATCAATGACCAATACTTTGTTTATAAACTTCAATGACTAACGACTGTAGGTGTTTGTGTGTGTGTTTGAATTTTACGTCCCACCAATATCTAAGGCCATATGATATCCTGATTAAACTCAAATTTAACACGCTAAGCCAGATTTCAAGAAGATGACATTCTTGGGTTTTTTTTTTTTTTTTTTTTTTTTTTGCTGTTTTATTTTTTTTTTTTTTCAGAGAAAATCAGGCTTGACATTTCATTTGAATGGTCTGCCTTCTCTGAACAATGTCGCGCCTATGGGGGCGCAAAGTCACTCAACCATGATATGTAGGTCAAGGTCAAACATAGACCCTTGCACAAAAGTTTCCATTCCTAAATGCAAGCTTGTACTAAGTATCATTAAGCTCTAATAATTCTTGAGAAATGAACTTAACCATTAGGGTGAACGCTAGGGTGGTGGCAATATTTTACAATGTCGGTGAACCATGAAATGTAGGTCAAGGTCAAATATGGATGCTTGCATTTAAGTTGCCATCCATAGATACAAGTTTGTACCAAGTATCATTAATAAAGCTCTTATAGTTCTTGAGAAATAAACTTGACCATTAGGGTGAATGCTAGGGTGGTCGCAATATTTTACAAAGTCAGTGAACCATGAAATAAAGGTCAAGGTCAAATATGGATGCTTGCATTTAAGTTACCATACCCAGATACAAATTTGTACCAAGTATCATTAATGAAGCTCTTATAGTTCTTGAGATATAAACTTGAACCTCAGGGTGAACGCTAGGGTGGTCGCAATATTTTACAAAGTCAGTGAACCATGAAATGTAGGTCAAGGTCAAATATGGATGCTTGCATGTAAGTTGTCATCCCCAGATACAAGTTTGTACCAACTATCATTAATGAAGCTCTTATAGTTCTTGAGAAATAAACTTGAACCTCAGGGTGAACGCCAGGGTGGTCGCAGTATTTTACAAAGTCAGTGAACCATGAAATGTAGGTCAAGGTCAAATATGGATGCTTGCATGTAAGTTGTCATCCCCAGATACAAGTGTGTACCAACTATCATTAATGAAGCTCTTATAGTTCTTGAGAAATGAACTTGAACCTCAGGGTGAACGCTAGGGTGGTCGCAAATGTTGACGCCTTGACAAACGGACGGACGGATGAACGAACGGACAAACGGACGGAAAACCGGGTGCCTATATCGCGCCATGCTAATAGCAGGCGCGACAAAAATCAGAAAATAAGTATTTGAAATGATGTTTCCAGTTGTTGTATGGTGCTTTAAGGGTGAAATATCTTTTCAGATCTGAAAAAAAAGACCTACCTTCCTACCCACACATATGATGGGTAGGAGCACAGCAAACAAATGTTTTTTAAGGATGGCCTGAGCTAAGGATTCATTCAGTGAAATTGTTGTTCATTATATCGAATGTCAGGATAAAGAGGGTTGACTGTATATCATAATTGGTATTAAGTAACTTCATTGGCTGTTAGTCAGAAATGGGTGTGGCCTAATAATCTGTTCAGTAGGATAAGGGTTAAGAAAGATACGTGTTCATTTCGCTTTGGTCTTTTTTCATGAAATGAATTAAGCTTGGCTTGACAGGTTTTTTCTTCAGAAAACGTTTTTGTTTTGTTTGTGTTGTTTTACATCCCTGTAAACACTATTTGGGTCATTCTGCAGACATTTTGTGGGACTTTTATTTGTCACTGTTTTGAAATGACATCTCGAGCCCTACTGACCAAAGATACCACTAGGTTTTAAGTTGTCTGGTGTGCATCACTTCTCCTGGACAGGCTTAGACCAACTAAGTGGTTTACCAACAGTCAATTTATTTCTCCAAGCCAAAGCCCCCGCCCATAGGGGCTTGAAGAAATATATGGGCTGCATGATGCTTCCACACAGAGCTGAATCCGGCCCGCACACTAGTACTGGTAAACCGCTTAGAGGATCTAAGCCTGTCCAGGAACCCCTGTGCGAGGCGGACCGTCCATGCTAATAAACCCTATTGGTTTCATTGGGCGACAGGGCTTGAGATGTCATATCATCTCAATGTCGGGTAAAAGTCCCACAAAATTGGAAGCAACGTCTCCAAAATGACCTTTACAGTGTTGAAGGGGACGTTGAACCTCAAATCAAACAAACAAACAAAATTTCTCCAAGCCAGATGAGTGGGAGCACTGTATTAAACATTACTGGCCGGTGATTATATAGATACATAGATATACCGCCCATTACTTTCAGTAATAAATTTGGCAGTTTTTCTCATAAACTTGTTTGTTTGGAATTTAACAACCCAATCAACACTGTATTGGTCATAATGGAGCTGGTCAGCTTAACCTTTAACCTGCTGAATATTCAATTAAGCCACACTCATTTCTGACTTTGAACCAATCAGATTACTTGATGCAGCTTATTTCTACATATTCATAAACTGAATGTAAAACTGTGTAGATCCTGATCAGATGGCTTCTTCAGAAGCCATCTGATCTGGATCTACACTGTTTGCAAAGATAGGGCTTGTCGCCTACAGCAGTGTAAAGGTTAACCTAACTGCTGTAAAAATCCTAAACATTCGGACATCTTTAGGACTTGCTGTAATTCTCCTAAAATTTTAACAAATTGTTTCATGATCAAGCAAGGGGTCTAAAAGTTGCAAACGGAATGGCAAACAGTGCAGACTGTCGCTAAGTGTGCGAACATTGAACTTTCCTTATCGTTCTGTACTGATTTCACCTTCACTCCGTCATTATTGTAATGTTCACGTGCATAATATGAAGCTCCGGCGGAGCTTCATTTGTTTCACGTGCTAGATGCATTTGATTCACGGGCTACATTTAATTCACGTGCTGCATGAATAGTTTGTGCAGTTTTAGCACCTTAAAACAGGTATATAAACTAAGCATTTGGGTGCTTGTCAGTGGCATTCTAAAACGGAATAAAGGTGAATTCAGGTGTGTTGCTGTGGGAAAAAAAATTAAAAAAGGAGTATTGTTGTTTACTTGGATTAAAATTAAATTCCATTGTCGTGGAGATAACAAGGCTTCGAGTCACAAAAAGATCTCTGCGACAGAAGTTTGGTGCCGGAACCCGGGAGCAGACACAGGAAACAAAAAGGTACGTGCATTAAATTACGTTTAGCGTGTACAGTGTACGTGTTTCCAAAGTGCCAGCTACAAAATGGCTGCAAATGTGCCTTACTTGAAGGGTGTTCGAACGAGATACGTGAACATCCTAAAGAAAGAAATAAATATTGCCTGTGATTTGTTGGCAATTGATACAGACCTGTTTGATGAGGCGGAGCTCATTTTTAAGATCAACAATTGTGTACAACGACTGCAATTATATGGTGACAAAGTTGAGAATCAAACTGAGAAGTTGGCGGAGGCTGTTGGAGACTCTGATACAGAGTTGACCGACTTACTTATAACAGAAAATGAAACTGTGTGTGATAAAGCAATTGAGTGTTCATTACATTTGAAACAAATGGAAGAAGGCATTGCAGTCAAAAAAGTGCACTTGGTTGAAGACAAAGAAAAATATGGAATGGATCAAATAATTGGATTGCAAAAGCAAATGAATGAAATTGTAAAGAACCAAATGAAACAGCAACACGAGTTTATGGAGAAACAAGAACGGAGGGAAAAAGAGTTAGCAACAACAGTGAAATTACCAAAGCTGGACATGCTTACTTTCTCTGGCGACAAACTTAAGTGGTCCGAATTTTGGGACGCCTTTGAAAATGCTGTTCATAACAATAAGAAGATATCGAGCATAGAGAAATTCAATTACCTGAAAAGTAAAGTAAGTGGGGAAGCCAGAGGTGCTATACAAGGGTTGGCTTTATCAAAGGAAAATTACGAAGTTGCCATTGGTATCCTGAAAGAGAGATTTGGCAACAAACAGGAGGTAATAGACCTTCATTATAATCAAATGATCAGTTTGACCCCAGCCATAAATAGGACAAGCAACTTACGGAACTTGCAAGACACCATGGAAAAACATCTCCGTAGTCTTGAAAGTTTAAAACAAGATGTGAACCAGGACGTGTTTGTATCCATGATACGGGCAAAATTGCCAGAGGAAGTGCTCCTTCAACTGGAGATGCAACACGGAGCTAACAAGAAGTGGACAGTTGACTCATTGCGATACAGACTGCATGAGTACATAACAGCTCGAGAACATTCAGAAAAGAAAGGCAATTCGACTGAATCCCTGTTCAAAAGGAACAACCAAACCCAACCTGATAACCGACCAAGGTCTGGCCCTGCAATGAGTAATAACAGCAGACAGTTTTACAATCAGACAGACCGGAAGACGCCATTCTCGCCAACTTCGCAAGGTAAACAGGCATCAAGTTCTAAATCATTTATAGGCTCGGCGGATTGTCTGCAACGGAAGGTCAGGTGGTTTTTCTCCGGGTACTCCGGTTTTCGCCCACCTCTGATTAACGATCGGCTCGATATGAGTGAAATAATCTTGAAAGGGCCGTAAAACCCAAACCAAAAAAAAAAAAAAATAGGCTCGGCGGAGGCATTAGTTGCCAACACCAATCAGCCTTCTGCTACAAGATATTACGACCAGTGCAGATTTTGTGAACAAAGACACTGGAGCGATGAATGTCCTAAATATAGAACAGTTGCTGAAAGGAAAAAGCAACTAAAAGGCAGCTGCTTTAAGTGTTTAAAACCAGGACACAAAGCCAAAGACTGCAAAAAAGGAAAGACATGTGTTCATTGTGGTGAAGTGAATGATCATCACCGGAGTTTGTGCCAGAAGAAATTCAGTTCGAACACTTCAAGTACTCACCTTACAGAGGAAGTAGTTGAGTTACCGACAGAAAATGCTGCCTATGCCAGTGAAAATGCACTTGTTTCATCTGGAGAGATGGTACTAATGCAGACAGCAAAAACGGAGATTAAAAGTCAGTATAATTCAAGATGTGAAAAAGTTCGAATTCTTTTGGACTCCGGCTCACAAAGAACATATGTGTCAGAAAGTTTAGCGGGGAAGTTACAGCTTAAAAGAGAATCTGAGGAATCGATCAATTTAGTTACATTTGGCAGTAACAAACCAAAGTCAATTAAGACCTCACAGACAAGATTGAGCATTAAACTAAACAATGGACAATATCTAGATATAACTGCCAATATTGTGCCTGTTATTAGTGGATCCGTTCAGCGAAAAGCTTTGAAGTTTTGTGATTCTCAAAATATAGACCATCTTGTAAGGAGCCTTGATATGGCGGACACAATTCCATCCGAAACAGAGTCTGCTGATGTTGAGTTACTTGTGGGTAATGATTATTACCTAGATATCATTCTGACTCAGAAAATTGAAGTGCAGCCAGGCCTTTATCTCCTTGCTTCCAAGCTTGGATGGATATTAACAGGACGTACAACTGAAGGTGTGTCTAATCAAGAAGAAACAAGTATGTTGACTTTGACTTATGGGACAAACATAACATCAACGAGTGTATTTCAAAGTGTTGACAATGTCATACCTACCAAACCAGATCTTGAAGATTTCTGGAACATTGAAAGCATTGGGATTCTTGATAATCTGATTACAACAAATGACGAGCTGGCAAAGAAACGTTTCAAAGAAACTTTGACCTTTAAGGACGGTCGGTATCAAGTTACTTGGCCATGGAAGGAAGAAATACCGGATTTACCCCTTAACCGAGAGCTCGCAATAGGTCGATTGAAGTCAAACGTAGCACGAATGAGACATAAACCTGAGTTAATGAAGCAGTACAACACGATTATACAGGACCAATTGAACAAGGGGGTCATTGAAAAGGCTGACTACACATTGGTGAATGGACCAAGGCATTACCTGCCTCACCACACAGTTATCAATCCACATAAACCCACCACTAAACTTCGGGTAGTGTACGATGCTTCTGCCAAGACCAGGAAAGAGTACAACAGCTTGAATGATTGTCTCTACAGAGGGCCAGTCATGTTGAACGATCTGTGTGGGTTGTTGATGAGATTTAGGTTACACCAAATAGCTATCGTTGCCGACTTAGAGAAAGCTTTTCTTCAAATAGGGCTGCAACCTAGCCAGAGAGATGTGACTAGATTTGTGTGGTTAAAGGAGAAACTAGAGTTGAAAGTGATAACCTACAAGAGTATAGATTCTGTCGAGTTCCATTTGGTCTTATTTCAAGTCCATTTCTGTTGGGAGCAACGATTGAAAGTCATTTGGACTCATATGAAAACGAAATTGCAACGAAACTGAAAACGGATATATACGTTGACAATTTGATCACAGGAACAAATGATGTAGAGCAAGCAATTCATCTTTATCGCAGTGCAAAATCGATCTTCAAAGACGCGTCAATGAACCTGCGTGAATGGATTTCAAGTAACAGTGAAGTGAACAAGGTCATAGATAGTGCTGATAGTGTATGTTGTGATGCAGTGAAGGTTCTAGGTCATACATGGCATATCGAGAGTGATTCTATTTCTATGACGAAACCGAATATGCTGTTTGAGTCAACAAGTGCCAGCAAAAGGAACATATTAAAAGAAATTGCATCAGTGTTCGATCCCCTAGGGCTGTGTTCTCCCTTGATACTGAAGGGTAAGGTGTTACTTCAAACATTGTGGAACAAACATCTTGAATGGGATGATTCTCTGGACAAGGAAGACTTTGAGGTGTGGTCAACAATACGTTTGGAGGTTTCTAGATTATCAGAACTTCAGGTCAGACGCTGTATTGCCATAAATGGGGATACTGAGGACATCAACTATCACCTTATCTGTTTCTGTGATGCTTCAAATCACGCCTATGCGGCTGTAGTGTATCTACTCCAAACTAGCGGAAAACATAAATCAAAGGCAGATCTCATCTTTTCAAAAACAAGGTTGGCTCCGATAAAGAAGATGACAATACCAAGGTTGGAGCTGATGGCTGTACTTATTGGAGTGAGGTGGTTGAGGTTTGTCAAGGAACAACTGAAAGTATTCATTGAAAGCACCTACCTGTGGACAGATTCTCAGTGTGTTCTGAGATGGATAAATTCTGAAAAGGAGCTATCCGTGTTCGTGCGAAACAGAGTTCAGGAAATAAATCGAGAAGGTGATATTGTGTTTCGTTATGTTTCTACAACTGAAAACCCAGCAGATGTAGCGACACGTGGAACTACTGTACCAAAACTCCAGGAAAACAGTCTTTGGTGGTACGGACCGAGCTGGTTGACAGTAGCGGAGCAAGAATGGCCAAACTCAGCAATTGAGAATAATGAACAAATAAATGCTCAGTATGAGACAGAATTAAAGAAAGCAAAGTCAGTGAAAGAAACGGGATTGCTTAACACACCTAAAGCTGTTAATGGACCAACAACTTTTGGTCTCAGAAAGTGTACTCCGCTTGGAATTGAAAGTGAAAGATATTCATCGATTACAAATTTGCTGAGAGTGACAGCCTTGGCACTTCGTTTCATCAACAAACTGAGGAAATCAAGCAGTCTGAGAGGATCTGTTTCAAGTTCAGAAATGTGTGCGGCTGAAAATATGTGGGTGAAACATGTTCAGAGAAAGAACTACCAAGAAGTGTTTGATTCAATTGCAACGGACAAACCAAATAACTTGAAAAAGCAGTTGGGTCTCTATCTTGACGCAGATGGAATACTGCGTTGTAAAGGTAGAATAGATCAAGCCAACATAAGTGAAAGTGCAAGACGACCCGTGTTACTACCCAAAAATGAAAGATTTACACATCTTATGATTGAAAAAGTACACAAGCAAAGCTTACACAGTGGTGTGTCTCAGTGTCTGAGTCAAATAAGACACAAGTACTGGATACCACACGGAAGAGCGGCAGTGAAGAGTGTTATTCAGTCATGCTTAGTTTGCCGTCGTCACGAAGGAGGACCTTACAAACTACCTGCTATGCCTCCTTTCCCTGGAAAGCGGATAAGAGAGGCAACACCATTTTCGAGGACAGGACTAGACTATTTAGGACCCCTATATATAAGAACAAATGAAGGAACAAATAAAGTATGGGTGTGCCTATTTACGTGCCTTGTTATTCGAGCTGTACATCTAGAACTAGTACTAGATATGACTACAGAAGAATTTCTTCTCGCTTTGCGCCGATTCATTTCTCAGAGAGGCTCTCCAGTGGAGATAGTGAGTGATAACGCTCTTACATTCAAATCTGCAGATACAACATTACAGAAGATATGGAAGAATGTTACCAAACATGAAGATGTTCAAAGCTATGTGTCAAACGAAGGAATCAGATGGTCTTTCATAGTGGAGCTAGCGCCCTGGATGGGCGGATTTTATGAAAGACTCGTGGGTCTAGTAAAGAGAGCATTGCGGAAAACTATCCAGAGAAACCTTCTCACCCTCATACAGTTACAAACACTTCTAAAAGAAGCAGAAACAACCATAAATGCAAGGCCACTCGTTTATGTAGGAGATGACTTGGAATCGAATATAACGTTGACTCCAAGACATTTTCTATCACTGAACACCTACACAGGAATTCCAGAGCTGGAACAAGATGAAAATGACCCGGATTATAATCCGTATGAAAGCTCTGCTGAGAGACTCTTGAAGATATGGAAAAAGGGGCAAAGGTTATTAAATACATTTTGGAAGGTGTGGCGCGATGAATACCTTCTCAGCTTACGTGAAAGAACGCAGACTTCGCTGAAATCAGGACGGATACAATCACAGCTGTTTCCCAGTGTTGGTCACGTAGTGTTGATAAAGGACGATATTCCTCGTGGGAGCTGGAGACTGGGAAAAATAGTATCGCTTGTCACTTCTCTTGATGGGAATGTTCGGTCTGCTATAGAGCTGGGTATCGCCAGTAAAAATGTATCACGATACTATTGCGATACCAGACAGGCGATACGATACAGTATCACGATACTTGCTTCGTATAGATTTGCTATGTTTATTAGGTAAATTTGGACTTTTGTTGTAGAGTAGAAAACAGAGTTTCCTGTTCAATAACAACACGATCGTTTATTAAGTATGTCCTTATATTTATATGCAATAAAATAAAATAATGACTTGACAAAAACAAAATGTTTCCATACTTGTCAGTGTTTTAAATGCCGATCTGGCACAGTGTCCAGTTCAGCATCCATTGTTTATATATGTATGTAAGCAGCGACCGCTTGTATCAACAATAAAACGGTAATTATGATGACTTTGCAGGTCCATAACATCCCGTCAGCCACACAAACTTATTTCGGAAGCAACAGTTTTGAATAAATCTGAATGGCATAACTCAAAATATCAACAAAACTTATATAGCACATGGGTCTATACTGTTGGTTCCAGTAGTTACTGTATCCTGGTAGATACATCAACTGTTTTTATTGGATATAAGCAGCACCTTTTGGATACAGATTTTTTATTGGCATAAGCACCTCAGAAAAATATGTACCGGTATCTCTTGTGTTTCAGACGTTTGTTGATATAACGCAAAAGTATCGTCAAGTATCGATACACGGAATTAGTATCGCGATACAGTATCGCCAGCAAAAATATCACGATATATCGATGCATCGATGATATCGCCCCAGCTCTAGTCTGCTAAGGTGTCGCTGTGTTCTGGACGTGTCATTGCTCGTCCATTGAATCTCTTGTACCCAGTTGAAACATCGAACAATTGCACAAGTGAACCTGAGAGTAATGACTCGAGTATTTCTCAAGGATCAGTATCCAAGGAACATGAAACGAAAGATCGCACTGGGAGAGCTGCAGCAAAACAAGCAAGAGAAAAAATAAAACAATCATTGTGTCAGTAAACAGCAATTCAGTATTGCTCATTGAAGTGTAAATACATCGTGTAAATAAGTGATATCCTGTGATTCACATGATATTTAAAAATGATAAATCAGTGTGCATCCCGTGCATAAAATTGTATTTTCATGCATTCTGGCGGAGCTGTGTTGTAGTAGTTTTACAAGTTAAAAATTCCGTGCATTAAATGGTGTGTTCATGCATTCTGGCGGAGCTGTGTTGTAGTAGTTTTACAAGTTAAAAATTCCGTGCATTAAATGGTGTGTTCATGCATTCTGGCGGAGCTGTGTTGTAGTAGTTTTACAAGTTAAAAATCCCGTGCATTAAATTGTGTGTTCATTCATTCTGGCGGAGATGTATTGTAGTATGTTTACAAGTTACAAATCCCGTGCATTAAATTTTGTGTTCATTCATTCTGGCGGAGCTGTGTCGTAGTGTATTTACCTGTAAGATAGTCCGTGCATGGACAGTGTGTATATGTAAGCGGAGCACTTAGCTGGTGTCACATATTTCGTTTACGGTTCCAAAAAGCGTGCAAATCAGGACTTTACTTGCATAGTTATAGTGGAGATATACATTTGGAAATAGTTTTGCGGTGGTGTATCTGTTTGGAAAGTTACATACAAGAGAGAATTCTTGTCTTTTGAAACCTCAGCATGTCGCTGTTCAAATGTAGTCAATGCCACAATACCTACAAGTATGACAGAAACCTGAAACGTCACATCCGGGAATCTCATGAAGACATAGATTTCTGGTTCTGTGCTATTGGTAATTGTGTCAAAAAGTATGTGCGACGGAGCTACCTTTCAAAACATTTGATAAACAAACATGGCTATGATAAACTTAAAGCGCATGAAACGGCGTGTAAGGCCCCTCGTGGAATCATTGATAGGGAGGCTTACTACGACAAAGAAAGTGAAGATGATACTGTGTTTGATTTGATTGGAGAAATGAACGCGGCTGAATACGGGGAACGATACATGACGACCATCTCTGAGTTCAATGTACAGGATCAAAGCAGCTGCGCTTCTGTGTCGGTTGAGATTAACGGTGAAACGAGTAGTGTTGATTCTAATAACAGTGGAAACGGTGCGGTGTTAGTGGGAAGTGTTGAGTATAGTGATATAACGGATTCAGATATGTCGGATGTAAATGACGCTGAGGTGAAAGCTAATGAAGTGGAGTCAAGTGTAGATTCGGTGCGTGACGATGCTGTGAACGGGGTGATTAATGATGATGACAACGAAAGTGTAGAGACAGTGCTAGATTATAACGATTGTGTTTCAAGTGACGGATATACTGAAATGGATGAAAACAACAATGAAAAAGACGATCAGACGAACGAGACGACAACAAATGATGTTGAGGTGATCGTCATCGATAGCGATGACGAAAAGGCGATCGACGTTTCACAGATGAGGACAAAAACACAAACATTTTATAACTTATATAGAAAGCAGACACGATATATTGGCGATAAAGTCATTGATGTAATAATTACTACAGTCAAGGAATACGACGAACATATTGAGTAAATACTCGTACTCCATTCTTCAACCCTCCGGTGGGAGTGTCGCTAAGTGTGCGAACATTGAACTTTCCTTATCGTTCTGTACTGATTTCACCTTCACTCCGTCATTATTGTAATGTTCACGTGCATAATATGAAGCTCCGGCGGAGCTTCATTTGTTTCACGTGCTAGATGCATTTGATTCACGGGCTACATTTAATTCACGTGCTGCATGAATAGTTTGTGCAGTTTTAGCACCTTAAAACAGGTATATAAACTAAGCATTTGGGTGCTTGTCAGTGGCATTCTAAAACGGAATAAAGGTGAATTCAGGTGTGTTGCTGTGGGAAAAAAAATTAAAAAAGGAGTATTGTTGTTTACTTGGATTAAAATTAAATTCCATTGTCGTGGAGATAACAAGGCTTCGAGTCACAAAAAGATCTCTGCGACACAGACCCTGATCAGACTGCTCCTTTAGGAGCAGCCTGATCTGGGTCTGTACTGTTTGCTTAGGCCTATGTCTTTACTTAGAATCATTACAGCACCTTTTTATCACATATCATCATTGAGACAGACAGGTCTAAGCAAACAGTGCAGTGTTTGGATGTGAAACTAATAATTAAAATTAAAGGAGCATTACAGTAAGTTCTCAAGGTGTCTGAATGTTTTGGATGTTTTAAGTGCGAGTACAGTGCACAACTGAAGAGAATCATTGAAAAACCACCTACCTCATCCCGGGTTTTATTGTACTGTCCAGCCTCTCAGCAGTCTCAGAAGCAGTAGCTGTTTCCATGGTGATTAAAATAAATAATCCACTCAAAATGTCTTCTTTTGAACGTCTTCACAATTATCTCCTATGAATTCTCAGTCTTAAATACAGTCATACTGGGCTGAAAAAGAATCAAACTGGATCATCGATTCTGTGATTATAACATATTTTAAGCCTTAAAAGTGTTACAGAAATTTTTAGAGCAGACTTGACCCAGCAGCCTGATTCAAATAAAATGTCAGGCTAACTGTTCTGAACAATAAAAAAGATACATTTTAACCCTTATCTTGCTGAATATTCGATGTAGCCACACCCATTTCTGTCTATCAACCAATCAAATTGCTTGATGTAATTTATTCCAACAAATTCATAAACTGATTGTCAAACACTGTAAATCCTGATCAGATGGCTGAAGCCATCTGATCTGGATCTACACTGTTTGCAAAGATAGGGGTTGTCGTGAACAGCAAGATAAGGGTTAAAATGTTGTCCACTTTGCAAATTTATTCGGTGCTCACTCACTCACTCAAGGATTGATATTGGATCCTACAGTATTTTTTCTTTTTCTTTTTTTTGACAGCTGTCACAGTCGTGATCTTTATCCTGCTGTTGATCCAAACATCATTAATTTCACTCAAGCGTAATCTTCTCAGAGCCCAAGATAAGAGGGGATATCCACATATTCTTTTTAGTATTTCTGCATGGAAATATTTGTTGTGGGTACTCGACTGAAGCATCTCCCTGAGGTGCTTCTAATAAGTACCCACAACATATATTTTAGCACAGGAATAAGAACAATATCAGTACTTTTCGGTTGAAAAAAAAATCAGATGAAAAAACATTTAACCCATTAAGTACCAGAAACCCCAAAATGGGTACCCTAGCAAACAGTGCAGGCCCAGATCAGACGCCGCAGAACGCGGCGTCTGATCAGAGCCTACACTGTTTGCAAAAAGTTAAGCCATTTGAAGAAAATACAACCTGACACCCCTAAATTTTGAAATGGTCTCCTGCTGTATATAAGGAGGAAGATTCCATTTGGTAAACAAGAGGGCCATGATGGCCCTGGATCGCTCACCTGATCCATAGTGTAACAAGTGGGCCCCAGAGAGGGCCATTATTGGCCCCAGGGCTTTAATGTACATAATGTTGAGGGAGGTCTTAAAGGTGAAGCTTCATACCAAACATCAACAAAGGCTAAAATTTGAACAATCTTGTCAAAGGTCCACTAGATGAAGCTACACATCAAATATCAAAGACCTGGGCCTAGCGGTTTCAGAGAAGAAGATTTTTAAAGATTTTGCCTATATAAGCCTATGTAAAATAAAAGGGCCACGGGACAGGGGCATTTTTTGCCCCAGCACTATAGTTTGAACAATCTTGGTAGGGGTCCACTAGATGAAGCTTCATACCAAATATCAAAGTTCTGGGCCTTGTGGTTTCAGAGAAGAAGATTTTTAAAGATTTTCCCTATATAAGCCTATGTAAAACCAAAGGGCCCCGTGGCAGGGGGGGATTTTTTGTCCCAGCACTATAATTTGAACAATCTTGGTAGGGGTCCACTAGACGAAGCTTCATACCAAATATCAAAGTCCTGGGCCTTGTGGTTTCAGAGAAGAAGATTTTTAAAGATTTTCCCTATATAAGCCTATGTAAAACCAAAGGGCCCCGGGGCAGGGGCATTTTTGGCCCCAGCACTAAAATTGGAACAATCTTGGTAGGGGTCCACTAGATGAAGCTTCATACCAAATATCAAAGTCCTGGGCCTTGTGGTTTTAGAGAAGAAAATTTTTAAAGATTTTCCCTATATAAGCCTATGTAAAACCAAAGGGCCCCGTGGCGGGGGCATTTTTGGCCCCAGCACTATAATTTGAACAATCTTGGTAGGGGTCCACTAGATGAAGCTTCATACCAAATATATAAGACCTGGGCCTTGTGGTTTCAGAGAAGAAGATTTTTAAAAATTTTCCCTATATAAGCCAATGTAAAAGCAAAGGGCCCCGTGGCGGGGGCATTTTTGTCCCAGCACTAAAATTTGAACAATCTTGGTAGGGGTCCACTAGATGAAGCTTCATACCAAATATCAAAGTCCTGGGCCTTGTGGTTTCAGAAAAGAAAATTTTTAAAGATTTTCCCTATATAAGCCCATGTAAAACCAAAGGGCCCCGTGGCGGGGG
Source organism: Lucinisca nassula (assembly GCA_963580285.1). Lineage (NCBI taxonomy): Eukaryota > Metazoa > Mollusca > Bivalvia > Lucinida > Lucinidae > Lucinisca > Lucinisca nassula. The sequence continues at coordinate 154,363,959 of OY757018.1, forward strand.
CATTTTTTGTCCCAGCACTAAAATTTGAACAATCTTGGTAGGGGTCCACTAGATGAAGCTTCATACCAAATATCAAAGACCTGGGCCTTGTGGTTTCAGAGAAGAAGATTTTTTAAGATTTTCCCTATATAAGCCTATGTAAAACCAAAGGGCCCCGGGGCGGGGGCATTTTTGGCCCCAGCACTGTAATTTGAACAATCTTGGTAGGGGTCAACTAGATGAAGCTTCATACCAAATATCAAAGACCTGGGCCTTGTGGTTTCAGAGAAGAAGATTTTTAAAGATTTTCCCTATATAAGCCAATGTAAAACCAAAGGGCCCCGTGGCGGGGGCATTTTTTGTCCCAGCACTATAATTTGAACAATCTTGGTAGGGGTCCACTAGATGAAGCTTCATACCAAATATCAAAGTCCTGGGCCTTGTGGTTTCAGAGTAGAAGATTTTTGAAGATTTTCCCTATATAAGCCTATGTAAAACCAAAGGGCCCTGGGGCGGGGGCATTTTTGGCCCCAGCACTATAATTTGAACAATCTTGGTAGGGGTCCACTAGATGAAGCTTCATACCAAATATCAAAGACCTGGGCCTTGTGGTTTCAGAGAAGAAGATTTTTAAAGATTTTCCCTATATAAGCCAATGTAAAACCAAAGGGCCCCGTGGCGGGGGCATTTTTCGTCCCAGCACTCAAATTTGAACAATCTTGGTAGGGGTCCACTAGATGAAGCTTCATACCAAATATCAAAGTCCTGGGCCTTGTGGTTTCAGAGAAGAAGATTTTTAAAGATTTTCCCTATATAAGCCTATGTAAAACCAAAGGGCCCCCGTGCGGGGGCATTTTTGGCCCCAGCACTATAATTTGAACAATCTTGGTAGGGGTCCACTAGATGAAGCTTCATACCAAATAACAAAGACCTGGGCCTTGTGGTTTCAGAGAAGAAGATTTTTTAAGTTTTTGGTGAAAAAAATCTGTTTTTGGCTCCTGTGACCTAGATGTGCAACGGACCGGAACCATTTGACCCATATTCAAACTTGACCGAGATATTGTCATGATGATCATTCTGAGCAAGTTTGATTAAGATTGGACCAAAATTGTGGCCCCTAGGGTGTTCACAAGGTTTTTATATGATTTGACCCGCTGACCTACTTTTTAACCCGATATGACCCATATTCGAACTGGACTGAAATATTGTCACAATGGTCATTCTGAGCAAGTTTCATGATAATTGGACCAAAACAGTGGCCTTCAGAGTGTTCACAAGGTTTTTCTATGATTTGACCTACTGACCTACTTTTTGACCGGACATGACCCATATTCGAACTTGACCAAGATATTGTCATGATGATCATTCTGAGCAAGTTTGATTATGATTGGACCAAAATTGTGGCCTCTAGGGTGTTCACAAGGTTTTTCTATTATTTGACCCGCTGACCTACTTTTTAAGCCGACATGATCCATATTCAAACTTCACTAAAATATTGTCACAATGATCATTCTGAGCAAGTTTGATGATGATTGGACCAAAATTGTGGCCTCTCGAGTGTTCACAAGGTTTTTCTATGATTTGACCTACTGACCTACTTTTTTACCCGACATGACCCAAATTCGAACTTGACCGAGATATTGTCATGATTATCATTCTGAGCAAGTTTGATGATAATTGGACCAAAACTGTGGCCTCTAGTGTGTTCACAAGAAAAAGTTTACGCACGACGGACGACGGACGACGCACGACGACGCCGGACATCTTACTGTCACAAAAGCTCACCATGACCTTCGGTCAGGTGAGCTAAAAAGGGTTAATACCTGGAGCTATGTTTCTTCTACATTATTTCCACACCTAATGCATGTGGAAAATGTAGATCCTAATCAGACTTCTCTTAAAATGATGACACTGAAGGATATTTACATTCTTGGTTTGTTTGTTATGAATTCAAATGACCTAGTCAACAGGCTGGTTAGTTAACTCAAGCATACTTTTTCCAAGGCAAGCTTAGTCATTCTGAAAGTGTTAACCAGTACAGTATTATTTCAGTGGTGATCTTGAAGCATGTGCCTTATCTACGCATCCCGGGAAGGGACATGCATTTTTGTTTTAATATGTTGTGCAAACAAGATAATATCTTGTGCGCACAAGATATTAAGTTGTGCGAACAAGATAATTATTATCTTGTGCACACAAGAGCACACAAGATATTATGTCGTGAGTGAGTGAGTGTTTGAGTTTTACATCCCACCAACAGCTAAGGTCATACGGAGACGGGACCTCAGTTTAAAGACTCATCAGAAAGTCTGGAGAAGCCCGAGATCAATCCAGTGATCCCTGGTTTACAAGGGAAGTAGCGTAACGACTACACCACAGAGGCTTCTATACATTATGTTGTCCGCACAAGATATATTTTGTTGTCTCCACAAGATAAATTATGTTGTCTGCACAGTGCACAATATAATATGTTGTGCACACAACATATTATCTTGTGCACACAATATAATACCTTGTTCGCACAACTTAATATCCTATTTGCACAACATATTATGTTGTTTGCACAACATAGATCTTTTGTGGACAAAATATCTTATGCGTCTGATTAAATTGTGCTAACAAGATACGAGGACTGTTCAAATATGAATGCAAGTAGAATGTTTTCTCATGCACTAATGCAAAAATCACCTGGAAATAAATATCACAGCGTAGTAAAACATTTTACCTATACATTGATACCAAACCTGTTAAAATCCGTCCACTTTAGCCATGCATATCATTCGATAAACACTGTCTACTCTTGTATACTAATACAAACATGGTTGGAAGAAGGTCAGAGTACGCCATTGAAATACGGTCCTATATTAAGAATGGTTGTATTCTTGGTATACGATGCAAAGACATTTTTGATGAAATATGTTCGGATTATGGGCATAATGAAATGTCTTTTCCAACAGTTTTTCGTTGGGGTAAGAAATTCAGCTGTGGGCTAGGCTCAACAGAAGATGCACCACATGATCGTCGGCCAAAAAGAGCAACATCTGCCAAGATGGTTGCTAAAGTGAAAGAAATAGTTGAAACCGATGCACGATACACCACTAGGCAAATAGCTAGTATGGTTGGCATCTCATTAGGAGCAGCTCGTACAATTCTGAAACGGGATTTGAAAACAAGAGGGCCATGATGGCCCTGGATCGCTCACCTGATCCATAGTGTAACAAGTGGGCCCCAGAGAGGGCCATTATTGGCCCCAGGGTTTTAATGTGCATAATGTTGAGGGAGGTCTTAAAGGTGAAGCTTCATACCAAACATCAACAAAGGCTATAATTAGAACAATCTTGGCAAAGGTCCACTAGATAAAGCTACACATCAAATTTCAAAGACCTGGGCCTTGCAGTTTCAGAGAAGAAGATTTTTTTTAAAGATATTCCCTACATAAGCCTATGCAAAACCAAATGGCCCCAGGGCTATATAAATCTATGTAAAAACAAAGGGCCCCGGCCCGGGGTGGGGGCATTTGTGGCCCCAGGGCTATAATTTGAACAATCTTGGTAGAGGTCCACTAGATAAAGCTCCATACTAAATATCAAAGGCCTTGGCCTTGCAGTTTCAGAGAAGATTTTTAAAGATTTCCCTATATAAGTCTATGCAAAACCAAAGGGCCCCGGAGCGGGGACATTTTTGGTACCAGGGCTATAATTTGAATAATTTTGATAGAGGTCCACTAGATGCAGCTTCATACCAAATATCAAAGACCCAGGCCTTGTGGTTTCAGAGAAGAAGATTTTTGAAGATTTTCCCCATGTAAGTCTATGTAAAACCATAGGGCCCCAGAGTGGGGGCATTTTTGGCCCCAGGGCTATAATTTTAACAATCTTGGTAGAGGTCCATTAGATGCAACTTCATACCAAATTTCAAAGTCCTGGGCCTTGTGGTTTCAGAGAAGATTTTTAAAGATTATCCCTATATAAGTCTATGTAAAACCAAAGGGCCCCGGGACGGGGCCACTTTTGGCCCCAGCACTATAATTTGAATCATCTTGGTAGGGGTCCTTTAGAAGAAGCTTCATACCAAATATAAAAGACCTAGGCCTTGTGGTTTCAGAGAAGAAGATTTTTAAAGATTTTCCCTATATAAGTCTATGTAAAACCAAAGGGCCCCTGAGCGGGGGCATTTTTGGCCCAAGGGCTATAATTTGAACAATCTTGGTAGGGGTCCACTAGATGAAGCTTCATACAAAATATCAAAGTCCTGGGCCTTGCGGTTTCAGAGAAGAAGATTTTTAAAGATTTTCCCTATATAAGGCCATGTAAAACCAAAGGGTCCCAGTCGGAGGCTTTTTTTGCCCCAGCACTATAATTTGAACAATCTTGGTAGGGGTCCACTAGATAAAGCTTAATTCCAAATATCAAAGTCCTGGGCCTTGCAGTTTCAGAGCAGAAGATTTTAAAGATTTTCCCTATATAAGCCTATGTAAAACCAAAGGGCCCGGCGGCGGGGACATTTTTGGCCTCAGCACTATCATTTGAATAATCTTGTTAGGGGTCTTTTAGATGAAGCTTCATACCAAATATAAAAGACCTAGGCCTTGTGGTTTCAGAGAAAAGGATTTTTAAAGATTTTCCCTATATAAGTCTATGTAAAAACAAAGGGCCCCTGAGCGGGGGCATTTTTGGCCCAAGGGCGATAGTTTGAACAATCTTGGTAGAGGTCCATTGGATGAAGCTTCATTCTAAATATCAAAGTCCTGGACCTTGCGGTTTCAGAGAAGAAGATTTTTAAAGATTTTCCCTATATAAGTCTATGTAAAACCAAAGGGCCCCTGAGCAGGGGGATTTTTGGCCCAAGGGCTATAATTTGAACAATCTTGGTAGGGGTCCACTAGATGAAGCTTCATACAAAATATCAAAGTCCTGGGCCTTGCGGTTTCAGAGAAGAAGATTTTTAAAGATTTTCCCTATATAAGCCTATGTAAAACCAAAGGGCCCCAGGTGGAGGCTTTTTTTGCCCCAGCACTATAATTTGAACAATCTTGGTAGGGGTCCACTAGATAAAGCTTAATACCAAATATCAAAGTCCTGGGCCTTGCAGTTTCAGAGCAGAAGATTTTTAAAGATTTTCCCTATATAAGCCTATGTAAAACCAAAGGGCCCGGGGGTGGGGACATTTTTGGCCTCAGCACTATCATTTGAATAATCTTGTTAGGGGTCTTTTAGATGAAGCTTCATACCAAATATAAAAGACCTAGGCCTTGTGGTTTCAGAGAAAAGGATTTTTAAAGATTTTCCCTATATAAGTCTATGTAAAAACAAAGGGCCCCTGAGCGGGGGCATTTTTGGCCCAAGGGCGATAATTTGAACAATCTTGGTAGAGGTCCAATGGATGAAGCTTCATTCTAAATATCAAAGTCCTGGACCTTGCGGTTTCAGAGAAGAAGATTTTTAAAGATTTTCCCTATATAAGGCCATGTAAAACCAAAGGGCCCCGGAACGGGGGCATTTTTTGCCCCAGCACTATAATTTGAACAATCTTGGTAGGGGTCCACTAGATAAATCTTAATACCAAATATCAAAGTCCTGGGCCTTGCAGCTTCAGAGCAGAAGATTTTTAAAGATTTTCCCTATATAAGCCTATGTAAAACCAAAGGGCCCGGGGGCGGGGACATTTTTGGCCTCAGCACTATCATTTGAATAATCTTGTTAGGGGTCTTTTAGATGAAGCTTCATACCAAATATAAAAGACCTAGGCCTTGTGGTTTCAGAGAAAAGGATTTTTAAAGATTTTCCCTATATAAGTCTATGTAAAACTAGAGTGTTCACAAGTTTTTTCTTTAATTTGACCTACTGACCTACTTTTTGACCCGAAAAGACCTTTATTCAAACTTAGCCAAGATATTGTCACAATGACCATTCTGAGAAAGATTAATGATTTAACCAAACTTGTGGCCTCCTGAGTATTCACAAGGTTTTTCTATGATTTGACCTACTGACCTACTTTTCAACCGGACATGACCCATATTCAAACTTGACCGAGATATTGTCATGATGATCATTCTGAGCAAGTTTGATTATGATTGGACCAAAATTGTGGCCCCTAGGGTGTTCACAAGGTTTTTATATGATTTGACCCGCTGACCTACTTTTTAACCCGATATGACCCATATTCGAACTGGACTGAAATATTGTCACAATGGTCATTCTGAGCAAGTTTCATGATAATTGGACCAAAACAGTGGCCTTCAGAGTGTTCACAAGGTTTTTCTATGATTTGACCTACTGACCTACTTTTTGACCGGACATGACCCATATTCGAACTTGACCAAGATATTGTCATGATGATCATTCTGAGCAAGTTTGATTATGATTGGACCAAAATTGTGGCCTCTAGGGTGTTCACAAGGTTTTTCTATGATTTGACCCGCTGACCTACTTTTTAAGCCGACATGATCCATATTCAAACTTCACTAAAATATTGTCACAATGATCATTCTGAGCAAGTTTGATGATGATTGGACCAAAATTGTGGCCTCTCGAGTGTTCACAAGGTTTTTCTATGATTTGACCTACTGACCTACTTTTTTACCCGACATGACCCAAATTCGAACTTGACCGAGATATTGTCATGATTATCATTCTGAGCAAGTTTGATGATAATTGGACCAAAACTGTGGCCTCTAGTGTGTTCACAAGAAAAAGTTTACGCACGGACGACGCACGACGGACGACGGACGACGCACGACGCACGACGACGCCGGACATCTTACTGTCACAAAAGCTCACCATGACCTTCGGTCAGGTGAGCTAATGAGAAAGATCTGTGCTAGAGGCATTCCCCATCTGTTGACAGATGAGCAGAAAAAGACACGCGTTCAGTGCGCCAAGAAGTTGCTTAAAAAGTTTCCTAATTACAATGCACAGTCTTTCGCTAATGTCGTCACAGGTGACGAGACATGGGTTTACTTTTTTGAGCCAAAACGAAAGATTCAGAACAAAATATGGGCAACAAAGTATTGCAAAAGACCATGCATTGCAAAGCGGATCATGAGCCTCAAGAAGGTAATGTATGCCATATTCTTTTCAAATCAGGGCCCTGCTATTCAGGCTGCTGTGCCTAAAGGCAAATCTGTAAATGCGAAGTTTTACAAGAATAAAGTTCTTCAAAAATTGAAGAAATATTTCAAAGAACGAAGACCCGCAACTGGTTTGGCCAATGTCAGATTGCTACATGACAATGCGTCATCCCACAAGGCGTTCATTGTGCAAGACTATCTGAAGCAGGATAAGGTTGTTGAACTCCCTTACCCCCCATATTCCCCTGACCTTGCCCCGTGTGACTTTTTTTGTTCCCGCGGCTGAAAAAATCCCTTTCTGGTCGAAAATTTGTACAGCGCAAACACCTCAGTTCTGCAATATTCTAGTGCCTTCATAGTATACCTCGAAAAGACTACCAAAATGCATTCAATGATTGGATCAGAAGACTGAAAGTTTGTATATCTGTTAAAGGGGAATACTTTTTGGGAACAAAATAAATTTTTCATCGAAATCTATCACAGAATCATTTTTATGTGCTTAGTTGCATTCATATTTGAACAGTCCTCGTAATATGATGTGAGAACAAGATAAAACAGTATGCATAGCTTCTCCTGAAAGTGTGTCCATTGTCTTAAAACACTTCATAGCAATTCAAACTGTTTAAAAAACTTCAAAAATTGTAAACATTTTGTGACATCAAATACTGGCCTACCTAATAGTTAATCCACAATAAAATGACAGGTAAAATATACACCTCAACCCATCATATGCTAATCACAACATGCGCTGGTGGCATTTTCAATTTCTTTTCTTTTTCTCTCTTATTTTCTCTCTTATTTTTCAGTGAAAATAGGACTTGACATTACATGTGATTTGTCTGCTTCGCAGGTGAATCGTATGTAATGTCAAGCCTTATTTACTGTGAAAAGCATTTTAAAGATTCAAATTGTCATCTGCTATAAAATTTTATGTAGCAGGTAAAGAGTTAAATTGAAATCTATGGTGAATGAATTCAAATACACCAGATATACAGTAGAACTTCGATGGCTCGAACACCGATGGCTCGTTTACCATGGCTGAGTCGAACCCGTTCTTGAGCCCCTAGGGAAATCCTCTACATAACAAATGGTGCAAGATAATGAAGGAGAGTTTCGTCTTTTATCTTGCAAATGTATGCTGTGTGTACTCATTAGAATCGCCTCGATGAGGCGATTCTAATGAGTACACACAGCATACATTTTCATTACAGAACACCGAAAATATGTCCAAAAGTATCTCGTTACGCCTCCTGGAAGTAATCTCAGTGGCTCGAACATCCCCTGTCTCGAACAAATTTTCATGGTCCCAAAGGGGTTCGAGCCATCGAAGTTCGACTGTATTTTGAATCAAAGCACCGACAGAACTGGTGGGTCCACTGTCACTGAGTTTAGCCTGTACAGCTATTAAGGGAGACAACTTTCGGAACTTCCTGTTCGCTTTACTACAAGCTATGTCCCACTGAAAAAGGGGTCAACCTTTAAAGGAAAGAATTCGCTCCTCAGGAGCAAATTCTTTCTTTTAAGAGTTGACCCCTATTGACTGTACAGCTATTAAGGGAGACAACTTTCGGAACTTCCTGTTCGCTTTACTACAAGCTATGTCCCACTGAAAAAGGGGTCAACCTTTAAAGGAAAGAATTCGCTCCCCAGGAGCAAATTCTTTCCTTTAAGAGTTGATCCCTATTGACATGGGAGACAAAAATATTTTCGCAGGAGTTGCCTCCCCATAAGGTGTACCCTTTTCCCTTAAGATTGTTTTGTTTAACTCCTATCCTGCTGTTCACATCAGCCCATACTTTTGCAAACCGTGTACATCCAGATCAGATGGCTTGTGAAGCCTCTGATCAGGATCTACACTGGTTGAAATTGAGTTTGTGAAGTTGTAGGTATAAATCACATCAAGTCAGGGCTTTAGATAAGGCTGTGTACCGCGTAAATTACGAAAATATTTGGGAGGATACTCCTTTTTTTCCAATCTGGTGCGTATCAGGTACGAAAAACAAATAAGCATTACGCATTTAATATTTTTTGAGAGCGTACTTTGTTTTTATCGCCCGTTGTTTACAAAGTCAAAGAAAACGGTAGAGGATATCCGAATTATTTGAGTAGCGTATCTTTGTTTCGGTCAATGATTAAACCGCACCGAATATTGTAGCCTAAGTCGATCGCTAAACGGCGGAAAACTTGTCCTTGTTGCTGCAACTCCGAAAAACGGCGTATACCAAATCAATTACAATCGTTACAACCCGTTCTAAACTGAAAGGAGCGTGAATACTGACAAAACATGAGACGAGGACGACCTCCAAAGGGCTGAAAATAATTCCGAGACAATCCTTAAGTAATATGATCAGGAGCCTGTCTCTGCCGTACTTGTGAAAAAGGTCCTGACATATTTTTGACTCAGTAACTGATTCTGATTGTAATATTGCCTGTAAGGAAACACGATGGGTCCCACGATCGAAGGGTGGAAAAAAATAAATATCCATGGACAATATATGATGAAATTGAGAATATGGTTTGGAAGAGGAACAAAAGTTTAAAGAATATGAGTTTCACTCCATATCTTTGACAATAAAGTGAAGCTCATATTCTAATTTCTTTTATTTCACCCCCAAAACTCTTTCGCCACAATAATCAGCCATTAAGGTCCTGCTATCCTCTAAGAGAACTGAACCCCAAATGCTAGATTTCCCTGTCAACCAACTCCTCAGAAGAGATTTCGATATGGCATTGTTTTGACTGACCTGTGGCCAGGCTTGTCTTCCAAAAGGCATAGATATTGAATATGTGTATCTATAAGAAAACAAACAGTATATCTGGTCACAAATCAGTCAATAAAAACATTGTGTCGAGGCTGCAAAATAAAGTTTTTTGGTTTATTTGTCAGTACTCTTTAAAAAATTCTCGTTACTCCTTTTTTCAAAAAAGACGAGTACTGTACTCATTGAAAAAAAAAATTATGTAAAGCCCTGAAAGTAATTTGATTGGTTCAAAGTCAGAAATGGGTGTGGCTAATTAAAATATTCAACAGAATATGGGTTAACAAGTCATTTACTGTTCTTTACACACATAGTGCAAAATCTGAACAGACACCATATGTGACATATAACCCACCCTCACTCTGATGTCAAAACAATGAAAATAGCACAGCCGCTTTCTGACATCAAAACCACAATAGCCTGACTGTACATGACCATTACTTGGATTTGGTAACAGGGGTTTAATGTACCCGTCAATACTATTTAGGTCATTTTGGAGACAGATCTTCCAATTTTGTGGGACTTTTATCTAACATAGAGATGAAATGACATCTCAAGGTCACAAAATGAAACCAAAGATGATCCAACTTGCACCACTTTGTACCAATACTCTAAGTATCAATGTGCCGTACCTAGCTTTCAGACCCACTTGAAAGCACAATGCAGCCCAACCTATTTCTCCAAGCCCCAATGCCTGGATTGTCACATTGATGTACATGTATGCAATGTAAACTTTGTTTCTTTGATTTGTTGTTTAACTTTCCCGTTCACACTATTTAGGTCATTTTGGAGATATTGCTTCCAATTCTGTGGGACTTTTACCCGACACTGAGATGAAATGACATCTCAAGCTGTGCCACCCAATGATACCAATAGGCTTTATATGCATGAACGGTCTGACTTGCACCACTTTGCCTGGGCAGGCTTGACAGCATTTCAGTGGTTTCTTGCTGTCTAGTCCTCACCGATGTTTCATCTCTGTCGTTGTTTGATTTTTGTGTTCATGGAGATGTTGCACTGATGAGTTAGGAGGCCTTCATGCGGACTGAAAAAATTATTTGTCTCAATCGCGACAGAAGTAAGGGCGAAGATTGTGGCCACGTAAAATTGATTTTAAGCCCCCAGTGGAATTCATTTCCGCTGACCGTTCCAAGGCGGTTCTTCTGTCGCGGTTTATTTTTGTTATGGTTTGTCTTTGGGTGTTTGTGTCTCTTATATTGTTTTATTTTGGATAGCCTATTAGCCATTTTGGGGGAAAGTAACTGTCCTTTTGGCTTTCCGCTATTGATGTTTCCATTAGGGTCTGTTGTTTCATGTTTGTGTTTCTTTCCCTTTGGTGTCTCGGATGGAAGTTGTTGGTTAATTGTATTGATTCCTGATCATTGCCTCAACTTCTACTTTTGAACCTCTAAGTGGTTTACCAGTACTCATGTGTGGTCAGTTTCAGCTCTGCATGGAAGCCTCAAGCAGTCCAATCTATTTTTTCAAGCCCCGATAGGCAGGGGCCAACCTTGAAAAACTGTCAACCTAAAAACAAGAAAACTTGCAGAACTTCACTGTTACCCTATTTGGTACCAAACAGAATCTTCTGCCTTATATAAAGCTGGAGTCCATTTTAAAATTTAGGGGTATCACACTATTTCAAAATTTTATTTGAAAAATGGCTTAACTTTTTGCAAACAGTGTGAACCCTGATCAGATGCCCTATCTACGGCGTCTGATCATCTTGGCCTGCACTATTTTCAAGTATCCTGTTTTGGGATTTCCCATACCGTATTCGCCCTAATTACCGTACTTGTATGCTCCTATAAGCGCTTTTGAAAAGGAAAATACATATATAAGCGCACACTTAACAGTAACCTCCCCCTGAAAGCTCTCACAGTAAATCTGTAAAAAACTTACCGTTATTTCTGCAACAGTGAAGGCAATGCTTTAGTATCCTTTGCCGTCCCATTAAATATCAGTATGCATCATCTCAGAAGCTATTGTGTTTGCATCGAGTGTGCGCTAATTAGGTAGATTTTTCACTGTGATTTTTTTACACGATTTTGAAACAAGAGGGCCAAATAGCCCTATATCGCTCACCTGTGTACCAGAAAATCATTCATGATGTTTTAAGAATGCCCATCGGGGCTTGAAGAAATAGACTGGGCTACATGGTGCTTCTATGCAGAGCTGGAACCGACCACACATGAGTACTGGTAAACAGGTTCAAAGCCTGCCCAGGAAAAGTGGTGCCAGTTGGACCGTCCATGCATAATGACCCTATTGGTTTCATTGGATGGAAAGGGCTTAAGATATAATTTCATCTTGATGTCGGGCAAAAGTCCCACAAAACTAGAAGCAAGGTCTCCAAAATGACCTACACTGTGCTGACAGGGATGTTAAACCTCAAATCAATAAACAAGGGCAGGTTTTGTTTTTGTTTGATTTGATGTTTAACGTCCCCGTCAACACTGTAAAGGTCATTTTGGAGACGTCGCTTCCAATTTTGTGGGACTTTTACCCGATATTGAGATGAATTGACATCTCAAGCCCTGTCTCCCAATGAAACCAATAGGGTTTATTAGCATGGACGGTCCGCCTCGCACCGCGGTTCCTGGACAGGCTTAGATCCTCTAAGCGGTTTACCAGTACTAGTGTGTTTGTCTCATGCAGCCGAAATTCGAACTCTATGTTGACTGTATGTCCCTCCTGGTTATCTGCAAGTTTGATGAAGATCCAATTAGAAATGCCTGAGAAAAAGTGGAGACGTCGTTTTCCCCAGTATAACCTTTTTGTTTCCATGGCAACCACAGTTCTGAACCAAACTGGTCCAAAACCTATTGCAGTCAATCCCCCAACCCAGTGATGCTGCACATAAAATTTGATTGGGATTGGCCAGCTAATCACTTATTCAAGTTCAAAGGTGTGGACAATGGACGGAGGTTTTATGCTTGTTCTTGTTTACTGAAAGTTTCAAAAAAATCAGATTAGAAACGGCTCAGAAAAGGTGGAGACACTATTTTTCACTAGTATTTATGCTCAAGGCAGGTAATTTGAAAGCCTTTCGTCTCATGCGACCCAAATTCGAACTATTACTAGAAAAAGTATCCATAGGACACGGATGCCCCTGCCAAATGCCATTCATAAAAAATATTACAAATGTACTTCAAATCAATAATAAAATATATGCATCAAGGGCAGATAATCCAAAAACCAAAAATGCAAGAGTTGTCTTCCTTGTTCATGACACATCGTCTCAGTGTGATGAAAGCACCTGTGAAGTTTCATGAATATATTCCATACGGTTTAGGAGTTACGGTCCGGACACGGTTTACTATAAGGTACTAAGACAAGGGCAGATAATCCAAAAACCAAAAATGCAAGAGTTGTCTTCCTTGTTCATGACACATCGTCTTAGTGTGATGAATGCACCTGTGAAGTTTCATGAATATATTCCATACGGTTTAGGAGTTATGGCCTGGACACTATGTCGGACGGACGGACATACGAACGGACGGAAAGGGGTAAAACTTAATGCCCTTCCGCTATTCTCCGAATAGGCTGGGGCATAAAAATGCAAGAGTTGTCTTCCTTGTTCATGACACATCGTCTCAGTGTGATGAATGCACCTGTGAAGTTTCATGAAAATATACCAAACGGTTTAGGAGTTATGGCCCGGACACGGTTTACTATATGTACTAAGTCAAGGGCAGATTATCCAAAAACCAAAAATGCAAGAGTTGTCTTCCTTGTTGATGACACATCATCTCAGTGTGATGAATGCACCTGTGAAGTTTCATGAATATATTCCATACGGTTTAGGAGTTACGGCCCGGACACTGTTTACTATATGGTACTAAGTCAAGGGCAGATAATCCAAAAACCAAAAATGCAAGAGTTGTCTTCCTTGTTCATGACACATCGTCTCAGTGTGATGAATGCACCTGTGAAGTTTCATGAATATATTCCATACGGTTTAGGAGTTATGGCCCGGACACTGTTTACTATATGGTACTAAGTCAAGGGCAGATAATCCAAAAACCAAAAACGCAAAAGTTGTCTTCCTTGTTCATGACACATCGTCTTAGTGTGATGAATGCACCTGTGAAGTTTCATGAATATATTCCATACGGTTTAGGAGTTATGGCCAGGACACGGTTTACTTTATACTGAGGGTCTCATGGAAGATTAGCTGTTACTTGTATTTTGTGCTTGTATGTGCTAAATGTTGTCACCCTCTATAAATAAAGTCTTTACTTACTTACTTACTTACTTACTATATGATACTAAGTCAAGGGCATATAATTCAAAAACCAAAAAATGCAAGAGTTGTCTTCCTTGTTCATGACAGATAGTCTCAGTGTGATGAATGCACCTGTGAAGTTTCATGAATAAATTCCATACGGTTTAGGAGTTATGGCCCGGACACGGTTTACTATATGGTACTATATATATAAGTCAAGGGCAGATAATCCAAAAACCAAAAATGCAAGAGTTGTCTTCCTTTTTCATAACACATCCTCTCAGTGTGATGAATGCACCTGTGAAGTTTCATGATGTCGGGGATGGACGGACGGACAAACGAACGGACAGACAGGGGTAAAACTTAATGCCCTTCTGTTATTCTCCTAATAGACGGGGGCATAAAAACATAGACTGTAAGCTCCTTCTGGTTATCTGGAAGTTTGATGAAGGTCAGGTTAGAAATAGCCAAGCAAAGTTGGAGACATCGTTTTCCAATTGTAAGTCTATGGGAAATTTTTCACCATCAAGGGGATGTAACTGGAAATCCGGTGGTCAAATTCAAGCCAAAATCAAACTCATTAGAGATTTTATGCTTATCCTTGTTTACCAAAAGTAACAAAAAGATCAGATCAAAACAGTTGCGGAAAGCTGGATACACCATTTTTCGCTAATATTTATGCTCAAGGGCACATAACTAAGAAGTCATTTAACCTGCAGGGCCCAAATTCAAACTCAACATAGACTGTATGCCCCTCCTGGTTATCTGCAAGTTTGATGAAGATCTGATTTGAAATGGTCGAGAAAAGCTGTAGACGTTGTTTTCCCATTGTAAGTCTACGGCAATATCTTTCACAATCAAGGAGATATGTAACTGGAAAACCACTGGTCAGATTCAGGTCAACTTCGAACTCGCTCGAGATTTTATGCTTGTCCTCTTAGACTTTACCAAAAGTTACAAAATGATCCAATCAAAAACGGCTGAGAAAAGCTGGAGACACCATTTTTCACTTACATTTATGCTCAAGGGCAGGTAACTCAGAAGCTGTTTGTCCCTTGCAGCCCAAATTTGAACTCTAAATAGACTGTAAGCCCCGCCTGGTTATCTTCAAGTTTGATGAAGATCGAATCAGAAATGGCGGAGACAAAGTGGAGACGTTGTTTTCCCCATTATAAGTCTATGGAAAATTTTTTTACGCTCAAGGGGATGCAACTGAAAAAAAACGCTCGTCAGATTCAAGCCAAATTCGATCTCATCCAAGATTTTATGCTTGTTCTCCTTTATGAAAAGTTACAAAAAGATCAGATCATAAACGACTGAGAAAAGCTGGATAAACCATTTTTCACTTACATGTATATTTATGCTCAAGGGCAGGTAACTCCAAAGCTGTTTGTCCCATCCATCCCAAATATGAACTCGACATAGACTGAAAGCCACTCCTGGTTATCTGCAAGTTTGATGAAGATCTGATCAGAAATGGCTGAGAAAAAGTGGAGACGTCGTTTTCCCCGTCATAAGTCTATCGAAAAATTTTCACACTCAAGGGGATGTAACTGGAAAACCGCTAGTCAGATTCAATCCAAATTCAAACTCATTCAAGATTTTATGCTTGTCCTCGTTTATGAAAAGTTACAAAAAGATCAGATCATAAACGGCTGAGAAAAGCTGGAGACACTATTTTTCACTTATATTTATGCTCAAGGGCAGGTAACTCCAAACCTGTTTGTTCCGTGCAGCCCAAATTTGAACTCTATGTAGACTGTAAGCCCCTCCTGGTTATCTGCAAGTTTGATGAAGGTCTGATCAGAAATGGCTGAGAAAAAGTGGAGATGTCGTTTTCCCCATTATAAGTCCATTGGAAAATTTTTCACGCTCAAGGGGATGTAACTGGAAAACCGCTGGTCAGATTCAAACCAAATTCGAACTCGTCTGAGATTTTATGCTTGTTCTCGTCTATGAAAAGTTACAAAAAGATCAGATCATAAACGGCTGAGAAAAGCTGGAGACACAATTTTTCACTTATATTTATGCTCAAGGGCAGGTAACTCCAAAGCTGTTTGTCCCGTGCAGCCCAAATTCGAACTCAACGTAGACTTTAAGCCCCTCCTGGTTATCTGCAAGTTTGATGAAGATCGGATCAGAAATGAATGAGAAAAAGTGGAGACATCGTTTTCCCATTATAAGTCTATGGAACCTTTTTGTTTCCATGGCAACCAGAATTCCAATCTGATCAGCCCAAAAACCTTATGGAGCCTTTCCACATACCTGATGATGCTTCTGATGAAATTTGATCAAGACTGGCCGTGGTGTATTAGAGATATACTTATTTGAAATTGTTTACCTATGCACGCATGCACGTACACACGGATGCACGCACGCACGATGGACGACGGACAAAATGTGATCACAAAAGCTCACCTTGTTACTACCTGAGAGGTGAGCTAAAAACTAAGCACACGGAGCAGTAATTAGGGCAAACTACAATAATGATCATGACAGGCCTCATACTGACCACGATTTTCCATGCCTGAAAAGCCCGTTTTTGCAGCTTCAACCCTTATCCTGTGGAACAAGACACAACTTTTACCTTTGCAAACAGTGTAGATCCAGATCAGATGGCTTCTGAAGAAGCCATCTGATCAGGATCTACACTGTTTGTAATGCAGTTTGTGAAAATATCAAGTAATTTGGTTGTCTTATAGTCAGAAATTGGTGTGGGTAAATAAATTTATTCAGCATGATAATGGTTAAATAGTTTTTTAAACAGACTAAAGGAACAAAAAATCAAAATCTAAAAGCCTGAAATCAAGAAAAATATCAAGCTCTAAAAGCCTGAAATCCTGCAAATGCCTGCAAAAATATGAGGCCTATCATGAGTAATGGGACAGACATGCCTGAGCAAACAGCGCCGCCCCAGATGAGACTGCTCAAACTACATTATTTGCCATTCCATCATTCTGCACTTTTATGACCCTTAAATTTCTAGGACTTTACTGTAAACAGGACTGTACATGAAAACTTATCATTATAAAATCTTATTTTACTTATGACTACAAAATCTTCAATCTTTTTAAATGTATAGAAAACGAAGAATTGAAATTTATTAAATGAGTGAGTGTTTGAGTTTTCATCCCACCAACAGCTAAGGTCATACGGAGACGGGACCTCGGTTTAAAGACTCATCCGAAAGTCTGGAGAAGCCCGGGAACGATCCTGCGATCCCTGGTTTACAAGGCGAATAGCGTAACCACTACACCACGGAGGCTTCTGAAATTTATTAAATACACAAAAACTTAAACCAGAATTCCACTGAAGGCTATGTCACACTTGTTGGGGCGCAAAATCTCTGAACCTTGAAATCTCGGTCAAGATCAAATAGCTATGATGCTTGCATAAAAATTGCCATTCCTTAAAGCAAGCATTAGTTCTTGAGAAATGGAACTAAACAGCAAGGTGAACACTTGGATTGACGCAATAGATCACAAAATCAGTGAACCATGAAATGTAGGTTAAGGTCAAATATGGGTGCTTGTATTATAACTGCTAGTTTGTAGCAAAGTATCCTTAATGAGCCTTTATGTATAGATCTTATAAAAGAAATGAACTTGAATATTAGCGTTAACACTGGGTTTGACGAATTGTTCACAAAGTCAGTGATTGCAATGAGTGAGTGGCCTTATTGTGTTTGAGTTTTATGTCCCACCAACATCTAAGGTCATATGGAGACAAAACCTCGGTTTAAAGACTCATCCGAAAGTCTGGAGAACCCACAACCCTTGATGTGACTGAAGTGAACAATCAAATGTAGGTCAAGGTCAAATATGGATGCATGTATTAAAGTCATCATCCTGTGATGTAAGGATTTGTACCAAGTATCAATATTTAGAAGCCTCCATGGTGTAGTGGTTATGCCTTGTAAACCAGGGGTCGTAGGATCGATCCCAGGCTTCTCCAGACTTTCGGATGAGTCTGTTAACCAAGGTCCCGTCTACGTATGACCTTAGCTGTTGGTGAGATGTAAAACTCAAACACTATCACACTCATCAAGTATCATTACAGTTCTTGAGAAATGGGCTTGACATCAAGGGTGAACGCTAGGGTGATTGCAAATACAAAGCTATGTACAGAAAACCAGACTTCTATACTGGGCCATGCTTACAACAGGCATGACAAAAATTATATCCAACTGCATGTAGTAGCTAGTCCAAAAGACTCCAGGATGGTCGACCTTAACCCATTTGGTACCGGAAACCCCAAAAGAAGTAAGTGGCAAACAGTGCAGGCCCAGATCAGATGCAGAAGAACGCAGCATCTGATCAGGACCTGCATTATTTGCCAGTAGAATTTTCCATCAGAATTGAATAAAAACAAAAAAATAAGCCTACCACCCCTTATATGGCAAAGGGACTTGTCCAACATGGGGCAATGGAAGAGTCCAGTAGTAAACAATGGGTAATCCAGAGCAGAGAAGCCACCTGATCTAGATATTCACTGTCATTCGATTGGATGATATTCGAAAATGGGTGTGGTGAAATTAATTTATTCAGCAGAACAAGGGTTGATTAACTGGAAAACTACTACTGCAGGAAAAGTCAGAAAAGTTTTACACTCCAGGGTCTGCACTGTTTTTCAAGTGAAAGAAATAAATAAATGTCAATGCTCTCTCTCATGATTCATTTCTGACATTATATTTCACCTTTCTTGTGACAGCAAAAAATGATCAATTATATAACTAATTGACAAATACTTGTGTACCTAAATACTTAACCCTTCTCTTGCTGAATATTCATTTTAGCCACACCCATCTCTGACTTTGAGCCAATCAGATTACTTGATGTAATTTATTCCTACAAATTCATAAACTGAATGCCAAACAGTGTAGATCCTGATCAGATGGCTTCTTCAGAAGCCATCTGATCTGGATCTACACTGTTTGCAAAGATAGGGGTTGTCGTGAACAGCAAGATAAGGGTTAAGCTGGTAGCTTCAGACAAGGCGGGTTTTTTTTTTCCTCATCCGAAAAGTACTCATTTTTATTATTTCTGCATGAAAATGTATGTTGT
Source organism: Lucinisca nassula (assembly GCA_963580285.1). Lineage (NCBI taxonomy): Eukaryota > Metazoa > Mollusca > Bivalvia > Lucinida > Lucinidae > Lucinisca > Lucinisca nassula. The sequence continues at coordinate 154,383,057 of OY757018.1, forward strand.
GGGTACTCATTAGAAGCCCATAATGCGAGGTGCTTCCAATAAGTACCCACAACATATGTTTTTGTGCAGCAATAAGAAAAATTATATGTGGATAACCTCCGTTTTCTGAGGCTAGGTAATAAAGTTGTCAATATATAAACAGTGACATTCGAGCTGGGTTAAGTGACAATTTGTTTGTTTGTTTGTTTGTTTGATTTGAGGTTTAACGTCCCCGTCAACACTGTAAAGGTCATTTTGGAGATGTTGCTGCCAATTTTGTGGGACTTTTACCCGACACTGAGATGAAATGACATCTCAAGCCCTGTCGCCCAATGAAACCAATAGGGTTTATTAGCATGGACGGTCCGTCTCGCACCGCGGTTCCTGGACAGGTTTAGATCCCCTAAGCGGTTTACCAGTACTAGTGTGCGGGCCGGATTCAGCTCTGCGTGGAAGCATCATGCAGCCCATATATTTCTTCAAGCCCCTATGGGCGGGGGCTAAGGGTTAAGTGACAAACCAGCCAGCACAGACTCAGATCAGCCTATTCATCCACAGTCTTAGCAGTGTGCTACAAAGATCTATGCCTTTTAAATGAACACTTCTACAAACAGTCAGGAGAAGCTGCATTACTCTGTGTAGATGAGTTGGCTGATTATGGTCAAAGATACATTTTCGCTTTTTGTGGGTTGTTCTTTATATTTTCACATAATGATGTTCAAAAAGGTCAATCACATTTACCTGGACTACATTATTAATCACTAAGGACAACTGGTATTCTAAAAAAACAACAAAAAAAAAACACCTCCATCCTTTGTCTATCCCCTTTCCATTAGTAGTTAACATATGAGCCCCGCCAAGCGAATTTGTGTCTTCGAGCATTCCGTCATGACATATTTTAACTGCGCATGCCCAGCCATTCAGAGGCGCCAGGGATATGACTTTTTGTCTGAAGGTTCCTCTTGATTCACTGCTTGTATGAGCGAGCAGCGAAGGTTCTGGCGAGACTGCGCGGATGCGCAGGCTCGCCTGAACCTTCGCTGCTCGCATAGGCGATAAGTACCAAAATCGCTTGACGGGGCCCATATGTATTTGGGCAGACAGGTCTGAGCAAACACTCCCTGAGAAGACTCAGATGAGATGCCACAGAATGCTGCACTGCATTCGTGTCTACACTGTTTGCCACTCATCTTACTATTTTTTGATACAACAGTGGGTAGTAAATTGTACTTGTTCAAACTTTAGAACAGATACAATAAGGAGCGGAGCTAAGATTAAGATTTATTTGGGTTATAAGGTCATACATTATATATTAAATATATAAATACAACATAAAAACATTGTTCAGTTTAGAAACAAGACTAGTTGAAGGATAGGACTAGTTCAACAATATTTTGGATAAAACATTTGATATCACAATTTTGCTACTGATAAAATATTATGAATGTAACATCTTACAATTCAATTTAAATAATTATGTTCTTTATAACTAACATGGTCAGCCTATGAAAGCCCTCAAGACTATTTATGAGCCGAAGTTTGCTAAAGGAAGTTAACCCTTGTTCTGCTGAGCCCGGATATGCCTTTTCTTTGAAACAATGTAGATCCAGATCAGATGGCTTCTGAAGAAGCCATCTGATCAGGATCTACATTGTTTGTCATTCAGATTGCAAATTTGTTGTAATAATTTGCTACATGTGATCTGATTGGTTGATAATCGGTAGTGGGTGTGGCATATATGAATATTCAGCAGGACAAGGGTTAAACTTCCACACCTATACACAAACAGGAACAGCTTGAAATACATTATGTCCAAGAAAAATAAATTTGAGACAGGATTAGTTTGAGACACTAAGGTTTATTTGTTTGTTTGCTTGATTTGAGGTTTAACGTCCCCGTCAACACTGTAATGGTCATTTTGGAGACGTTGCTTCCAATTTTGTGGGACTTTTACCCAACATTGAGATGAAACTAGAATTTGTTTTTTCTACAAAAACACAGATGTCTCCCCCGTTTTTGACCTCTAAGTATAACCTTGACATTGGAGGTATTGAGCTGGGTCTTGTGTGCATCATCTGACTATGAACATTCCTGCAAAGTAACTTTAAAAATGTTCATAAAAAATAAAAAAGTTATTGGCCCTACACAAAAAAGCCCTTTTTTACCTTTGACCTCGAAGTATGGCCTTGACATCGTCTCATGATGGTAAACATTTCTGCCAAGTAATTTCATAATCCATCAAAGAATAAGGAAGTTATTGATTGTCCCTTTTTTTTACCTTTGACCTCTAGGTATGACCTTGACATTGGAGGTATGGACCTTGGTCTTGCACATGACTCATGGTCTAATGACGGTGAACTTTCTGCATGGTTACTTTATATATAAAGTCTATCCAGAAATAAAAAAGTCATTGACTGGACAAAAAAAAAATATTTTACCTCTGACCTCTTAGTATGACCTTGATCTTGGAGGTACCGACCTGGGTCTAGCATGCACCACATTGTCTCATGATGGTTTACATTTGTGCCAAGTAATTTCACAATCTATCCAGGAATAAGAAAGTTATTGACTGAACACTAAAAAAGGCCCCTTTTTGTCCTTTGATCTCTTAGTATGATCCTTAAACTTTGAGGTACCAACTTGGGTCATACACACAACACATCGTCAGAACAAAAAATGGCCCCCTTTTTTACCTTTAACCTCTATGTATGACCTTGACCTTTCAGGTACCAAACTGGGTCATGCGTGCAACACATCATCTCATGGTGGTTAACATTTCTGCCAAGCAATTTCAAAATCCATCTAAAAATAAGAAAGTTATTGACCAAAAACGAAGAAAGGCCCCTTTTTTTACCTTTGACCTCTATGTATGACCATGACATTTTAGCTACCAAACTGAATCATGCATGCAACACATAGTCTCATGATAGTTAACATTTTTGCTTAGTAACTTCAAATTCTATCTAAAAATAAGCAAGTTATTGACAAAACCCGAAAAAAAGGCCCCCTTTTTTTACCTTTGACCTCTAAGTATGACCTTGACAATTGAGGTACCAACCTAGGTCATGCACACAACACATCGTCTTATATTGTTTAACATTTCTGCCAAGTGATTTCAAAATCCATCTCAAAATAAGAAAGTTATTGACCAAACACGAAAAAAAGGCCCATTTTTTTACCTTTGACCTCTAAGTATGACCTTGACCTTTGAGGTACCAAACTGCCTCATGCGCACCACACATTGTCGCATGGTTGTTAATATTTCTGCCAAGTAATTTTAAAATCCATCTCAAAATAAGAAAGTTATTGACCAAACACGAAAAAAAGGCCCCTTTTTTGACATTTGACCTCTAAGTATGACCTTGACCTTTGAGGTACCGACCTGCCTCATGCACACCACACATCGTCTTATGGTTGTTAATATTTCTGCCAAGTAATTTTAAAATCCATCAGTAAATAAGAAAGTTATTGACCGGACAAGATTTGCCCATATATATATACATACCAACAATTTTCCAAGGGAGATAATTCAAAAAGTATAAATGCGAGAGTTATGGTTCTTGTGCACTGCACGTCGTCTAATGCTGATTAATATTTATATGAAGTTTCGTGAAGATAGCTCGAACGGTTTTCAAGCTACAGAGCGAACACGAATTTGGGACAGACGGACAGACAGACGGACAGACAGACGGAGGAAAAACAATAATATGTCTCTCCGAAAAAAAATTTTTCGGGGGAGACATAATGACATCTCAAGCCTTGTTGCCCAATGAAAGCAATAGGCATGGACGGGTTGACTCGCACCGCTGTGCCTTGGCAGGTGTAGATCCTCTAAGCCGTTTACCAGTACTCGTGTGCAGTCGGTAAAATTCAGCTCTGCATGGAAGCATCATGCAGCCCATCTATTTTTTCAAGCCCGGATGGGCGGGGGCCGGACACCGAGGGTTTAATTATCAGGAGGAATAATGCGGATAAAATAAAACAAAGATATGTTGTGTGTACTCATTGAGGTGATTCTAATGAGTACACACATCATATCTTTTCAAAAGAAGGGCCCAGTCAACACTATTTTAGGTCATTTTTCAGCCAGTCAGTTTACCTTTCCACACTTTTCCTGGACAGGCTTATAGATAAGTGGTTAACCAGTACAGTGCATATTCTTTCGCTAAAAACTGACAACTGCCCTTCTTGAATCAGTCGTAGAGAATGACTGTAGAAAATATTTCATGATCAATCTTCACGAAAGAATGTTGCTGACCCCGGCAGGTATCAAACCCGGGTTCTCCTGATCACCAGTCAGACGTGCATCCAACTGTGCTACCGAGGCCGGCAAACAACTCAAGTTAGAGAGTGGAAATGAAGATCTGACAAACAAACAGACACACTTAAGCCATATTATATTAATATTATTAATAATTATTATTATTATAACATTACGGTACCCAACTACATAATACGGGCAGGGTAAAGAACCGATATGTTATGTTAAGTCTCCCTATTTTTTGATGAGACTCACAAATTTTTGGCTCCTAAAACCCTGTTTTATGCCCAGTCTCCCAGTTTTCCCCATATATTTAACGTCACAAAATGATCTCACTATTTTTTACCAGAACCTTACTGATTTCTATTTTCATAACTGAACATGTTTGTAATAATAATAACAAGAGCACCGCAAGCGGCGCCATGCTCGTCTGTTTTTCCATGTCACATAATAGGTCAAAGTTCAAAGGTCAAGGTCACAGGTCAAAAAGCGTGGTATGACTGAAAAGGTCTTGTCCCAAGGAACATTCATGTGAAGTTGGAAGGCTCTGTTGTGAATAGTATTGAAATAAGAGACAAAAACAATTTAAAAAAAGCGGAGAGAAAAGGGGAGATAATTCAATCAAATTGCAAGATGGAGTTATAAAACTTGTAGGGAATGTAGCTCTTGTGATGGTGAGTATGTGTATGAAGTTTCATGAAGGTAGGCCAAATACTTTTGGAAATATGGTCAAGGTTAAGTTTTTTGGTTAATTTTTCGAAAAATAGGTCAAAGTTCAAAGGTCAAGGTCACAGGTCAAAAAGCGTGGTATGACTGAAAAGGTCTTGTCCCAAGGAACATTCATGTGAAGTTGGAAGGCTCTGTTGTTAATAGTATTGAAATAAGAGACAAAAACAATTTAAAAAAAAATGGAGAGAAAAGGGGAGATAATTCAATCAAATTGCAAGATGGAGTTATAAAACTTGTAGGGAATGTAGCTCATGTGATGGTGAGTATGTGTATGAAGTTTCATGAAGGTAGGCCAAATACTTTTGGAAATATGGTCAAGGTTAAGGTTTTCGGTTAAATTTTCGAAAAATAGGTCAAAGTTCAAAGGTCAAGGTCACAGATCAAAAAGTGTGGTATCACTGAAAAGGTCTTGTCCCAAGGAACATTCATGTGAAGTTTGAAGGCTCTGTTGTGAAAAGTATTAAAATGAGAGCAAAAAATGTGTTTCAGAAAAAAATTGGAAAAGGGGAGATAATTCAGCCAAAATCAACAATGTTGTTATGGTCCTTGGTCAAAATGTAGCTCTTGTGATGATGAGTGTGTGTATGAAGTATCATGAGGCTAGGTCTAATACTTTTTAAGTTATAGCCAAGGTTAAGTTTTTTTGGAACGACGACGCCAGACGACAACGACAACGCAGACGCCAGAGTGATGACAAAAGCTCGAAAGTTTTTTTTTCAAAAAACAGACGAGCTAATAATATTGAAAATAATAATAACAATAATAATTATAATAATTAATAACTAGAGCGAGCAGTCGATGGCAAGCCAGCGCAAATCCCCACCAGTTTGTCACATAACAGACGTGACCTTTTGACAAGGAGTGTAACGATGCATCGGATCATCGATGCATTGCGATAGGCACTGGGCCGATAGTACTGCATCGATGGTAAAATCAAACATCGATGACTATTGCCGATAGTGTTTTGAACTATCGATAGTTTCGATAGTTTTCTATATCACAAGTTTTTCAGATAATTCTCGAAGTTGTTTTCATTCTTAAATATATTCTTTATTACGACCTGTGTCTTGTACCCGGTCAAGCATCAAACTGTATATTGTCTTAATTGTAATCCAATAATCTCCTGTGCCAATGGGAGTCAACTTATGCTTGCAACGGCTGCTTGTCGCGAGATAAGGGTAATAAAATTACTGCCAAATCATGATTTGGCAGTAGCCTACAGGTACGCGGTGTTTATGCATCCTATTTGTTATGGATTAACCACTTAACACCAAATGTCGGTATAGAGTCAGTACCCTGAATATTCCTTCATTGAACTGGTAAATTTACAGCTTTCTGAAGCGCATTTCAACAGTAAACACTTTAATGTTAATTGAGTTCGAAATAATTGACCACATATTTTGATTCGCTAATCTGCAAGCTGTCTGTAAGCTAGTGATATGAAAAGCGATGATTAATGCGTGTTTACACAGTGGTATTTATTATCAAAGGGTGCCGCGCGCATTAGCACGTGAAGCATGGAAAGTCCGCATGTGTCATTACCGCTTCAAAAGGTGCAAAAAATTGTTCTGGTTGATGTTTTAGTGGATTCTTATTTTTGACAATAGCAGACATCAAAGGAAATGAAATACGTGTCGTCGTGCAAAGAACATTTATAATTTGGGCATCCAGACAATGTCTGTACAGCCGAGGAATTAATTTTAAATCTTGGACATCGTGCATTTAAAATATGCACAGGAAAATACAGCACTAGAAAACAATTAAAGAAAATAAAAACGTGGTTCGATTTTCTGTTTATTTGTATTGCTAAAAGATTTGACCAAACAACAAAAGAAATATACAAATGATTTTTGGAAAATCAATTCACAATAAAAATGATGGGCAATTAGATAAGTTGGCAGATGCAATAATGTCGGGGATGACATTATAAGGCATGTTCGGCACGGTACTGATGACGTCATCGGTCGGCCGGGGCCGATTTGGATTTAAAAATTTGTTAGCCCCGATTTCAATGGTGTTCCGTTTAACAAACGCATGCGGTCGATTGTGTACCGAAACACTGAGACTTATATTAAAATTTCATCAGATTTTCTGCCAGAAGATTCAAATCTAACTTCCTGTATCACAGGTCCTGGTGTATGAATGTCATTTGATGTGTCACCGGAAACAATTCTGATTCTGAATCGTGTGCATTGCCGACTAGTTTCTCAGATATCTACTACCATTTTTAATGGGGCGTATTTCTTTCATAAAATGTGATAGCTAAACTGTTGTGGATAGAGAACGGAACTTTGCACCCCGGATTATCCTCGGATGTATTATTTAAGTGTACGACTTTTCCCACCAAGCGTCTTCTATTTTGGCGCCAAAACATAACCATGCACGAGACAGTAGAATAGTCTGTTTCATATTTACATGCATACATCTACTGTTAGATGTAGCTAATTCTCTTAGGCCCAGAGCGATTTGATTAAGGATTAAATTTTATTATAGAGACATAACCTGATCTAATTTACACACCTTGTCATGCGAAACGTTGTAGGCTTAACGATAGCGCCGGAGGCTTGTGTTTTCAGTGTAATAGTAGAACAGACTGATCCGTGACAAATTCGGTTGGCGTTTATAACAGGATTCGGTTAACTAACACGGTTGGTTCTGTGTTATAACGAGCTTGAGGTGTATTTAGTCACTTTAACATGTCTGAAGTTGTTTTGGAAGACAAGCAAAGATTTCATTGCCTTCGTGAAGAGCTTACATTTATTTTGATTAAGAAACTGATGTTACATGTACATTCTCATTGTGAAATGATAAATGTACTTGGCTAGAATCTTCTTGGCTACTTCTAATAAAATGAGTTTCCCGGCTCTTCCAGGAGAATTTTAACTTAAAGAAAAAAAGTTGCTCCTGGGGAGTTTTTTCTTCCTGTAGGGCAGACAGAAAAGCAAACAGGAGTTTACAACAGTTATCCCTCTGTGTAAATTATCTTGTTTATATCTTTTATGTAGAAAAAACATACAGCAAAACAGTTTGAAGGTTTGAATAGTTTTTATTTCCATCTTAAACAAGAAAGTATGTATCCGGCAATAGTATTGCAATAGTAGACAGCAATAGTAATAGTATCGCAATGGTTCTTCTTGCAATGTCAATACTATCGCAATAGTCATTTTCTGACTATCGTTACATCCCTACTTTTGACCCCTTGAGATGGCCCCTTTGGGCGGAGCCAACTATTACATCCCTCTCGCACGCCCTCACCATGTAAGGAAGTCATGTAGCAAATATGGTTGCTTTCCAGCCATTGGTTAAGGAGGAGATAGCGTGACGGATGGACGGAGGCGTTCACAATAATATCCCCAAACGCTTTCTTTAAAAGTGTGGGGATAATAAAAACCATCAATAAATGTTGTCACTAGAGCGATGACAAAGTTTTTTTATAAAAATAGCCACAGTGACCTTGAGCATGAGGTCATGACTTTGAAAGTCAACTCACTCGAGATATTGTCATAAAGAACATTTGTGTGAAGTTATATTGAAATCAATCAAGAAATGTAGGCGCTAGAGTGATGACAAAGTTTTTCTAAAAATAGCCACAGTGACCTTTACCTTGAAAGTCAAACACACCTGAGATAATGTCATAAGGAACATTTGTGTGAAATTATATTGAAATTGGTCAAGAAAGGTAGGTGCTAGAGCGAACACAAAGTTTTTCTAAAAATAGCCACAGTGATCTTGACCTTGAAATTCAAACACTCTCGAGATATTTTCATAAGGAACATTTGTTTAAATTTATATTGAAATCGGATTAGAAATGTAGGCGCTAGAGCGATAACAAAGATTTTCTAAAAATAGCCACAGTGACGTTGACCTTGAAAGTCAAACACACTTGAGATATAGTCAAAAAGAACATTTGTGTGAAATTATATTAAAATGGGTCAAGAAATGTAGGGGCTAGAGCGATTACAATGTTTTTCTAAAAATAGCCAGTGACCTTGACCTTGTGGCCACAACCTTGAAAGTCAATCTTGCTCGAGATATTTTCATAAGGAACATTTGTGTGAAGTTATATTGAAATCGGTGAACAAATATAGGCGCTAGAGCAATGACAAAGTTTTTCTAAAAATAGCCAGTGACCTTGACCTTGAGGCCTTGACCTTGAAAGTCAAACTATCTCGAGATATCGTCATAAGGAACATTTGTGTGAAGTTATATTGAAATCGGTGAAGAAATGTAGGCGCTAGGGCGATAGCGTGACTTTTACAGTGTAGCGTGACCTTTTGACCCCTTGAGATGGCCCCTTTGGGCAGAGCCAACTATAACGTTCCTCTCGCGCGGCCTCACCATGTAAGGAAGTCATGTAGCAAATAAGGTTGCATTCCGGACAGTGGTTAAGGAGGAGATAGCGTGACAGACGGACTGACGGACAGACAGACGGACGGAGGCGTTCACAATATCCCCGAACGCTTTTTTTAAAAGCGTGGGGATAATAACAACCAGAACTTACTGAGATAATGGAAAATAAAGTATTAAACCTGCCATTCTTGTCAATAATTCAAGTTAAACATGCACAATGTAAAACATCCATGCCCAAAAAATATGTAGCGATACACTATTGCAGTGTATAAAGTACATAAAATGGTAGTTGAAGGCATTGGAAACCAAACTATCCGATGTGGACTTTGATCTGATAATTACAGACATGAAAATAGAGGTGTATGCATGTCCTAGTTATTGAAAATCCTATCAAACCTATAAAAGCAATCATTTTTCATGTTATCAGTCTATGACATCAGCTGTTCAAAACGTTAACATTTTGACTGATCCTTACATATGGATCCACTAATATTTTTGCTGAAAAAATTTGAGTTGTTTTTGCAAATGCAAGAGCTATTCCTCTTTTTTTCAGCAAAAATACCAGAGTATCAGATGTCTTTTTGCTAGAACAGCTAACAATTTGACCACTACTTAATTAGTTAAGCTAACAATGCTTTGAACAACTGTGACAAGTTGTTCAAAACTTAAATGTCCTTCAAAAAGTTAACATATCATTAAAACTTTGCTACATGTATCATTTTGCTAATGCAAAAGCTGCTTGTATTTTTTCAGCAAAAATACCAAAATTTTAGATATTGTAGTTGCTAGAAGAGTTAACAATATGACCTCTAACGAGCTTGTTAACCTAACAATTTCTATGAACAACTAAATCCAGACCTTACCTAATAAGCTTTGCAGGGAATAAGCTTTTTGAATGTTAATGGGTTGTAAGTTTTTGTTTGTTTGATTTGAGGTTTAACGTCCCCGTCAACACTGTAAAGGTTATTTTGGAGACGTTGCTTCCAATTTTGTGGGACTTTTACCCGACATTGAGATGAAATGACATCTCAAGACTTGTCGCCAAATGAAACCAATAGGGTTTATTAGCATGTTGTAAGTATCATAGCTCCAGACCAAGTGGGAATTTTGGTGATAAAAGGATAATTTTCCTTTTTTTCTCCACCAAAATCTATGTTGTGGGTATTCATCTGAGCAGTTCAAATGATTGATTGATTGATTGATTTGTGCTTAATGACACATCAACCCTTGTGGGTCATTTTGTCTTGTCTCGCAGGGAAAGGGAGAAGAGACAGAAGAGATTGTAGAGATGCAAGTGAGGGCCAGAGGAGAAAGAGAACAAGAGGGCCCAATGGGCCCTAGTTCGCTCACCTGTGTGTCACTGTCTCGAGTACATTCTATTTTTAGCTCTGGTGGCCATCTTGTTCATCAGCAGAGTGATTTTAGCTTATTTGGTAGGGACTAACCTTGGTAACATTCCTGTGAAGTTTGAATCAAATTGGCCTTAGGATTTAGGAGGAGTTCACGTTTGAATCAAATTTACAATATTTTTCAATTTCAGCTCCGTTGGCCATTTTGTTCATCGTTTTAGCCTTTTGGGTTGAGGGTCATCTAAGCAACATAACTTCGAAGTTTGAATGAAATTGGCCCAAGGGTACAGGAGGACTTATCATGAAGATTTTTTTTTATATTTAGCTCTGGCAGCCATCTTGTTCATTAGAGTGGAATGAGTTTTAACTATTTTGGTAGGGAGTCAGCTAGGCAACATTCCTGTGAAGTTTTAAATCCAACTGGCCCAAGGGTTTAGAAGGAGTTCGCATTTGAAGCAAATTTACAATGTTTTTCTATTTTTAGCTCTTTTATAACACTATTGGTTGGATTTTAAGTAATTTTTATTAAGGCATCTTTTTGTAAATAAGTTCTTATTATATTTTGGAATCCTGAATCTAATGCTATGACGTAAAATGTTCTACAGGATTATTATTAGAAAGACATGTATTATTTCCAAGAAATAGCTAGCTAAATATATGTCATGGGCTAATAAGGCAATCACACAGTTGTAATGTAGAAAGTATATTTAGCATTAGGGAAATCACTATGGAATCTATATCTTTGAATTAGCATAATAAGGTCACATGACCTTAGGATATAAAAGAGCACTGCGCTCCTTGGTTTGGGGCTTTTGGGTTATTGGTTTTGGTTAAGTAACTAAGAAATTATGGAAACGTATTTCGAACCTGGGTAGTCGTTTGTTGTAGACATTAAAACTTAGTCACTATACGAGAGTTGACTTTCTCCTTATTACACAACGCGAAGGACATGATATAGTATTACACTTTTGACCATTTTTTAATCGTTAATGCTATTTTCCTAGATGGTCACCTACACAACATTCCAATGAAGTTTAGAAGCCGGTGAAGTGGTCATGCTACTTGCCTTGTAAACCAGGGGTAGCAGGATCCATCCCGGGCTTCTCCAAACTTTCAAACCCACAAACAAACGGACTGTGCAAAAACCATATGCCCTCCTATGAGGTTTATCTATTTTATCCGTTTGGTTCGATTGCCCTGTAATAATTATAAACAAAATGACAAATAAAAGTCTCTTTTCCGTGTCTCAAGCCGCCATATTGGTGTTTACCCGGTGCATGCGGTAATGAAGTAAACACCGGTATACACAAAAATGTCCGGCGGCAAAGTCAGTCGCATTTTTGCATAATTTCTCGAATGAATGATTTTTTTTTTCGACACATGAACATTATGGTTTGGATTTCCCTGCCTAGAAAGCGCTTTTTTCTAAAAAGAAAAGAATTTGCTCCCGGGGAGCAAATTCTTTCTTGATATTTGACCGTCAGCGAATCGTGGTTCTGATTGGATAAACGGTCTTAATCATTCATTTGACCCGGTACGTCAAACACTACCGCTGTTAAGATGGGTTGAACCATTTTCACTGCTGGTAACAGAGAATACGCCTTGATTTTATTTTGTGTGTGTGTGTTCCCCCGCCCCACAACCCAACTAAGAAAGGATCATTTTCATAATCTAGTTTAAGATATACACGCTCTTGTCTGGTGAAAATATTAATCAGTGATGAAAAAATATAAGCATGGTGTGTTACCGAAATTTATTATGCACCACCGTCCAAATGGATTATTTTAATATCACATTGTAAACCCACGCCTCGGGGGGCCTTATCGATAAGCAATCAAAACCGTGACAAGGTGTGAAGATTAAGGTCTGTCGTTAATTAAGTCTCAGCTGTTCCTGTCACAGCTGGCGAATAATCCCTCAATCATAAAATTTAATCCTCAGTGTGTGTAAACAAATTAGGAGGACCACAAGGTGCCTTCCTCTGCCCATAGTTGTTAATTGTTTGGCTATTGAGAAAACATTTTTTTACCAATTCCAAACAAACTTTTATGACAAATACACCCCAAGCGAATAAAACAATGACACAAAACACGTGTATTGTTTTCTTGAACCCGATGACGTCATTTACCGGTCGGGTGCAGAAAACAATGGCGGGCAGATCAAACCGTGAAAGTCGGCATATCTCAAGTACTTATGGATCTGTTAAGGATAAATTCCTGACTTGTTTCGCCTATTAAATAGGGGGTAAGCAATTTTTATTGGTTTGTTTGTTCCATTCAAAAGACAGATGTCACATTAATATTACAAAAGACCGATTTATGGCTGTAAACGGTAACAACAATTAGGGAGACACAATCAATTTTATTTATTCATGACTTTAATTTGATTTTACGTTTTTGTAAACTGAAACCTGAAAAAGAAAATAGCATTCTTCAGTCAACCAAGTGGGTGGGGAAAATTGGGCCTTCGGGAAAAAATTTGGGAGGCATGAAAACACCGCGTTATAAGCGTATCCGCATAGTAACGGGTCGAGTACTAATGCGACTGACCTGTACTAGCGATAACTTATCTTTTTTCGATCGAAATAATTGACGTTTTCTCAAAACTGAACTTCCATTGCGTGAACAGACCTGACCGAGTGATGTAGGCACTCTCATCTTTTGGATTTTGACTAAATGCCGGCCTTAAGTTACAGACAATTGGCCCCAAACAACTTGATCCATTAGTAACAACAGAATTCGCCCCAAATGAAGGCCCAACCCTGGATTTGCCTCAGTTTTCTGTTTATATGAGAAAGGTGAATTATAATGGTGTGTGTTTTCCAATGTGGAGCTATATTACAATTGTGTGACAGGTTTAATGTTCTGAAAAAGGGGTACCGACATAAATACGCTTAACACTATAGTTTCAATGTAAAAGGCAGTGGCTATTCGTACGGCCCCGTACGATTAGCCTGTATTGGCTAATCGTACGGCCCCGTACTTTTAGCCAATATAGGCTAATCGTACGGCCATTCTAGTTTGGTACCAAGAAAGTGATACTGCTGGTGGTAAGACAAATCAGCTTATCGTACTGGCCTTGAAAGACTAGCCATTCCTAGCCCCTATGTGAAACGTGGTGAAACCCAAAACATAAAGGATATTAATGCACGGGCGGTGAAGTTTGTATCGAATTGACCCAATCGTTTAGGAGGAGTTCGCATTTAAAGAAACTGTTGACGGCGCACGACGAACGACCCACGGCACAAGCCAGACAATTTTAAGCTATGGAACCGCACTTCTTCTAGAAGGCGTATTCATCAGATTACAAGTCTATGTAACGAACACCCCTCTAAACCTCCCATTATACACAGAAAAAGTAAGGTTTACAGGGGAATTCATTATTTGCCCAGGGCTTTAGATAATTTTTTTTTCAAAAGAGTACAGTACTCGTCCTTTTTTAAAAAAAGGAGTAACGAGAAATTTTTAAGAGTACTGAAAAATAAACCAAAAAAAACTTCATTTTGCAGTCTCGACACAATGTTTTTATGGACTGATTTGTGGCCAGGTGTACTGTTTGTTTTCTTATATATACACATATTCAATATCTGTGTCTATTAGAAAACAAGCAGTATGCCTGGCCACAAATCAGACAAAACAATGCCATATTGAAATCTCTTCTGAGCAGTTTGTTGACGGAGAAATCTAACTTTTGGGGTTCAGTTGTCTTGGCGGATAGCAGGACTTCAATGGCTGATTATTGTGGCCAAAGAGTTTCTAAAAATTTAGAATATCAGCTTCACTTTATTGTCCAAGATATGGAGTGAAACTCATATTCTTTAAAACTTTTAAAATTCCTTTTCAAAACCATATTCTCAATTTCATCATATATTGTCCATGGGTATTTATTTTCTTCCACCCTTCGATCGTGGGACCAATCGTGTTTCCTTACAGGCAATGTTATAATCGGTACCAGTTACTGAATCAAATATCTGTCAGGACCTTTTTCACAAAAATTGCGGCAGAGACAGACTCCTTATCAGCTGAAAAAACTTAGGATTGCAGTGATCCAGCTAGGAAGGGCACTTTTGCATGAAAAATTTGGGCACCATGTTTTGGTTTATGATCTGCCATCAAAATCGTTATGATCAGTTGGCTTCTCACATGTTAGTGAAGCTAATGGTACTGGTGCCTCTTATGGAATTATATATATATGTATATGTACATGCATTTCACAAGTAAGTGGTGTACTGGGTCGAAGCAATCGAAGCAGTTTATTATTTAAAAAACATTTGAACATTTAACTTCTAGGTATCTTTTAATATAGAATTATAATATTTAAATAAAAAATAATTTGTTTGATTCATCTGAAAGCGTGTTATTAAAGCAATACAAAAAATAACCAATGACTGAATAAGTAATCTGTTCAAGGGAGACTACTCAATAATTATATCCATGTCATTTGGCGTTTCAGAACTCAGGCTGAACGTGCGTCTTCACTGGTTGCCAATGATCTGCAAAGACTCTGATCAAAATGCGGAGCTAGTGTTTGCAATACCCCCGCGGCTTGATCAGTCTGCGACAGTATTACAAGTAAACAGTGTGTATACAGAGCTGCGTCGCACAACACCTTGCAACGACCCAGATCAACATGCGCAACTCGGGCAACCTTTTTTCGCACCTATCTCTGAGTGGCCCTGCAAAAGGCTCTTAGGGTCAGTAGTTTGCAAGGATGCGCAGGCTACTCAGAGTCTTCACTGGTCGCACGATACTCGAAGACTTAGACCAGCATGCGCAACCACTATGTAAGTCAGAACAACATGCGCAACAACTACGCAAGTCCGTTTGGATAACCCAGCTTGAAAATCAGCGATGCGCAGGCTGATGCGCGTCGATACTGTTGAGCAATGACCTGCTCATCCAATCAATAAGGCTAATGAAGGCTCGTGCGCATGCGCTGACTGATCCGAGACTTCACTGCTCGCTCGTCTTATTGTAGTTCAGATTACTCCGGTTTACGCCCACCTGATTAACGATCGGATCGGCTCTATATGTGATATAATCTTGAAAGGACCGTAACCCCAACCCCAATAAAACTTGATTCCCTTGAAATAATTTATGAATGCATAATTTTCCCGTGTGAGAATTTCCCGCCTTTTATTACAAACGTCATTTTTTTCACGTGCGTTCCAAATACGCTCTCAAAAAATATTAAATGCGTAATGCTAATTTGTTTTTCGTACCTGATACGCAGCAGATTTGAAAAAAAGGAGTATCCTCCCAATTATTTTCGTAATTTACGCGGTACGCAGCCTTATCTAAAGCCCTGTTTGCCTTATTTTTGCTATAAAAATATATTGTGGGTACTCCTTAGAACCGCCTAATTGAGTCGGTTCTAACGAGCACCCACAATCTATATGTGGACAAGAATTAAGAAAAATATCAAACATTTTCATCTGTCGTACAGAAAGACAGACGTTCGGATAATGGCCAAACTACATGCCCCTCCCCACAAACTAAGAAAATATTTCAAGTCATATGATCATAGCTCTACATCAGCCGGCTTTTTATTTAAGTAAGCCTGTAAAGGAAACTAAAGAATTAAAATATGTTAGAAAACATCATAACAATAACCTTGGATTACGTTTCCCTGTGCATTCAGTTTTGAAGGTCTTCCCGCCATGGATAAAGCTAAACTTTATTTCCCACACTTTAAGAGCCTAATTGATAGTGTTTTAGGACGTCTGCTTTTAGCAGCCGAATTGTGCGTGAACTGCGCTTATAAAACTGAACGCAGTTAGAACGCTGATAATGTTCAATTTTGCTTTCCAAAGCACTATAACTTGTAAATTTTTCACGAACACTCAATGATATCTCCATTCTGGGAGAAATAACATCTTGCTTGTAGCTTACCTTATTTTTATTAAGCGAACATAATTAATTATTTTAATTATGGGTACTTAAGTATTTTGACACAGCCTTTAAAGTATAGCGTTAATCCTTAATATTGATCTATACCGCGACTCATCTGAAGGCCGTATTCAAAGTGTTTTTCACAACATAAGTACGTAGCATTATCGGCCAGTTAAACGCCAGAACTAAGAAGCTAAAACATCAGTCTAAGCCGAAAACGATAATTGAAGCAATTAATTTCATTAACTTACCATCCTGAACAAACTGATAATCGATAGTACTATTAAACAATTAATTTTTTTCTGATGACATGTATATACCATCGATATTAATATTTAACAATACTTATAAGCATATATATAAATAATTTAATTCTGATTAAAATATATTTTAACCAATTCCTTGGTACCGAATTATAGCCGTACAATTAGCCAATACAGGCTAATCATACGGGACCGTACGATTAGCCAATGCAGGCTATTCGTACGGGGCCGTACGAATAGCCACTGCCAATGTAAAAATATAGTACCAGACAATGGCCTGGAGTCCCGACCTTTCGTCCTGGTTTTCAAATTTTTCAGAATTTCACGCATTTTTTGAAAAAAATATGTAAAACAGTAAATAGTAAATCTGGGGTTTACAGGGGAAAACCTTATTTTTCTTGTTTCTGCTCTAAAATATAGGTTGTGGGCATTCGTTTCTAGAACCGCATCGATGAGGCGGTTCAAACGAGTACCCACAATCTATATTTTGAGCAGAAATAAGAAAAATATCACGATTTCTCATCTTTAAAGTTTCATTTTGTGGCGGTAAAGTGTCCAAATTTGTATAGGCGTGTTTTCGTAATGGGCTGTAGTCTTTCATTGGGGCTCTTCCTTTCTATTGTTCAATGTATGAGCATGACAAAGGGGCATTGTTTACATTCTGATCATATATGTCAACAAATCATCAGACATATTTTATCATATATTACCTCATCAAAAACGTCTTCCCTGTGCCACACTGGCCCGTAATGAGTGTATTATGACCGACGTGTGTGGTATTGAAGACATATTTTTGCGACTCATTGCAAAGATTCATCCTCTCTGAGTTGTTTACATTTGCCAGTTTTCTAGATTTTACGACCTCCTTCAAAGGCCGGTACTTTTAGTTAGGCAACAGTCCTTTACAACTGTTTGCCTACATAACTCCAGGATCGTAAAGGAAAATAAGATGGTAAGTAATTTGTTTAAATATGTATTCATATATTTATTCAGTACTATACTAAAAAATATATGACAATTCAATTATATGTAACAATATTGAAACATTTTATGGGCAATACATGTTCATAGGTAATGTCTAGAGATATTATCAAAAATAATTCATAACAGCATTACCGCCACAGTAGTACCTGCATTTAGTTCATATTGATCTACTGAGGTAATGGCCAAGTATGACCGACTCAGTATATGAAGATAGATAGATCTCAGCGCATTGAAGCGCTTGCAAGATTATTCGGAATACCTTAATCACGCAATGGAAGTTCAGTTTTGAGGAAACGTCAATTATTTAGATCGAAAAAAGAGAAATTATCGCTATTATAATGAACATACGAAACGTGTTCTGGGTAAGTTTATTGAGAATACATAGTTGAATAAGACGGCAGGTATTTCTTGGCGAAAACCGCTGGCATTTAAAAACTACAGTACAGTCTTAGAAATCTTATTATCCCTCACGATCGTGCGTGATGAATTTCGAATGTCACGTGACTTTTTAGCGTGGGTTTTCCGTGGAGTAATCATGGAACTAGCGCGGGTTTTGCGTGGAGCGTGGAGAACGAACGTGAGCTCGCGCAACGCGAGCGTGGAAAAGATTAACGGTAAACGCGAAGAGGATTATCTATCTTTCGTTTTGCGAGAAATACCTGTATTGAACCAGTTTTTTTTTTTTGTTTATTTTGTTTGTTTTTTTTTGCGCAAATTGTACATTTATTTTATTTTTTTTTTTTTTGGTTTGGGTTTTACGGCCCTTTCAAGATTATTTCACTCATATCGAGCCGATCGTTAATCATAGGTGGGCGAAAACCGGAGTACCCGGAGAAAAACCACCTGACCTTCCGTTGCAGAACTTGGCGTCTCACACGTGACCCGAGCGAGGCTCGAACCTACGGCGGTGAGAGACCTAATGACTAAGAGTCAGCGCTCTTATCCATTAGGCCACGGAGGCCCGTATTTATTTTATTAAATGGGGCAGAAAGTAATTATCGCAAAAACACAAATAATTTTAGAGAGTTATACTTTTGGTCATAATCCCGATGAAGTTTATCAGCATGACCCGGGATGCATGTTTTTTTTTTTTTTTTGCACACATGCATATACAAAATTTTCAGCCCAACGTTGGGTCTACAATGACATGACGTGGTAACATTGTCGCATCACTGTCGGTCCGACGTTGGCCTGCTGTAGTGTGCTCGCTCCATACGTATTGATATTGAGATATATGTATCTTATTTACTGTACTTACTATATGCAGGAAAGAGGTATGATCTTGTGGAGAAAATAAGGATTCATACAATAAACACAAACCCCGCTTGGATATCAACAAATTTTTAAAACCCTCGCATATACGATTCAAAAGGCATATCGTCACTTACATATGTTATTATGTATCAAAAAGAGTATCTGACGGATGCATGGGCTCACGCACATACCCACAGCCGATCCTGAAGCACGTGCCCATTGTGGGCATTTGACTGAATACAGCAGTGGCTGACATTTAACGCCGAAAGAGCACGGGAACGGACTGCATCGAACCAGGGTCGTTCATCATACATACCTGTGTAAAGTTCAGTTTTAGAATACTGACTTTTATCTGCTCACACAAAGTATGTTGACCTATGACATATGACTCAAGTTCATGTTCTACAACAACAAAAAGTTCTTTATGACGCACGTTCTCAGACATAGATTGTGGCTACTAGTTAGAGGCAGTTCTAACGAGCACCCACAACATATGTTTGCCGTATAAATAAGAAGAAAATCAGGGATTTTCATCAGAAAAGTAGCCGTTTTGGATACGTGAATAAAAATAACCTATGTTGCACGGATGCGAGGCCCCCGCCCATGGGGGCTTGAAGAAATATATGGGTTGCATGATGCTTCCACACAGAGCTGAATCCGGCCCGCACACTAGTACTGGTAAACCGCTTAGAGGATCTAAGCCTGTCACGGAACCTCGGTGCGAGGCGGACCGTCCATGCTAATAACGTTCTATAAAAGGGTTATCCTTTGGAAGCAAGAATACACCACAGAACTGAAATATATGGAGTGTACATGTTTGCTGGGCCAGACTAGCTAGTTTCGGCCAATTAGGCCTCATCAGTGACCCTCAGATATTTTCAAAATTCCACAATGGATTCAATGATCCAAAAGGACAAGAAAATATAATCTACACTATGATGTAGGGCAGGGAGACGTTTTACCGCCGCCACACATTCCCATTATTGAAAGCAAATGATTCGAAAAGAAAAGTCAAGTTTACTGGTTACACTTTAATAAAAATCCTAAAAACATTTAAACCTACAAGTCATTTTGAACAACATGCCCCCGCCCATTGGGGCTTGAAGAAATACATGGGCTGCATGATGCTTCCACGCAGAGATGAAACCGGCCGCATCCTATTACTGGTAATCCACTTATAGGATCTAAGCCTGCTCAGGAAACGCCGTGCGAGTCGGGCCATCCATGCTTAAAAACCCATTTGGTTTGACTTGGTGACAGGGCTTGAGAAGTTATTTCATCTCAATGTCGGGTAAAAGTCAAACTAAATTGGAAGCAAACTCTCCAAAAAGACATACACTGTTTTGACGGGGACGTTAACCTCAATTCAAACAAACAAAGTCATTTTGAACAACAGCTTAAATTAGCGTCCAGTGTCTGGTAAAAGTCCCACAAATTTTGAAGCAACGTCCCCAAAATGAGCTAAATAGTGTTAATGGGGACATTAAACCCAAATTCAAACAAAAGACTGAAGAAGCCATCTGATCAGCATCACGAAATAACGTATTTGTCGTCTGCTGATTATTTTGCAAACTTACTTTTGCACACAGGCAAACAGTGTGGGCCCACATGAGACTGCACCTTTTCTGATTAGGGTCCATACTGTTTGCCAAAATTACTTTTATGGTAACCAGCAGATGACAAAGCAGTCGACAATTGTCGTGTTTGGGATTTTATGGTAGAACACAATCCTTATCAGCTGATCAGCATTTTGAGTGACAAACTCTAATGTTAAAAAAAGCATGCTTATGCCAACGATCAGACAGACCGATAGAGTTTAGAAAATGCAAGATTGCATCTCGTAAACACTCAAATTGACCCATCTTTTTGGCAGGTGTAGTGTGGTAATATGGCTCTTTCAAGATGTTGATCGTTAATCAAAAAGCTGATCTACGCTGGTTAGGCAGGATTTGCAGGTTAATCTTGAGTTTTTGCAGGTCGTGCAAGCACTGGGTCTGATGGGTTAAAGTAACATTCACAAGAATGATCAGTCATGACTTTAGCATACATTATTACGCCCCGTCCATCGGGGCTTGAAGAAAAAGATGGGCTACGCAGAGCTGAAACCGACCGCACACGAGTACTTGCTTGTATATAATGACCAAACCGAAATCGCTCTTGAGCACATAGCGAATTGTTCCCAAAGCTCTAGATATCAATATACACCACAACCTCTTGACCCCCGCACATCGGGGCTTAAGAAATAAATGGTCTGCATGATGCTTCCACGCAGAGCTGTATCCGACCGCTTACGGGTACTGGTAAACCGCTTAGAGGATCTAAGCCTGCCCAGGCAAAGCTGTGCGAGTAGGACCGTCCATGATTATAAACCCTAATGCTTTCTTTGGGCGCCAGGGCTTGAGATGTCATTTCATCTCAATGTCGGTTAAGAGTCCCACAAAATTGGAAGCAACGTCTCCAAAATGACCTATACAATGTTGACGGGAACGTTAACCCTCAAATCAAACCAACAAACAAAACATACATAATTTTTGTTATTTGCGTAAACAGTTCAGTTCCTTATCCGAGTACCTGATGTGGTTTTCATAGACTGATGGGTCAGAACTTTTCAAAAGGAGCGTGTAGGCTTTGGCCGGCGCTAGGTACTGGGTCTGACCTTTACAAACACTGATCAGTCAGAATCTTTCTCACTACACGGCTAACTTTATCGACTCACCCAGGCGTTTGAAATATGTGCGTGCAGGTTTTTGTCCGGTCTACAAGTCCCGAGTCTTTGCAGTTCGTGCAAGTTTTACAGTCCCAAGTTCGGTCACCATAGACTAAGACATTACGAAAACACGCCTATTGAAATACATCGGTAAAATTTTACTACCAAAAATGGATTTTTTTTTTTTCAGATAAAAATCCTGATAATTTTCATATTTCTGCTCAAAACATAGATTGTGGGTAATCGTTATCACAACCTCGGCGAGGCGGTTGTAACCTGTACCCACAATCTATATAAGAACATAACGATTAACCCCTGTACCCCAGTTTCGCTATATAAAAGTGGGGTTGAAAACTATATAGACATGTTTGCGTGATGAGTAAAAAAGTAGTTGCATTCACAAGGTTTGTGACAGTTGGAAGGAAGGACGGACGAACGGACGGACGGACGAACACCAGTGACGAAAATAATATAACCCCCACAAACAATAACCAGTGACACCACCCAATGAATCGTATACCCTTTAGCTGAAAAATAAAATGTCGTAGCCGGAGCTGACTGGTTTTGGCCGTCGGTCTCATGTTCAGCATGTTTTAAACAAACCATTGAGATCGTACGTTAGCTAGCGCTCGACATGAACAAAGACTCAGAATAACATCCACTGTCAAAGTTAAGTGTTTTCGCTCATTTCACCTTGGATAGAACTGCGGCCACTTGTGAAGGACGGATGAACAACAATGACGAAAATAATATAAAAACGGGTATTTTAAAATCAACAACACACCCCTATTTTAATCAGTAGACTCGACCAAGGAATCGTATACCCTTTTACTGAAAATAGATGTCGCAGCCGGCCTCATGTTCAGCATATTTTAAAACAAACCACTGAGATCGTACATTAGTTAGCGCTCTACATAAAACCCGTGCTACTACCATGACCCAAACGACCCCCGCCCATCGGGGCTTGAAAGAATATATGGGCTGCATGATGCTTCCACGCAGGGCTGAAACCGACCCGCACACGAGTACTGGTAAACCGCTTAGAGGATCTAAGCCTGCCGATGCAAAGCGGTGCGAGCCGGCCCGTCCATGCATATAAACCCTATTGGTTTCATTGGGCAATAGGGCTTGAGATGTCATTTCATCTCATTGTCGGGTAAAAGACAAAAAAGTCCCACAAAATTGGAAGCGAAGTCTCCAAAATGACCTTTACAGCGTTTACGGGGACGTTAAACCTCAATCAAACTAACAAACAAACAAAGACCCAGAATAACATGCATTGTCAAAGGTAAGTGTATCATTTCACCATGGGTAGAACTGCGGCCACTTGTGATGGCTGACTATTGATCAGACTGCATGGATGCGCCCGCCAACCTGGAAAAAACCGTCCATGAAAGGTGGGTGCGTGTGTTGTTCCAGCGCCTTCCAGTGTATTTATAGGCGAAAGGATCATCAGACATATTACGCATGTGCGTGAAGTAAAAAAAATACTTGCCCTTCGGGAGCAAATTCTTTCCTTCAAGAGCAGCATCCCATCTCGGAAAAGGTTATTTCTCCATTAACCCATTTCAGACTGGAAAACCCTAAACGGGTACCCTGGCAAACAGTGCAGGCCCAGATCAGACATCGCAGAACGCGGCGTCTGATCAGGGCCTACACTGTTTGCAAAAAGTTCAGCCTTTTACCTAATCAATTTGAAGAAAACACAACCTGACACCCCTAAATTTTCAAATGGATTTTTCTGCCATATATAAGCTGGAAGATTCCATTTGGTACAAAAAGGGTTAAACACCCCTCGCTTCTCGTGAACAACCTGTGTGACAGATTGCTTTTTTTCCATGCGCTGTCTCCGACTGAGCACATGATTCCCACGATTTACCGCAGTTCGTCATATAAGCACGTGCAGTTTTACCATACTACGTCATAAAAGTGAGCACGCGCACAGTTATTGCGTGTGAAAAGGCACTTACAGGAAACATAATCGCTCGTTTGAGAATTGATCTGTGCCGTCTGATCAGAGCATTTGCTGTTCCTGTGAGCATTCTGATCTCTGGGCTATTCAAAGAGCAACAAGTGAAGACTTTGACCAAAGTGGATGCATAGACTGGGGAACACGTAATTCGATAAGACGTGTAACCATTGAAGACTCAGATCAGCCTGCGCATCCGTGCAGTCTGATCAGAGCCTTTGCTGTTCGAATAAGCCTACTATGTGGGATATTCAAAGAGCAACAAGCGAAGTCTGGACATGTTGTCTAGATGCACATGCAGATCTGATACTTCTGTAGTAGAAAAAAAGTCTTTGTCGTGCGCCGGCTCATGTACAAGGAAAATGTACAAGAATGCGGTCTACATATGTGTTTTAGTTTTTCGTCCCACCAACAGCTAATGTCATACAGAGCTGGGTCCTCGGTTAAAAGACTCATCCGAAAGTCTGGAGAGGCCCGGGATTGATCCGACAACCCCTGGTTTATGAGGCGAGTAACGTAACAACTATACGCCGGCTATTATAATTTATTCCTCAATGACAGATTTCATGTTAAGGAGTCCGTTAACTGACTACAGATAAAGGTATGTAATAGTGGCAAATCATTATTATTCTAAATTTCTTTCCTTCCTATTTCATGCGGCGTCTGATCTGGGTCTTCAAACCCGACAACAAGATTCCAGTCCAGATTCTAGAGATAATCAACACATTTGCGCAATACTCTAAACCTCACAGCGATTAGAATAGCGCGGCTATCAATACCAGGATTTGTGACATCAACAATTTTTAATCCCCCGCCGCGAAGCGGAGCGGGTATTATAGGAATGTCTTTCGTCTATCCGTCCTTCGCGGCGGGGATTATAGGAATATCCGTCCGTCTGTCTGTCCGTAACACTTTCTTGTCCGCCCCATATCTCCTTTACCTTTTGATAGATTTTCATTAAACTTTGGTCAAGTGTTAGTCTCAATGAACTGATGTTCAGAACCCATAAATGAACCATGCCGAGTCAAGGTCAAGGTTACACTTGAAGGTCACGAGTTTGGTATTTTTTGTCCGTTCTATATCTCCTTTACCCTTGAAAGGATTTTCATTAAACTTTGTTTAAATATTCTTTTGAGTGAGCTCATGTGCAGAACCCATAAATGAACCATGCCGACTCAAGGTCATGGTCACAGCTGAAGGTCAAGAGTTTGAAATTTTGATATTTGTTTCTGTTCCATATCTCTTTTACCCCATTCAAGGATTCTTATTTAAAATTTGGTCAATTATCCCCCTCAGTGAGCTTATGTGCAGAGCCCATAAATGAACCATGCCGACTCAAGGTCAAGGTCACATTTGAAGGTCACGAGTTTGAAACTTTGATATTTGTTTCTGTTCCATATCTCTTTTACCCCATTCAAGGATTCTTATTTAAAATTTGGTCAATTATCCCCCTCAGTGAGCTTATGTGCAGAGCCCATAAATGAACCATGCCGACTCAAGGTCAAGGTCACATTTGAAGGTCACGAGTTTAAAACTTTGAATTTTGTGTCCGTTCCATATCTCCTATACCCCTCAAAGGATTTTCATTTAACTTTGATCAATTATCACCCTCAGTGAGCTCATGTGCAGAGTTCATAAATGAATCATGCTGACACCAGGTCAAGGTCACAGAAGGTTACTACGCCGTATGGCTTTCCGGTCATACATGTTTGATGGCTAGGTTGCTCATCCTGGAATGTCAAAACCAACAAACACAATTTCTTCTATAATTATTTTATTCTAGTACATCACGCCTATGCCAGCCTCGGTATCTCATTCGGATGCGCGTCTGACTGGGGATCAGGAGAGCGCGGGTCCGATACCTCCGGGGTCGGCAGCATTCTGTTGTGGAGATTGATCGTGAAATTTGTTCTGGCCTTTCTCTTCCTTCCGCTGTAATCAAGAAGGGCAGTTGTCATTCTCTGGTGAAAGAATATGCACTGTGCTGGTTAACAGTTACCGTAAAAGACTTCCCAGGAATAGTGCTGATTGGTAAACTGATCAGTTAAAAAATGACGCCCATAACGGCAATGGAAATGGAGTGTTTTATTATGCAATAAATCTCAGCGAAGAAGAGCGTGACCGAACAGACGCAGTTGTAGAACGTCACTCCTTGTTTGTTTGTTTGTTTGTATTAGAGTTTGACGGTCCAGTCAATACTATTTAGGTCATTCTTTTAGCTGTCAACACTTCCTGTGCAGGCCTATAGGCTACGTAAGCATTTAACTAATAGGCTGCAGTGCGCAAATTCTTTCACCAGAAACTGACAAGTGCCCTTGACTCAGCGGAATGGATTTGTTTGTTTGATTTGATGTTTACGTCCCCGTCAACACTGTATAGGTCATTTTGGAGACGTTGCTTCCAATTTAGTGGGACTTTTACCCGACATTGAGATGAAATGGCATCTCAAGCCCTGTCGGCCAATGAAACCAATAGGGTTTACAAGCATGGACGGTCCGACTCGCACCACTTTGCCTGGGCAGGCTTAGATCCTCTAAGCAGTCAACCAGTACTCGTGTGCGGTCTGTTTCAGTTCTGCGTGGAAGCACCGTGCAGCCCATCTATTTCTTCAAGCCCCGATCGGCGGGGACCGTCAGCGGAATGGAGAGAATGACTGTAGAAAAGTTATAATGATCGACTTCCACGACAGAAAGCTGCCGACTCCTGGCAGGTATTGAATCCGCATCTCCCTGAATCACTTACTTTTCCGGGATTCCTTTTAACATATTATGGAGCGTGATAGCTCAGTGGTTAGTGCACTTGCCTTTGATGCTAGAGGTCCCAGTTTCGATCCCCGGCAGCGGCGATAAAATTTCGGTGTCCGAACACGCTCCATTGGCATCATTTGCAGGGATGAATGTCATAAAGGGCACCGTCCTTCGGATCGGGACGTTAACTGGAGGCTCCCTGTGCAGGGAGAGTCATGCCCTGTGCAGGTTGAAGACCCCTACCGTAAGTACATGATTACTGTGTTGGCTTTCATCCTGCAAACCTTGTGTGCATGTAATGTACACCTGCGAGTAATGGTCAGATGTGACCGATCGCAGTATTAGTAGAAAGAAAAGAAAGAAACAAAGTCGAAAAGTTAGGAGAATTTGATGGTATTGTCGAATATGAGTGTGTTAGAATCCAAATAGATCAGCTCCAGTTTGTGAACCATTGCAAAAAAAAAAACACAGTTCAAGCTGCCGGTTACTTTAAAGTAGATACACCAATCGTGGTTTAGTCTTCTTCACAAATGCCTCCAAACTGTGATTTATTACTCAACAAATCAAATAGAATAAGATAAAATCGAGTCATTTCTCATATTATAACTTGTCTTGACGATAACAAGACTGAGCTAAGGGGTGGGAGTGTTTCGCGGCCCTCTCAAGATTATTTCATTTATTTCTATCAAAATGCTAATCTGAGATGGGCGAAAACTGGAGTACCCAGATAAGAACCTGATAGCCGTTGTTTGTCTACATGCCCGAGTGAGACCCAACAGTGGTGAGAGACCAAATCATTGCTCTTGCAGGGGAGGCTCTTATCGTATTTCCTATCTCTAGAACTAGCGGGGTTTTTTTTTTTTTATTTTTAAGATGACATAGTTCGGTATCATCGCGAAAACCCGTCTGAATAATTCTGACCCCCTTTAACCCCACTTTTATATAGTAAAACTGGGGTTTAGATTGGGTAAACGTTATTTTCTTTATTCTGCTCTATAATAATAATATTATTGTTTTTTTTTTTGTTTTTTTTTTTTTTTTAGGTTTAACGACAGTCAACACTATATAGGTTATTTTGGAGACGTTGCTTCCAATTTTGTGGAACTTTTACCCGACATTGAGATGAAAATCAATAGAGTTTATAGCATGGACGGTCCGACTCGCCCCGCTTTGCCTGGGCAGGCTTAGATCATCTAGGCTGTTTACCAGTACTCGTGTGCAGTCGGATTCAGCTCTTGCAGCCCATCTATTTCTGCGGGGGCCGGCATCCTTGGGGTATCTCCACTCAAACTTATATGTGATGTGATCGCTATTTCATATCAATGTTGGGTAAAAGTCTCACAAAACTCGAGCGAAAGTGATTTCAAACAAACTCTGACAAGTGAAATAGGAGGTAAACCTAGAACATATACATATGCAGAAATACTCTAATTTATATTGCACTCAGCAAACCAAGCTTAGTCTGCACAATGCGCATAACGCAGTCTGGTCAAACTTTTCTGTGCTCTCTCAGGTTGTCGGGTTGGGCAGTCTCTTTCGTCAAAGGGTCACAATACTGAACCGACTACTTGAAAAGCTGGTGATGCGAAAAAAATGCTGAAAAAGAAACAAGTCAAACAGAACTGCCCCCCGCCCATCGGGCCTTGGAGAATTAGATTGACCTGCATAATGCTTCCACGCAGAGCTGAAACTGACCACACACGACTTGAGTCAGACCGTCAAGCGCACATAAGCCTTTCGTTTTCATTGGGCAACGGGCTTGAAATGTCATTTCATCTCAATGTCGGGTAAAAGTCCAGCAATAATTGGGAATACATGTAGTGTTGAAGGGGATGTTAAAGAGGCTGCTCCCATTTTTGCATGAATTTTAGCGACATTGAGATAAAACGACATCCCATAAGCTGCCGCCCAATGAAACTCGACGCACACCACTTTGCTTGGGTTAAGCTCACGTTCGATTGGGTTTTAGCTCTGCGTGGAAGCATCAGGCAATCCAATCTTTTTCTTGTAGCTCCGATGGGTGGGGCCCAGCAGTGTTAACGTCAGCACACAACTTATTAAATAACTATTTAAATATTGTGTCTGTGGGTTGGGGTGCCCTTTCAAAATCAATTCAGTTGCTTCAAATCACGAAAACACGTCGACATAATTTTGACCCCCTTGAACCCCACTTTTATATGGTAAAACTGGGGTTTCCAGGGGTATACCTTATTTTTCTTATTTCTGCTCTAAAATAAAGATTGTGGGTCCTCGTTAGAACCGTCTCGATGAGGCGGTTCTAACGAGTGCCCACAATCTATATTTTAAGCAGAAATAAGAAAAATATTACAAGTTTTCACCTTAAAATTTTCATTTTTTTTTCGGCGAAATAAGGTGGCATTGTATTTTATAGGCGTGTTTTCGTAATGAATCCGATTTTTAATCAGAGTTTGGCCAAAAACCGGAGTACCCGGAGAAAAAAATTAGGTTCAATTACACAATATTTCTTCAAAATTCCAAAGTTAAGTGCTAAATTTCCTTGGGCCTCATCACGATCTCCTTCTTCGTCGTCTCGGACCATTTAAAACCTAATTCTGTAATTATAACATGCTTTGTCTCACCGGGTCAGTTGGTGTTAAATTTATTTGGACGATATTTTGTTTGACCAGGCCAATCAATCATAATTATCTGCAGCTTAAGCATACTTGTTTGTTACGTAAGTGCGTAGCGTAAATAATACTACGGATAGCTACATGTATGTTTGATTGCCAATTTAATTGCCAATTTAAGGAAACCGAACACTATCTCTCTCTCGATACCCACCCAGGCATGAGTGATCATTGTGCGGTAACCTACAAGGTGAATGTGACAGTGAAGAGGCACAAGAAACCAGATCGCTACGTCTTCCAATTTAGGAAAGGTGACCTTGATGGGGTGAAGCGGGATATAGGAGAGTTCGGGGCAAAGTTTCTATCTGAAGATCCCTTCAAGAGGCCAGTTAATGATAACTGGAACCTTCTCAAGGAAAACCTGGCATCTTCGATGAAGAAAAATATTCCTCAAAAGAAGATCACTTCTAGATGGAATCTACCCTGGATAACTCCCGAAATCAAGAGACTTTGTCGCAGGAAAAAGAGAGCTTGGGATGAAGGAAAACACAACAGACACAGTCACGCTTGGAAAAGATACTTGAAATTAAGTGAACTGGTTAAAAAATCTCTTGAAAATTCACACAGAACATATGTCGACAATATCCTGAATACAAGCATCAACGAAGACCCGAAGAAATTTTATTCCTACATTAAACAGAAGAAATCTGGACAAAGTAATATCCCAGTTCTCAAAACTAATGACAAAGTCATCAGTGAACCAGCAGAAGTAGCTGAAGCCTTAAATTCCCAGTACATCTCACAGTTCACAAGAGAACCGAGTGGTGACCTACCAAATGTAGACGAACAGCCGGTTCCATCCATGCCAGACATCATATTCACCGTACCAGGAATTGAGAAGTTATTAAATAACCTCAACCCCGCCAAGGCCTCTGGTCCAGATCTCATACCAGCACGCATTCTGAAACTAGCATCAAAAGAAATTGCTCCAATCCTGGGCGTCATATTCCAACAATCTTACAACACTGGCCAAGTTCCTCTAGACTGGCAACAAGCTAATGTCACAGCTGTTTTTAAAAAGGGCGACAAGACCAACCCGGCTAATTACAGACCTGTTTCTCTTACCTGTATTGTCTGTAAGACTATGGAACACATAGTATACAGTCAGATCATGACTCACTTAGATAGTCATCACATTTTAGTAGATTTCCAACATGGATTCCGCTCTAACCACTCCTGTGAGACACAACTGCTCAACACTGTTGAAGATTTGGCAAGAAGACTGGACAGACGACAAGCCACTGATCTCCTAATACTGGATTTCAGTAAGGCTTTTGATACTGTGGCTCATCGCAGACTGCTCCATAAAATCCAGCACTATGGCATTACAGGAAGAACCAACATGTGGATCAAGTCATGGCTGTGTAACCGTCAGCAGAGAGTTGTCCTCGATGGGTCTGCATCAACTGATTCACCAGTCCTCTCCGGGGTGCCCCAAGGAACGGTCCTGGGGCCCCTAATGTTCCTACTCTACGTCAATGACATTGGTGCAAAGGTGTCTCCACAGACTACCATCAAGCTTTTCGCTGATGATTGCCTCCTGTATAGAACAATAAACAGTGCCGCCGATGAAAAACAGCTGCAAGAAGACTTAGACACCATGATTGAATGGTCCAATACCTGGTTGATGAGGTTCAATGCTGCTAAATGCCACCTACTCAAAATCACTCGACAGCGAATGTATCTCCCCACAAAATACAACATTAAGGGTTCCCAGCTTCAAGAGGTCAGTCATCACCCATACCTAGGGGTTGAATTATCATCAGATCTTACCTGGAAGAACCACATTAGCAATATCACAAGCAAGGCCCACAGAATACTCAACCTCCTTAGACGTCATCTCTATGGCTGCAACCAGGATGTAAAGAACAGAGCATTCACTACACTCGTCCAACCCCACCTAGAATATTCCTCATCAGTTTGGGACCCCTACTTTAAGCAGGATATTTTGGCTTTAGAAAAAGTTCGGAGAAAGGGAGCCCGATTTGTCACCGGTATCTACTCATATAGAGAAAGAGTAACTCCAATGCTTGACGACCTTGATTGGCCTCCACTTCAACATCGTAGGAAAATAAAACGCCTTACAGCTTTCTACAAAGCAACCAACAACCTCTCACCAGTCATCATACCAGATTATGTCACTACATCCTCCAACCGTACCAGAACCCATGATCTTGCCTACATACAGCTTCAAACTAATTATGAACAGTATAAGAACAGCTTCCTGCCTCGAACCATCAGAGACTGGAATGCCTTACCACCGGACCTAGTGCATGCGGCATCTGTGGACGAGTTCACCTCCCGTCTGCAGACTCACACATTCTAGACAGACCAACCATGATGTTTTTAATTGTAAATACGGCCGTACGGCTTTTTAACCATTTGATGACGTCACTTGCCCGTGATGCTGACGCCCTGGGCAGTACTAAAGTAGAAGTAGAAGTCTCTTCATAGTCACAGAAGCACTATAATCATTTCATGCTTTGTTTCACCGGGTCATTTAGTCGTAATTTACGGTACTTAACCATTCATAATGGTTTTTTTTTTATTATTATTTTTATTCCAATTGGTTGTAATTTAATGAACAAAAACCTATACATGTACATGTAATTCGATAAAAATTGATGTGCGAGACAAGCGTGGGCCAACGTGGACCTAAGCGTGTAGCGTGAAGGCTTTCCGTGGATCGCGATGGTTGCGAGATACGAGCGTGGACAAACGTGAAATAAGCGTGGAACTAGCGTGGGTTTTGCGAGGGTTGTGCGCGAGGCGTAATCCTTTTCTCGTTCATGCACGATCGTGAGGGATAATAAGATTTCTAAGACTGTACTGTATGAATGACGAAATAGATTTTGAACCCGGAAATGAAAATCAGCGTTTCCTTTCTTTCGCGACTTCGTCGCTCTATAAAGAAATTGGGGTGTTTAGGCTTGTTTCTTGTTTCAGTGAGATAACTTCAAACACATAAGATAAGATAAGATAAGATAATTTTATTGTCTCCTGTCCAATACAAGTTAAGACATGACAAATTATGTACGCACAAGCAAGTTCACTAACACAAACCTATTACTCCCATCATAGTAGAGCGTATAAGATGCTTATCTGCAGCTCATAAGTTGCTCACATGCAGGTACAAGATGCATAATGAATTGCAAGTTGTGTAGATCTTAGTGAGACTGCTCGTAAGGAGCACCTGAAAGCAGTCTAACCAAGATATACACGGGAGTCAGAGACCCTCACACCCATAAGTGACACAGTTAGAAACCCTATATAATAATATAAAAGCTTTAAAAATGTGACCCAGATACAAGGTCACCTAATCTGGACTACATTAATATGTTTTTTCTAAGTTCAAAAGCATCAAACACATACTTCATAAACAACCGTGTAAAGTCAGTATCGAAAGTAGCAAAAAGTTTTAAAAAAGTGTTTTCTTGCCATAAGGATTCACCCGTTACTTCCATTATCTTCATATTTAAATTTTGCCTCAACCCATCATATAATTTGCAATGAAACAAGAAGTGTTTTTCATCTTCAATTACACCTTTACATGAAAAACAAAACCGTTCTTCTTTGGGTAATTTAGGTCTATTATAACGCCCAATTTCCACACATAAACTGTGTGAACTTATTCGTAGCTGTGTAAATCTACTCTTTACTTTAGAATCCATTGGCAAAAGTAAATACTTTTCCAAAGAAAATTCATGCTTAACAGAGTTATAGAATTCTAATTTGCCACCTTCGGATGCTTTTGATTTCCACCAAATTCTATACATTGTTTCTAACTTACTTTTTAAAGCTGAAGCCAATTTCTCAATACTGAAAGTACATTTATTGTTCCAAACATGCTGGAAACCACTTATGTTTAAAATTTTTTTAATACTTAGTATCCAATTAGAATCTTCCCTTTGCATCTGCTCACTTAAACATTTATACGCTAATGAATTCTTATCACAAAGCAACAATCTAAGCCAGTACTTAACTAGATTAACCATTAAATATATATCCAGTGGATAAGCCCCGAGTTCGCCCCTAACGGCCAAGTTTGTACTGTTCTTGTGTACACGTAAAATATATTTATAATGTCTCATAGCCAAGGAATCATAACAATTCTTACCATAACCGGATTCCAAATCATTCTGATCAATCTTGTTTAGTTTAATATGTGATGTAGCCCAAATTTCAGCACCATATGTTATAATTGGTCTTATCATAGAATCAAAAAGCTTCATGCCCACCTGTACATTAATTTCTCTTGATGATAGTTTCTGTTTCATGGCAAACAGTGCTTTCATACCTTTGTGAGATAAAGTTTTGATGTCTATAATTCCAGAAGCTTTAATAATTATACCCAAATATCGATATTCATTGACTAATTCTAGAACTTGACCATTAAACAAGAATTGAAATTGACGAAGCTTGCGACCGGACTTATTAAAAATGATAATTTTACTTTTGGAGACATTTAAGTCTAACTTCCACTTAGACAAATATGCTTGCAATTTGTCCAATGATATCTGAAGTCCTTTAGCTGAAGACGACAGTAATACTATATCGTCTGCATACATAAGGCAACTAAGCTTGTAATCAGCAATGTTTACCTGGTCACAAGAATCATCAAAGACGTTTGGCAGATCATTAACATATATATTAAACAGTTTTGGGCTTAGAATACAGCCTTGTTTAACACCGACAGATGTGGAGAATGACTCTGTATAACCATCCTCAAGTTTTATACTATAATTAACTTCTCTGTACATGTCTGCTATAACATTAAAAAATTTCCCCCTGATTCCGTACATTTTTAATTTAAAAAACAATCCGTCTCTCCAAACTGTATCAAATGCCTTTTTTAGGTCAATGAAGCATGCAAAAAGGTACTTCTTCTTTGAAAGAAACTTATTGATTATGGAAGTGAGAACAAAGATGTGGTCAGATGTACGAGATTTAGGCCGAAAACCTATTTGGCACCTGTTTATAATATCATACTCCTCTAGATAAGCCTGTAACCTGCCATCCATAATTTTGCAAAACAGTTTGCTTAAACAACTGGACATGGCAATGCCACGATAATTAGATGGATTACTTCGATCTCCCCCTTTATGCAGGGGTTTAATCAAATTATTTCGCCAGGAGACAGGAAACTGGCCTTTTACCAAGATAAGATTAAACAATTTACAATAACACTGTAACAACTCCGGCATTGATGATTTAATTACCTCATTTGTAATGCCATCTAGGCCACTGGCTTTCTTATTTTTAAGCGACGAAGCTGCTTTCATGATCTCAGCAGTAGAAATCTCTGCATCAAGCTTATCCTGCGAGTATGAGTTATGATCAGGTGTACAACATGGTATCTGACAATTTTCAACATTTTTACACATGAGTTCTTGGAAGTATGACAACCATTCTGCGGGACTCAAAGCATCATTATTCTCCTTAGGTTCTAAATTAATGTCTTTGATTTCATCTAAAGTCTTCCAAAAGGCTTGAGGATTACTACTTTCTAAGGTATTCAAGCTATCAATAAGTCTATTTTTATACAATAGTTGCTTTCTTTTAACACATTTCTTAAATTTTTTACGAGCAGCATAAAATCGCTGCACACTATTGATACTACCATTTTGAGACTTAATCAACCGTGCTTGCCTTTGCATGCAGCGCTTCAATTCAAGACACTCATCGTCAAACCATATCTTATGCCTTTTTTTACTTTTTTTACTTGCATTCTTTCTTACAGTTTTGTTACATGATGCAAGACCATCATACAATATTTCTGTTAGAAGTTTTGCAGATTCATCTGCATTATCATTCAGGTTTTGTGTAGATAACTTTATTTTACTTTGTATGTTCTCAGAAGACAATGATGTCTTGAACTGTAGCGCAATTTTATCATTCCATCTGATTTTCCTTGGCAAGGGAAATAATTTAGCCTTATAGTCCTCATGAACAATACCAGCACTGCATGCCCTTATCCCAACTGTTATTGGACAATGATCAGACAACGTTAAAAAATCATTAACTTTGAAATATATAACAGAATCTAAAAACTCTGAGCTCACTAAACACCAGTCAACTGTAGACGACCCATTGTAATGGTGACAAGTCATTCTGCCCTGGGTATCCCCGAGTGTTCTTCCATTCAATATTCGCATGCGAGTTCCAATACAAAAATCTACCATTTGTTTCCCCTGTTCATTTGTATACCCTTTATCTAAGGAATTTCTGTTATAATATACATTATCAGTTATATAATATCGTGGCAAAGGATTATGGGAAAACTCGTCATGTTGTATATAATCTTTGTCTTTTACATTCACTCGTGCATTGAGATCCCCGAGCAGAACGACTCTCCCCTTACGACTATATTTACTTATTTCTTCCTCTAAAACACCAAATAGATTTACATTCAGATCTTTATGACTATAAGACGAATTTATTGGAGGGAGATAAACTGCACAAACATATACATCCTCAGGCATTTTGAAAAATTTCTTGCAAAGTTTAAAAAAGATGAAATCACTTCTGATCACCTTTTCAAATTTGATACCTGGTCTTATTTGTTTCTTCACTAAAACTGCCAATCCCCCAGATCCTTTATTCTTTGCATCAGGCCGGCATACAGAAAATGAAGTGTAGCCTTTCAACTGTATATCTTCTGAGTTATGGGATTTACAGTGTGTTTCTCCCAAACAAATAATATCACTATTGATATTAGCCATAAATTCTTGACTAGTCAACTTATTACTTCTTATTCCATTTATTCGAGAATGCAATCCATTGATGTTATAGTAGGTAATGCTTACAGTAGAACTTAACATGGCAGCTAGCAATGTCAGTCATATAATCACAATAACCGAAAGAATCAGTAACTAACCAGAAAAATTTGAAATATAACTGATTTTCTCTATTAATGAGTTTAAGGGCAAATATTGCCTCATTATGTGGCAAGTGGCTTCCGAAGCAATACTATATCTTAAAATAAAAAACCACATGTGGTTTGACGTGTCACCAGTAACAATTCTGATTCTGCTATAAAGCTAATACTTGTAAAATATATATAAAAAAAAAAAAAAAAGTCAGTCGGTTCTACAATTTTAAAAAGCCTTTACTCAGAACTAACATGTGCATACTGAGAGGTTATAAAATATAATATGGGATCTTGCTTACCTGGCAATAATTCTAAACGCTTGCTGCAAATTTTGTTCACATCTAATGTTTTCTTCTGATTACTGTTGAAAGGTAAACAAACCTTACAATTATTTATGGCGCCAATACGCTGGTTCCCAGATCGCGAAATGGGTGCATTCAATCTTTTACCAGACAGGGAATACCCCCATAGGTACTACGATTCACCGAAATTCAGACACTTTGGTACAGAGCGAATTCGATGTATCCCGAGCCATTACCTCAGTTTGGTGGGTGGCTAAATTCAGAATTGGGGACGATGGAGCGATAAAACTATTTATTACGATAACACTTCCGTGTGATATAGTGCATTTTTTATTTTCTTAGTTATATCTATCTTGTTGTTGTTGTTGTTGTTGATCTTTAAGCAATATCATGCTGCTTATGGCGTCCTTGTGCTTTTCTTCTTCTCATATGTGCCAAAACTCGTTGTGCTGTATACTAATGTTGCTCGTGTGCATGCGTAACTCAGCTTAAATTTTGAAAATTAATTAAACCTATTAGTGCACTTTATATATTCTAGCAGTGCACCAATAAGATCGTTTTGTCCCTCTTTGCTTATGTCCTCAATACAGCCATTTAGAATGTGCATATCAATATCTCCAATTGTATTCAGACCTTCTCTATTTAATATTCCCTCCACAGTACTTTGTAAAACCTCTCTCTGTTCTTTGTATGCTTCACATTGGAATATAAAGTGGTTTAGTAAAAATCAAAAATGAGTTCCTTTAAGAGCAATGAAAACATTCATAAGAAAGAAGATGGGTCATACTACGTAGTTTCGGCTAATAAAGCCTCATCAGTGACCCCGCAACGACCCGGCAAAGAAAGCCAGAGGAAACATACTGCAATTTTGCGAATTTCGAACAGGCAGTCGATTCAAAGACTGATATAAATCAAAATGGGGTCCAAATAATTAAAAACCTGTCTAGAATATGAGTCTAAACCAATAATTTATTTCTGATTTCTCAGAATATTCACGCTGACCTCAAAGGACCAAAAGTAAAATATAAACTGCAGTCTTCAGTTTCCTGGCACGCACTACATAGTCTATCTATCTAGGAGGAGGTATTCCGTTCGACCTGGACGGAATTGGAAAAAAATGGCTCACTAAAAGAGAAGTTTTTTCTTGGATATCTGTTTGGTTTCTTGTCTGATTCATAACAGACAAGCGTAAACCAGCAACATTTTATTGCTGGTTACCCTAGATTGTGATTTGTTTGTCTTGTAGATTGAAAATATTGCTGACATTCTTTCCCGCCATTACCTCATTAGTGGGTGGGGTAACGTAAACTGAAATTCTTAGGATCAAAATTGTCCACTGGGATGCTGTCCACCCAAGAGGAAATACCACTAGCCCCATCTTCTCAAAAGCTGAGGGTTAATTGGCGTAAGTGTGACTTGCAAGAATACTGCACAACTGTTGAGGATGGTTTTCAGACGGTTCCACCTAGTGTTCCTGATACAAGACTCGAAGCTGACATTCTACTAAGGGAGGTAACCAATGTGCTTTATACTAGTTCCTGTGCGGTGACTAAACAACATTATAAGAGAAGGAAATCTAAGTCAGGCTTACCAATATGGACACCTGAGATTAAAGAAGCTGTGCAGAAGAGTAAACTGGCGCATGCAGAGTGGAAGAGAGCAGGGCGACCTAGTGATAAGGAGCACTGTGCAACAGTACGACGAAAGAATGCAAGGCGTACCATTAGACGGTGTATACGGTTTGAAGTTTCTACTAGAAGGGAAGTTTATCTGACATCTATAATGGATGCCCATGAGACAGATTCTAGGACCTTCTTCAGAATGATTAAACGTCAACGCTCGTCAAAGTCCACCAATACGCAGCTGCTTGAATATCAGGATAGAACACTAAGTGGACCAGAAGAAGTGGCTAACGGATTCGCTTCCCACTTTGAAGCCCTAGCTACTCCGGCTGACGATCCCCAATTCGACGCTTCGTACCACTCACAGGTCACATTGGATAATTACTCATAGAGGACATCTGCACGAATCAGGAACCAGTTTACCAGCCAACCACCCCTCTTGAGATTGAAAGGATTGTTCAGACGTTTAAGAATAATAAAGCTCAGGACTTACAAGGCCTCTCAGCAGAGCATTTGAAGTTTGCCCCTGATGTCGCGTATGTTCATTTGTCAAATCTAATGAATTTTATTATGCAGACAGGTTATATTCCAAATGAAATGAAACAAGGCGTCATAACACCAGTGCTGAAAAAGGATAAGGATGCCAGACTTCCTACCAACTACAGAGGGATAACAGTCCTCTCAATCATAGGGAAAGTTGTCGAAAAGGTCCTACTGAAACGCACACAGACTACACTATGTCGTGAACAATCAAGATTTCAGCGAGGCTTCACCAAGAACTCCTCCTCCACCAATGCAGCGCTGATTGTTACAGAAGTCCAGAATGAGGCTAAGCTTAATAAACAGAATCTACATCTGGTGACCCTTGATGCTTGTAAGGCTTTTGATGTGGTGTGGCAGGATTCCCTCCTCAGGAAGATCTATCTGGCAGGAGTAGATGGCTCCATGTGGCTGACGCTGTCTAGCTTATATAATGGAGCTAGCTCGTCAGTCAAATGGTCTAGCCATGTGTCTCAACCATTTACAGTACGACAGGGAGTGCGCCAAGGGGGTATCCTGTCTACCCTGCACTACAAGCTTTTCAACAATGATCTACTGCATATGCTGGAAAGCTTTCATCTTGGTGCTTTTATTGGACATATCAACTGTTGTGCACCAACTTGTGCTGACGATGTGGCCCTACTTGGACTGTGTAAAAGACATCTTCGTGAACTTCTGTATACAGTGTGGTTCTACAAGGGTAGAGAGCGCTACTTGATCAATGCCCAAAAGTCTGTGGAAATCTTGTTGAGTATTATAAAGATGCTACTGGAGATGGATCAACTCACTCTAGATGGCATTCCTATACCTCAAGAGACAGAGACTGTGCATCTAGGAGTGGACAGAAACCTTAAGGCAGACGGAAACGTTGAAAAGAAAGCGCAATTAGGAAGAAGAACCATGTATTCCCTGATGGGTGCTGGTGCGTATGGTAACTCTGGATTGAATCCATCTATTTCCTGTAAAATGTGGAAGACTTTCGCACTGCCCCGTATGTTATACGGACTGGAAGTATGCACTCTGAGACGAGCTGACATCACAGCATTGGAAACAGTACAAAAGGGGATTCTGAGAAGAATTCAATGTTTACCGGATAGGACCGCAAATGTGGCCGTTTATGGCCTCCTGGGCGTACGTCCCGTGGAACAGGAACTGGATGCTAGGAAACTTTCACTCATGGCTTCAGTTCTGTTTGATGAGGAATCTCTCGAACATGAAATGGCTTTACGACAACTGGCTGTGAAAGACACACAGGATGATAGTTGGTTTATGCAATGTAATACCCTCCTTCACAAGTATGGTCTTCCCAATATTTTCTGTATCAGGGATGCCTTTATCTCAAAGGGGACCTTAAAGGAAGCAATCAAAAAGGGGGTGGATCAGTATACTAAAAGTCAGTGGCAGTCTGAAGCGAATGAAAAATCAAGTTTGAAGTATCTCAACATTGCCGCGTGCAGTATCGGTCAAGTACATAACTCTTGGGCGTCAACTAGTAATAGCGTCAGAGATGTTCGCCATGCTCAGATTAAAGTCAGAATGCTCACAGGGTCATACATATTACAGTCAAACCGTGCAAAGTTTAATAAGGCCGAGGTTTCTTCAACCTGTCCTCTGTGTAAACGCGCTCCCGAGGACATGAGTCACTTTCTCCTTGAGTGGCCTAGCCTGCATTCAGTTAGAGTTGGGTATATTGGGGAGTTTGAGCAGTTGCTGTTGCGGGCTGTCCCGAGGGGTGCTGTCCCGATCTGGGAGATACCGAGGGTCTGTGCTGCGCCGTCCTTGACTGTACAGTACTTGGGGGACCTGCTGGTGTGAAGCCTCAGGCTGGATTGTATCGCGAGATGGAAAAGCTAAGTAGAAATCTCTGCTTTGCCTTGCACTTAAAGAGAACTAAGCTGTTGAGTGGAATCTAAATAATATTTTTTTTTTATTTTTTTTTTTTTTTTTAACCTTTGTTCTGCTGTATATTCAATTGGGCCACACCCGTTTCTGGTTTTGGGCCAGTCGGGTTGTTTGGTGCGGTTTGTTTCTGCGTGTTTATGGACTTGGTGTCGGATGGTGTGGATCCTGATCGGATGGGTTCTTCAGAAGCCACCTGATCTGGATCCACACTGTTTGCAGGGATGGGGCTTGTCGCGTACAGCAGGATAAAGGTTAAGATTGTAAAGACACACCTTGATAATACATTAATTTTATTGGTCAGTTGTTTTGTGTAAGCTGTCCAATAATCTGGACACCCTAATATTCTGCTGTAGCTATCCCATAAAATAGAAGTGCAGTGGATTATCTTCTGGTAACAGGAGTGAAGCAATGAGGGGTTTTGGCAACCAGTGGGGGCCCTGATCAGGCTGCTCCATTTGGAGTGGTCTGGTCAGAGCCCAAACTTGTTGCCAGTAGGAGGGGCATGGGGTGAGGACCCTGATCGGCCGGCCTGTATAAGAGCAGCCCGGTCTGGGTATGCACCGCGTGTGTATCCCTGAGCATATGAATATGCGGTACTTGAGAATTTCTGTATATCAGGTTCATGTAGGTCTTGGCAGTCATGCACTAGCATTCATTAGGGTTAATATGTATATTTGTATATATATTTAAGGGTGTAGGGTAACCCCGTGATAGCCGGTGCATTGGTGTCTGGAAAATTGTGTAGTAGCAATTCGACTTTCCTTGGAGACTCGACATATACAGGACCTTCGTGTTGAACAAACTTTTTTGGAGACCTTCATGGTGATTGTGTTCCCGTCATTACAGTGTGCCGCTGTGATCGTGATTAACAAATAAGGGTGATATTTGACTTAACTTATATAAGGCCGCCAACATTAAGTAAATTATTCCAAACTTATTCTTTTCGCTTCGTGGTTGCCGACGATACTAGGAAGGCTACTTGTGATCACATCTGCCGCGAGGACATGAACCTAAGTGCCCAGGGACTTTATGTCGTACTGCCCTCTGCAACATGCGGTCTGGGATTATGCTGCCTCG
The DNA here is from genome assembly GCA_963580285.1 of Lucinisca nassula. Lineage (NCBI taxonomy): Eukaryota > Metazoa > Mollusca > Bivalvia > Lucinida > Lucinidae > Lucinisca > Lucinisca nassula. The sequence goes on from OY757018.1 coordinate 154,424,502, forward strand.
TTATGTAATAGTAAAGTCGGTTAACTAATGAAGAGAACGTATATAATACGATGACCCTACCAAGGGTGGAACTCCATAGTAACAGTAACAGTAACCGATTGTTGCTTGACACCCCACAATAAATCATTAGAAATCATCAAATCACTACCCGGTATATTAAAATGAAGGTCTCCCTGTTTCCCATGGTCTTAATTCTTGGGTTCACTCTTTGGAAAACAACTTATACAATGCATCCAGATGATGGAAATCAGGAGTGCAAGATTACAATTAAGGAGAGTAGTAGTAGAATTTCCCAGTACTTGGCATTTACAAGGAAGAATGGGAACAGAAGGTGTTCGGAGGGCTTGCGAAACTTCAAGTCCTCGCGTGGTACAAACTTGGCTTTACTTCTAACCTTGGCCGGAGACATTGAAACTAACCCCGGCCCAAGGTTTCGCTGCGGACTCTGCAAAAAATTTTGCAAAGGTTCCGAGAAATGGATAGAATGTGAGGACTGTAACAAGCGCTTTCACTCCTCATGTTCTGATTTGGATAACAGTCAATTGTTAGAAATTGAATCTAGAGCTGGAACTTGGTATTGCAAAGACTGCAAAGCCGACTGTGGTCTTTGCAATGGTGCTGTCCTCAATGGCCACAAAGCCGTTCAGTGTGATCAATATGAAATGTGGATACACATTGACTGTTCCTTCATTTCAGATGCAGAATATGGCACTTTGGTAAATTCAAGCTGCCCCTGGATATGTCCAAAATGTGAGGTCTGTAACTTTTCAGACTCGATCTTTGATGAATATGTAGAACTGAGTAAGCCCAACCGGTTTGAACCTCTGTCAGAGGATAAGAGAGGCAAATCTTCGACTGCTGATGAAACTAAGTCAAATTTTGTGAAAGGTTTGAAACTTTGCAGTATAAACATAAATGGAATTAGAGGGAAATATCTTGAACTTTTAGCTTTCCTCGATACATCTCAACCTCATATTGTTGCTATTCAGGAAACAAAGATTGACAGTTCAATCACTACATCTGAGCTTTTCCCTGAAACTTGTGAGTACTGTGTGTACAGAAAAGATAGGAACTCTCATGGCGGTGGGGTGATGTTGCTCATTCATAGAGACATCCCTCACATGCCTTTCATGGAACTTAAAAATGAAACCGAACCGGTCTGGGTTAAGGTTTTTGCAAATAAACTTCCCACTTCATAGCAGATAAAAATCAAAAATGAGTTCCTTTAAGAGCAATGAAAACATTCATAAGAAAGAAGATGGGTCATACTACGTAGTTTCGGCTAATAAAGCCTCATCAGTGACCCTGTAATGATCCGACAACGAATGCCAGAGGAAACATACTGCAATTTTGCGAATTTCGAATCAAAGTCAAAGTCGATTCAAAGACTGATATAAATCAAAATGGGGTCCAAATAAATAAAAAACCTGTCTAGAATATGAGTCTAAACCAAGTTGGTATCGACCACCAAATGGTACAATCGAAAACTTCCAGTTGTTTAAAAACCAACTGGATTGCATTAAACCGCAGCATAAGGGTAAAAACTCGCGGCTGTACATGTTCTAGGTGACCTCAACTTCAGAGACATTGCTTGGCCCGACAGGCTCAGCAAACAAGGCACAATGCTGAGTCAGTCGGAAGGACAAATATTAATTGACATTATGAACGATCATGGCCTTGAACAAACTGTTAACTTCCCCACTCGTGATAAGAACACATTTGATCTGATCCTTACGACTTTGCCAGGACAATTCGAAGACATTCATTCCCCAGATAAACTATGTGACCACGATTTTGTCTCCGGATATTTAAAAATTCACATCCCACCAATAAAGAAACCTCGGAGGAAGGTGTACTCATATCAGAAAGGTGACTATGAAACTATGAGGAAGGATGCACTCAGATTTGCAAAGGAGAATTACTTTAATGGTCATTCAGATGCTCGGTCTATACAGGAGAATTTTGATTTGATAACTTCTTTCATTCATACTTCGGCCGAAAATCATATCCCCTCAAAAACTAGTAGGGCTGTATCTTCTATTCCCTGGATCACTCCAGAGATAAGAAGGGAAATTCGCAGAAGGAAAAAGATTCATGCAAAGGCAAAAAAGACGGGAAGTGGTAAACTCCGGACAAAATTTGAAAACTTGAGACGTGAAATTAAGACTGATATAAAAAAAAAAATCAGTATGATTTATATGTGAATAACTTGGTAGGTGATGTAAAGGCAAATCCAAGAGACTTCTACAGATATATTAATAGCCAGAAGAAAGACAGGCAAGGTATCCCGCCCCTTAATAAAAGAGGAGGGGACGGGGTTGCTGAATCAGACTCTTAAAATTACGTGGCCACGTAAAATCGATTTAAGCCCCCAGTGGAAATCTTTCCACTGACCGTTCCAAGGCGGTTCTTCTGTGGCGATTTATTTATGTTGTTGTTTGTTACTTACTGTGTGTATCACTTGTGTCTTTTAATTTTGGATGGCCATATGGCCATTTTGTGGGAAAGTAACTGTCCTTATGGCCTTCCTTTGTTTAGGTTTCCATTGTGGTCTGGTCGCTTAATGTTTGTATTTTTTTCCCTTTGGTGTCTTTGGTGGGTGGAGTAAGTTAATTGTATCGATTCCTGATCTTTGTTTTACTTCTACTCTTAGTCAGGGTTATCGGTACCATAAACTACGTAAAACCTTTTCAAAATTTTATAGACGCCATTCTGATTTAATTTCAAAATTCAATATTGGACTTAACTCTCTTCTGCAACAAGGTCTATCGGAACCCGAATTTTATGGTGACTTAGTATATAAATTCGGAAAAATATATAACCGCAATGACTTCAGCACCCAATTTCGTAAAATCATTCTTCGATATAAAAAGATTGGGTACAACATGGATTTTATACGACAGACTGCATGCATGGTAGTTAACCCAATCACGGTTGGCAACTTTGCTTCCCTCTTTAATTGCACGCCCGTGGGTCAGGCCTCAGATTCTATGACGGCTCCAACGTAAAGGCTTATTGAGAATTAGAGAGATAATGTTGGTTGGTGCCTGATGCTCTGTCTCTGGTCGGGCTCATCGGAGTCTAACTGTTGGTTTTCTTTTGCTCCAGCATTTCAGTGGTTTCTTGCTGTCGGGTCCTCACCGTTGTCTCACCTCTGTGGTTCTTTGATTTTTGTGTTCACGGAGATGTTGCACTGATGAGTTAGGAGGCCTTCATGCGGACTGAACAAATTATTTGTCTAAATCGCGACGGAAGTAAGGGCGAGGATTGTGGCCACGTAAAATCGATTTAAGCCCCCCAGTGGAAATCTTCCACTGACCGTTCCAAGGCGGCTCTTCTGTGGCGATTTATTTATGTTGTTGTTTGTTACTTACTGTGTGTATCACTTGTGTCTTTTAATTTTGGATGGCCATATGGCCATTTTGTGGGAAAGTAACTGTCCTTATGGCCTTCCTTTGTTTAGGTTTACATAATGGTCTGGTCGCTTAATGTTTGTATTTCTTTCCCTTTGGTGTCTTTTATGGGTGGAGTAAGTTAATTGTATCAATTCCTGATTTTTGTTTTACTTCTACTCTGAAAGAGCAGAGGAACTAGTTGGTCAATTCAATGATGCATTTAATAAAACTGAGTTCACGGAGGTTCCATTGACTGGAAGATCGGCCCCATTCATGAATAATATTGTTGTGACAGCTGCAGGAGTGATCAAATTACTTCAAGGCTAAACCCCAGTTAGGCCTTAGGACCTGATGAGCTTCATCCCAGAGTCCTGAAAGAACTAGCAAATGAGTTGGGCCCAGTTTTCGCACACTTGGTTCAACAGTCTCTTGATACGGGTGAAATCCCCAAAGAATGGCTCTTAGTAAACATTTGTCCACTCTTCAAAAAAAAGGAGATAGGGCACTTGCCCGTAATTATCGCCCTGTGTCTCTGACTTGTGTTCTGTGTAAATTGCTGGAACATATAGTCTGCTCAAACATCATGGCCCACTTGGACGAACATAAACTTTTGTCAGACAGACAACATGCATTTAGGAAAAGGCACAGTTGTGAAACTCAGCTAAGGACAGTTATTAATGACTTGGCAAAAATCTTGGACAAAGGGGGACAGGTGGACACATTTATTCTGGACATCGAGAAGGCTTTTGACACCCCTCCTCATGAACTACTTAAATCTAAGTTATTTGGTTATGGAATTGGTGGAAAGACCCTCAAATCTACAGAAAACAGCGGGTTGTTGTTCATGGTGAATCTTCGGAGTGGGCCCCAGTTTTGTCTGGAGTCCCGCAAGGGACCGTTCTTGGTCCACTTTTGTTCTCCCTGTACATCAATGATATTTCCACTGACATTGACTCAGAAATAAGACTGTTCGCAGATGACTGTGTTTGTTACCGGGAAATTAGAGATACAGATGACTCATTGAAACTTCAGGCTGACATAGATAGATTAGGATGTTGGGCACGTAAATTGGGCATGAGATTTCAGCCAGTTAAATGCAATATTATGCAGATAACTAGGAAGAGATCTAATAAAGTTGAGGCTTCTTACACCTTAGAGGGAACGGTCCTCGAGAATATGGACTCCATTAAATACCTTAGAGTGACAATCTCACACAACTTGAGATGGAATACTCATATTAGCAACATGTGTACTAAGGCAAATAGAACGCTTGGTTTCCTGAGGCGAAATCGTCATCAGTGCCCTCAGGATGTAAAAGAGGCAGCATATAAAGGTCTTGTTCGCCCAATCATGGAATATGGTAGTTGTATCTGGGACCCCAGTGGAGTGGTCCTTAACGATGAAATTGAGAAAGTTCAGAATAGAGCTGCTAGATTTGTAACAGGCAATTACTGCTTTGAAACTGGGAGCATGACTGGAATACTTGGAAAATTAAAATGGGAGTCTCTCAAGAAAAGGAGAAAAGACAGTAGGCTAATCCTTTTATACAAAGGTCTAAAGGGTGCTGTCAGCATTCCAACAGATGACCTTGTTCCCCCAGCTAGACACTGTAGCAATCACCATTCGTTTGCGTTTCAGACCCTTAGCGCAAGAACTGACATTTATAAAGAGTCGTTCTTCCCCCAGAACCATTAGAGATTGGAATGCCCTTCCCGATTCGATTATTTCGACAGCTGAAGGTGCTGATGATTGTGTAGCTAAATTTACCTCTTTGGTTAGAGCTAGGGACTAACTTCCCACATCACAGGTCCTGGTGTATGAATGTCATTTGACGTGTCACCAGTAACAATTCTGATTCTGATCTAGGTTTACTACAACACCCCCTGACGAGGATTACATGTAGGTGATTGTGCGCCGTGAAGAAAAAGGTAGAATGAATAGTGAGAATAAAAGCGCAATAGTGAGATGAATAAAAACAGATGAAAGTGTTGGTTAATAAGATGAGATTAAAATCAGTTTAAAAACAGGTCTGCTATGTTTAGGGTAACTGGTGGTCAAGAGACCGAACTGCCACACTGAACTGATTCAGTGTTGGCAGCATGACCAAGGAAGATGGCAAGCTGTTCATTGCACAACAGCCAAAGGGAAAAACGAATACTTGTAATAATCGGTTGAGGTATGGATTTGACGAGACACGAAGGGATGGCGCAGGCTTTGACGGGTTGCTCTTGTTGGCTGCTTGAAATACGGTGGCATTTGAATGGCAACCATGCCGTGTGTGATTTTATATAACATACAGAGGCGAGCATCAGCCCTCCTCTGTTCCAGTGACCACCAGCCAAGTACTTTCTGCATCTCTGAAATGCTGTTGTAAGACGAATAGTCACTCATGGTCCAGCGAATAGCTCTCCTCTGGACCATTTCTATTTTCTGGGAATAGCTTTCGGTATAAGGGCTCCATGAAGTGGAGGCGTACTCGAGTTGTGGGCGCACAATAGTTTTATATGCAGCCTCACGGACACCTTTATGTTTATTTTTTATGTTCCGTTTAGTTTTTAGTTATATATCAAACATAGGTTCTGGTGCTCATTAGAACCCCGGCAGCGGCGATAAAATTTCCGTGTCCGAACACGCAGGGATGAATTTCATAAAGTGCACCCTCCTTCGGAGCGGGACGTACTGGAGCAACCCCCCTTAAAGATCTTGCCGTAATTACATGATTTCTGTGAAGGCCCATCGGGCCCATCGGAGTCTAACTGTTTGTTTTCTTTTGCTTCAGCATTTCAGTGGTTTCATGCTGTCGAGTCCTCACCGTTGTCTCACCTCTGTGGTTCTTTGATTTTTGTGTTCACGGAGATGTTGCACTGATGAGTTAGGAGGCCTTCATGCGATCTGAACAAATTATTTGTCTAAATCGCGACGGAAGTAAGGGCGAGGATTGTGGCCACGTAAAATCGATTTAAGCCCCCCAGTGGAAATCATTCCACTGACCGTTCCAAGGCGGTTCTTCTGTGGCGGTTTATTTATGGTGTTGTTTGTTACTTACTGTGTGTATCACTTGTGTCTTTTTATTTTGGATGGCCATATGGCCATTATGTGGGAAAGTAACTGTCCTTATGGCCTTCTATCTATCAATCTTCTGATACTGCGTCGGTCTCATTTGACCATTACCGCAGGTGTATATTACATACACTCCAGTTTTGCAGGATGAAAGCCTACACAGTAATCATGTAATTACGGAAGGGATCTTTAAAATGCACAGGGGATGGTTCTCCCTGCACAGGGGGCCTCCAGTTAACGTCCCGATCCGAAGGACGGTGCACTTAATGACATTCATCCCTGCAAATGATGCCAATGGAGCGTGTTCGGACACCGAAATTTTATCGCCGCTGCCGGGGATCGAACCCGGGACCTCTAGCATCAGAGGCAAGTGCACTTACCACTGAGCTATCACGTTCCTTCCTTTGTTTGGGTTTCCATTATGGTCTGGTCGCCTAATGTTTGTGTTTCTTTCCCTTTGGTGTCTTTGATGGGTGGAGTAAGTTAATTGTATCGATTCCTGAGCTTTGTTTTACTTCTACTTTTCATCTTGCAAAGCTGGAGTGTTTGTAATGTACGCCTGGGTCTCGGGTCGTTTCGCCCATGAGTCGTCGTTTCGCCCGTGGGTCGTTTCGCCCTGGGTCGTTTCGCCCGTGGGTCTTTTCGCCCTGATTAGGTGGGTCGTTTCGCCCTTATTTTTTTCAAGCCCTATTGATTGAGGTTATGTTTGTTTTGGTATGTAAAAGGATTGATGGGGGTTTTTGGAGTTCCGGAAAACATGGTTTTGCCCACGTGTGGTGCAGCTGGACGACCTACTGATGGCTTCTACGTCAGGTTTGAGCAACTGAGCTACCACCTTTTTGAGAAAGATATTCGAGCTCACGTAAGGTTAACAAGTCTTTGCAATAAAATGGGATTTATGGCTGTGTGAAAATGACTGTTTATATTTAAAAATGTGGCATATTTTTCTTTCTGCTCAAAACATAGATTTTGGATTAGAACCGTCTAATTGTCTATGTTCTAGAATCAGAAATAAGAGAAATAAAGTATATGCGAAAACCCATTTTTCACTGTATAAAAGGGGGTTTAGAGGGAACGTTATTGCATAGATTTGCTAACATGATGTTTCATTTACTTGTCAGTTGTTCTTTCTGCACAAATAGTGGCGTGATATAAATGGTTACATTATTACGTTGTGTTGACGGGGACGTTAAATCTCAATTCCAACAAACAAAATATTTTTAAACAGTGGTGTTTAAATAAAAGTTTACAAAAATGTCACTTAAAGAGTAATAATCAATATTACACCTTAAGTGCCATATGTAAAAAGTTGATTTAACTTTTATACAGACTCTACTGTAGCTCAACCTGGGTAGGAATAGAAACATGACGTTTTAGACTTTCTTTTCATTTTCCCCCATAATTTTATGCATAACAAAACATATATTTTACATTATAAATATTTAACACAGCATAACATTGAAATCATAGCATCACATGAACCTGTCCGTGGAATGAACACCCCCTAAACCCCACCTTATATGAAGAAAACTGGGGTTTAGTGGGGTTTACATTATTTTTGTTATTTATGCTACAAGACAAAGGTTGTGGGTACTCGTTTGAACCGCCTCAACCTATGTTTGCAGTATAGATAAGAAAAAATACCACAGATTTTCATAATAAAAATAGTCATTTTAGAGATGTGAAAACATGCACTATGTCGCAAGGCTGTGTTATCGTACTGGTCTGTTTAATAGTTTGCCTTACGAAAACATGCTTATTCAAATACTGGAAAATTCTACCACCAAATAAAAAAGCAAAAGTGTTCTGATCAAAGATTCTTATATTTTTCATATTTCTGCTCGGGTGCTCGTTAGAAACGCCTCGGCGAAGCGGTTATAGCGATAACCAACGGCCTGTGTATTTTGGGGCGGAAATATGAAAAACAATGTGTTGCATGTTCGTTGTGTGTTTTGTGGGTTGTACCCATAGTCTGCAATTTCTGCTGCAGGCATGGAATGTGGGTGGTCGTTCGTCCATCCATACGTCCGTCTATCTACCAACGCACAACTCCATTCACCCATTTGTTCATTTATTTATTCATCCATCTGTCCATTTACTCATCCATTCCGTTTGTCACTCCCTTAAAATATAATTGCGGCGAAACGACCCACGGGCGAAACGACCCACCAGGTAAGGGCGAAACGACCCACCCCCAAAATCAGGGCGAAACGACTCAGGGCGAAACGACCCGGTGAAACTACCCACGGGCGAAACGACCCGGAACCCACGCCTGCGGTAATGGTCAAATGTGACCGACTCAGTATCAGAAGAAAGAATCAGAATCAGAATCAGAATTGTTACTGGTGACACGTCAAATGACATTCATACACCAGGACCTGTGATATGGGAAGTTAGTCCCTAGCTCTAACCAAAGATGTAAACTTAGCTACACAATCCTCAGCACCTTCAGCCGTCAAAATAATAGAATCGGGAAGGGCATTCCAATCTCTAATGGTTCGGGGGAAAAACGATTCTTTATAAATATCCGTTCTTGCAGTAAGGGTCTGAAACGTCATTGAATGGTGTTTTCTACAATGCCTAGCTGGGGGAACAAGGTCATCTGTTGGAATGCTGACAGCACCCTTTAGACCTTTGTATAAGAGTATGAGCCTACTGTCTCTTCTCCTTTTCTTTAGAGACTCCCATCTTAATTTTCCTAGAATTCCAGTCATGCTCCCAGTTTCAAAGCAATAATTTCCAGTTACAAATCTAGCAGCTCTATTCTGAACTTTTTCAATTTCTTCATTTAGGACCACTCCGCTTGGGTCCCAGATGCAACTACCATATTCCAAGATTGGGCGAACAAGTCCCCTGTATGCTGTTTCTTTCACATCCTGAGGACACTGATGAAGATTTCGCCTCAGGAAACCAAGTGTTCTATTCGCCTTTGTACACATGTTGCTAATGTGTGTATTCCATCTCAAATCGTGAGTGATTGTCACACCAAGGTATTTAATGGAATTTACATTTTCGAGGACCGTTCCCTCTAAGGTGTAAGAAGCCTCAACTTTATTAGATCTCTTCCTTGTTATCTGCATAATATTGCATTTAACTGGTTGAAATCTCATGCCCCATTTTCTGGCCCAACATCCTAATCTATCTATGTCAGCCTGAAGTTTCAGTGAGTCATCTGTATCTCTAATTTCCCGGTAACAAACACAGTCATCTGCGAACAGTCTTATTTCTGAGTCAATATCAGTGGAAATATCATTGATGTACAGGGAGAACAATAGAGGACCAAGAACGGTCCCTTGTGGGACTCCAGACAAAACTGGCGCCCATACTGAAGATTCACCATTAACAACAACACGCTGTTTTCTGTAGCAAAGGAAGGAATCTATCCATTTAAGAGTCTTCCCACCAATTCCATAACCAAATAATTTGGATTTAAGTAGTTCATGAGGAGGGGTGTCAAAAGCCTTCTCAAAGTCCAGAATAAATGTGTCCACCTGCCCCCCTTTGTCCAGGATTTTTGCCCAATCATTAATAACCGTGCTCAACTGAGTTTCGCAACTATGCCTTTTCCTAAATGCATGTTGTCTGTCTGACAAAAGTTTATGTTCATCCAAGTGGGCCATGATGTTTGAGCAGACTATGTGTTCAAGCAATTTACATAGAACACAGGTCAGTGACACCGGGCGATAATTACGAGCAAGAGCCCTGTCCTCTTTTTTATAAAAGTGGACAGATGTTTGCTAGGAGCCATTCTTTGGGAATTTCACCCGTATCGAGAGATTGTTGGAAAAGATGAGCAAAAACTGGACCTAACTCGTTTGCTAGTTCCTTCAGGACTCTAGGATGAAGCTCATCAGGCCCTAAAGCTTTAGAAGGGTTCAAGCCTTTAAGTAATTTGATCACTCCCGCAGAGGATACAACAATATTTTCCATGAAAGGGGCCGATCTTCCAGTCACTGGAACCTCGTTGAACTCAGTTTTATTAAATGCATCATTAAATTGACCAACCAATTCCTCTGCCCTTTCAGAGTCCGATTCAGCGACCCCGTTCCCTCCTCTTTTATTAAGGGGTGGGATACCTTGCCTATCTTTCTTCTGGCTATTGATATATCTGTAAAAGTCTCTGGGATTCGCCTTTACATCACCTACCAAGTTATTTACATACTGATCATGCTGATTTTTGATGTCATTTTTAATTTCTCGTCTCAAGTTTTCAAATTTTGCTCTGAGTTTACCACTTCCCGACTTTTTTGCCTTAGCATGAATCTTATTTCTCCTCCGAATTTTTCTTCTTATTTCTGGTGTGATCCAAGGAATTGAAGATACAGAAAGAAACGAGTACCCACAACCCCAACCTATGTCTTGGAGCAAAATTAAGGAAAATAATGACTACCCCCGTAAACCACAATTTTATCTATATAAATTGGGGTTTAGAGGGGTATTCATTACACGGACTTGTTAACGCGATGTACAATCTGATTAGCAGAGTTATACTAAAGAGGGGACAAATATTTGCAATAAGCCATTCTTTGGGGATTTCACCAGAATAGAGAGATTTCTGAAACAAATGTAAAAATAATGGACCCAGTTCGCTTGCTAGTTTCTTAATGGTTCTAGGATGAAGATCGTCAGGCTCTAAAGCTTTATTGAAGGATTTACGCCCTTAATTACCTTTATGATTCCTTTTGATGAAACTAAAGTATTACCCATGAAGGGAGTAAATCTCTCAGTTATTGGAAACTCTTTGTACTCAGGATCTGGTGTATGAATGTCACTTGACGTAACAATGCTATAGTTTGGTACTAGTCTTTTTTTATACGCCCGTTTTGAAAAAACGGGACGTATTATGTTATGGGGTCCGCGTCTGTCCGTCCGTCCGTCCGTCCGTCCGTAAACTTTTCGTTTCCGGATAACTCCTCCTACAGTTTTCATCCGATCAAGTTGAAACTTGGTAGGTAGTAAGACCATGATGTGTAGATGTGCGTAAAGTTTCGAGAATTAACGTTCGCCAAATATTAACAGAGTTATGCCCCTTTGAAAATTTTGTAAACATTTTCGTTTCCGGATAACTCCTCCTACAGTTTTCATCCGATCAAGCTGAAACTTGGTAGGTAGAAAGACCATGATGTGTAGATGTGCGTAAAGTTTCGAGAATTAACGTTCGCCAAATATTAACAGAGTTATGTCCCTTTGAAATTTTTGTAAACATTTTCGTTTCCGGATAACTCCTCCTACAGTTTTCATCCGATCAAGTTGAAACTTGGTAGGTAGTAAGACCATGATGTGTAGATGTGCGTAAAGTTTCGAGTATTAACGTTCGCCAAATATTAACAGAGTTATGCCCCTTTGAAAATTTTGTAAACATTTTCGTTTCCGGATAACTCCTCCTACAGTTTTCATCCGATCAAGCTGAAACTTGGTAGGTAGTAAGACCATGATGTGTAGATGTGCGTAAAGTTTCGAGAATTAACGTTCGCCAAATATTAACAGAGTTATGTCCCTTTGAAATTTTTGTAAACATTTTCGTTTCCGGATAACTCCTCCTACAGTTTTCATCCGATCAAGTTGAAACTTGGTAGGTAGTAAGACCATGATGTGTAGATGTGCGTAAAGTTTCGAGAATTAACGTTCGCCAAATATTAACAGAGTTATGCCCCTTTGAAAATTTTGTAAACATTTTCGTTTCCGGATAACTCCTCCTACAGTTTTCATCCGATCAAGCTGAAACTTGGTAGGTAGAAAGACCATGATGTGTAGATGTGCGTAAAGTTTCGAGAATTAACGTTCGCCAAATATTAACAGAGTTATGTCCCTTTGAAATTTTTGTAAACATTTTCGTTTCCGGATAACTCCTCCTACAGTTTTCATCCGATCAAGTTGAAACTTGGTAGGTAGTAAGACCATGATGTGTAGATGTGCGTAAAGTTTCGAGTATTAACGTTCGCCAAATATTAACAGAGTTATGCCCCTTTGAAAATTTTGTAAACATTTTCGTTTCCGGATAACTCCTCCTACAGTTTTCATCCGATCAAGCTGAAACTTGGTAGGTAGTAAGACCATGATGTGTAGATGTGCGTAAAGTTTCGAGAATTAACGTTCGCCAAATATTAACAGAGTTATGTCCCTTTGAAATTTTTGTAAACATTTTCGTTTCCGGATAACTCCTCCTACAGTTTTCATCCGATCAAGCTGAAACTTGGTAGGTGGTAAGACCATGATGTGTAGATGTGCGTAAAGTTTCGAGAATTAACATCCGCCAAATATTAACAGAGTTATGCCCCTTTGAAATTTTTGTAAACATTTTCGTTTCCGGATAACTCCTCCTACAGTTTTCATCCGATCAAGCTGAAACTTGGTAGGTAGTAAGACCATGATGTGTAGATGTGCGTAAAGTTTCGAGAATTAACGTTCGCCAAATATTAACAGAGTTATGTCCCTTTGAAATTTTTGTAAACATTTTCGTTTCCATATAACTCCTCCTACAGTTTTCATCCGATCAAGCTGAAACTTGGTAGGTAGTAAGACCATGATGTGTAGATGTGCGTAAAGTTTCGAGAATTAACATCCGCCAAATATTAACAGAGTTATGCCCCTTTGAAATTTTTGTAAACATTTTCGTTTCCGGATAACTCCTCCTACAGTTTTCATCCGATCAAGCTGAAACTTGGGAGGTAGTAAGACCATGATGTGTAGATGTGGGTAAAGTTTCGAGAATTAACATCCTTCAAATATTAAAAGAGTTATGCCCCTTTGAAATTTTTGTAAGTATTTTCATTTCCGGATTACTCCTAGAGTTTTCATCAGATCAAGCTGAAACTTGGTAGGTAGATAAACCTTGATGTATAGATGTTCGTAAAGTTTCGAGTATTAACGTCCGCCAAATATTAACAGTTATATCCCTTTGAAATTTTTGTAAACATTTTCGTTTCCGGACATTTTGATAAAAAACGTCGCATTTTGTTATTGACTTCGTGTCCGTTAGGACCGCTTCCGTCCGCCTTTCCGCCCATCCGCCCAAAATCGAGTATTATGTGAAAAACTGTCAAACCTTCACCAGAAGTACCTTCAAAACAAGACAGTTATTATTCTTGGAGATTTCAACATCAATTGGAACATTGATAATTGTGATAAAACAATTCTTCATAACCTTCTGGTAAAAACCTTCAAATACAGGCAGGTTATTTCACAACCAACAAACGACCATGGCTCAATAATAGACTTGATATTTACTAACATTCAAAATGTGGATTCTGGTGTGTGTGAAACATACTACTCAGATCATAACATAATCTGGATAGCTTGGTAAACATTTTGCAGCACCTGCTGCTTGGAGTAAGGCCTTCAATAGGCAAGATAGAATCATGGTATTCGCTCTAAAGTGTCTATTTAACAGCCACCTTAATACTTAATAACACTCACCCTTAAATATTTGGGAGTCATACTGACTCAAATGACTGGAAGTTGTCAAACCATTGTGGCACAAGGATCCATACCAGAAATTGGTGTTTCATTATGTGAGTTTTAACATAGATCCGGATTAGGAGTAACAAGGAAATGTGCATAAAGAATAATTTTACATTTCTTTAAAAAAAAACAGTTGTGTGTACTTGTTAGAATAACCTTCATGAGGTGATTTAAAGAAGTACCAAAAATATTCATTTTTGAAGAGTATTAAGGAAATGTTGTTGCTTAATTGCCCTTGTTACTTCCCTTATGTGTTATAATATTGATAGTATGTTTACTACTGCAATGACCAGTCTTAACCTTTATCCTGCTGTAGGCGACAAGCCCTATCTTTGCAAACATTGTAGATCCAGATCAGATGGCTTCTGAAGAAGTCATCTGATCAGGATCTACACTGACATTCAGTAAATGAACATGTAGAAATAAACTGCATCGAGTAATCTGATTGGTTCAAAGTCAGATTTGGGTGTGGCTTAATTGAATATTCAGCAGGTTAAAGGCTAAGCAAATGCTATAAGTGCTCTTTTTTATGTGTTCTAAATTGCTAATCAGATTAATTCTAGTTCTAAGCTATTTGCTGTGGATGCAGCAATACAGGGAAAAGGAAGAAAGCTCTGTTTGTGATGCCCTAGCTCTGGATTCGCACTGTGCATGCTCTTCTTGCATTTTGCTGTCACCCATTGAAACTTGAAAAATAGTTCCACCATGAATAAGCAATGAATACTGTTTTCAGATTTCAGTCTACCAAATACGAATTTGCCACGGGCGTATAATGCCCCGCTTGCGGAGCTCTTGTTATCTTAGTGGCTGTACTCTTGGTATTATAGGAGATAGACACATTATTTTTCACATACATACCTACAGACAAGGTGTAAATGTATTTGAAATAGCTAATCTCACTGTTTCCAAGGGAAACTTTCTCATCGTGCATGAGATTCACATGAGGTCACCTGCCCTGAAAGAGAGGAGTCAACAGGGTTAGTAACAAGTATGTTCATCGTCCCTGCCAGCACAAACCACGGGCCGACGTCGGGCCGATAGCGGTACGACGTTGCCACGTCGTACCCCTATCAGCCCGACGTTGGCCCGGCATTCTTTGCTGGCTGGGGTGGACAGCAATGCATGCGGTGCAACGTCTCCGCATACAGTTGATTAGGTGTGTCATCCGGACAGACATCGACCTCAAGGAATGACGTTTCTGTACGACAATGCGCGGCCGCAGACAACAGAGATCCCCGCTGACTTTCTGTGACAGAATAATGTAAAAGGGCTACCCTGTCCATCTGTGCCCCATGGGGAACATTTTGGGGACCAAATGAGTCAGGACGTCAATAAACGCAAAGTGAGACCGAGTAACGGAAATCAGCTGTGGCAAGCGCTTCATAAGCCTGGCAGAATACTCCAAACGCCCGGATGACGCGCATAATTAACACCATGCGTATACGTATTGCTGCCCACTAGGACCGTACCCCTGCAGGCACATCTCGCAAGGGCAACGTCGGTGCAACGTCGTGACGTTGCACCGACGTGACGTTGCACCGTGATGACGTTGCACCGACGTTGATGTGGCGTTGCATAAACGTCATTATGTTGTACTGACGTTGATGTGACGTCATAATTACGTCATGTGCCTGCTGGGATACCCGAACTCTTGTGACTCCTCTCTCTGGGGGTATGGAGACGTAATGCAATTTTGACGTTACCCAGCAGGCACACTTCGCTAGGGCAACGTCAAATCAATGTCGATGCAACGTCATGACGTTGGACCGACGTTGATGTGACGTTGCATAATGGTCATGACGTTGTACCGACGTTGATGTGACGTCAGAAATACGTCATGTGCCTGCTGGGTAACAGGTGAGAAAGAAACAAAAAAGGGCATTATTTCCTTAGAAACAATGAGATAATGAGATTAGCCATCTCAAATTCATGTACACCTTGTCTATATGTATGTGAAAAATAAAATTATTTACATTTCTAAACAGGTTCACCACAACTTCATTATAACACTGTTCACTATAACACGTATTGGATATAATACTGTTTCAAGATGGATCCCAAAAATGTGTATAGATTATATAGAAAAATGACCATTTACACATCTTCACATTTTTGTTCAATATAACACGGTTGTTTAATTAACACGGTTTCTGATTTGGATACCAACAACAGTCTTATAAAGAGGTTGTGGTGTATATAAATACGTGTGTTATTTAACAGTCATAGAACTTATGTTTACATGTTGTATTCTTGCTGACTCATACCTCATCTTATCTCATGATCCCAAATGGTGGATGCATGTTGTAACCACAGGAGCTTGAAATTGATTTTTTTTTTTTAAATCTTGCTTTAGGATTTCTGAAAGAAATCGAAGGACGGACACTTCTCAGCATGTAAAATTAGTTCTGCGCGATTTTCCTGTCAAATATAATGTTTTCACACGTGCAAATATGGTCTGGCTATGTAAAAATAGTCATTTTTTTCTCCGCCGCTTAAAAAGTTTGTGTCTGTAGCACATATATGCTGTATTTGATGATGTTGACAATTCTATCTCTTTAAGCAGCTGCTGTATACAGCCGCCATGTTTTTGCCCTGCATTGAATCCTGATGCGCGATTTGAATGGTTAAAGCAGAAACATGCAGATTTTTAAACCAATCAGGCTGCATATATTTGCATAGATGTAAACAAACAAGATGGTGGATTGTATCCAGCAACTGCATAAAACAGTTTTCCATGAATAAACGAATTTGCTGATATAATTAGGACCTTCTGTGATTTGGAGCTAACGGCGGAAAAAAACTGTCACTTTTTAACGAGACCCTTTTTTCGGGTGAAAACAACTGTTATTTACATAAATATCTGAGCAAATATTGTTTTACAAACTGGGAAGTGTCCTACCTTCGATTTTCTAAATCGTAGAGACTATATTCTGATAGTGTAAATGTCAACTTCGATAGCAGGCACGGTTTATTTAAGGCTGATTATGTGATGTCAAAACTCTTCTTTCTTTTTCAAATAAAAACTTTAAATTTAATGGGCAAACTAATCCAGAAAGAATGGGAAAATGTCAGAAATGATACACATGCATATTCATAGTTGGAGTAAGAAATTAACTCATCCCATAATATTGTATTAAGGAAGGCGGATAAAAGGGGTCGGGACCATACGGGAACGCTCCCCGCCAATCGGGGCTTGGAGAAATAGATTGGGCTGCTGCGCGCTTCCGCGATAGGTTTGTTTGTTTGTTTGTTTGTTTGTTTGATTTGAGGTTTAAGGTCCCCGTCAACACTGTATAGGTCATTTTGGAGACGATGCTTCCAATTTCGTGGAACTTTTACCCGGTATTGAGATGAAATGACATCTTTAGCCCTGTCGCCCAATGAAACCGATATAGGGTTTATTATGTCTCCCCCCCAAAAAAAATTTTCGGAGAGACATATTGTTTTTTCCCCGGGCGTCTGTCTGTCCGTCTGTCCGTCTGTCACACTTTCGTGCCCGCTCTATAACTTGAAAACTGTCGAGCTATCTTCACGAAACTTCATATAAATATTAATCTGCATTGGACGACGTGCAGTGCGCAAGAACTATAACTCTCGCATTTATACTTTTTTAATTATCTCCCTAGGAAGTTTGTCGGTATGTATATATGTATGGGCAAATCGTGTCCGGTCAATAACTTTCTTATTTTCAGATGGATTTTAAAATTATTTGGCAGAAATATTAACAGCCATAAGACGATGTGTGGTGCGCATGAGGCAGGTCCGTACCTCAAAGGTCAAGGTCATACTTAGAGGTCAAAGGTAAAAAAGGGGCCTTTTTTCGTGTTTGGACAATAACTTTCTTATTTTGAGATGGATTTTAAAATTACTTGGCAGAGATATTAACAACCATGAGACGATGTGTGGTGCATTGAATGAGGCAGGTCGGTACCTCAAAGGTCAAGGTCATACTTAGAGGTCAAACGTAAAAAGGGGGCCTTTTTCGTGTTTGGTAAATAACTTTCTTATTTTGAGATGGATTTTGAAATCACTTTGCAGAAGTTTTAACCAATATAAGACGATGTCTTGCGTGCATGGCACAGGTTGGTACCTCAAAGGTCAAGGTCATACTTAGAGGTCAAAGGTAAAAAGGGGCCTTTTTCGGGTTTTGTCAATAACTTGCTTATTTTTAGATAGAATTTGAAGTTACTTGGCAAAAATATTAATTATCATGAGACGATGTGTTGCATGCATGATTCAGTTTGGTACCTAAATTGTCTAGGTCATACATAGAGGTCAAAGGTCAAAAAAGGGGCCTTTTTTCGTGTTTGGTTTATAACTTTCTTATTTTTAGATGGATTATGAAATTGCTTGGCAGAAATGTTAACCACCATGAGATGATGTGTTGCACGCATGACCCAGTTTGGTACCTGAAAGGTCAAGGTCATACATAGAGGTTAAAGGTAAAATAGGGGGCCTTTTTGTGTTCTGTCAATAACTTTCTTATTTTTAGATGAATTTTGAAATTACTTTGCAGAAATGTTAACCACCATGAGACGATTGTTGCGTGTATGATCCAAGTTGGTACCCCAAATGTCAAGGTCGTACTAAGAGGTCAAAGGACAAAAAGGGGCCTTTTTTAGTGTTCAGTCAATAACTGTCTTATTCCTAGATAGATTGTGAAATTACTTGGCAGAAATGTTAACCATCATGAGACGATGTGGTGCACACTAGACCCAGGTCGGTACCTCCAAGAACATACTAAGAGGCCAGAGGTAAAAGAAGCTTGTTTTTTGTGTCCAGTCAATAACTTTTATTTCTGGATGGACTTTACATATAAAGTAACCATGCAGAAATGGTCACCGTCATTAGACCATGAGTCATGTGCAAGACCAAGGTCCATACCTCCAATGTCAGGGTCATACCTAGAGGTCAAAGGTAAAAAAGGGACAGTCAATAACTTTCTTATTTTTGATGGATTATGAATTTACTTGGCCTCATGAGACGATGTGCTGTACCTCAAAGGTCAAGACCATACTTAGAGGTCAAAGGTAAAAAAGGGCTTTTTTGTGTACGGCCAATAACTTTTTAGCTCACCAGAGCCGAAGGCTCCGGAGGAGCTTGTAGGATAGGCAGTTGTCCGTCGTCGTCTGCGTCGTCGTGTGACGTCAACACTTTTAAACATCTTCTCCTCTACAGCCGCCGGGCCGATTGGGCCCGAAGTTTATCTGTAGCATCCTTGGGCTGGGGGGATAGAAAGTTTGTGTTTTTTTTTTATGAAAATCGGCTCATTAGTTTGGTTGCTATGGCAACTTAGAGTTTCCATAGACTTATAAGGGGGAAAATTGAAAAATGGCATTTACTGCCAAGTCATTGCAGATATTTTGACAACACTTTTATAGAAATATTTCCTGAGTAAACTTCTCTCAGCCATATGCTTTTATGCCAACCTGAGGGTCCCCCAGGTTGTGCCGGGGCCATGCCCCACCCCGTCCACTTCATAAAAGGCCATATATCACAGAAACCATTCAGATCCCGACCCCTTAACCATATATATTCTTGTTCCTATTGATAAGACGCATTCAGTGACACCAACCTAGGGGTCCTCAGGGATGCGCCGAGGCCATGCCCCGCCCCCTCCACTTAATAAAAGGCCCAATATCTTGGAAACCATTCAGATTCCCACCCCTAAACCATATATATTCTTGTTCCTTATGATAAGACCCATTCAGTGACATCAGCCTGGGAGTCCCCGGGATGCGCCGGGGACATGCCCCACCCCTCCGTTTCATAAAAGGCCCAATATCTCGGAAACCTTACAGATCCCCGCCCCTAAACCATATAAATCCTTGATCCTGATGATAAGACACATTCATGGACACCAACCTGGGGGTCCTCACGGATGCGCCGGGGCCTTGCCCCACCCCTTCACTTCACAAAAGACCATATATCTCAGAAACTTTTCAGATCCACACCCTAAACCATATATATTCTTGTTCATTATGATAAGACGCATTCAGTGACACCAACCTGGGGATCCCTAGGGATGTGCTGGGGCCATGCCCCACCTTCTCCATTTCATAATCTCACAATAGCTCGGAAACCCTACAGATGCCCACCCCCTAAACCATATATATTCTTGTTTCTTATGATAAGACACATTCATTGACACCAATCTGGGAGTCTCTCGGGGCCTTGCCCCACCCCTCCACTTCACAAAAGGCCTTATATCTCAGAAACTGTTCTTAGCCCCACCCTAAACCATACATATTCATCTTCCTTATGGTAAGACGCATTCAGTGACTCCAGCTTGGGAGTCCCGGTGGCATGCCCAGGCCATGCCCCATCGCTTTACTTCATTAAAAGCGATATATCTCAGAAATAGTTCAGATCCCCACCCCTAAACCATATATTATACTTGTTCCTTATTATAAGACTCGTTCAATCACACCAACCTGGGGGGTCTCTTTGTGCTGAGGCAATGTGCCCCGCCCTTCCACTTCATAAAAGGCTTTATATTTCAGAAACCATTCAAATCCCCACCCCATAATCATATATGTTCTTGTTCCTTATTATTAGCACACCTACTGTAGGGGGTCCACAGGGCCATTCCTATCCTTTTCACTTCATAAAAGGGCCTCAAATCTCAGAAACCGTTCAGATTCCAACCCCTATATATACTTGGTCCTTATGATAAGACAAATTTAGGGACAACAATCTTGGGCTTTCCTGGGATCAACAAGGCATGCCCCAACCCCTCCACCACTTAAGAGGCCTTACAGATCCCCACTGCTAAACCTTATATATTCTTGTTCCTTATGCTAAGACCCATTTAGTGATATCAACCAGGGCTCCATTGGGTCCATGCCCCACCCCCTCTACTTCATAAAAGGCCTAATGTTACAGATACTGATTCCACATGGGTGCTCATGTGGACATGGGGGTTCATTTGGTAGATTAAAATGATATCATGTTAAAATACATGGCTGCCATTGGGCAGTGCCCACCTGAGCTCGGGTGAGCATAGTGGCCCATGGGCCTCTTGCTTATGTTTCTTTGAACATTTTTAAAGTTACTTTGCAGAAATGTTCATCTTCATTAGATGATGAGTTGCACACAAGACCCAGCTCAATACCTCCAATGCCAAGGTTATACTTTGAGGTCAAAAACGGGGGAGACATCTGTTTTTGTAGAAAAACAAATTCTGGTAAGCATGGACGGTCCGACTCGCACTGCTTTGCCTGGTCAGGCTTGGATCCCCTAAGCGGTGTACCAGTTCTCGTGTGTGGTCGGCTTCAACTCTGTGTGGAAGCATCAAGCAGTCCATCTATTTCTGTGTGGTAGGGCTTGAGAATGTCACAAAATCGGAAGATCTAAATAGTGTTGTCGGGGATGTAAATTCTCAAATAAACAAACAAACAAACAAAAAACGAACGGGAATGTAAGTGAAATGACATTAAATTCATCGTTGTTGTTAAGTGTGTGCGGTCATTCACAGTAGTTCTAAGCGAACACGACACATAGTTTATTTGGTAATGAAAGTAGGGTACCAGTCAATTTGTACGCGTGTTCGGCTGCTGATGTAATACGTATCGGTTTCTCCACTGACTATCAGCAATAGCAATGACGAATGATCATGCCACTATTCTGTTGCATAGTCTGAAATTTACTTTCTTCAATTATGGTTCGGCTCTGTTTCATAAAAAACAAAAAACAAACGCCAGAATCAGGCGAATATAAACCGCTCCATGCCGCAGTTTAAACTATCTGACGTGGTCTTATCCACACTGACGGCCCCCGCCTATAGGGGCTTGAAGAAATATATGGGCTGCATGATGCTTCCACGCAGAGCTGAATCCGCCCCGCACACTAGTACTGGTAAACCGCTTAGAGGATCTAAGCCTGTCCAGGAACCGCGGTGCGAGGCGGACCGTCCATGCTAATAAACCCTATTGGTTTCATTGGGCGACAGGGCTTGATCGAGATGTCATTTCATCTCAATGTCGGGTAAAAGTCCAACAAAATTGGAAGCAACGTCTCCAAAATGACCTTTATAGTGTTGACGGGGACGTTAAACCTCAAATCAAACAAACAAACTTATCCACACTGACAAAAACTGAGGCAATCGGCCCCGCCCATCGGAGCTTGAAGAAATAGATAGGCTGCATGATGTTTCCACGCTGAGCTGAAACCGACCGCAAACCGCTTATAAGATCTTAGCCTGCCCAGGCAAAGCGGTGCGAGTCGGACCGTCCATGCTTATAAACCCTATTGGTTTCATTGGGCGACAGGGCTTGAGATGTCATTTCATCTCAATGTCGGGTAAAAGTCCCACAAAATTGGAAGGAAAGTCTCCAAAATGACCTATACCTTGCTGAAGGGGACGTTAAACCTCAAATCAAACAAACACACAAATCTACAGAGGCAAATTACTGAAGAATCCGGGTCTATTCGTGATACTACCCGGCGGGCACATGCCGTAATTGTGACGTCACATCACCGTCGACACAAAATCATGACGTTTATGCAACGTCACAACGTAGGTGCATCTCCATGACGATGTCCCAACCTTGATTTGACGTTGCCCCAACGACTTGTGTCTGCTGGATAATATGTGATACAAGCATATATAGAGTGGTCATTTCATCTGGAATTGATGACATGAGCCTCTGGCGAGATGAATAAATTTCATATGAAATGATCACGAGTGGAAGATTCTGTTTAAAGGTTTGAAGCCCCCAGTGGAATTCGTTTCCGCTGAGCGTTCCAAGGCGGTTCTTCTGTCGCGATTTATTTTTGTTATGGTTTGTCTTTAGGCGTTTGTGTTGCTTGTGTTATTTTATTTTGGATAGCCTATTGGCCATTTTGTGGGAAAGTAACTGTCCTCTTGGCTTTCCGCTGTTGGTGTTTCCATTAGGTCTGTTGTTGCATGTTTGTGTTTCTTCCCCTTTGGTCTCTCTGATGGGAGCTATGGGTTGATTGTATCGATTCCTGATCGTTGCCTCTACTTCTATTTTAAATTGATATCAATGCCGATTACAGTGAAAAATATAGGGTTCCCTGCAGGCACATGACGTAATTATGACGTCACACCAACGTCGGTACAACGTCTTGACGTTTATGCAACGTCACATCAACGTCGGTGCAACGTCGTGACGTTGCACCGACGTTGAATTGACGTTGCCCCTGCGACGTGTGCCTGCTTGGTTGTCTCGGATGGTGTCATGACATTACTCGCCGGTTCCTATGTTTATTACACCTAGGCCTGTGGTCCCATCATTTTTATGGCATGACGTTAGCTACTTAATAACAGCGACATAATGTTAAATATCAAATATATCATTTCATTTTTTCCCTAGGCCTGATTCTTCAGTATTTTGCCAATATGTCCGTACTGGGTCTACTGACCGTCACAGAAAATAATAATAATAATAATAATAGCCTTTATTTACAGAGGGTAACACATTTAGCAACAAAACAGCAAATCTTCCATGAGGCTCTCTCTAGCATTTACACTTATTACAAAATGAGCATAATGAGCAAAAAATATAACAATTAATTAACAGTGAAATTACAAAGTGATCACCTTAAATCCACGACACACACACACATGCGCGCGCGCACACGCACACACACACACACACACACAAGCGCATATTTTGCACTCAATTTACATTTTACAGGATTTATGAGTTATATGAGAGACTAGATTTCATCCATTTAATGCAGTGGTTATGAAAGGAATCCATTGTTTCTAAAGCTATTATCTGACTTGGCAAGTTGTTCCAAATGATTGCACCCGAATAAATTTAACTCTGCTAATAAATTTCTCTGTGTGGTTTTGGTGTTTCAAAGTCGAATGTGCTAGTTGACCTAAGAGATTGGAGAGTTTCATTCATCCGTCGAATTTTGAACATTTCATTTATACTCGTATAAGAAGGTGTGAATGATTTATAAATTTTAAACATAAACTTGTTTTAAACATTTAAATTTTAAACATAAACTTGTTTTAAACATTTATAAATTTTAAACATAAACGGGGACGTTGCCGGATCATTACAGGGTCACTGATGAGGCTTTATTAGCCGAAACTACGTAGTATGACCCATCTTCTTTCTTATGAATGTTTTCATTGCTCTTAAAGGAACTCATTTTTGATTTTTATTTGCCTTCCTAAGAAATATGCCTTCACTGCAGCTGGTGTTGTGCCGTGTGGCGGCCGTAAAACGTCTCCCCGTACATCAACCATAGTGCAGTTTATATTTTACTTTTGGTCCTTTGAGATCAGCGTTAATATTCTGAGAAATCAGAAATATATTATTGGTTTAGACTCATATTCTAGACAGGTTTTTTTTAATTATTTGGACTCCATTTTGATTTATATCAGTCTCTGAATCGACTGCCTTTTCGAAATTCGCAAAATTGCAGTATGTTTCCTCTGGCTTTCTTTGCCGGATCATTACAGGGTCACTGATGAGGCTTTATTAGCCGAAACTACGTAGTATGACCCATCTTCTTTCTTATGAATGTTTTCATTGCTCTTAAAGGAACTCATTTTTGATTTTTATTTGCCTTCCTAAGAAATATGCGTTCATATATATTCAAAATCTTAAGATCATTCATGCTGCTGGCAATGTTTTCATACTGGTAACCTAAAATTATTTTTACAGCTCTTTTCCCGGCCCCCGCCCATCGGGGCTTGAAGAAATAGATGGGCTGCATGATGCTTCCACGCAGAGCTGAAACCGACCCGCACACGAGTACTGGTAAACCGCTTAGAGGATCTAAGCCTGCCCAGGAAAAGCGGCACAAGTCGGCCCGTCCATGTTTATAAACCCTACTGGTTTCATTGGGCGACAGGGCTTGAGATGTCATTTCATCTCTCAATGTCGGGTAAAAGTCCCACAAAATTGGAAGCAACGTCTCCAAAATGACCTTTACAGTGTTGACGGGGACGTTAAACCTCAAATCAAACAAATCAAACAAAACAGCTCTTTTCTGCAACCTGTATAACATACTTAGGTAGTTTTGGGACATACCTCCCCACACTGTTGAACAGTAGTCAATGTGAGGTTGAATATGTTTTGTAAAATTGCACCCTGTGTTCAATTTTTAAATAGTATTTTATTCTTGATAACAGCCATAGATTTTTAGAAATTTTTCTTAGAAATAAAATCAGTATGAACTGACCATGTAAGATTTTTGTCTATATGAACACCCAGAACTTTATCACTTTCAATTGTATTCAAAAGATCACTTTTTGACAAGGTCCTATTTTGAACCTTAGACATTTATGGTTTTTTGTTGTGTTGAGGTTTTACATCAACATTTACTCTAGTTGTAGGTCATTTTGGAGACGTTTGGACTTTTACCCGACATTGAGCTCAAGCCCTACCGCTCAAAGAAACAACCCAGCAGGCAAACGTCGCTAGGGGAACGTCAAATCAACGTCGGTACAACGTCACGACGTTGCCCCGACGTTGATATGACGTTGCATTAACGTTATGACGTTGTATCGACGTTGATGTGACGTCACAATTACGTCATGTGCCTGCTGGGAAACCCTTAGGGGTTAAAGGACGGCCCGACTCGCACCATTTTTCCTAGGCAGGCTAAGACTTTCTAAGCGGTTTGCCAGTACGGCTTCAGCTCTGCGTGAAGGCTCCATGCAGCCCAGCGTGAAGGCACCATGCAGCCCCATCTATTTCGTCAAGCCCCGATAGGCGGATTAACCAATTCAATAAAGACAAATACCCTCCGGACTTGCACTTTGTTAACATTACGGACAGTTAGCTTTTTGCGCGCGGTTTAATTTCATTGGTCAGTGGTAGTCACGTGGACATCAGCAGTATAACTCCCCTCATATATATATAACTTTGGATGGACTGATAAACAATGGACGGGGTTTCAGAGTCATGTTACCTTAAAAACTAGTAGCAAGCAATAAACACTCGAAACAATTACATCATTGTAGTTACAAGCTTGACTTTTCGTTTAAAGGCATTTATTCTTGAACAGCAGGACACACCGTGTGTTCATAATTTTTTTAGGCGGGCGTTAGCCCGACTATAGTCACCGTACACCTCATACATCAGATTTTTGTGCACCTCTTTAGACATTCCTTCTTGTAGTCCTCCGCTCAAAAAAGAAAAACTAACATATCTAAATGTGAAAAAAGCAATACACTTAATAAATTCGATTAAGTTCGGTCGGACTGTTTGAAAAATGACAAAAGTTTGTAAAAATAGACCTGCTTGTTGGATTTTACAAATACATTTGCGCTGAAGACTGATTAAAAAAATCTGGCACTTTTTTCCTACGCCGTTGCTGTTTATGCTTGAAATCATTCCCTTTCATCCCTCAGTTTCTGAACAGAGCCCTTCTAGGTTTGATATTCAGTGTTCCAATTCTTATAGAAAGATGTTTTGTTCAAGTCATTGACAGCTTGTAAACAGTGTAGATTCTGATTGAGACTGCTCGTCACATGCCGTCTGATCTGGATCTATAAGGTTTGTATCGGTATCTGTACCTGAATCGGCATCTGCAGCGATGTACAGGGTTGAAAGGGTTGACACGTAGTATTCCGACAGCTTTGGAGCGGTCTAATTACAACGCAATTTGGCTACCTGTAAAACCTGGGCTGGGCTCATGGGCTGGGGCTGGGCTCGAATTTTTGGGCTTGAATGAAAATGGGTTTGACTCAGGACATAGGTGAAATAGGGTCAGTTATTGACCTTTCAACTGTGTTTGTTGTCTGGTTGGAGGAACTGTTAAAGAGAATTGCTCCCATGGGCCCCTGTCAAGATTATAATTACCAAGTTTGTTTTCCTGCTTGATTTGAGTTGCAACAAGCAAAAACCTGGATTACCAAAATCTGGATTTCAACATCAAAACACAGGATTCATTCTTTTTAATTGAGCCAGAAGATGCCAAAGTTCCAATAAGACCTATGTGATCACCAAAAGCTCAGAACAGACTGTGCAGATGTGCATGCTGATCCGAGATTTCAGTGGTCGTGCATTTTGGCTTCGCAAACAGTGTAGGCCCAGATCAGATGCTACATATCTAGGGTTCCAAGAGGTGGGATAATGACAAACAGTGAAAACACAGATCAGAGGCAACATGTCAAGGGTTCAATAGTGGGATACTGAAAACAGTGAAGATCCAGATCAGAGACAACATATCTAGGGTTCTAAAATGGGATCCTGAAAAACAGCGAAGACACAGATCAGAGACCACGTGTCTTGGGTTCCAAAATGGGATACTGACAAACTCGTTAGACCCAGATCAGAGGCCACATATCTGGTGTTCTAAAATGGGATACTTACAACAGTTAAGATCCAGATCAGAGGCCACGTCTCTAGGGTTCCGAAATGGGGTACTGGCAAACAGTTGAGACCCAGATCAGAGACCACGTCTAGAGTTACAAATGGGATACTGACAAACAGTGACGACCTAAATCAGAGGCAAAATGTCTAGGGTTCCAAAATGGGATACTGACAGTGTAGACACAGATCAGAGACCACGTGTCTAGGGTTCCAAAATGGGATACTGACAAATAGTGAAAGCCCTAGATCAAAAGCCACAAGTCTAAGGTTCCAAAATTCAATACTGACAGTGTAGATCCAGATCAGATGCTACATGCATGTTCCAAAATAGAACCCTGATAAACAGTGTAGGTCCAGATTAGGTGTCACATGCCTTTGGCTCCAGGATAAGATACTGTCAGACAAACAGTGGAGACCCCGATCAGAGACCACATGTCTCGAATTCCAAAATGCGAAACTGACAGTGTAGATCCAGATCAGGGGCTCCGAAATGGGATACAGACAGTGTAGACAACGATCCACTTCCAGGGTTTCAAAATGTCGGCCCTGATCAGACGACACAGAATACGGCGTTTGAACAGGATCTTCACTGTTTGCTTGAAGTACAGGAATTAAAGGACAAAAGAAACAGTCTAAGTCCAGACTCTGAACCCCTTGAGAGACAAGCGACCCTCTAGTGGTACAGTATAGACCCGTACCAGATCCATACAAATTATCCTCCCGTTCTTTTAGTGCTATTGTAAAATTCCTTTGATGAGCCCATCTTTAATACTTTTCAAAAGTGGGCTTTTAAAGACCACTCTTGAACAGTCCCAAATGTGGTAACTTGGTTTAGAAAATACTAAGAAAGATAACTGAAATCTCTGCAATTTGTTTTTAAAATGAGACTAGTTTGTATGGGTAAGTAGTTTATATTTTCTTGTCCTTTTGGATCACTGATTCCATTGTTGAGTTTTGAAAATATTTGAGGATCACTGATGAGGCTTAATTGGATAAACTAACTAGTCTGGCCCAGAAAACATGACTTCATATTTTCCAGTTCTGTGGTGTATTCTTTGCTTCCAAAGGATAACCCTTTCTAGAACATATTTAGTCTTTATTTTAGCTGGTCTTAATATTAATACTAGAATTTGTTTTTCTACAAAAACACAGATGTCTCCCCCGTTTTTGACCTCTAAGTATAACCTTGACATTGGAGGTATTGAGCTGGGTCTTGTGTGCAACACATCATCTAATGAAGATAAACATTTCTGCAAAGTAACTTTAAAAATGTTCATAGAAAAATAAAAAATTATTGGCCATACACACAAAAAAAAACTTTTTTAACTTCGACCTCTAAGTATGGCCTTGACCTTTGAGGTACAACACATCGTCTCATTATGTTTAACATTTCTGCCAAGTAATTTCATAATCAATCAAAGAATAAGGAAGTTATTGACTGTCCCTTTTTTACCTTTGACCTCTAGCTATGACTTTGGCATTGGAGGTATATGGACCTTGGTCTTGCACATGACTCATGGTCTAATGACGGTGAACATTTCTGCATGGTTACTTTATAAAGTCCATCCAGAAATAAAAAAAGTTATTGACTGGACACACACAAAAAAAACTTTTTTACCTCTGACCTCTTAGTATGACCTTGATCTTGGAGATACCGACCTGGGTCTTGCGTGCACCACATCGTCTCATGATGGTTAACATTTCTGCCAAGTAATTTTACAATCTATCCAGGAATAAGAAAGTTATTGACTGAACACTAAAAAGGCCCCTTTTTGTCCTTTGACCTCTTAGTACGACCTTGACATTTGAGGTACCAACGTATTTCATGCACGCAACACATCGTCCCATGGTGGTTAACATTTCTACCAAGTAATTTCAAAATCCATCTAAAAATAAGAAAGTTATTGACTGTCCCTTTTTTACCTTTGACCTCTAGGTATGACCTTGACATTGGAGGTATATGGACCTTGGTCTTGCACATGACTCATGGTCTAATGACGGTGAACATTTCTGCATGGTTACTTTATAAAGTCCATCCAGAAATAAAAAAAATTATTGACTGGACTAAAAATAAGAAAGTTATTGACAGAACACAAAAAGGTCCCTTTTTGACTTTAACCTCTATGTATGACCTTGACCTTTCAGGTACCAAACTGGGTCATGCGTGCAATTCATCATCTCATGGTGGTTAACATTTCTGCCAAGCAATTTCAAAATCCATCTAAAAATAAGAAAGTTATTGACCAAACACGAAAAAAGGCCCCTTTTTGACCTTTGACCTCTATGTATGACCTCCGATATAAAGTTTCAAACGTTCGCTTCTTTTCAAGAGCGTTGTACAGAAATGACATTACTCGCCCGCCTCTCAGTACTTTCAGTACTTTGATTATTGCCCCCTGTGATATACTGTCTATAGCAGATCAAAGCATGTGGGACAATTGTAATCCGCCTATTACCTGTGTCCGATTTGATCCGCGCGACAAATTGTATAGAAATGAATAGGGCATGTGAATCTAAGACATGATTGAAAAAATACTAGGCTAGATAGCGAAAATGTGATTGAAAATTATGAAAATTCAATCTTTTATCTTAATTTTGATTATAATTTTATATTTTTTAAATAAAATTTAAACTGGTCAATTTTGAAATGAAAATAGGACCCTTCGTCTCGTGAACCTCTCGTATACTTCAATAGAAAATTAGCAAAGTAGAAGTAAAACAAAGATCAGGAATTGATACAATTAACTTACTCCACCCATAAAAGACACCAAAGGGAAAGAAATACAAACATTAAGCGACCAGACCATAATGGAAACCTAAACAAAGGAAGGCCATAAGGACAGTTACTTTCCCACAAAATGGCCATATGGCCATCCAAAACCAAAAGACACAAGTGATACACACAGTAAGTAACAAACAACAACATAAATAAATCGCCACAGAAGAGCCGCCTTGGAACGGTCAGTGGAAGATTTCCACTGGGGGGGGGGGGGCTTAAATCGATTTTACGTGGCCACAATCCTCGCCCTTACTTCCGTCGCGATTTAGACAAATAATTTGTTCAGTCCGCATGAAGGCCTCCTAACTCATCAGTGCAACATCTCCGTGAACACAAAAATCAAAGAACCACAGAGGTGAGACAACGGTGAGGACTCGACAGCAAGCAACCACTGAAATGCTGGAGCAAAAGAAAACCAACAGTTAGACTCCGATGAGCCCGACCAGAGACAGAGCATCAGGCACCAACCAACATTATCTCTCTAATTTTCAATAAGCCTTTACGTTGGAGCCGTCATAGAATCTGAGGCCTGACCCACCGGCGTGCAATTAAAGAGGGAAGCAAAGTTGCCAACCGTGATTGGGTTAACTACCATGCATGCAGTCTGTCGTATAATATCCATGTTGTACCCAATCTTTTTATATCGAAGAATGATTTTACGAAATTGGGTGCTGAAGTCATTGCGGTTATATATTTTTCTGAATTTATATACTAAGTCACCATAAAATTCGGGTTCCGATAGACCTTGTTGCAGAAGAGATTTAAGTCCAATATTGAATTTTGAAATTAAATCAGAATGGCGTCTATAAAATTTTGAAAAGGCTTTGCGTAGTTTATGGTACCGATAACCCTGATTAAGGAGTTTAGCCGTTAAAAGTTTATTACGAGTGTTGACTCACGAGGGTACCTGTTTTTATACTGTAATAATTAAATTATAAAATACGTTGTTAAAAATGTGACTTTAAATTCTAGAAGAAAAATGATTTTTCTTTCCAACAGTATCAAATAATTGAAGATCAAATAAAAACAAAGTTGGTCATTTTCAGGTTGTTTTCTTGCCATTTTCAGTACTTTTAGCCGTCTCTCCTCATTGTATCTATATAGTTATCGGTTCTCATATTACGCGAGTATCGGATTAAATCGGAAATTTCCGGGTTTTAGCTGGTTTAAGACGAACGTCAAAGTGAGCTGCTGAAAACATTTTTGTTAATGACATTTAATGCTGAAATAAATTTATTTTTATTTCGTCTTATTTATATGTTTACTGTTTTTGATTTGTTTGTTTTCTTGTTTAATATATTTTTTTTGCATGTGACTGATGCGCAATTAACAAACACTTCATATTTTTTACAAAAGAAGAAGAAAAAAAAAATGTAACTATTGATTTTGTTGACTAGCGAAAATATATTGATTTCGGTGAAAAATCTTTTTTTTTTTTCGGGTACTTCACACACATGCTTAATTGGCAATTGTTGCTAATTACTGCCAATCATGCCGGTTGTGGGAATACTACTTAAAAACCTTTGGTACTTTTTCTGATCACAGTCTACGTTGTGCGGAAGATCCAATGCTTCTTCGTGCAGCAAGAGATGTCTAGGGCGCGCACGCTGATGTGATTCTTTGCTGGGCACACGTAAATTGTAGGGAGTGTTGTGCCTTGGTTCAAATATTATTTTCTGGGATAAATTGCATGTAATTACACACAGAAAAATAATCATCACGAAAACACGCCTATATAATTTTGACCCCTTGAACCCCACTTTTATATAATAAAACTGGGTTTTACAGAGGTAAACCTTGTTTCTTATTTCTACTCTGTATATAGATTGTGGGTACTCGATACAATTCACAATTTTTTTCCTCTTAAAATTTTCTCTTTTTCGGCAATAAAATTTACTGTGTAGTTGTACGGACTCTAGTTGTACAGGCATGTTTTGTAATGTGTTGTCAGGGTTGCAAAACAAAATATATTTTAATGCTAACCAGTATTCAACAAAAGCTGATTTAACAAGTTGCGATTAATATGCATCAATTAATACATGTATAGAATTTAAGAGTTGACACGCGCTGTGTGTATATTCAAAATAGTTGCTTTATGACCCGGAAGCCTTAATTGTTGACATGATTACGACAAACTTATGTTGGGTAATCTTTAGACAAACGTTCTCTGTAGTTAATGGAAACGGTCCAGTTAACGCTTTCCCTTTCACCCCTAAGCTTCTGTTAATTAGAATTTAGCCCACCCACCCGCCACCACCCCAACCCCCCCCCCCCCCCCCAAAAAAAAAAAAAAAAAAAAAAAGAAGAAGAAAGAAAAAGGGCTGAGCACAATTCAAGTCTTTCTATTATAACAAAATATATCCATATAACGCACACTGAACACTCTGATCAGATTGTGCAGATGCCAGGTTGGTCTGGAGTTTGTCATATAATCTTATTCGCTAGTTATCAAGTATCCTATTTTCTTCTCCAAGCTATATCTCTTACAGCGGTCCTGACGAGTACCCACAATCGATGTTTTGGAGCAAGAATTAACACACTCGCGCGTCAACGTGCATTTTTTCATATGTTCAAAATGGCTATTTTTCTAATGAAAATCCGTGTTAATTTTCTTATTTATACTGCAAACATAGGTTACGGGTGTTCGTTAGAACCGCCTCAATGAGCGCAAAATAGTGTATACCCCGTAAACCCAAGTTTTCTCCTATACAAAGAGGGGTTTATTGGGTGTTCATTTCACGGACTTGTTAACCTAATGTATGTATTTACCTTTTTTAGGTAAATACCAAAAATATTTCACTCGTGCCAAAAAAAAAAAATAAATAAATAAATAAATAAATAAATAAAGAAAGAAAATAAAGAAACTTTCCTAACGAGTGCGTTGAAAACGTCATAGTTTTCAGGAGTGTGCAGCATGGGTGATTTTTTTAATATTTTCAATACACGAGATGAAATATTTTCTGCGTTTTTGTTGTTTTTTTGTTTTTGTTTTTGTTTTGTTTCGACAAAACAGAAATCTTTTCATTTTATACGCGACTATGCCGGTATACTGTAGTTATACTGCGGAACCCGGGAAGGGACATGTTTTTTTTAATATGTTGTGCGAACGAGATATTTAGTTGTGCGAACAAGATAATATCTTGTGCGCATAAGATAATATCTTGTCCGAACAAGATAATATCTTGTGCGCACAACTTATTAAAAAAAAAAAAAACATGTCCCTTCCCGGGTTCCGTATTAAACAGCTGTTTATCACAAGCTTCGCAGTGTGAAAATAATATCCTTATTTGTTTCAGACATGCAAATATTTCACTGCTAATCGTGATTAACCGATTCAGACTGGAAACCCCTAAACGGGTACTGTGGCAAACAGTACAGGCCAAGACCAGTCGGCCCAGATCAGACTGATCTGGGCCTACACTGTTTTAAAAAATGCAACCATTTTCCAAATAGGTTTAGAAAAAAACACAACCTGCCACCCCTAAACTTTGAAATGGACTCCTGCTATAGGAGGAAGATTTCACTTGGTACAAAAAGGGTTAAGTGATGTTAGGCCAGTATGGGCTCAACGGATTAAAAACCGATTAGATGTCAAATAAAATGATTAAAAATGAAACAGTTTGCTTACTGTGTTCCCCTTTATTGCTTAACGAGGCCAACAGAGCTTTTGTTTGTATTGGAATTTAGCGGTCCAGTCAACACTATTTTGGTCATTTTTGAGCCGGTCAGTTTACCTATCCACTCTTTTACTGGACAGGCTTATACGTAAGCGGTTAACCAGTACAGTGCATATTCTTTCGCTCTCTGACGTGCGGCTTTAAATAGCCGTTTCCCATCACGTAAAGCAAGTCCTTGAAGAACCCCTCAAAAACACGCTCTGCATTATTTTGCTCTTTCTGGTCCAAGCCTCATAGGTTGTGGGTACTCGTTAGAGCAATCTTAATGATGGGTTTCAAACAAACCAGTGACAGGCACGTGGAAATCCGCAGTGCAAAGCTACTGTACTTAGTAGCGTTTGTCAATCAGTCTCAAAACTATAAAAACTTTAACATTGAGTCAACTGCGTTCTACTTTACACGCAATGAACACCAAGGTCAAGTTGTTCAAAGCAGCGTAAGTTAACCTTTTTTGTACCAAATGGAATCTTCCACCTTATATACAGCAGGACTCCATTTCAAAATTTAGGGGTGTCAGGTTGTGTTTTCACCAAAATCTATTTGGAAAATGACTGAACTTTAAGTTAACAATGCAGGCCCTGATCAGACGCCGCGTTCTGTGGCATCTGATCTGGGCCTGCACTGTTTGCCAATGTACCCCTTTAGGGGTTAATGGTGAATGGGTTAATGAACTCGCTACTGGTCAAAACGTTAACTATTCAATAGGCACCTAATACTCTTGTATTTCTGCTGGAAAATGTGAGGAGCTTTTTGCAAAATTGATGCCAACCCTATTCGCATTATTTTTTTTTTTTTTTTGCTGTACAAAATGATCAAAAATTTAACGAAACGTTAACTAACGACTTCGCAAAAAAATAAATAAATAAAAATAAATAAATAAATAAATTAAATAAATAAAAGTGGCATTAGGTTATTTTATAAATGCGGCATAAAACAAACACTTTCCCTTAAAATACTTTAATATTTGAAAAGCAATTTAATCCGTATTATATATGGACCAATAAATCATCATATTGAGTTAAACAAATATGCCACTGTAATACCCTTAAGCAATTGTCTGAGACAAGGATTAACGGTCACAACCGATAGTCACCGAAAACTGCCGAAAATAGCCGAATTGCTTTAAAACAGGTGTCAAGTAGCGTAATTCTGTAGGCTACCTGGAAAAATTGCCAGTACAGGTTTGGTCCCTTGATTTCCCTTGATTTCATATGGCCGAACTTTCCCGTATGGCGGCTCTTAATAAGGTGATTAGTAGCTCTTGTTGAATCCCCTGACTGAGACATTTAAAGGCATTTATTCTTGATTATTGAGGAATATCATTTCATTACATAATATTATGTAGCCCTCAGTGCTGACTGAAGAGAAGTCCTCTGTCTGCAACAGGTAAGGGGCCTTTGGAGGAAAATCAATAACTGACTAACTGTGTACCTTATTGATTTTCCCCTTTAGTGCCTCAGTCAGGGGTTTGACCAGGAGCTACTAACCACCCTATTAAAGGCTGCCTTTGATCTGCTAAAGACAGTATATCACGGGGGGGGGGGGGTAGCAAAAAACAATTATGAACACACGGTGTGTCCTACTGTCTAAGAATAAATGCCTTAAAGGGGGAAATCAATACTGTACACTCTAGTCAACAGTTAGTAAGTTATTGATTTTCCCCAGGGATGCCCCTTACCTGTTGAAGGCAGAGGTCTTCTCTTCAGTCAGCACTTAGGGCTACATAATATTATGTAATGAAATGATAGTCCTCAATAATCAAGAATAAATGCCTTTAAGGAGACTGGATACATCTTCATGGGAGGCAACTCCTGCAAAACTATTTTTTGTCTCCCATGGAAATAGGGACAAACTTTTAAAGGATAGAATTTGCTCCTTCAGGGGAGGCAGCACCTGCAATGTTTGTCTCCCGTGTCAACAAGGACCAACTCTTAAAGGAAAGAAGTTGCTCCGCAGGAGCAAATTAGTAGACGTATTTTTCCGTGGGACAGATTTTATAGAAAAGCGAACAGGAAGTCTGGAAAGTAGTCTCCCTTTGTAAAATGGCGACCTATGAAAAAAGGCTCTTAAAGGCATTTATTCTTGAACAGTAGGACACACCGTGTGTTCATAATTGTTTTATTGCCCCCTTTGATATACTGTCTATAGCAGATCAAAGGCGGCGATAAGTAGCTCTTGTTGAATCCCCTGACTGAGGCACTTAAGGAGAAAATCAATAATGTACACTCCAGCTAACAGTTAGTTAATTATTGATTTTCCCAAGGGAGGCCCCTTACCTGTTGAAGGCAGAGGACTTCTCTTCAGTCAGCACTGAGGGCTACATAATATTATGTAATGAAATGATAGTCCTCAATAATCAAGAATAAATGTCTTTAAGATTCTCTGATCCGCTTGTGCCGCCAACAAATAAGACAAGACACCTAACTTCTTGCGTGAAGCCACCTTTACACACATATGACAATGGAATCTCCCATCTAATCAGTTTGGAGTGGTCCTTTACAATTATAGGCGTGCCAGACTTTGTCTTGTTCGCGGATGTTGCTAGGAAAACTACTTGCAGTCGTTTCTTGCATCAAATTTGGCCCCTCGATGGGAGGAAGATAAGGTTAATGTACATTATCATATGACGTCGTTGATAAGCAGTGGATAACGTCGTGTAATAAAAATTGTATGACCACACGTGTTATTACACTTTTGCGGGATTAAGTAACGTCATGACGACGTCCATGTTTGTACAAAACATGTCAAATCTAAAGGCGATATAATGCAATTTAAAATGGTCATATGATAAACAGTCTTACACTCGTGGTCATTTCATACGAAATCTATGAAAATCGCCAAAGGCTCGTTTCATAAATATTACATGAAATGACCACTCGTGTAAGATCCTCTATATATAATCATTACGAAAACACGCCTATACAAACATGTTGTAACCTTTATCACCGAAAAAATGAAAATTTTAAGATGAAAAATTGTGACATTATTCTTATTTCTGCTCAAAATAGAGATTGTAGGTACTCGTTAGAACCGCCTCATCGAAGCGGTTCTAACGAGTACCCACAACCTATATTTTAGAGCATAAATAAGAAAAATAAGGATTACCATGGAGTCACGAGCAAAGTTTTAAGTGAACCCTTAGTTTGCTCGTGACCCGATGATAAAAACCCCAGAACTTCAGTTAAGGAGGGTCGCGCATAAATGACTCTGCCGTAATCAGGTTCGAATTTTTACCTCAAAATGATTTTTGTTTCTATTTAGTTTTCAAAGTGTTTTCTGAGGTTTTTGTAACATTTAATAACCATTGCAATGTGCATTTTGTTATAAATTATTTTGCGACTTCATAGACTACTTTCCGGTCTAGTCCGCATGGCTGGAAGCACAGGAAAATAGAGGGATAAACAGACTAACCCTGTATTTTTCCAGCTACTGGTTTGTTTCCTCCGATTGCAGCCCATCAGCTGTCCATGGCAAATCTGAACTCTCTTTAACGCACGATGTTTACTTTATTTTTCCATTGGTGTCAAAAATATAGCCTCGAAGAGTCTATCAGTTCACATATTCCACGACCATAGTTTGTCAACACAAACAAAACAATGAATCAATAGTGACGTTTACTTTAGTTTGCGTGACGTCATATATATGGAAAGAAAACACTGCCATATTTGATAAGAGGACTTCCGGTTTTAATGGCGGCAAGCTACATGTTGAAATTCGCTGTGCTAATTTTTGGCCTAAATTGTGTTATACTGGACTTAATGGCATCGAATTTTGTGCGTGATCGCGGACGTGGAGTTCGGACAAGGGGAGGGCGTGGTTACGGTACGACCGTTGCTTCCCATAGAGTAGATAATAACATTTTTACTGTTCTAAGTGAGTCCGATGATAATACCCAAGATGGCGATTGTTCAGAAATGGATACTGACGTTCCTGGAAATATGTTTTTGGATATAACGATGGGTCTGGTAATGTTGAAAATGACATGCGTGATTGGAACATTGTTCCTAGTAAACAAGCCAAAAGGCAGAGGATTAGCAGCAGTGGGCAAAGCGGCCAAAATGTTCAGGGGGCAGAGTTCATTATGGAGGACGGCACGTTGGATGCAGGTGACTATGACTCTTTATCAAATGATGAGAAATTGTCCCTAATACTTTCTAAACTGTCTCTCAACGGACACAGAGTTAAGCATATACAGCAGACACTTGATTCAATAGTGCCCATAAAAAAGCGGGTCGAGCAAATTGAGACTGTTGTGAGATCCCATTCAGAGAGACTCCGGTTACTTGAATATAGGTCGCTCGATAGCGAGGCCCGCAGCAGGAGGCGCAACTTGTTATTTAAGGGTGTACCGGAAAATACATATGAGAACTGTTTTGATGAGGCAAGGAGGTTTATTTATGAAAACTTGAACATAAGTAATGATATGTATTTGGAAAGGGCACATAGGCTTAGGCGATTCAACCCATCTAAGAACCGACCCATAATTGTTGCTTTTAGGGACTACTGTGACACTGAACTTATACTGGAATCGGCCTCATGTCTGAGAGATACACCAGAACTGGGTGTCAGCCGTGACTACCCCAACGAAATATCTAAGGCTCGACAATCGATATGGAAGCAGTACAAGACAATCAGGGAGAATAATCCCAGAAAGAAAGTGACCTTTGGGTACCCCGCGAACATCCGAGTGGATGGGGTTGATATTGTTGATATTTTCCCGGATTGGTATGACGTATTGAAAGGTAGTAGAATATCATTGACCCAAAGCCAATCAAATCAGTCGGTGAAAATAACTGACCAACTGACAAGTAGTGAAACCGGTTTAGCCGGTAATAACCGTTTACCCAACGTGAATACGAACAATGACTGGTCACATGACCAAAACACTGGCGGGGCAGTCGCAGCCAATAAACCCTCGTCGCGGAGCGGGCCAGACTTTTCCAACCGAGGCTTGAATGGTAGTGGCAATGAAGACGACGTATCTTTGTCCCAGTCACTACTACCCCAGGGAAGCCCCGCCACTGTGCTGTCTGAAAGAAACTCAGCCATCCCTGACGGGAAATTCGCAAAACCTCGGGGAAGGAGCGTGACCAAGAAGGGGAAAGTTAACAGTATCTCTAGCAAACAACGTTCGCATTCATCAAAGAGTCGTGGATTGCGAGCACAGAGCAACCCAACGGACGGCGGCTCGCCTGTAGGGCATCAACATTCCAATATACACACGAAAACATCAACAAGCCGATCAGTGAGCCGCGTTAGGGATAGAAATGAACCACCAGACGCAAACCAAAGCTCACGGGAAAATGATCCACAGCAGCCATCGGGCTCAACTGACGGATCTAAAAACACTTAGGGAGCACAGGGAGATTATGGCCGACTAAAAACCTTAAAATTTGCCACATTGAATA
This sequence comes from Lucinisca nassula, assembly GCA_963580285.1. Lineage (NCBI taxonomy): Eukaryota > Metazoa > Mollusca > Bivalvia > Lucinida > Lucinidae > Lucinisca > Lucinisca nassula. The sequence continues at coordinate 154,463,589 of OY757018.1, forward strand.
TTTGTGGCCTTAAAAGCAGAACGAACTACCCAGATTTCGTCGATTTTTTCAGTAACTATGACTTTCTATGCTTCGTAGAAACGAAGCTTGATAACACTGACATTGTCTCTCTTCCGGGCTTCAACTGTTTATCGCAGCCGCGTAAAGAATTTGCATTTCGTAGATCGGGAGGTATAGCTCTTCTTATTAAAGATGAAATATCTGAATTTTGTACATATCGGCCCTCTGACTCCGACTATATAATGTGGGTAAACATAGGTAAGCATCTGACCGACACTGAAGAAAATGTTGTTCTCGGAATCGTATATGTGCCACCATGCCAATCGCGATTTTATAACGACGATGAACTGTTGAAGCTCGAAAATGAGATATCGTCAGTGTGCAGCTCGGCCAAGTATGTTGTAATTTCCGGTGATATAAATGCAAGAACTGCAAAGTTGCAAGACTACGTACAATTGGACCAGTATTTTTCAGATATGTTTGAACTTGGCGAGGACATTGCTAGTTGTATGGATAAAACGGAAATAATAGAAAACTTAGGTATTCCACTTGTCAGAAGCTCTAGGGACACTAAAACTAATAATTCTGGATACTGGCTTATAGATATTTGCAAATATAATAACCTTTTTATTGTAAATGGTAGAGTTGGCAAAGACAAAGGTGTTGGGGATAAAACGTTTCGAGATACGTCTGTTTTAGACTACACATTATGCTCAGCCGAATGTTTTGCTTTTTTGAAACAGTTTGAGGTTATTGAATTGGACCCTATCTTTTCCGACGGGCATGCTCTTTTAAGTTGGTCTCTTAATATAAACACGTTAAACCCTAAATCAAATAACAGCATTCCGATAGGTGCTGCATCTCGATGCAAATGGTCTGAAAGCGATAGGGACCAATTCATAAGCAGTATATACCCGGAAGACATCTTGGCAGTACACGAGAAACTGGATACACTGTCGCCATCGGCTGATAGCATAGATGAAATCACAAGCGACATAGCACGAATATTTATGAATGCCTCGTCTGAGGCCTTCGCACCGAAGCGACCACAGTATACAAGAAGGAAATTTGATAAACCTTGGTTCGGCCCAGCATGTAAAATTGCACGGAAAAAATATCATAGAGCAAGACACATTTACAAACACAACAAAAGTAACGATACTAAACAAAATTTAGACTTGTGCTCAAAACAATATAAATTGACAATAAATAAATTTATCTATAAATATAGAAAAGATAAAACAGATAAGTTAAGAAAAATGCAGACTAAAAATCCAAAAGACTATTGGAAATACATTAAAAGCCTAGACAAAAAGAATGATAAAAATTACCCGCCGCTAAATTCCCTATACGAACATTTTAAAAATATAAATCAGAGCAATGAACCGCACGAAACGTACGAAGTACCGAACGGTGACGAAAATCAAATTTTAAACAAAAGAATCTGCACGGAAGAAATATGTAAAGGTATTAAAAAATTGAAAAACGGAAAATGCCCAGGAGATGACAAAATTTTGAATGAGTTTATAAAGTCAACTGAACATATATTTCTGCCTATATACGAAAAACTTTTTAACGCGGTATTTGATTCTGGAATAATTCCTTCATTCTGGCTAGAGGGTACTATAAGACCGATTTATAAAAATAAAGGAGATATAAAAAATGTAGAAAATTTTAGACCGATCACTATTTTGAGCTGCCTTGGGAAACTGTTTACTGCCATTTTAAACAACAGGCTAACGGAATTTCTAGACAAAAATGAAAAATTATTAGAAAATCAAGCTGGGTTCCGAAAGGGTTATGGTACAACAGATCATATTTTCGTTCTAAACTCGTTAATTGAAATTATGAAAGTATCGAAAAAGAAGCTGTTCTGCGCATTTATCGACTTTTCGCAAGCCTTTGACTCAATTTGGCGAGGAGGTCTCTGGCGGAAACTTCTTGTGAACTCTATAACGGAAATTTTTTTTAAAATAGTTTATAATATGTACGAGAATATTAAATCGTGTGTAAAAATAAATATATATATATATATATCTTTATTTCCTCCAAATATGAAGAGTACATGAAACATGAACATTTAGAAAACAATACAATACAAATACTATGAACACATATACAGATATATACAAACTAGAGGTGACTACAATACGATCTCGATACCTCAACCACCGTTTGAGGTATCAGGACTGTTTATAAATGTGCTATGTTGTCAGTGGGACTACAGAACCACTGAAATTACTGAGTATTTTGGAATAATCAATGTTTTGCTGTGAAGCACAATAAATATCTACCCTGCAATGCCGCAGTACACACTTACTCTTGGTCTCATCTACTCACCCAAAAAGTATGTGTACGACACAGAGCGTTGTCACGCTGACCTCGGCTCTATAACTAATCAGTGCAGAAGCCAACGGAACATCCACCGCGCCGCACCGTAAACATGCAAGATCCTTGCCGAAACGAAATGCAAGAAACCCACGGGTGAGGGAGAATAAGAGATATACAATCTGTAGGACGGTTCCAACGGACTAAATTTCCGTCCTGGAGTATAGGTCGTTATAGAACTTATTATATAGAGTATCTTACACGAGCGCCCCTGCATTACTGAAATCATCAAAGAAGTTGAGGAAAAGGGACAAAATGCGATGCTTTGCCGAGCATTTTGTCTTTTCTCCAGGAGCTTAACAAACCCAATAATGCATAAGCACGACTGCAAAATTCTATGTATCATAAAATTATGACAATTAAAAAACAATTTTATTCATTATTGACAAAAATGTCACTATTCCATCATTATAAAACGCGACGTCGCTGAGGACATGTTACCCTACGGGCCGTATTTACCTAATTTTTCATATTTAATCCACAAGTGGATTATCGAATTTATTACATAGAGGATCTTACACGAGTGGTCATTTCATATGAAATTTATGAAACGAGCCTTCGGCGAGTTTCATAAATTCCACACGAAACGAACACGAGTGTAAGATTCTGTTTATCATATGACCACTTTAAATTGGATTTTATCGCCTTTAAATTTGAAAATTTTATCTACAAAAAGCATGGTTGACATGGACGTCGTCATGACGTTACTTAATCCCGCCAAAGTGTTATTGCACGTGTGGTCATACGATTTTTATTACATGACGTTATACACTGCTTATCAACGACGTCATGTGATAAATGGCGTTATTTCACTCTCAGACGCGACGTCATATGATAAAAATTATTTTACCATAGGACATCACTGTTGTTAAGTGGACAATGTTGTGTCATAAAATGAAAGACCCCACATGTAAAATCGGATATCACATACATCCGTAAGCCGCCAATCAGATTCTTCGAGTTAAGACCATAAGATTCGATTTTAAACCGGTATATGATAAACATATTTTTACACTCGTGGTCGCCCCATATGAAATCCATTAAATTCGCAAATGCAAGTCCAATAAACCTCATATGAAATGACCATTCATGTAACAGTCTTTATATGTATTAAAGCATTCATTTCATGGCTACAATAGCATACATGCAACAAATATGTATCATATATGGACTACCAGTGGAACATATATCTTCGCCGTCGAAATCATAAATATCTTCATGAAGTCAGTGACATCCGCTTCTGTATCTAGAATTTCACGACAGCCAGAAAAAAGCAGGTCAATTTGCCTGTCCGGTTGGAATGCCATATATGTAACAAAGAAAGCTACACCGAACCGATCCAGCAATCTTTTCCAAAAGGTGTCACGAAAGTCATTCATCTTATTGCAATGTAATAATATGCTCAGAATGAGAAGTTACCACTCCATCACAAAAGCAACATCTTTGATACCATTTTCCAGAAAACAATCTCCCAAGCAAGTTGACAACTTTTTGTGCGTGTTTAAGATAATTTGGGAACATTTTACTTATTTTCCAAACAATATACTCTTTCTGTGCCGGTTCATGGATGCTACTGATGCGTTTGGTTAAAGTGGAATTCCGAACTCTTTCATGCCATGCCCTATCATTTACAGATCGTATTGCATCGCGTACCAGCCGCTTCCATACTGTTTTAGAGGGAAACGATCCCATTTCGGTATAAGTATTTAACCACTGTGTAAGGGAATATTTTCCTAGGATACGATATACATCTCGTATAAAGCCATTTTGTGAACTGACATTAGTGTCAAACTGCACGAGTCTGTGAAGGAAGATTTCTTTTGCTCTATACTCCGAAGGGAGAGAACAGAGTTGCCACAAAAATATCAACTTGCGATAATCAATTTCTGCCTCAATTATTTGGCAATTCAACAACGACATTGCAACATCAGTACTTGTACGTGTCGGGAGCGACTGCATAAACTTTACACAAAAGCGATGTGAAGTCTCTAGCATAGTCAAATGTTTTGGCATTAAGTTATCCCAAACTTCACACCCATATAAGGCTTTTGGCAGCACAATAGCCTTATACAGATGTTTAGATGTAATTGGATTGAATCCTCCTTCATACAAGCCACAGTTAGACAAACTCATAAGAGTACTTTTCAGTTTGGCTGCTGCTGTCTTTACATTTAAATCAGATGATAGATATTTATCGCAATATAACCCCAGATGCTTATATTGCATATCTTCTTCAATTTTGGCACCACCTATTGCCCATATTCTAGAGGAATGAAGATAGTCTGATCGTGTTTCGTTAAATACGATAACGGAACATTTTGCTGGCTGATATTCATACCGCCATTGACAGGAATACTTGAAACAAATTTCCATCATGTGATCCAATCCAGCTTTAGAATATGAAAGTAGCAGCATATCATCTGCAACTGCCGGGCTACCGCACTTTTCATCAAACAAACACATACCTAATCCAGATTTTTCAAGTTCCCAAAGAAGCCCATTAGTAAAAACCAAAAATAAGAAAGGGGATATAACTCCACCTTGCCTTGTACCCTGCTGAACCGGGAACCAGCTAGACTTACATGAAAAAGTTTGAACACAGCTCTCCATTCCAGAGTATAGTTCAATAAGTGTTTTCAAAATAATTTTATCGATTCCACTATGAAATAATTTGTAAAATAGCCCATCATGCCAGACTTGATCGAAAGCTTTTTTCACATCCAGAAAACAAGAGTATACTTTACTACCATTTTCACTTGCAAAATGTATAGATTCGCGGACTAGAAATGATGTCATTAGACAACCCATTTTCTTACGAAACCCCCCTTGCAAAGGGTGGATAGGCGGGTTAATACAGTCAAATAGCTGTATTCTCACCAACAGAATTCTTTCTAGTAATTTTAGAATAACGGATGACAGTGTGATAGCCCGGTAGTTGTCTGGATTGTCTTTCTTTTTGTTACCACCTTTGAATAAAGTTATGATAACCCCTCGTTTCATTTCTTTCGGTGCATGTGACTGGCGCACAACTGCACTAAAAAACTTAGATAAAAGATCAAAAATAAAATAGCCCCCATAGTAAATATGTTCATACATCAAGCCATCATTGCCACCTGCTTTGTTTCTCTTTGCTAATGTTACTGCAGATTCGACTTCCTCCGGACTAATTACAATGGAGTTTGAATTGGCAAAAGATTCCGTTAACCCGAGCTTGATATTGACCATTTCGTTTGAGATCATTTCTGCAAAATTCTCATCAAAATGCTTTGCTTGTTTTGGAGCGTAAAGATCAGCGAAATATTTTGCCCATTCACTGTTAATTTCTGTGGCATTATTAATGGTCCGACCGTTAAAAACAAGCTCCGACCCCGCTCTGTTGCTGGTTTGTTTTCGTTTTGCATTGATCAGTCGCCAAAATAAACCACTGTCAATCTCAGCCATGCGATCTATTTCATCGGTTTGGTTTTGTAGGAACTTATCAACGCATTTCCTATGGCAACGCCGGAATTCGCGCTTTGCATATTTGTAGTCAGAATATGAGCTATATTTTGGATCGCGGGGTCTTCCATCATGCATCCAGGCAGTTCGTTTGGCTTTCATTTCATTGTGCAAATTACTCAACTCTTGGTTCCAGTATGGTTTGAGAAACCGCTTAAACTTTTTAATCGGAAAACACTTTTGGGCCGTAACTGTAACCTCGTTTACCAGTGTGTCATATGCTTGATCAAGCAAGTTGGGCGAGTTTAATTCCAGATCACGTAAATTGTTTAAGAGCGCATTATTCTGTAAGGAAACTCTATAATTCTCAGTATGAGCGACTTCTACTTTTTTCCAGTTAATGGATGTATTTATGTTTTGCATATTATTATCCTGATCCCGGTATGGTACGGGGAGCGTCATTATACAGCATATCGGCCTATGCCGCGAGACATTAAGGACGTCATCGTCTAATATTTCGCAAAACGTTGCATACTGATTTTTTCCCCCCGGAATTAGAATATGATCAATGCGAGATTCGAACCTCCCATCATAGCTAACAAAGGTGGATTTTGTTCCCCTGCACAGATCCTGGGTATTTATTGAGACTAAAGTGTTATTATTAAGGAATTCATTCAAGTATGTACTTCTACTGTTCATTGATTCAACAGATATCTGTGCATTAAAATCTCCCATTATTATAACCATGCCTCTCTCCGAGTACAAGTTCATTATATTTTGTAGTCGGTCAATATACTCCCTGTATATACCTATTGTGTGATTAGCGCATGGTAAATACAGCTGAAAAAAGAAAATGAATTCTTCAGTATTTATTTCATACTGAATTCCTATAATTCTGTCATCATCTAAGGCCACTGGAGTAATTTTATAATTATGGCGCCTATGCCAGAGAAAGGCTACCCCACCCTTACCTACTTTCCTGCAACTTGGGCGTTTAAGATCATAGTCGGATACAGCAAAGCTCGTGTAATTGCTATCCAACTGGTTGAGGAAACAAAGATCTTTCTCATAAAGCCAGTGTTCTGAGACACCACATATGTCTACCCTATTCTGGTTAAGACATTCACTTAGATATGCGGCACTGGACATAATACCAGTCGCGTTCCATGTTAAGATACATAACTGATGCAATGCCATTAAGTATATGAAGGTATGCTCTATATGCGCTAAACGCTTACGATCAATCAACGTTTGTTTCATCCCTTAACGGAGAAAAGGGATTGTAGTCATCAATGTCTGACCTTCCATAAACATCTTTATGTAACGAGTCAGGCCGCGACCTAAGGGTATCCTGCTGACGTGCTGTGGACCGAACAGTACGATTGACCCAAGGCCTGCACGTCACACCACGGGACCAGAATGAACCGCTTTCAAGGAGCCGAGCATAGTGGTTTTCCTCAACGTTAAGGCGTATTACTACATTGCTAGGATTACGTCTACTTGTCCAAATTCGGACCCAAGTAGCTGTAGGGCCACGTTTATTAACGTAACTTACTATACGTTCACTTGTTATCGTCGGTTTAAATCCCCCCAAATAGTAGCGTTTGGTTCGTTTCTTTACATATTGTGTAGAGTCGCCATCATCATCTTCACCTAAATCAAAATTTTCGCTCGGTTCATCGCGTGGCATGGTATTGTTTCGCGTAAAGATCGGTAGAATGGGCCTTCCAGACGCCCCCTGAACGTCTGTATTAACGCGACGTGCGGTGAAGGCAGGCGGAGATGCTGTCACGTCTCGATATGACATACCAGCCGGATCATATACACTCGGTACCCGAGGGGTGACATGTACACTGACTTCAGACCGGTATTGATATTGAGGGCCTGGACTTTCTGTATTATCGCGATTCAAGTCCAAGTTGTGTTCCGAGTCATTTTGAGAGATTTCAGTATCGCGCCCCGTTGCGCTGGGCAGCGCGTCCGCCTGTTCATGCAGACTTTCAGTCTGCAGTAACACAGACCCGCTGTCCCGCGCATCAACAGCGTTATTGGAAGAAACCGTTTCGCTCATTTGATTATCAACCTCTGTCCCATTTATTCCTTGCGCAGACCCCAGAGTACGCTCCCCTTCTGCATCTAAAGTGCTGCAACTGTTAAGACCGGTAGAGCGAGCAAGGGCATCCTTACTAGAGTTAGCCTTGCTCCTTCTACCCGCCTTACCTCGTTGCGCGCCAGGGATCCTCCCTTGCGGCTCATGAAATTGTAAATGATCTATAGACTCTTGCATGGATTGAATATTACTTTTGAGGAGCCGAACTTCATTTTTGAGATTAACAACCCCAAGGGATTTATCTGACTCTAATCGTTCTGCACACAACTTTATTTCAGTGACTGCTCTTGTCACAGCACCAGAAAGCAATGATAATTCTGCTTTCAGTCCTAGTACAGACGACTTAAGAAACTGAATCTCTTTTGACCGCTCTGTTTCAATTGCACAATGTCTCTGTTTCATATTAAGCATATCGGCTTTCAAACTAGTTACACTATCTGTCAGCAGCTTAAGTTCAACGGTGCTTTCGTATGACCCAAACGTTTCATTTGCTGTGATTGATATTGATTGTGATCTTTGACTTCTCCCGATGCCGGAACTTATCAGGTCTCTCATGTCCGAATATTCAGCACCCTCTAAAACCGACATCAAAGTATGTATATCACTAGCAAGCTTCACTGCAACCGGGTCCCCGTTACGAGTAAATACTCTCCGCTTTAGCATACACTGCAGGCCATACGGAAAGTCATCATCACTCTTAATCTGTTCGAATAGAGCTGTACGCATATCGCTTAGTTTAACTTCACACGAAGCTTCGTTTTTCAGTATTCTGTTGACGAACATATCCTTTGGAAGCCCCCTATACAGGGCTTGTAGACTTCTATATACAATGTCGTCATCATTATCATTATTCTCATCATCATGCGACTGACCACCATTGTTTTCCCCTATTCGATCATAATTATCATTATCAGCACTATTGTCTGATGTTGCTGTTGTTATGGCGGTTGCTATGGTAGTAGCCACTAACGTGACGTCATTGGAAGACGGAAACGATGCCAATGATTCTGTACCCATGAAATCTGTTGCAATGGGAACCGTTGTATATGTATGGTAAAAGGGCACCTTAACGTCAGTCTGTTGGCCATCTGAAGATTGCAGAACAACTGGAGTAAGTTCGGTATATGTTTTCGGTGAATCGTCTTGCCTATGCATTTTTGCTGATTTGGATTCACTAGTTAGACAGGGTACCAGTCTATCAGCTAATCATGCGTGACGATATTACGACCGCAGCCCTTGTCTGTCCTGACCGTTATCACTCAACAAAATATAGTACGCCTGCTGGGCCTTCAGGGCAATGTTAGTTGGCCTTCTTAATATCTATGTGTTAGATGTCTTGTGTATTGCTTTATAAAACTTCATCATGAATCAGGTTAACCATTCTCAAAAGCAATATAGAATGTTATTTCTTCTGAAACTCACAGGTATTAATAGTATATCCAATAGACACATGCCTCACACAAGTTAAGTTTAATCAGAGTCAGTTAACCATTTTTATTCCAACATTTTACGCCCTGGTAAAAAAACACGTCTCCGCCATTCAGACCACGTGACCTCGTATCAACCGAGGCTTGAATGGTAGTGGCAATGAAGACGACGTATCTTTGTCCCAGTCACTACTACCCCAGGGAAGCCCCGCCACTGTGCTGTCTGAAAGAAACTCAGCCATCCCTGACGGGAAATTCGCAAAACCTCGGGGAAGGAGCGTGACCAAGAAGGGGAAAGTTAACAGTATCTCTAGCAAACAACGTTCGCATTCATCAAAGAGTCGTGGATTGCGAGCACAGAGCAACCCAACGGACGGCGGCTCGCCTGTAGGGCATCAACATTCCAATATACACACGAAAACATCAACAAGCCGATCAGTGAGCCGCGTTAGGGATAGAAATGAACCACCAGACGCAAACCAAAGCTCACGGGAAAATGATCCACAGCAGCCATCGGGCTCAACTGACGGATCTAAAAACACTTAGGGAGCACAGGGAGATTATGGCCGACTAAAAACCTTAAAATTTGCCACATTGAATATTTGTGGCCTTAAAAGCAGAACGAACTACCCAGATTTCGTCGATTTTTTCAGTAACTATGACTTTCTATGCTTCGTAGAAACGAAGCTTGATAACACTGACATTGTCTCTCTTCCGGGCTTCAACTGTTTATCGCAGCCGCGTAAAGAATTTGCATTTCGTAGATCGGGAGGTATAGCTCTTCTTATTAAAGATGAAATATCTGAATTTTGTACATATCGGCCCTCTGACTCCGACTATATAATGTGGGTAAACATAGGTAAGCATCTGACCGACACTGAAGAAAATGTTGTTCTCGGAATCGTATATGTGCCACCATGCCAATCGCGATTTTATAACGACGATGAACTGTTGAAGCTCGAAAATGAGATATCGTCAGTGTGCAGCTCGGCCAAGTATGTTGTAATTTCCGGTGATATAAATGCAAGAACTGCAAAGTTGCAAGACTACGTACAATTGGACCAGTATTTTTCAGATATGTTTGAACTTGGCGAGGACATTGCTAGTTGTATGGATAAAACGGAAATAATAGAAAACTTAGGTATTCCACTTGTCAGAAGCTCTAGGGACACTAAAACTAATAATTCTGGATACTGGCTTATAGATATTTGCAAATATAATAACCTTTTTATTGTAAATGGTAGAGTTGGCAAAGACAAAGGTGTTGGGGATAAAACGTTTCGAGATACGTCTGTTTTAGACTACACATTATGCTCAGCCGAATGTTTTGCTTTTTTGAAACAGTTTGAGGTTATTGAATTGGACCCTATCTTTTCCGACGGGCATGCTCTTTTAAGTCGGTCTCTTAATATAAACACGTTAAACCCTAAATCAAATAACAGCATTCCGATAGGTGCTGCATCTCGATGCAAATGGTCTAAAAGCGATAGGGACCAATTCATAAGCAGTATATACCCGGAAGACATCTTGGCAGTACACGAGAAACTGGATACACTGTCGCCATCGGCTGATAGCATAGATGAAATCACAAGCGACATAGCACGAATATTTATGAATGCCTCGTCTGAGGCCTTCGCACCGAAGCGACCACAGTATACAAGAAGGAAATTTGATAAACCTTGGTTCGGCCCAGCATGTAAAATTGCACGGAAAAAATATCATAGAGCAAGACACATTTACACACAACAAAAGTAACGATACTAAACAAAATTTAGACTTGTGCTCAAAACAATATAAATTGACAATAAATAAATTTATCTATAAATATAGAAAAGATAAAACAGATAAGTTAAGAAAAATGCAGACTAAAAATCCAAAAGACTATTGGAAATACATTAAAAGCCTAGACAAAAAGAATGATAAAAATTACCCGCCGCTAAATTCCCTATACGAACATTTTAAAAATATAAATCAGAGCAATGAACCGCACGAAACGTACGAAGTACCGAACGGTGACGAAAATCAAATTTTAAACAAAAGAATCTGCACGGAAGAAATATGTAAAGGTATTAAAAAATTGAAAAACGGAAAATGCCCAGGAGATGACAAAATTTTGAATGAGTTTATAAAGTCAACTGAACATATATTTCTGCCTATATACGAAAAACTTTTTAACGCGGTATTTGATTCTGGAATAATTCCTTCATTCTGGCTAGAGGGTACTATAAGACCGATTTATAAAAATAAAGGAGATATAAAAAATGTAGAAAATTTTAGACCGATCACTATTTTGAGCTGCCTTGGGAAACTGTTTACTGCCATTTTAAACAACAGGCTAACGGAATTTCTAGACAAAAATGAAAAATTATTAGAAAATCAAGCTGGGTTCCGAAAGGGTTATGGTACAACAGATCATATTTTCGTTCTAAACTCGTTAATTGAAATTATGAAAGTATCGAAAAAGAAGCTGTTCTGCGCATTTATCGACTTTTCGCAAGCCTTTGACTCAATTTGGCGAGGAGGTCTCTGGCGGAAACTTCTTGTGAACTCTATAACGGAAATTTTTTTTAAAATAGTTTATAATATGTACGAGAATATTAAATCGTGTGTAAAAATAAATATATATATATATATATCTTTATTTCCTCCAAATATGAAGAGTACATGAAACATGAACATTTAGAAAACAATACAATACAAATACTATGAACACATATACAGATATATACAAACTAGAGGTGACTACAATACGATCTCGATACCTCAACCACCGTTTGAGGTATCAGGACTGTTTATAAATGTGCTATGTTGTCAGTGGGACTACAGAACCACTGAAATTACTGAGTATTTTGGAATAATCAATGTTTTGCTGTGAAGCACAATAAATATCTACCCTGCAATGCCGCAGTACACACTTACTCTTGGTCTCATCTACTCACCCAAAAAGTATGTGTACGACACAGAGCGTTGTCACGCTGACCTCGGCTCTATAACTAATCAGTGCAGAAGCCAAGGGAACATCCACCGCGCCGCACCGTAAACATGCAAGATCCTTGCCGAAACGAAATGCAAGAAACCCACGGGTGAGGGAGAATAAGAGATATACAATCTGTAGGACGGTTCCAACGGACTAAATTTCCGTCCTGGAGTATAGGTCGTTATAGAACTTATTATATAGAGTATCTTACACGAGCGCCCCTGCATTACTGAAATCATCAAAGAAGTTGAGGAAAAGGGACAAAATGCGATGCTTTGCCGAGCATTTTGTCTTTTCTCCAGGAGCTTAACAAACCCAATAATGCATAAGCACGACTGCAAAATTCTATGTATCATAAAATTATGACAATTAAAAAACAATTTTATTCATTATTGACAAAAATGTCACTATTCCATCATTATAAAACGCGACGTCGCTGAGGACATGTTACCCTACGGGCCGTATTTACCTAATTTTTCATATTTAATCCACAAGTGGATTATCGAATTTATTACATAGAGGATCTTACACGAGTGGTCATTTCATATGAAATTTATGAAACGAGCCTTCGGCGAGTTTCATAAATTCCACACGAAACGAACACGAGTGTAAGATTCTGTTTATCATATGACCACTTTAAATTGGATTTTATCGCCTTTAAATTTGAAAATTTTATCTACAAAAAGCATGGTTGACATGGACGTCGTCATGACGTTACTTAATCCCGCCAAAGTGTTATTACACGTGTGGTCATACGATTTTTATTACATGACGTTATACACTGCTTATCAACGACGTCATGTGATAAATGGCGTTATTTCACTCTCAGACGCGACGTCATATGATAAAAATTATTTTACCATAGGACATCACTGTTGTTAAGTGGACAATGTTGTGTCATAAAATGAAAGACCCCACATGTAAAATCGGATATCACATACATCCGTAAGCCGCCAATCAGATTCTTCGAGTTAAGACCATAAGATTCGATTTTAAACCGGTATATGATAAACATATTTTTACACTCGTGGTCGCCCCATATGAAATCCATTAAATTCGCAAATGCAAGTCCAATAAACCTCATATGAAATGACCATTCATGTAACAGTCTTTTTATGTATTAAAGCATTCATTTCATGGCTACAATAGCATACATGCAACAAATATGTATCATATATGGACTACCAGTGGAACATATATCTTCGCCGTCGAAATCATAAATATCTTCATGAAGTCAGTGACATCCGCTTCTGTATCTAGAATTTCACGACAGCCAGAAAAAAGCAGGTCAATTTGCCTGTCCGGTTGGAATGCCATATATGTAACAAAGAAAGCTACACCGAACCGATCCAGCAATCTTTTCCAAAAGGTGTCACGAAAGTCATTCATCTTATTGCAATGTAATAATATGCTCAGAATGAGAAGTTACCACTCCATCACAAAAGCAACATCTTTGATACCATTTTCCAGAAAACAATCTCCCAAGCAAGTTGACAACTTTTTGTGCGTGTTTAAGATAATTTGGGAACATTTTACTTATTTTCCAAACAATATACTCTTTCTGTGCCGGTTCATGGATGCTACTGATGCGTTTGGTTAAAGTGGAATTCCGAACTCTTTCATGCCATGCCCTATCATTTACAGATCGTATTGCATCGCGTACCAGCCGCTTCCATACTGTTTTAGAGGGAAACGATCCCATTTCGGTATAAGTATTTAACCACTGTGTAAGGGAATATTTTCCTAGGATACGATATACATCTCGTATAAAGCCATTTTGTGAACTGACATTAGTGTCAAACTGCACGAGTCTGTGAAGGAAGATTTCTTTTGCTCTATACTCCGAAGGGAGAGAACAGAGTTGCCACAAAAATATCAACTTGCGATAATCAATTTCTGCCTCAATTATTTGGCAATTCAACAACGACATTGCAACATCAGTACTTGTACGTGTCGGGAGCGACTGCATAAACTTTACACAAAAGCGATGTGAAGTCTCTAGCATAGTCAAATGTTTTGGCATTAAGTTATCCCAAACTTCACACCCATATAAGGCTTTTGGCAGCACAATAGCCTTATACAGATGTTTAGATGTAATTGGATTGAATCCTCCTTCATACAAGCCACAGTTAGACAAACTCATAAGAGTACTTTTCAGTTTGGCTGCTGCTGTCTTTACATTTAAATCAGATGATAGATATTTATCGCAATATAACCCCAGATGCTTATATTGCATATCTTCTTCAATTTTGGCACCACCTATTGCCCATATTCTAGAGGAATGAAGATAGTCTGATCGTGTTTCGTTAAATACGATAACGGAACATTTTGCTGGCTGATATTCATACCGCCATTGACAGGAATACTTGAAACAAATTTCCATCATGTGATCCAATCCAGCTTTAGAATATGAAAGTAGCAGCATATCATCTGCAACTGCCGGGCTACCGCACTTTTCATCAAACAAACACATACCTAATCCAGATTTTTCAAGTTCCCAAAGAAGCCCATTAGTAAAAACCAAAAATAAGAAAGGGGATATAACTCCACCTTGCCTTGTACCCTGCTGAACCGGGAACCAGCTAGACTTACATGAAAAAGTTTGAACACAGCTCTCCATTCCAGAGTATAGTTCAATAAGTGTTTTCAAAATAATTTTATCGATTCCACTATGAAATAATTTGTAAAATAGCCCATCATGCCAGACTTGATCGAAAGCTTTTTTCACATCCAGAAAACAAGAGTATACTTTACTACCATTTTCACTTGCAAAATGTATAGATTCGCGGACTAGAAATGATGTCATTAGACAACCCATTTTCTTACGAAACCCCCCTTGCAAAGGGTGGATAGGCGGGTTAATACAGTCAAATAGCTGTATTCTCACCAACAGAATTCTTTCTAGTAATTTTAGAATAACGGATGACAGTGTGATAGCCCGGTAGTTGTCTGGATTGTCTTTCTTTTTGTTACCACCTTTGAATAAAGTTATGATAACCCCTCGTTTCATTTCTTTCGGTGCATGTGACTGGCGCACAACTGCACTAAAAAACTTAGATAAAAGATCAAAAATAAAATAGCCCCCATAGTAAATATGTTCATACATCAAGCCATCATTGCCACCTGCTTTGTTTCTCTTTGCTAATGTTACTGCAGATTCGACTTCCTCCGGACTAATTACAATGGAGTTTGAATTGGCAAAAGATTCCGTTAACCCGAGCTTGATATTGACCATTTCGTTTGAGATCATTTCTGCAAAATTCTCATCAAAATGCTTTGCTTGTTTTGGAGCGTAAAGATCAGCGAAATATTTTGCCCATTCACTGTTAATTTCTGTGGCATTATTAATGGTCCGACCGTTAAAAACAAGCTCCGACCCCGCTCTGTTGCTGGTTTGTTTTCGTTTTGCATTGATCAGTCGCCAAAATAAACCACTGTCAATCTCAGCCATGCGATCTATTTCATCGGTTTGGTTTTGTAGGAACTTATCAACGCATTTCCTATGGCAACGCCGGAATTCGCGCTTTGCATATTTGTAGTCAGAATATGAGCTATATTTTGGATCGCGGGGTCTTCCATCATGCATCCAGGCAGTTCGTTTGGCTTTCATTTCATTGTGCAAATTACTCAACTCTTGGTTCCAGTATGGTTTGAGAAACCGCTTAAACTTTTTAATCGGAAAACACTTTTGGGCCGTAACTGTAACCTCGTTTACCAGTGTGTCATATGCTTGATCAAGCAAGTTGGGCGAGTTTAATTCCAGATCACGTAAATTGTTTAAGAGCGCATTATTCTGTAAGGAAACTCTATAATTCTCAGTATGAGCGACTTCTACTTTTTTCCAGTTAATGGATGTATTTATGTTTTGCATATTATTATCCTGATCCCGGTATGGTACGGGGAGCGTCATTATACAGCATATCGGCCTATGCCGCGAGACATTAAGGACGTCATCGTCTAATATTTCGCAAAACGTTGCATACTGATTTTTTCCACCCGGAATTAGAATATGATCAATGCGAGATTCGAACCTCCCATCATAGCTAACAAAGGTGGATTTTGTTCCCCTGCACAGATCCTGGGTATTTATTGAGACTAAAGTGTTATTATTAAGGAATTCATTCGAGTATGTACTTCTACTGTTCATTGATTCAACAGATATCTGTGCATTAAAATCTCCCATTATTATAACCATGCCTCTCTCCGAGTACAAGTTCATTATATTTTGTAGTCGGTCAATATACTCCCTGTATATACCTATTGTGTGATTAGCGCATGGTAAATACAGCTGAAAAAAGAAAATGAATTCTTCAGTATTTATTTCATACTGAATTCCTATAATTCTGTCATCATCTAAGGCCACTGGAGTAATTTTATAATTATGGCGCCAATGCCAGAGAAAGGCTACCCCACCCTTACCTACTTTCCTGCAACTTGGGCGTTTAAGATCATAGTCGGATACAGCAAAGCTCGTGTAATTGCTATCCAACTGGTTGAGGAAACAAAGATCTTTCTCATAAAGCCAGTGTTCTGAGACACCACATATGTCTACCCTATTCTGGTTAAGACATTCACTTAGATATGCGGCACTGGACATAATACCAGTCGCGTTCCATGTTAAGATACATAACTGATGCAATGCCATTAAGTATATGAAGGTATGCTCTATATGCGCTAAACGCTTACGATCAATCAACGTTTGTTTCATCCCTTAACGGAGAAAAGGGATTGTAGTCATCAATGTCTGACCTTCCATAAACATCTTTATGTAACGAGTCAGGCCGCGACCTAAGGGTATCCTGCTGACGTGCTGTGGACCGAACAGTACGATTGACCCAAGGCCTGCACGTCACACCACGGGACCAGAATGAACCGCTTTCAAGGAGCCGAGCATAGTGGTTTTCCTCAACGTTAAGGCGTATTACTACATTGCTAGGATTACGTCTACTTGTCCAAATTCGGACCCAAGTAGCTGTAGGGCCACGTTTATTAACGTAACTTACTATACGTTCACTTGTTATCGTCGGTTTAAATCCCCCCAAATAGTAGCGTTTGGTTCGTTTCTTTACATATTGTGTAGAGTCGCCATCATCATCTTCACCTAAATCAAAATTTTCGCTCGGTTCATCGCGTGGCATGGTATTGTTTCGCGTAAAGATCGGTAGAATGGGCCTTCCAGACGCCCCCTGAACGTCTGTATTAACGCGACGTGCGGTGAAGGCAGGCGGAGATGCTGTCACGTCTCGATATGACATACCAGCCGGATCATATACACTCGGTACCCGAGGGGTGACATGTACACTGACTTCAGACCGGTATTGATATTGAGGGCCTGGACTTTCTGTATTATCGCGATTCAAGTCCAAGTTGTGTTCCGAGTCATTTTGAGAGATTTCAGTATCGCGCCCCGTTGCGCTGGGCAGCGCGTCCGCCTGTTCATGCAGACTTTCAGTCTGCAGTAACACAGACCCGCTGTCCCGCGCATCAACAGCGTTATTGGAAGAAACCGTTTCGCTCATTTGATTATCAACCTCTGTCCCATTTATTCCTTGCGCAGACCCCAGAGTACGCTCCCCTTCTGCATCTAAAGTGCTGCAACTGTTAAGACCGGTAGAGCGAGCAAGGGCATCCTTACTAGAGTTAGCCTTGCTCCTTCTACCCGCCTTACCTCGTTGCGCGCCAGGGATCCTCCCTTGCGGCTCATGAAATTGTAAATGATCTATAGACTCTTGCATGGATTGAATATTACTTTTGAGGAGCCGAACTTCATTTTTGAGATTAACAACCCCAAGGGATTTATCTGACTCTAATCGTTCTGCACACAACTTTATTTCAGTGACTGCTCTTGTCACAGCACCAGAAAGCAATGATAATTCTGCTTTCAGTCCTAGTACAGACGACTTAAGAAACTGAATCTCTTTTGACCGCTCTGTTTCAATTGCACAATGTCTCTGTTTCATATTAAGCATATCGGCTTTCAAACTAGTTACACTATCTGTCAGCAGCTTAAGTTCAACGGTGCTTTCGTATGACCCAAACGTTTCATTTGCTGTGATTGATATTGATTGTGATCTTTGACTTCTCCCGATGCCGGAACTTATCAGGTCTCTCATGTCCGAATATTCAGCACCCTCTAAAACCGACATCAAAGTATGTATATCACTAGCAAGCTTCACTGCAACCGGGTCCCCGTTACGAGTAAATACTCTCCGCTTTAGCATACACTGCAGGCCATACGGAAAGTCATCATCACTCTTAATCTGTTCGAATAGAGCTGTACGCATATCGCTTAGTTTAACTTCACACGAAGCTTCGTTTTTCAGTATTCTGTTGACGAACATATCCTTTGGAAGCCCCCTATACAGGGCTTGTAGACTTCTATATACAATGTCGTCATCATTATCATTATTCTCATCATCATGCGACTGACCACCATTGTTTTCCCCTATTCGATCATAATTATCATTATCAGCACTATTGTCTGATGTTGCTGTTGTTATGGCGGTTGCTATGGTAGTAGCCACTAACGTGACGTCATTGGAAGACGGAAACGATGCCAATGATTCTGTACCCATGAAATCTGTTGCAATGGGAACCGTTGTATATGTATGGTAAAAGGGCACCTTAACGTCAGTCTGTTGGCCATCTGAAGATTGCAGAACAACTGGAGTAAGTTCGGTATATGTTTTCGGTGAATCGTCTTGCCTATGCATTTTTGCTGATTTGGATTCACTAGTTAGACAGGGTACCAGTCTATCAGCTAATCATGCGTGACGATATTACGACCGCAGCCCTTGTCTGTCCTGACCGTTATCACTCAACAAAATATAGTACGCCTGCTGGGCCTTCAGGGCAATGTTAGTTGGCCTTCTTAATATCTATGTGTTAGATGTCTTGTGTATTGCTTTATAAAACTTCATCATGAATCAGGTTAACCATTCTCAAAAGCAATATAGAATGTTATTTCTTCTGAAACTCACAGGTATTAATAGTATATCCAATAGACACATGCCTCACACAAGTTAAGTTTAATCAGAGTCAGTTAACCATTTTTATTCCAACATTTTACGCCCTGGTAAAAAAACACGTCTCCGCCATTCAGACCACGTGACCTCGTATCAACCGAGGCTTGAATGGTAGTGGCAATGAAGACGACGTATCTTTGTCCCAGTCACTACTACCCCAGGGAAGCCCCGCCACTGTGCTGTCTGAAAGAAACTCAGCCATCCCTGACGGGAAATTCGCAAAACCTCGGGGAAGGAGCGTGACCAAGAAGGGGAAAGTTAACAGTATCTCTAGCAAACAACGTTCGCATTCATCAAAGAGTCGTGGATTGCGAGCACAGAGCAACCCAACGGACGGCGGCTCGCCTGTAGGGCATCAACATTCCAATATACACACGAAAACATCAACAAGCCGATCAGTGAGCCGCGTTAGGGATAGAAATGAACCACCAGACGCAAACCAAAGCTCACGGGAAAATGATCCACAGCAGCCATCGGGCTCAACTGACGGATCTAAAAACACTTAGGGAGCACAGGGAGATTATGGCCGACTAAAAACCTTAAAATTTGCCACATTGAATATTTGTGGCCTTAAAAGCAGAACGAACTACCCAGATTTCGTCGATTTTTTCAGTAACTATGACTTTCTATGCTTCGTAGAAACGAAGCTTGATAACACTGACATTGTCTCTCTTCCGGGCTTCAACTGTTTATCGCAGCCGCGTAAAGAATTTGCATTTCGTAGATCGGGAGGTATAGCTCTTCTTATTAAAGATGAAATATCTGAATTTTGTACATATCGGCCCTCTGACTCCGACTATATAATGTGGGTAAACATAGGTAAGCATCTGACCGACACTGAAGAAAATGTTGTTCTCGGAATCGTATATGTGCCACCATGCCAATCGCGATTTTATAACGACGATGAACTGTTGAAGCTCGAAAATGAGATATCGTCAGTGTGCAGCTCGACCAAGTATGTTGTAATTTCCGGTGATATAAATGCAAGAACTGCAAAGTTGCAAGACTACGTACAATTGGACCAGTATTTTTCAGATATGTTTGAACTTGGCGAGGACATTGCTAGTTGTATGGATAAAACGGAAATAATAGAAAACTTAGGTATTCCACTTGTCAGAAGCTCTAGGGACACTAAAACTAATAATTCTGGATACTGGCTTATAGATATTTGCAAATATAATAACCTTTTTATTGTAAATGGTAGAGTTGGCAAAGACAAAGGTGTTGGGGATAAAACGTTTCGAGATACGTCTGTTTTAGACTACACATTATGCTCAGCCGAATGTTTTGCTTTTTTGAAACAGTTTGAGGTTATTGAATTGGACCCTATCTTTTCCGACGGGCATGCTCTTTTAAGTTGGTCTCTTAATATAAACACGTTAAACCCTAAATCAAATAACAGCATTCCGATAGGTGCTGCATCTCGATGCAAATGGTCTGAAAGCGATAGGGACCAATTCATAAGCAGTATATACCCGGAAGACATCTTGGCAGTACACGAGAAACTGGATACACTGTCGCCATCGGCTGATAGCATAGATGAAATCACAAGCGACATAGCACGAATATTTATGAATGCCTCGTCTGAGGCCTTCGCACCGAAGCGACCACAGTATACAAGAAGGAAATTTGATAAACCTTGGTTCGGCCCAGCATGTAAAATTGCACGGAAAAAATATCATAGAGCAAGACACATTTACAAACACAACAAAAGTAACGATACTAAACAAAATTTAGACTTGTGCTCAAAACAATATAAATTGACAATAAATAAATTTATCTATAAATATAGAAAAGATAAAACAGATAAGTTAAGAAAAATGCAGACTAAAAATCCAAAAGACTATTGGAAATACATTAAAAGCCTAGACAAAAAGAATGATAAAAATTACCCGCCGCTAAATTCCCTATACGAACATTTTAAAAATATAAATCAGAGCAATGAACCGCACGAAACGTACGAAGTACCGAACGGTGACGAAAATCAAATTTTAAACAAAAGAATCTGCACGGAAGAAATATGTAAAGGTATTAAAAAATTGAAAAACGGAAAATGCCCAGGAGATGACAAAATTTTGAATGAGTTTATAAAGTCAACTGAACATATATTTCTGCCTATATACGAAAAACTTTTTAACGCGGTATTTGATTCTGGAATAATTCCTTCATTCTGGCTAGAGGGTACTATAAGACCGATTTATAAAAATAAAGGAGATATAAAAAATGTAGAAAATTTTAGACCGATCACTATTTTGAGCTGCCTTGGGAAACTGTTTACTGCCATTTTAAACAACAGGCTAACGGAATTTCTAGACAAAAATGAAAAATTATTAGAAAATCAAGCTGGGTTCCGAAAGGGTTATGGTACAACAGATCATATTTTCGTTCTAAACTCGTTAATTGAAATTATGAAAGTATCGAAAAAGAAGCTGTTCTGCGCATTTATCGACTTTTCGCAAGCCTTTGACTCAATTTGGCGAGGAGGTCTCTGGCGGAAACTTCTTGTGAACTCTATAACGGAAATTTTTTTAAAATAGTTTATAATATGTACGAGAATATTAAATCGTGTGTAAAAATAAATGATGAAACGTCAGCATTTTTCCCCAGCCAGTGCGGTGTTAGACAAGGAGAAAATTTATCCCCGCTGTTATTTTCTATGTACCTGAATGACCTGGAAAATTTCATAATCTCGGGTGGGGTTAACAGTATTGACTTAGAAATAATATCAGAAGAAGTACATGTATATTTGAAATTACTTGTCCTCCTGTACGCAGATGACACCATTATTTTCTCCAACGACAAAGAAAACTTTCAAAAAGCCTTGGATAATTTCCATGAATACTGTGTTCTCTGGAAACTCAAGATAAATATTTCTAAAACAAATGTTGTCATATTTAACTCGAAAACAAACAGGAACTTGTCATTTAATATAGGTGGCCAAATTATTGCTATAAACGACTCGTATAAATATCTAGGTGTTATTTTTTCGAAGTCGGGAAGTTTCCTAAACGCCAAAAAACATATAGTTGAACAGGCGAAGAAAGCTTTACATTTACTTTTTGTTAGATCAGACAATCTTATTTTGCCAGTTGACTTACAAATCAAACTTTTTGACAATACGATACTACCGATTTTGACATATGGCTGTGAAATCTTTGGTTATGAGAACACAGAAATTTTAGAGGGAGTTCATCTAGATTTTCTCAGAAGAATTGGAAATTTAAGAAAAAGCACCCCGAAATATATGCTGTACGCAGAGTTTGGCAGACACCCCATCAAGATAATAATTAAGCAGAGGATGCTAAATTTTTGGACCAGAATATTACGCGGAAAAACATCAAAATTTTCACATCAAATTTATCTATATATGCGAGACTCTACTGATCCTGATTTTAAGTGGATTGATTACATTAAGACAATACTAAACGAGGCTGGGCGACAAGATATATGGTTAGGTCAATCAAATGCCATCCCACTATCCACGGGTAAAATTGTTAAACAAGTACTACAGGACCAGTTTTCTCAAACATGGAATGGTCTGCTCCAAAATTCGTCTAAAGGTATAAATTACTCACTTTTTAAAGATAACGTGCTACTTGAAAATTATTTTAAAGTTTTGAATAGCTCTCTAGCAAAAACTATGGTAAGGTTTAGGACGGGAAACCACAAATTACCCGTTGAAACAGGGCGTTGGAATAATCTTGAGCTCGCTGAAAGGAAATGCCAACTGTGTCAAGCATCACAGATTGGCGACGAATTTCATTACCTTTTTGACTGTCCTTTTTTTTCTAACAGAACGACGAACCTTGGTTAGTCAGTACTACTACACACGCCCAAACATTATAAAATATAAAGAATTACTTAATACTAAGAGTGAATCGAAACTTATACGGCTTGCCAAGTTTATGAAAATCATTATGAAATGTTTTGCATAAACTATTAAAATCCATGATAAAGTGGACGTATATACGCGAGCCTGTTTGCTCCCCGGCGCCTTTGTCAATTTAGAATGGCAGGCATCCTACAGACGCCACTTAACCCTTTTTGTGCCAAATAGAATCTTCTTCCTTATATATAGCAGGAGTCAACTGCAAAATGTAGGGGTGTCGGGTTGTGGTTTCTTTCAGAATCTATTTGGAAAATGGCTTAACTTTTTGTCAACACTGTAGGCCCTGATCAGGCGCCGCATTTTGCGGCGTCTGATCTGGGCCTGCACTGTTTGCCGAGGTGCCCATTTTGGGGTTTCTGGTACTAAATGGATTAACATAGGAAAAAGTGGCGTCTGTAGGGGCATGCCTTCTTTCTTCTATTACAATAACACACCCGTGCGACATAGTGCATTTTTCACATCTCCAAAAACTGCTACTTTTCTGAGGAAAATCCGTGATATTTTTCTTATTAATGCTGCATACATTTGTTGTGGGTGCTCGTTCCGCGGCCTATGTCTTGCGGCGGGAAGGGGAAGATAACATATACCCCCGTAAACCCCAGTTTTCTCTATATAAAGTGGGGTTCGGGTTGTTAGTTTCACGGACTTGTTCACGTAATGTCCTTTTTTTAATTCTTATTTCTGCTATATGGGATGGACTGTGTGTGCTCAATAGAACCACTAAAACCCATTCAATGCATATACACATTTTTTAATTAGGCCGATCCAAGGACAACCTGAATACCACATTTGTAAACAACAAAGGTGCAGATGTCTCTGCGAAGTCAATCGACACCTATGTAATATCTAGACCACTATACAACAATGCCAACGTTGTTTTGAAACATTCACCTCCCAAGAAAGACCATGAAGTCTGGTAGAATGTTTTTCAATATCGCCTGACCCGGTTGTCTCCCGTCGGACGCTCACAGGGTTGTTTATCAGCTTCGGTGTGCGTTCAGCTGGTGACTGGGACGGCGTGGTGGATCTGCCAGGGGCCCCTGTCAGGATTTATCTTACCTTGCATGACAAACTGAATTTTCATATCCGCACACTACTTTATTTAACAGAAATGTAAACGTAATCCATTCACAATCACCCGCCTGTTCCAATTGAGAAAACGTTTGTGACCTATGGTCATGCACGTGCAAAACATGACCGCAATCGTGAATGGGTCACCTTTACGCCTCGTAAACAGTACATACGACTTTGATTTTAGTGAAGAGACATTGCTGATACTATGCGGAACTCTACTTCATTCAAACACATTACTCACATTCTTCATCATCATCATCATCATCATCATCATCATCACCATCATTATTATCATCGTCATCATCTGTTATCTGCTGTATGGTATGGTATCACTTCTACTATACTTTTACATCTACTACTATGATTACTACTACTGCTGCCACTACTGCTATTGTTACTGCTACTACCTATACAACGTACTTGTCTGTATGTATACTTCTGTTTTCTACTTCTCATATTCTCCCGTTTCTTAATTCTGCCGATACTACTTACCTGTCGCCTTCATATATATGTATTATGTTTAACTAACACTCTAGTCTCCTTACATTAACATTTGCCGCCTGTAATGTTGATATGTTACTACTCATATGTCATGTATTTGACTTGAGAGAAATAAAAGTGTTTGTCTGTCTGTGTCTGATACCTAAAAGTGCAGACTGTAATGCCTGGCAGCGCACAATATTCTTTTAACTGTCAGTCGCAGTCTCAGGTTCAATTACTGTTAAGCCATCTCAGTGAACAAATAGCCTGTGCCAGCACCCATAATTAGGATCTTGCACTCAACAGGTGTAGGCCTACTGGTAAACTGCTTAGAGGATTTAAGCCTGCCCAGGCAAAGCGGTGCGAGTCGGCCTGTCCATGTTAATAAACTCTATTGGTTCAATTGGCGGCGGGGTTTTAGTTGACATTTCATCTTAAGGTCGGGTAAATGTCCCACAAAATTGGAAGCGACGTCTCCAAAATGACCTTTACAGTGTTGACGGGGACGTTAAAACCTCAAATAAAACAAACAATAATCAAGCATAAGCAAAAGGGTGTACAAGAAAAAATCCCTTTGATCTGTTTCGAATATAAAGATGATGGTTTAGGTTGTGCCACACGGAGCCTTTGTATGCCCACACATCCACCATCATAACAGAATTTTGTCAATGTACCGGCTCCAGCCAATCGGGCTGCATGATGCTTTCACGCAGAGCTGAAACCGACCGCACGTGAGAACTAGTAAACCGCTTAGAGGGTCTAAACCTGCCCAGGAAAATGTGTCCGAGTCGGACCTTCCATGCATATAAACCCTATTGGTTTCGTTGAGCGGCAGGGCTTGAGATGTCATTTTAACGTCAACATAATATTGGTCATTTTGGAGAGGTTACTTCCCAATTTGTGGGTCTTTTTACCTGACATTGAGATGAATCCTGACGGCCAGTGAAACCAATCTATATGTTTATAAGGACCGTCCGTCTTGCATCACTTTACCTGGGCAGGGCGGTCTACTCGTACCCATGTTTGATTGGGTTAGTATCATGCAGCACAATCTTTTTCTTCAAGGCCAGTTCGGGGCTATCATGCATTGTAGAGACTATATATATATGAGAAGTTTTTGGGCGACGCCTTTGAAGTGGTGTAGCACACTGAAGTGATTCCACCCAAAGAACAGAACTCGCATGACAAGACATAAAGCACAATGATGAAATGCATTAGGCTGAGAAAAGAGCCTTGAGGAACACCGACCTTCAATTCGAATTCTTCAATGGAACCAACACAAAAACGCATACGGCTCCGCGAAATAGCATACACCCACTGGACCATTCGAACATTCCACTCCTCCACTTCAAATTTTCTCTGTGCCTCCCAGATGACTTTCCGAGACACTCAACCAAATGCCTTCTCAAGGTCCACGAAAGCCACTATGTGGGTATGCAACTGCCATTTTGACTTTCCGCTAGTGATGTTTCCATTACGGTCTAGTTATTCATGTTCGTGGTTCTTTCCCTTTGGTGTGTCTGATCGGAGGTGTTGCGTAATTGTATCGATTCCAGGTCATTGCCATCACTTCTATCCACTTTCGGAAAGTAAAAGGATAACTTATCTCACCTCCCTTTCACAGTTTGCATAAACAGCCAATAGACGGATCCAATGTTTTGACACGTGACCTTGTTTACACTTCACTGCGCATGCGCCAATTACCTCCCCTGTAGAGTAGCTCTTTTATCTGGTTGGCAAAACTTGACTATTGCCGTATAGTGTCAATGACAATTTCGAATATTTATCGTGTAATTAAACTCATTTCTACCCCCAAAAATTAACTGATCCTTGTTAATTTGTGTTTTCCAAGTATTAAACGATATAGAACCAGTCTCTTCTGACATTTTATCGCACATTTTGTTGCCTAAAAAGCGTTATAAAACTACCCACCATCATACCAAAACGTAGTCGATGCGCTTTATTTAACGAACGGAAATAAGATTAAAGCATGTATATTTTACATCCAAATGTATACGAAAAAGAAGAAGTTTAATGTCCAAAAGGGTTTGTGGCAAACAGTTTTAATAGAACGACGATTTAACAATAATAATCACGGAAAACTATTCGAGCTAAATCAACGGTAGAGTATGGAACGGGGAGTGTTTTGCCCACCAGATAAAACGAGGCTAATGACCTTTGACCTCGTGTGACGTAGACTTTGGATGTGTCTACAGATAATTAAATAGCGTTTCCGGTCAATATGGCATGAAAAAAAAAACTTGTCAAAATTATAGAAAAACAAATAATTAGAAGTGTTTCTACTTTCCCTATAACGTTGGCAGGAACTTAAATGGGAAAAAGGAAATTTTTATATTCTTTTGCATCAGCTTATTGTATTTTTTTTTTTATCAATTTCAACCCATTTCATTAGGGGGTAGGGTAATAAATTGTCAAAAAAGATAGCTAAAAATGTATAATAATGTTTCCCAGGTATATTAATAACATACAGCTGACATTGTTTGAACGTCTTCGACAATATTAATGGCTTCATATCTTTTAAACATGAACAAAACGACAATATGGCTATATCAGAACATGCATTTTATGGCCAGAAAAATCCATTTTTCACACCATAAAACTTATAAATGAAATTGTGTTTCAATTCTAATGAAATACTTTGATTCATATCACATAAAGGAAGCAAAAGTATGTGCAATAATAAAGGTATAATCCTTGTTCTTGTCATTTAAACAATATCTTAATGCTTTTTTAGCCATTTTTATGTGGGGGTGGGGTAATTTTTTCTGCAATATTTCTCTCAGATGCCTGGTGACAGGGTCAAATTTCA
Source organism: Lucinisca nassula (assembly GCA_963580285.1). Classification (NCBI taxonomy): domain Eukaryota; kingdom Metazoa; phylum Mollusca; class Bivalvia; order Lucinida; family Lucinidae; genus Lucinisca; species Lucinisca nassula. The sequence goes on from OY757018.1 coordinate 154,491,227, forward strand.
CGCCTATTTCGTGTATCTAATATTATTACACAATATATGTGAAAATAAGAAAAATCTAAAGACGAAAAATGCATTCTTTTTTCAAATATAGCGAAAATTGCATCTCAAAACAGCAAAACATGCAGAAAAGGACATTTGTAAATAGGTGTTTCGACAAAAATCTGTGAAAGAGTTTGTCTTTCACACATAGGTACGCAAACATGACTTTATCCTGCATTGGTTTTTTTTAACCAAACTTGGAAATAATGTTTTAAACAATTGTTATCGACAATTTGTCAATGACTGGGGTAATTATTGAAACATTCGATAAATTCGAAAACAGTACCCATCTTTAAGGCTTAAAAGCTCGAAAAAAAGCCTGGTGTGCCTATATTTTTATACCGACAAACGAGTGCAGAGATTTCAAGCTACAAAATATAAACAAATAAAAAAAATCTAAAGAGAAAAGAATTACTCCCCACCCTCCTTAAGTAAGGCAAATTCTTCTGATACCGAGGCCCCGATTTTTTTTTTTTTTTTTTATTATTATTATTATTATTTACATCTATCTAATGTAGATAGGTTTGTTTCCTGGAAACTATATGATAAACGCGATGATTTTGACTTCGAGATTGGAAATTTTCCTATCTTGGATGGTGATGTTCGTCGTGCGGCATCCTATGTCATTAATATTTCGTAATAATTCGTTTGTCATGGTGTCTAGTCATGTAACTGACTTCAACACTCGTAATAAATTGTTAACTGCTTAACTTCCTAATCAGGATCATCATAAATATACGTCATTCCGATTTTATTTCAAAATCCAATGCTGGACTTCAGCACCCAATTTTAGCAATGACTTCAGCACCCAATTTCGTAAAATCATTCTCCGATATAAAACGATAGGGTACAACATAAATGTTATACGACAGACTGCATGCATGGTAGTTAACCCAATCACGGTTGACAACTTGCTTCCCTCTTTAACTGCACGCCGGTGGGTCAGACCTCATATTGAATGACGGTTCCAACGTAAATGCTTACTGAGAATTAGAGAGTATCTAATTTTCTGTAATGTTGGTTGGTGTCTTATGCTCTGTCTCTGATCGGGTCCATCTGATTCTAACTTTTGGTCTTCTTTTGCTCCAGCAATTCTATGGCTTCTTGCTGTCGAGTCCTCACCGTCGTTTGTTTGATTTTTGTGTTCATGGAGATGTTGCACTGATGAGTTAGGAGGCCTTCATGGGGACTGAACAAATTACATCCATTTGTCTCAATCGCGAAGGAAATAAGGGCGAGGATTGTGGCCACGTAAAATCGATTTAAGCTAAACCCCCCCCCCCCCCCCCCACGAACACACACACACACACACACACACATACACACCCCAGTGGGATTCGTGTCACTGATAGTCCCAAGGCGGTTCTTCTGTCGCGGTTTATTTTTGTTATGGGTTGTCTTTGAGTGTGTGTATCGCTATATTATTTTGTTTTGGATAGCCAATTAGCCATTTCGTGGGAAAGGGACTGTGCTATTGATGTTTCCATTAGGGTCTAGTTGTTTCATGTCTGTGCTTCTTTTCCTCAGGTGTCTCTGATGGGAACTATGGGTGAATTGTATCGATTCCTGATCATTGCCTTCACTTCTATTTTTAAATCTCTTCTGTTGCAACGTCTATCGGAACCCGTATCTTATGGTAACTTAGTATATATATTCAGAAAAATATATACTTGCAAAGATTACTACGGAACCCGGGAAGGGACATGATTTTTTATTTTTATTATGTTGTGCGAACAAGATACTATCTTGAGCGGACAAGATATTATCTTGTTCGCACAACATATTATCTTGTTTGCACAACATAGATCTTGGGAAGTTGTGCGGACAAGATATTATCTTGTGTGGACAAGATATTATCTTGTGTAGACAAGATATTATCTTGTGCGGACAAGATAATATCTTGTGCGGACAATATAATATATTGTGCGCACAAGATCTATGTTGTGCAGACAAGATATTATCTTTTGCGGACAAGATAATATCTTGTTCGCACAACTTAATATCTTGTGCGGACAAGATAATATCTTGACTGCACAAGATAATATCTTGTCCGCACAAGATAATATCTTGCGCGGACAAGATATTATGTTGTCCGCACAAGATAATATCTTGTCCGCACAAGATAATATCTTGTCCGCACAAGATAATATGTTGTCCGCACAAGATAATATCTTGTCCATACAAGATATTATCTTGTGCGCACAACTTATAAAATAAAAAACATCATGTCCCTTCCTGGGTTCCGAAGATTTCAGTATCCGATTTCGTAAAATCATTCTTCGACATAAAAAGATTGGGTACAACATAAATGTTATACGACAGACTGCATGCATGGTAGTTTACCCAATCACGGTTGATAACTTTGCTTCCCTCTTAAATTGCACGCCGGTGGGTCAGGACTTAAATTCTATGACGATTCAAGCGTGAGAGTGAGTGTTTGGGTTTTACGTCCCACTAACAGCTAAGGTCATACGGAGACGGGACCTCGGTTTAAAGATTCATCCGAAAGTCTGGAGAAGCCCGGGATCGATCCTGCGATCCCTGGTTTACAAGGCGAGTAGCATAACCACTACACCACGGAGGCTTCAGCGGTTCCAGCGTAAAGGCTTATTTATGTTATACTGGTAGGTACCCGATGTTGGTTGCGCCCATCGGAGTCGTAGAGAATACCAGGTTCGTGTCTTTTGATATCAAGTTTATCAGGCAAGGCTTCGAGAACGCTTGTAGAAACGCGAGGCTTGCCGAGCGATTCTACATGCGTTCTCAAAGCCGAGCCTGATAAACTTAATATCAAAGGATACGAATCCGGTATTCTATTTATCAGTTAATCCCATTTTACTTCTTACATTTTTGCCAATTTTTCCAGCGGTCCAGTACAAAGAAGTGCAATGGCCTGATAAAGCTCACTTGTCCTGAGATAGCATAGGTTTATCAGGTCAGGGTGTTACAATGCAATTAATATACGGGGTAACTGATAATCCAGCATTCCAGTTGTTTCTCACCGCTGTTTCATCTCTGTGGTTGTTTAATTTTTTTTTGTTCTTGGAGATGTTGCACTGGTGTTTTAGGAAGCCTTTATGCGGACTGAACATATTATTTGTCTAAATCGCGACGGAAGTAAGGGCGAGGATTGCGGCTGCGCAAAATAGAGTTATGCCCCCAGTGAAATTCTTTTCACTGACCGTTCCAAGGCGGTTCTTCTGTCGAGGTTTATTTTTGTTATGGTCTGTCTTTGAGTGTGTGTATCGCTTATATATTTTTGTTTTGGATAGTGTGTGTGTGTGAATTCGGGTTTAACGTCGCTTTCAACAATTTTTCAGTCATATCACGACGGTGTCTGGTTGCGACAGGGAGCTCAATGCTCACGTTTATAGTGCTGCCTCACTGAAGTATCATGTCCCAGACACATTACATGATACCACACCCAGTCACATTATCCTGACACTGGATCGACCAGTCCTAGCTCTTCCCCGTAAACCTGAGTGCCAAGCGAGGAGCAGCTAGTACCATTTTTAACGACTTTGGTATGTCGCGGCCCGGGATCGAACCCCAGACCTCCCGTTCCCCGGAGCGGACACTTTACCAACTGAGCTATCGGGGCCGGTTTTGGATAGTCAATTGGCCATTTTGTGGATCAGTAACTGTCCTTTTGGCTTTCCGCTATTGGTGTTTCCATTAGGGTCTGGTTATTTCTTTCCCTTTGGTGTCTCTAATGGGAGCTGTGGGTTAATTGTATTGATTCCTGATCATTGCCTTCACTTCTATTCTAAGAACTTTGAATTAAAGTACTAAATACCTGTACTGGAAGCAAACAGTGCAAAACCTGGTCAGACGCAGTGTTGTGTGGCATCTGATCTGGGTCTACAGTGCTTTCGGAGCGATAACCTTCTTTCGCAAAACTCGGACTTCATATCGATAATATGAGCTCAGCAATTTTCTATAAATAACCCATCAGTGACAGTCAGTGCTTATTACGAAAACACGCCTATACACATACATTGTAACCTTTATCGCTGAAAAAATGAAATATTGTGATGTGTTTCTTATTTCTGCTCAAAATGCAGAGTGTGGGTACTCGTTAGAACCGCCTCATCGAGGCGGTTCTAACGAGTACTCACAATCTATATTTTAGAGCAGAAACAAGAAAAAATAAGGTTTACCCCTGCAAACCCCAGTTTTACTGTATAAAAGTGGGGTTCAAGGGGGTCAAAATTATATAGGTGTGTTTTTGTGGTGTTCTGTGCGTAGTAATTTTGGGTGATTGACAATCGACCCAAAAGTTACCTTCATTTCTTTCAAGCTGATCTGCTCCATCTTCACTGATCGACAGACAATAGGTAAAAGATAGTCTAACACGAGCGGTCATTTCGTATGACATTTATGAAACGAGCTTTTGGCGAGCTTCATGAATTTCAAATGAAATGACAACGAGTGTGAGATTTTGTTTTTCATATAACAATTTTAAGGGGAATGGGGACACCTGGCAGATTTTTCCGCCACTTCTCAAAGGGAGACAACTTTTGGGACTTCCTGTTCGCTTATCTATAAGCTCTTTCCCATTTACAAATGGGTCTACTCTTAAAGGACAGAATTTGCTCCTAAGGAGCATTTTTTTTCCTTTAAAAGTTGATCCCTTTTGGCATGGGAGGCCAATACAAAATTACTTGATTAATGACAATTTTATTAATTGACACATTTAAAAGCACGAATTTTGACATCAGCCTAATATCACTTGACCTCCGATCAATACAGGATAGTCAATTAATAAATGTCTATCCTGTAATACACAAGGTCAAGCTATATTATCCGCAGGTCAAAATTCATAAATCATGTTTTTTAATTGCGCCAATTAATTAAATTGTCATAAATCAAGTAACTACGTATATGCTAACTTACAGGTCCTCGGTCAGCTGTAATGGTCTCGGACCAATACAGCAGACCTCGGACCTGTAACTGGCAAGATTAATAACATCACATTATCAACTCAATCACAGCAAACACATAGCTCAGCTAAATTAACCCTTTTTGTACCAAATGGGATCTTCGACCTTATATATAGCAGGAGTCCATTTCAAAATTTAGGGGTGACAGGTTTTGTTTTCGTCAAAATCTGTTCAGAAAATGGCCGAACTTTTTGCAAACAGCGTTCTGCGGCGTCTGATCTGGGCCTGCACTGTCTGCCAAATACTCGTTTTGGGGTTTCTGGTACTAAGATTTGAAGCGCTAAAGAAAATTCTGGAACCGGGAAAATCTTATTTCTTACAACATCTTTGAGAGAAAACAAGGCTTGGATAAAGTGTGAATCGTCTATTCAGAAGATAATTCATAATAGTAATTTCACCAAGAAGTGCCTCCACAGACGGCCTTGCAAGCTACTTTGTATTTGAAGTTGTTACCATTGCCACCGCAACCTGTGTAAGTGAATGTCCTGCAAAGACGCTTTTTTTTGTCCCAGTAATAGCGTGTATGGCGTCCATTGCATGTCCCTGCATCTTTTTTCATTCTGCATACGTTCCTATTGACCATCCCTGGAAGGGACATGCAATTTATTTTAATTTGTTGTGCGAACAAGATAATATCTTGTGCGCACAAAATATTATCTTGTCCAAACAAAATAATAATTATCTTGCGCGCATCAGTTTATTATTCGCAGAACTTGATATCTTGTTTACACAACTTATTATCTTGTGCGGACAACATAATATCTTGTGCCCACAACTTATTATCTTGTTCGCACAACATAATATTTTGTACGCACAAGATATTATCTTGTGCGCACACAATATTATGTTGTTCGGGCAAAATGATATCTTGTGCGCACAAGATATTATCTTGTTTGCACAACATAGATCTTTTGCGAACAACGTAATATCTTGTGTGTACAACTTATTATCTTCTCCGCACAACATACTATCTCGTGTATCATGTACGAACAAGATAATTTTGTTTGATTTGAGGCTTAACGTCCCCGTCAGCACTGTAAAGGTGATTTTGTAGACGTTGGTTCCAATTTTGTGGGACTTTTACCCGACATTCAGATGAAAAGACATCTCAAGCCCTGCCGCCCAATGAAACCAATAGGGTTTATAAGCATGGGCGGACCGACTCGCATTGCTTTGCCTGGGCAGGCTTAGATCCTCTAAGCGGTTTACCAGTACTCGTTGGCGGGTCGGTTTCAGCTCTGCCTGGAAGCATCATGCAGCCCATATATTTCTTCAGGCCCGATGGGCGGGGGCCGGCGAACAAGATAATAAGCTGTGCGAACAAAATATTATGTTGTCCCCACAACATATTATCTTTTTTGCACAACATAGATCTTGTGCAGACAACATAATATCTTGTGCGCACAATATATTATCTTGTTCGCGCAACTTAATATATTGTGCGAGAATATTATCTTGTGTGCACAAGATATTATCCTGTGCGAACTAGATAATATCTTGTCCGCACAAATTAATTTCTTGTTTGCACAACATATTATCTTGTTAGTACAATTTAATCAGACGCATACGTTATTATGTTGTCCACACAAGATCTGTGTTGTGCGAACAAAATAATATGTTGTGCGAACAAGATAAGGATTATAAAGACGAATAACTATTACAACAATATCCATTGGCCATTCATTTTTCTGTACCAGCCACAAGATATAAAAGTTGTGTGAACAAAATATTATCTTGTGCGCACCATACAAGATACATGTATTATCTTGTCCGCACAAGATATATTATGTTGTCCGACGGCTCGGGCAAATATCGCTCTCAGGCGGGGATTAATTTATGACCCCATGTTCCCCGTCAAATATCAAATAACTTATATTTATGAAACATAAGGACATTCCCTATTTGTTTTTCACAAAGGGAGATAATTTTCAATATTGCCACATGAAAAACTGATTGCCGAGCTCGATTCAAGTCAAATATGAGATTTTTATGTGTTTTATTGCTCCTTGGATAGGACCGTATCGGATTCGCCGCTTAAATAGAGGATCTTACATGAGTGTTTATGTATTATTGAATTTATTAAACTCGTTGAGGAAAAGGGACAAAATGCGAGTCTTTGCCGAGCATTTTATCCCTTTTCCTCAACGAGTTTAGTAAATTCAATAATACATGAGCACGAATGCAAGATTCTATTTATCATATGACGTTTAAACGCATTTTATTCACGATTGTTTACAAAAATATCAATATTCCGCCATTAATAAACGCGACATCGTTAAGGACGTCGTACATGTAACGTTACGGGACGTATCTAGCTAATTTGCATATTTAATCCACTAGTGGATTATCGAAAATAATACATGGCGTTATTACACTCTCAGACGCGACGTCATATGATAAATTTTATTTGCACATGCCAAGTTGTAAAAGTTTACGGAGACTGCTTAAATCGCATTAAGAAGCATAACTCGGATTCCAAAGGTTGCAAACTGCTGAAACTACAATCCATCGATTGCCAAATGAGTGGGCAAAATTATGTACTTCCACTTGTCAATGATCAAATTAACCTTATCATTTGACGTCGCGTCTGTGTGTGTGTGTGTGTGTGTGTGTGTGTGGGTGTGTGTGTGAATTCGGGTTTAACGTCGCTTTCAACAATTTTTCAGTCATATCACGACGGTGTCTGGTTGCGACCGGGAGCTCAATGCTCACTTTTATAGTGCTGCCTCACTGAAGTATCATGTCCCAGACACATTACATGATACCACACCCAGTCATATTATCCTGACACTGGGTCGACCAGTCGTAGCTCTACCCCTTAAATCTGAGTGCCAAGCGAGGAGCAGCTAGTACCATTTTTAACGATTTTGGTATGTCGCGGCCCGGGATCGAACGCGTCTGAGAGTGTAATAACGCCATGTAGTTAATTCAATAATGCTCTAGTGCATTAAATATGCAAACTAGATAGATACGCCCCGTAACGTTACATGAATGACGTCGCGTTTACTAATGACGGAATATTGACATTTTCTTTTCAAAATCGTGATTAAAATGTGTTTTACATGTTCTTATTCCGATTTGTATACATAACTTCCCAGCAGGCACACGTCGCTATGGCAACGTCAAATCAACGTCGGTGCAACGTCATGACGTTGCACCGACGTTGATGTGACGTTGCATACACGTCATGACGTCGCGCCGACGTTGACGTGACGTCATAATTACGTCATGTGCCTGCTGGGTTACCTTTTGGTGATAGTCTTTTTACACGCCAAATACCACTACTAGTGCATTAAATATGCAAATTAACCACCCCTCCACGAAAATGTTCATTACCTTTTCCACTGACCGTACAGTTTCATCATTTCTGTTTAAAGCACATTGGCTAAATTAGAGCAGTTTGTACAATAGTAGGTTGAAGCTGTGTGTTTCTGTGTGGGTATGATAGAAGTTATGTTCACTTAAACTCCCGAATTTCGGCGGTCCTACTAAAATATACCCTGCCAAGGTAATCTTTCTCCATCTGAGATACGCGTTTTTCTGTTTTTTGAAATGAATGTACATGCATTAATGAAATTTGGCTTTTGAATATTTTAATTATGATTATGGCGTTCGTGACGTATATCTTTGTGTAGCAAAGGAGCTGAACTTAGATGTCATCAACTCCCTAATCACCATTAAAGTATCGATTTCAATCTTGTATCTCAATCAAACTGAAATTTGGAATAGTTTATTTTAGCTAGCCAGGTCTGTTGTAATCAATATACAGTGCAATGACATAGGAATAAGTGCAATAAATGTTCAACTGTGGTGAAGGTTTTCAATAGTTCTCAAGCAACACGTTTTAAGATTGCATTTTTTTATCAATTATAACAAGTACCTTTTATCATTTTTGAGAAAACAAATATTTCTCATAACGTTTTCACAGCTCTTAGCCAAAGTTGTATTAAATTTGCATGAGTTTATCTGTGTACTACGGAAGCGTAAACGTCTCATTAGATCACGACATATATGTCATCACCCCAGGAAATCATTATTGAGATAAAGATTAATTTGTCAGAAGTGAAGAGAAACATCTTCACTTATTAACTTGTTTCTGCATATTTGTTGTTAGATGATCTCGAGATGTTTGTTTATTGTAAGTATGTATGGAAACGAGAATTTAACATATTATTTATTGCATTTCGAATTAAGAAAAAACATTTTATAGCTTAATAAAAAAGGTTGAGATGCACTTATTTGTGCATCACGTATAAACAATGGCCGCACGTTTAACGTGACGTCACGTATAAAGAATGGCCGCACATTTAAAAAAACAACAACAAAAAACAATGATTAAAAAGACAATTTATGGATTATCAGAAGATTTCTTAAATATTCCAAGTGCTGTGAAGAAATAAACTAGGAGCTTAGTGATGTTCTGTTATTCTTCAGAGGGAGAAGGCTAGAAAAAAGGTAACAATTTATTACAAACGCAAGCTTGAAGTATTAGGGTTGAACAAAATCTAATTTATTTTATAAAACGGTGCAAATTTCTGAAATAAACAAGATCTGTGGATTTATTGAAGAAACACTATATGCATATTGAACTTTTATGATATTTGAATGAACTATTTAAATCATTTTTATCATGGACGAGTGTTCTGTCAGCACAAGAAATATGTGGACGTAAAACTTGAGCATGACTCAATTATTTCAACAGATTCAAATTCTACTAACATATGTAATTCATCATACAATTCGGAGGCAGTCGTTTCCAGTGAAGTACAAGGTTTCAGTGATCCTTTTTGAGGGTATTCTGCATAGGACGCATGTTTCTGAGTCCAAAGCATTGTATTCATATCAAATCGGTTCTTTGATGTATTGAAAGAAAAAAATCATGCTGATTATATGAACAGCATTGACATCGACGAGGCCAGTTTTATTTCAAAATGTACTACGCATGTTAAGGGTGCAAAATGCAGCATCAAATTAGATAGCCATTTCAAGACGATGGAACTGACTGGGATTGGTTATAGGTTGTGGAGAGAAGACGTTTTCCTAAGATTTCAGAGGCCCTTTTCAAACGCTTGATTCAGGAACTGGATAGCCATATATTGGATTCTAGCCAGCATGAGGAGCCGACATCTAAGGGTCCTCGAGAACGCCATTTTCTTCAAGATGAGCAATATTTCGATTCCATAATGGCGATTTGCGGGACGCGCTCAGATGCGACGTCGTGTCCAAGGTCGCGCTAACAAACAAATCTCGCAATAATGATATGAAGAGCTCTTTTTACCGGATGCACAGGCTCATCCTGCTGAAGTACACACAGTAAAGTAGAAATAAAACAAAGATCAGAAATCGATACAATTAACTTACCCCACCCATCAAAGACACCAAAGGAAAAGAAACACAAACATGAAGCGACCAGACCATAATGGAAACCTAAACAAAGGAAGACCATAAGGATAGTTACTTTCCCACAAATTGGCCAAATGGCCATCCAAAATAAAAAGACACAAGTGATACACACAGTAAGTTACAAACAACAACATAAATAAACCGCCACAGAAGAACCGCATTGGAACGGTCAGTGGAAAGAATTCCACTGGGTGGCTTAAATCGATTTTACATGGCCATAATCCTCGCCCTTACTTCTGTCGCGGTATACACTAATTTTGTTTAGTCCGCATGAAGGCTTCCTAACTGATCAGTGTAACATCTCCGAGAACATACAAATCAAAAATCTACAGAGAAGAAACAAGGTTGAGGACTCGACAGCATACAACAACAGAATTGCTGGAGCAAAAGACACCAACAGTTAGACTCCGAGGGGCCCGACCAAAGACGGAGCATCAGGCGCCAACCAACATAAAGAATACTAAAATAAAATAAAATTCCATTTATGCTTTTACGCTGGAACCGTCATATAATTTTAAGCCCGACCCACCGGTGTGCAATCAAAGAGGGAAGCAAAGTTGCCAACCGTGATTGGGTTAACCACCATGCATGCAGTCTGTTTTATAACATTAATGTTGTACCCAATCTTTATATATCGACGAACGATTATACGAAATTGGGTACTTAAGTCATTACAGGCATGTATTTTTCAAAATTTATATACTAAGTCACCATCGAATTCGGGTTCCGATATGCCATGTTGCAGAAGTGTTTTATGGTCCCACATTGAATTTTGAAACCAAATAAGAATGACGTCTATAAAACTTAGAAAAGGCTTTACGTAGTTTATGATACCGATACCCCTGATTAAGAAGTTTAGCGGTTAATAATTTATTACGAGTGTTGAAGTCGGATACATGACTAGACACTCTAGCGAATCGAATTAGCTGCGGAATATAAACCCCATACGATGTCGCACGAGAAACATCACCGTCCAAAAAAGGAAAATTTACAATCTCGAAATCAAAATCATCACGTTTATCATAAATTTTGCAAGAAACAAATCCATCTACAATAGATAAGATCGTTTCTGATGACACCATTCCCATATTCAAGTCAGTTACACAGCCTGGGGATTTATACACTGCAGAGAACATTTCAAAATCATATACACATGAGCAGCATTTGCAGCCTCAGGATCCCACCTCGATATCTATGCATGGAAATACTTCTATGCCGGTTCTGACATCCACGCCTATCATGCAGCGACAAACGGCTAAAATGCCGAACAATGATGGAGAATTAAGCCAAAATATATCTATGGTTCTGGACAGAATAGTGCAACTTGAGGACGGAATAAAAGCTATAAAACGAGACATTCTACATCATATGGAGTCCAAATTGAACGAGCTAAAGTATTCTGTCGTTCACATGATAGAAAATGCAATTAAAAATATGTCAAACTTTGACGTTGCTACGAATGGAAGCTCTGATCCTGTGGTGCAGCAGACCACCGGCGAAAGCAGACCGACAATGTCTGCATCTTGTTTTATAGATGAAGGATACGATGAACAGACAAGAAATGTAGATTCGAGCGCGACGTCCGAGACGCACTTAAAGAGCCCTTTTGTTTCTGTAGCCCCTGAAAATACACACTGCCCCGTTGTGATTCAGAGACCCATTCCAGTACAAGTAACGGACCGAAATATATCATTTCAACACCAGCCGACATCAGTCAACATTGAAAGTGAGCAACGAGAGAACACAACAACAAGCAGCCGAACATTTTCGTCATATCCAAAGAGAACCCTTATTATTGGCGATTCCATTATCAAGGATACAAATCCCAGAGGCTTGAAAAAAAGAAGTTAAAATCTGCGCCCGGGATGGAGCAACCATACGAGACATATATGATGACATTTCTATGTATGATATGAAGTCTTTTGCCAACGTCATAATTAATGTAGGCGGAAGCGACTGTTCTAATAAGGCGAACATCGGTGCTTTCGAGGCAAAATATAACAAGATAATCAGCCGTATCACAAGCGCAAATAACAGTTGCGTAGTTAACCTCTGCAAAGTAGTTCCAAGAGGAGTCGTAGACGTTTCTGCGTCCAACCGGATCATTCAACACCTTGAGGACTACTGGTCAATAAACAAGGTGTCTTGTATTTGGGACACTTACAACTTATTCTTAGGGCGAAACAGGACACCTACTCGTCGGTATTATGGCAGCGATGGGATCCATCTTTCCCAATCAGGAATTGAGAGACTTCTTGACGCGCTAAACAGGAAAGTGGACATTGTTTTCAACTTCGAATTACGCGTTTTCCATTTTGCTAAATTCGTTCTCGAAAGACTGTACAACCTGGGACCAGTAAAAATGGAGTTTCTGAAGGACAATTTCTTGGCGGAGATGGATTTCTGCGATTTAACAGACGTAGACAAGATACTGATCATTTCTGTTATGGCTGTAATATGACAGATCATAGTGACGCTGAATGCTGATATTCGCATTAGGAACTTGGCACAATAGCCGACCATGAAGGTATAACATTGATGTCATATCAACATTATAATCAGTTTGATGTTTTTCAGCGTATGTGTAGTGACTGCAATGTTATACAATGTTCTTGCTCCTCTCACAATGAACTGTTATTAGAGTTTAATTCAACTGGTAATTTTGAAGATAATAACTGTGAAAATGAAAATACTTTGTCTAGCAATTATATTAGCATATATGCTTTTTCAAAGCAACACAGAATAAGTTCGGCGTCGGAGTCTCATTCTGTGTCGGAGCCCGATTTTAGTTCTATACGTTTATCTCCTGTCTTTAATCAGAGACAAGAACATCCGTACATTTTAAATTTGAATAGTAAGGGTATAAATATTGGTGAACTATATATCCAGGCTATATGTGGAGAAAATATGAGCAAATTTTCTGAACTAATGGTTATGCTAACAGCGCAAGAAAATAGCAATTTACACATTTTTGGATTAAGTGAGACAAAGTTAAAAGAGCATAAGGCAACAAATGTACTCCAAATTGATGGATTTTAAACTGCTTTCAGAAAGGATAATGACTGAAATGGCGGCGGATGCATACTTATCTATGTAAGAAATGGTTTAAATGCCAAACGCAGAAAGGACTTAGAAACACATAATATTGCATGTTTGTTGCTAGAAGTTGCTCCCTCCCACTGTAAATCATTGTTAGTGGGGAATATCTATAGGCCGCCTGACTCAAAAATAGAATTCAATGATCGATTTGAGGACTTTATTTATAAGGTGATTAATGAAGACAAAGAATAAATTTTGATGGGAGACTTTAACAAAAAGTTATTAAGCGTAGATACCTATTGATCACATTTATACTAATACTGAGGAAAATATACAATGCGTAACAGTAAAACAAATATGCCTGAGTGATCATTTTGGAATTTTCTGTAATCGAAAATCGCAATCTGTCGTGGGTACCAACACCCATCAAGTCATTACTTACAGATCGTTCAAACATTTTGATTAATTTAATTTTCTTAACGTTTTATGTCTCGTACCGTGGGAAACAATTCAAAATTTTGACAAAATCGATGACATTGTATCAGTTTGGAGTACTCTGTTTTCGGAAATACTTGATAACCATGCCCCAATTAAAAATCACAGAATAAAAAAGAAATATCAAACTGACTGGCTAACTCCTGAAATTTTAGATTATATGAAAGAAAGAAATAAATGTAAATTAAATGGTTACATTGATAGGTATAAGTTTCTGCGTAATAAAGTATCACATTTGATTGAGAAAGCTAAAAAAGAGACATTTCAGTCTAATATTGAATAGGTTATATCAGACCCCAGGTCAGTGTGGAATCTTTATAAGGAACTTGGAGCCAATGGTAAGAGAAAAGGGTCTGTGTGAGATATAAGTACCAAGGTAGGTGAACAATTAGTGACGAAAGAGCCTGAATTGACCCGGCTTTTCAATTGGTATTTCGTTACTGTCGCTTCAAATATAAAAGATCAAACTGTTTCTTCCGATTATGTAGATTTGCAAAACTATGTTCAGTCTAAAGTCCCCGCTGATACCGAATTCGCCATTCCACTGTCAAACGAAACTTTCGTTAAAAATGTTTTAACCAAATTAAATGTAAATAAATCAACAGGTCTAGATAGATAATATAGGGCCAACAATTCTAAAGATAGCAGCAAATGTTTTAACACCTAGTCTCCCTTTTATTGTGAATTAAAGCATACACTCTGGCAAATTTCCCTTATGGAAACAAACAAACGTGAAACCTCTGTTTAAGTCCGGTGCAAAGGGTGATATCAACAATTACCGGCCGATCTCTATTCTCCCTCCTTTATCCAAATTAATAAAAAATGGGTTAATAACAAATTAATGAACTATCTAAACTCTTTAAATTTGCTTTGTATGTCTCAAAGTGGATTTCGTCCAAATCATTCTGTAGAATCTGTACATACTCTTATAGTTGACTCGTGGTTAAAATGACGGCAAGCTTATTGGATGTGTACTGGTGGATTTCCGTAAGGCATTCGATCTTGTCGATCATAAACTTTTGTTAACAAAGTTACGGTCTTAGAAATGCAATCAAATTTGTCTTAAATGGTTCATGTCATACCTTACAAACAGACCACAGCGAGTTTCTTCAAACAACAACTTGTCTGACACTGCACTTGTTACATGTGGAGTTCCTCAAGGTTGTCTAAATCGCGACGGAAGTAAGGGCGAGGATTGTGGCCACGTAAAATCGATTTAAGCCCCCCCCCCCCCCCCCCCACGTGGAATTATTTCCACTGACCGTTCCATTGCGGTTCTTCTGTGGCGGTTTATTTATGTTGTTGTATGTTACTACTCACTGTGTGTATCACTTGTGTCTTTTTATTTTGGATGGCCATTTGGCCATTTTGTAGGAAAGTAACTGTCCTTATGGCCATCCTTTGTTTAGGTTTCAATTATGGTCTGGTCGCTTCATGTTTATGTTTCTTTCCCTTTGGTGTCTTTGATGGGTGGAGTAAGTTAATTGTATCGATTCCTGATCTTTGTTTTACTTCTACTTTCCTCAAGGTTGCATTTTAGGACCTTTACTATTTTTACTTTTTATTAACGAACTGCCACTAGCTTTAAAGAAATCAGCAAATGTTGACCCTTATGCTGATGACACTACCATATATGATTTTCAATATAATACAAATCAACTTGAATCTAATTTGCAGGTTTCGCTAAATGCATTTCATGCTTGGTGCAAAAAGAATGGTATGGTGTTGAATACTGACAAAACGAACGTTATGCTAATTACAAGTAGACAAACACGAACTAATTTACAAAACCCTGGTCTTCCCCTGAGATACAATTATATTGACATAAAAAGGACAACCAGTAGTAAAATACTCGGCGAACAAGTGGATGAAAATTTGTTATGGAAAATTACGTACACCTTTTTTTTTTTTTTAAATACCGCTTCGTTTAAAACACATTGTTAATACCGCAAATGTATCGAGTCCTCCTAGATGTTTTAAATGTAGTCTTGCCAAGTTGTATAAATATGTATATATTGTACAGTCACATTATTTATAAAGTGCATTTGATTATTTAGTTATAGAGGACCATATTTTAGATAAGTAATTGTATTGCTTAATATGTTATCCTCTTTAAATAAAGACGTTGTTATAAATATTATTATGATAATTAGAATCTTGCATTCGTGCTAAAGTATTATTTAATTTATTAAACTCGAGGAAAAGGGATAAAATGTGTAAAATGTGAATAAAATGTGTTTTACATGTAATATGATAAATAGAATCTTGCATTCGTGCTCATGTATTATTTAATTTGTTAAACTCGTTGAAGAAAAGGGATATTTTATCCTTTTCCCTCAACTCGTTTAATAAATTCAATAATGCATGGACACTCATGTAAGATGCCCTATTTTTAACAAATTAACAGAAATCCCGATTGTTCGGTGTAGCGCTTTCAGTTTTGCACAGTACATGTTTTTGTTTTTGTTCTTGTTGTTTTTGATTTTGTTTGTTTTTCCTTATTTCTTCTCAAAATACAGATTGTGGGTACTTTCTAATGTAGCGTGTACCAGGTCTTCCACGGCAACGCGGTCACTCATCCAAGTATTATCCGCAATCTCCGTTGCTTAACTTCGCGAATAAGCCAACCACTCTACCCGTGTCGCTAAAAGAGCCGGCTCCTACAGCAAGGCTGTTGAAGTGGAATGTATCCATAACCGTTTCGTTTCTCCCCCTAATCTCTTGACTTCGTTCCGAAGTCACCCACACCCCATAAGGCTAAACCCGAGGGCGGAGTCTATGCAACAACCCAGCGGCACTGTTTCCATCCCACCGCTGCCACCAATGTGGCGTGTACCGGGTCGTCCACGAAGTCAAGCAACGCGGTCACCAATCCAGGTACTAACCGCAATCTCCGTTGCTTAACTTCGCGAATAAGCCAACCACTCTACCCGCGTCGCTAAAAGAGCCGGCTTCTACAGCAAATAAAAATCAAAAATGAGTTCCTTTAAGAGCAATGAAAACATTCATAAGAAAGAAGATGGGTCATACTACGTAGTTTCAAGGCTGTAGAAGTGGTTTTTATCCATAGCCGTTACACTAATAAGCATCCGTAATCTATATATACAACAGAAATATGAAAAAAATATATCGGACTTTTTTTATCGAATTTTGTTTTTCATTTTTGACGGCAGAATGCAAAATATTTTGGAAACGGTAAGTTTTCGTAAGGTATGCACAAAATGGTACAATTCCTAAAATCATATAGCATAAAATACAGAAAAAAAACAACAAAAAAGGGTTACCGACAAAAGTGTCACATACAACTTCTAAAAATTACAAAGGTGAATAAGATAGATTGACCCTTAATTTTCTGTAGCATCAACAACCATGAATATCAACATTTATGCAAAATATGATAACAGTGCATGAAAAACTGACAATGTGAAAGCAGTATACACGTTCCTGTACGTCCTAGCTTTGTTTGTAAAGGGTTTTGAGTTTAAATACCTTTGCTGAAAAGCACCGGATTAAAATCGAACATACACATTTCTTCGAACCATGAAAACATATAAAAGAGATGGACTATTTATTTCAGTACTCATAATGTGTGAAAAGCCTTTAATCGATCTTACATGGCCACAATCCTCGCTTTGGTGCTGTCGTGGTTAAGACAAATACGTTTTTCAGTCCGCATGAATAACTTTTGCCTGACGCTCTGTCTCTGGTCGGGCCCACCTGAGTTCAACTTCTGGTTTTCTTTTGCTCCAGCATTTAAGTTATTTCATGTTGTCGAGTCCTCATCGTTGTTTTAGATCTTGTTCGTTTGATTTTTATTTTCTCGGAGATATTGCACGGAAGAGTTAGAAATCCTTCATGCGGACTGAAAAAATATATTTGTCGAAACTACGACCGAACCAAAGGCGAGGATTGTGGCCATGTAAAATCGATTTAAGCCCCCACCCAGGAAAATACTTTGGGTCGATTGTTTATCAATGGACCGAAAGTTAATAATGACAGAATCTGATTTAGTGCTGCTGGCCACGTGGCTATCACTGATTTAGGGACACCAAGGTTATGGTTATTAATAGGAAGTAGACGTGCTATTCTTATCGAAGTTACACGTAGGTGAGAGTGTTGCTGGATGCGTTTTGCAAACACTGTATACCAAGATCAGATGCCGCGAAACGCAGCGTCTGCTCAGCCGGCTGCTCACGGTCTACACTATCTGCTTCAAATACTCATAATTAAGGTATAAGTCTAAGCTGCCAATTTAATGGCATATTCTTCATGATACTTTGTTTTCTTTAATCGAAAGGGTTAAGGTTTTGATGATTGTTTTGATTTCAGTTAGTACCATCCTGATATTTCATTGCAGAATTGTCTCAAAATTAAAATTCAGAGTTTGAAAAAGATGACGGTATATCTATGTATTTTTAATCTTCGGTTTCAAATTAGCTCTTTCGAGTCAAATATAGGTTACAGCGTAATTATTAAGCAGTATCAAAGGTTATCCCTTACAACCCTAAACCCCGGTACAGACAGATACTTATGCAAACAGTGTAGATCCTGAGTTGATGGCTTATCGAGATTTACATGTATATTGTTTTCCATTCAGCTAGACGCCCTATTGAGTAGAATGGACTTGCCCAGCTGGATGGAATAGTGCACTCCAGAAACTCAAAGGTAAGATGGGTTTATGTGTGACCGTCGGGATTTGACATAAACCAAACTCTACAAGAACTGTTCCAGTTTTAATTCATGATGACGGTGACTATCGACAGATGATGGTGACTATCAACAGACGATGGTGACTATCAACAGACGATGGTGACTATCCACAGATAAGCCAATGAGCAAACGAGCACTCTAGCAATCTAGCAGCGCCTAAGTAAGACGCTGCTCAAACGTCTAACTGTGACAGTGTCTTGACGATGTTACTGGTTCACCAACAAAACGGGGAAAGGGTAAATTTCTTTGAAATCTTGCTCTTTGTTTTCAAGGATGAAAATAAAGTTTCCGGTCGTTTCAAAAGTACCGAGTCGTTTCGCCCCTTTCTGTTTCGCCCCTTGCTGAGTCGTTTCGCCCCTTTCTGGTGAAACACCCTGAAGGGTCAATACGCCCCTTGCAAAATATGTCGATCAGGACGATTTACCCCGCTCTTACACTTTACTGATAAAACTGAACCAACGGGCTAGATCAGAAAACATCTACGTAAAAATTCACCTGTCACATATGGTTAAATAAATCAAAGCACTGACAGCACTGAATGGCCGATTGTCTCTGAGAGCAGGCGGGCAAAATGGTCATAAACGGGGACTTGGTTTAAACAATATTTATTCATTTCATTTCATTTCGACAAGTCAAATCGAACAGTACATGTACAACGGGACTTGGACTGTTTCGGTATACCTATGTTCTTGTGCACAATGCAAACAGCGAATACCCTGATCAGACACCGCGTTCTGTCGGGTCTGATCTGGGTCTACACTGTTTACCAAGCTCAACACATGATTCCAAATAACACATACTGACCTCAAAGTGGAACAAATAGCATTTTTGGGGTGATGACGATGATTTCGTGTTTAACGACGCGTCAACCCTCTTTGTGGGTCATAAGCGTCAAGCGGTTAATGGTAAAACGGTATGACGAATTATGATGATATTAAAAGTAAAATGTCAGAATGATAATATATAAAAATCTGAAACAGTTAAATCTTATGAAAAAGTTCAATTTCTTTTAAGAATAAAATAATATTATCAACGGGTACATCTTGAAACAAATGTTACAAAGTGTCAGCTTTAAAGTATAAGTTACGAGACTGAAAAGTCTACACACTCAATTAAGATATGTTGAACAGTGAAAGGCTGATCGCACCATTTAAAATATATGATTGAGTAGCTCTAGTATGGCCAATGCGCAGTCGCGTTTATACTACATCCTCTTTCCTGGAAAACTGTGGAGGAGAGCATTTTGTTCCAACGACAGGTAACAGACAGGTCAAGATTTAGCGATTCTTTAGCATTCTTGTCATCAAACTCTAATATGGCTAGGAAGCCAACAAAACAAGATTTGGTTAGTTTAAGAAATTTCGTGATTTTTTTCGGTCAATTTTTGTATTTGAGTATTTTTGGATGATTAATGGTTTAAAGCTTAAAGCACAGAAAGTGAATCAGAAATAATAATTGCTTTTTGAATTGTTTAGGAACTGACAAAATCTAAAGCTAGGTCTATTGCTTTAGCATCAGCTGTAAAAATAGATGAACCATCTGGAAGGCGTAGGTTTGGTGCTTATCTTTAGAAACATACGCACATCCAACGTTATCTCCTTCTTTGGAACCATCCGTATAGACTTGCCAGTAATCATAGTAATGTTTCTGCAGTACCTAAAAGTTTTGTTTGAGTAGAATTGGATTTGATTCGGATTGTTTGCCATCATGTAAGTCAAACAGAATAGAGGGTCTTTTAATACACCCAGACGGAATTTTGGCGGTTGCATGTTTTTGAATATTTGTAGGGTCGATACCTGAATTTTCTAGAAGTGGTAATATACGTAATCCAAAAGTTTTGATTGCTGTGGGTTGAATTCCATACTTATCTACAAATTCAGGAGGGAATGGAATTTCGAAAGCCGGGTTAGATGGATTAACAGCAAGTCCGATAGCATACTGAAGAGAAAGTTTATCTCTGCGCGAAGCTAAAGATGTTTTACCTGCTTCCACATAAAGGCTTAGTACGGGAGAAGTATGAAAAATAGAAGTAGAGGCAATGATCAGGAATAGATACAACTAACCCACAGCTCCCATCAAAGACACCATAGGGAAAGAAACACAAACATGAAGCAACAGACCCCAACGGAAACACCAACAGCGGAAAGCCAAGAGGACAGTTACTTCCCACAAAATGGCCAAAAGGCTATCCAAAATAAAATAATATAAGCGACACAAACACCGGAAGACAAACCATAACCAAAATTAAAAAAAAAAAAAAAACGCGATAGAAGAACCCCCAAAGCCAGACGAAGGCCTTGGTGGTGGATAGTATCCAAAGATCTTAAATAGGACTTTCTGGTAGAAATATAAACAACAGACCCATGATCTAATTTAGATCTTATTAAAGACCGGTAAAGATGTAATAAGGAATACCGATCTGCTCCCCGACTTGTGTGAGCTTAAACCTTCAAAAGGTTCAAAGCTTTTAAGCATTTTGCTTTAAGATATTCGATATAGGGAATAAAGGAGAATTTTGATCAAATATGATCCCAAGAAATTTGGCTTCATCAACAACAGGAATTTGTGATCCGTATAAAAACACTGAAGGATGTTCATGTTTCTTCCGTAGCTTACAAAAATGAACACACTGCGTTTTCGACTTGGAGAACTTGAAACAATTTTATCAGTCCATTCTTCTATTCTTTTTAAATTTTGTTGTAACTTTCGTTCAATTGTTTTCATATTTTTGAACAGTAACATATACAAAAATCATCAACATACAATGGACAGTCTTTTTTGTCGTCCAAACATTGTACAATATTATTTATTTTGATGTTAAATAGCGTAGTTGAGAGAATACTACCTTGTGGGACACCCTGCTCTTGTTCATAGAGATCTTATAGGGTAGATCCCACACGCACCTGAAATATGCGATTTACCGGCCCCGATAGCTAAGTGGTAGAGCGCCCGCTTCGGGAATGGGAGGTTGGGATTCGATACCCGGCCGCGCCATACCAAAGGCGTGAAAAATGGTACTGGGCGCTCCCTTGGCTGACGCTCGCATTGTCAGGGGTAGTCCTGGGACGATGAATGAAGGCAGGTAAGTATTTGTTACGGGATACTTTGTTTGTAGCAATAAAAGTTCTACAGAGCTTATGCTATTTGTTTCGGGTGTGCGACGTTAAATAAAGCTTCTTTATCTTTTATCTTTACCTAAAAAGCTTTGAATAAAACTGGGAAGTTTTCCCCACTTTGTCAAAATTGTGGAGATATTTCAATATTCCATAACGCCATGTGGTATCAAAGGCTTTCTCAAAGTCGAAAAAGATAGCTACTACGTGTTCTTTGTTAATAAAAGCATTACGTATAAATGTTTCTAGTCTTATTGAATTGCCGTTGGTACTACGTTCCGAACGAAAACCTGACTGATATTTTGCAATGGCTTTGTTGTACCCTAAGTACCAAACGTATCTCTTGATAATCATTCTCTCCATTGTTTTACACAAACAACTTGTCAAAGCTATCGGTCGATTATTCGTAGGTTCTGCATGATCTTTTCCTGGTTTTGAAATTGGTAAAACAGTAGCTAAACGCCAGCTGTCAGGACAGAACCCCGTTTCCCAAATATTATTTAAAGATATCTAAAAGTGTTGAAAGAGAACATTTTAGCAGATGCTTAAGCATCTGATAATGAATTTTATCGGGGGCGGTTGCTGTATCATGTGATTTTTCAATGGCTTCAACTAGTTCGGATAAGTTAAAAGGTTTGTTGTAGTCTTCGTGATTGAGGGATTTGAAGTTTAGATTTTTTTCTCTTGGTCCTTTTTGGAATTTTCTAAAAGGGTCAGAATAATTTCGCGATGCTGAATTTATCAAGAATGTGCTACCAAGAGTATCTGAAATATCTTTCTTAGTTGAAGCTTTTATGTCCAAACCAGTATTCAAGTGTGTGTGTAACTAGGGGACTTTGTTTTTCCTGATATTTTTCGTACCATATCCAAATAAAAAATGAGTTCCTTTAAGAGCAATGAAAACATTCATAAGAAAGGAAATTGGTCATACTACGTAGTTTCGGCTAATAAAGCCTCATCAGTGACCCTGTAATGATACGGCAAAGAAAGCCAGAGGAAACATACTGCAATTTTGCGAATTTCGAATAGGCAGTCGATTCAAAGACTGATATAAATCAAGATGGGGTCCAAATGATTAAAAGCCTGTCTAGAATATGAGTCTAAACCAATAAGTTATTTCTGATTTCTCAGAATATTCTCGCTGATCTCAAAGGACCAACAGTAAAATATAAACTGCACTATGGTTGATGTACGGGGAGACGTTTTACGGCCGCCACACGGCACAACACCAGCTGCAGTGAAGGCAAATAAAAATCGAAAATGAGTTCCTTTAAGAGCAATGAAAACATTCATAAGAAAGGAAATGGGTCATACTACGTAGTTTCGGCTAATAAAGCCTCATCAGTGACCCTGTAATGATACGGCAAAGAAAGCAAAACCTTTTTAATCGGGGTTTTATTATTTAATTTAGAACATATTCCCTCCATGACTTTCGTTTTGAAGCTCTGATTGTTCGCCGAGCTTTGGCTCTAAAAACTTTTACGTTGTTTAGGTTTCCTGTAGTTGGATTTTTGCAGAACTTATTTAAAGCCTGTTTGCGTTAGTGGATAGCTTCTTAACAGTCATTATTAAACCAAAATAGAAGTAAAGGCATGAGGAATCGATACAATTAACCCACAGTTCCCATCAGAGATACCAAAGGGAAAAAAACGCAAACATAAAGCAACAGACCCCAAAGGAAACACCAACAGCGGAAAGCCAACACGACAATTACTTTCCATCAAAACGGCCAAAAGGTTATCCAAAATAAGATAATATAAGCGACACAAGCACCCAAAGACAAACCATAATAAAAATAAACCGCGACAGAAGAACCACCTTGGAACGGTCAGCGGAAACGAATTCCACTGGGAAAGGCTTGCTTTTCTTAGTATTTGTGGAGGTCTTTGGAATGCATTGTTCCGATATTTTAATAAGCGAATCTGTGAAATCAGAAACAATGTCAAATGATTCATTAAAGTGATCAATTAATAACTCTTCTTCACATAAATAATGGAATAATTGCCAGTCGGCTTTATACATTTTCCATTTCTGGTTACAGCCCCCCATCTGGCTCGTTTGCACTCTCAATTTTAATTGGTTGAACTATGTGGTGCTGAAGTAGAACCCCATGCACCAAATTTTTTAGTTCAGCAATGAAAGATTCAGCAGTCTGCGTACCACTGTGCGTAACTTGAACACCAGCACCCTTTGTGATGCTGGCGTAACTGGTGGTTGGTAATTTGTATCGTTCTTCAACAACTTTCCGCGCTTCGGAATGCTATCGACCTTTGGTATTTGACAGTGAGTATTTCTTTATTTTTATTTCCATGCCGGGCAATCTTGAGAGAAAACAGCATGTTTGCCACCGCAATTGACGCATTTGGCTTCAGTCTTGGTGATTACTGACATGTTTCTCTTCACCACAGTTTGGGCAGAATTGTTTCTTCTGACATCTGCTTTCGTGGTGCCTAAATATCTGACAATTGCAACAGCTTAGAGGGTTTGGTATATATACCTCTACATTCAAAGAAAGATGTGCTACTTTAATTTTCTTGAGTAGAACTGGTGTATTAAAAGTCAACACGTAAGTACTTGTTGGTTTTAAAACACCATTTCTTCGAATTTGGATGTTACGCACACCAATGGCGCCTTGATCTCTCAGGTTTGCGATGATTTCTTCACCGCTGCAAGGTCGTAATTCTGGGCTGCGTATGACACCTTTACTGGAATTCAGCGTTTTGTGTAAAGTTACTTTAGCTCTGAGATCGAAAAAATATGTTTCAAGCAGAGATTCAACATGCTGTTGTCTCTCGACTTCAAGTAGTAGATCACCTGACTTAAGCTTTGTAATGATTTTGGGTGTCCGACTAAAGACACTATACTCTTTTCGATAACGAAAGGAGATAAACTTGATACAGTTCGATAATAATCAAGTAATGTCATTACCAAGAAGCGCGAAACATTGTTCATGTTTGGTACTGCAGACTGGTGACTGGTTACATCGGAGTCAGATGATGACTCGTCTTTTTTACGTTTGGTTGCATTGCTGTTACTAGAATAAGGCCTCCCAATGAGGAAAGCTTGAAGATTCGTCTCGAGTGCTTTCCGCCCTCCGTGGAGCCCTTCAAGGGAACACCATAATGGAATGGCTATCCGACTCGCAGGTTTTAGAGATACACGTGAGATATACTCGCATAAACAAACTGACTACACGATTGGTCCGTTTGGCCACCGCCTTCTAGAGACAAAAAGACAGAAAAGGTTAAGGTAAATGGGCACATGGTGGTATCAGGAAAGATACAAAAAGAATGGAAGAGAAAGTAAAGCGGTATCTCTAGCGCATGGCGCGACCAGCCGATTGACCTTGCCGGACCGCACAGCTTCCCGTCTACACCGAAAAGGCAGGCCAAAGAGGCGTGTTGGGTACCTGAAGCACTGCAACCTCAGGTATCCCTCAACCTCCAGGATCCCTTCTTCAGGCTTACAGGACGCCACCCACGGTAAACAGGTGGTACTTCCTTTAGCTCTTCCCAGTGGGCACAAAGACCACAGCAGCAATGTGCCCAGTGGGAATTGAGCCCCAAGGGCCACGACAAGGCAGGAAGTCTAATACCTGGGGGATTGTTAATCGACCGAAAGTTGCTATGCGGATGCTCTTCAGTGCTAAAGTCCACGTGGCTATCACTGATTTGTCGCAATACTTAAAAATACTGCAGTGAGGTCAAGCGTGTTGCGTAGGAGAGTTTTCTTGGAATCATATGTTGGGCTTGACAAACAGTGTAGACCCAAACTATACGCCACAGGAAGCAGCGTCTGATACAGATCTACACTATTTGCTTAAAAACCCTACTTAAGGGTTAAATAAAACAGTTTAAATCACAGACCAGGACTATTTCTTTGACCTTCACTTAGAGACAATCACACCAACAGAACGCCCAGTGCTTTGATTACTGAACGTTCCAAGGCGGTTCTTCTGTCGTGGTTTATTATTGTTATAGTTCGTCCTTTCAGGAATGTATTGCTGATATCTTTATTACTTTGGACAGCCGTTTAGCCATTTTGTTGGAAAGTATTTGTCCTTTTAGCTTTCCACCTGTGGCATTTTATTATAGTGATGCTAATTTATGTTGGTGTTACATTCCCTTTGATTTCCTGGATGGGAGGTGTGTGGTAATTTTATCGATTCCAAATCATTGCCTTCACATCTATCTACAGAGATGAAACGACGATGAGGACTCGACAACATGAAATAAATGAAATGTGGGTGTAAACTAGAATTTGTTTTTCTACAAAAACACAGATGTCACCCCCTTTTTAACCTCTAAGTTTTACCTTGACATTGGAGGTACTGACCTGGGTATTGTGTGCAGCACATCATCCAATGAAGATGAACATTTCTGCAAAGTAACTTGAAAAAGTTCATAGAGAAATAAGAAAGTTATTGACCGTACACAGAAAAGCCCTATTTTACCTTTGACCTCTACGTATGCCCTTGACCTTTGAGGTACAACACATCATTTCATGATGGTTAACATTTCTGCCAAGTAATTGCATTATTATCCATCAAAGAAAAAGTTATTGACTGTAGACAAAAAAGGCTGACTTCTAGGAATGACCTTGACGTTGGAGGTATGGACCTTGGTCTTGCACACGACGCATCGTTTAATGAATGTGAACATTTCTGCAAGGTTATTTTAAAAAAGTCCATCCAGAAATAAAAATGTTATTGACTTGACACAAAAAGCCTTTTTTTACCTTTGACCTCTTAGTATGACCTTGACCTTATAGGTGCCGACACAGGTCTTGTGCGTGACACATCGACTCATAATGGTTAACATTTCGGCCGAGTAATTTCACAATCCAACCAGGAATAAAAAAAGTTATTGACTGAACACGAAAAAAGACCCCTTTTTACCTTTGACCTTTTACTATGACCTTGACCTTTGAGCTACCAACATGGGTCATACGAGAGACACATCGTCTCATTGTGGTTAACATTACTGTCAATGCATTTCAAAATCCATTTACAAATATGGAAGTTATTGACCAAACACGAAAAAAACAACACTTTTTTACCTTTGACCTCTATATATGACCATGACCATTGAGGTACCAACCTGAGTCATGCATATAACACATCGTCCCATGGTGGTTAACATTTCTGCCAAGTAATTTCAAAATCCATCTGAATATGAGAAAGTTATTGACTGACCACGATAAAAGGCCACTTTTTTACCTTTGACCTCCAAGTATGACACTGACCTTTGAGATACCAAACTGGGTCATGTGCGCAACACATCATCACCTGGTGGTTAACTATTCTGCCAAGTAATTTCAAAATCCATCTTAAAGTAAAAAAGTTATTGACCTCTATGTATGACTTTGACCTTTGAGGTACCAACCTGAATCATGCGCGCGACACATCATCTGATGGAGAAGCCTCCGTGGTGCAGTGGTTACGCTACTCGCCTTGTAAATCAGGGATCGCAGGATCGATCCCGGGCTTCTCCAGACTTTCGGATGAGTCTTTAAACCGAGGTCCCGTCTCCGTATGACCTTAGCTGTTGGTGGGACGTAAAACTAAAACTCACTCACTCACTCATCATCTGATGGTGGTTAACATTTCTGCCAAGTAATTTCAAATTCATACCTAAAACAAGCTTTGCTAAAAGAATTTTTTTCGGGTTTAAACATTTTTCACACTTAAATATACTGTTTTCTTACTATGTTTTGATTTTAATATGCCCATATGAGACGATCGCAAGAAGTGCAAGACGTTGCGACAGTTCAGTGGCTTCACTACATTTACGCATTTTATGCACATGTACAACTACTACTACTAATAATAATACCCAGTAAGCATTCTACATAAATCTACAGCGGGCCGTTAGCGGCCCGTCAGGGTTGCTGACGGGCCGCTAACGGCCCGCTGTAGATTTATGTAGAACTGCTGTTATAACAATGATTTTTTATTTATGTATAGAAGGTCACTTGTACTACTCTTCCATGCGTGCTTACCGTATATAATTTTCGTAAAAATTGCAAAAATGAAACTAAAATTGAAATACCCGACAAAAGTTATTAGACGATAGAGTCTGTTCGTCATACCACTGGCAAGGTTAACCTATACAGAATAATAAAAATCAAAAATGAGTTCCTTTAAGAGCAATGAAAACATTCATAAGAAAGAAGATGGGTCATACTACGTAGTTTCGGCTAATAAAGCCTCATCAATGACCCTGTAATGATCCGGCAAAGAAAGTCAGAGGAAACATACTGCAGTTTTGCGAATTTCGAATAGGCAGTCGATTCAAAGACTGATATAAATCAAAATGGGGTCAAAATAATTAAAAATCTGTCTAGAATACCAGTCTAAACCAATAATGCATTTCCGATTTCTCAGAATATTCACGCTGATCTCAAAGGACCAAAAGTAAAATATAAACTGCACTATGGTTGATGTACGGGAGACGTTTTACGGCCGCCACACGGCACAACACCAGAAGTCTGACAGACAAACAGACGACCTTATCACTACACCAATTTGAAGCGTGCACCTACGAACAACAAGTCATAGACAGAGATTCAAAGCACCCTGCTCGGCAAAAAAAAATGTACTGGAGCATAATCCTAGGCGCTTTTAAGAATTTGTAATCAACATTTTAGTTCAAATATAATATGAGGAGCAAAGTGTTTCATATGCGTCTATCAGTATACCCAGCAGGCACATGGCGTAATTGTGACGTCACACCAACGTCGATACAACGTCATGCCGTTTATGCAACGTCACATCAACGTCGGTGCAACGTCGTGACGTTGCACCGACTTTGATTTGGCGTTGCCGTTGCGACATGTTCCTGCTGGGATAGATTCGAGCTGTCTATATTCCATATAATTAACTGGATTTTTTTTTTCTTTTTTTTTTTGTGACTCGAACATTTCAGCTACCTAACCATTTATACTCACTCATATTAAAATTTACTCCAATTACACCGAACAATTCTTACACGAAGTTTTTACATGATTTATACATAAAACTGTGCATTTTTATTCTCTAGCAGTTCAGCAAGAAAAGAATTTGCACTTCACATTTTGATTGAGAGCATTTAAAGTTTTTTTGCATAGACCCTTTCAGACTTCGTGAAAAAAGTAAGATTGGCTTTGATTAATTTACATACACTATTAAGAGATTATAAGGGTGAGTAAGCAACAAAGTCGATTCTTTATTGAAAGTTGTGTTTCAGACATGGTAGTTAACCCAATCACGGTTGGCAACTTTGCTTCCCTCTTTAATTACACGCCGGTGGGTCAGGCCTCAGATTCTATGACGGCTCCAACGTAAAGGCTTATTGAGAATTAGAGAGATCTAATTCAAGGTAATTTTGGTTGGTGCCTGATGCTCTGTCTCTGGTCGGGCCCATCGGAGTCTAACTGTTGGTTTTCTTTTGCTCCAGCATTTCAGTGGTTTCTTGCTGTCGAGTCCTCACCGTTGTCTCACCTCTGTGGTTCTTTTATTTTTTGTGTTCACGGAGATGTTGCACTGATGAGTTAGGAGGCCTTCATGCGGACTGAACAAAGTATTCGTCTAAATCGCGACGGAAGTAAAGGCGAGGATTGTGGCCACGTAAAATCGATTTAAACCCCCAGTGGAAATCTTTCCACTGACCGTTCCAAGGCGGTTCTTCTGTGGCGGTTTATTTATGGTGTTGTTTGTTACTTACTGTGTGTATCACTTGTGTCTTTTTATTTTCGATGGCCAAATGGCCATTTTATGGGAAAGTAACTGTCCTTATGGCCTTCCTTTGTTTAGGTTTCCATTATGGTCTGGTCGCTTAATGTCTGTGTTTCTTTCCCTTTGGTGTCTTTGATGGGTGGAGTAAGTTAATTGTATCGATTCCTGATCTTTGTTTTACTTCTACTTTGCCGACGTGTATATTTTGCTGTGTCCCGAC
Source organism: Lucinisca nassula (assembly GCA_963580285.1). Classification (NCBI taxonomy): domain Eukaryota; kingdom Metazoa; phylum Mollusca; class Bivalvia; order Lucinida; family Lucinidae; genus Lucinisca; species Lucinisca nassula. The sequence goes on from OY757018.1 coordinate 154,520,903, forward strand.
TTCGGAAAGCAAAACACAGACTATATACATAAGATGTATACTTGCTATTAGCATTGAGTCATAAAATATAGGGCTGTCAACAAGATACCGTTTTATTATGAGTAGTATAGGGGTCTCTTTGACGTAAATGACGTCACAAGCCGGTCGACAAGATGGCCGCCATTTTGACCTGGGTTGACCTCACGGGGGTCGCTCTCGATGCGGAGTTGAGACCGAGATGGCCGCCATAAGCAGGATGAGGTGACGCGTTTAGTAGAAACGCCCTAGACCACGGGAAGGTAGCGTCACGTCCTAGGGCACGGGGGTCTTCTATATACAGGCTCATCTACAAGGTGGAGGGGTGACCCCTTTTTACGGATTATCGAACATACACCGATCGTGACTGATCGATGCGTAGAATTTCTGGAAAGGATGCGTACATAATCAAGGTAATGCTCTCCGGTAAGGGATTGGCAAACCCGAGTTCTAACCTACAATGACCTTTCCTCTTTGTATTGAACGAGTAGTAAGGATCGACGTCCAGGACATAGAGACAGAATCCGTACTTGTAATCTTCTCTGCTCACATTGATTTCGTTCCCGAACAGCGTTAGCGTTCTGTAACAGTCCACGAACTGATCGGCGCCATAATTCGGTTGTAAAGGGTGGGCAGGGTACGACTGACCGTCGACGTAAAATCCCACCGAGCTGCAATCGTATGGTCGAAAGTTAAGCGGATGTTTCGCGTAGTCACCCGTATAAGCGGCGCTAGACACCAGTCCGACCACGAGCTTGGTGGGAACCAACCCTTGAAAGATGTCATCCGCGTTGAATCCGTACTGGCCCGGAGCTATGGAGGCCGTTTTAATCTCTGATCTAAGATAAGGATATAAGGCCGGTTGATTCTGAATGAGCTTCTCGTGAGCAACTAATACCCCATTGTTTATACGCTGAACGCATACTTTGAATCGAACATCGACGATCTGTACCTTCTCACTCGGATTCAAACCGTCCAACATTAGTCTGAAAGCGTCCAGGCTCGGCCATAGTTTGATTCCTATACCCACACCATTCACCATTAATCTCGACTGCTGGAACATGTCGAGAAATAAAGGCCCTTCTAAGTCAACGATTTTTCCTCCTTTGGTAGCCATGTATCTACTAAAAAGTCCGCTGTTAGGTCCTGTCTTCGCATCTGCCGAGTCCGGGTTATCTCCCGTATCTTTGTAAAACAGTTGACTGGATATTATATTTTCCTGTGTGCCCTTGTTGGTTTTCAAAATGGTATCGATGTAACTTTTATACGGATAATTAGTGCCTATGCTCGATACCAGTTTCTGATTCAAACTAACGTCAATCTGTCTAAATATGGTGTATAAGGGTAGGTTTATTAGTCCAGCGATGTGATCCTCCTTTAGTGGGGTCCCTTGAGCATCGGTCAATCGTAATTTTACGTTTAACACGCTATGTTTGAGGTCCATGTAAGCGGAAGACTGTTAAAATCTATCACAGAAGTCGAAGTAACTTGATTTGACGGTCGATACTCGACCCATTCTCTCGACTGAAACGCCGTGTCCGATGATGGCATTTCGAAAACAGATAAACCATTTTCATGGCAGTTATCCATGATTTACAACTGATCTTCAGGGTTGTAGGCGTACCGTTTTAATCTTTTCGGTGTGTTGGCTTCCTTCATACGCTTTTCATTCTTACGTTTGATTTCTGACTTTGCCATTTCGACCGCTTGAGCAAATTTTGTGAGGGTTGGTCACGCTGATGGAAGTTTGTTCTGATGGTTCTGTAACTAAAGCCTTTATCGCGTCAAAGTTGATCAGTTAACTGTTGGCGAAATGAAGCGTGAAACCTCTCACTTTGCACGTTTCATTCCCATTGTTAGTTTTATAGGCGTAGTTTTTAGGCCCTCCCGACACGAACTCCACGATATGCTCTCCATGATCCAATTCATTCGTGAGTTCTCCGAGGTAGTCCCCTAACGGGGGGTCGTATTCTCCGGGTCTGCTCACGTATATCACTGAGTCTGTGTCGTAGTACAGGACTTTTCTGTCCAAACGTTCGAGAACGCTGTAGAGTTTGAGTCGTGCCCAACAGGTGGTAAAGGTCGCCAGGTAGATATTAGTCTTATTGTCTTCGGGCTGACAGTCTTTTTTGTAGATCCATTCTACCTGGATCGTGTCGTTCGCCACGACGCAGAAGCGACGAGAGAGAAGAGTGTATGTCCTGGCTTCGATCCAAACGGAACGACACCTTCGATTTTAGATCAGAAATGTTGCAGTACTGCCGGAGTGACGTAGACATTCTTCGCCAGGCCTGTTTGAGGTTTAGAGAGCTACTGATGACGGCTACGGGCGAGAAATTGACGAATGAACAGGGGAAAACCGAGTGGAAGGGCGCCGTAGACCCTTTTGACTCGGTTACGATCGCTTCGGTGTGTATGAACGTTTACAGAACCAAGTTCCTGGAGGAAACATGGCGAGTAAAACTCTCCGGGGAATCCGACTGGATACCGGCCAGGTACATCGACGGTCGCATGACAGTTTTAAGGGGCGACCAGTGGATTTGCGGGTACGATGTTGTCATCGAGGAAAAGGAATTCGTAAAGTCTCCCATCGCCAAGATCCCTCCCGGTGGTTATAAAATAGATCAGTACAGTAAAGGCTCGATTCTGTGGCTAGAGTGGATGTCCCGTCGTGACGGCGTTACCATACAACACGCTTTGAATGGTGGAGAAGTCCGTCTCCCGGGTACCAAGTATAAGTTGGACGGGTACTGTCACGTGACTAATACGGCGTTCGAATATCACGGTTGTATATTTCACGGGTGCCCGACATGTCTTCCCTCTGACAGAGAAGAAACGAAACACCCTCTAACCCAACAGACCGTGAGCGAACTCTACGCTCTGACAATGAAGAAAAAAAACTACGTAGAAAGTCTGGGTATGAAATACGTCTGCGTCTGGGAACACGAATTTCTCGAGCAGAGTCAGACAAACCCGGAACTTCGAGGGTTTCTTCAGGGCTTGGACATTACCGACCGACTCGATCCTAGAGACAGCTTTTTCGGGGGTCGGACGAACGCGAGTCAGTTACACTACAAGACGGAAGGATCAGAACAGATCAGATACGTCGACTTTACCAGTCTTTACCCGTGGATGAACAAATACTGCGAGTATCCAGTGGGTCATCCAGAAGTGATAACTTCCGACTTTAAAGACATCGGCGAGTATTTCGGGATCGCTAAAGTCCGGATTTTACCACCACGTGGACTCTATCATCCCGTGTTACCATTTAAATCCAATGGAAAACTCAAGTTTCCTCTGTGCCGCTCTTGCACGAAAAATGCGTCTGCTCTGACGAAAACAGGGTCATGACCGGGACCTGGTGTACGCCGGAACTACAGACAGCTGTACGTTTGGGGTACAAAGTCCTGAAAGTATACGAAGTATACCATTGGAACGAAACCACACAATACGACCCTCAGAGTAGAGAAGGCGGACTCTTCGCCGCTTACATCAATACGTTCCTCAAGTATAAACAAGAAGCGATTGGCACTCCTGATTGGATCCTGACCCCCGAAGATACTCAGAAATATGTCAATCAATATTTAGAAAAGGTGGGTGTCGGTCTAGACAAAGAGAAACTGGAAAAGAACCCGGGGTTAAGAGCTTTAGCAAAACTATGTCTGAACAGTTTCTGGGGAAAGTTTGGACAGCGCCTTAACCTCAGGCAATCCGCCTTTCTCCACGAGACAGAAGTCGATGAGTTTTTTTCAAGTTCTCTCAGACCCTACCAAAGAAGTTCAAAATTTTCATATCGTGGCGAACGACACGATCCAGGTAGAATGGATCTACAAAAAAAGACTGTCAGCCCGAAGATAACAAGACTAGTATCTACCTGGCGACCTTTACCACCTGTTGGGCACGACTCAAACTCTACAGCGTTCTAGAACGTTTGGGCAGAAAAGTCCTGTACTACGACACAGACTCAGTGATATACGTGAGCAGACCCGGAGAATACGACCCCCCATTAGGGGACTACCTCGGAGAACTCACGAATGAATTGGATCATGGAGAGCATATCGTGGAGTTCGTGACTGGAGGGCCTAAAAACTACGCCTATAAAACTAACAATGGGAATGAAACGTGCAAAGTGAGAGGTTTCACGCTTCATTTCGCCAACAGTCAACTGATCAACTTTGACGCGGTAAAGGCTTTAGTTACAGAACCATCAGAACAAACTTCCATCAGCGTGACCAACCCTCACAAAATTTGTAGAGAAAAGAGGAAAAGGAAACTGTACAACAGGGAGGAAAAGAAAACCTATCAGGTGGTGTACACTAAACGTCGCCGGTTGGATAACTTCGATACAGAACCCTACGGTTATTGAGATAATATAGAGAACAGATCCTTACGATGTATAGAGACCTCACCCATGTGTCGAGCAACTCACGGACAATACGCCAATAGCCGAAATCTAATCTATCGACAAAGACCCGGCCAATCAAAGCTTTTTTATTTATTTTTTTTTTGCCATAAGGAATCTCATTTTTTTGCAATAAGGAATCTCATTTTGTGCAATAAGGAATCGTGTTTTGTGCGATAAGGAATCTCATTTTTTGCAATAAGGAATCTCATTTTGTGCAATAAGGAATCTCATTTTTTGCAATAAGGAATCTCATTTTTTGCAATAAGGAATCTCATTTTGTGCAATAAGGAATCGCGTTTTTTGCAATAAGGAATCTCATTTTGTGCTATAAGGAATCGCGTTTTTTTGCAATAAGGAATCTCATATTTTGCAATAAGGAATCTCATTTTGTGCAATAAGGAATCGCGTTTTTTGCAATAAGGAATCTCATTTTTTGCAATAAGGAATCTCATTTTGTGCAATAAGGAATCGCGTTTTTTGCAATAAGGAATCTCATTTTTTGCAATAAGGAATCTCATTCTGTGCAATAAGGAATCGTGTTTTTTGCAATAAGGAATCTCATTTTGTGCAATAAGGAATCTCATTTTGTGCAATAAGGAATCTCATTTTGTGCAATAAGGAATCGTGTTTTTTGCAATAAGGAATCTCATTTTTTGCAATAAGGAATCTCATTGTGTGCAATAATGAATCTCATTTTGTGCAATAAGGAATCTCATTTTGTGCAATAAGGAATCGCGTTTTTTGCAATAAGGATAATATTTAAATTAGCAAAAATAAGGTTAATGTCGTGCAATATCCGTAAGAAGTCAAGACTTTGGGTTTTCGTATCTACGTAAGAATATGGATACTAATGAGGCGTGTGCACCCCAAAGGGACTCATTTATTCAGTTCCCTAAACCCGACGAAGAAAATCGGTCCAACGGAGACAGGTGGCAACTATTGGGAACTCGTGTCCCGCAGTCAGAAATTGTCTACTTTTGTCAGATGATAATCGTCTACATTATTATCATCACATCTATCGTAAACCTCTCCTTACAAAACGGATCAACAGAACTTTGGATTAGTCTCCTCAGTAGTTGTATAGGATACGCTCTACCGAGTCCAAAACTAAAGAAATGAGTTGCACCCTACCCTTTGAACCGTGTTCCAGTATGTGTATCTCTGGTCAAACTGGAAGTGGCAAAACGCGGTGGGTCTACAGGTTCCTGAAACATGTACAATCTATGTACTCCAGCGACCCGCCTTCCCACGTCTTATACAGTTATGGTATACACCAGGATCTCTTTGACGAAATGGAAAGATTGATACCCAATTTTAGCAGTAAGCAAGGTCTACCGTCTAACGAAGAAGTAGATGATTTTACCAGAGACAAGAAGCATAAGCTGATTATCATCGATGATATGATGCACGAGGTTATGCGAAACAAAGACATGGAATTATTGTTTACGCAAGGGACTCACCACAGGTGCGTCAGTGTGATCTTAATCACTCAGAACTTGTATCCGGGGGGCAAACACGCCAGAACCATAGCTTTGAATACCTGGTATATGGTACTTATGAAAAATTTGAGAGATGTGTCGCAGGTGGCAGTACTGGGACGCCAACTGTACCCTGGGAAATCGAAGGGGTTCTTAAAAGCCTACGAGGACGCGCTGAGTAGCGATAAACACGGTTATTTCTTGGTGGATATGAGTCCTCACGCGGACAACAGATACCGTCTAAGGACTCGTATATTCCCAGGAGAAGACCCGGTGGTATATAGACTGATGTAAGAATGGGTCACGTCAGTGTAAGAATAACCATGGTCAAACTCATCCAAGAACAGCGTCATTTTTTGACATTATTTGTCCATACGGTATCTGCTCAGAGAAAAGCTTTGTTGCATACAATTACGAAACGTCAAATCAGAGCATTAAGCGAGATCGCTTTGAACGTGATCAAATCCAAAATCAAGCTCAATCCTCTCGAGAAGTCTCAACTGAAACGTCACAGACGCCTCTTACACGTCCTAGGAGACAAATCGTTGAGTTACCGATACAAGATCCAGGCAGTACGCGGGAAACAGAGGTTCCTCATTAGCGTACTAAAACTTGCCCTGACCTATTTAAAACCTTTCCTACAATAATGGAAAAGCTGGTCCTGGTTCCTTACGCTCAGTACCAGAGGATGTTAGAATCTCGAAGGGGATCTGTAAACTTGGACACCGGTAAATCACCTTCAAAAAGTGGAAACACCGAATCTCCTAAAATAAAAAGGTATCCTCCCCCGGGAGAACGCGAACCCGCTCCGAAAGGAACGGGCCGGATATCGAAAAATGACACCATAGATTGGATATCGTTCTGAACACGTAAGAACGAACTTCGTATCGAATACGCTTGCTAACACGATGTCTGATTTGAAACGATATCTATCTTCTATCTACTATAATGAGAACCACCCGGGGAGCTATGCGGGTCCCGAGGCGCTGTATAAAACTGTGGTTGCTGAAGGAAAATTCAAAATTGGAAGACACAGAATAAGAAAATGGCTTCAAAAACAGGAAGCCTACTCGCTTACGAGAGGTGCCAGAAGGAGATTCCGGAGATCTAGAGTGATTGTCGAAGGGTTGGACAGCATGTGGGATATGGATCTGATGGATATGGTGTCTCTGTCTAAACGGAACAATAATTTTAAATACTTACTGGTGGCCATCGACGTGTTTTCTAGATTCGCGTGATGTCAACCCGTTTTAAACAAAACTTGTGATGAGACAGTAAAAGGTATTCGGGCGATTTTAAAAGAAGGTCGAGCCCCAAAGACCGTGCGGACTGATGCGGGTAAAGAATTCAAAAATCAAAAATTTTCCGAGTATCTCAAAAGTGTCAACATTCATCATATCGTGACTCGGAATGAAACGAAAGCCAATTACGCCGAGCGGGTTATCACAACTTTGAAGCATAAACTGTTCCGATACATGATGAAAACCCGAACTCAGCGTTATACGGACGTTCTCCAAGACATAGTGGACAGTTTTAATCACACCGTACATCGCAGTCTGGGTCGCGCGCCGGCGTCTATCACTAAAGCCAACGAAGGCGAGAGCCGACTGCAACAGTATTTATTGAGACGACCCAAAAATAAGTCCCAGAAGAAAAGGAAATACGGGTTTAAAATAGGTCAAACGGTTCGGATCTCCCACGTGAGGACTTTATTCGACAGGGAATATTCCCAAAAGTGGACAGGAGAGGTATTCAGCGTCGTAAAACGATACAGAAGAGAGGGTATTCCTGTATACGCTCTAGCGGACTGGGACAATGAACGTATCGAAGGTACATTTTACGAACAGGAAATACAGGCGGTCAAAGTAGACCCATCCACGGAGTATCGTATCGAAAAGATTTTGAAAAAAAAAACGCACGAGAAATAAGAAAAAAGAAGTCCTGGTACGTTGGTTACATTGGCCCAAAAAATACGATTCTTGGATACTGGAAACGGATGTCAATGACTACTCTTAACGCCATTCCGTAAAAAGGGGTCACCCCTCCACCTTGTAGATGAGCCTGTATATAGAAGACCCCCGTGCCCTAGGACGTGACGCTACCTTCCCGTGGTCTAGGGCGTTTCTACTAAACGCGTCACCTCATCCTGCTTATGGCGGCCATCTCGGTCTCAACTCCTCATCGAGAGCGACCCCCGCGAGGTCAACCCAGGTCAAAATGGCGGCCATCTTGTCGACCGGCTTGTGACGTCATTTACGACAAAGAGACCCCTATACTACTATTATGTTTCTCATAGCATCAAATGAAGTTTATAACAGTTTATTGAAAAGAACAGAAAAAATATTTACAATTCACCCATAATAATGCTGTGTTTCTTGGACTGTAAAAACGGCATTTTTCTAACAATTCGATTGTCGGTATTGTACAAATAACGTTAACCTTTTTTCACTTGACACAAAATCGGATTTTATGGGCATTACAAGATGAAAATGAAATAGGATAAACACTAGCCAATGTTGTTTGGAGGAATGTACATTAATAATAATGATACCAATAATAATATAATAATAACATCACTACAACTACTACTTCTCTAATTACAACCCCTACTGTTATTAAACTACTACTACTACATGGGCTTTTGCCCATAGGTGTTTGGAGAAATAAATTTGGCTGCATAATTTTCCACGCAGAGCTGTGAGTCCGACCGCTCATGAGTAGTTGGGACTAACTCATCAATGCAAAATCTCCGAGAACACAATAATCAAACAACCACAGAGATGAAACAACGATGACGACTCGACAGCAAGAAACCACTGAAATGCCGAAGCAAAAGAAAACCAACAAATAGACTCCGATTGGCCCGACCAGAGACAGAGCATCAGGCACCAGCCAACATTACATTATATTTACTTCTCTATAATTCTTAGTAAGCCTTTACGCTGGAACCGTCATAGAATCTGACCCACCGGCGTGCAGTTAATGAGATGAGCAAAGTTGTCAACCGTGATTGGGTTAACTACCATGCATGCAGTCTGTCGTATAACATTTTTGTTGTACCCAGTCTTTTATATCGAAGAATGAATTTACGAAATTGGGTGCTGAATTTACATACCAAATATCAATAAAATTCGGGTTCCGATAGACCTTGTTGCAGAAGAGATTTAAAAAGTAGAAGTAAAACAAAGATCAGGAATTGATACAATTTACTTACTCCACCCATAAAAGACACCAAAGGGAAAGAAATACAAATATTAAGCGACCAGACCATAATGGAAACCTAAACAAAGGAAGGCCATAAGGACAGTTATTTTCCCACAAAATGGCCATATGGCCATCCAAAATTAAAAGACACTAGTGATACACACAGTAAGTAACAAACAACAACATAAATAAATCGCCACAGAAGAGCCGCCTTGGAACGGTCAGTGGAAGATTTCCACTGGGGGGCTTAAATCGATTTTACGTGGCCACAATCCTCGCCCTTACTTCCGTCGCGATTTAGACAAATAATTTGTTCAGTCCGCATGAAGGCCTCCTAACTCATCAGTGCAACATCTCCGTGAACACAAAAATCAAAGAACCACAGAGGTAAGTCCAACATTGAATTTTGAAATTAAATCGGAATGACGTCTATACAATTTTGAAAAGGCTTTGCGTAGATTATGATACCGATAACCCTGATTAAGAAGATTAGCAGTTAACAATTTATTGTGAGTGTTGAAGTCAGTTACATGACTAGAAACTCTAGCAAATCGACTTAATAGTGAAATATAAATGCCATAGGATGCCGCATGAGGAACATCACCATTCAAGAAAGGAAAATTTACAATCTGAAAATCAAAATCATCGCGTTTATTATAAATTTTGCAAGAAACAAATTGCCTATAGTAGATAGATGTAAATCCAAAAACGGGGCCCCGGTATCATAAGAATTTGCTTTATTCAAAATTTGACTAATCAAACCGTCCAAATAGGTATTGTCAATATTTAATAAATCACCCGAATATCTAGAAGTCGAGCTTCAATGATTTCAGATTGGTTTTCAGCGGAAAGGGTCATCATGGAGTCTCTTTCATAACAAAAAAAAGGACCGATCAGCCACAAGGGTGCGCAATTTGTACCCATCGGAATACCCACAACTTGTCTAAATAACTCAGTACTAAATCTTATTTAAATATTGTCAAGTAGAAAGGTGAGAGCTTCACACACTTTCTCGCATGACCATAAAGTATAATTTTTAAGCTCTCCAGAAGTAAAAAAGGATTTTCTTAAATTACATGTAAGATAGAGGGAGTCTTCCCTATGAAATGTCCATTCAATTAAATCATTGCGTTTTTCTTTCATAAGATTGTGAGGAAGTGTAGTATGAAGGGTGGAAAAAGTATAAGTAGACAGACTTGAAGCACGAAAAAGTCTGGATTTCAATTTATTTTAAACTTCATTAGAATTTTTATAGACCGAATGCCATATAGTATAATAGAAGTGAATGCAATGATCAGGAATCGATACAATTAACCCACAGCTCTCACCAGAGGCACCAAAGGGAAAGGGAAAGAAACACAAACACTAAACAACCAGACCCCAAGGGAAACACCAATAGCGGAAAGCCAAAGGGACAGACACTTTCCCACAAAATGGCCAAGGCGATCTGTGTCAGAATACATGAGCAAATTCTTGACGATACGTGAACCGTCGGAAGAATATGGTTTATTTCGAACAACTGGACCAAAATGACTAAACGGATAACTCACCGGAAACATCACAGACAGAATATAGGAGAACCAAAACCACAACCAAAGTAACGGCGTTCTTCTTCATCTTATCACGTGATCTTACGCGGTCTTTCTTGTCAAGTAGCTGGAGTAGTCCGGATAATGATCATTCGCCGATAGTCATTTTATACAGGAGCCAGGGCACAGCATTTCATAAAATTTAAAGGTGCACCCAGCGAAGACTCAGATCCGCCTGCGCATGCGCGCAGGCTGATCAGAGTCTTCGCTGTGCGCTCTAAGGATAGCTAAGGGCCCAATGCTCCTTCATGCAACAAGAGAAGTCTCTGGTCAGACTTGACGGATGCGCAGGCTGATCTGATTCTTCGCCGGGAACAAATGAAAATTGTAGGAACTGCTGTGAACCGGCTCATGTATCAGACAACTCACGAGAAACCTGTCAACGGGGAACATTCTAGAACTTCTTTCCGTAAATGGCCCTAACCGGGCATACGTCTATACAAACATACAACAACATAAGTTGGGATTGATTCCAACCAGGAAAAACACAAAGCGGCATACTCAGCTTAACGAGGTTGCTAGTGTCTTTTAATATATCGCACTCTTCTTTCCCAGGACTGATCATAAAATTTTAATCCGCTGATCAGACATCCAGAATGCGCAGGCACAGGCTGAACAGCATTTTTGTTATTCGTAAATGGCAAAACTAGGATTTTTCACAATATTGCTCATATCTGAGCTCCGCCAAGCAAATTTGTGTCTTCGAGCATTCCGGCATGACAAATTTTAACTGGGCATGCCCAGCCATTCAGAGGAGTCAGGGATATGGCTTTCTGTCTGAAGGTTTCTCTTGATTCACTGCGTGTATGAGCGAGCAGCGAAGGTTCTGGCGAGACTGCGCGGATGCGCAGGTTCACTTGAACCTTCGCTGCTCACATAGGCGATAAGTACCAAAATCGCTTAACGGGGTCCATCTATGAACTAATGCACAGATAAAAGCACGGCTGGTTGCATGTAACCAACAAATTGTGTACTAGACCTAAAGACTGAACGGGTATTTTCCTGTTACGCTGTGTGGAAGGGCCAGTATCAACAGACTCGACTGACTTGCGAATAAGCTGGTCAGACTGCATGACTTTGCAAACTAATATGTTACTTTGTTTTGCATAAGCAATCTGCACCATCTGTAACTTAGTCGCATAAGCACTCTGCATCATCTGTTACTTTGTCGCATATGCACTATGCATCATCTGTTACTTTGTCGCATAAGCACTGTGCATCATCTCGATTATCGTGGATGGCATCAGGCAAAACAACAGCTTGTTTTAGAAGTGCACCTGCAGGATATATCAATCTATTTGAAATAATGCTGTCGTATGTCATGTCATCAAGTGAGTAATATGCATTTAAATTAAATGATTTAGCAGATTAAATGGATACTACTGGGAAGTTAGAAAACAGTGGAGATGCAGCTCAGACACCACAAATTGTGGCGTCTCATCAGCCTCTACTACTTTTGCTTGAAATTCAGGAAAATGTGTGAGACCAAGTAAAGGTCCATTTGTCTAGCGTATACATAGAGGATCTTACATGAGCGTTCATGTATAATTGAATTAATTAAACGAGTTATGGTAGAGGGGTAAAATACGAGGCTTTGCCAGCATTTTATGCCTTTTACTGGACGAGTTTAATAGATTCAATAATACATAAACACGAATGCAAGATTCTATATATCATACGACATATAAAATGCATTTAATTCACGATTTTTGTACAAAAAAAAAAAACAAATATTCCGTCATTAGTAAACGTTAAGGACGCTGCATATGTAACGTTATGGGGCGTATCACAGTTGACCATCGTGCAGTATCTGAAATCGGAAGCTGCTGATACTGTACGTTCAAGCAATTATCGTTATCTGCTTTATGTGACAATTATGTAAAACGCTAAAAATCAATACATTTCGATATTAACACCCCGAAAGGACACATGCTCGGGAAGTTAAGGGTCATCCCTTTTCAAATCTGTTTCGATTTGGAATCATAGGGTACCCTGTTCTGCACAGTAAAATGATTCTGGTGCTGCACCATTGATTTTTTATTTCATTCTCGCTCGCAGCGACCATTATTTTCTTCTTTCACATTTTGTCTGTCTTATGGCCAGTTTACACTTATTTTAAATAAGTGTAGACATAGACAATCATTAACCAACACATCTCAGTACCCATTTTCTAGTTCTGTCTGCCTCCCTTTTAAAAATGACTGCTTTATTCAGGGCCTATCATACTAACGACTGTACGATTAGCAGCATCTGTACGCAATCATTAGCTGCAAAAGTCGAAAAAAACCTGTACGCTTAGCTGCAGCATTTAAAAAGTAAACGCGTGAATGGTATTGACTACATGCTATATAAACGTTGTGGTCCATCGCTATGTGTGAGAAATTTGGACCATCATCGTTCTGACAAGACCAAAAAAATTGGTAAAGACAGAGGTTCTGATAGATTCAACGTTTCTGCGATGATTGAAATAGTTCTAAAATCACCTGTCTATTGTAGCGGCTGTCTAACCAACATGAAAACACGCCAACATCATCATCCAAAAAAGGAAAGTTTACAATCTCAAAATCAAAACCATCGCGTTAATATAAATTCTACATAAAAACAAACCCATTTACAATAGATAAATGTAAATCCAAAGACGGGGCCTCGGTATCATAAGAATTTGCTTTATTTAACTGAAGTTCTGGGGGGGGGGGGTAAATTTGACTGATTGAACCATCGAAATAGGTATTATCAATATTTAATAAACCATCCAAATATCTAGAAGCGGAGCTAAAAGCTTCAATGATTTCAGACTGGTTATCAGTAGAAAGGGACACCATGAAGTCTCTCTCATAACAAAACAAAAACAGATCAGCCACAAGTTGTGCGCAATTAGTACTTATCGGAATACCCACAAGTTGTCTAAATAACTTAGTACCAAATCTTATTTAAATATTGTCAAGTAGAAAGGTGAGAGCTTCACACACCTTCTGACATGACCATAAAGTATAGTGTTTATGCTCTTCAGAAGTGAAAAACACATTTCTTACATTACATGCAAGATACAGGGAACTTTGATCATACTTGAGGGTCACTGATGAGGCCTAAATGGCCGAAACTAGCTAGTCTGGCCCAGAAAACATGTACACTCCATATTTTCCCGTTCTGTGGTGTAGTCCTTGCTTCAAAAGGATAACCCTTTCGAGAACATATTTAACGTCACTAAAGCTGTCGTCTTGGAATGTGTTTCGGCCGTAAAAAGTCTCCCTGTCCTACATCATAGTGTAGTTTATATTTTCTTGTCCTTTGGAATCATTGATTCCATTGTTGAACTTTGAAAATATTTGAGGTCCACTGATGGGGCTTAAATGGCCGAAACTAGTTAGTCTGGCCCAGAAAACATGTGATCTAGTCCTTGCTTCCAAAGGATAACCCTTTCTAGAACATATTTAACGTCACTACAGCTGTTGTCTGGGAATGTGTGTCGTGCGTAAAAAGTCTCCCTGCCCTACATCATAGTGTAGTTTATATTTTCTTGTCCTCTGGGATCATTGAGTCCATTGTGGAACTTTGAAAATATTTGAGGGCAACTGATGAGGCCTAAATGGCCGAAACTAGCTAGTCAGTCCCAGATAACATGCACACTCCATATTTTCCCGTTCTGTAGTGTAGTCGCTTCCAAAGGATAACCCTTTCTAGAGCATATTTAACGTCACTTCAGCTGTTGTCTGGGAATGTGTGGCGGCCGTAAAAAGTCTCCCTGTCCTACATCATAGTGTAGTTTATATTTTCTTGTCCTTTAAGATCATTGATTCCATTGTGGAACTTTGAAAATATTTGAGGGTCACGGATGAGGCCTAAATGGCCGAAACTAGCTAGACTGACCCAGAAAACATGTACACTCCATATTTGCCCGTTCTGTGGTGTAGTCCTTGCTTCCAAAGGATAACCCTTTCTAGAACATATTCCCTATGAAATGTCTTTTATAAGATTATGAGAGGGTGTAGTGTAAAGGGTTGAAAAATCATAAGTAGACAGACTTGAAGCACGATTACGCCTGGATTTCAATTTATTTAAAACTTCATTAGTTTTTTTATAGACCAAAACAGATTTCATCCTGATCTTTCTAATACTTTGTTTGCAATATTTTACCAAATGCTTTTTGATGGCAGTAAAACATGAAGTTAATAATTTGGTTGTGGTACAAGAACTTGAATTTGCAATAAACCGTGCTTTGTATGGTTTTTATGAAGTCTAGGTAACCAATATAACGTTGGAAGCTTGTCTTGGCCTTCTGTAACACAGACAGCATTCTTGGTGGCTGAATGACAAATATGGTCATAAACTAAAGCCCTGACTACGGCTAAAGGCTGGAGTTCATAGGCCTTAGTACCACCAAGTTCTTGCTGAAGAGTGTTAACATAGTGAAGCCGTAAAACAACGACCACATAGTTAGCGGCCTTATCAGCTGGAGCCAAAACACACTTCCTATGAAATTCTTGAATACCTAGTTTAATGTGACGTAAAGACTTAGAAAAACAAGCATTGAGTGGCGTCCATGATTCAATAATATTATGGACAGTCACTTCAGTCTGGTATTGTTTCTTTTAAAAGCACGCAATTTACTTTTAAAATTACCATTTTTTTTCTGGTGCCGTGCGATCTAGTTTTCGCTTTCGACAGTCCAGAAGCGTGAAAATATTAAAGTCGGGCATTTTCGATATATTACCCTCATGATAAATGTTGTCATTAAAGCCTAATGGAAAAGGTGTCTGTAATAATTTAATCCATTTTAATTCCATTTCATGCCGTTTAATAATTCTAAATCTAGCTGTAGAATTTACATCATATTTTTTTCCACTGGCTGTATAGAAATATCTTTAATAGAATGACCTGTGCGTCTGAAATGACGGTACAAGAAAGTGTCAGATTTTTAAGGCTTACTCATTCTACGATCGTGTTCGTTAAAACGTGTTTTAGCATGCGATAAGTTTCCCCGACATACTGCATTTTACAATTTGCAGCATGTCATGTTATCACATATATCAAATCCGTAGACTTACATGTCAAATCGGACATGTTAACTACAAAAACACGTCTACTGTTTACAGAAGAAGAAACGGTAGACGCAGTGCATAAATGTGAGCAGCACCTACACCTCTTAGCATTGCACTTGGAAATACTAGGATACATTCCACTTCTTTTGAACGGATTGGTCTGTTTCCTAAGAATCGGAGATTTGATAGGAGATAATCTAACTCTCAAATAAATTGATACTACCAGCTCCACTTAAATTAACGGCGGCGGCAGAAAACAAATTTATTGGCCTCACAAATACCGACGGCAACATAGCACTAAGATTATTAATAGAATTGGGAATCCGTACAGAAGAAGCAGAATGAAACCTAAAGGGAGATATAGTAAGTTTAAATTTATTTGTGATACTCATTTTAGTTTAAAGGGGGCGATACCGTCCAAACTAAAGCGATATTCATACCAGTCATCAAGTTAAACAGTAAACAGAAGAACTAGAAATCCTTCAAAAAGAAGGCGCTTCAAAGAGAAAGCGAGTATAACAAAAGCCCACAAAACAGCCATGTCTATTAAAGCCCATATATATCAAAGAAACAATATTTATTCAACGAGATACGAACATCGGTCCCATCAAGACCTTCAACAGGTATCAAAAGGATGTCAAATTAAGGAACAATGAAAAGCAATTGTAAAAGCAATCCCTGAGGATTGGAAAAATAAGAGCATTAAATGCATGTACGGGGAGACCTTTTACAGCCACCACACGGCACAAACAAAACAGCTCTGATATGCAAAATAGAACAATAACAAAAATGAACGCGACAGAAGAACCGCCTTGGAACGGTCAGCGGAAACGAATTCCACTGGGGTGGGGGTGGGGGGGGGGGCTTAAATCGATTTTACGTGGTCACAATCCTCGCCCTTATTTCAGTAGCGATTGAGACAAATAATTTGTTCAGTCAGCATGAAGGCCTCCTAACTCATCAGTGCAACATCTCCGTGAACACAAAAATCAAACAACCACAGAGATGAAACAATGGTGAGGACTCGACAGCAAGAAACAACAGAAATGCTGGAGCAAAAGAAAACCAACAGTTTGACTCCAATGGGCCCGACCAGAGACAGAGCATCAGGTACCAACCAGTCATAAGCCTTTACGTTGGAACCGTCATAGAATCTGAGGCCTGACCCACCGACGTGCAATTAAAGAGGGAAGCAAAGTTGTCAACCGTGATTGGGTTAACTACCACGCATGTAGTCTGTCGTATAACATTTACATTGTACCCAATATGTTTTATATCGAAAAATGATTTCACGGAATTGGGTGCTGAAGTAATTGCGGTTATAATTTTTTCTAAATTTATATACTAAGTCACCATAAAATTCGGGTTCCGATAGACCATAAGTCCAGTATTGAATTTTGAAATTAAATCAGAATGACGTCTGTAACATTTTCAAAAGGCTTTAAAGTCGCCATACAGTCTGAGCTATTTCGATTAAAACATGACCAGGTCGATGGGCTATTTTTAGAAACCCATCCTGGCAAAATAGAGCCATTAAAGAAAGAGGCAAAAGTGTTTCATTGTCATAATATTACAAACACTACGTCAATACTCGGTCCTACAAACTGCCGGAGCTTATCAGTGAAGGGTCAAATACCCAAATGGAAACTTACAAATAGCACATCCATCCATCCAGCCATCCATCCATACATACATACAAAACACACGCACTCATTCATAGATGATACCATGCATTCTAACACGCGTTCACATGGATCAATCCAAACACAGATCCAAGCATACGCCCATGCATGCTCGAACACTAACATATATGCACAAAAACACACATACACACTCACATACACTCACATATTCAAGCGTACACACATATATAAACATGCACGCACATACATACATGTACACACACAAGCACTCACACACACACACACACACACACACACACACACACTTCAAACCCTAATAGAATATCAAAAGCTTAAAACGACATACCCGGTCTTCCCTCTCCGCTAGCCTCACAGACAATATCTTCTAATGGACAAAGCCTATGTTTAATATGGCTACGGGACATACCGATTGGTTGCTATTAATAAACGACCTATCATACTTGCGCTGTTGACAGCCTCGTCTTGAAAACGGCCAAGAAAATATAAACTTTGTGGTAAATAACTATTCGAAAACGAATCTACAAGGAGAAAACGCTATCAGTTACAGGGAATATGGGACGGTTTTCCAGGTAGGTTGGAATGGTTTCTAATATTATTTCGCGCTTGCGGAAGAGATGCGGGCATCGAAAACGACACCCATGTTATAAGTGAAATAAGCTTACTCGACCTTTCCCCCAACGCTATCCATTCTGCAAATGGCTTCTGTTGAATGTGAAAATATCTCTTTACCTATAGATGGAAAGGCAGTGGAAAGGTGTTGGAAAATTATGCGAATGAAATAAGAAGCAAGAAAACGCATAAGTTTACATTTTTATTGAACCGCAAGGCATGCATAAGTACATTAAAAGAATACAAGAGAACGTGACAGTGTATACGTGTTAGATGAGGCAATGCTGTTTTTTTTTTTTTTTTTTCATACTTAAAATCCAGGTGTAACATTTACATCGCCGTTGTCTAATAATAGATTTCTGACCTTTTACGATCGCAATGGAATTACAGCTGACATTTCAACATCGGGAATGTATATGTTGTATATATACGACACATCTTTGTCATTTGTGCGCTGGAATCCTTTAAAAGAACGTGTAGATAGTAGGCGTCCGTGTCCATTTTATATATCCTCCATACATTCCATCCGAAGCACATCTTTTAAGATATTCGTAAAAAGAAAACAAAATCTCCCTAGATATGTGTTATCTGGATTTCCCAAGAACCAGAAAAGTCAGAAGTCTCAAACTTGGCATGAGCATACACTCATGATGATTTGCATCGTGTAAGATTTTAGCTTATTTGTTTGTTTGTCTGTCTGTCCTTACATCCGTCAA
Source organism: Lucinisca nassula (assembly GCA_963580285.1). Lineage (NCBI taxonomy): Eukaryota > Metazoa > Mollusca > Bivalvia > Lucinida > Lucinidae > Lucinisca > Lucinisca nassula. The sequence goes on from OY757018.1 coordinate 154,539,622, forward strand.
AATTTTCTCAGGAATCATAAAGCTAAACGCTTTAAACTTGAGTATACAGGCATCACAAGGAGCTTTCTTGGCTTATTTATTCTTCTGTCAGTTCCTGCTTTCCTTTCTCTTCGTGTTGGATTATTTTAAGAACTGGGCTCAAAGGCTCTATATTAGCAGAGTATTCATAATGAATTGTATCGTGTAAGAGACAATGAAATCTTAGCTTATTGTTTAAGTATCCCTACTCTATCCCGACTGTACATCCACTGTATCCCCACTGTATCCTGACTGTATCCCCACTGTATCCTGACTGTATCCCTACTGTATCTTCACTGTATCCTCACGATATCTCAACTGTATCCTGACTGTATCGTATCTGCTTATTGAAAGCTCAAAGACGTAACAATTGGACGAGTTAATATCTAATATCAGAAATCTTTCCCTCTTACCTGGAAACCATCCCAACCTACCTGTATAACCGCCCCATCCTACCTGTAACTGAAAGCGTTTTCTCCTTATAGATTCGTTTTCCGATAGTTATTTACCACAAAGTCTATATTTTCATTGCCGTTTTCAAGACGAGGCTGTTCACAGCGCAAGTATGATATGTCGTTTATTAATAGCAACCAATCGGTATGTGCCGAAGCCATATTATTAAACATAGGCTTTATCCATTAGAAGTTATTGTCTGTGAGGATAGCGGAGAGGGAAGACCGGGTATGTCGTTTTAAACTTTTGATATTCTATTTTGGGTTTGAAGTGTGTGTGTGTGTGTGTGTGTGTGTGTGTGTGTGTGTGTGTGTGTGTGTGTGTGTGTGTGTGTGTGTGTGTGTGTGTGTGTGTGTGTGTGTGTGTGTGTGAGTGTACATGTATGTATGTGCGTGCATCTGTATATATGTGTGTATGCTAGTTATTGTGCGTGTATGTGAGTGTGTATGTGTGTTTTCGTGCATAAATGCTAGTGTTCGAGCATGCATGGGCGTATGCTTGGATCTGTGTTTGGATTGATACGACGTGCACGTGTATGGTATCATCTATGAATGAGTGCGTGTGTTTTGTATGTATGTATGGATGGATGGCTGGATGGATGGATGTGCTATTTGTAAGTGTCCATTTGTGTATTTAGCCGTTCACTGATAAGCTCCGGCAGTTTCTAGTACCGAGTATTGATGTAGTGTTTGTAATATTATGACAATGAAACACTTTTGCCTCTTTCTTTGTTGGAGATATGGTAATGTGATCATGTGCTCTATTTTGCCAGGATGGGTTTCTAAAAATAGCCCATCGAAATGGTCATGTTTTAATTAAAATAGCTCAGAGTGTATGGCGACTATTAAGGGATTAATTTTGACACTACAATAAGGCATTGAAAATGGTCGGGCCTTAAATAAACACATTCAAGACATCGTGGTGACTTTAAGGGATTAATTTTTGACATTACAATAAGGTATTAAAAATGCTCGAGCCTTAAATAAACCCATACAAGACATCGTGACGACTCGAAAGGGATTAATATGTAACATTACAACAAGGCATTGAAAACTTGCGTGTTGTTAAAACGGTAGAAAGCCTGTCCAAACTAGTTATTGCTTGCTCGCCAAACGTGTGTTCTGTAGTCATCACGATGACGCCCGTACAATAAACATTTTTAACGCCTACTTTATATGTGGGATTTGACAATAGTGTTTCTTATTGTGTGTATACGAGGGAAAGCATAAGAAATTTTCAGAATATTCAAAGTGACACGCTTATCATAATGGGGTCAAGTTGTAGCTCACAGACTGGAGAATATAAGAATCTGTTATGGGTTCTGTTGTAGATGAGCGTTTCCAAACCGAGGGATGACCGTGCTGAGCGGAACCGAGGCATCGCCGAGGTTCCGCTCAGCACGGTCATCCCGAGGGTTGGAAACGCCCATCTACAACAGAACCCCATATTGGAGTCTTTTTCTTGCACAACGCCTCCGGTTAGTTTTGACAGCTCGCACATGTATATTGTTTACAAAATAAAAGTAGTGCGGAAGTAGTTCCGGCAGTTGAATAGAATTGAAGCGCATTTATGTTAGTTGCCTGGGTCGGAACACCAGGGTCAGAACATAAATTTCTATCCCAGGGTAAAATCACGGATTTCCTTGTCTGGTGTACAAGAATAAGGGGTCCAATTACAGTCGTATCTGACACTTGGTATGTTCATTAAATTACTGTCAATTGGTTTATTGTCAAATGGGACTTTCTGATGAGAACTCAATAGATATATAACTAAACGTAGCTATAAGTTTCATACATTTTAACAAAATTTAATCCTTTATTAGTTATGTAAACATTGGCCAGCTCTGTTATGCGCTAACAATATTGGTGCCCCCTTGAAACTTAAAGGGTTAATAATTTTTTGTTCTTGGACAAAAAAATTGTCAAATGAGCTTTTCTAATGTGAATCCTAGAAATATATTGAGAATGAAAAAGCTTTAATTTGTTCAAAAGTAAACATTGACCAGCTCATTTAACAATATTGCCATTCCCCATCAAAAACCGGATAGGAAAACGATTTTTCTGAAATTAACATGTCGCTAACATTCCTATAAAGTCGCAAGATCAGACATTTAATCCCTTTCAGAAGTATTTCTTTTGTGACCACCGAATTCAACTTTTAATCCGAGGTCATATCATCGACCTTACAAAAACAACCTTTCAGTGATTATTTAACTTTTAATCCGAGGTCAAATCATCGACCTTACAATAACAACCTTTAAGTCAACTTTTCCAATATGGCCGCTGTGCCGTGACGTCATCCCCGCGCATGCGCAGTCCATGACGCCAAAGCGCCGCCAATACTACTCATCTAACAATGATGACTGATAAATAATCTAAGTAAAGTAAGTAAATACCGCAAGACTGCTTATTTCGCTCATTCCTCGACAAAAATGGGATAAGTTGTGTAAGAAAACGACATAGAAGGCATGAATAGCGCTTTTAGATGAATTTCATACCCGGAGTATGAAGTATAAGCCGTAAAATACCTTGAAAAGTACTCTTTGAACTCTACAAATGCTGTATTTAAAATGGCTGTATGTTAATATTTTGAAACTGGCGGTTGTCACGTCATAGCCAGGTCAAGGCTAAGGTTATGACGTACGATACGATCGATCAATTACCGTAAGTGTCCTAATAAATTATTAAATAAAAAGAAAATCTACATTTTCTCGGTGGATACAAAAAGTATTTCATCTCGTGTGTTTAAAACAACCGAATTTTCACTCTTGCTTCGTTTTCAACAGACCCGATGAAATAATTTTGGTTTTTTAGTATCGTCCTCAAAAAAGTAAATATCCTCTATATATACTATAAAAAGTAGAAGTAAAACAAAGATCAGGAATTGATACAATCAACTTACTCCACCCATAAAAGACACCAAAGGGAAAGAAATACAAACATTAAGCGACATGACCATAATGGAAACCTAAACAAAGGAAGGCCATAAGGACAGTTACTTTCCCACAAAATGGCCATATGGCCATCCAAAATAAAAAGACAAAAGTGATACACACAGTAAGTAACAAACAACAACACAAATAAATCGCCACAGAAGGGCCGCCTTGGAACGGTCAGTGGAAGATTTCCACTGGGGGGCTTAAATCGATTTTACGTGGCCACAATCCTCGCCCTTACTTCCGTCGCGATTTAGACAAATAATTTGTTCAGTCCGCATGAAGACCTCCTAACTCATCAGTCGTCTGGGTTACCTAAAATATTCAAGTATTTTCCTAAGTTAAGTAACGACTTAACCGGAAGAATTTCTTTGAAGTTCACTTTATACGACAGTTAAGTAAATACTTAGTTTAAGTAGGTCCTTAAAATTTAAGCACGCATTGTAATCCTTGGCCCTGGAATGATAAATATGTTAACATGTTTGGTTGCAATACGGAAGATAAACTACCTAACCTTCCGTTTAAGAACTTGGCATCTCACATGCGGCCCGATGAATGGAGGATATTTACTTCTTTGAGGTGGATATCAAAAAATACTTCATTGTGTGTGTTGAAAACATCCAGTGAAAATGAAATGTTTCATTTCCAGTGAAAATGAAATGAAATGAGTGAAATATCGAATGTTTTCACTACACGAGATAAAATACTTAAGGCATCCGCCGAAAAATGTTAATTTTCCTTTTATCATATATGGACATGAGCAGATACTGCAAGATGTCCTACTATAGACGTACAAGCGTAGTCATAACAACGTAACTTCACTAACCTAGGAAAGCATTGTTTTCAAGGTCAATCGCGTGAAATCTCGAGGAGACTTGGCGAGCATATCTATAAATCGGGCTGAATTATGGATATCCATATTTCGAATTATGGATGGGCATAATTCACCGCAAAAGCCTTTGGTTTCAGTCATTATTTATTGTATTTATTTGCCAAGACGAATTATGGATTTATCCATAAATCGAATTATGGGTATCAATAAAAGGTCCGAATTATGGATATCCATAATTCGAATAAATGACATTCATAATTCGAATTATGGATACCCATAAATCGAACTCAATTATGGATATCCATTAATCGAATAATGGATACACATTATTCGATTTATGGATATCCATAATTCGAAGTATGGATATCCATAATTCAGCCCGATTTTTAGATATCTATAATTCTACTTTTGGATACCCATAAATCGAATTATGGATATCCATAAATCATCGACATAATGGATATCCATATTTTGATTTATTGATATTCATAATTGGAATAAGTGATATCCATAATTCGAATTATGGATATCCATAAATCGCCCAGAATTAATAATACCCGTAAATCGAATTATGGATATCTATAATTCGAATTATGGATATCCATTATTCGGCTGATTTATGGATATCCATTATTCGATTCATGGATATCTTAAATTCAAATTATGGATATCCATAAATCAGTCGAATTATGGATATCCATAATTCGAATTATAGATATCCATAATTCACCGCAAAAGCCTTTTGTTTCAGTCATTATTAATTGTATTTATTAGCAACGACGAATTATGGATATCTATAAATCGAAATGGATATCCATTAATGGTCCGAATTATGGATATCCATAATTCGAATTAATGATATCCATAATTCGATTTATGGATATCATAATTCAGATTGATTTATGGATATCCATAATCCATAATTCGATTAATGGATATCCATGAACAATTATTGATATCCATAAATAATTATGGCTATCCATAATTAGAATTATGGATATCCATCAATAATTATGGACATCTATAAATACGGTATAAGCAGGGACACCGTTCTGAGGCGACTTCGTCACTGTGTTCCGCTCATGTGACCGAGACGACCTCATGTTAGAAGTATACTCAAGCGACGCTATTCCAGTGCCCGTTTGAACTGGGCACGACCACAGCGTTATCATTACGCAAACACGCCTATACAATTACATTGCCACCTTTATCGCCGAAAAATGAAAATTTAAAGACGAAAAACTGTGATATTTTTCTTATTTCTGCTCAAAATATAGATTGTGGGCACTCGTTAGAACCGCCTCATCCAGGCGGTTCTTACGAGTACCCACAATCTATATTTTAGAGCAGAAATAAGAAAAATAAGGTATACCCCCGGAAACCCCAGTTTTACTATATAAAAGTGGGGTTCAAGGGGGTCAAAATTATATAGGCGTGTTTTCGTGATGTTTCAAAACAAGTTTAACCATTTTATAGCCAATTGAATGAGGTAAAAACTGGTACCAAACATTTTATACGAGTACATGGATTACTGAATAAAAAAGCTAAATCCCTATGCGCAGTTTCTCTTGCGTTCGCGTATATTTAAAAGTGGGACTCAAGGGGTCAAATTATATAGGCGTGTTTTCCTTATGTAAGGACCTTTTTCTCGTGTATCGGTTCATTTGGTACGTGTAGAAACGCCCAAGATTCTGTAGAAACAGTTAATTAAATTTTCTATAAAAATGTAATCCTTTGGAAGCAATGACTACAGTACAGAAAGGAAATCCTCCTGGGACATACTAGTGGGACAGACTAGCTAGTTTCGGCCAGTTAGGCCTCATCATTGACCCTCCAATATTATCAAAATTCCGCAGTGGAAGCAATGTTCCCAAGGACTCGGAAATGTAACCCATAATACATGTAAGATGGAGAGCCATACATACGCTTAACACCAGCTGTAAAGAAGTTAAATGTTTTATGAAAAGGTGGAAAATAAACATATGGAGATTTAAGGGGAATGGATGCACATTAAGGGGAAGCAACTCCTGCAAAAGTAGTTTTGTCTACCATGTCAATAGGGGCCAAATCTTAAAGGGAAGAATTTGCTCATGAGGAGCAAATTCTTTCCTTTAAGATTAGACCACTTTTTCAGCAGGACAGGGCTTATAAAAAGCGAACAGGAAGTCCCAAAAGTTGTCGCCCTTTGAAAAATGAAGGAAAATTCTGCCAGTTGTTCCTATTCCCCTTAAACAAACCTGGTTAAGACTGCGTAAATGATACGTAGGAGAGACCGTACAAAAATTTAACAAGTGCAGGGAGAAGCAAAGCACTCAGCATCGTGAAATCGACGTTCTTCGTACTTAGTTATACAACACTTGCAGCTATAGTTAACCATGGTTAACGAACTTGCCTAAGCCCCGCCTACCCCACTTAGTCTTCAAAAAGCAAGTTAATGAAAATAAACACTAGACAACTTCAAAGGAAAAACAGTAGACCATGATACTAGTTTGATGTAAAAGTCATGCTGATATGTTGCGTTTGTAAAAAAAAATCTTATCGGCCGGTTCAAGGATTTTTTCTTATCTTTAAAATGAATATTGAAATGGAAGCGTGACATTGAGAATGGCTGTGTTAATTAATAAATATCGCATTGTGCTGAACAAACTAGTTCGAATCTGTTTATTATAGCAACCAAGGCATTCACGGTAATTATCAGAATGCATTCACGGTAATTGCCCGTGAAAAAGACACTGGTGCCAACATAAAAACGAAGTAGAGGCTATGATCAGGAATCGGTACAATTGACTTACACCTTTCATCCAAAGAAGCACAAACATAAAATTATGGTGCCATTATTAACCCTTGTGCTGCTGAGTTCGGATATGTCTTATCTTTCGAACAATGTAGATCCAGATCAGATGGCTTCGGAAGAAGCCATCTGATCAGGATCTACATTGTTTGTCACTAAGATTGTGATTTTTTTTTTCAATAATTTGCATCAAGTGATCTGATTGGTTGATAATAGATAGTGGGTGTGGCAGATTAAAATATTCAGCAGGACAAGGGTTAAAACATTACAAGCAGAATATCAAAAGGACACTTTCTTTCCTAAAATGGCCAAACGAGTGTTGAAACATAAAAGGTAATACCAGAATATACATGCAATGGCTAACAATGGCAATAATAAACGACAGCAGAAGGACCGCGTTGGAACGGTCAGCAACACTTGGGAAGAACAATTGTAGAGCGACTAAATAAATAATAATAATAATAATAATAATAATAAGGCAGTCTGAGGGACAGCTATACCCGACGCCACAGAATGACAATCAGAGTGGTGGGATCTTTGGCGTCTGGCCGACCGACTTTGGATCACGGGGTCCTGGGTTCAAATCCTATTGACAACAAAATTCTTAGTGGAGTTAAACAGCGCTTCTTTGCACTGAGCATTTCATAATCACCCTTAAATCACCCTACCATGACTGAAATACTGTAAAAAGGACATGAAACACCAAGCCATCCGTCCATCTATCCATACCTCTGGTTATTGAGAGGAAAAGTCAGTTTAATCTTTCCACTGTTACAGACGTTTCATGTTTTGCAGCAGACAAATGACCTTTACTTTAAGTAAATCGATTTTACGTGGCCACAATTCTCATACAGGCCCAGCCAAATCATTTATTCAGTTCGCATGAAGGCTTTCTAACTCACCAGTGCTACATCTCCGCGAAAATAAAAAATCAAACGACTACATAGATGATTAAAACCAACCCCTCCCCGTCCCCAGTGAAATACGTTTTAGTGGCCGTTCCAAGGTGGTTCTTCCGTCGTGGTTAATTATTTGTTATAGTTTGTCTTTGCATGTATATTGGTTATATATCTTTTTATTTTGGATAGCCGTTTGGCTATTTTGTGGGACAGCAACTGTCCTAGTAAGACTCCGATGGGCCCGACCAGAGACAGAGCATCAGGTACCAACCGACATTTCTTAAAAATTTAAGTAAGCCTCTACGCTGGAGCCGTGATTGGATTAACTGCCATGCATGCAGTCTGTCGGTTTTTTACATTTATGTTGTTCCCAATCTTTTTATATCGAAGGATGATTTTACGAAATTGGGTACTGAAATCATTGCCAGCATATATTTTTCTGAATGTATATACTAAGTCACCATTCCATCCGGGTTCCGATAGGCCTTGTTGCAGAAGAGATTTAAGTCCAACATTGAATTTTGAAACTACATCAGAATGACGTCTTTTAAACTTAGAAAAGGCATTTCGTAGTTTATGATAACCCTGATCAAGAAGTTTAGCCGAAAACGTTAAACTACGTCTCAAGGTTGCAGGTAAAACGGTAACTATAAATTTAAATTACGCACATTTAAAAGAAATAATACTAGGCTGAAGTGACTGTCCAATATATTGTTGAATCACGGATGCTTGCATTCTTAAGTCCATTACCCATTTCTTTACTACGTATGCTAGACACCGGGGCGAATAAATTCGACGATAGTTCCTTACAGATATATGACGCAGCTCCCTTAACAAGGGGTTATACTCAACATGCTCTTCGTTCTTACATCGAATCTTAAAATAACTCCAAAACGTTACTACATCAAAATATCTTTCCTAAATAAAGGTATGCATTTTAAAGATTTACCTAGTAACAGTTCGGGAGAGTTCGGTGATTTCATCAATTTCTAACTCATTTTTAAAATACAGAAACAACCTTAATTTGTTATCAGTACTACAAACTTTTTTATTATTTATTAGTTTCCATAAACTTGATTCAGATCTTGATATTGATTCTAACACTCCTGATACCTGAGATTGTAAAGACAGTGTATTGCTATCCAGCAGCTGACCATATAATTACTGAGAATTTAAAACTAATTCCTGATTCTAGGATTCGAAATGTAACTTCTAAATCACCGAAATACCGATTTCTTTCTAATATTGTTTCAATAAGCGTATGGACGAAATTGCTGCTGCATTGAATGAGTTCGGTAATCGATGGTGTAACAATCTTTAGTAAAAAGCCCTTAAAAGAATAGAAATTTAGCATTTTGAAACTACATGTAGTTAACAGACGCATTTCTTTCTTTTCTAAAAAGAACTAATTTATTACCTTCTAAACTTAACACGTCCTTACGTAATCTTAAATGAGATATTCAAGAATTTCATAGGAAGTATGTTTTGTGTCAGGCAGACAAGTACGCAACAGTGTCATCGTCGTTTGACGGCTCCATGCATAGTAAATTTTCCTTTCTTGGGTGGTGATGTTCCCCGTGCAGCAGTTTTATTTGCCAGAGTACCTAGTCATGTAACTGACTTCAACACTCGCAATAAATTGTTTACTGCTAAACTTATTCTTCTGCCGCGGTTTATTTTTGTTATGATTTGTCTTTTGAGTGTGTGTATCGCTTATATTATTTTGTTTTGGATAGCCAATTGGCCATTTTGTGGGAAAGTAACTGTACTTTGGGCTTTCCGCTATTGATGCTTCCATTAGGGTCAAGTTATTTCATGCCATTGTTTCTTTTACTTTAGTGCCACTGATGGGAGCTGTGGGTTGATTGAATCGATTCCTGATTATTGCCTTCACTTCTATTTTTATTAATCAGGGTTATCGGTATCATAAACTATTAAAACAGAAGGTCTATTTTAGGTCTTCTGATTTTAACATTTTTATAAATGATATATTGTATTTCTTAAATATTGTACCCTTTATAAATATGCAGATGACAATACTGTATCTTATACTCATAAGTAATTTACCTTTTTAAAACAGATTTTAGGAAATGAAAGTGTAGTCTTAATGCAGTGGTTTACAGATAATTTTATGAAGGCAAACCCAGGAAAAATCCAAACAATCTGTGTAGGTCAAAAAGCTTACGATGCAATGAAGTGCTTTCAGCTGTATGATACAACTATCAAATGTGAGGGTAACGTTACTCTCCTGGGGGTTGGCATTGACTGTCTTAAATTTTAATGACCAGATATCCGAAATATGTTAAAAAAAATAAAGCTTCTAAACAACTTTCTGTGCTGAAGCGTTGAAGTACATTTTTAACCAAAATGGTAAACTATCGGAACCCGAATTTTATGGTGACTTAGTATATAAATTCAGAAAAATATATAACCGCAATGACTTTAGCACCCAATTTTGTAAAATCATTCTTCGATATAAAAAGATTGGGTAAAACATGGATATTATACGACAGACTGCATGCATGGTAGTTAACCCAATCACGGTTGGCAACTTTGCTTCCCTCTTTAATTGCACGCCGGTGAGTCAGGCCTCAGATTCTATGACGGTTCCAACGTAAAGGCTAATTGAGAATTAGAGAGATCTAATTCAAGGTAATGTTGGTTGGTGCCTGATGCTCTGTCTCTGGTCGGGCCCATCGGAGTCTAACTGTTGGTTTTCTTTTGCTCCAGCATTTCAGTGGTTTCTTGCTGTCGAGTCCTCACTGTTGTCTCACCTCTGTGGTTCTTTGATTATTTGTGTTCACGGAGATATTGCTCTGATGAGTTAGGAGGCCATATGGCCATTTTGTGGGAAAGTAACTGTCCTTATGGCCTTCCTTTGTTTAGGTTTCCATTATGGTCTGGTCGCTTAATGTTTGTGTTTCTTTCCCTTTGGTGTCTTTGATGGGTGGAGTAAGTTAATTGTATAGATTCCTGATCTTTGTTTTACTTCTACTTTGTCATTTACAATTCTTTATTTTATCAAATTTCAATAACTGTCCCTTGGTTTGGCACTTTTGCAATCAGGCAAGCACTATTAAAATGGAAAAGAAACAACAGGAAAGGGCCTTAAGGTTTATTAATGATGATTATTCCTCATCATTACCAGTATTGTTAGTCGACTTCACATTAATAGATTAGAACAAATGACATGTGAAGTTTTCAAAATTTTAAATAAAATGGCACTCTCATAGATACAAGATTTAGTTAATATAAAAAGGTCTACGTCTGATTTCAGAGGCCACAAACAAGCTTTACAGTCAAGGGTGAATACAATAAGATTTAGGCTAAGGTCATTTCGGTATGAGGAGGCCCCAGTTTGGATCAGTCTTCCAAATGGAATCAGACTAGCCGAATATTATCCTCAATTCAAGTGACTGTTGTACACCTGCACACCTGGGGCGGCCCATGGTGGAAGTGTTCCTTATGCTCTTAATTCTTAATTTCTTTTATTCCTTGCTTGTCTATTTTGATTTTAATGTTTCATTCTAATTTTATTTATTTTAATCTAAGTGCTTTTATTATTATCCTGCTTACTACCTTTGCTATCACAACTACCTCCCATATTTAGCAATTTAGAAGTCACATATTTTCAATAACCCCCCCCACACACACACACACACACACACACACGCCCCACAGCCCAAACCATTTCCATTCAGACCTTTACTCTCCTTATGGAGTTAACTTGTTAGAGCCCTTGATCCTTACCCTTTTCCTTGTAGCAAATGGTGTTATGTGGGGATAGCCTTTTCATGTGTCCTTACTGTGGCGGCGGCGACTCCATCCAACAAACACGTGGCTGGTGGACCCGGTACTCTGGCATTCTGCATCGCATATGTTTCCTTTACAGAGACAGTTTTATGAAAGCTTTCATATGAATCTCATTCTTCCTGCTTTTGTTTCTTATTTTTATATTAATATTGTACATGTGATATTATCGCATCTGCATGCTGTGATATAGTTGTATATTTTAAATATGTTTAATATGGTGATCTAGCATAAGTTATATAAATATTTATTAATTGATTATCCTATATTACACAATGTCAACCAATATTAAAAAAATTATAAAATCATGTTTTAATTGCGGCAATTAATAAAATTGTCATTAATCAAGTAATTTCGTATTGGCCCAGTTACAGGTCCTCGGTCAGTTGTATTGGCCTCGGCCTTCGGCCTCGTGCCAATACAGCAGACCTCGGACCTGTAACTGGTCCAATACAAAATTACTTGATTAATAACATCATAGTATATACTATGAGATATGTATGTAATATTATTAGTAGTTAGTTAACTTTATCTTTGTTTGTTGAAACAAAAGCCCTTCAGGGCTTATGTTTTTGCTCACAATATTTTCAAGCTGATGATATGAATAATTTCAGGATTCTACCTCTAACCATTCCTGACCGTATGCAAGTGTAACGGACGGACAGAAAGACAGACAGAAAAACGGATGTACGGACACACAGGCCCAAACCAGTATCCCCCATCAACTTCTTCGTAGTTGGGGGCATAAAAAGTTAACGATTTAATTGAATGAACATTCCATAGAGAAGATTCCTTCTATCTTGCATACGTAATGAAAAAATGCTTTATTCACTTCTGAAGAGCATAACAATTACACAGTATGGTCAGGTAAGAAAGTGTGAGCTCTCACATCTTTATACTTGACAATATTATGCCCCCAACTTCGAAGAAGTTGTGGGGGCATATTGGTTTTGCCCTGTTCGTCCGTCCGTCCTTCCGTCCTTACGTCCGTCCCACTTTTTACTGCATAGCATAACTTTAGAACCATGGGTGCTAGGTTTTTGAAATTTCATATATGGATTCCTCATGAAAAAATAATTGACCCGTGTTTTTTTTTCTCGTCAGGATTATGCCCCTTTTTTGAGTTATGCCCCTTTGCAAAAAATACTATGAAATCTTGTAAGCAAGATATCTCAAAAACTGTTTGAGCTATTGCCCTGAAACTTTACATGCTGGTTGGGGATGATGAGTAGATGAACTGATTAACTTTTGAAAAAAATCCGAAATTTTTTTCTTGAGTTATGGCCCTTTGAAATTTTTCGCGTTTTAAGTTTGTAAGCAAGATATCTAAAAAAACTATTTGAGGTTTTTCCCCGAAACTTCACAGACTTGTCGGGGATGATGAGTAGATGGACTGATCAACTTTTGAAAAAAATCCGATTTTTTTTTCTTGAGTTATGGCCCTTAGATTTTTTTCGTGTTTTCAGCTTGTAAGCAAGATATCTCAATAATTGTTTGAGCGATTGCCCTGCAACTTTACAAGCTGGTTTGGGATGATGTGTAGATGAACTGATTAACTGTTGAAAAAAAATCCTATATTTTTTTCTTGAGTTATGGCCCTTTGAAATTTTTCGCGTTTTAAGTTTGTAAGCAAGATATCTCAAAAACTATATGAGGTTTTTCCCCAAAACTTCACAGACTGGTTGGGTATGATGAGTAGATGAACTGATTAACTTTTGAAAAAAATCCAATTTTTTTTCTTGAGTTATGGCCCTTTGATTTTTTTCGTGTTTTCAGCTTGTAAGCAAGATATCTCAAAAATTGTTTGAGCTATTGCCCTGAAACTTTACAGGCTGGTTGGGGATGATGAGTAGATGAACTGATTAACTTTTGAAAAAAATCCGAAATTTTTTTCTTGAGTTATGGCCCTTTGAAATTTTTCGCGTTTTGGCGTCCTTCCGTCCTTCCGTCCTTACGTCCGTCCCACTTTTTACTGCATAGCATAACTTTAGAACCATGGGTGCTAGGTTTTTGAAATTTCATATATGGATTCCTCATGAAAAAATAATTGACCCGTGTTTTTTTTCTCGTCAGGATTATGCCCCTTTTTTGAGTTATGCCCCTTTGCAAAAAATACTATGAAATCTTGTAAGCAAGATATCTCAAAAACTGTTTGAGCTATTGCCCTGAAACTTTACATGCTGGTTGGGGATGATGAGTAGATGAACTGATTAACTTTTGAAAAAAATCCGAAATTTTTTTCTTGAGTTATGGCCCTTTGAAATTTTTCGCGTTTTAAGTTTGTAAGCAAGATATCTAAAAAAACTATTTGAGGTTTTTCCCCGAAACTTCACAGACTTGTCGGGGATGATGAGTAGATGAACTGATCAACTTTTGAAAAAAATCCGATTTTTTTTTCTTGAGTTATGGCCCTTAGATTTTTTTCGTGTTTTCAGCTTGTAAGCAAGATATCTCAATAATTGTTTGAGCGATTGCCCTGCAACTTTACAAGCTGGTTTGGGATGATGTGTAGATGAACTGATTAACTGTTGAAAAAAAATCCTATATTTTTTTCTTGAGTTATGGCCCTTTGAAATTTTTCGCGTTTTAAGTTTGTAAGCAAGATATCTCAAAAACTATATGAGGTTTTTCCCCAAAACTTCACAGACTGGTTGGGTATGATGAGTAGATGAACTGATTAACTTTTGAAAAAAATCCAATTTTTTTTTCTTGAGTTATGGCCCTTTGATTTTTTTCGTGTTTTCAGCTTGTAAGCAAGATATCTCAAAAATTGTTTGAGCTATTGCCCTGAAACTTTACAGGCTGGTTGGGGATGATGAGTAGATGAACTGATTAACTTTTGAAAAAAATCCGAAATTTTTTTCTTGAGTTATGGCCCTTTGAAATTTTTCGCGTTTTGGCATATTGGTTTTGCCCTGTTCGTCCGTCCGTCCTTCCGTCCTTCCGTCCTTACGTCCGTCCCACTTTTTACTGCATAGCATAACTTTAGAACCATGGGTGCTAGGTTTTTGAAATTTCATATATGGATTCCTCATGAAAAAATAATTGACCCGTGTTTTTTTTCTCGTCAGGATTATGCCCCTTTTTTGAGTTATGCCCCTTTGCAAAAAATACTATGAAATCTTGTAAGCAAGATATCTCAAAAACTGTTTGAGCTATTGCCCTGAAACTTTACATGCTGGTTGGGGATGATGAGTAGATGAACTGATTAACTTTTGAAAAAAATCCGAAATTTTTTTCTTGCGTTATGGCCCTTTGAAATTTTTCGCGTTTTAAGTTTGTAAGCAAGATATCTAAAAAACTATTTGAGGTTTTTCCCCGAAACTTCACAGACTTGTCGGGGATGATGAGTAGATGAACTGATCAACTTTTGAAAAAAATCCGATTTTTTTTCTTGAGTTATGGCCCTTAGATTTTTTTCGTGTTTTCAGCTTGTAAGCAAGATATCTCAATAATTGTTTGAGCGATTGCCCTGCAACTTTACAAGCTGGTTTGGGATGATGTGTAGATGAACTGATTAACTGTTGAAAAAAAATCCTATATTTTTTTCTTGAGTTATGGCCCTTTGAAATTTTTCGCGTTTTAAGTTTGTAAGCAAGATATCTCAAAAACTATATGAGGTTTTTCCCCAAAACTTCACAGACTGGTTGGGTATGATGAGTAGATGAACTGATTAACTTTTGAAAAAAATCCAATTTTTTTTTCTTGAGTTATGGCCCTTTGATTTTTTTCGTGTTTTCAGCTTGTAAGCAAGATATCTCAAAAATTGTTTGAGCTATTGCCCTGAAACTTTACAGGCTGGTTGGGGATGATGAGTAGATGAACTGATTAACTTTTGAAAAAAATCCGAAATTTTTTTCTTGAGTTATGGCCCTTTGAAATTTTTCGCGTTTTAAGTTTGTAAGCAAGATATCTAAAAAACTATTTTAGGTTTTTCCCCGAAACTTCACAGACTGGTCAGGGATGATGAGTAGATGATTAACTACAGCTTTTCTTGTGTAATTTCAGCATTACAGCCACATAAAAACAAGATATCTCAATTACTGTTAGGGACAAGCAGTGTTAGGGTCAAGCAGTTGGGGGCATTGTGTTTCATAAACACTGGCTCTAGTTTATGTAAGATTTGGTACTAAGTTGTTTACTAATTGTTGGAATTCCGATGGGTACTAATTGCCTATCCCTTATGACTGATTTTTTCTTGTTCTAATGTGAAAGATACTTCATGACGTCCCTTTCTGTTGGCAAGGAATCTGAAGTTATTGAAGCATTTAGCTCGTCTAGATATTTGGAGGATGTATTAAATATTGACAATCCTACTTCGATGGTTTCATTAGGCCAATTTTACTCTTCAGAACTTCAATTAAATAAGCAAATTCGTCTGATATCGAAGCCCCGTTTTTTGATTTACATTTATCTATTTAAGATGGGATTGTTTCATGCACAATTAATGATAAAACGCAAATATTTTGCTTTCGAGAATGTAAATTTTCCTTTCTTGATGGTGATGCTCCTCCTGTGACATTCTACAGTGTGTATTTATCGCAACTAATTCGGTTTGCCAGAGTGCCTAGTCATGTAAATGACTGCAACACTCGTAATAAATTATAAACACTATAACTTCTTCATCAGTGGTATCGGTATCATAAATTTCGTAAAGCCTTTTCTAAGTGTTATAGACGTCATTCCGATTTAGTTTCTAAATTCAATGTTGGACTTATCCCTGCTGCAACAAAGCCCATTGGAACCTGCCCCATCTGAGTCTAACTGTTGGTTTTCTTTTGCTCCAGCATTTCAGTGATTTCTTGCTGTCGAGTCCTCACCGTTGTCTCACCTCTGTGGTTCTTTGATTATTTGTGTTCACGGAGATGTTGCACTGATGAGTTACGAGGCCTTCATGCGGATAGAACAAATTATTTGTCTAAATCGCGACGGAAGTAAGGGCGAGGATTGTGGCCACTTAAAATCGATTTAAGCCCCCAGTGGAAATCTTTCCACTTACCGTTCCAAGGCGGTTCTTCTGTGGTGATTTATTTATGTTGTTGTTTGTTACTTACTGATTGTATCACTTGTGTCTTTTTATTTTGGATGACCATATGGCCATTTTGTGGGATAGTAACTGTCCTTATGGCCTACCTTTGTTTAGGTTTCCATTATGGTCTGGTCGCTAAATGTTTGTGTATCTTTCCCTTTGGTGTCTTTGATGGTGGAGTAAGTTAATTGTATCAATTCCTGATCTTTGTTTTACTTCTACTTAGTATATGAATTCAGAAAAAGCTATGCCTGTAATGATTTCAGTACACAATTTCGTAAAAACAGTTCTTCGATATAAAAAGATTGAGTACAACATAAATGTTATACGAGAGACTGCATGCATGGTAGATAACCCAATCACTGTTGACCGTTCCAAAATAGAAGTGAAGGCAATGATCAGGAATCGATACAATTAATCCACAGCTCCCATCAGAGACACCAAAGGGAAAGAAAAACGAACATGAAACAACTACCCAGTAAACACAAAACGTTATCGTAACGTTTATTATAGGTTTCAAAATGGTTACGCAGAACTTGACGTTTTGCAAACGTTTTTCTAACGTTTTTTTCTGTGTCGAACTGCGATGACTGTTTTTGGCAATCAGATAAAAAATACTTCCCTTCTACAAAACCTAGAGCGTATTCCTTAACATGTCTAATACTTTTCGAGGAAGTTATAAAACGGTTACAGAAAAACCAAATTTTTACTAACGTTGTGAAAACGTTCTATAAATGTTGCAGAATTTGTTTATATAAATGTGAACCTTCTTTCCGCCAATATTCTTGGAACAAAGAACAAAGAAAATCGAACGCCTCACGGAATTAGTGTTTTTCCGGCTCATTTTGCTCCAGGTAGCTTTGATTTGATTATTTAATTGCATGTGGGTCTTGTTTTATTTGCACCGGATAATAATATAATGTATATGTAATGCGCGATTGTTTGAATTCGGTGGGTGTCATATGTTTTCGCGACCAATGAAGTAAACAGACATCTGTTGCATGACAATATTCGTAAAAAGTGACATGTTTTCGCTTTACTGAAGGTGACGACAAGTTTTCTCACTGCATTTGATTAATTTTATGACCAAATATCTGTTATTTATTCAAAAGTAATTGATCAAAGCGTTTCGTTTGAACCAAACGTTGTGAAAACGTTCTTGAAACGTTCAATCTACATCAATGCATTTGTTGAACATTTTCGTATATCAAAAACAGCATTTTCATGATGAAAATTTGTAGTAGTTTTCTCAACACTGCTTTAAACAAAGGATGCGGGTGCTCGTTCTAACGAGTGCCCACAACCTGTCTTCTAACAAAAATAAGAAAAATAATGAATTTCCCAGTAAACCAAGTTTTCTTTATATAAAACAGGGTCTACATGGACGATCATTACATGGACTTGGTAAAGTGATTGACAGGGCTTCAGATAAAAAAGTAATATGGACATCATTTTATTTACACACTATTAAAGCATATATATGCTATATGGTTTACAGTTGTCAATTTTACGGAACACCCACAGTATTTTTACATGAAATAACCACTTCTTCTTGCCTGAAACACGCTTATATGAGTTTGACCCCCTTGAACCCCACTTTAACACAGTAAAACTAGCGTTTACAGGGGTATACATTATTTTTTCTTATTTTTGCTCAAAAACATAGATTGTGGGTACTCGTTAGAATCGCCTCGCCGATGCGATTCTGACGAGTACCCACAATCTATGTTATGAGCCAAAATATGAAAAATATCAGACTTTTTCAATTTTTGGTGGTAAATTGTTCAATATGTTTGAATAGGCGTGTTTTAGTAATGTCAGTGATCTTGTTTCACACTGTTCAACGCGTGAACAAGTCCGTGAAATAAACACCCCCTAACACCCCACTTTGTATAGAGAAAACTGAGGTTTATGGGGGTAAACATTATTTTTTTCTTATTTTTACTCCAAGACATAGGTTGTGGATACTCGTTAGAACCTCAATGAGGCGGTTCTAACGAGCACTCACAACCTATGAATTTTCATCAGAAAAAGTACCCATTTTGGGGATGTTAAAATGTACTATGTCGCACGGTTGTGTTATCATAATGTTTAATCAGTTAATATGATTTGATATATAGTGAATAGTAAACTTCACTGTTTACAACACCATGTCAAATTCCAATGCAATCTACACTTTAGAAAAGTAAAGCACCGCCTAAGACCCGCCTACTACATCTGGACTTCAAGAATAACCACTAGATGACTTCAAAGGGAAAAATACAACATAATTAAGTCATAAAAAACATATTAAGACAAAGGCTTTTAAATTAAATTTTCCTGGTTTATTTACCAGGTTGATTTAAACCTTCTATATGAACGTTATTCAAATGTTCCCCCAAAACGTTCTAAGAACTTCTTTTATAAACGTTTACAAAAGGTATATTTACTGCTAAGAATAACATATTTTAAACGTTTTTTGAACGTTTTATGAACGTTTTTCAAACGTTTATCAAAAACGTCCTTGCGACGTAAAAAAACCTTTCCATATAAACGTTATTTAAACGTTCACAAAAAAAAAACGTTTTTTTAACGTTTTTGGAAACGTTTTTGAAACGTTCTAAAAACGTTTCTTTGTTAGCTGGGTAGACCCTAATGGGAACATCAATAGCGGAAAGCCAAAAGGGCACTTACTTTCCCACAAAATGGCTAGTTGGTTATCCAAAACAAAATAATATAAGCGATACACACACTAAACCACAAGCCATAACAAAAATAAACCGCGACGGAAGAACCGCATATGAACGGCCAGTGAAACGATTTTCACTGGGGGTTTTAATCGAGTTTACGTGGCCACAATCCTCGCCCTTACTTCCGTTGCGATGTTGACAAACAATTTGTTCAGTCCGCATGAAGGCCTCCTAACCCATCAGTGCAACATCTCCATGAACACAAAAATCAAACAACCCCATGAATGAAACAACGGTGAGGACTCGAAAGCAAGAAACCACTGAAATACTGGAGCAAACGAAAACCATCAGTTAGACAAGGCGGTTCATCATTGTTACTGAACGTCTTTGCATGTATGTATTGCTAGTATATTTTTAGTTTGGAAAGCCGTTAGGCCTCTTTGTGGGAGAGTAACTCTCTTTTTGGCTTTCCGCTTGTGACATTTTCATTATGGTGATGAATATACAAATAGATGCGACAATTAAAGATTACGGCCTACCAATGACACCATTACGAAAACACGCCTATACAAATACATTGTAAATTTTTCGCCGAAAAAAACTAAACTTTTAGGATGAAAAAGTGTGATATTTTCCTTATTTCTGCTCAAAATATAGCTTGTGGGTAGACGTTAGAACCGCCTCATCAAGGGGTTCTAACGAGTACCCACAATCTATATTTTAGAGCAGAAATAAGAAAAATAAGGTTTACCCCTATAAACCCCACTTTTACTATATAAAAGTGGGGTTCAAAGTGGGCAAAATTATATAGGCGTGTTTTCGTGATGCCAAGAGGAGAGTAACTAATGATGAAAAATGAATAAATAAGAATACACAGCCATAACACAGCACAGACAACATGAAGAGCCCCGTCGGAAAACCCGACAAAGCCACATTAAAAATCGACATAATTAGAACCACCGCCTTTGGACGGTCAGTAGCGAGAATCACTGGGGAGTTTAAATCGATTATATTAGCCCAACCTTCAATCTAGGTTCTAATATTATTGACTTCACACAAAATAGTTGGTCTACCTGAAGGTAACTAACTCAACCAATACACCATCGCAGAAAAACATACAATTAAAAGGAAACAGAAATAATAATCAAATTTAATAACTGATAAAATAACAATAAGTTGTTTTATTTTTGTGTTTCTTTCCCTTTGGTATCTTGTGAGGTAATTGTATTGATTCCTGGTCATTGTCGACACAAGACGTTCAAATACTTTATCTTCAGGGCTGAGTAGGTATATGGGTCGATGATATGAGATACTATAGATAAATCTCCCTTTATAAGGGGTTTGATTCAAGTTTGCCTCTTTGTGAGGGGTAGGTATACATTCAAGCTGCACGTAGTGGATGAGTAAAGATAATTAATAATTAAAGAAAAATCCCAAAGGAGAAGAAAAGTCTTTTTTTTCGGTTATTAAAAGGGCAACATCCTGAGATACATGTTTATGACGTTTGTGAATAACAAATGAACAGATAAGCCGCGCAGGCTGACAAACGTAAAATAGAAGTGAAGGCAATGATCAGGAATGGATTCAATTATTCTCACACCTCCCGCCAGAGTCATCAAGGGGAAAGAAAGACAACCATGAAATATCCAGACCCTTATGGAAACATCACTAGCGGAAAGCCAAAAGGACAGTTACTTCATAACAAAATTGTCAAATGCCTAATCAAATTAAATTATATAAGCAATACACATATGCAACGACGAATTACAACAATAATAAACCGCGACAGAAGATCCGCCTTGGAACGTTTCACTGGGGGGCTTAAATCGTTTTTAACCCATTGTATGCGGGAAACTCTTAAAGGGGTACCTTGGCAAACAGAGCAGGCCCAGATCAGACGCCGCAGAACTCGACTTCTGATCAGGGCCTACACTATTTGCTAACAAAATTTCAGTCAAAGTAGAATAAAAGCGAAAGTAAAGGTCTGACACCCGTTATGTGACAAATGGACTTGTACAACATATAGCAATGCAAGAGTCCATCAGTATATGGGCCTCGTCAAGCGATTTTGGTACTTATCGCCTTTGCGAGCAGCGAAGGTTCAGGCGAGCCTGCGCATAAGCGCAGTCTCGCCAGAACCTTCGCTGCTCGCTCATACAAGCATTGAATCAAGAGGAACCGTCAGACCGAAAGCCATATCCCTGGCCCCTCTGAATGGCTGGTCATGCGCAGTTAAAATTTGTCATGACGGAATGCTCGAAGACCCAAATTCGCTTGGCGGGGCTCAATTATAATGGGTTAAGCCGATTAGCACCTTAGTATTGGACGCATGAATATAGCAGACTGGTTTGTGTCTTACTTTGTCGCGTACTTCGAAGACAGTTTTCCTCATGTTTGGGTTCAGATCGTATCTTCGGAAAAGTGCTTGCGTAGAAATAGATTAAGAACTTTGTTATCAGGAAATTAATAACCGTATTTTTTCTGCGTTAAGTGGCATATTTTTTACAGTAAGCGAGCTGTCTCATCGCCGATTAGTTATTGTTGAACTATCACATGTGCAACCTAACTTCGCCCTGTATTGTCAGGATTCGGCCATACGCTGTACACATGCAGTTATAACCGCTTTTGTTATGAACTGACTAAAGAGCATTGTGACTGGCGCCACTTCAACAATTTAAACCGGCGCATGCAAACTGAAAGGTTATGTTTTCTTAATGATATAATCTGAGCCAGTTCATGAGAAAAGGGTATTCTAATGCACTTCCGTATGTAACTCGACGTTTGATTGGATAACGTCAAAAATTTGCGACAGTAAATCCTGCTTTATAATGTCGGAAATCCGACGTCCTCCTGTAACGTCGATTTTTATTGGTTGGCATTTGGTTTGACGCAGCTCACTGCGCTTGCCGTTTAGAGCGAAAAACAACATTTTTTAAACAAACAAATGAATGCGTGCACTGGAATGGGGATAACTGTATTCAAAATTGTCATTTGGGGAGGTAAATCGGCTATTTTACGGTCGGAAAGTTCGTTTTACGGCGACGCGTCAGCGGAGCCATAAAATGGAACTCATGCTTGCCTGTGTCTTTGTTGGTTATCCATGCGATAAGTTAGGGGATAACTGTATTCAAAATTGTCATTTGGGGAGGTAAATCGGCTATTTTACGGTCGGAAAGTTCGTTTTACGGCGACGCGTCAGCGGAGCCATTAAATGGAATTCGCGACCGTAAAACTGACGATTTACGTTCCCCAAATGACAATTTTCAATACAGTTATCCCCTAACTTATCGCATGGATAACCAACAAAGACACAGGCAAGCATGAGTGTGACATGTTAAGAAGACCTTGAGGAAGTTGTAGGCAAGAAGCTATACGTTTTGCCTTTATCAGTGAGCTGCACGTGCGAAATTGAAGAACTGAAAATCGGAGAATGTTAAAAGCCGCTTTTCTTATGTGTCGACTCATTTAAATTTCACCCGCATCTTTTTTTTCTAAAAGAGCCACGTGTTCTGCAGCTGTAAAGGATGTTCAGCTTTTTTCAGCTTGTTCATAGTAACCAATGTTAATTTCATTTTAAGTTCTTGATTTGAAAAATGTGAAAACTAAAACTGGAGTATAAATGTAATGTGCTAAGAACAAACTATATAAGAAAGTGGTGCTTTCAAGGCACAGACAATCGAACATTTCAAAAACGCTTAGAAGTGACACACAAAAAATCGTGATAACTACACTTGGATAACGTAGATAACCAGTTAGATAGCTACGGCAGCTATTTAGAATGCATACAAATGATTATTGCTAGAATCCAGTGAAGAGATCTATATTAACAATGCGATACACTTTAAAATCTAACAGATAAACAACAATTATAAAAACAATCCTAGCAACAGGTAAATGGTACGAAGCAAATTGTAGGAATAAATTAAAAAGAAAACCATTACATATAGTTATTAGGAAGAAATAACATATTTACAATAATGTGAAAAAGATTATCAAATGCATAAACAGCATGTTGATATCTGAGATATTGTTAAACCATATCTTAAGTAACAAAGTGTTGTATGTGTATTTTGATAAAATGTTATACATATTTAGTAGACAGAACCGTGTTTGTCGTATGAAATATGGATGGGAACATGTGTGATGCCGTCGTAATGTAGCCGACAACGATGATTCCCAATACAACAAGCGTCTTCAATACATCAACGAATACTTCTCAGGAAATACACATCAGACGACTCACTCAGAGCGATTACGTTTACACCATTCTGACGGCCGCCACTTCTGGCCTGTCGATGATTGGCGGAATATGTATCTGTCTTCTGTATTACGCATTTAAAGATGTACGCACTCCAGGTCGGAAGCTGTTACTATATTTAGCGATATCGGATGCCATGTTGGCTTTTGGCAATCTTCTTGGCGTTGTTTGGTATCTGTATAGCGACACCGGAGTTATCAACAAAAGTCCTGTTTATTGCAAATTTCAAAGTGCATTGACAATTTACTTCAGCATAACAGCATTTTGTTGGACAGTTATAATGGGGACGTGTTTGTTTGTCAGTACCATTTTGAATAATCCCTCCTTCACAAGTACCTACATGAAACTGTTCCACATCTTCTCTTGGATACCACCAGGTAACGTAACCATGGCAAAGCAATAGTGTTTAAATTCTCTATTGCTAGAAAGCATTTTCTTATTTTTTTAGCAACAACCTTGACCAAGCTTCATGCAGTCAGTCCATAAACAACCGATTACATTCAGGTAAGAAAGCTGCGCTTGGAAACATATTATCAATATTTTATGAACAGACAACAGGAGTCAAGGTTTCATTGAAACACTAATACAACCAACCCTCTTGATATCGACATTCGATACAAAGGTAGTACTCGTTGTAAGGACAATTTAAATGGAACAAATCCTTAACTCTAGATAACAAGGCTACTGAGAGGTACTGAAGAATATATCAAATGCTCAAATAAACGTATGCTGTGGGTATTTGTTAGAATCGCCTCACTCAGGCGATTCTAACATATATCCACAACATACGAGGGGCATCATTGGGGTTCTACAGGGGACGTTATTAATCCCATTTCTTTCTTTTTCCAACCCTTCGCAGTATTCTCTCTTGACGGAAACACACGATTCAAGCCTCGAAATTCATTCTGTAAAATAGAAGGGGAGGCAATGGTAAGCAATCGATACAATTAACCCACAGCTGCTATCAGAGACAACAATGGGAAAGAAACACAGACATGGAATAGCTAGATCATAATGGAAACATCTATAGCGAACTTAAAAAACTAAAAGGTTGCCTTTGGAAACAAAGAACACATAAAAGAACGAAATCGGAGACTCGGTTTATTTATGGTGTTGTTTGTTACTTACTGTGTGTATCACTTGTGTCTTTTTATTTTGGATGGCCATATGACCATTTTGTGGGAAAGTAACTGTCCTTATGGCCTTCCCATTATGGTCTGGTCACTTAATGTTTGTGTTTCTTTCCCTTTGGTGTCTTTGATGGGTGGAGTAAGTTAATTGTATCGATTCCTGATCTTTGTTTTACTTCTACTTTATTGAGTCTTCATTCACAGCAATATAGTTTGCAAGGCTGTATACGCCTCCCAGCACCGATATTCCGTTTTCAAAGTAGCCAGAATGCACTCAATGATCCCAAAGGTTTTGTTTGTTTGATTTTGGGTTTAACGTCCCCGTCAACACTGTAAAGGTCATTTTGGAGACGATGCTTCCAATTTTGTGGGACTTTTACCCGACATTGAGATGAAATGACATCTCAAGCCCTGTCGCCCAGTGAAACCAATAGGGTTTATTAGAATGGGCGATCCGCCTCGCGCCGCCGTTCCTGGACAGGCTTGGATCCTCTAAGCGGTTTACCAGTACTAGTGTGCGGGCCGGATTCAGCTCTGTGTGCAAGATCCCAAAGGTAAAAAAATATAATCTGCACTATGCTGAAGCACGAGGAGACGTTTTCGGCCGCCACACGGCACTTAACACAAGCTGCAGTGAGGTAAAATAAACAGGTTGCCTTTGATAAAAAAGAACACATAAAAGAACGAAAATCGGCGAAGCCAAAAGGAGATATACTTTCCCACAAAATGGACAATTGGCTATCCAAAACAAAACATACAAGCGATACACACACTCAACGACAAACCATAACAGAATAAGCCGCGACAGAAGAACAGCCTGGGAACGGTCAGTGAAACGAATTCCACTGGGGGTGGGGGGGCTCAAATCGATTTTTCGCCGCCGCAGTCCTCGCCCCTACGTCCGTTGCGGATGCGACAAATACAACACGAAACAACTGAAATATAAACAAACAGACGGACTCCGGTTGGCTCTCTGTGAATAAGGCCAATCGGCTATCCAAAACAAAACGATGCCAGCAACACACACATGCAGGCGAAGTATAAGAATTATAATCCACAACTGAAGAACCGCCTTGGAACTGTCAGTGAAAACTTTGTTCACTGAGGGACTTAAGTCGATTCTACGCGGCCGAAATCCTCGCCCTTACTTCCGTCACGATTTGGACTAATAATTTGTTCAGTCCGCATGAAGGCCTCTAACTCACCAGTGCAACATCTGCGAGAACACAAAATTCAAAAAATCACAGAGATGAAACAACGATGAGGACTCGACAGCAAGAAACCGCTGAAATGCTGAAGCAAAAGAAAACCAACAGTTAGACAACGGCAGAGAAGAAGTTTCTTTAGGTATACCCTGAAGACATTCGAAAATTGCACTACCACTTCGGGATTCATAACGACCACCAGAAAGGGTGTCCTTTTGTAAAGGAAACAGGAAAAAGTCGCAGAGACTAAGGTCTGGAGAATATGGTGGTTGAGAGAGCTGAACAACCTTTTCCTCTTTCAAGAAGTCTTGGATAAGAACGCACTTGTGAGCAGGTGCGTTGTCATGTATAAGACATAGACCTCTTAAACCGGTTGCAGGTCTATGATTTTCATAGTGTCCCTTTACTTTTGACAACACACTATTCTTATAAAATTCACTTGATATTGCCTTGCCATTTGGTAAGGGAATTCGAACAATGGGTCCATCGCAATTGAAAAAAAAAACGCATACAAAACTTTTGCCGCGCTTTCAATTCTTTTGGCAATGACCGGCCTTGCTTGGTCTAGTCACTGCTTGTTATTGATGCGTCTCTGTGGTTCAAAATGATATACAAAGGTTTCATCACCTGCAAACAGCTCCGGAATTCCAATCTTAAATTTTTTTGGTACTTTTTCAAAAAATATTTCGGCATTTTTACACGGGTGGTCTTTTGTTTTTTGGTCAAGATATGCAGGACCCATCGTGCACAAACCTTTCTAAGTAGAGGTAAAACAAAGATCAGGAATCGATACAATTAACTTACTCCACCCATCAAAGACACCAAAGGGAAAGAAACACAAACATGAAGCGACCAGACCAGACCAGATAAACCGCCACAGAAGAACCGCCTTGGAACGGTCAGTGGAAAGAATTCCACTGGGGGGGAGGGGGGGGGCTTAAATCGATTTTACATGACCATAATCCTCGCTTTTACCTCTGTCGCGGTATACACTAATTTTGTTTAGTCCGCATGAAGGCTTCCTAACTCATCAGGATAACATCTCCGAGAACATACAAATCAAAATCTACAGAGATGAAACAAGGTTGAGGACTCGACAGCATACAACAACAGAATTACTGGAGCAAAAGAAAACCAACAGTGAGACTCCGAGGGGCCCGACCAAAGACGGAGCATCAGGCGCCAACCAACATAAAGAATACTAAAATAAAATAAAATTCCATTTATGCTTTTACGTTGGAACCGTCATATACTCTTAAGCCCGACTCACCGGTGTGCAATCAAAGAGGGAAGCAAAGTTGCCAACCGTGATTGGGTTAACCACCAAACATGCAGTCTAAGTTTCAACTTCTGAGTCAAAATCTTATGAACTGCCCCTGATGATATACCAACACTATCAGCAATTTCTTTCACCGTGAACCTCGCATCCTCTTTGAGCATATATGCCACAGCAGCAACATTAGCTTTTGCAGCAGATTTCCTTTGCTGGCCGGGACGGGGCCCCCTTTAAATTTTTATGCCACATGAAATTAACCTTTTAGAGACAACAGGTATCTGAAACACGTCACTATCTATCTTTGAAACTTAAACATTCAGACCAACGTGGCATTTAATATAGGCCCTAATTTCAAAGCTTGATTTGTTTGTTTTTTTTTTCGTTTTGAATACAGTAAGGATCGAGTGTATATGACTGAACCATCTTGAACTTTCAGTTACTTTTGAAAGACTGAACGGATTAGACCAAAATATCATCATATTATAGAAAATCACTCACCCGTGAAAATACCGCAGTTTCCACCTGCTCGTTACAGCCTAGCGGTTTGGTGGGCCATTAGTGATATAGTTGAATGAATCATCAACACAACAAACACTAAACAGGAAGGACAAAGGCAATCAAAAATAAACAACTAAAAATGAGAAGAATCAGAATCACCAACATAACAACATACATAATTAGGGAAAGAATCAGAGTCACTAATATAAACAGGAAGGCACCACAGCAAAGCCACTGACTTGGAACGGTCAGTGAAAATTGGTTGGATTAAGTATACTCTGCAGGATCCCAAACCTCACCCTCACTTTCACTGTGGTTCAAACGTGTATTATTTCGGTCCGTGCAAATGTTTGAATCAACTCCGTTAAGACAGAAATCACAATTAAAGCCAACTTGACCCAAAGATGAGGACTCGACAGTAAAACGCGTTGAAACATACTGTGCATCACACAACGCCATAGAAACACTGGAACAAAAGATAACCAACAGTTGAACCCCGTTAGACCAAACAAGAGATATAAAAACAAATTGCAAACTGATTCTATATTAAGGTCAGTCGCAGCACGCGGTGGCTGATCAGAGTCTACATAGCTTGTGAAAAGTACATGAGTTTTTGTTAAAGATAAATAATTGAATTTCACCAAACTCCCAACTTCAGTCGATATCAGTCCTATCCAAGGCTTTTAGGTGGAGAATACTTTTCTGATCTATGTGGGTTGTTGACAACGGGCATGACGAAAACGTTGATCTTAATGATTTATGAGCCGCTGCCGTGCATCAGTTCATCTAACAAAAAAGCTCAGATTATTTCTTGAAGCAGCGCACTGTTCTCTCTGGAACCTATACTAACGGTGTTTGGGCCATTGAAGTTGGACTAATACTATGATGGCATATTTCTGCCACGAGATAGCTAGATAGCTATCGCGATAATTTAGGAAAATGTCCCGATAACTTTGAACTTCCTGACAGATAACTGAAAATTTAATCGCGATAAATTTTACATTACTATCTCGCTTTTTTCGCGATAGGGCATAGAATTGCCTCGAGGAAGCTATTTAGCTATCGTGATAATATCAAAACTTATGGCGAAAAGTCTCAAGTTTCCTGAAAATATTATCGCGTTAATGTGAATTTTATCGCGATTGTTTCGCCATTTATATCCTGATATCTATAAATAGATAATCTTCCAAACAGTAAATGACTAAATAGCGATACTGTTCCAAAATTGATAAGGTATCACGTCGTTTCGCCCCAAGACGTATTCCCCTGGCCGTCCCCACTCCATCCTGTTCGTTTCGCCTCTATTACTCACCATAGTATTTTAGTTCCCAAACCATAGTCGTTTCGCATTAAACCACCCCTTGTCGGGTAGTGTAGGGACCAAGAACCAGACAGTTCTATCTTTAGTATCAGATACGAGGTTTTTTTATTTATTGATTATTGAATTCATTACTCTCTCTCTCTCTCTCTCTCTCTCTCTCTCTCTCTCTCTCTCTCTCTCTGGTGTAGTTTAACACATACATATCAACAGAGGTATTCCAAAATTAGACTTCTATTCATAGATATCAGGCTATTAAAATGGCGGAAATATCAAGAAAATAGATAATATTAGTAGGAAAATACAAACTATCTAGATATTCTTTTTAGTTTTCGCGATATGTTTTTAATTATCGCGATTGTTATCTTGCTACCTCGTGGCAGCTGTGGAATCAAACATTCATAAAAAAACACGAGATAATAATATTGAATTATCGCGATAAAAATATAACCATCTGGCAGGAAACTCAAAATTATCGAGACATTTTTTATACTGTCGCGATAGCTTTATAGCTATCTCATGGCAGAAATGTGTCGCCATAATATATTTTTTCTGCAGGTGTCATAGTTATTGTCGCGCTGGCCATGGATGTCCTCGGTATTGACCCCACCATCAACGAGGCCAGTTGGTGTTGGATAGACACAAGAGTACCTAATGTCTTTGTTTGGCAGATGGCTACTGGTAAATTCTGGGAGATTGCCGCATATATAACAACAGTAGTTCTTTACACGTCTATTAAATACTTCCTCATAAAAAAGGTCAGCATATCACAAAGATGGTCCCTAGTTAACAATCTCATATAGAAGTCGCAGATAAGATTGACTAGGTGGAACTATTCATGTGTTGTCAATATATTTCAAATTCACTGAATCCACCAGACGATTGGGTAGAATGCCTTTCGCATGCTTTCTGCAAGCGGACCAAATGGCCATTTCGAAACAGCTTTCTTTGTGTTGCAGTTGAACTCACACAATCGGGTAACTTGGTTTACCTTTTTTGTCAATATAATTCCAAAGGTAGGAGCAAACGATAGCTCCGCCTTGTCAATCTTATCTGCGACTACTATATCTCTAGGCGAAATTGAGGGTATTTTTATGTCATTTAATGTTTATTTCCGAAAAAAAGATTATACAAAAATATTCTATCTAAAAAAATTTGGGGATAATTTTGGGATATATAACTTTATTTCTCTATTATACAGCAAACATGTGTTCATTTCTACCACCCTCAGGCATCAAGTTAACAAATTCGTGTAATGTATAACCATGAAAACTCCACTTTATATTGTAAAAATGTGGTTTACATGAGAATACATCATTTTCCTTATTTTGCACAAAACGTACATGTATATCGAGATTACTCTTAGAACAGACTCAATGAGACAGGCTTGTAAACTGTATTTTTTCTATTTCATTAGTGGTTGGTGTCTGATGATTTAGGGGATAACTGTATTCAAAATAGTTGTTTGGGGAGGTAAATCGGGGGTTTTACGATTGCAAATTTCGTTTGATTGTGCTTTTTCCTCGGCATCTATTATTTTATTTTTGTGACGTTTTCATCATGGCGAAGTTGTTTTATGTTGGTGTTTCTTTTCCTTTGGTGTACTTGGTAACTGTTTCAATTCCTGATCAATGCATTCGCTTCTATTGTTCTAACTGACTATCCAAATTTATGCCTGGAGCAGAAAAAATGAAAATATCAGCAACTCATCGGGGCTTGCAGAAATAGATGGGCTGCACGATGCTTCCACGCAAAGATGAAACCGACAGCACCCGAGTACTGGAAAACCGCTTAGAAGAACTAAGTAGAAGTAAAACAAAGATCAGGAATCGATACAATTAACTTACTCCACCCATCAAAGACTAAAAAAGGGAAAAACCACAAACATGAAGCGACCAGACCATAATGGAAACCTAAACAAAGGAAGGCCATAAGGACAGTTACTTTCCCCCAAAATGGCCAAATGGCCATCCAAAATAAAAAGACACAAGTGATACACACAGTAAGTAACAAACAACAACATAAATAAACCGCCACAGAAGAACCGCCTTTGAACGGTCAGTGGAAAGAATTCCACTGTGTGGCTTAAATCAATTTTACATGGCCATAATCCCCGCCCTTACCTCTGTCGGGGTATACACTAATTTTGTTTAGTCTGCATGAAGGCTTCCTAACTCAGTGTAACATCTCCGAGAACATACAAATTAAAAACAACAGAGATGAAACAAGGTTGAGGACTCGACAGCATACAACAACAGAATTGCTGGAGCAAAAGAAAACCAACAGTTAGGCTCCGAGGGGCCCGACCAAAGACTAAGCCTGCCCAGGCAAAGAGGTGCGAGTCGGACCATCCATGCTTATAAACTCTTTTGGTTGCATTGGGCGGCAGGTCGTGAGATGTTATTTCATCTCAATGTTGGGTAAAGGTCCCACAAAATTGGTAGCAAAGTAGAAGTAAAACAAAGATCAGGAATTGATACAATTAACTTACTCCACCCATAAAAGACACCAAAGGGAAAGAAATACAAACATTAAGCGACCAGACCATAATGGAAACCTAAACAAAGGAAGGCCATAAGGACAGTTACTTTCCCACAAAATGGCCATATGGCCATCCAAAACCAAAAAGACACAAGTGATACACACAGTAAGTAACAAACAACAACATAAATAAATCGCCACAGAAGAGCCGCCTTGGAACGGTCAGTGGAAGATTTCCACTGGGGGGGGGGGGGGGGGGGGGGCTTAAATCGATTTTATGTGGCCACAATCCTCGCCCTTACTTCCGTCGCGATTTAGACAAATAATGTGTTCAGTCCGCATGAAGGCCTCCTAACTCATCAGTGCAACATCTCCGTGAACACAAAAATCAAAGAACCACAGAGGTGAGACAACGCTGAGGACTCGACAGCAAGAAACCACTGAAATGCTGGAGCAAAAGAAAACCAACAGTTAGACTCCGATGAGCCCGACCAGAGACAGAGCATCAGGCACCAACCAACATTATATCTCTAATTTTCAATAAGCCTTTACGTTGGAGCCGTCATAGAATCTGAGGCCTGACCCACCGGCGTGCAATTAAAGAGGGAAGCAAAGTTGCCAACCGTGATTGGGTTAACTACCATGCATGCAGTCTGTCGTATAATATCCATGTTGTACCCAATCTTTTTATATCGAAGAATGATTTTACGAAATTGGGTGCTGAAGTCATTGCGGTTATATATTTTTCTGAATTTATATACTAAGTCACCATAAAATTCGGGTTCCGATAGACCTTGTTGCAGAAGAGATTTAAGTCCAATATTGAATTTTGAAATTAAATCAGAATGGCGTCTATAAAATTTTGAAAAGGCTTTGCGTAGTTTATGGTACCGATAACCCTGATTAAGGAGTTTAGCCGTTAATAATTTATTACGAGTGTTGAAGTCAGTTACATGACTACACACTCTAGCAAATCGAATTAATTGCGAAATATAAACGCCATAGGATGGCGCATGAGGAACATCACCATCCAAAAAAGGAAAATTAACAATCTCAAAATCAAAGTCATCGCGTTTATCATAAATTTTGCACGAAACAAATCCATCTACAATAGATAGATGTAAATCCAAAAACGGGGCCTCGGTATCAGAAGAATTTGCTTTATTTAACTGAAGTTCTAGGGGGTAAATCTGACTGATCAAACCATCAAAATAGGTATTATCAATATTTAATAAATCATCTTAATATCTAGAAGTAGAGCTAAAAGCTTCAATAATTTCAGATTGGTTATCAATGGAAAGCGACAAAATGAAGTCTCTTTCATAACAATACAAGAACAGATCAGCCACAAGAGGTGCGCAATTAGTACCCATCGGAATACCCACAATTTGTCTAAATAACTTAGTACCGAATCTAATATAAATATTGTCAAGTAGAAAGGTAAGGGCATCACACACTTTCTGACATGACCAAAGTGTATAATTCTTATGCTCTTTAGAAGTGAAAAATGCATTTCTGACATTACATGCAAGATAGAGAGAACATTCTCTGTGAAAAGCCCATTCAATTAAATCATTAAGCTTTTCTTTTATAAGATTATGAGGAAGTGTAGTGTAAAGAGTGGAAAAATCGTAGGTAGACAGACTAGAAGCACGAAAATGTCTAGATTTCAATTTATTTAAAACCTCATTCGAATTTTTTATAGACCAAAACAGATTTCTTCCTGATGTTTCAAAGACTTTATTACAATATTTAATTACATGCGTTTTAATAGCAGTAAGACAGGAAGTTAATAATTTAGAAAGTTCAGTGGTAGTGCAAGAGCTAGAATTTGCAATAAACCGTGCTTTGTAAGGTTTTTTATGAAGTTTTGGTAACCAGTATAGCGTAGGAAGCTTGTCTTGGCCTTCGTTAACACACAGCAAACTTGGTGGCTGAAAAACAAACACGTTTATCTACTATAGCTCTCTCTTCAGCTGAAGGCTGAAGTTCATAGGCCTTAGTACCACCAAGCTTCTGCTTAAGCGTGTTGACATAGTGGAGCCGTCACACAACGACGACGTTGTTAGCGGCCTTGTCTGCAGGGGCCAAAACAAACTTCTTATGAAATTCTTGAATACCTAGTTTAAGATGACGTAAAGACGTCTTGGGCTTAGGAGGTAATAAGTTAGTATTTTGAGAATAGAAAGAAATGCGTTTTTTCACTAGTTTTAAAATGCTAAGTTTCCAGTCCTTAAGGACATGATGCTCAACATACTCTCGCTTACACCATCGATTACCGAATTAATTCAAGGAAGCGGCGATTTCATCTCTACATTTACTGAAATCAATTTTAGAAGGAAACCGATATTTCGGTCCTTTAGAAATTATATTCCTTATCCTAGAATCAGGAATAATTTTCAAATTGCCAGTAATTACATGACCAGCAGCAGGATAGCAATACTTTGAGTTTTTACAATCACATGAATCAGGAGTATTAGTATCAATATCAAGATCTGAAACAAGTTTATTGAAATTTAAAATGATAGATCTAACAGGTTTGTTATATTTATAGCAAATTATAGGTGTTTCAGTATTTTGAAAATAAGCAGGAATGGAAGAAAGCACCGATCTCTCACGGAAGATACTGGGCAAATCTATAAAATCCATACCCTTATTAATGAAGGATATTTTGAAGAAATGGCGTTTATGATTAATTTCAGAATCAATGTAAGGACGGAGAGTATGCTGAGTATAGCCTCTAGTTACCAAAATGACCTATACAGTGTTGACGGGGACGCTAAACCTAAAATCAAACAAACAAAACACTCATCATAAATGGGCAACGTTGGTTCTACAAAATATGCATAGGCGAGCCAACATCAGCTGTATCAGATTATATTCTCATGCGCAAGGAAATTCCATTCTTTTCTCTGTTAAAAAATAATATGTTGAAAGGGATCCTCAATAGAAATTGAGAGCATCTTTGTAGCCAAGTATGCATTTGCTTTTGGTATATTCATGAAATGACTTCTGCCACTTTCTTGCGTTTTGAAGTTAGTCATTTTTACGCGTTCATAGCAGTGTGCGGACCTTGTGTGCGCAACTTTCCTAACAATTATAGAATAATCATTTTGAACTTTGCTGTGTTGTTAAGGTCTGAAGATATGCATGTGCTTTTGATATATTTATGAAATTATTTTGGCCACTTTTCCCCCGTTTTCAACAGTTATTTTGCGCTAAAATAATAAAGTATATATTGAAAATGGCTACCTTGTTTGTGCAACTTCTTTTACATTCCCTTGAATATCTTCTATAAAAGGGTTATACTTTTGAAGCGAAAAAAAATATACCGCAGAACTGAAAAGTATGAAGTGTGCAAGTGTTTCTGGGCCAGACTAGCTAGTTTCGGCCAATTAGATCTCATCAGTGGCCCTCAAATATTTTGAAAACTCCACAAAGAAACCATTGATCCCAACGGACAAGAATATACAAACTACACTATGATGAAGGACAGGGAGCCTATTTACAGCCGTCACACATTCCCTTTACACCAGCTGTAGTGACGTTAAACATGTTCTATGAAAGGGCTATCCTTTGGAAGCAAAGAATAAACCGCAGAACTGAAATGAATGGAGTGCACAAGTGTTTCTCGGCCAGACAGGCTATTGGGCCTCATCAGTGATCCTGAAGAGCATTCTTTTTAAATGCTGTAGGCTTGGCGATGTGCATATGTTTTTCGATTTGTTTCACTATTTGTGCGTTTTAACCTAGTCATTTTTGTTCAAGAAGTTGATAGTACGTTTATTGTATACAGTTGTGGTCCTGTGGTCCCATCGTTTTGGAACTCTTCAAGCGTTTTGTCACGGTCTGAAGATATGCGTATGCATTTTGTAGGTTTACGAAACTGAAACGTAACAGTTTCAGCCAAAATAAAACAGTTTGACCAAAACTGTTTAAAAATATGGAGTAAGATCAACCGTCAATACATGCGTCGCTTCACCATTTAATGCATATAAAAGGCTGTGCGTCTCTACGCCGACGTTTAAACATATATGACGCCGACGGAACATATTCACGACGGTTATTTGCAAGTTACAAATACACAATTACTCGTATGATGTAACAAATAACAAATATTCAAACAAGGCATACTATATCCCAGCAGGTGCACAACGCTGATTTAACATTGAGTCTGCATTTTTGTGTCCACAAAGATATCAATTAACATTATGGTGAAAGGTATTCTTAAATTTTACTTTAAAGCATAGACTCAACATACAAAAATTATATCATTATTTTTTTACTAAAATCGTTTTCAACAACTAGTGAGTCAAGGTTTATTACGTCTAACATAGAAGAAGAAGAAAAAGAAGAAGAGTAGGAAAAAGAAGGAAATAAGTTTCAAACTTACTGAATGAATTCCCAGTTCAACGCGATAATAATAATAATAATAATAATAATAATAATAATGATAATAATGATAATAATAACCACTTTTTATATTTCAGGCGAATAAAAGAGATAAACTTGTAACAAACCGTCGCAGCAGAAAGATGGTCATTAGAGAAGCGAACAGAAAACTGACATTTGTACCACTTGTATTTATTGTTTGTAGAATCTGGGGTACACTGCGTTTCCTGTTGGGCAACTTTGCAAAAGAACATATTAATGAGCCCGCCCTCACCTGGATAAATCCCCTGCAGGTAATTGTCTTTTTTAATCAAGGCGTTGTTTACAAGGAAAAGTACTTCAGAACTTTCCAGAAAGTTCAGGTTTGCATTATTTTTAGAAAATTACAACATCTTATTCCACAGCCCTGTGGAACATTCTACAGAAATCTTAGGGTCTATAAAAGAGTTTGATTTTTCTCTTTGAGTCAGACTTTGGAGTTTGATGTTTTGGTTTTTTTAAGAAAAGTTATTTCTAAATTCTGTGTTGGATTGTTAAAGGATATTATATTTTATTTCGGACTGTGAATTCTGTGGGATCTAGGAAAATAGTTTCATTCAAGCATATTTCATAACAGAGCTTAGTATATTTAATTTACTTACATCTACAGGTTAAAGATACTTTGCAAATAAATTTGTTAAATTTTTCCAAAAGGCTTGTTTGCTTTTTCTTTCTGCTACGCCTGGCTCGTAACAGAATGCATGCTTTTGGCATGAGGGCAAAATTGCACCCATATAGAGTCATTCACTCATAAGATGATTACCGTCAAACATGGCTAGCTATGCCAAAGCAAGTTTTCTAAATCGGCTTCTAAAAATAACTCAATCTGACACCACTAAATTTTGAAATGGACTCTTGCTATGCGAGCTTATATATAGTGAGGTACAGTAAAATTCCTATATTAAGACCCCCATTGGGACTGTTCAAAAGTGGTCTAAAGACCACTTTTGAACAGTCCCATAGGTGGTCTCTTATTAGGAGACACTGGCTGTAGAAATCACAAAGAAAGAATTACTGAGTCTTAATTTTTGTTGGTCTTAATAGCGATATTTTACTGTAGTTTCTATTCAATCGAAAATTGGCTTAATTTTTCCATTACCATATTTGTCGGAGGAAGGGGTGGGTGGGGGTACTGTTTTTTTTTTTTTTTTTTGTTGTTGTTGTTGTTTTTGTCGTTGTTGTTGTTGTTTTTATTCGGGTTTGGGGGCGGTGGGGTGGTGTTTCAAGATTATTTCACATATTTCGGGCCGATCGTTGATCAGAGGTGGGCAAAAATATGAGGACCCGGCGAGAAAGGTGGTACTATGGTATACATTACACAGACAGAACATTTATCACTCTTTCTTTCAGGGTATTGGAGACAGCGCACAAGGTTTCGCTAATTTTGTGCTGTATTGCTTTTCAACGGAGAAGATACGACGCCGAATGGCTGTTCTTGTTTGTCCATCAAGTTTCGTGGAAACTGTGACGGATACGGAGTTGGTAACACAGTCCAGAGATGTGAAGAAAAATAAAGTTGCTGTAGCTAACATTCCAATGCCAAGTACTTCAAAACAAATATAGAGAGCTACAGAATACAGTCACAAAACCAATGACACACCACAGAACTTGTAAATGCTTTAAGACTAGAACCACACACATGCACCGTGTCAGATGGTAAAAAAGTGCTATCTATTACATTTGGTGAAGAATAATTCACGATAATCACTGACAAGGACTTTTTATTTTATACATAGCAGTGAAATCAATGCATATCTGAAACAAATAAAGGTGATATTTTCACAGTGTGAAAATATATGTCATATTTTCACAGTGTGAATGTTACTTTTACAGTAACAGCCCGGTCTACTTTTTTCGCCTAAGTCATAAGTAATCGATGAAATAATTCTTTAAATACCTTGAAAAAAGCATTCTTTGAACTGTTAAAATGCTGTATTAAAAATGGCGATCTGTTTCTGTTTTGCAACTGACAGTTATGACGTCATAGTCAAGTCTAAAATTGTAACGTAAGATCCGATTGATTAATTTCAGTAAGTGTCCTAAATTATTATAAAATAAAAAGAAAATTTACTTTTTTTCGATAAATATCAAAAATATTTCGTCTCGTGTGTTGAAAATATCAGAACTTTATCAGAACCCGGGAAGGGACATTTCTGTTCCAGTATCTAGCAGAACAGAATTTAAAAAAATAAAATTAGCGTGGAGTGGAAAACAAAAAATATGTCGTTTAAACGATATAGTCGTTTAAACGACATATTTCTTGTTTACTTTTCCACTCTGAAAAAGTAGGGTGGAATTTAAAACAATAAAATTAGAAAGGAACAGAAAACGAAAATATGTCGTTTAAACGACATATTTCTTGTTTTCCTTTCCACTCTGAAAAAGTAGGGTAGAATTTAAAACAATAAAATTAGAATGGAACAGAAAACAAAAATATGTCGTCCACGTTTTCCATTCCACTCTGAAAAAGTAGCGTGGAATTTAAAACAATAAAGATGTCGTTTTAATGACATAATAACGTGGAATTTAAAACAATAAAGATGTCGTTTTAATGACATAATCTTGGCCTTTTCATTGGTTAAAGATGTCGTTTTATCAACATAATATGTCGTTAAAACGATATAATCCTAGCCTTTCATTGGTTGGTCATATCACACGGTAATCATGGCCGATATTTCCAGGCGCGACACACTCGCCAATGAAAGGCTAGGATTATATCGTTTTAACGACATATTATGTTGATAAAACGACATCTTTAACCGATGAAAAGGCCAAGATTATGTCGATAAAACGACATCTTGATTGTTTTAAATTCCACGCTACTTTTTCAGAGTGGAATGGAAAACGACATATTTTCGTTTTCTGTTCCATTCTAATTTTATTGTTTTAAATTCCACGCTACTTTTTCAGAATGGAACAGAAAACAATAAATATGTCGTTTAAACGACATGTTTATGTTTGTTTTTTGTTCCATTCTGATATTATTGTTTTAAATTCCACGCTCCTTTTTCAGCATGGAACAGAAAACAAGAAATATGTCGTTGAAACGACATATTTTCGTTTTCTGTTCCATTCTAATTTTATTGTTTTAAATTCCACCCTACTTTTTCAGAGTGGAAAAGAAAACAAGAAATATGTCGTTTAAACGACATTTTATATCGTTTAAACGACATATTTTTTGTTTTCCACTCCACGCTAATTTTATTGTTTTAAATTCTGTTCTGCTAGATACTGGAACAGAAATGTCCCTTCCCGGGTTCCGTAGAATTTCCACTCGTGCTTTGCACTCGTGAAAATTCTGATATTCTCAACACACTCGATGAAATATTTTTGATATTCATCTCAAAAAAGTAAATATCCTCTATATATATATTGTACTTAAACCCAATTAGTCATTTTCACAGTCTGATTTAGTGCCAGTCTGTAACTGTCCACTGGTTTAACCCGTATCCTGCTGAATTAATTAATTTAACCACACCCATTACTGATTATCAATCAGTCAGATTTTTGGTATTCATTCAGATTAAAATACTAAATAACAAACAGTGTATTTCCAGATCAGATGGCTTCTTCAGAAGCCATCTGATCTGGATCTACACTGTTAAGGTAGGAGAAGTTGTGTTAGTCCCGTCACAAGAAACCCTGTCTTCAGTGTTTGCGACCGGGTAAGACACAAACTAGTCTACTCAGCTATACAAACTAGCAACGTATCCTCAGCTATACAGACAGCGTATACTCAGCCACACAGACTAGCAACGTCTACACATCTACACAGACTAGCAACGTCTACTCATCTACACAGACTAGCAACGTCTACTCGTCTACATAGACTAGCAACGTCTCAGCTACACACACAAGCAAGTCTCCTCAGCTACACAAACTAGAACGCCTCCTCAGCT
Source organism: Lucinisca nassula (assembly GCA_963580285.1). Classification (NCBI taxonomy): domain Eukaryota; kingdom Metazoa; phylum Mollusca; class Bivalvia; order Lucinida; family Lucinidae; genus Lucinisca; species Lucinisca nassula. Next base: position 154,579,554 of record OY757018.1, read on the forward strand.
ACACAGACTAGTAACGTCTCCTCAGCTACACAGACTAGCAACGACTCCTCAGCTTCACAAACTAGCAACGTCTCCTCAGCTACACAAACTAGAACGACTACTCAGCTACACAGACTAGCAACGACTCCTCAGCTACACAAACTAGAACGTCTCCTCAGCTACAAAGACTAGCAGCGACTCCTCAGCTACACAAACTAGAACGTCTCCTCAGGTACAAGACTAGCAACGACTCCTCAACTACGCTGACCAGCAACGACTCCTCAGCTACACAGACTAGCAACGACTCCTCAGCTACACAAACTAGAACGTCTCCTCAGCTACACAGACTGGCAACGTCTCCTCAGCTACACAAACTAGAACGTCTCCTCAACTACACAGACTAGCAACGACTCCTCAGCTACACAGACTAGCAACGTCTCATCAGCTACAAAGACTAGCAAGGACTCCTCAGCTACACAAAATTACCGCTACACAGACTAGCAACGTCTACTCCGCTACACTGACAAGCAACGTCTACTCCGCTACATAGACTAACAACGTCCATTCAGCTGAAAAAGACTAGCAACGTCTCCTCAGCTACATAAACCAACAACGTTTACTCAGCTACACAGACTAGCAACGTCTACTCATCTACCTAGACTGCAACTTCTACTCAGCTACACAAATAGCAACGTCTCATCAGTTACACAGACTAGCAACATCTACTCAGCTACAAAGACTAGAAACTTCTTCTCAGGTACATAGACTTGAAACGTCTTCTCAGCCGCACAGACTAGCAACGTCTACTCAGCTACACAAACTAGCAACGTCTACTCAATTACACAGACTAGCAACGTCTACTCAGCTACACAGACTAGCAACGTTTTCTCTGCTACATAGACAAGCAACGTCTACTCAGCCGCACAGACTAACAAAGTCTTCTCAGCCACACAGACTTGCAACGTCTACTCAGCCGCAAAGAATAACAACGTCTCCTCAGCTACACAGACTAACAACATCTACTCATTCGCACAGACTAACAACGTCTTCTCAGCCACACAGACTAGCAACGTCTACTCAGCCGCACAGACTAACAACGCCTCCTCAGCTACACAGACTAGCAACGTCTACTCATCCACACAGACTAGCAACGTCTACTCAGCCACACAGACTAATGTCTTCTCAGCCACACAGACTAGCAACGTCTACTCAGCCGCACATACTAGCAACGTCTCCTCAGTTACACAAACTAGCAACGACACCTCAGCTACACAAACTAGCAACGTCTCCTCAGCTTCACAAACTAGCAACGTCATCTCAGCTACACAGACCAGCAACGAATCCACAGCTACACAAACTAGCAACGTCTACTCATCCGCACAGACTAGCAACGTCTACTCAGCCACACAGACTAACGTCTTCTCAGCCACACAGACTAGCAACGTCTACTCAGCCGCACAGACTAGCAACGTCTACTCAGCCGCACAGACTAGCAACGTCTCCTCAGCTACAAAAACTAGCAATGACTCCTCAGCTACACAAACTAGCGACGTCTCCTCAGCTTCACAAACTAGCAACGTCTACTCAGCCACACAGACTAACGTCTTCTCAGCCACACAGACTAGCAACGTCTACTCAGCCGCACAGACTAGCAATGTCTCCTCAGCTACACAAACTAGCAACGACTCCTCAGCTACACAAAATAGGACGTCCCCTCAGCTACACAGACCAGCAACGACCTCTCAGCTACACAGACTTACAATGTCTCCTCAGCTACACAAACTAGCAACGTCTCCTCGGCTACACAGACTAACAACGACTCCTCATCTACACAGACTAGCAACGGCTCCTCATCTACACAAACTAGAACGTCTCCTCAGCTACACAGAGTGACAACGTCTCCTCAGCTACACAAACTGGAACGTCTCCTCAGCTACACAAACTAGCAACGTCTCCTCAGCTACACAATCTATGACGGCTCCTCAGCTACACAAACTAGAACTCTCCTCAGCTACACAGACTAGCAATGTCTCCTCAGCTACACAAACTAGCAACGACTCCTCAGCTACACAAAATAGGACGTCCCCTCAGCTACACAGACCAGCAACGACCTCTCAGCTACACAGACTAACAATGTCTCCTCAGCTACACAAACTAGCAACGTCTCCTCGGCTACACAGACTAACAACGACTCCTCATCTACACAGACTAGCAACGGCTCCTCATCTACACAAACTAGAACGTCTCCTCAGCTACACAGAGTGACAACGTCTCCTCAGCTACACAAACTGGAACGTCTCCTCAGCTACACAAACTAGCAACGTCTCCTCAGCTACACAATCTATGACGGCTCCTCAGCTACACAAACTAGAACTCTCCTCAGCTACACAGACTAGCAACGTCTTCTCAGCTACAAAGACTAGCAACGTCTCCTCAGCTACACAGACTAGCAACATTTACTCAGCTACACACACTAGAACGTCTCCTCAGCTACACAAACTAGAGCGTCTCCTCAGCTACACAGACTAGCAACGTCTCCTCAGCTACACAGACTAGCAACGTCTCCTCAGCTACACAGACTAGCAACGTCTCCTCAGCTACACAGACTTAACGTCTACTCAGCCACACAGACTAACGTCTTCTCAGCCACACAGACTAGCAACGTCTACTCAGCCGCACAGACTAGCAACGTCTCCTCAGCTACAAAAACTAGCAATGACTCCTCAGCTACACAAACTAGCGACGTCTCCTCAGCTTCACAAACTAGCAACGTCTACTCAGCCACACAGACTAACGTCTTCTCAGCCACACAGACTAGCAACGTCTACTCAGCCGCACAGACTAGCAATGTCTCCTCAGCTACACAAACTATCAACGACTCCTCAGCTACACAAAATAGGACGTCCCCTCAGCTACACAGACCAGCAACTACCTCTCAGCTACACAGACTAACAATGTCTCCTCAGCTACACAAACAAGCAACGTCTCCTCGGCTACACAGACTAACAACGACTCCTCATCTACACAGACTAGCAACGGCTCCTCATCTACACAAACTAGAACGTCTCCTCAGCTACACAGAGTGACAACGTCTCCTCAGCTACACAAACTGGAACGTCTCCTCAGCTACACAAACTAGCAACGTCTCCTCAGCTACACAAACTATGACGTCTCCTCAGCTACACAAACTAGAACTCTCCTCAGCTACACAGACTAGCAACGTCTCCTCAGCTACACAGACTAGCAACGTCTCCTCAGCTACACAGACTAGCAACATTTACTCAGCTTAAACACTAGAACGTCTCCTCAGCTACACAAACTAGAACATCTCCTCAGCTACACAGACTAGCAACTCTCCTCAGCTACAAAGACTAGCAACGTCTCCACAGCTACACAGACTAGCAACATTTACTCAGCTACACACACTAGAACGTCTCCTCAGCTACACAGACTAGCAACGTCTCCCCAACTACATAGACAAGCAACGTCTCCTCAGCTACACAGACTAGCAACGTTTACTCAGCTACAGAGACTAGCAACGTCTCCTCAGCTACACAAACTAGAACGTCTCCTCAGCTACACAAACTAGAACGTCTCCTCAGCTACACAAACTAGAACGTCTCCTCAGCTACACAAACTAGAACGTCTCCTCAGCTACAGAGACTAGCAAAGTCTCCTCAGCTACACAGACTAGCAACGTTTACTCAGCTACACACATTAGAACGTCTCCTCAGCTACACAAACAAGAACGTCTCCTCAGCTACACAGACTAGCATAGACTCCACAGCTACACAGACTACCAACGTCTCCTCAGCTACACAGACTAGCAACGTCTCATCTGCTACACATACTAGAACGTCTCCTCAGCTACACAGACTAGAACGTCTCCTCAGCTACACAAACTGAACGTCTCCTCAGCTACACAAAAGAGAACGTCTCCTAAGCTACAGAGACTAGCAACGTCTCCACAGCTACACAGACTAGCAACGTCTCATCAGCTACACAGACTAGCAACGTCTCCTCAGCTACACAGACTAGCAACCTCTTATCAGCTACACAGACTAGCAACGTCTCCTCAGCTACACAGACTAGCAACGTCTCCTCAGCTACACAGACTAGCAACATCTCCTCAGCTACACACACTAGAACATTTCCTCAGCTACACAAAATAGAACGTCTCCTCAGCTACACAAACTAGCAACGACTCCTCAGCTACACAGACTAGCAACATTTACTCAGCTACACACACTAGAACGTCTCCTCAGCTACACAGACTAGCAACGTCTCCACAGCTAAACAAACTAGCAACGTCTCCTCAGCTACACAGACTAGCAACGTCTCCTCAGCTACACAGACTAGCCGATTTACTCAGCTACACACACTAGAACGCCTTCTCAGCTGCACAAACTAGAACGTCTCCTCAGCTTCACAGACTAGCAACGTCTCCTCAGCTACAAAGACTAGCAACGTCTCCTCAGCTACACAGACTAGCAACATTTACTCAGCTACACACACTAGAACGTCTCCTCAGCTACACAAACTAGAACGTCTCCTCAGCTACACAGACTAGCAACGTCTCTTCAGCTACACAGACTAGCAACGTCTCCTCAGCTACACAGACTACCAACGTTTACTCAGCTACAGAGACTAGCAACGTTTACTCAGCTACGTAAACTAGAACGTCTCCTCAGCTACACAAACTAGAACCTTTCCTCAGCTACACAGACTATTAACGTCTCCTCAACTACACAGACTAGCAACGTCTCCTCAGCTACACAGACTAGCAACGTCTCATCATCTACACAAACTACAACGTCTCCTCAGCTACACACACTAGCAACGACTCCTTAGCTACACACACTAGCAACGTATCCTCAGCTTCACACACTAGCAACTTCTCATCAACTACACAAACTAGAACGTCTCCTCAGCTAAATAGACTAGAACGTCTCCTCAGCTACACAAACTAGAACGTCTCCTCAGCTACACAAACTTGAACACCTCCTCAACTACACAGACTAGCAACGTCTCCACAGCTGCACAGACTAGCAACGTCTCCTCAGCTACACAGACTAGCAACGTCTCCTCAGCTACCTACACAGACTAGCAACGTCTCCTCAGCTACACAGACTAGCAACGTCTCCTCAGCTACACAGACTTGCAACGTCTCCTCAGCTACACAGACTAGCAACGTCTCCTCAGCTACACAGATTAACAACGTCTCCTCAGCTACACAGACTACCAACGTCTCCTCGGCTACACAGACAGGCAACGTCTCCTCAGCTGCACAGACTAGTAACGTCTCCTCAACTACACAGACTAGCAACGTCTCCTCAGCTACACAGACTAGCAACGTCTCATCAGCTACATAAACTACAACGTCTCCTCAGCTACACAGACTAGCAACGTCTCCTCAGCTACACAAACTAGAACGTCTCCTCAGTTACACAGACTAGCAACGTCTCCTCAGCTACACAGACTAGCAACGTCTCATCAGCTACATAAACTGCAACGTCTCCTCAGCTACACAGACTAGCAACGTCTCCTCAGCTACACAAACTAGCAACGACTCCTCAGTTACACAGACTAGCAACGTCTCCTCAGCTACACAGACTAGCAATGACTCCTCAGCTACACAGACTAGCAACGTATCCTCAGCTTCACAGACTAGCAACGTCTCATCAGCTACATAAACTACAACGTCTCCTCAGCTACACAGACTAGCAACGTCTCCTCAGCTACACAAACTAGAACGTCTCCTCAGCTACACAGACTATCAACGTCTCCTCGGCTACACAGACTAGCAACGTCTCCTCAGCTGCACAAACTAGAACGTCTCCTCAGCTACACAAACAAGAACGTCTCATCAGCTACACAAACTAGAACGTCTCCTCGGCTATACAGACTAGCAACGTCTCCTCAGCTACATAGACTTACAACGTTTACTCAGCTACACACACTAGAACGTCTCCTCAGCTACACAAACTAGAACGTCTCCTCAGCTACACAGACTAGCAATGACTCCTCAGCTACACAGACTAGCAACGTATCCTCAGCTTCACAGACTAGCAACGCCTCATCAGCTACACAAACTAGAACGTCGCCTCAGCTACACAGACTAGAACGTCTCCTCAGCTACACAAACTAGAACGTCTCCTCAGCTACACAAACTAGAATGTCTACTCAGCTACACAGACTAGCAACGTCTCCACAGCTACACAAACTAGAACGTCTCCTCAGCTACACAAACTAGAACGTCTACTCAGCTACACAGACTAGAACGTCTCCTCAGCTACACAAACTGGACGTCTCCTCAGCTACACAAAAGAGAACGTCTCCTTAGCTACACAGACTAGCAACGTCTCCACAGCTATACAGACTAGCAACGTCTCATCAGCTACACAGACTAGCGACGTCTCCTCAGCTACACAGACTAGCAACGTCTTCTCAGCTACACAGACTAGCAACGTCTCCTCAGCTACACAGACTAGCAACGTCTCCTCAGCTACACACACTAGAACGTCCCCTCAGCTACACAAACTAGAACGTCTCCTCAGCTACACAGACTAGCAACGACTCCTCAGCTACACAGACTAGCAACATTTACTCAGCTACACACACTAGAACGTCTCCTCAGCTACACAAACTAGAACGTCTCCTCAGCTACACAGACTAGCAACGTCTCCACAGCTACACAGACACTAACGTCTCCTCAGCTACACAGATTATAACGTCTCCTCAGCTACACAAACTAGCAACGACTCCTCAGTTACACAGACTAGCAACGTCTCCACGGCTACACAGACTAGCAACGTCTCCTCAGCTACACAGACTAGCAACGTCTCCACAGCTACACAGACTAGAACGTCTCCTCAGCTACACAGACTAGCAACGTCTCCTCAGCTACACAAACTAGAACGTCTCCTCAGCTACACAGACTAGCAACGTCTTCTCAGCTACAAAGACTAGCAACGTCTCCTCAGCTACACAGACTAGCAACATTTACTCAGCTACACACACTAGAACGTCTCCTCAGCTACACAAACTAGAGCGTCTCCTCAGCTACACAGACTAGCAACGTCTCCTCAGCTACACAGACTAGCAACGTCTCCTCAGCTACACAGACTAGCAACGTCTCCTCAGCTACACAGACTAGCAACGTCTCATCAGCTACACAGATTAGCAACGTCTCCTCAGCTACACAGACTAGCAACGTCTACTCAGCTACACAGACTAGCAACGTCTCATCAGCTACACAGACTAGCAGCGTCTCATCAGCTACACATACTACAACGTCTCATCAGCTACACAGACTAGCAACGTCTCCTCAGCTACACAAACTAGAACGTCTCCTCAGCTACACAAACTAGAACGTCTCCTCAGCTACATAAACCAGCAACGTCTCCTCAGCTACACAGACTAAAAACGTCTACTCAGCTACACAGACTAGCAACGTCTACTCAGCTTCACAGACTAAAAACATCTACTCAGCTACACAGATTAGCAACGTCTACTCAGCTACACAGATTAGCAACGTCTACTCAGCTACACAGACTAAAAACGTCTACTCAGCTACATAGACTAATAACTTCTGATTGCACCTGTGTTATTCGAAAATGGCAAAACATATTTTCTCATGATGTAGGTAATACTACGAGGGTTGTTCGAAGGATTTGCAAATGACACGACACGTTTTCTCCGAGACATTAATTAAAAGTTGATATTTTTGTCTAGTTATCTTCACACCTTTAGTCAGACTATTCAACCTTTTACTTCGATTTTTGGAACGATATTCACACTCATCATAAGAAACTGGTGCACTGCAGACCCTAATGCACTTCTTGACCTATAGTACCAGATAGGTAATTTCTGAAAAAGGAAAAATCACATAGCTGTAGGGCGGTTGTTACAATACATCGACCTTTTCAGGCTTCAAACACTTTGGTTCATTTGAGGTTTTGTGGGCTGGAGCGTTGTCATGTAACAAATGGACATGCTGCAGGCCGGTTTTTGACATACTTTTTATAATCTACCACATGTTATCGTAGTGTATTATGATATATCGTCCAGTGTCCGTTAGTCAGTCTCTCTGCACCATTTCCGATTGAAAATTTGAGTATTTTTCATGGATTTTTTTTTTCAAATTTTGCACACACATTTATTACGAGGATGTGTGGTTTGGGGTTGTTAATAGGCAATATCTGCCGTTGATATATGTGAAAATGTCTTGTTTTTGTTTTTTATAATAGCTCCTTTACTATATGGAATACCTTGTTGAACTTTGCCGGATGTATAGAACACTAAATGAACTCTATTATAACCAAGGAACCATACTCTGACCATTTTAGTTCTTGAGTTGCCTGCCCTTGTATATGTCGCTCCATAGTATATGAAGCTTCACAGATATATTGAACAATAAAGCTACCATAAAGTAGGCAAGAACTGCAGCTTATCTGGCCACTTACTTCTGAGATACGTGCCCTTATCATGGGTCTAAAAAATAGCTGTTTGCCTTTATTTCTGTAGTATATGGAACGACTTAATGAAACTTTACAGATGTATAGGGTACTACAGTTTGCCTATTGTGGCCAAGGACATAAAATTATGCATGATTTGATTGTTACCATGGATTCAGAAGCAGAATGGAAAACACTATAGCTCCTGATCTTGACCTATACTGCTTTCAACAAAGGATATATCAGGGTACAGCATGATGAGGGTTGATTTATTGTGTATCTTCTTAAGTTCGTTTGTGTATCTGAAAAATGGTTTGCTTTTGTCGGTAGTTTCTGTACCCGCAGAGATATAGAAAATTATTGTCACAGATTAATCAAGGCTTTTGGATACTTTTGTTGCCTGTCCATTCTCTATAGTTATTTGCCTAGTCTAATCAACTAAGAAAAAGTATAGCAATAGATTTCCAGGAAAAGCCACAATCAAAGGTTATATAAGCTTACCAATGGCACCAAGAGGAAGAGTAACTAACAATGAGGAAAACAAAACAAAAAAATAACGAATCACAAACAGCACAGCAACCAGATTCCTCTTCCCCACAAGAGGTGATCAAGGTGTAACAGGCACAATTAGTGAAAATTAAATAAATAATAATAAAACACAACCATAAGCACAAACAACACGTAGATCCCCGTCGGAAAATCAAAAAAGCTACATTTAAAATAAACAAGAGGACCACCGCCTTAGGACGGTCAGTAGCGAGAACCACTGGGGAGTTTGGCCCAACGTTCACTCTAGGTTCTAATAATATTATTATTATGGAGTCTGAGCCCCGACCCAACTGCGTGCAATTAAAGACGAGAGCATAATAGTTTGATTTAAATTGTAGCCAATGAGCTTGTAACGTTTGATAATTTTCTGAAATTGTTCCGTATTTATATATAATGTCGCCAAAAAAGGACTCAGGCTATGGCATCCCCTGCAGCAAAAGTCTATGCAATCCAGCCTTAAATTTAGAAATTAATTAATAATTCATAAACTAAACTTAAACTGAACGAAGGTACCAAATTTCACCCTGTTAAAACAACTTAAGTATCTAGGATTGCAACAAAGGTCAAGTAAAGGGGAAATACTGTAAGAAACTGGTATATGGGTGATTCAGTTAAAAGTCATAAAAGTGAAACAAAGTATTTGAGTCTTGTTAGGAGTTCGAAAGATGACAACAAATCATTACGAAAACACGCCTACACAATTACATTGTAGATTTTGCCGCTGAAATAACGGCAATTTTCAGATGAAAAATTGTGATATTTTTCTTATTTTGTTCAAAATATAGATTGTGGGTACACGTTTAAGCCAACTATGAATCTGTATGTTGTCTTGATGTTTCTGATTAAGTTTCTGAACAACTTATCGGATATATGATTCAGGAAGAGATGACGTTGATGCAGAGTGGAAGTGTATAGTTTGGCACGTCAAAGCTATCATTTGCACCTGCCTTTGGAATATTCTGTTATCAAAAAAGTAGACCAAGTCAACCAATCATGTGAAATCAACTGTAACACAAACAAAACTTTGGTGTATATGGTCGCTTGCCAAAACGCCACAATACTGAATCTTCTTGTGGGCTCAGCGAATTTGATATATACTGACAACACCCGAACTGCCTATAAATGTTATATGCAATCACTATACGGGCGCTGTGAAGAATTTCAAGATGGCCACTATCTGGGATATTAGAATGCAACAATTTTAGCAATTCTGAATCTCCATGTCATCCAAGTGCCTCCAACCAATTTCAACTCAATGCAACAGACCATTCGGTAGCAAATGTGGTTTGAAGATTTCAAGATGGCCAGCGTGGCAAATTGGAACAGAATGGTACTAAGAAGTCTGAATCTCCATGTGGTTTGAAGATTAATTTTCAAGATGGAATCCCGAATCCATGTGGTTTGAAGATCGATGTGGTTTGAAGATTTTCAAGACGGCCAACATGGAAGCCATCTTAGATAGCAGAACAGAATGGGTTCAGAAATTCTGAACCTCCATGTCGTCCTGATGCCTCCAATCAAGCTTCAGCTCCATCCGACCTTTGGTTCACGAGGAGATGTAGTTTGAAGAATGTCAGGATGAACTCCGAAGCAGCCATCTTGGGTATTGGAACAGAACAATTTCAGCAAATCTGAATCTCCATCGATGTCGCCCTGATGCCTTCAATCAAGTTTCAGCTCAATCCAATCCTTGTTTCGGGAAGAGATGTCATTTGAAGAATTTCAGAATGTCGGAACAGAACAATTTTAGCAAATCTGTATCCCTGATGCCTTCCATGAAGTTTCAACTTGATCCTACCTCTGGTTCAGGGGATATCATTTGAAGAATATCAAAATGTCCACCATGTTGGCCATCTTTGATTTAGGAATGGAATGATTTTAGCAAATCTGAATCTCCATGTCACCCCGATGCCTCCCAACAAGTTTCAGCTTGATCAGACCTTTGGTTTGGGAGATGTTGTTTTGAATAATTTCAAGATGGTGGCCATCTTGGGTAACTGAATGGTACAATTTTAGCAGATCTAAATTTCCATGTCACCCTCATGCCCCCCCCCCCACACACACACACACACACAACAAGTTTCAGCTTTGGTTCCGGAGAAGAAGCCGTTTGAAGAATTTCACGATGGCCGACATGGCAGCCATCTTGGATATCTGAACGGAGCGGCGGTTTTAGCAAATCTGAATCTCCATGCCTCCCATCAAGCTTAAGGTCAGTTCGACTTTTGGTTTGGTAGGGGATGCCGTTTGAATAATTTCCAGATGGCCGCCAAATGTTACGATTTTGGCAAATCTAAATCTCCATGTCACCCCGGTGCCTCCCATCAAGTTTCATGTCAATTCGATCTTTGGTTCCGGAGGAGATATTGTATGAAGAATTTAAAGATGGTCGCCATGGTGGCCATCTTGGATATCTGAATCTCCATGTCACCCTGATGCCTCCCATTAAGTTTCAGCTTGATCAGACCTCTGGTTCGGTAGAAGATGACGTTTCAAGAATTTCAAGATGGTCGCCATTTTCAAGATGGCAATCTTGAATATCGGAACGGAACCATTTCAGCAAATCTGTATCTCCATGTCACCCTGATGCCTCCCATCAAGTTTCAGATTGATCAGACCTCTGGTTCGGGAGGAGATGTCTTTTCAAGAATTTCAAGATGGCCGCCATTTTCAAGGCTTGGATATCCAAATGGAACGATTTTAGCAAATCTGAATTTACATGCCACCCCGATGCCTCCCATCAAGTTTCAGCTCAATTCGACCTTTAGTTCGGGATGAGATATCGTTGGAAGCGGCCATATTGGATATTGGAATGGAACCATTTTAGCAAATCTGTATCCCCATGTCGCCCCGGTGCCTCTCACCAAGTTTCAGCTTGATCAGACCTCTGGTTCGGGAGGAGATGTCGTTTGAAGAATTTTAGCAAATCTGGATCTCCATGACACCAAGATGCCCCCCACCATGTACCAGCTAAATATTTAATCTGACTTCCGGTTTGGGAGGAGATGTCGAAAATGTGAAAAGTTAACGGCGGACGGACGACACGACAGACGATGGACGACAGGCCACGGCATAAGTTTACCCCAATGCTCCAGGTGAGCTAACTATATAAAGTCTATATTTTACTCCTACTTATGTGTGGTCTGGAGGTATTGTCGCTCAATAAGAGACAGTTACATGAGTCTGGATATACTGAAAAATATAGTCACTAAAGTCGATTTTTTTATCTTTTTGCCGCGTTTTTCGGCGATAACTTTTTTATTTGTTACTTTTGATCAATACATTCAGCGAGGAAGTTGTGGAGGAGAAGCTTTATAGAGCTTAAGTTATTTGTTTCGGATATGCGACGTTAAAGTTTCTTATCTTTATTTACTTGTATCTAAATCGTATAAAAGATTTATAAACACATAAGAGAGAGAGAGCGAGCGAGCGAGCGAGCGAGAGAGAGAGAGAGAGAGAGAGATGAGAGAGAGAGAGAGAGAGAGAGAGAGAGAGAGAGAGAGAGTGATGGTTCAAATACTTTGAATGACAATATAAATTGGGCCCCGTCAAGCGATTTTTGGTGCTTATCGCCTATGCGAGCAGCGAAGGTTCAGGCGAGCCTGCGCATCCGCGCAGTCTCGCCAGAACCTTCGCTGCTCGCTCATACAAGCAGTGAATCAAGAGGAACCTTCAGACAGAAAGCCATATTCCTGGCCCCTCTGAATGGCTGGGTATGCGCAGTTAAAACTGGTCATGACGGAATGCTCGAAGACCCAAATTCGCTTGGCGGGGCTCAATTATGATATATGACAAGTATTTCCTGTTTTGATCAATACTGTTAATCACCTTGTTTATTTAAGTTGGCCCATTAATTACGAGATGTTCAGACAGTTATTGTGATTAATGGTGAGTTGTAAATACACGTGCTCTATGCAAAGTCTTTCCCTTATTGCATATGTTGTTACGTTAATGATCCTGATTCTTCGCTCTGTTTGGTTGTTCAATTTTAGTTACAGTTGTCCTTCCAGTTTTATATTAAGTTTGTCATGTTGATGATTCTGATTCTTTCCCTCATTAATATATATATATATATATATATATATATATATATATATATATATATATATATATATATATATATATATATATATATATATATATATATATATATATATATATAGATAGATAGATAGATAGATAGATAGATAGATAGATAGATAGATAGATAGATAGATAGATAGATAGATAGATAGGGAAACAGCTTCTAACTCGGTTAACCTGTAGTCCATTTTGTTTACTATTGCCACTCCATGTTTCGACTTCTTTTCCTAGTGATATTGTGGGGAGAAGTTGGGATCTGATTGTATCAGTTCCCGGTCGTTTCTCTTTTTATTTTAAACGTCTTTAGGAGTTTATTTTAGTTATTGTTCGTTCGTATTTGAATGTGTGTATCGCATATATATTTTTGTTTGGGATAGCCAATTTACAATTTTGTGGGAAAGTAACTGTCCTTTTGGCTTTCCACCATTGGTGTAGTTATTTCATGTTTGTGTTTCCTTCACTTTGGTGTCTCTGATGGGAGGCATGGCTTAATTGTATCGATTCCTTATCATTGCCTCCACTTCTATTTTAGCTCACCAGAGCCGAAGGCTTCAGGGGAGCTTATAGCTCCGGGGAAGCTTATAGTATAAAGTAGAAACAAGAGGGCCCAATGACCCTATATCGCTCACCTGTGTACCAGAAAAATCATTAGTGTAGGAGACCACTTGACATTGCTACATACTAAATATCTAAGCTCAGGCAAAGCGGTGTCCATGCTTATAAACCCTACTGGTTTCATTGGGCGACAGGGCTTGAGATGTAATTTCATCTCAATGTCTGGTAAAAGTCCCACAAAATTGGAAGAGACATCTCCAAAATGACCTATTCAGTGTTGACGGGGATGTAAAACCTCAAATCAAACAAAATCTGTGCCTTATGGTTTTGGAGAAAAAGTTTTTTCCAGTATAAGTCTATAGGAGCTAATGAGCCCTGGGGCTTGGCCAATTTTGACCCAAAAGGCACGGTTGGCAGGATTTATGTAGGCGACCATTTTGTGTTGCTATATACTAAATATCTAAGGTCTCTACTTCATGGTTTCAAAGAAGATGTTTGAATCTTTTTTCCATTATAAGTTTGTTGGAGTTTAAGGGCCACAGGATTTGGACCCCAGGGGCATGATTGGCAGGATTCATGTAGGCGACCACTCGACATTGCTACATGCTAAATACCTAAGCTCTGGGACTTATGGTTTCAGAGAAGAAGATTTTTCCCCATTTTAAGTGTTTTTTTTTTTTTTTTTTTTTTCATTATAAGGGCCCTGTGTTTTCAGAGAAGAAGATTTTTGAAGTTTCTCCAATTGTAAGTCTATGGAAGCTAAAGAGCCCTAGGGCGGGTCCAATTTGGATCCCAGGGGCATAACTGGCAGGATTTATGTAGGTGGCCACTTGACGTTGCTACATACTAAGAATCTAAGCTCTGGGCCTTATGGTTTCATAGAAGAAGATTTTTTAAGCTTTTTTTTCCATTATAAGTCCATTGGAGGTGATGAGCTCGGGCGAGGCCAATTTTGACCCCAGGGGCAGGGTTAGCAGGATTTATGTAGCTGGCTATTAATATGTTGCTAGATACTAAATATCTAAGTTCTGTGCTTCACAGTTTCTGAGAAGAAGATTTTTGAAGCTTTTTTCCATTATGAGTCTATGGGAGCTAAGGGGCACCGGGGCATGGCCCATTTGGACCCCAGGGGCATGATTAGCAGGAAATATTAAGGTGACCACTTGCCGTTGCTACATGCTAAATATCTAAGCTCTGGGCCCTGTGGTTTCAGAGAGGAAGATTTTTGAAGCTCTTTTTCCATTATGAGTCTATAGGAGCTAAGGGGCCCCGGGGCGTAGTCCTTTTGGACCCCAGGGGCATGATTGGCAGGAATTATGTAGGTCAACACCGGCCGTTGCTACCTGCTAAATATCTAAGCTCTGGGCGCTGTGGTTTCAGAGAAGAAGATTTTTGAAGTTTTTTTTTTTTCCATTATGAGTCTATGGGAGCTAAGGAGGTCCCAGGGTGTGGCCCATTTGGACCCCATGGGCATGATTGGCAAGATTTATGTAGGTGACCACTTGTCATTGCCACATGCTAAATATCTAAGCTCTTGGCCCTGTGGTTTCAGGAAAGAAGATTTTTGAAGCTTTTTTTCCATTAGGAGTCTATGGGAGCTATGGGGCCCATTTGGACCATTTGGACCCCACGGGCATGATTGGCAGAATTTATGTAGGTGACCACTTGCCATTGCTACATGCTAAATATCTAAGCTCTGGGCCCTGTGGTTTCAGAGAAGAAGATTTTTGAAGCTTCTTTTTCCATTATGAATCTATAGGAGCTAAGTGGCCCCGGGGCGTGGCCCTTTTGGACCCCAGGGGCATGATTGCAGGAATTATGTAGGTCACCACTTGCCGTTGCTACTTGCTAAATATCTAAGCTCTGGGCGCTGTGGTTTCAGAGAAGAAGATTTTTTTAAGCTTTTTTCCATTATGAGTCTATGGGAGCAAAGGGGCCCCGGCGCGTGGCCCATTTGGAACCCAGGGGCATGATTGGCAGGAATTATGTAGGTGACCAATTGCCGTTGCTACATGCTAAATATCTAAACTCTGGGCCCTGTGGTTTCAGAGAAAAAGATTTTTGAAGCTTTTTGTTTCCATTATGAGTCTATGGGAGCTAAGGGGCCCCGGGGCTCGGCCCATTTGGACCCTAGGGGCATGATTGGCAGGATTTATGTAGGTGACCACTTGCCGTTGCTACATGCCAAATACCTCAGCTCTGGGCCCTGTCGTTTCAGAGAAGAAGATTTTTTTAAGCTTTTTTCCATTATGAGTCTATAGGAGCTAAAGGGCCCCGGGGCGTGGCCCGTTCGGAACCCAGGGGCATGATTGGCAGGAATTATGTAGGTGACCACTTGCCGTTGCTAAATGCTAAATATCTAAGCTCTGGGCCCTGTGGTTTCTGAGAAGAAGATTTTTGTAGCTTTTTGTTCCATTATGAGTCTATGGGAGCGAAGGGGCCCCTGGGCGTCGCCCATTTGGAACCCAGGGGCATGATTGGCAGGAATTATGTAGGTTTCCACTGGCCGTTGCTACATGCTAAATATCTAAGCTCTTGGCCCTGTGGTTTTAGAGAAGAAGATTTTTGAATCTTTTTTTCCATTATGAGTCTATGGGAGCTAAGGGGCCCAGGGGTGCGGCCACTTTGGATCCCAGGGGCATGATTGGCAGGAATAATGTAGGCGACCACTTGCTGTTGCTACATGCCAAATATCTCAGCCCTGGGCCCTGTGGTTTCAGAGAAGAAGATTTGTGAACATTTTTTCCATTATGAGTCTATTGGAGCTAAAGGGCCCTGGGGCGTGGCCCGTTTGGACCCCAGGGGCATGATTTGCAGGAATTATGTCGGTAACCACTTGCCGTTGCTACATGCTAATTATCTAAGCTCTGGGCCCTGTGGTTTCCGAGAAGAAGATTGTTTAAGCTCTTCGTTCCATTATGAGTCTATGGGAGCGAAGGGGCCCCGGGGCGTCCCCAATTTGGAACCCAGGGGCATGATTGGCAGGAATTATGTAGGTTTCCACTGGCCGTTGCTACATGCTAAATATCTAAGCTCTGGGCCGGTGGTTTCAGAGAAAAAGATTTTTTTGAACCTTTTTTTTTTCCATTATGAGTCTATTGGAGCTAAGGGGCCCCGGGGTGTGGCCAATTTGGACCCCAGGGGCATGATTGGCAGGAATTATGTAGGTGACCACTTGCCGTTGCTACATGCCAAATACCTCAGCTCTGGGTCCTGTGGTTTCAGAGAAGAAGATTTTTGAAGCTTTTTTCCATTATGAATCTATAGGAACTAAAGGGCCCCGGGGGCGTGGCCCGTTTGGACCCCAGGGGCATGATTGGCAGGAATTATGTAGGTGACCACTTGCCGTTGCTACATGCTAAATATCTAAGCTCTCGGCCCTGTGGTTTCCGAGAAGAAGATTTTGAAGCTTTTTGTTCCATTATGAGTCTATGGGAGCGAAGGGGCCCCGGGGCGTGGCCAATTTGGACTCCAGGGGTATGATTGGCAGGAATTATGTAGGTGACCACTGGCCGTTAATACATGCTAAATATCTAAGCTCTGGGCCCTGTGGTTTCAGAGTAGAAGATATTTTTTTTTTACATTGTAAGTCTATGGGAGCTGTATGTTGCCATGGCAACCAGAATTCCAATCTGCTCAGCCCAAAAACCTTATGCAGCCTTTCCCCCTACCTGATGATGCTTCTCATGAAATTTGATCAAGATTGACCATGGGGTATTAGAGATATACTTATTTGAAATTGTTTACGGACGCACGCGCGCACGCACGCACGCGCGACGGACGACGGACAAAAAGTGATCACAAAAGCTCACCTTGTCACTACGTGACGGGTGAGCTAAAAAAAGAAGAAAAAAGTATAGGCTAAGGCCCGTCGTCTGCGTCGTCGTCAAAATCTTAAAACAGCATCTCCTCTGAAACCACTGGGCCGATTGAAACCAAATAACATGTGGGACCTCTTTTTCATAAGGATTAAAATTTTGTTTACATGGGATCTTGGTCACATGACCAAGGTGACCGACATGCCATATATGGTAAAAACCTTTAAAATCTTCTCTGAATGGCCAATGGCCTTGAAACTTGGTATGCAGCATCGGGGACTCGGGTCCTACCAAGTTTGTTCAAATAATAACCTTTGGTTAACCTTGACCTTTTTTACGTCAAGGTCAAATCTGGTCACTTAGACAATTGAATGGAAAAAAGACAAAACAGTAGATTTTTTCTAATTGCATGGTAGCCTGTTGCATCAGAAATGATAATTGCAATCAGCTGAATGGAAGTTTATCAATTCCAAAGATCAAGGTCATCTACTGACCTTTGTCCTGGCTGGCTAAGATATTTTTATCTTCTTTCCAACTTAAACTGCTGGGTTAATTGAAACCAAATAACATGTGGAGCCTCTACGGAAAAGGGGAAACGAAAATTTGTTCACAAGGACTGGGTCACAAGACCAGTATGGCCACCATGCCAATATATGGTAAAAACTTTTAAAAATCTTCTTCTCAAAAAACAAATTGCCGATGACCTTGAAACTTGGTGTGCAGCATCGGGGCCTCTGGCAATACCGAATTTGTTCAAATGATGACCTTTGGCTAACCTTGACCTGTTTACATCAAGGTCAAATTTGGTCACTTAGACATCTTTATGGAAAAACAATGGATTTGCCTGATTGCATGGTGTCCTGTTGCATCAGAAATGATTGCAATCAGCTGAATGGAAGTTGATCAATTCCAAAGGTCATGGTCATTTACTGAACTCTGTCCTGTATGGTAAGATTCATTATTTTATCTTCTTCTCCAACAAAACTGCTGGGTTGATTGAAACCAAATTACATTTGGAGCCTCTGTTGGAAGGGGGGATGAAAGTTTGTTCGTAAGGACTGGGTGTCCTACGAACTGGGTGTCCTTACCAATACGGCCGTCATGCCCATATATGGTAAAACCATTAAAAATATTCTCAATCAGAATCCAGTGACCTTCAGATTTTGTATAAGGAATTAGGGACTTGGGCCCTTATAAGTTTGTTCAAATGATGACATTTTGGTTGACCTTGACCTGTTTTACGTCAAGGTCAAATTTGGTCACTGAGACATTTGTATGAAAAAAAAAGCAAAACCGTGGATTTTTCTCATTCTGTTGCAAACCGCGGCATCAGAATTGATATTTGCAATAAGCTGGATATACGTTTATTTGCTGACCTTTGCCCTGGATGATTTAGATGCGATAGTTGTATCTTCTTCTCCACTAAAACTGCTGGGCTGATTAAAACCAAATTACAAGAAGAGCCTCTATGGGATGAGGCAATGAAAAGTTATTCAAGGGATTGTAGGTGGCCACCGCCCATCGGGGCTTGAAGAAATTGATGGGCTGTGTGATGCTTCCACGCAGAGCTGAAACCGACCCGATCACGAGTACTGGTAAACCGCATATCTAAGTATCTAAGCCTGCCCAGGCAAAGCGGTGCGAGTCGACCCGTCCCTGCTTATAAACCCAATTGGCTTCAATGGGCGGCAGGGTTTGAGATGTCATGTCATCTCAATGTCGGGTAAAAGTCCCACAAAATTGGAAGCAACGTCTCCAAAATGACCTTTACTCTGTTGACGGGGACGGTAAACTTCAAATCAAACAAACAAAACAAGGGATTGTAGTCACATGACCACGACGGGCACCGTGCCTGCATGGGGTAATAACCACATGACCTCTGGTAAGCGCAGTGGCCCATGGGCCTCTTGTTTTAATTATCTCTTCAGCACCATCACGAGTTAAGTGTTTTAAATTGGTCGGTAGGTTCTTTAACAGTGTCGGCGAGCAACGGCTGAAAAATGTAAAATTGTCATTACTGGTTTATCTTTTGGTTCAAGAAAATATTTCATACCCCAACGACAGGGCTATCTTTCTATCTTCATCATATTTGGCCATTACCTCAGTTAGGTGGTGCGCTAAATTTAGAATTTAGCAAAAAAAGTCACTTGATGATTTCTTAAAACTACTTACACTCTACTTACAGATGTATTCTAAAACGTATACCTCTAAGCCCCAATCTATACCATGCGGGCTTTGAACTCCTCTGCAGTTTTGGCATTTACCACAGAAGAGGGAAGACTATTCCACTGAGGAATAGTTCTAGGGAAAAAAGGAATTCTTCAATGCATCACTATATGCCTGGTACTTGCGATATTGACTGTTGTTTAATTTTGATGTCTTTGTTTGAGTTGAACTAGTCACAGGGTTCAAGTATTTATCTTTATTAAGAGACACTGTATCAGAGTGAATCTTATAAAAGAATATTAAAGAGGACTTCTCACGACGGGCCTCCATTGGTGGCCATTCCAGTTCACTAAGCATATCGCCAACACTTCTTTTGTTCCGCCATCGCCTGCAGGTCCACCGGGCAGCCGTCCTCAGAACTTTCTCAACCTGTTGAATCTGAGTTTTAACATGGGGGTGCCAAACAGGTGATGCATACTCAAGTTGAGGTCTAAGTAATCTGTTATATGCAACATGCTTTGTCTGCCTAGAGGCAAAAGCCAAATAATGTCGTAGAAAGCCTAGTTACATTGGATGTAATCTAAGAAATCTGTTGTTCCTAGTCGAGATTATCAGTGATTGTGATGCCAAGATATTTTGCGGATTGAGCATGCTCCAGTGCATGCTGATTTAATGAGTAGTCGAATTTAATCAGCCTGTCTGGAGGGTGCCGTGACACCCTCATTGAATGACATTAGGCCACACTGAATTTCATTTGCCAATCGGCCTCCCAACGTGCTAGTCTATCCAGGTCATCTCCAAACATAAGGCAGTTAGAGGGAGTATATATATTCCTATACAAGACACAGTCATCAGCAAACAAACTAAAATGCCCTGATGTTATCGGGTAGATCATTGATAAATACCAGGAAAAGGACCGGTCCAGGTACCGAACCTTGAGGGACACCAGATAAAACAGGGACTGTATCCGACGCTTGGCTATCAAGTACAACTTGTTGTGAGCTACAAGAGAGTCATGAGCTATTCCACTCCAGTGTGGATCCTCTTATTCCATAATAATTCCGTTTATACAATAGCCTCCTGTGAGGTACCTTGTCGAAGCCCATCGGGGCTTGAAGAAATAGATGGGCTGCATGATGCTTCCACGCAGAGCTGAAACCGACCCGCACACGAGTACTGGTAAACCGCTTAGATGATCTAAGCCTGCCCAGGCAATGCGCTGCGCGTCGGCCCGTCCATGCACAGAAACCCTATTGGTTTCATTGGGCGGCAGGGCTTGAGATATCATTTCATCTAGAGTCGGGTATTTTAAGTCTCACAATATTGGAAGCAACGTCTCCAAAATGACCTTTACAGTATTTACGGGGACGTTAAACTTCAAATCAATCAAAACCTTGTCGAAGGCCTTGGCAAAATCCATGATTATTAGGTCAGTCTGTTTGTGGCCACGATTAATGATCCCATCCAGATTGCTCACTATGTCATGATAGAATTGATCCATTTTAGTTTCGCAAGATCTTCGGCTTCGGAAACCGTGTTGACAGTCAGCAATGATGCTTTCAAAGTAGAAGTGAAGAAAATGATCAGGAATCGATACAATTAACCCATAGCTCCCATCAGAGACACCAAAGGGAAAGAAACACAAACATGAAACAATTAGACCCTAATGGAAACATCAACAGCGGAAAGAGAAAAGGACAGTTACTTTCCCACAAAATGGCCAATAGGCTATCCAAAATAAAACAATATAAGCGACATAAACGCTCAAAGACAAACCATAACAAAACTAAACCGCGACAGAAGAACCGCCTTAGAATGGTCAGGGAAATGAATTCCACTGGGGGAGGGGGGGGGGCTTAAATCGATTTTACATGGCCACCCTCCTCGCCCTTACTTCCGTCGCGATTTAGACAAACAATCCGTTCAGTCCGCATGCAGGCTTTCTAACTCATCAGTGCAACGTCTCCGTTAACAGAAAAATCTTGAAACAACGGCAAGAAACCACTGAAATGCTGGAGCAAAAGAACACCAACAATTAGACTTCGATGGGCCCGACCAGAGACAAAGCATCAGGCACCAACCAACATTACATAAAATTAGATTCTCTCTTATTCTCAGTAAGCCTTTACGCTGGAACCGTCATAGAATCTGTTAAAGGCTATGTGATTGTTGATGTTGCTAACTAATATATGCTCCAGTGTTTTGCAACAGATACATGTGAGCGATACCGGTCTGTAGTTTACAAAATCCTATTTTTCTCCTTTCTTAAGATAGAAGTGGAGGCAATGATCAGGAATCGATACAATTAACCCATAGCTCCCATCAGAGAAACCAAAGGGGAAAAACACAAACATGAAACAACAGACCCTAATGGAAACATCAATAGCGGAAAGCCAAAAGGACAGTTACTTTCCCACAAAATGGCAAATAGGCTATCCAAAATAAAAAAAATATAAGCGACACAAACACCAAAAGACAAACCATAACAAAAATAAACCGGGAAGAAGAACCGCCTTGGAACGGTCAGCGTAAACGAATTCCACCGGGGGGCTTTCCTCGCCCTTACTGACGTCGCGATCAAGACAAATAATTTGTTCTGTCCGCATTAAGGCCTCCTAACTCATCAGTGCAACATCTCCGTGAACACAAAAATCAAACAACCACAGAGATGAAACAACGGTGAGGACCCGACAGCATGAAGGCCTTCTTACTCATCACTGCAACGTATCCATTATGCTTACTATCCGCGGACGCCTGATTACACTCTTCTTGAGTCCATGTCTGTTGATCTGAACATCGATATTTGCCATTTTGTCTATGGACTACTGATTTTGGATTAACGCTTTAGTACTACGACCCAAACTACTTAACACAAAAATCATGAAACAACGGTAAGAAACCAATGAAATGCTGGAGCAAAAGCAAACCAACAGTTAGACTCCGATGGGCCCGACCAGAGACAGAGCATCGGGTACCAACCAACATAAGCCTTTACGCTAGAACCGTCATAGAATCTGAGGCCTGACCCACCGGCGTGCAATTAAAGGTGCATTATTGAGCTACCGGGTCTCAATTTTTTTCTGGTTTTTAGCTTCAATGCATACTTCTTTGTCATGTGTACACTTTTGGAGCCAAATACAGCTTCAGAACTTTGTGAAAATGGTCGTTTTCATTCATGTTTACCCTTCGCTCTGAACATGTGTTAGGAATTTCTGTTCTAAAAATAAATCTGTCACTTTACACATACATGACGACAGTATCGTCTCTGAGTGTCGTTACTTATGGCATGGTATTCAGCGTCATATTTTTTCCGATTCAGGCATGGCCTAAGCAAACAAGGCCAAAAATGAACAATGCATAACGTCATATATGGGGATTCTATTTTTGTCACGAACTAAAAATAGATCTAACTAGTGTTCGAAACCTAGTTAGGGAATCCCTCTCAAACTCGTTTACCTGTCATCATAATTGTTCGCATTTTTTGCATAAAATGCATTCATTTGTATTGTTTTAAAGAAAAATACCGGCTATATGTATTTTATTTTTGGAAGCATTTTTTTTCCAGATAGCTCAATAATGCACCTTTAAAGAGGGAAGCAAAGTTGTCAACCATGATTGGGTTAACTACCATGCATGCAGTTTGTCGTATAACATTTATGTTGTACCCAATCTTTTTATATCGAAGAATGTTTTTACGAAATCGGGGGCTGAAGTCATTGCGGTTATATATTTTTCTGAATTTATATCGCAAGTCACCATGAAATTCGGGTTCCGATAGACCTTGTTGCAGAAGAGGTTTAAGTCCAATATTGAATTTTGAAATTAAATCAGAATGGCGTCTATAACATTTTGAAAAGGCTTTGCGTAGTTTATGGTACCGATAACCCTGATTAAGACGTTTAACCGTTAACAATTTATTACGAATGTTGAAGTGAGTTACATGACTACAGACTCCGGCAAATCGAATTAATTGCGAAATGTAAACGCCATAGGATGGTGCAAGAGGAACATCACCATCCGAAAATCGAAAATTTACAAATCAAAATCAAAATTATCGCGTTTATCATAAATTTTGCAAGAAACAAACCCATCCACAATAGATAGATGTAAATCCAAAACCGGGCCTCGGTATCAGAAGGATTTGCTTTATTTAACTGAAGTTCCGGGTGGTAAATCAAACCATCGAAATAGTTATTATCAATTAATCATCCTAATATCTACAAGTGGAGCTAAAAGCTTCAATGATTTCAGGCTGGTTTTCAACAGGAAAGGACATCATGAAGTCTCTCTCATAACAAAACAAAAACAGATCAGCCACAAGTAGTGCGCAATTATTACCCATCGTAATACCCATACCTTGTCTAAATAGCTTAGTACCAAATCTTATGTAAATCTTGTCAAGTAGAAAGGTGAGAGTTTCACACACTTTCTGACATGGCCATAAAGTATAATTTTTATGCCCTTCAGAAGTGAAAAAGGCACTTCTTACATTACATGCAAGATAGAGGGAGTCTTCCCTATGAAATGTCCATTCAATTAAATCGTTAAGTTTTTCTTTTATAAGATTATGAGGAAGTGTAGTGTGTGTGTGTGTGTGTGCGTGTGTGCGTGCGTGCGTGCGTGCGTGCGTGCGTGCGTGTGTGTGTGTGTGTGTGTGAATTCGGTTTTAACATCGCTTTCATCAATTTTTCAGTCATATCACGACGGTGTCTGGTTGCGACAGGGAGCTCAATGCTCACTTTTATAGTGCTGCCTCACTGAAGTATCATGTCCCAGACACATTACATGGTACCACACCCAATCACATTATCCTGACACTGGGTCGACCAGTCCTAGCTCTACCCCGTAAATATGAGTGCCAAGCGAGGAGCAGATAGTACCATTCTTAACGACTTTGGTATGTCGCGGCCCGGGATCGAACCCGTGACCTCCCGTTCCCCGGAGCGGACACTCTACCAACTGCGCTATCGGGGCCGGAAAGTGTAGTGTAAAGGGTGGAAAAATCTTAAATAGACAGAATTGAATCAGGGTTATCGGTACCATAAACTACGCAAAGCCTTTTCAAAATTTTATAGACGTCATTCTGATTTAATTTCAAAATTCAATATTGAACTTAAATCTCTTCTGCAACAAGGTCTATCGGAATCCGAATTTTATGGTGACTTAGTATATAAATACAGAAAAATATATAACCTCAATGACTTCAGCACCCAATTTCGTAAAATCATTATTCGATATAAAAAGATTGGGTACAACATAAATGTTATTCGACAGACTGCATGCATGGTAGTTAGCCCAATCACGGTTGACAACTTTGTTTCCCTCTTTAATTGTACGCCGGTGGGTCAGGCCTCAGATTCTATGACGGTCCCAGCGTAAAGGCTTACTGAGAATTAGAGCGATCTAATTCAATGTAACGTTGGTTGGTGCCTGATACTCTGTCTCTGGTTAGGCCCATCGGAGTCTAACTGTTGGTTTTCTTTTGCTCCGGCATTTCAGTGGTTCTTTGCTTTCGAGTTCTCACCGTTGATTCATCTCTGTGGTTGTTTGATTTTTTGTGTTCACGGAGATGTTGCACTGATGAATTAGGAGGCCTTCATGCGTACTGAACAAGTCTAAACTGCAACGGAAGTAAGGGCGAGGATTGTGGCCACGTAAAATCGATTTAAGCCCCCCCCCCTCCCACCACCATTTTGTGAGAAAGTAACTGTCCTTTTGACTTTTGATGTTGATGTTTCCATTGCGGTCTGTTGTTTCATGTTTATGTTTCTTTCCCTTCGATGTCTCTGATGGGAGCTGTGGGTTAATTGTATCGATTCCAGATCATTGCCTCCACTTCTATTTTGAAGCACGAAATGCCTGGATTTCCATTTATTTAAAACTTCATTAGAATTTTTTATAGACCAAAACAGATTTCTACCTGATCTTTCGAAGACTTTGTCGCAATATTTTATCACATGTTTTTGTATGGCAGTAAAGTAGAAGTAAAACAAAGATCAGGAATTGATACAATTAACTTACTCCACCCATAAAAGACACCAAAGGGAAAGAAATACAAACATTAAACGACTAGACCATAAAACATGAAGTTAATAACTTGAAGAGTTCAGTGGTGGTACAAGAGCTTGAATTTCCAATAAACAGTGCTTTGTATGGTCTTTTATGAAGTTTAGGTAACCAATATAACGTAGGAAGCTTGTCTTGGCCTTCTTTAACACAGACAGCAAACTTGGTGGCTGAATGACAAATGTGGTCATCAACTAAAGCCCTCTCTACAGCTAAAGGCTGAAGTTCATAGGCCTAAGCACCACTAAATTCTTGCTGAAGAGTGTTAACATAGTGAATATGTTCTAGAAAGGGTTATCCTTTGGAAGCAAAGAATACACCACAGAACTGGAAAATATGGAGTGTACATGTTTTCTGGGCCAGACTAGCTAGTTTCGGCCAATTAGGCCTCATCAGTGACCCTCAAAAATATTCAAAATTCCACAATGGAATCAATGATCCCAAAGGATAAGAAATGATAAACTACACTATGATGTAGAGCATGGTTACATTTTACGGCCGCCACACATTCCCAGACACCTGTTGTAGTGACGTTAAATATGTTCTACAAAGGGTTATCCTTTTGGAAGCAAGGAACACACCACAGAACTGGAAAATATGGAGTATACATGTTTTCTGTGCCAGACTAGCTAGTTTCGGCCAATTAAGCCTCATCAGTGACCCTAAAACGTTTTCAAAATTCCACAATGGAAGCAATGATCCCAAAGGACAAGAAAATATTAACTACACTATGATATAGGGTAGGGAGACTTTTTACGGCCGCCACACATTTCCAGACACCAGCTGTAGTGACGTTAAATATATTCTAGAAAGGGTTATCATTTACAAGCAAGGAATACACCCCAGAACAAACAACGTCAAACAACGACCACATTGTTAGCGGCCTTATCAGCTGGAGCCAAAACAAACTTCCAATTATATTTGTCAATTTGAAAAACAAACTTGTCAATTATATTATTAAATCATGGACGCCACTCTATGCTTTCATTTTTAAGTTCATTACCTGTTTCTGTTTTACGTCTTTTGGACACCGAGGCGAATAAATTCTACGATAGTTCTAATCAGTTGTATGATGCGGCTCTCTTAACTAGAGGCTATACTCAGCATACTCCCCGTCCTTACATTGATTCTGAAATTAATCATAAACGTCATTTCTTCAAAATATCCTTAATTAATAAGGGTATGGATTTTATAGATTTGCCCAGTATCTTCCGTGAGAGCTCGGTGCTTTCTTCCATTCCTGCTTATTTTCAAAATACTGAAACACCTATAATTTGCTATAAATATAACAAACCTGTTAGATCTATCATTTTTAATTTTAATAAACTTGTTTCAGATCTTGATATTGATACTAATACTCCTGATTCATGTGATTGTAAAAACACAGTGTATTGCTATCCTGCTGCTGGTCATGTAATTACTGGCAATTTGAAAATTATTCCCGATTCTAGGATAAGGAATATAATTTCTAAAGGACCGAAATATCGGTTTCCTTCTAAAATTGATTTCAGTAAATGTAGAGATGAAATCGCTGCTTCCTTGAATGAATTTGGTAATCGATGGTGTAAGCGAGAGTATGTTGAGCATAAAGCCCTTAAGGACTGGAAACTAAGCAATTTAAAACTAGTGAATAAACGCATTTCTTTCTATTCTCAAAATACTATCTTATTACCTCCTAAGCCTAAGACGTCTTTACGTCATCTTAAACTAGGTATTCAAGAATTTCATAAGAAGTTTGTTTTGGCCCCTGCAGACAAGGCCGCTAACAACGTCGTCGTTCTGTGACGGCTCCACTATGTTAACGCGCTTAAGCAGGAGCTTGGTGGTACTAAGGCCTTCAGCCTTTAGCTGAAGAGAGAGTTATAGTAGATAAACATATTTGTCATTCAGCCACCATGTTTACTGTGTGTGTTACCGAAGGCCAAGACAAGCTTCCTACGCTATACTGGTTACCAAAACTTCATAAAAGACCTTACAAAGCACGGTTTATTGCAAATTCTAGCTCTTGCACTACCACTGAGCTTTCTAAATTATTAACTTCCTGTCTTACTGCTATTAAAACGCATGTGATTAAATATTGTGATAAAGTCTTTGAAAGATCAGGAAGAAATCTGTTTTGGTCTATAAAAAATCGAATTAGGTTTTAAATAAATTGAAATCCAGACATTTTCGTGCTTCAAGTCTGTCTACTTACGATTTTTCTACTCTTTACACTACACTTCCTCATAATCTTATAAAAGAAAAGCTTAATGATTTAATTGAATGGGCTTTTCACAGAGAAGATTCTCTCTATCTTGCTTGTAATGTCAGAAATGCATTTTTCACTTCTAAAGAGCATAAGAATTATACACTTTGGTCATGTCAGAAAGTGTGTGATGCCCTCACCTTTCTACTTGACAATATTTATATTAGATTCGGTACTAAGTTATTTAGACAAATTGTGGGTATTCCGATGGGTACGAATTGCGCACCTCTTGTGGCTGATCTGTTCTTGTATTGTTATGAAAGAGACTTCATGTTGTCGCTTTCCATTGATAACCAATCTGAAATTATTGAAGCTTTTAGCTCCACTTCTAGATATTTAGATGATTTATTAAATTTATTTAATAAATATTGATAATACCTATTTCGATGGTTTGATCAGTCAGATTTACCCCCCAGAACTTCAATTAAATAAAGCAAATTCTTCTGATACCGAGGCCCCGTTTTTAGATTTACATCTATCTATTGTAGATGGGTTTGTTTCGTGCAAAATTTATGATAAACGCGATGACTTTGATTTTGAGATTGTAAATTTTCCTTTTTTGGATGGTGATGTTCCTCGTGCGCCATCCTATGGCGTTTATATTTCGCAATTAATTCGATTTGCCAGAGTGTGTAGTCATGTAACTGACTTCAACACTCGTAATAAATTATTAACTGCTAAACTCCTTAATCAGGGTTATCGGTACCATAAACTACGCAAAGCATTTTCAAAATTTTATAGACGCCATTCTGATTTAATTTCAAAATTCAATATTGGACTTAAATCTCTTCTGCAACAAGGTCTATCGG
Organism: Lucinisca nassula; assembly: GCA_963580285.1. Classification (NCBI taxonomy): domain Eukaryota; kingdom Metazoa; phylum Mollusca; class Bivalvia; order Lucinida; family Lucinidae; genus Lucinisca; species Lucinisca nassula. The sequence goes on from OY757018.1 coordinate 154,608,280, forward strand.
AACCCGAATTTTATGGTGACTTAGTATATAAATTCAGAAAAATATATAACCGCAATGAATTTAGCACCCAATTTCGTAAAATCCGGTTGGAAACTTTGCTTCCCTCTTTAATTGCACGCCAGTGGGTCAGGCCTCAGATTCTATGACGGTACCAACGTAAAGGCTTATTGAGAGTTACAGAGATCTAATTCAAGGTAATGATGCTCTGTCTCTGGTTGGGCCCATCGGAGTCTAACTGTTGGTTTTCTTTTGCTCAAGCATTACAGTGGTTTCTTGCTGTCGAGTCCTCACCGTTGTCTCACCATTGTGGTTCTTTGATTATTTGTGTTCACGGAGATGTTGCACTGATGAGTTAGGAGGCCTTCATGCGGACTGAACAAATTATATGTCTAAATCGCGGCGGAAGTAAGGGCGAGGATTGTGGACACATAAAATCGATTTAAGCCCCCCAGTGGAAATCTTTCCACTGACCGTTCCAAGGCGGTTCTTCTGTGGCTATTTATTTATGTTGTTGTTTGTTACTTACTGTGTGTATCACTTGTGTCTTTTAATTTTGGATGGCCATATGGCCATTTTGTGGGAAAGTAACTGTCCTTATGGCCTTCCTTTGTTTAGGTTTCCATTATGGTCTGGTCGCTTAATGTTTGTATTTATTTCCCTTTGGTGTCTTTGATGGGTGGAGTAAGTTAATTGAATCAATTCCTGATCTTTGTTTTAGTTCTACTTTTCCTATGAAATTTTTGAATACCTTGTTTAAAGTGACGTAAAGACAATTTAGGTTTAGGAGGTAATAAGTTCGTGTTTTGCGAATGAAAAGAATTGCGTTTGTTCACTAATATCAGAATGCTAAGTTTACATTCTTAAAGCCCGGAATAACGTTTGCGTGTTGCAAGTCATCTAAAACAATGTCCTTATATAAGCTGACCCCAAAGATCACAACATCATTAATCTTTTTTTTTTTTTTTTTTTTTTTTGTGTGTGTGTTTTTTTTTTTTTTTTTTTTTTCAAAAGTGGAATAATGTATGTATGTGCATTGCATGTCAGAAAGAATTAGATGATTAGATGACCGCAGCCATTTCTTGTGATGTGTATGAGAGATGGCAGGATTGACTTTGTGGGACAGGAAAATCGAAGTAAAGGTAATGATCAGGAATCGATACAATTAACCCACAGCTCCCATCAGAATCAGAATTGTTACTGGTGACACGTCAAATGACATTCATACACAAGGACCTGTGATGTGGGAAGTTAGTCCCTAGCTCTAACCAAAGAGGTAAATTTAGCTACACAATCATCAGCACCTTCAGCTGTCGAAATAATCGAATCGGGAAGGGCATTCCAATCTCTAATGGTTCTGGGGAAGAACGACTCTTTATAAATGTCAGTTCTTGCGCTTAGTGTCTGAAACTCCAACGAATGGTGATTTCTACAGTGTCTAGCTGGGGGAACAAGGTCATCTGTTGGAATGCTGGCAGCATCCTTTAGACCTTTGTATAAAAGGATTAGCCTACTGTCTTTTCTCCTTTTCTTGAGAGACTCCCATTTTAATATTCACGGGGGTAATACCATTTTCTATACCTGTGTTGTCGACCGAGCCGGTACTGTGTAAAGCTGCTGTCGACCGAGAAATACGGTTTTCGACCGAGCAGTACGGATGTCGACAAAGGAGGGTAGTCGATAAATTCGCTTTAAATGTGTTATTTTTATGTATGTCTGTCCATTTTTGTGGTGTCAAATCGTTTGTGAAATAGTTTGCTGTTGTTTCAAGTGTTTTGGAAAGTAGAAGTAAAACAAAGATCAGGAATTGGTACAATTAACTTACTCCATCCATAAAAGACACCAAAGGGAAAGAAATACAAACATTAAGCGACCAGACCATAATGGAAACCCAAACAAAGGAAGGCCATATGGACAGTTACTTTCCCACAAAATGGCCATATGGCCATCCAAAATTAAAAGACACAAGCGATACACACATCAAGCAACAAACAACAACATAAACAAATCGCCACAGAAGAGCCGCCTTGGAACGGTCAGTGGAAGATTTCCACTGGGGGGCTTAAATCGATTTTACGTGGCCACAATCCTCGCCCTTACTTCCGTCGCGATTTAGACAAATAATTTGTTCAGTCCGCATGAAGGCCTCCTAACTCATCAGTGCAACATCTCTGTGAACACAGAAATCAAAGAACCCCAGAGGTGAGACAACAGTGAGGACTCGACAGCAAGAAACCACTGAAATGCTGGAGCAAAAGAAAACCAACAGTTAGACTCCGATGAGCCCGACCAGAGACAAAGCATCAGGCACCAACCAACATTATCTCTTTAATTTTCAATAAGCCTTTACGTTGGAGCCGTCATAGAATCTGAGGCCTGACCCACCAGCGTGCAATTAAAGAGGGAAGCAAAGTTGCCAACCGTGATTGGGTTAACTACCATGCATGCAGTCTGTCGTATAATATCCATGTTGTATCCAATCTTTTTATATCGAAGAATGATTTTACGAAATTGGGTGCTGAAGTCATTGCGGTTATATATTTTTCTGAATTTATATACTAAGTCACCATAAAATTCGGGTTCCGATAGACCTTGTTGCAGAAGAGATTTAAGTCCAATATTGAATTTTGAAATTAAATCAGAATGGCGTCTATAAAATTTTGAAAAGGCTTTGCGTAGTTTATGGTACCGATAACCCTGATTAAGAAGTTTAGCCGTTAATAATTTATTACGAGTGTTGAAGTCAGTTACATGACTACACACTCTAGCAAATCGAATTAATTGCGAAATATAAACGCCATAGGATGGCGCACGAGGAACATCACCATCCAAAAAAGGAAAATTTACAATCTCAAAATCAAAGTCATCGCGTTTATCATAAATTTTGCACGAAACAAATCCATCTACAATAGATAGATGTAAATCCAAAAACGGGGCCTCGGTATCAGAAGAATTTGCTTTATTTAACTGAAGTTCTAGGGGGTAAATCTGACTGATCAAACCATCAAAATAGGTATTATCAATATTTAATAAATCATCTAAATATCTAGAAGTAGAGCTAAAAGCTTCAATAATTTCAGATTGGTTATCAATGGAAAGCGACAAAATGAAGTCTCTTTCATAACAATACAAGAACAGATCAGCCACAAGAGGTGCGCAATTAGTACCCATCGGAATACCCACAATTTGTCTAAATAACTTAGTACCGAATCTAATATAAATATTGTCAAGTAGAAAGGTGAGGGCATCACACACTTTCTGACATGACCAAAGTGTATAATTCTTATGCTCTTTAGAAGTGAAAAATGCATTTCTGACATTACATGCAAGATAGAGAGAATCTTCTCTGTGAAAAGCCCATTCAATTAAATCATTAAGCTTTTCTTTTATAAGATTATGAGGAAGTGTAGTGTAAAGAGTGGAAAAATCGTAGGTAGACAGACTAGAAGCACGAAACTGTCTAGATTTCAATTTATTTAAAACCTCATTCGAATTTTTTATAGACCAAAACAGATTTCTTCCTGATCTTTCAAAGACTTTATCACAATATTTAATTACATGCGTTTTAATAGCAGTAAGACAGGAAGTTAATAATTTAGAAAGTTCAGTGGTAGTGCAAGAACTAGAATTTGCAATAAACCGTGCTTTGTAAGGTTTTTTATGAAGTTTTGGTAACCAGTATAGCGTAGGAAGCTTCTCTTGGCCTTCGTTAACACACACAGCAAACTTGGTGGCTGAAAGACAAACATGTTTATCTACTATAGCTCTCTCTTCAGCCAAAGGCTGAAGTTCATAGGCCTTAGTACCACCAAGCTCCTGCTTAAGCGTGTTAACATAGTGGAGCCGTCACACAACGACGACGTTGTTAGCGGCCTTGTCTGCAGGGGCCAAAACAAACTTCTTATGAAATTCTTGAATACCTAGTTTAAGATGACGTAAAGACGTCTTAGGCTTAGGAGGTAATAAGTTAGTATTTTGAGAATAGAAAGAAATGCGTTTATTCACTAGTCTTAAAATGCTAAGTTTCCAGTCCTTTAGGGCTTTATACTCAACATACTCTCGCTTACACCATCGATTACCGAATTCATTCAAGGAAGCAGCGATTTCATCTCTACATTTACTGAAATCAATTTTAGAAGGAAACCGATATTTCGGTCCTTTAGAAATTATATTCCTTATCCTAGAATCAGGAATAATTTTCAAATTGCCAGTAATTACATGACCAGCAGCAGGATAGCAATACTTTGAGTTTTTACAATCACATGAATCAGGAGTATTAGTATCAATATCAAGATCTGAAACAAGTTTATTGAAGTTAAAAATGATAGATCTAACAGGTTTGTTATATTTATAGCAAATTATAGGTGTTTCAGTATTTTGAAAATAAGCAGGAATGGAAGAGAGCACCGATCTCTCACGGAAGATACTGGGCAAATCTATAAAATCCATACCCTTATTAATGAAGGATATTTTGAAGAAATGACGTTTATGATTAATTTCAGAATCAATGTAAGGACGGAGAGTATGCTGAGTATAGCCTCTAGTTAAGAGAGCCGCATCATATAACTGATGAGAACTATCGTAGAATTTATTCGCCTCGGTGTCCAGAAGACGTAAAACAGAAATGGGTAATGAACTTAAAAATGAAAGCATAGAGTGGCGTCCATGATTTAATGATATAATTGACAGTCACTTCAGTCTAGTATTGTTTCGTTTAAACGCACGTGATTTACGTTTAAAGTTGCCATTTTTCCTGGTGCCGTGAGATCTAGTTCTGCGTTTTCGACATTCCAGGAGTGAGAAAATATCAAAGTCCGGCATTCTCGAAATAGTACCCTCATGATAAATGTTGTCATTAAATCGCAGTGGAAAAGGGGTCTGTAAAAATTTAATCCATTTCAGTTCAGCTTCATGTCTTTTGATTATTTTGAATCTAGATGTAGAATTTGCATCGTAATAAAGTTTTTCCACTGGTTGTATAATAATGTTATTTACAGAATGACCTGTACGTCGAAAGTGACGGTACAAGAAAGTGTCAGTTTTCTTAGGCTTACTCATTCTACGATAATGCTCGTTCAATCTAGTTTTAAGCATGCGGTTAGTTTGACCGACGTACTGCATATTACAGTTTGCAGCACGTCAAGTAATTAGATAAATTAAATCTGTAGACTGTCATGTCAAATCAGACATGTTAACTACAGAGAAGCGTCTACCGTTTACAGATGAAGTAACGGTAGACGCAGTGCTTAAATGCGAACAACATCTGCACCTCTTGGCATTGCACTTAGAAATACTAGGATACATTCCACTTCTTTTCCACGGATTAGTATATTTTCGAAGGATGGGTGATTTGAGAGGAGATAGTCTTATACGAAGACTACTCCCAAAAACATTGGTATTGCCTGCTCCTTTGAGATTAACTGAAGTTACAGAAGACAAATTTAAGGGTCTAACCAATACCGAAGGCAACATAGTATTAAAGTTCTTAATAGAATGGGGAATCCGTACAGAAGAAGCAGAGTGTAACCTAAGGGGTGATATTGATATTTTAAATGTATTTGTAATACTCATTTTGGATAGTAAGGTTGTGATACCGTCAAAACTAAAGCGATGTTCATACCGGTTATTAAATAAATAAAATTACTGAAGAAGATTCCTTCGAATAGAAGGAAGGTACAACAAAAGCCCACAAAACATCCTAGTCTACTTAAAGTACAGGGATGTCAAACAAGCAGTTGTTATACAACGAGGAACGAACATCGGTTTAATAATGACCTTCAACAGGTATCTAAAGGATGTCAATTGATGGAACAGTGTCCACAGATGCATATAAAGACATGTTGACACACAAATAAAAGGTTATCGCGTATGTTAATGATGTATCTGCATCATTTCGTCCTCGATATTCCATGACACTGAATAAGAGCCACACATTTCCCCGGAAGTACTTATTTTATATATTTTCCCGTTTAATTCCGCTCAGTTCCACAGATGCATATAAAGACATGTTGACACACAAATAAAAGGTTATCGCGTATGTTAATGATGTATCTGCATCATTTCATGACACTGAATAAGAGCCACACATTTCCCCGGAAGTACTTATTTTATATATTTTCCCGTTTAATTCAGGGGAAATGTGTGGCTCTTATTCAGTGTCATGGAATATCGAGGACGAAATGATGCAGATACATCATTAACATACGCGATAACCTTTTATTTGTGTGTCAACATGTCTTTATATGCATCTGTGGAACTGTTTAAAGTTTCATCGATACGGCTGTCGATGAAGTGAAAGTTTGCGGGGTACAGTTGTCGGCGTTACTGGGTACGGATGTCGATGATTCAACGAGAGTGTAAGGGACAGATTTACTGGAAATTAACCCCAGTTAAACAATAAAATAACTGTTACATTCTTCGTCAGGCTTTGTTTGTTTGTTTGAAATGGCTGATTGACAATAAACTATCGTTGCTTTGTTTTGTTTGTTTGATTTGAGGTTTAACGTCCCCGTCAACACTGTAAAGGTCATTTTGGAGACGTTTCTTCCAATTTTGTGGGCGAAAACCTGAGTACCCGGAGAAAAACCACCTGACCTTCCGTTGCAGAACTTGGCATCTCACATGTGACCCGAGCGAGGCTCGAACCACAGCGGTGAGAGACCTAATGATCAAGAGTCAGCGCTCTTAACCACTAGGCCACGGAGGCCCGTCACCAATGAGATTGGTCATTAGGTTTTTATCTCACCCTAGCCGCAAGCTCAGTGAGTATACTCATGCCCCGGCATCCGTCGTCATCCGTTCACATTCTGCAAACATCTCATCCATCACGAAAACACGCCTATGTAATATTGACCCCCGTAAACCCCATTTATATATAGTAAAACTGGGGTTTACAGGCGTATATATTATTTTTCTAATTTCAGCAAAAACAGATTGTGGGTATTCGTTAGAACAGCCTCGTCGAGGCTATTCTAACGAGTGCCCTCAATCTATGTTAAGAGCAGAAATAAGCAAAATTCAGTATTTTCATGCGAAAAGTTTCATATTGAGAGGTGTATTTATGGGGCACCGTTTTACTATTTATTCCGTATTTATGGATATCCATAATTATTTATTGATATCCATAAATCGATGTGAATAAATGATATACATAACTTGAAATCGACTAATGGATATCCATTATTCGATTTATTGGTATCCATAAATCGAATTATGGATATTCAATATTCGGCTGATTTATGGATATCCATAAATCATATTACGGATATCCATAAATCGAATTATGAATATCCATAAATCGATTTATGGATATCATTAATTTAGATGGAAATATGGATATCCATTAATCGAATTATGGATATCCTTAATTCGAATTATGGATATACAATATTCGGCTGATTTATGGATGTCCATAAATTGAGTTATGGATATCCATAATTCTCCTCTGCAAATAAACTTAATGAATAATGACGGCTCCCTTTGCAAAAAAAAAAAAAAAAAAACTCGACTATTCGCGTCAGATTTCCGATTTAGGTGTACAATAAAAGCCGGGATGGAGGTGGAGGTAATGTCGGGTAGGCTTAGTGGTGGCCTATGGTGTGGGCGATTTGTTTGATTTTGTTTGATTTTAGGTTTAACGTCCCCGTCAACACTGTAAAGGTCATTTTGGAGACGTTGCTTCCAATTTTGTGGGACTTTTACCCGACATTGAGATGAAATGACATCTCGAGCCCTGTCCCACATGAAACCAATAGGGTTTATTTGCAAGGACGGTCCGCCTCGCACCGCGGTTCCTGGACAGGCTTAGATCCTCTAAGCGGTTTACCAGTACTAGTGTGCGGGCCGGATTCAGCTATGCGTGGAAGCATCATGCAGCCCATATATTTCTTCAAGCCCCTATGGGCGGGGATGGTGTGGGAGAGATATGTTTTGTTTGATTTGAGGTTTAACGTCCCCTTCAATGTGATTTAGGGCATTTTGGAGACGTTGTTTCCAGTTATGTTGGTCATTAAGCCTTCATTGAGATAAAATGACATCTCAATCCCGCCGGCTTCGGCAGCTCAGTCGGATGCGCGTCTGACTGGTGATCAGGAGGAAGCGGGTTCGATACCTGCCGGGGTCGGCAATATTCTTTCGTAGAGATTGATCATGAAATATTTTCTACAGTCATTCTCTCCCTTCAGCTGATTCAAGAAGGGCAGTTGTCAGTTTCTGGCGAAAGAATGTGCACTGTACTGGTTAACTGCCTACGTATAAGCCAGCCCAGGAAAAGTGTGGATAGGTAAACTGACCAGCTAAAAAATGACCTTAATAAGTGTTGACTGTGCCGTTAAACTCAAATACAAACAAACAAACATCTCAATCCCTGTCGCCAATTGACTCGCACGACTTTGTTTGGACAGACTTAGACCTTCTAAACGATTTACCAGTACTCTCAGCTCATGCAGCCAAATCTATTTCTCCAAGCCCAAATGGGCGGGGGCCATGAGATATATCTGAATCTGCTTGGTATTCCATACATCTCAAGTAGAGTATTTGTTTGTTTGATTTGAGGTTTAACGTCCCCGTCAACTCTTTAAAGGTCAGTTTGGAGACGTTGCTTCCAATTTTATGGGACTTTTACCCGACCTTGAGATGAAATGACATCTCAAGCCCTGTCGCCCAAATGAACCAATAGGGTTTATTAACATGGACGGGCCGACTCGTACCGCTTTGCCTGGACAGGCTTAGATCCTCTCAGCGGTTTACCAGTACTCGTGTGCGGGTCGGTTTCAGCTCTGCGTGGAAGCATCATGCAGCCCATCTATTTCTTCAAGCCCCGATGGACAGGAGCCGTCAAATAGAGTTTTATACTGGTGGGTCGATTGCCGCTGACTATAGGTCGGAAAAGTCCTGGACTGTGATTTAAACTGCTTAATTTACCCTTGAAATCCGATTTTAGCTCACCTGTCACGTAGTGACAATGTGAGCTTTTGTGATCACATTTTGTCCGTCGTCCGTGCGTGCGTGCGTCCGTAAACAATTTCTTGTCCGCATGATAGCATATTCATTTATGATTTGATTTTAACCAGACTTGCACACAACTTGTACCGGCATTAGATCTAGGTTAATTTCTTGAACCAGCCATATCCCGTCATGTGTTACGGAGTTATGGTCCCTGAAATTGCAAAAATTGCCTATTTTGGTCTTGTTCGCTCGATAGCATCTTCATTTATGATTTGATTTTAACCAGACTTGTACACGACTTGTACCAACATGAGATCTGGGTTCTATTCTTGAACCAGCCATTTCCCATCATGAGTTACGGAGTTAGGCCCCTGAAAGGGCAAAATTGCCAATTTTTGGTCTTGTCCGCACGAAAGCATCTTCATTTATGATTTAATTTTAACCAGACTTGCACACAACTTGTACCACCATGAGATCTGGGTTCCTGTCTTGAACCAGCTATCTCCCATCATGTGTTACGAAGTTACATGTACGGCCCCTGAAAGGGCAAAAATTGCCTATTTTGGTCTTGTCTGCATGATAGCTGTTTAATTTATGATTTGATTTTAACTGAACTTGCAGACAATTTGTACCACCACAAAATATCTCGGTCAAGTTTGAATATGGGTCATGTCGGGTCAAAAAGTAGGTCAGTAGTTCAAATCGAAAAAAAACCTTGTGAAGACACTAGAGGCCACAGTTTTGGTCCGATCATCATCAAACTTGCTCAGAATAATTATCTTGATAATATCTTATTCATGTACGAATATGGATCATGTCAGGTCACAAAGTAGCTCAGTAGGTCAAATTATAGAAAAATACATTGTGAATACACTAGAGGCCACAGTTTTGGTCCAATCATCATCAAACTTGCCCAGAATGATCATCTTGCTAATATCTCGGTCAAGTTTGAATACAGGTCATGGCGGGTCAAAAAGTAGGTCATAGAAAAACCTTGTGCACACACTAGAGGCCACAGTTTTGGTCCGATCATTATCAAACTTGCTCAGAATGATCATCTTGATAATATCTTCAACTTGGTCACGTTCAAATATGGGTCATGTCGGGTCAAAAAGTAGGTCAGTAGGTCAAATCAGGGAAAAACTTTGTGAACAGACTAGAGGCCACTGTTTTGGTCCAATCATCATCAAACTAGCTCAGAATGATAGTCTTGACAATATATCGGTCATGTTCGAATATGGGTCATGTCAGGTCAAAAAGTAGGCCAGTAGGTAAAATCATAGAAAAACATTGTGAACACACTAGAGGCCAAGGTTTAGGTCAGATCATCATCAAACTTGTCCAGAATGATCATCTTGACAATATCTGAGTCAAGTTCGAATATGGGTCATGTTGGTCCAAAAAGTAGGTCAGTAGGTAAAATCATAGAAAAACCCTCTGAACACACTTGAGCCACAGTTTTGGTCCGATCATCATCAAACTTGCTCAAACTGATTATTATCTCAGTTAATTTGGAATATGGGTCAAATCTGGTTAGTAAGTAGGTCAGTAGGTCAGATCGTTGAAAAACCTTGTGGACACACTAGAGGCCTCATGCAGTTTTGGTCCGATCATCATCAAACTTGCTCAGAATGATCATCTTGAAAATATCTGGGTCAAGTTCAAATAAGGGTCATGTCGGGTCAGAAAGCAGGTCAGCAGGCCAAATCACAGAAAAAAAAACATTTTGAACACTCTAAGAGGCCACAGTTTTAGTAAATCATCATAAAACTTGCTCAGAATGATCATCTGGACAATATCTCCGTTAAGTTCGAATATGGGTCATGTCAAATCAAAAAGTGGATCAGTAGGTTATTTTGTAATAACTTTTGAACCGTTAGAGATAGAGCCTTCATATTTGACATGTAGGTTCCTTCTGACAAGGGCTTCCCACTCATATAAAGATTTGACCTGTGACCTTGACCTGTGACCTACTTTATCGTAACTTTTGAACCATATGAGATAGAGCCTTCATATTTGGCATGCATGTTCCTTGTGACAAGGTTTTCTCAACCATTCAAAACTTTTAACCCATGACCTTGACCTTTGACCTACTTTGTCATAGCTTTTGAAGCATTTAAGATACAGCCGTCATATTTGGCATATAGGTTCCTTGATAGGAGTGAGTGTTTGAGTTTAAGTCTCACCAACAGCTAAGGTCATACAGTGATGGGAGCTCTGTTTAAAAACTAATCTGAAAGTCTGGAGAAGTATGGGATCGATCCTGCTACCCCTTGTTTACAAGGCAAGTAGCATGACCACTTCACCATGAAGGCTTCTAATCTTCATTGGAATGTTGTGTAGATGACCCTCTAGGAAAATAGCATAACGATTAACAAATGGTCACAAGAGCTAAAAATAGAAAAACAGTGTAAATTTGCTTCAAATGCGAACTCCTAAACCTTTGGGCCATTTGGATTTAAAACTTCACAGGAATGTTGCCTAGGTGACTCCCTACCAAAATAGTTAAAACTCATTCCACTCCAATGAACCAGATGGCTGCCAGAGCTAAAAATAAAAATAAATCTTCAAACGACAATTCCTCCTCTACCTTTGGGCAAATTTCATTCAAACTTCGAAGTAATGTTGCTTAGATGACACTCTACCAAAAAGGCTAAAACAATCCCTAAAAATAGAAAAAATATTGTAAATTTGATTCAAACGTGAACCCCTCCTAAACCCTAAGGCCAATTTGATTCAAACTTCACAGAACTGTTGCCTAGGTTACTCCCTACCAAATGAGCTAAACTCACTCTGCTGATGAACAAGATGGCCACCATAGCTAAAAATAGGATGTACTCGAGACAGTGACACACAGGTGAGCGAACCAGGGCCCTCTGACCCTCTTGTTAAGTATATAGTGTAGATCTTGATCAGATGCCGCATTCTGTGGCGTCTGGTCTGGGTCTTCACTGTTTGCCACGCCCAAACTATGATTCCAAGATAACCCTCTTACACAACACTCTGACCTCAGTCACTGCCGCTGTTTTCAATAAAAAAGTTATTCGGACAAGTCTGTGATAGTCACGTGGACTGAAGAGCTTTTCTGCTTAGGAATTTTGGGTAGTCGGAAAAGGAGCTCATCACGAAAACACGCCTATATAATTTTGACCCCCTTGAACCCCACTTTTATATAGTGAAACTGGGGTTTACTTATTTTTCATATTTCTGCTCATATACATAGATTCTGGGTACTTGTTAGAACCGCGCGTTCACACAATCTATTTTTGAGCAGAAATATAAAATGTATCAGTTATTTTGTTCTGAAAATTTTCATTTTTGTTTTTTTCGGTAAAATTTTCAATTTATTTTAATAGGCATGTTTTCGTAATGTCTGCTGATCAACCCTACTGTTTGTCATAGCATTTGTTGAGAAATATTCGTCTCCGCACATGCGCTTGAAGTTCTGAGCTCAAAACCTAAACAATGGGCCTCCGTGGCCTAGTGGTTAAGAGCACTGACTCTTGATCATAAGGTCTCTCACCGCTGTGGTTCGAGCCTCACTCGGGTCACATGTGAGACGCCAAGTTCTGCAAAGGAAGGTTAAGTTTTTTTTTCTCCGGGTACTCCGGTTTACGCCCACCTCTGATTAACGATCGGTTCGATATGAGTGAAATAAAACCCAAAACAACAAAAAACAAAAACACAAAAAACACCTAAACATGAATGTTAATATTGACGTATTCAATTTCGTTATGGCCCTTTCAAACAAATTTGAAATGTTTAAGCATTTAAACTTCAAGCGCCTGTGATCTTTCCGACATCATTCTTCAAGAGCATTTGCACAGGTTTACAACACTTTTTTGCAGTTTAATTATCCCCACGCTTTTCGAAGAAAAAGTGGGGTTATTGTAATGGTCTTCGTCGTCCGTACGTACGTCCGAACGAACGTCCGTACGAACGTCCGTCCGTCCGTCTTACCGGATAACTCCTCCTAGACCGTTATAGATAGAAACTATGAACTTTGGGAACTGATAGATCTTTGGTCTGGGGAGTGCATGACACTTTCGGAATTTTGATCACACCCCTACGGGTGGGCCCAGGAGGGTGGGGCCCGCGGGGGTCAAAAATCAAAATTTCCAGAACATGGTCGTGTAATATATCAAAGCGAACGGCATGATGAGTAGAAAACATTACAACCAAAATTTGACCCCTGGGGTCAATTTTGAGGTCACCAGAGGTCAAAAACTGATTTTGACCCCCTTTACCCCCATACATTACTGTTACCGGATAACTCCTCCTAGACCGTTATAGATAGAAACTTGAAACGTTGGGAACTCATAAAACTTTGGTCTGGGGAGTGCATAACACTTTCGGAATTTTGATCCTACCCCTGGGAGTAGGGCCAGGGGTGAGGCACCTTTGGGATAAAAAAATCAAAGTTTTCAGAACATGATCGTGTAGCATATTAAATCGAACGGCATGATGAGTAGAATACATCACAATCAAAATTTTACCCCTCGGGTCAAACACCCCTAAGGGATGGCCCAGGGGGTGGGGCCCGCGGGGAAGCGTGGGGATATGCGATGGCTTGCCATCGACTGCGCGATTCTAGTTTCAATCTTATTTGGCATTTACATGTTCAAGTGTTTACATCAGTGACCAGCCTTGTAGCCTGTTGTGTAAACTAAATATGGGAGAGTTAAGGATGGAGTTATTCTTGGTGATTGTTGCGACTTTAAGACACCAGTTCGCACAAAAATACATTTTTCTTCATGGTTCCCAGTGAAATCTGCCTTATAGTGAAGAGTTCAGTAATAATCATAGAATAAATCATGTATTTTAACAGCAGTACATGAAATGTAGTTTTTATATTTCGTCGACAGCCGTATCAATAAGACTAAGATACCATCGACGGTCGTATTTCTCATAATCGACATCCGTATCCCGACATTTTTCAAAGGTCTATAAAAACTCCCAGAGTGCATGAATTATGTCAAACCCACGTTGTAGTTGAAGCGTAAATGGTAGATAAAATATATATGGTGTTTTATTGCTTTCCTACTTTTCATAAAGCATTAGATTGATGATATTCTGTGAAAACTGATTTTTTTTCGAAAGAACCGGTATTTTATAGTGTTTTTCAGACTCACGACTCTCTACAAGTGAACAGACAATTAACAGCTTGTCTCTTTAAAACACCGACATCGTTTGTAAATGTTTAAACTAACGTTTTCGCCTCTCCAAGTGCATCAAAATCGAAAACCCTCCTCTGTCGACATCCGTACTGCTCGGTCGAAAACCGTATTTCTCGGTCGACAGCAGCTTTACACAGTACCGGCTCGGTCGACAACATAGGTATAGAAAATGGTATTACCCCCGTGATATTCCAAGTATTCCAGTCATGCTCCCAGTTTCAAAGCAGTAATTGCCTGTTACAAATCTAGCAGCTCTATTCTGAACTTTCTTAATTTCATCGTTAAGGACCACTACACTGGGGTCCCAGATACAACTACCATATTCCAAGATTGGACGAACAAGACCTTTATATGCCGCCTCTTTTACATCCTGAGGGCACTGATGAAGATTTCTCCTCAGGAAACCAAGCGTTCTATTTGCCTTAGTACACATGTTGCTAATATGAGTATTCCATCTCAAGTTGTGTGAGATTGTCACTCCAAGGTATTTAATGGAGTCCACATTCTCGAGGACCGTTCCCTCTAAGGTGTAAGAAGCCTCAACTTTATTAGATCTCTTCCTAGTTATCTGCATAATATATTATTTAACTGGCTGAAATCTCATGCCCCATTTACGTGCCCAACATCCTAATCTATCTATGTCAGCCTGAAGTTTCAATGAGTCATCTGTATCTCTAATTTCCCGGTAACAAACACAGTCATCTGCGAACAGTCTTATTTCTGAGTCAATGTCAGTGGAAATATCATTGATGTACAGGGAGAACAAAAGTGGACCAAGAACGGTCCCTTGCGGGACTCCAGACAAAACTGGAGCCAACTCCGAAGATTCACCATTAACAACAACCCGCTGTTTTCTGTAGCAAAGAAAGGAATCTATCCATTTGAGGGTCTTTCCCCCAATTCCATAACCAAATAACTTAGATTTAAGTAGTTCATGAGGAGGGGTGTCAAAAGCATTCTCGAAGTCCAGAATAAATGTGTCCACCTGTCCCCCTTTGCCCAAGATTTTTGCCCAGTCATTAATAACTGTGCTTAGCTGAGTTTCACAACTGTGCCTTTTCCTAAATGCATGTTGTCTGTCTGACAAAAGTTTATGTTCGTCCAAGTGGGCCATGATGTTCGAGCAGACTATATGTTCCAGCAATTTACACAGAACACAAGTCAGAGACACAGGGCGATAATTACGGGCAAGAGCCCTATCTCCTTTTTTGAAGAGTGGACAGATGTTTGCTAAGAGCCATTCTTTGGGGATTTCACCCATACCAAGAGACTGTTGAAACAAGTGTGCAAAAACTGGACCCAACTCATTTGCTAGTTCCTTCAGGACTCTAGGATGAAGCTCATCAGGTCCTAAGGCCTTACTGGGGTTTAAGCCTTGAAGTAATTTGATCACTCCTGCAGCTGTCACAACAATATTATTCATGAATGGGACCAATCTTCCAGTCAATGACACCTCCGTGAACTCAGTTTTATTAAACGCATCATTGAATTGACCAACTAGTTCCTCTGCCCTTTCAGAGTCTGATTCAGCAACCCCGTCCCCTCCTCTTTTATTAAGGGGCGGGATACCTTGCCTGTCTTTCTTCTGGCTATTAATATATATGTAGAAGTCTCTGGGATTTGCCTTTACATCACCTACCAAGTTATTCACATACAAATCATGCTGATTTTTTATATCAGCCTTGATTTCACGTCTCAAGTTTTCAAATTTGTCCGGAGTTTACCACTTCCCGTCTTTTTTGCCTTTGCATGAATCTTATTCCTTCTGCGAATTTTCCTTCTTATCTCTGGAGTGATCCAGGGAATAGAAGATACAGACCTACTAGTATTTGAGGGGATATGATTTTCGGCCGAAGTATGAATGAAAGAAGTTATCAAATCAAAGTTCTCCTGTACAGACCGAGCATCTGAATGACCATTAAAGTAATTCTTCTTTTTAAATCTGAGTGCATCCTTCCTCATAGTTTCATAGTCACCTTTCTGATATGAGTACACCTTCCTCCGAGGGTTCTTTATTGGTGGGATGTGAATTTTTAAATATCCGGAGACAACATCGTGGTCACTTAGTTTATCTGGGGAATGAATGTCTTCGAATTGTCCTGGCAAAGTCGTAAGGATCAGATCCAATGTGTTCGCATCCCGAGTGGGGAAGTTAACAATTTGTTCAAGACCATGATCGTTCATAATGTCAATTAATATTTGTCCTTCCGACTGACTCAGCATTGTGCCTTGTTTGCTGAGCCTGTCGGGCAAAGCAATGTCTCTGAAGTTGAGGTCACCTAGAACATTTACAGCGGGGAGTTTTTTACCCTTATGCTGCAATTTAATGCAATCCAGTTGGTCTTTAAATAACTGGAAGTTTTCGATTGTACCATTTGGTGGTCGATACCAACTTGCTACGAAGTGGGAAGTTTTATTTGCAAAAACCTTAACCCAGACCGATTCGGTGTCATTTTCAAGTTCCATGAACGGCATGTGAGGGATGTCTCTATGAATGAGCAACATCACCCCACCACCATGAGAGTTCCTATCTTTTCTGTACTCACAGTACTGACAATTTTCAGGGAAAAGCTCAGATTTAGTAATTGAACTGTCAATCTTTGTTTCCTGAATAGCAGCAATATGAGGTTGAGATGTATCGAGGAAAGCTAAAAGTTCAAGAATTTTACCTCTAATTCCATTTATGTTTATACTGCAAAGTTTCAAATCTTTCACAAAATTTGACTTAGTTTCATCAGCAGTCGAAGATTTGCCTCTCTTATCCTCTGACAGAGGTTCAAACCTGTTTGGCTTACTCAGTTCTACATATTCATCAAAGAAGGAGTCTGAAAAGTTACAGACCTCACATTTTGGACATATCCAGTGGCAGCTTGAATTTACCAATGTGCCATATTCTGCATCAGTGACACCAAAAGGAAAGAAACACAAAAATGAAATAACTAACCCGAGTTTTATGGGGATTTAGTTTGTAAATTCAGAAGAATACTAGGTAGTGATAAATTTCTCTGGTCAGTTCAGAAAAATGTTTGCTAAATACAAGAAAAGGGGTTATAGCAAATACAAATACAAATAATTTTATTGGCCTAAAATCCAACCACAGGATTATCACCAAACACAATGCAATGTCTTATTTTAACATATATAATACTAGATCTACTATGGCATTTAATATGACCTTAGGCATTATATTTGGTTTATTATTTAGTAGTACTAACAATAGCATGGATGTTGTGCGGCAGAGCGCGTGTTTGGTTGTCAACCCTTTTACAGTGGACAACTTTGCATCGCTCTTGGGTTACACGGCGATGGGCCGGTCTCCGGACTCTTTGATGATGGTTCCGCCCTAAATCCTTTGAATTCGGGAAGGGTGGAACCGGATATTTCCTGCGTTCGATCATCCGTGATCAAACTGGTGGTTTTCTTCTGCTCTGACGTCGGATTGTTGTTGACTTCTCAACCCTGAGTCATGTTAATATTAATCTATACATAACCATTTACCATGTATTGTATCGTGACTCACTGCTGAACTATACAAAGAAGTGGAGGAAAATGATCAGGAATCGATACAATTAACCCACAGCTCCCATCTGGGACACCAAAGGGAAAGAACAACAGACCCTAATGGAAACATCAATAGCGGAAAGCCAAAAGGACAGTTACTTTCCCACAAAATGGCCAATACGCTATCCAAAATAAAATAATATAAGCGACATTAACACCCAAAGACAAACAATTACAAAAATAAACCGTGACAGAAGAACCGCCTTGGAACGGTCAGCGGAAACGAATTCCACTGGGGTGGCGGGGGGGGGGGGGGGCTTGAATCGATTTTACGTGGCCACAATCCTCGCCCTTACTTCCGTCGTGATTAAGACAAATAATTTGTTCTGTCCGCATGAAGGCCTCCTAACTCATCAGTGCAACATCTCCGAGAACACAAAAATCAAACAACCACAGAGATGAAACAACGGTGAGAACTCGACAGCAAGAAACCACTGAAATGCTGAAGCAAAAGAAAACCAACAGTTAGACTCAGATGGGCCAGACCAGAGACAGAGCATCAGGACCAACCAACAAAAGCCTTTACACTGGAACCGTCATAGAATCTGAGGCCTGACCCACCGGGGTGCAATTAAAGAGGGAAGCAAAGTTGTCAACCGTGATTAGGTTAACTACCATGCATGCAATCTGTCGTATAACATTTATGTTGTACCCGATCTTATTTTATATTGAAGAATGATTTTACGAAATTGGGTGCTGAAGTCATTGGGGTTATATATATTTCTGAATTTATATACTAAGTCACCATAAAATTCGGGTTCCGATAGACCTTGTTGCAGAAGAGATTTAAGTCCAATATTGAATTTTGAAATTAAATCAGAATGACGTCTATATTGAAAAGGCTTTGAAAAGGAGAAAGCATCCATGCAGATCAATTTGTTATTGTTATTTTGTTTGAAATTTCATCAATTCCGGAGTTGAAGCCCCCACCCCCCCCCCCCCCCCACCCCGTCCCACACACACCAAACACACCAGTAGTTTTACTACTGACCGTCCCAAATGCGGTCGTTCTTTTGCAGTGTCTCATTTGTTATGTGGCTTTGGGCAGTTGGTTCATGTTTCATCTGTTTTTGTGTGTGCCTCCGTTTCACTTTCTGAAGGTGACTTGAGGCGTGCGTTCTTGGATTGTGACCTTTCCTGAGTGACCTTTTCTCACTAGTTTGTGTGTGCCTCCATGGCACTTACTTTCTTTAGGTGACTTTAGATGCCTGCGTTCTTTGATTGTGGCCTTTTCCTGGGTGACCTTGTGTGTTTTATGTTCAATGACATAGATGATACAGCCAGACAGTGTATAGGAGACTCTATAAATCCTTGGTGCTACCAGTGAGGAAATATGGAGCAGCAGTAACAGTAGAATCCCTGGCAGAAAGCAGTAAAGAATTTGAAAAGGTTCAGAGGTCAGCAATGCTAAAGGCATCAGGCTGTTTGAAAAGAACCAGAACAGAAGCCTTGGCAGTCTTGACTCACAGCATACCTATAGACCTACAGCTTAAGATTAGACAAGCACAGGAAGTCATCAGAGTGGTTGCTATATATGCAGATGACCCACTCAGAGAAGATTTTGATTCATGGATAGAAGGGGACAAGACTGTTGGTAGGAGAACAACTATTTTTCATTTAATGATGTCCAGTTTTAGGGAAATGAAGGGTATGGTAGAATTTGAAAGCATGGAGAAGGAATTCAGGTATACCAAGGAACTGATGGGGCTCATTAAAGAGAAAGGTAGTATAGAAAAAGAAGAATTACAGTTTTCTAAAGAAGAACAGAAATAAAATATAATACAGCTACTAAGTCAGTGTGGTTCAAATGATGCTTTTGTTCACGGATGGATCAGCGCTAGGAAATCCAGGCCCAACGGGAGCTGGTGCCGCAGTCTATTTAGAGGGCTATTCCTTTACAGCAGCGTTGATGTTAGTAACAATTATACTGGAGAACTGGTGGGTATACAGATGGGGCTAGAATTCTTGGCTGACCTAGATTTCAAAGGCAGAGTGGTTCATATTCCGACTGGCTGTCAACCAGCAATTAAAACTGCATTCAGTGGAGATATGCCAACAAACAAGATTGAAACAGTCCTTAGTATCAAGGAGAGCTTAGCAAAGGTAATGAATAGGGAGAACAATATCAACGTTCATTGGGTGCCCGGGCACATAGATATTGAGGGTAATGAGTTGGCAGATCAACAAGCAAAGGCAGCAGCATCAGAAATGATAAAAAAAACAATGAGGTAAAACCAATTTTGGACAAGAAAGAAGCAGTACGAAAGTGTAAAATACAGGGTAAGGAAAAATGGGAACGAAGGTACAAGTACTCAGACAAAGATAATGTATTGCAGGAAAAATTTGAGTAAGTTGGAAAAAGGAACTGTCATGGTGATAGGGACAGAAGGACATTCTCTGCAGTGAATCAGCTGCTCATTGGGCGCTCAATATTAAATGATCACCAGGCCAAAAGTAACAAAGATTTGTCAAGTTTATGTGAGGTGTGCAATATGAAAGAGAATGCAGATCGTTACCTGTTCTTCAGTTATAGATTTATTGCAGAAAGGGCTATTTTAGAGCACACAGTTAAAGAGATTCTGAGCAGGGAAGATAAAAGATCCGAAGGATAACCCTTTCTAGAACATTGGTAACAGAAATTAACTTGAAAGTGTTAACAGGCATGGTGAAAGACATAAGTAAACAAGGACAGAAGGCGATTATGACTGCACTGATGGATTTCATCAGGAGCACAAAAAGATTTTGAATTGTAACATATTTACGCATGCGCACATATAGCAGCATGAGTTTAGTACCATGTGTAATGCACAAGAGGTTATTATGTTATTATAGTACATTGAGTTCATAAGCTGCGATAAAACGCTTTTTATGGTCGGACCCATCGGAGTCTAACTGTTGGTTTTCTTTTGCTCCAGCATTTCAGTGGTTTCTTGCTGTCGAGTCCTCACCGTTGTTTCATCTCTGTGGTTGTTTGATTATTTGTGTTCACGGAGATGTTGCACTGATGAGTTAGGAGGCCTGCATGCGGACTGAACAAATTATTTGTCTAAATCGCGACGGAAGTAAGGGCGAGGATTGTGGCCACGTAAAATCGATTTAAGCCCCAAAACCCCCACCCCACCCCAGTGGAATTCGATTTCGCTGACCGTTCCAAGGCGGTTCTTCTGTCGCGGTTTATTTTTGTTATGGTTTGTCTTTGGGTGTCTGTGATGCTTATATTATTTTATTTTGGATAGCCTATTTGCCATTTTGTGGGAAAGTAACAGTCCTTTTGGCATTCCGCTATTGATGTTTCCATTAGGTCTGTTGTTTCATGTTTGTGCTTCTTTCCCTTTGGTGTCTCTGATGGGAGCTGTGGGTTGATTGTATCGATTCCTTATCATTGCCTTCTCTCCTATTTATAGATAATTCTAACACAGCGCGCCTATATAGGCAATGGAAAATAACTGTGTTTGTTTTATTCTACAACAAATCACGGCAAGGAAGAGCGTGACGAGTGACGTCATTATACACTGCCAATTTATGACGTCACTAGTCGATTTCCTTGACGTTAGACGGTGTAACGTCATATTCTCGCAACGAAAATGTTAGAAGAGGATTTAAATGCATGTGTTTCCGTCGATGATTTTTGCGGGATTTCTTCTAACAATGGCGAAAAGTTGTGAGATTTTGAAGGCACCAACGACATTATTGCCGATTTTCAGCCTGTTAGAATCAAAATAGATCAGAATCAGAATCAGAATTGTTACTGGTGACACGTCAAATGACATTCATACACCAGGACCTGTGATGTGGGAAGTCAGTCCCTCGCTCTAACCAAAGAGGTAAATTTAGCTACACAATCATCAGCACTTTCGGCTGTCGAAATAATCGAATCGGGAAGGGCATTCCAATCTCTAATGGTTCTGGGGAAGTACGCCTCTTTATAAATGTCAGTTCTTGCAGCAAGGGTCTGAAACGCCAATGAATGATGATTTCTACAATGTCTAGCTGGGGAAACAAGGTCATCTGTTGGAATGCTGGCAGCACCTTTTAGACCTTTGTATAAAAGGATGAGCCTACTCTCTTTTCTCCTTTTCTTGAGAGATTCCCATTTTAATTTTCCAAGTATTCCAGTCATGCTCCCAGTTTCAAAGCAGTAATTTCCTGTTACAAATCTAGCAGCTCTATTCTGAACTTTCTCAATTTCTTCGCTAAGAACCACTCAACTGGGGTCCCAGATACAACTACCATATTCCAAGATTGTGCGAACAAGACCTTTATATGCTGCCTCTTCCACATCCTGAGGGCACTGATGAAGATTTCGAACCAAGCGTTCTATTTGCCTTAGTACACATGTTGCTAATATGAGTATTCCATCTCAAGTTGTGTGTGATTGTCACTCCAAGGTATTTAATGAAGTCCACATTCTCGAGGACCGTTCCCTCTAAGGTGTAAGAAGTCTCAACTTTATTAGATCTCTTCCTAGTTATCTGCATAATATTGCATTTAACTGGCTGAAATCTCATGCCCCATTTTCGGGCCAAATATCCAAATCTATCTATGTCATCCTGAAGTTTCAATGAGTCATCTGTATCTCTAATTTCCCGGTAACAAACACAGTCATCTGTGAACAGTCTTATTTCTGAGTCAATATCAGTGGAAATATCATTGATGTACAGGGAGAACAATAGGGGACCAAGAACAGTCCCTTGCGGGACTCCAGACAAACCTGGAGCCAACTCTGAAGATTAACCATTAACAACAACACGCCCTATCAGCTCTAGTTTGTGATTTGTTGAGTAATAAATCACATTTTGTCGTTCAGTTGTAAGTAGAGAAATCACAATTTACTTTACAACTGACCCCAAAACTGTGATTTATTACTCAACAAATCGCAGTTAGAGCTGATCTATTTCTTACACAGCAACAACTTTACTAGTTTACCTTGTAAAACGGGGGGCGAAACGACTAAGGAGGCGAAACGACCAGTGTGCGAAACGACTAGGCGCAAAACGATCTGGGAGGAAACAGGGTCGTTTCGCCCGTGGATCGTTTCGCCCGTAGTCGTTTCGCCCTGATTTCGGGGGTGGGTCGTTTCGCCCTTATTGAGGTATATACGGAGATGGTTTATGGAATCAGTAACCATGCCAGTCATCATGCAATACGCATGCGCCGACGGGAGTGCTGGCTCCAGGTTTTGCATTTCCGGCCTGATTTCCTACTTTCGATTTACTGACGGCCTTTATTGACACCGAGTAATTTGTTCACATGAGAATATTTGGGTAATAATTAATTATCAGAATCCTCACACACTAGAATAAGATTGTGTCATATGTTAATTCTTGCATATGGTATAATTGGGGCCATAATTTGTATTCATACAGCCTCTGTCAATCTGTCAATTGCATTGTCCGCTGGAGAGAAAATTGTCCATAAATTCGTCATGGGCCTAGTACGGCAAATGTAACTGGGAAGCTCAGTGGTGACTGGTTTTTGTTTGATTTGAGGTTTAACGTCCCAGTCAACACTGTAAAGGTCATTTTTGAGACGTTGCTTCCAATTTTGTGGGACTTTTACCCGACATTGAGATGAAATGACATCTCAAGCCATGTCACCCAATGAAACCAATAGGGTTTATTAGCATGGCAGTCCGCCTCGCACTGCGGTTCCTGGACAGGCTTAGATCCTCTAAGCGGTTTACCAGTACTAGTGTGCGGGCCGGATTCAGCTCTGCCTGGAAGCTTCATGCAGCCCATATATGTCTTCAAGCCCCTATGGGTGGGTGCTGCCATGGTGACTGGGAAGTATGGCAAGCCATTTTACTATTTATTATGGAATGTAGATATCTAATTTATCATATAAGATATATATTATATAAGATATCTTATTTGTTATATAAGATATCTTATATAGCATATAAGATATCTTATATAATATATGAGATATCTTTATATATAAGATATCTGATGTTATATAAGATATCATATATGCTTTATTAGATATCTTATTATATTAGATATCTTATATAGGATATGAGATATCTAATATAGGATATAAGATATCTTATTTACCAAAATATACAAGATAGCTTATATAAAAAATAAGATATCTAAAATAGCATATGAGATATCTTATTTACCAAAATATATCAGATATCTTATATATTATATAAGATATCTTATTTATTATATAAGATATCTTATTTATTATACAAGATATATTATTTTAAGATGGAAATAAGATATCTTATATGATACATAAGATATCTGATATATTATATAAGATATCTGATATGTTATATTAGATATCTTATTTGGAATATTAGATATCTTATTTAGCATATCAGATATCTTATATATTCCAGTGAATAAGACATCATATCCTATATCAGATATCTTATTTGATATATTAGATATCTTATACAACTTATAAGATATCTTATATAATATATAAGATATCTTATTTACCTAAATATATAAGATATCTTATTTGACAAATAAGATATCTAATATATTTTACCAAAAAACATAATGAAGTCTACCCCAAACTGCCAAAAGCATATCTGGAAATGACTACCCCCATTTATGCCTAACATTCCATAACCCATTTTGTGCCAGAACCCCTTGCAAATAGTGCAGGCCCAGATCAGATCAGGGTCTACACTATTTGCAAAACGTTCAACTATTTTCAGATTACACAACCTGTCATACCTAATTTTCAAAATGGACTCCTGCCATATATAAGGAGGAAGATTCCATTTGGTAAAAATGGGATAAAAGGGACAAAGAAATATTGAACAAATTATGCGAAAAGTAGAGGCAGAAACCATGCTGAATATATGCACAGTCTGGTGAGAGGCTTTGGTTTTTTTTTTTGGTCAAAATACATGCAGCGAGCAGCGCTTGGCATAACTCAGAGTTTGAAGTTCAATTAAGACTTCTACTATCTGAAGAATTTTTGTAAGGGAGGATTATTAAATTATACAAACAAAAGCAAGCTGGATTTATTATCTATATTTCTCTCTCTCTCTCTCTCTCTCTCTCTCTCTCTCTCTCTAAAAAAACACACTTCAAAAAAGCATTTATAATCAATTTTTTCCAGTCCTCTGTCTGTGTAGCAGTCTAATGTGCATATAGATACAAGAGGGAGCGACTATTATTTGTTATTTATTTCGAATTTACATAAGATATCTTATATGTTGATTGAGATATCTTATTTATCAAATGTATATAGGATATCATTTGTTAAATAAGATATCTTATATGCTATATAAGATATCTTATATGTTCAATAAGATATCTGATATACCAATTAAGATATCTTATATACCAATATAAATAAGATATCTTATATAATATATAAGATATCTGATATGTTATATAAGATATCTTATATGCTATATTAGATATCTTATTTAGTATATTAGATATCTTATATAGCATATAAGATATCTTATATGTTTTAGTAAATAAGACAATCAGATATCTTGTTTAACATAAAAGATATATTCTATGTTATATACGATATCTTAATTAAGATATAAGATAACTTATATATCATATCAGATATCTGAATTGCTGAATTAAATAACTTATATCATATAGGATATAAGATATCTACTTTAGGATATTAGGTATCATATCCTATATGAGATATCTTATATAATAAATAAGATATCTTATATAATAAATAAGATATCTATATGCCATAATAAATAGTAAAATGGCTTGCCATAGGGAAGCAACGTTGCATTCATAAGCTGTTTGCGACAAACAAAGTATCCTTCAACAAATAATTACCTGCCTTCATTTATGAGGTGCCGTTTTACTATTTAATTGAATTTCAAGATTTAGTTTATTTGCTTGTATTGGGGTTTAATGGCCCAGGCATCACTATTTAGGTCATTTTTTAATCGGTCAGTTAACTTATCCACACTTTTCCTGGGCAAGCTTATACCTAAGCGGTTAACCAATACAGTGCACATTCTTTCACAGAAACTGACAACTGCCCTTCTTGAATCAGCAGAAGGGAGAAAATGACCATAGAAAAGATAGGAAGGAATGTTGCCGACTCCAACAGGAATCGAACTCGTGTCCTCCTGATCACCAGTCAGACCTGCATCTGACTGACCTACCGAAATATCTTTAAGTCAAATTATAGATAACTATAATTAACATTTTTTATACCTGTAATTATCGATATTTTTGATATCATAAAAGGTAACCAATGATATGTAAAATATATTTCTTGATACCTATAAATTTATTTTATGATATCAATTATTCCATTGCATATATAGATATTCAAAAAATCCAATTATAGATATCATTTCAAAGGCTGAATTAAAAATATCACAATTTTCAGTAATTGATACCAGAAAATATATTTTGGATATCAATAAATGTAATTATCGATATCCTAAAATGTTCTTCAATATTTGATATCTATATATCGAATAAAAGATATCTATAACTGAATTATAGATATGTCTTAACATATCTTAGATATCATAAAATATATAATAGATATCTTAATATTATTTTTAGATATGAATGTCAGAAAATATATTATGGATATCAATAAATGATATTTATGATATCCTAAAATGTTCTTCTATATTTGCTATCTATATATAGAATAATAGTTATCTATAATTTGAATTATAGATATCCTTTAACATATTTTAAATATCATAAAATAAATAATAGACATTTAATATTATTTATAGATAGTTAAAAATAATTATTGATATCCTATATTTAATTACAGTATCTATAAATCAAATTATAAATATCAATAAACCAAATTACAGATATGTACAATTAACATTATTGATATCTATTATTATCTGTATTTTTTGATATAATAAAATGAAATCCAGGATACGTTATATGTATTTCTTGATATTAATAGATTTGTTTTATGATATCAATTATTTCTTTGCATATATAAATATCTAAATTCAAATTATAGAAATCATTTAAAAGGCTGAATTATGGATATCACAATTTTCATTAATGGATAACATAAAATACATTATTTACGTCAATAATTGAAAATATTGATATCCTCAAATGCTCTTCAATCTTTGATATCTATATATCAAGTAAAAGATAACTACAATTGGAATTATTGATAACCCTTTACATATTATAGATATCATGAAATAAATAATAAATATCCAATATCAATAATGTTAATTATAAATGTCTATAATTTGATTTATAGATATCTATAATTTGATTTATAAATATCTACAAATTGATATATAGTTGTCTGTAATGAAAATATAGAATATCAACAAATATTATTATATATCTATAAATAATATTAGATATGTATTATTTATTTCATTTTATCCATAATGTGTTTAGGGATATCTATAATTCAAGTTATAGATATCTTTTATTCAATACATAGATATTAAATATGGATGAACATATCAGGATATCAATAATTACATGTATTGATATCCATAATATATTTTCTGATATCCATTATTCAAATCTGTGATATCTATTATCCAGCCTTTAAATGGTATCTATAATTGGATTTTAGATATCGTTATATGTAAAGGAATAATGGATATCATTAAACAAATTTATAGACATCAAGAAATATATATTACATATCATTGATTACATTTTATGATACCAAAATATTGATAATAATGTTAATTATAGATATCTATAATTTGATTTATAGATATCTATAATTTGATATATAGATACCTAGAGTAAAATTATAGATATCTCCCAATTGTATTAAATAGTAATTCGGCACCCCATATTCATTTATCTTCCTAGGACTACCCCTGATAATGCAAGAGTCCTGTTATTTTTCATATATATTGTGTGTGCCATGTGTGCTTTGCAATGTATGGTACCACTGATATTGTAAAGTAGAAGTAAAACAAAGATCAGGAATCAATACAATTAACTTACTTCACCCATCAAAGACACCAAAGGGAAAGAAACACAAACATGAAGCGACCAGACAAAATTGGAAACCTAAACAAAGGAAGGCCATAAGGACAGTTACTTTCACACAAAATGGCCAAATGGCCATCGAAAAAAATAAAAAGACACAAGTGATACACACAGTAAGTAACAAACAACAACATAAATAAACCGCCACAGAAGAACCGCCTTGGAACGGTCAGTGGAAAGAATTCCACTGGGGGGGGGGGGGGGCTTAAACCGATTTTACCGATTTCCACTGACCGTGACTCACATCAACATGACTCACACAGCTAATACCTCCATTCCTACAGATTTAACAATGAATCTCACAGCTATCACAATGGCTCATATAACTGTCATCATGATTCACGCATCTCTAAGCGTGATTCCTACAGCTATCACCTTGACGAAAGCAGCTGTCACCATGGAACATACATCTGTCTCCGTGATTCATACAACCATCTGTATGTCTCATACAGCTATAAGCATGACTCATACAGCTGTCGTCATGGGTCATTGAGCATTCACCGTGACACCTACAGGTGTCTCCAAGGTCCATACAGCTGTAAACATGACTCATACAGTTGTAACCATGGCTCATACAACTGTCTCCATGAATCATACAACTATCATCATGACTCGAATTGCTGCCAGCGTGACTGATAAAGCCGTCATCATCACTCATACAGCTATCGCCATGACGTATGCTGACAACACTATCATAGTGCTGCCAGCATAAGTCATATAGCTATTATTATGGCTCTTCCAGCTGTCTCTGTGGTTCTTACAGCAATCACCACGACTCATATTGCTGTCACCATTACTAATACAGCGATTGTCATGGCCTATTCAGCTATCACCATGAATACAGCAAACATCTACCACCATGTATCCTGTAGCTATTGCATTGACTCATACAGCAATTTGATCACTCACACAGCTGTCACCATAACTCAAACAGCTATCAGCACGACATCTACAGCTATCACCAGGAATCATACAGCGCCCACAATGACTCGGATATCTTAATTTCAAATACAACTGCCACCAAGATATATTCCGTTAGCAACAGTCATATATCCTATAGCTCTCAGCATTAATTATGCGACTGTAACCATTGTTTATATACCTGTCACGACGACTCATAGGACTGTCACGATGTCTTTCAGCTGTCACCATAACTCAGTTAACATGGCACACACAGCAGTCACCATGATCCGTACAGCTTTAACCATGACTCATATACAGATATCAACATGCTTCATACAGCTATCGGTATATATCATGGCTCGAACAGCTGTCGCGATGACTCATACAGCTGCATGACATGATGGCTAATACATCTGTCACAAATCACGACTCATATGCAGCCATGACCATAACTACCACTACCATGATGCATACAGCTATCACCATGACTGATTTAGCTGTCACCGTGAAACATACAGGTATCACCATGCCCCATACACATGTCATGCTGACTCATACGGCTGTCACTAACACTAACACACACAACTGTCATTATGACTCATACACCTGTCATCATGACTCTAGCACATGTCACTCCCTGTCACTTTGACTCGTTTACCCCTGCTATGACTCACACAACTGTCACACTGACCAATGCAGCTGTCACGATGACTCGTACTTCTGTAACCATGACTCAACATGTTGTCACGAGTTGCAGACAGCATGGCTCCTACAGCTGTGACGACGCCTCAAACAGTTGTCAGCAAAACCCTTGAAGCTAATGACTACTTCTGCTGTCACTATGAATTATACGACACCGTAAATCAAACAGCAGTCATCTTAGCTCATACGGCTGTCACGATGATGCATTCAGCTGGCACCATGGATTATACAGTTGACACAATGACTCATAAAGCTTTCACAATTACTTATGATATAGGTATAACCGTGACTAATACAGCTATCACATCGACTAATACAGCTGTAACGAAGACTCATATCATTACTTATACAGCTATCATGATGGCTCATACAGCTGACTCATGCAGCTGTCACCATGACCTACATAGCTATAACCATACATCTGTCACTATGACGCCTATATCTATCAGCACGACTTCTGTAGCTTTTACTAAGGCTCTTATTGCTACTGTCATGACTTGTACAGCTGTAAACATGACTCCTATAACTAAGGCTCTTATTGCTACTGTCATGACCTATACAGCTGTCATCATGACCAATATAGCTGTTAATATCACTTTTACACCTGTCATCATGACTCAAACAGCTATCATCATGACTCCTACAGCTGCCACAATGACTACTACAACTGTCATCATGACTGCAACAGCTGTGAGTATGACTCATACATGTATGACGATGACTAATAAAGCTATCACTAGGATTCATATAGGTTTTATTTTAAATATACTCAGAGGGAATAAAAAGTAAACAGTTTTTGATTTGGAGTACCGGATCTTATATTGCTGTCTGTCATAAAATATGCCTATGTCTGTTTTTCCCAAACGTCTAAATTTGTAGTAGTCCAATTATTTTCCTGTTGCAGTCATCCATGATGGAGTTATTGCCCTTAATTGATAATCAATATTTCCAGCTGTTAACACCACTCATACAGCTGTCACCATGACTCACTAATCTATCATCATGACTACTGCTGTTGTCAGTATAACTACTACAGCTATCGATATGACTAATGCATCTTTAAAAATGGCTTATACGACCGTCAGCATGGCTTATACAGCTATCGCCAATGCTTACAGCTTTCACAGGGACTCTTACAACTGTCACTAAAATTCATGCAGCTCTAATCGTGATCCCGACAGCTATCACCATGACGAATATAGCTGTCACCACAGCTCTTACAGCTTTCTCCGTGACTCATACAGCCATCATTCTGTGCTCATACAGCTTAAAGCATCGCACATATTGCTGTCGACAGGGTTCATACTGCAAACACTATGTCGAATACAGCTGTAACAATGAACCAGATGACTACGTCTAAAGCTGTCTTCATGCCTCATACAGCTATCAGGGTGACTCGAACAGCTGTCACAATCACTCATTCAGTGACCACCATGAGCCATATAGCTATCACCATCACCAATACAGCAAGCTCCAGCCCATCGGGACTTGGAGAATTAAATTAAGATGCAAAGTGTTTCCACGCATAACTGAAACCGACCGCACACGAGTACTAGTATACAGCTTAGGTCTAAGCCTGTTCAGGCAAAGTGGTGCGAGTAGGACCGTTCATGCATATAAACCTTTTGGTTTCATAGGGCGGCAGGGCATGCGATTTCATTTCATCTCACTGTCGGGTAAAGGCCCACAAAATTGAAAGCAACGTTTCGAAAATGACCTAAATAGTGTTGACGGGAACGTTAAACCTCTATTCAAACAAACAAACAAAAAACTAAAACAGCTATCTCAATCACTCATACAGCTATCACCATGAGGGTTGTAGCTATTACCGTAACTCATACAGCTATTAAGATGACTCATACAGCTGTCTCTAGGACATACACAGCTATCACCACGACATCTTTAACTATCACAATGAATCATATAGCTACCACCATGATTCATACAGATATCTTAATTCACATACAACTGTCACCACGACCCATAGCGCTTTCATCAGCCATATCTCCAGTACTGTCATTATGAACCATTGCTCATACAGCTGTCCATATCAATATGACTCACACAGCTTTCCTCACGACTCCTACAGCTGCCACCATGACTTCTTCAGATGTCATCATGTCTCATACAGCGGTCGCCATGACACATACAGCTGTTATCATGACTCATACAGCTATCAGCACGACTTCTACACGAATCATACGGCGCCCAAAATGACTCGGATATCTTAATTTCGTATATAGCTGCCATCAAAACTTATTCCGTTTTCAACAATCATATCTCTTGTAGCTATTAGCATAAATTATGCAGCTGTAACCATTGTTCATGTAGCTATCAACATCGCTTATAAGCCTGTCAACATGACTCACACGGCTTTCTTTTCGACTTCTACAGCTGTCACTGTGACTACTTCAGGTGTCACCATGACTCTTACAATGGTATCCATGACACATATAGCTGTCACCATGACTCATACAGCTATCACCATTGCTCGCATCCCTCTCACCAAGACCAATATAGCTTTTATAGTGTCTAATAAAGCGATCTTTATAACTAATACAGCTGCCACGATGAGTCATATAATGACTAATACAGCCATCAAGATGACTCATACAGCTGTCAAAATGACTCATACAGTTGCCACCACGACACATACAGCTATTACCGTTACTAATACAGCTTTTACCATGACTCTGATATCTATCAGTACGCCTTTTTAATCTTAAACTAAGACACATATATATACCGCTATTAAACATTCAGATGTCACCTTGACTTTTAAAGCTATTGCCATGACCAATACAGCTGTCACCATTACCAATTCAGCTGTTAACATCAATCATACCATGACTCACACATCTGTCATCATGGCAAATGCTGCCTTCAGTATGACAACTACAGCTGTCAATATAATTAATACATCTTTCAAAATGGCTCATATAGCTGTCAGCATGGCTTACACAGCTATCACCATGACAACAGATTTCACCGTGACGCTTACAACTGTCACCATAATTCATACAGCTCTAACCGTTATCACTACAGCTATCACCATTATGAATACAACTGTCATCTTGGTTACTCATACAGCCATCACTCCGTGCTCATACAGCTATAAGCATCGCTTATATTTCGCCAGGGGCCATAAAGCTTACACTATGCCTGATGCATTGAATAACATGATTGAATAACATGAGTATGCATAAAGCTGTCTTCACGCCTCATACAGCTATCAGCATGAATCAAATAGCTGTCACAGTGACTCATTTTGTGACCACCATGACCAATATAGCTATCACCATAACTAATACAGCATGCCCC
This sequence comes from Lucinisca nassula, assembly GCA_963580285.1. Taxonomy (NCBI): domain Eukaryota; kingdom Metazoa; phylum Mollusca; class Bivalvia; order Lucinida; family Lucinidae; genus Lucinisca; species Lucinisca nassula. The sequence goes on from OY757018.1 coordinate 154,640,858, forward strand.
GTATACCTCTATTCAGATCAACAAAGGAAAGACTAATACAGCTATCGCAGTCACGCATACATCTATCGCCATGATTCTTGTAGCTATTACCATAACTCATACAGCTAGTAAGATGACTCATACACCTGTAACCGTGACTCACGCAGCTATCACCACGACTTCTCCAACCATCACCATGATTCATACAGTTACCAGCATGACTCATAACGATATCTTAATTTCAAATACAGCTATCACCAAGACCCATAACGCTTTCATCAGCCACTTTATCTCATGTAATGTCACTATGATTCGTGCAGCTGTAACCATTGGTCATACTGCTGTCCATATCAACATGACGCACACAGCTGCTGTCCTCACGACTCATACAACTGTCACCATGACTACTTCAGGTGTCATCATGTCTCACACAGCGGTCGCCATGACACATACAGCTGTCATCATGACGCATACAGCTATCAGCATGACTCGCATAGCTCTCACCATTGCTCACACAACTGTCCCCATGACTAATACAGCTAGCCCCATGACTTACAATGCTATCACCATGACTCATTCAGCTGTCACCACCATTAAAGCCTCCGCGGGTGTAGCGGTTAAGCTACTCGTCTTAGAAACCAGGTATCTTGAGTTCGATTTGGGCAGATTATATTTTCTCAGTGCAGATTATATTTCCTTTTCCTTTGGGATCATACGCCTTGCAAACTATATTGCTGTTTCTGAAGGTACTCAATTAAACCGAGTCTCCGATTTTCGTTCTTTTATTTGTTTTTTGTTTCCAAAGGCAACCCTTACCTCACTGCAGCTGGTGTTAAGTGCCGTGTGGTGGCCGTAGAAAGTCTCCCCGTCCTTCATCATAGTGCAGATTATATTTTCTTTTCCTCTGGGGTTATTGAGTTTGAAAATCGAATATCGCTTAAGCCGGTGTTAGGCATATGCAGCCTTGCAAACTATATTGCTGTGTATGAAGAGACTCAATAAAACCGAGTCTCCGATTTTCGTTCTTGTATGTGCTCTTTATTTCCAAAGGCAACCTTTCAGCTTTTTATTCTCCAGACTTTCGGATAAATCTTTAAACCGAGGTCCCGTTTCTATATGATCTTAGCTGTTGGTGGGACGAAACACGCCCCAGCACGCACGCACGCACACACACACAGAGCTGTCACCATGACTTAAACTGCTGCCACCGTGACGACTACAGCTATCACTACGACTGGAACATGTACGTATCACTACCACATGGACACATTCATTTATTGTCATCGCTCTGGTAGCTATTACCAGGACTTAAACAGCTTCCACCATGACTCCTATAGCTATTCCCATTACTCATTATGGTATTAATATGACTAATAGAGCCATCACCACAACTCACACAGCTAGCACATTGACTCCTAAAGTTATCACCATGGCTCATACAGCTGCCACTATGATTCATACAGCTGTCCCTATGACGTATAAAGCTGTCACAAGACCAATACAGTTGTCACAATGACTATCACAAGAATCACATAGCCCAGATAACCCTGTACACTATGATTTTATGTTCCGTGTTGTAGTCCTTGCTTCCAAAGGATTATGATATATGGCTTCACCACAGCTTGAATTTAGGGAATGTGTGGCGGTCGTCAAACGTCTCCCTGCCCTTGATCATAGTGTGGGTTATATTTTCAAGTCATTTTAGATCATTGATTCCACTGCGAAAATTTGAGAATAGTTGAGGGTCACTGGCTAGGCCTAATTGTGGAAACTAGCTAGTCTGTCCCAGAAAAAACTTGTATACTACGGGTTTCGGTTCCGTATTGTAGCCCTTGCTGCCAAAGGATTGCCCATTATATAGAACATCGTACAGTTATAACCATGTATCAAATGGCTATCAAGATGTCACCCCCAGCTGCCTTCATAACTCATACAGCTATCATCATGATTCATTTAGCTGTCATCATGACTCATTCAGCTATCCCCACGAATCATATTGCTATCACGGTTACGCCTGTATTACCTTTGTACATACAGCTATCACCATGACTCATACAACTGTCAACATGACTCATGCAGTTACCACAAATGCTCATGCAGCTGTCAAGATTAATCATCAAACTCTCACTATAACTCAAAAAGCCATCACCATGACTCATACAGCTTTCACCATGAATCATATTTTAGTCTTACTCTTATAATTACTCTTATAGCTATCACCATTTGTTAAACAGCTATCACCACGATTCGTACTGCTGTAATTGTGTGTCATACAGCTGTCCCCATGATTCATATACCGTAGCTACCATCATGAATCATATAACTACTCTTATAGCTGCCATCTTGGCTTATACAGATATCAGCATAGCCCATGCAACTGTCAACAAGGCCATGAATCTGTAAACATGACTTATTCAAGGCGGTTCTTCTGTCGTGGTTTATTTTCGTTATGGTTTGTCTTTGGGTGTTTGTGTCGCTTATATCATTTTATTTTGGATAGCCTATTGGCCATTTTGTGTGAAAGTAACTGTCCTTTTGCCTTGCCGCTATTGATGCTTCCATTAGGGTCTGTTGTTTCATGTTTGCGTTTCTTTCCCTTTGGTGTCTCTGATGGGAGTTGTAGGTTAATTGTATCGATTCCTGATCATTGCCTCCACTTCTACATTATTATGACCAGCTAGTGTACTACATGTATCTAACAATCTTCAAGCCGAATATGCATGTTGGTGAGGTATAGATAAACACATAGTAGTTTTTCATCACTTTTAGAATATAAAAATATGCAAGTATATAGTTATGACTTTAGCTCTATTGTGATAAATGTTACAAATTTTAAAATTTCTGTAAAATGTATAGATCTGTCCATGTTCATTATGGCCCCAACTTCAAAGAAGTTGGAAGGGCATATTGCTTCTGCTTTGTTCGTCCGTCTGTCCGTCCGTCCGTTACGCTTTTTATGCATAACATAACCTAAGAACTTATATGCTAGGGTTTTGAAATTTCACATATGAATACCTTATGGAAAATAAGGTGACGCGTATTATTTTCTCATCCCTATCAAGAGTAATTGCCCTTTGAATTTTTCTATTTGATAAAATCTTGTCAGCAGAATATCTCAAAACCTAGAAGAGTTAGAGGCCTTGAAAATTTGTGAATAATTTGGTGGTGATGACTAGATGACTCCATTAACTTTTGACTAAATTCCGAAAAATACTTCATGAGTTATGGCCCTTTGTTACTTTGGGTATTTGTACATTGTATGCTTTGTGATGCATAGCGTAACTTAAGAATTATGTATGTTAGGGCTTTGAAATGTAATATATGGATTCCTCATGGAAAGTTAGGAGACGCGATTTTTTTCTCATTCGGATTATGCCCCTTTCAAGAGTTATTGCCTTGATTTTTATTTTGATAAAATTTTGTCAGCAAAATATCTCAAAATCCATTGAAATTGAAGCTAGAGCCTTGAAAGTTGGTGAATAGATTTGTGGTAATGAGTTATGACCCGTTGTCACTTTGGACATTTGTACATTGTACCTCTGTATTTTTTGTGATGCATAGCATAACTTAAGAACCGTGTATGCTAGGGTTTTGAAATTTCATATATGATCTTCTCACGTGTTTTTTCTCCTTATCCGGATTATGCCCTTTTCAAGTGTTATTGCCCTTTGTTTTTTGTTTTTTTTTTTATAAAATCTTGTCAGCAAAATATCTCAAAAACTATAAGAGCTAGAGCCTTGAAAGTTGGTAAATAGATTGGTTGTGATGAGTAGATGACCTGATGAACTTTTGACTAAATTCCGAAAAAATAATTCATGAGTTATGGCCTTTTGTCACTTTGGGTATTTGTACATTGTATGTTTTGTGATGCATAGCATAGCGTAAGAAACGTGTGCCAGTGGAGTCGATAGAGTGCTGGACTACGAATCAGATGGTCGATTATGAATCAGAGGGTCGTGAGTTCAAACGCCGGTGGAGGAATGGAAATGTGTTCTTTTTTTTTCTTCTTTTCTTTTTTTCTTCATAAACACACATAAACAGTTATCATCTCCCTCGCACAACCAAGCTGTTAGGGGTGGGGATATTGCATTTATACATGCATACCTGTGTGTGCGTGTGCATGCATGCATGTGTGCATGTATGCGTGCCTGCATGTATGAGTGCATACATGCATGTATGTGTGCATGCTTGCATGAGTGTGTGTATGCATGCTTGCAAGAGTGTATGTGTGCATGCATGTGTGCTTGCATGCATGCTTGCGTGGGTGTATGCATACTCATGTACATGCTGTATGTATGTGTGCATGCAAGAGTGCATGCATGCATTTGTGTGTGCGCATGCAAGCGTGTGTGTACATGCATATGTGTTTGTGCATACATGCATGTTTGTGTGCATGTGTGTGTGTATGCGTACATGTATGCATGTGTACATGTGTACATGTGTGCACGTTTGCATGACTCGCACCCCTCTCAAAAATGACCATAAGTATCTGTCAATCTTTTATATTTAAATTGTGATGGAATTTTTCCTTGTGTTTCAGAATCAACATCGAGGGGAAGAAGAAAAGTAAAAGACGTTAAAGGCTGGAAGCAGTGAAATGAATTATAATTAAGAAATAAATGAAATATTGTCTGGCAACGAAATTCATTTGTTTTCTTGCTTACTTTCAGTTTTTTTTTTGTCATGCCTGCTTTTAACATGGCACGACTTAGGGACCTATTTTTCTGTCCATTTGTTTGTTCATCCACCAGCACACAAAATAGATGTGAAGGCAATGATCAGGAATCGACAAATAAACCCACAAAATTGGAAGCAACGTCTCCAAAATAATCTTTTCAGTGTTGACGGGGACGTTAAACCTCAAATCAAACAAACAGCTCATAATTTCTCTGAGGGACTTACAAATTAAATTTTGCAAGTCCCAAGACTCACCATTATTTCGAAATACTTAGGAAAACTGTGTTTTGTACAAATAATTTTGCAGTGGAACTTATAGATTGGGACATAGCGAGTTCACCGGACTCATTAGAAAAATGTGAATAGATCACCAATATGTTTATAACCAGTGCAAGTATAGTGAACATTCGTCTTTTAGAAACTGACAACGGTCCTTAGATAAGCAGAAGAGGGCGAGATGCTATAGAACATAGTTCGTGATCAAGATCACTTGCAAGAAACATCCTCAGCCTAGAGATGATCAATCCCACGAGCTGATCATTAGTAACTTGCGCATTCAACTGAGCCACTGAGATACTTTATGGTCACAAAGCTGCTGTTGAAATAAATTATGCCTATACTGTTAAAACAAATTAACAAGTCCGGGAAATGCATATCCATTTAGACACCACTTCATACAGATGAAAGTAGGGTTGGCAAGGGCATACATTTTTACCATATTCTTACCCACAGCATAGACGTACTATGTACTCATTATACCCCCGGTATACGAGGTATGCTATGGGGTATAATGCTTTCGTCCTGCCGTTCGTCCGTCCGTCTTTCCGTCTGTCAGCACCAACAAATGGATAGTTAGATGGCTATGTAAATGGACAGAATCAATGTAAGTCAATGGGATTTATTCCGTTAGACACCGAAAATACTTCTTTTCTGTGGCTAAAAGTAGCCACTTAAGTATCGATCTTGCCAAAAATAGCCACATAACTATCCATTTGTGAGAACGTCCGTCCGTCCATCTGTCCGCCCGATGTCCGTCCATCCTTCTTCCTTCCGTTAACATTGTGGTTAAAGTTTTGCGTCATAGTTTCTAAGAGATTATATCTTCTGAACCCTTTAATAGATTTAGTTGATTATTACACTGAAGTTATATACTGGTCTAAAGATATCATTGATGCATGTCCCAGCCCCACAGTGACCTTGAGGTCAAGGTCAAAGACTTAAAAAGTTTGCATTTGATTAAAGTTTTATGACAAAGTTTATAGATGCCTGTATGTTCTAAACTCTAACACAAATTCAGTAGATACTTGCATCATAGTTGCAAACCAGTCCAAAGATTTCGTTATGTTTGTCCCTTCCCCCACCCAAGTTGATCTCAAGGTCACAAACTTAGAAATTTTACATTTGTTTAAAGTTTTATGACAAAGTTTATAGATGCCTGTATGTTCTATACTCTAAGATAAATTCAATATATACTTGCATCGAGTTTGCTTACCAGAACAAAGATTTTATTGATGCATATCCCACCCTGCTGCTTCAGTAACATTGATGCCCCCAACCCTTCAGTAACTTTGATGCCCTCACTCGGTGGTCCATTTAGAATTTTTATGTTTGGTTTAGCTTTTACAAGCACATATATAGATTCTTATAGCTTCTTGACTTCTTCATTCATATTACATACAAGCTCAAAAGCTATATTAGAGGGTGGCGCTGGCCTGGGGTATACGTGACCCACTGGTCGTTTTCTCTAACTGCTTCGAAGAGTCTGTTCTAATGAACACCATTTATCTAAATTTGAACCAGAAGTAAGAAAAGTGTCACAAACTTCCATAGATGGAGAAAAATTGACAGAAAGCAGTGTAAGATGTGGGTGTTTTCATAATTGGTCCCATTGACAGAAGTACTGAATTGAAGAGCTACTACATTTTCCAATGTTTTATAATGTTATTAAAATTGTGATTAAAGCATCAAAACTAGATGGCGCAGTCGATGGTATACCATCGCAAATACCCGATTTTTCTGTGAATAACACTAAAGATATGGCAATGTCATACTTTTTTACCTTTGACATTGGGGCCATGTTGAGGTCGAGGTCACACGAAAAGTATTCCAATATGTTCTACATTCCAAGGGCTATCCAATAATCAATTTTCGGCAGTGCAATCCCAACAGGTTAGAAGATATGATAAAGTCCTACTTTTTGACCTTTGACCCAGGGGCCATGTTGGGGTCAAGGTCACACGAAAAGTATTCCAATATGTTCTACATTCCAAGGGCTATCCAATAATCAAGTTTCGGAAGTGCAATCCCAACAGTTTAGAAGATATGATAATGTCCTGCTTTATGACATTTGCCCTTGGGGGCCATGTTGGGGTCAAGGTCACAAAAATGTAGCCCACTGCCATCTTCATACCATGTACTATCCACATGCAAAGTTTCAAAAGTGTAACTTCAGTGGTTGCAGAGGAGATCCATTTACAAGAAACGTGACGGACGGACAGACAGACGGACGGACAGACGCTCACTCAACTCTGGTACGAAAACAATATACCAGATTTTTCTTCGAAAAAGCGGGTATAATATCATTGATGAAATCATTCGCAAATGTAAGCAGAGAAACGTTTGATAATTAAGGCGTAACTATACCTAATTTAGTGACACAGAGGCCTTTCTGATATTTAATCTTCATCAGTGTGTCTCAACCCCAAAGTTCTGAAACCGAAACGGATGATGGACAAGACCCGGCAAACACAGCACATCCCCTCCGAGCACACACCGACCGACGTAGCTCGTGAGACAGGTCAACTTGAGGCATCAGGCAAGAGACGCCCTTGATAAATGACGTTTTTGAAACATTGCCGAAATATTCGCACAATAAAATGACGTCTGTAGACGTGTTAGAAACATTAATGGAATCGAACTGAAGGCAATGATCAGGAATCGATGCAATTACGGCTTACCGCTTAGAAGATCTAAACCTTTCCAGGAAAAGTGGTGCGAGACGGACCGTCTTTTAAACCCTTGCGGTTTCTTTGGGCGCTAGGCCTTTAGATGTCAGTTTATCTCAGTGTCAGGTAAAATCCCTCAAAATAGAAAGCAACCCCTAAATCTCCTAAATGGTGTTGCCTGGGACGTAAAAACCAAAGACAAACAAATCTCAGCTATTGCCACAGTTAATATGGCTATGATCTTAGTCGCACAGCTATCATCACAGGAAGAATGACTGTCAACTGAGTCATATACATATATATCTACACGGTTGAGTTTCACAGCTATCACCACAGGTAATGAGGCTGTTCCCTGAGTTATACGGCTGTCACCACAGGTTGAATTGCCAGGTAGAATGGCTATCACAACTGATGCCGTACACAGCTTTTACCATTAATATTTTGGCTTGTATGGCTTTGAACTTATTCTCACAGATATCACCGCATGAAATATGGCTAGCAACTGAGTTTCACAGCTATCACCACAGGTGATATGACTTGAACCCCAGTTTGACTGCTATCACCACAGGTTATATGACTAACTCTTCAGTTTTACAAATGTCACCACAGGTTATTGATCAATGGCCTCTGTCTCACAAAAGTCGCAATGGGTAGTATGGTTCCTAGAGTTTCACAACTATCAACAAAGTCAATATTGCTATCACCCGAGTTTTTCAGGGATCACCACAACACGGCAGGTAATATGGCTATCACCTCAGTTCCACAACTGTCACCTTGTATATTATAGCAATAACTTCAGTTTCACCGCTGTCACTAGAGGTATTATGATTATCACCTTAGTTTCACAACTATCACCACAAGTAATATGACTAACACCTGGCTTTCTCAGCTTTCCTTCACAGCAGGTAGTATGGCTATCACCAGAATATTCATATATATCGCCAAAGGTTATTTCGCTATCACCTCAGTTTACAGCTGTCACCATAGGTAATAATTATAGCAATCAATTATGTTTCACCTTTTCACAACAGGCAGTATGGTTATCGGACGAATTTCAAAGCTATCACTGCAGGTAACATGGCTATCACCTAAGTTTAACAGCTGTCACCACAGTTCATATTGTTTTCACCAGAGTTTCACAGCTATCACCATAGGTAATATGGCTATAACCTCCGTTTCATAGCTGTCATCTCAGGAAATATGGCTATCGCCTGAGCTTCACAACAAGAAATATGACTATCGCCCGATTTTCACAGCTATCATCGCAGGTAATACGGTTATCGCCTGTGTTTAACAGCTGTCAACAAAGGTAATACAGCAATCGCATCTGTTCATAGCTGTCACTAAATTGAGTATGGTTATCACCTGAGTTTCCCAGCTGTCACCACAGGTAGTAAGGCTATTACACCTGAGCAGGTAATATGGCTTTAACAGCTGTCACAACGGGTAATATGGCTGTCACCTCAGTTTCATATCTTTCACCTCGGGTAATATGGCTGTCACCTGTATTACACAAGAAGTAGTAGGACTATCACCTGAATTTTACACCTGTCATTAACGGTAATATACATATCACCTCGGTTTGGCAGCTGTCACCACAAGAAGTGCAGCAGTCACCTCTATCACCGCAGGCTATATATGGCCGCTACCTGAATAACAGTTACCACTATATATAATATGGCTATCACCGCAGTTTCACAGCTGTCACCCCAGGTAGTAAGGCCTTCAGATTAGTCTTACAGATATCACCACAGGTAATATGGCCATCACCTGAGTTTCCAGTTTCACAGCTGTCATCACATGTGATGTGACCTAATGCGGACTTACGATTATTTGTCTAAACCATAAAAGAACCAAAGCCATGTACAATCGATTTAAGCCCCCGAGTGGAAGACTTTTGCTGACCGTTCCAAGGCGGTTCTTCTGTTGTGGTTTATTTTTGTTATATTGCGTCTTTGCATGTATGTATTGCTTATGTCTTTTTATTATCTACAGCTGTGTGGCCATTTTGTGTGAAAGAAAATGTGATTTTGGCTATCCGCTTGTGATGTTTTCATTAGGGTTTAGCTATTTTATATTCGTATTTCTTTCCCATTGGTTTCTCTGTTAGGAGATTTTGGGTAATTGAATTCGTTCCTGATCATTGCCTTCACCTCTATTTTTAAACCAAATTTCACAGCTACCACCAAAGGTGGTATGACAAACACCTCAGTTTTACAACTGTCACCACAGATTATTAAGCAATGACCTCCGTTTCACAAATGTCAGAACAGGGAGTGTGGTTATCGCAGGTAGTATGGTTATCACCTGGCCGTATCGCTATCACATCAGACTGATAGTTATCACCAAAGATAATATAGCAATCCACTGTGTTTCACACTTGTCACAACATGTAGAATGGTTATCACCTGAGTTTCACAGCTATCACTACAGGTAACGTGGCTGTTACCTCGCTTTAACAGTTGTAACCACAGGTTATATTGCTGTCAACTGAGTTTCACAGCTATCACCAGAGGTAATATGGATATCACCTCCATTTCACAGCTGTCACGACAGGAACTATGACTATCATCTGAGCTTCCCACAAAAAAATAAGAATCACCTGAATTTCAGAGCTATCGTTACAGGCAATACGGCTATCATCTCGGTTGACATCTGTCACAACAGGTAATACAACAATCACCTCTGTTTCACAACTGTCACTTCAACTAGGATGGTTTACACCTGATTTACCCCGCTGTCACAACAGGTAGTAATTAATGCTATCACAGGAGTTCACAGGTTTTTGTTTGCATTCGAGTTTAATGGCCAAATCAACACTATTTTGTCATTTTTGAGCCAGTCAGGTTACCTATCCAGACTTTTCCTGGAAAGAATGACCGTAGAAAAGATTTCATGATCAATCTCCACGATAGAATACTGCCAACCCCGGCAAGTATCGAACTCGCGTACTTCTGATCACCAGTCAGACGCATCACCGCCGGTAGTATGGCTATAACCTCCGTTTTACTGCTACCACCACAGGTTATAAGACTGTCACCTCAGTTTCGCATCTTACACCTCAGGTAATATGGCTATCACCTGAATTTCACAAGAAGCAGTATGACTATCATCTGAGTTGCACAGCTAGCATTACAGGTTATATGCCTGTCACCTCATTTGGACAGCTTCCACCACAGGTAATACAGCAGTCAAGTCTGTTTCACAGCTATTCCCATAGCTTGTTTGGCTATCCCCTTAGCTTGACAGCTATTCCCAGAGGCTATATGGCCATCATCTGAGTAGCAGTTACCACTGCGGTATTATGGCTATCATTTCAGTTTCACAAATGTCGCCATAGGTGGTTAGGCTTTCAAATAAGTCTCACAGATATCACCACAGGTAATATGGCTATCACGTGATTTTTCAAGTTTCACAGCTGTCATCACAGGTAATATGGCTATGACCCCAGGTAGTATGGTTATCGCCAGAGTCTAACAGCCATCGCAGAATTATAAATAACCTGTGGTGATAGCCATCACCTCAATTTCTTAGCTTTCATCACATCACCACAGGTTATATGGCTATCACTTAAGTTTCACAGCTGTCGACACATATTATATAGCAATAATTTCAGTTTCACCGCTGTCACTATAGGTTGTATGGCTATCATTTTAGTTTTCAGCTATCACAGCAAGTTATATGGCTATCACCTGACTTTCTCAGCTTTCCTTCACAAAAGTAAGATCGCTATCACCTCAGTTTGACAGTCGTCACCACAGGTAATACAGCAGTCAACTATGATTAATAATTGTCACAACAATTAGTATGGTTATCACCCGAGTTTCAGAGTTGTCCCTACAGGTAACAACGATATCACCTCAGGTTATATTGCTATCATCTGAGTCCCATAGCCATAAATGTATGTAATATGGCTATCACCTCAATTTCACATTGTCACCTCAGGAAATATGGCTTTCACTAGAGCTTCACAACACGAAATGTGAAATTGTGATGAAATCAACATAACATATTGAAAAGCTGTTAAACTGTGGTGATGCTGAGTTACCTGTTGTGATGCCGAGTTGACACTATAACCTGCGGTGATAATCTGTGAAACAGCGGTGATGGACATTTGGACAGCTGTGAAACGCTGCTGAATTATAAATAACCCGTGGTGGTAGCTGTAAGACAGTGGTCATAGCCACATAACCTTCGGTTACAGCTGTGAAGTTGTGCTGAAATCTGATTAATCTGTGGTGATACCTGCCAAAATTTGGTGAGAGCCAAGTATCTGTGTTACAGCTGTGAAAAAGTGCTGAAATCTTTAATCTGTGGTGACAGCTGTGAAACTGTGGTGACAGCTATGTTATCTGTTGTGAAACTGTGCTGAAATAAAAAAAAAAAAAAACATTTTGTGATAGCTATAAACCTGTGGTGATGCCGAGTTATCTGTTGTGATTGCGAGTTTTCCGTTGTGACAGTTATAAAACTATACTGAAGACTAAATAACCTGTGGTGATATCTGTGAAACAGCGGTGATGGCAATTTAACCTGTGGTGACAGCTATGAAACGATGCAGAATTATAAATAACCTGTGGTGATAGCTGTGAAACTGTGGTGCTAGTCGCGTAGCATGTGATGGCAGCTGTGGAACTGCTGAATTAAAAAACACCAACCGGAAATATGTTCTATCCTTTGGAAGCAAGAAATAAACAACAGATCCGAAAAGCATGGAATGCACAAGTTTTCTGGCCCAGAACAGCTAGTTTCGGCCAATTAGGCCTCATCAGTGGCCCTGAAATAATTTCAAAATTCCACAGTAAACAAATGATCCCGAAGGACAAGAACATATAAACTACCTATGACGAAAGGCGGGGATACATTTTACGGCCCCCACACACTCCCTTTACGCCAGCTATAGTCACATCAAATATGTTCTATTAAATGCATAAAGTATACATGTATTCCTTGGCAAAACTAACTTGTTTCGTCCAATGACCCTCATCAGAACCCTGAAATAGTACAAAAAAAAAAAAACAACTGTGAAACTGTTGCGATGGCCAGGCGACCGGTGGTGACAGTTTTGACCTGTGCTAAAATCTAAATATTCTGGGGTGACAGCTGTGAAATTGTATTGAAATCTAAATAGCTCGTGGTGATTGATGGCAAACTATGGGGATAGCCACATATTAACCTGTGGTGACTGCTGTGAAACTGTGCTGAAATCTGAATAACCTGAGGTGATACCTGCGAACGTTTGGTGATAGCCAAGTATCTGTGTGACAGCTGTGAAAATGTAATGAAATCTGTATAATTTGTGGTGATAGCTGTGAAACTATGTTGACAGCTATGTTATCTGTTCTGAAGCTGTAAAACTGTGCTGAAATCAAAATAACACACTGAGAAAGCTCTGATACCGATTTTCCTGTTGTGATGCTGAGTTGTCTGTTGTGACAGCTATAAAACTATACTGAAAACTAAATAACCTGTGGTGATATCTGTGAAACAACGGTGATGGCCATTTAACCAATGGTGGCAGCTGTGAAATGAGTCAGAATTATGAATACCTGTGGTGATAGCTATGATAGTGGGTGTAAGTTACGTAGCTTGTGGTGACAGCTGTGAAACTGCTGAATTCAAATAGCCTACTGTGAAATATGTTCTATAAAGGAGTTATTCTTTGGAAGCATGGCAAAAACAACAGATCAGAAAAGCATGGAGTGCACAAGTTTTCTGGACCAGAGCAGCTTGTTTCGGCCAATTCAGCCTCATCATTGACCCTGAAATATTTTAAGAATTCCACAATAAACCAATGATCCCGAAGGACAAGAGATTATAGACAACATAATGACGAAAGGCGGAGAGACATTTTACGGCAGCCAAAAACTCCCTTAACGCCAGCTATATTCACATCAAATATGTTCTATGAAAGGTTTATCATTTGTAAGCAAGGAATATACAACAGCACCTAAAAGCATGGAATGTACAAGTCCGTGGTGATTGATGACAAACTGTGGTGATAGCCACTTAACCTGTGGTGACAGCTGTGAAACTGTGCTGAAATCGGAATAATCTGCGGTGATACCTGCGAAAGTTTGGTGATAACCAAGTATCCGTGTGACAGCTGTGGAAATGTACTGAAATATGTATAATTTGTGATGACAGATGTGAAACTGTGGTTGAAGCTATGTTATCGGATGTGAAGCTGTAAAACTGTGTTGAAATCAAACTAACATATTGAGAAAGCTGTGAAACTGTGGTGATGCCGATTTACCTGTTGTGATGCCGAGTTGTCTGTTGTGACAGCTATAAAACTATACTGAAAACTAAATGACCTGTGGTGATATCTGTGAAACAGCGATGATGGCCATTTAACCTATGGTGACAGCTATGAAGCGATGCTGAATTAAAAATAACCTGTGATGATAGCTGTGAAACAGTGGTGCTAGTCACGTAGCCTGTGGTGACAGCAGTGAAACTGCTGACTTCAAAATAACCTACTGTGAAATATGTTCCATAAAAGAGTTATCACTTGGAAGCAAGGAATAAATAACAGATCCGTAAAGCATGGAGTGCACAAGTTTTCTGGGCCAGAGCAGCTTGTTTCGGCCAAATAGGTCTCATCAGTGGCCCTGAAATATTTTCAAAATTCCACCAATGATTCCGAAGGACAAGAAAATATAAACTACATGGTGACGAAAGGCGGAGAGACAGTTAACGGCCGCCACACACTCCATTAACGCCAGCTATAGTCAAAGCAAATATGTTCTATGAAAGGCTTATCATTTGGAAGCAGGGAATATACAACAGAGCCTAAAAGCATGGAAAGTACAAGTCCGTGGTGATTGATGGCACACTGTGGGGATAGCCACTTAACTTGTGGTGACAGCTGTGAATCGGTGCTGAAATCTGAATAACCTGTGGTGATACCTGCCAAAGTTTGGTGAAAGCCAACTATCTGTGTGACAGCTTTGAAAATGTACTGAAATCTGTATAATTTGTGGTGACAGCTGTGAAACTGTGGTGACAGCTATGTAATCTGATGTGAAGCTGTAAAACTGTGTTGACAGCTATGTTATTTGTTGTGAAGCTGTAAACTGTGCTGAAATCTGTATAATTTGTGGTGATAGCTGTGAAACTATGTTGACAGCTATGTTATCTGTTGTTAAGCTGTAAAACTGTGCTGAAAACAAAATAACACATTGAGAAAGCTGTGATACCGAGTTTCCTGTTGTTATGCTGAGTTGTCTGTTGTGACAGCTATAAAACTTTACTGAAAACTAAATAACCTGTGGTGATATCTGTGAAATAGCGGTGATGGCCATTTAACATATGGTGACAGCTGTGAAATGAGTCAGAATTATGAATACCTGTGGTGATAGCTATGATAGTGGGTGTTAGTTACCTATCTTGTGGCGACAGCTGTGAAACTGCTGAATTCAAATAGCCTACTGTGAAATATGTTCTATAAAGGAGTTATCCTTTGGAAGCAAGGCATAAACAACAGATCAGAAAAGCATGGAGTGCACAAGTTTTCTGGACCAGAGCAGCAGGTTTCGGCCAATTCAGCCTCATCATTGGCCCTGACATATTTTAAAAATTCCACAATAAACCAATGATCCCGAAGGACAAAAAATTATAGACAAGATTATGACGAAAGGCGGAGAGACATTTTACGGCAGCCAAAGACTCCCTTAACGCCAGCTATATTCACATCAAATATGTTTTATGAAAGGTTTATCATTTGTAAGCATGGAATATACAACAGAGGCTGAAAGCATGGAATGTGCAAGTCCGTGGTGATTGATGGCAAACTGTGATGATAGCCACTTAACCTGTGGTGACAGCTGTGAAACTGTGTTGAAATCGGAATAACCTGTGGTGATACCTGCGAAAGTTTGGTGATAACCAAGTTTCTGTGTGACAGCTGTGGAAATGTACTGAAATCTGTATAATTTGTGGGGACAGCTGTGAAACTGTGGCGGAAGCTATGTTATCTGATGTGAAGCTGTAAAACTGTGTTGAAATCAAAATAACATATTGAGAAATAAAAATCAAAAATGAGCTCCTTTAAGAGCAATGAAAACATTCGTAAGAAAGAAGATGGGTCATACTACGTAGTTTTGGCTAATAAAGCCTCATCAGTGACCCTGTAATGATCCGGCTACGAAAGCCAGAGGCAACATACTGCAATTTTCGAATAGGCAGTCGATTCAAAGACTGATATAAATCAAAATAGTGTCCAAATAATTAAAAACCTGTCTAGAATATGAGTCTAAACCAATAATTATATATGATTTTCCAGAATATTTACGCTGATCTCAAAGGACAAAAAGTAAAATATAAACTGCACTATGGTTGATGTACGGGGAGACGTTTTACGGCCGCCACACGGCACAACACCAGCTGCAGTGAAGGCAAATAAAAATCAAAAATGAGTTCCTTTAAGAGCAATGAAAACATTCATAAGAAAGAAGATGGGTCATACTACGTAGTTTCGGCTAATAAAGCCTCATCAGTGACCCTGTAATGATCCGGCAACGAAAGCCAGAGGAAACATACTGAAATTTTTCGAATTTCGAATAGGCAGTCGATTCAAAGACTGATATAAATCAAAATGGGGTCCAAATAATTAAAAACCTGTCTAGAATATGAGTCTAAACCAATAATTATATATGATTTCCAGAATATTTACGCTGAAACTGTGGTGATGCCGATTTACCTGTTGTGATGCCGAGTTGTCTGTTGTAACAGCTATAAAACTATACTGAAAACTAAATGACCTGTGGTGATATCTGTGAAACAGCAATGATGGCCATTTAACCTATGGTGACAGCTATGAAGTGATGCTGAATTATTAATAACCTGTGATGATATCTGTGAAACAGTGGTGCTAGTCACGAAGCCTGTGGTGACAGCAGTGAAACTGCTGAATTCAAAATAACTTACTATGAAATATGTTCCATAAAAGAGTTATCCTTTGGAAGCAAGGAATAAACAACAGATCCGTGAAGCATGGAGTGCACAAGTTTTCTGGGCCAGAGCAGCTAGTTTCGGTCCAATAGGTCTCATCAGTGGCCCTGAAATATTTTCAAAATTCCACCAATGATCCCGAAGGACAAGAAAATATAAACTACATTGTGACGAAAGGCGGGGAGACAGTTTACGGCCGCCACACACTCCATTAACGCCAGCTATAGTCACAGCAAATATGTTCTATGAAAGGCTTATCATTTGGAAGCAGGGAATATACAACAGAACCTAAAAGCATTGAATGTACAAGTCCGTGGTGATTGATGGCAAACCGTGGGGATAATCACTTAACCTGTGGTGACAGCTGTGAAACTGTGCAGAAATCTGAATAACCTGTGGTGATACCTGCCAAAGTTTGGTGATGGCCAAGTATCTGTGTGACAGCTGTGAAAATGTACTGAAATCTGTATAATTTGTGGTGACAGCTATTAAACTGTGGTGACAGCTATGTTATCTGACGAAAAACTGTAAAACTGTGTTGACCTGTAAAACTGTGCTGAAATCTGTATAATTTGTGGTGATAGCTGTGAAACTATGTTGACAGCTATTTTATCTGTTCTGAAGCTGTTAAACTGTGCTGAAATTAAAATAACACATTGAGAAAGCTCTGATACCGAGTTTCCTGTTGTGATGCTGAGTTGTCTGTCGTGACAGCTATAAAACTATACTGAAAACTAAATAACCTGTGGTTATATCTGTGAAACAGCGGTGATGGACATTTAACCTATGGTGACAGCTGTGAAATGAGGCAGAATTATGCATACCTTTGGTGATAGCTATGAGAGTGGGTGTTAGTTACGTAGCTTATGGTGACAACTGTGGAACTGCTGAATTCAAATAGCCTACTGTGAAATATGTTCTATAAAGGAGTTATTCTTTGGAAGCAAGGCATAAACAACAGATCAGAAAAGCATGGAGTGCACAAGTTTTCTGGACCAGAGCAGCTGGTTTCGGCCAATTCAGCCTCATCATTGACCCTGAAATATTTTGAAAATTCCACAATAAACCAATGATCCCGAAGGACAAGAAATTATTGAAAACATGATAACGAAAGGCGGAGAGACATTTTACGGCAGCCAAAGACCCCCTTTACGCCAGCTATATTCACATCAAATGTGTTCTATGAAAAGTTTATCATTTGTAAGCAATGAATATACAACAGAGGCTAAAAGCATGAAATGTACAAGTCCGTGGTGATTGATGGCAAACTGTGGTGATAGCCACTTAACCTGTGGTGACAGCTGTGAAACTGCGCTGAAATCGGAATAACCTGTGGTGATACCTGCAGAAGTTTGGTGATAGCCAAGTATCTGTGTGACAGCTGTGGAAATGTACTGAAATCTGTATAATTTTGTGGTGACAGCTGTGAAACTGTGATGGAAGCTATGTTATCTGATGTGAAGCTGTAAAACTGTGTTGAAATCAAAATAACATATTGAGAAATCTGTGAAACTGTGGTGATGCCGATTTAACTGTTGTGATGCCGAGTTGTCTGTTGTGACAGCTATACAACTATACTGAAAACTAAATGACCTGTGGTGATATCTGTGAAACAGCGATGATGGCCATTTAACCTATGGTGACAGCTATGAAGCGATGCTGAATTATAAATAACCTGTGATGATAGCTGTGAAACAGTGGTGCTAGTCACGTATCTTGTGGTGACAGCAGTGAAACTGCTGAATTCAAAATAACTTATTGTGAAATATGTTCCATTAAAGAGTTATCCTTTGAAAGCAAAAAATAAACACTAATCAGTAAAGCATGGAATGCACAAGTTTTCTGGGCCAGAACAGCTAGTTTCGGCCAAATAGGTCTCATCAGTGGCCCTGAAATATTTTTCAAAATTCCACCAATGATCCCGAAGGACAAGAAAATATAAGATACATTGTGACGAAAGGCGGGGAGACAGATTTCGACCGCCACACACTCCATTAACGCCAGCTATAGTCACAGCAAATATGCTCTATGAAAGGCTTATTTGGAAGCACGGAATATACAACAGAGCCTAAAAGCATGGAATGTACAAGTCCGTGGTGATTGATAGCACACTGTGGGGATAGCCACTTAACCTGTGGTGACAGCTGTGAAACTGTGCTGAAATCTGAATAACCTGTGGTGATACCTGCCAAAGTTTGGTGATAGCCAAGTATCTGTGTGACAGCTGTGGAAATGTACTGAAATCTGTATAATTTGTGTTGACAGCTGTGAAACTGTGGTGACAGCTATGTTATCTGATGTGAAGCTGTAAAACTGTGTTGAAATCAAAATAACATATTGAGAAAGCTGTGAAACTGTGGTGATGCCGATTTAACTGTTGTGATGCCGAGTTGTCTGTTGTAACAGCTATAAAACTATACTGAAAACTAAATGACCTGTGGTGATATATGTGAAACAGCGATGATGGCCATTTAACCTATGGTGACAGCTATGAAGCGATGCTGAATTATAAATAACCTGTGATGATAGCTGTGAAACAGTGGTGCTAGTCACATAGCCTGTGGTGGCAGCAGTTAAACTGCTGAATTCAAAATAACTTACTGTGATATATGTTCCATAAAAGAGTTATCCTTTGGAAGCAAGGAATAAACAACAGATCCGTAAAGCATGGAGTGCACAAGTTTTCTGGGCCAGAGCAGCTAGTTTCGGCCAAATAGGTCTCATCAGTGGCCCTGAAATATTTTCAAAATTCCACCAATGATCCCGAAGGACAAGAAAATATAACTTACATTGTGACGAAAGGCGGGGAGACAGTTTACGGCCGCCACACACTCCATTAACGCTAGCTATAGTCACAGCAAATATGTTCTATGAAAGGCTTATCATTTGGAAGCAAGGAATATACAACAGAGCTGAAAAGCATGGAGGGTACAAGTTTTCTTGGGCCAAACTAACTAGTTTCGTCCAATGAGCCTCATCATGATCCTTATATAGTAAAACAAACAGTGAAACTGTTGCGATGGCCAGGCAACCAGTGGTGACAGCTGTGACCTGTACTAAAATCTTAATAACATGGGCGACAGCTGTGAAACTGCACTGAAATCTAAAAGCCTGTAGTAATTGATGGCAAACTGTGGTGATAACCACATAACCTGTGGAGACAGATGGAACTGTGATGAAATCGGAATAACCTGTGGTGATACCTGCGAAAGTTTGGTGATAGCCAAGTATCTGTGTGACAGCTGTGTAAATCTACGGAAATCTGTATAATTTATGGTGACAGCTGTGAAACTGTGGTGACAACTATGTTATTTGTTGTGAAGCTGTGAAACTGTGCTGAAATCAAAATAACATATTGAGAAAGCTGTGAAACTGTGGTGATGCCGAGTTACCTGTTGTGATGCCGAGTTGTCTGTTGTGACAGCTAAAAAACTATACTGAAAACTAAATGACCTGTGGTGATATCTATGAAACAGCGGTGATGGCTATTTTACACTATGGTGACAGCTGTGAAACAGTGCTAAATTATAAATAACCAGTGGTCATAACTGTGAAACTGTGGTGATAGTCACGTACCCTGTGGTGACAGCTGTGAAACTGCTGAATTCAAAATAGTATGTTCTATAAGAGTTATCCTTTGGTAGCAAGGCATAAATAATAGACCCGAAAAGCTTTGAGTACAAACGTTAACTGGGCCAGAGCAGCTAGTTTTGGTCAATAAGGCCTGTAATATTTTCAAAATTCCACAATAAACCAATGATCCCGAATGACAAGAAAATATAAAACTACATTATGACGAAAGGTGGGGAGACAATTTACGGCCGCCACACACTCCATTAACTATAGCTATAGTAACATTCGAACTGAAAAGCATGGAGTGTAAATGTTTTGGTCAAACTTTCTAGTTTCGACCAATTATCACATCAGGACTCAGAAATATTATATAAAAACTGTGATACTGGCGATGGTCACGTAACCCCTGGTGACAGCTGTGATCTGTGCTAAATAACCTGCTGTAAGAGTTGTGAAACTCTACAGAAATCTAAATCACCTGTGGTGATAGATGGGAAATTGTGGTTTTAGCTCTGCAGCTGTTGCGATAGCCACGTAATATGTGGTGACAGCTGAACCACATAACCTGTGGTGACAGATGTGAAACTGTGCTGAATTCTGAATAACCTGTGGTGATACATGCGAAACTGTGGTGATAACCACATAACCTGTGGTGACAGATGTAAAACTGTGATGAAATCGGAATAACCTGTGGTGATACCTGCGAAAGTTTGTTGAGAGCCAAGTATCTGTGTTACAGCTGTGAACATATACTGAAATCTGTATAATTTATAGTGACAGCTGTGAAACTGTTGTGACAACTATGTTATTTGTTGTGAAGCTGTGAAACTGTGCTGAAATCAAAATAACATACATGTATTGTGAAAGCTGTGAAACTCTTGTGATGCCGAGTTGCCTGTTGTGACTGCGAGTTTTCTGTTGGGACAGCTATAAAACTATACTGAAGACTAAATAACCTGTGGTGATATCTGTGAAACATCGGTGATGGCAATTTGACCTATGATGGCAGCTATGAAACGATGCTGAATTATAAATAACCTGTGGTGATAGCTGTGAAACTGTGGTGCTAGTCATGTAGCCTATGGTGACGGCTGTGGAACTGTTGAATTCAAAATAACCTACTGTGAAATATGTTCTATAAAAGAGTTACCTTTGAAAGCAAGGAATAAACAATAAATCCGAGAAGCATGGAGCGCAAAAGGTTACTTGGCCAGAGCAGCTAGTTTCGGCCAATAAGGCCTCATCAGTGGCCCTGAAATATTTTCAAAATTCCACAATACACCAATGATCCCGAAGGACAAGAAAATATAAACTACATTATGACGAAAGGCGGGGAGACATTTTACGACCGCCACACACTCCCTTAACGCCTGCTATAGTCACATCAAATATGTTTTATGAAAGGTTTATCATTTGGAAGAGCAAAACAACAGAACTGAAAAGCATGGAAAGTACACGTTTTGGCCAAACTTTCTAGTTTCGACCAATTATCGCATCAGGATTCTGAAATATTGTAATAAAAACTGTGAAACTGGCGATGGTCACGTAATCAGTGGTGACAGCTGTGATCTGTGCTAAATAACCTGGCGTTAGAGCTGTGAAACTGTACTGAAATCTAGATAACCTGTGGTGATAGATGGGAAACTGTGGTTATAGCTCTGCAGCTGGTGTGATAGCCACGTAATCTGCGATGACAGTTGTGAAACTGTGCTGTAATCTCCAAAATATGTGGTGATAGCTGTGAAAATGTGGTGATGTCCCCGTACCCTGTGATGACAGCTATGGAACTATGCTTGAAACTAAACCTGTGGTGACAGCTGTGAAACTGCAGTGATTATTATGTTGCCTGTGGTGACAGCTGTGAAACTATGCAGAAATCTAAATAACATGTGGCAAGTGGCACATAATACTAGAGCTGTTAACTCTTCAGCCTGCCATTTCCGGAAAACTGATCTGATTGGTTAGGTTCAAACAGAAAAGTTCAAATCTGATCTTTAGTTATCATAACATTGTGGTGAGACTTTAATGTCAGAAGTCATATTTCTGTTAACGAGCTTTAACATTTGAAACCGAGATGCAGATAGGCTATGCTTTCTTGAATTTACACAGTCTTTATTCTTGTTGATAGCTAAGGATGTCGTCAAAATTAAAGGAAAAGTTGAAATGTCTTGGCACAAAAAATACAGCAACAAAAAAAACTTAAGGAGTAAAAACATTTTGAAAATTAATTAGAGCAACCGGCCTTATCTGGAACATTGTCCCTACAAGGGACATTTTCCTTTTTCCATTGAGTATTTGTTGAAAGGGATAATTGTCCTTGTTTCCCATGCACTCTTTAGAATCGCCTTCGCGATTATAATGAATATCCAAGTATGGAGAAAATTATCCTTTAATTAATTATCCTTTAATCGTATAATCAAATACCCTCTTATCTCTGTCAATGTTTACTTCAAACTGAAGTCGCATCAGGTAAAAACTTACCGCCAGTGCATTTAATAAAATACGATTCATTCCTTGAAAAAAAAACACATATATATAGATGAAGAACTGACCATTAACTGCATAACACTAAAGCACTTTTAAATAAACTGATCATCAATACATTTCAAATACATTGTCTGATTCACTGGCTTTGATATAAACTCCAGATTACTGGGTAATAAAACACTTTGTGGTTTCAGCATCTGACACTTATGGCCCTTGGCAGAAACTGGCTGCCTTTTAAACAAGCAGATACAAATCCACGGAAACAACTGTCCATATGTAGTTAATAGAGGGGTTTGGTGCTCTCCTCTAATAAGCTCTTCACTGTGGTGATAGCTGTGACACTGTCGTAAAAAACATATAATATGTGGCGAGAACAGTTGTGAAACTATAGTTATAGCCAAATAAACTTTGAGAGTTGCGAAAGCTATGACAGTGTGCTGAAATCTATATTATCTATGATGGGAGCTGTGAAACTATGAGGTGATTACAGCTGTGAATCTGTGCTGAAATATAATTTACGTGTGGTGATAGCTGTGACCCTGTCGTAAAAGTCATGTAATCTATGGCGACAACAGCTGTGAAACTATTGTTATAGCCAAATAACCTTTGCGAGTGGTGACAGCTGTGAAAGTGTGCTGAAACCAATATTATTTGTGGTGGGGGCTGTGAAACTGTGCTGAAATATAAATTACCTGTGGTGAAAGCTGTAAAACTGCCGCGATAGCCACGTAACCTGTGGTGACTACCGTGAAGCTGTTCTGAAATCCAAATAACCTGTGATGATGAGGTTAAACTGTGCTGAAATCGAGATAACCTATGGTGATAGCTGTTAAACTGTGGTGATAGCCACGTAACGTGAAGTGACAGCTATGCACTGCGCTGAAATCTATAAATAACCCGTGGTAATAGCTGTGAAGCTTTGGCGATATACACATTACCTGTGCACACGTGACAGCTATGAAACTGCTGAAATCTATATAATCTCTGGTGAAAGCTGTGGAATTGTGGTGATAGCCATGTGACCGATGGTGACAGCTGTGAAATTGTGCTGCTAAAACCTATATAATCTGTAGTCATAGCTGTTAAACGGTGATGACACCCACGTAACGTGTTATGACAGCTATGAATCTGAGCTAAAAACTCAACAACGTGTGAGGAAAGCTTTGCTCTGTGCTGATTATTACGTTACCTTTGGTAAAAGCTCTGAAACTGTGCTGAAATCTATAAAAGCTTTTGGTGTCAGCTGTGAAACTGTGCTGAAATCTTTAAATTATGTGGTGATATCTGTGAAACTGTGATGATGGCCATGTAACCTGTGATGTCAGCTTTGAAACTGTGCTAAAACCTTAATGAACCGTGGTACTGCAGGGATTATCACATTACCAATAGTGACAGCTGTCAAACTATGATGAATTCTAAATAATATGTAGTGATAGCTGTAACACTGTGGTGATACCAACGTAACCTACGTCGACAGCTATGAAACTGTGGTGATAGCCAAATAAACTTTATTGGCTGCGACATCCATGTAAATGTGCTCAATAGAAGTGAAGGCATTGACCAGGAATCGATACAATTAACTCACAGCTCCCATTAGAGACACCAAAGGGAAAGAAACACAAACAAATCTATATATTTTGCGGCGATAACTGTGAAACTGTGATGACAGCTGTGAAATTGTGCTAAAATCTAAATTACATATGGTGATATCTGTAAAACTGCGGTGATAGCCACATAACCCTCGGTGGCAGCTGTGAAGCTGTGCTGAAATCCATATAACCTGTGGTCATAGGTTCGAATTTGTGGTTATAGCGACACAACCTATGGTAAAGGTGCAAGTGTAATGAAATTTAAATAGCCCAATGGTGACAGCTGCTGTAAAAAGGTGCTGAAACCTAATAAACATGTGCTGATAGTTGTTAAACTGTGGCGAAAGCCACGTATGAGACTGTGTTTAAATCTAAATAACCGTTTGATTTTAGCTGTGATATTGGCGTGATAACCATATAACGGGTGGTGAAAGAGCAAAACATAGCAATATAGCGTCGGGGATAACAGTGAAGCTGCTGTAATAGCCATGTAATCTGTCGTGAGCACTGTGATAGTGTCGTTATTTATTACCTATGGTTATAGCCATGAAACTGTTGTGAAAGTTTTATTACACATGTGACCTGTGGTGATAGTCATGGAAACTGTGCTGATTATCAAAATAACCAGTGGTGACAGCGCTGAAACTGTGTAAATAGCTATATAGCCTATGTTGATATGGCGACAACTGAAACGGTGGCGACACGTTTATAAGCTGCGATCCCTGGTTTATGAGACGGGTAGCAAAACCACTACACTATGTGGAGACAGTTATGAAGCTGTGGTAATAGATATTTAGTGTATGGTGATAGTAGTGAATGTGTTGCGAAAGTCATATAAAATGTGGTTGCATATGAGAAACTGCAGTGATAGTAATATAACATGTAGTGACAGATTAGAAATTATGGTATTTTTAACCTGAGATTGTGCTGTAAAGCTGTGATGATAACCTTAAACAGTTTTGTAATCGAGTTAATTTCATATTCCCGATGTGACTGCCTTGAAACTGTTATAGTAGCCATATCTCTTAAGGTGACCGCTGGACATAGTAGTGAAAGTAAAGTAAACATGTCGTGTTATAGCCAAATATCTTGTGGTGGCAGCTGTGAAGTAAGTGTTGGCCACATAACTTGTCGTGACAGATTACACATAGCTGCAAAATAGGGGGGGGGGGGTGAGGCGAAGGTGTTGCATCAACTGGGCGCCAACTGATATTGGCTTACAGTTAGGCTAGGCTTGCTGGCCTAGAAGCAATTAAGGATAGAAGGTAACGTTGGTATTTCTTCTATTTCTTCACTTTCATTTATTTAGCGCTGTCTCTGCCCACTCTCATTCACCTCCTCTACTTCTTCTTTCTCTTTTCTCCTTTTTATCTGGGAGACGACACAAAATGACCCACAAGGGTTGACATGTCGTTAAACCCCAACATAACCAATCAATAGCTGCGAAATTGTAGTGGCATCCACATAGTTTGTGGTGATAGCTGTGAAACTGTACATATGCATATAACCTGTAGTGATATTTGGTAAACTGTGTTGATAACCATAATTCATGAAAAAACAGCTGCAAAACATTCGATAGCCATGTAAAATAGAAGTGGCGGCAATGATCAGGAATCGACACAATCAACCCACAGCTCCCACCAGAGACACCAAAGAGAAAGATAAACACACATGAAACAACAGACCCTAATGGAAACACCAACAGCGGAAAGCCAAAAGGACATTTACTTTCCCACAAAATGACCAATAGGCTATCCAAAATAAATAACATAAGCGACACAAACACCCAAAGACAAACCATAACAAAAATAAACCACGACAGAAGAACCACCTTGGAACGGTCAGCAGAAACGAATTCCACTGGGGGGCTTAAATCAATTTTACGTGGCTACAATCCTCGCCATTACTTCCGTCGCGATTAAGACAAATAGTTTGTTCAGTCCGCATGAAGGCCTCCTAACTCATCAGTGCAACATCTCCGTGAACACAAATAATCAAACAAGCACAGAGATGAAACAACGCTGAGGACTCGACAGCAAGAAACCACTGAAATGCCTGAGTAAAAGAAAACCAACAGTTAGACTCGATTTCACCCTCCAGTTAAAATACTGACCGTTCAAAGGCGATTCTTCTGTTGTGGTTTATTATTGTTACAGTATCTTTTTATTTTGGACAGTCATTGTGTGGTAAAGTAATTGCCCTTTGGGCTTTTCGATTGTGGCGTTTTTATTGTGGTGAAGTTGTTTTATGATTATGTTTCTTTCTCTTTGGTGTCTTGGATGGGAGGTGTGAGATAATTGTATCGATTCCTGATGATTGCCTTCACTTCTATTTTGTGGTGACAGCTGTGAAATTGTGGTGATACCCAGCTAACAGTTGTGTTTTATAAAAGTTTTCATAACGTCGGAAGGGACGTCATGTAACTTTCGCTTGTATATATGCTGCAGCGTTAAACTAAAGATCAATTTTAATGTTTAACCGCCAGCTGTGAAACTGAGGTGATAGCGATATAACCTTTGGTGATAGCTGAGAAATTCAGGTGACATATGTGAAACAGAGATGTTTGCTATATAACCTGTTGGGACAGCTGTGAAAATGAGGTGATAGCCGTATGCCCTTTGGTGAAAGGCTGTAAAAGTAAGGAGTATCTATACTTCCTGTGTTGAAAGCTGTTAGACTGGGGTGAAAGCCAAAAGACCTGTTGCGACAGCTGCAAGTCTGATGTGATATCCGCACTACCTGTGATTACAAATGTGAAACTAATGTCATAGCCATATTTCCTATAGTGTATATCCCAGGTGATAACCATATTATTTGTGGTGACAGCTAAACTGAGGAGAAACCATGTAACCTGTTATGATTGCTGTTTAACTCACGCTATATAATCTATGGTGAACGCTGTGAAATTCACACGATGGCCATAACACCTGTGGTGACCGCTGTGAAACCGAGGAGATAGCCATACTACCAGTACGGAAAGCTCTGAAAGCCATACGATAGCCATATTAGCTATGGTGATAGCTGCGAAACTAATGTGAAAGCCATTTTACCTGTTTTACATGTTTTGTTTGCTGCGAAACCCATGTGATAGCCATACCACCTATGGTGACAGCTGTGAAACTAATATTACTGCTATATAATCTGTGGTGACCACTTTAAAATCTTAGGGGATAGCCATATTACCCGTGGTGATATCTATAAAACGGATGTGATAGCTATACTACCTGTGGTTATAGCTGAGAAACTCACGTTATAGCCTTATTATCTGAGGATTTTTAATTTATCGTGCTAACAGATTTGAAAGTGAAGTGATTGTCATGTCATATGTGCTGTTAGCTGTGAGACTCAAGTGATGGATAGAAGCCTCCGTGTTGAAGTGGTTACGCTAGTCGCCTTGTAAACCAGGGATCGCAGGATCGATCCCGGGCTTCTCCAGACTTTCGGATGTGTCTTAAACCGAGGTCTCGTCTCCGTATGACATTAGCTGTTGGTGGGACGTATAACTCAAACACCCACTCACTCAGTTGATGGACATTCTACCTGTTGCGATAATGGAGAAACACAGGTCACTGCTATATAACATTGATGACACCTGTGAAACTGATATCCTATGGTGATAGCTGTGACACCGAGGTGATAGCATCTTACATGCAGTGATAAAGTAAAACTCAGATTGTAGTCATATTACCAATGTTGAAAGCCGTGAAACGATGCGATAGCCATTCTACATTTGGTGATAAATGTAATGCTGAGGTGATAGCTGTGAAACTCAAGTGATAGCCCTACTACCTCTGGTGAAAAATGTGAAACACAGGTGATTGCTATTCTGTCTCTGGCGATAGCTGTAAAAATGAGGTGATAGACATATTTCTGTGGTGACAGCTGTAACTCTGATGTGAAATCCAGCTGTTAAACTAATGTGATAGCTATATTCCCTGTGGTGGTAGCTTTGAAACCCAGGTGATAACCATTCTACATGTGGTGACAATTGTGAAACACAGGTGAATGCTATATTACATGTGGTGAAAGCTGTTTTCCTGTGGTGATAGCTTTGAATACGAGGTGATAGCTTATCACCCGAGGTGACAACTGTAAATGTCAGATTATAGCGAGATTACCTGTGGTGACGTCTGTGAAACTGAATCTATAGCCATACTACCTGTGGTAATAAGTGTGATGCTGAGGTGATAGCTGTGAAACTCAAGTAATAGCCATACTACCTCTGGTGACAATGATGAAACACAGGTGATTGCTATATTACCTATGGACGACAGATGTGAAACACAGATGATAGCCATATATCTTGTGGTAACAGCTGTAAGTCTGATGTGATATCTATACCATCTTTGGTGACAGCTGAGAAAGTAATGTGATAGCCATATTACCTGTGAATATCAAATTATCAATTAAGAAAGCTGAGAAACTCAGCTAAAAATGATATAATCTGTGGTAGTAGCTGTAAAACTAAGGCGACAGCCATGTTACCTGATTTGATTGCTATGAAAATCATGTGATAGCCATACTACCTATATTGCCAGCTGTGAAACTGAGGTGATTGTTATATAACCTGTGATGACAGCTGTGCACCTCAGGTGGCAGCCATATTACCTGTTGTGATAGCTGTGACTACTTCTGGTGACAGCTGTAAATAAGAGGTGTTTACTGTTTTAACCTTTCTTTTACGACAGTTGTGAAAACTGAGATGATAGGTTTTGTGTGTGAAACTGGGTTGACAGCAAAGTAGAAGTAAAACAAAGATCAGGAATCGATACAATTAACTTACTCCACCCATCAAAGACACCAAAGGGAAAGAAACACAAACATTAAGCGACCAGACCATAATGGAAACCTAAACAAAGGAAGGTCATAAGGACAGTTACTTTCCCACAAAATGGCCATATGGTCATCCAAAATAAAAAGACACAATTGATACACACAGTAAGTAACAAACAACAACATAAATAAATCGCCTCAGAAGAACCGCCTTGGAACGGTCAGTGGAAAGATTTCCACTGGGGGGGGGGGAGGGGGGGGGCTTAAATCGAATTTACGTGGCCACAATCCTCGCCCTTACTTCCGTCGGGATTTAGACAATTATTTGTTCAGTCCGCATGAAGGCCTCCTAACTCATCAGTGCAACATCTCCGTGAACACAAATAATCACAGAACCTCAGAGGTGATAAAACGGTGAGGACTCGACAGCAAGAAACCACTGAAATGCTGGAGCAAAAGAAAACCAACAGTTAGACTCCGATGGGCCCGACCAGAGACAGAGCATCAGGCACCAACCAACATTACCTTGAATTAGATCTCTCTAACTCTCAATAAGCCTTTACGTTGGAACCGTCATAGAATCTGAGGCCTGATCCACCGGCGTGCAATTAAGAGGGAAGCAAAGTTGCCAACTGTGATTGGGTTGACTACCATGCATGCAGTCTGTCGTATAATATCCATGTTGTACCCTATCTTTTTATATCGAAGAATGATTTTACGAAATTGGGTGCTAAATACTATCATTAGCGACAGCTGTGAAAATTTAAAAGAAAGACCCAGGGAGCGCCACAGTCACAAGACACAGCCCACTCACGACAGGAAGAGGAAACATACACAAAACAAGAAAAATACGAGTGTTTATGAAACTGAACAATCAGCCCTCTCTTCCCCACACGGGGTGATCAGACCATTAGAAAACACTAAACAACAACTTACAACAAGTTAGCAGATATGCGATGATAGCCATACTACCCGTGGTGAGAGCCATATTACCTGTGGTGATAGCTATAAAATGTAGGTGAAAGACTGTGGTGACAGCTGTCAAATTAAGGTGATAGCCATAATACCTTTGGAGATAGTTGTGAAATTCTAGTGATAGACTGTGAAACTTAGTTGATAGCTTTATTACATATTTGGGCAACTGTTACTCAAGTAATGGCCATATAAACTGTGGCGATAACTGGAAACTATGGGGATAGCCATACTAACTCTGGTAACAGCTGTGAAACAGAGGTGACAGCTGTACTACCGGTGGTGACAGATGTCAAGCCGAAGCGATAGGCATATTACCTATACTGATAGTTGTTGAATTCAGATGACAGTTATACTAAGCATAGTGAAACTCAGGCGAAATATGTGAAGCTGAGGTGACAGCCATATTACCTGTGGTGGTAGCTGTAAAATTGAGGTTATAGCCACATTACCTTCTGTGATAGCAATGAAGCCAGGTGATAACCATACTAGTTGTAGCGACAGTTGTAAAACAGATGTGATTTCTGCAAATACCTTTTGTGACAGCTGTCAGCCGATGTCATAACCGTTTTACTTGTGATTATAGCTGCGAAATTCAAGTCATAGTCCTATTTCTTGTTGTGAAGCTCAAGTGATAGCCATATTTCCTGAGGTGACAGCTGTGAAATGGATGTGATAGCCATATTACATACTTTTATAGCTATGGAACCCAGATGATAGCAATATAACCTGAGGGGATATCGTTGTTACCTGTAGGGATAACTCTGAAACTTGGGTGATAACCATACTAACTGTTTGACAAGTATGTATCATAGTTGACTGCTATATTAGCTGTGGTAACGACTGTCAAACTGAGGTGATAGCAATCTAACTTTTGTGAAGGAAAGCCGAGAAAGTCAGGTGATAGCCATATTACTTGTGATAGCTGTGAAACTAAAATGATAGCCATACTACCTATAGTTAAACGATTGCTATATAATATATGGTGACAGCTGTAAAACTGAGGTGATGGCGATATTACCTTTGGCGATGGCTGTTAAACTCTGGTGATTACCATACTACTCAGGTGATGGCCATATAGCCTGTAGTGATAGCTGTCAAGCTAAGGGGATAGCCAAACAAGCTATGGGAATATCTGTGAAACAGACTTGATTGCTGTATTACCTGTGGCAGCTGTCAAACCGAGATGACAGGCATATTACAGATGATAGTCATACTGCTTCCTGTGAAACTCAGGTGATAACCATATGATCTGAGGTGTAAAATGCGAAACTGAGGTGACAACCATATTACCTGTGGTGGTAGCTGTAAAACTGAGGTTATAGCCATATTACCGGCGGTGATGCGTCTGACTGGTGATCAGAAGTACGCGGATTCAATACTTGCCGGGGTTGGCAGTATTTTTTCGTGGAGATTGATCATGAAATCGTTTCTATCATCATTCTTTCCCTTCCGCTGATTCAAGAAGGGCAGTTGTCAGTTTCTGGCGAAAGAATGTACACTGTACTGGTTAACCACTTATGTACGAGACAGCCCAGGAAACGTGTGGATAGGTAAACTGACAAGCTCAAAAAATACATAGTGTTGACTGGGTCATTAAACTGCAATCAATGAAAGCAAAAACCTGTGTACTCATGTGATAGCATTACTACCTGTGGTGACAGCTGGGAAAAAATGGCCTTAACCGTACGAGTTTTAGTGACTGTTGTGAAACAGAGGTGATTGTTGTATTACCTGTTGTGACAGCTGTCAACCAAGATGACAGCCGTATTATCTGTAATGATAGCTCTGAAATTCAGGTGATTATGTTTTGTGGGAAGCTCAGATGATAGCTATACTTCCTGTGGTGACAGCTGTGAAATGGAGGTGATATCCATATTAGCTCTGGTGATAGCTGTGAAACTCAGTTGATAGCAATATAACCTGTGGTTACAGCTGTCAAACTGAGGTGACAGCCATGTTACCTGTAGTGATAGCTGTGAAACTCAGTTGATAACCATTCTACCTGTTGTGACAAGTGTGAAACATAGTGGATTGCTGTATTACTTG
Source organism: Lucinisca nassula (assembly GCA_963580285.1). Classification (NCBI taxonomy): domain Eukaryota; kingdom Metazoa; phylum Mollusca; class Bivalvia; order Lucinida; family Lucinidae; genus Lucinisca; species Lucinisca nassula. Next base: position 154,672,857 of record OY757018.1, read on the forward strand.
TGGTGACAGCTGTCAGTCTGAGGTGATAGCGATATGATCTTTGGTGACAGATGTTAAAGTCAGGTGATAACCATACTACCTGCTGTGAAGGAAAGCTGAGAAATTCAGATGATACCATATTACTTATGGTGATAGCTGTGAAACTAAGACCACAGCCATACTACCATACATGGTAAAATGATTGCTATATATTATGTTATGACAGCTGTGAAATTGATGTGATAGCCATATTACCTGTGGTGATGTGATGATAGCTAAGAAACTGAGGTAATGGCGATATTACCTGCTGAAAGCTGTGAAACTCTGGTGATAAACAAACTACCTGTTCTGACATTTGTGAAACGGAGGTCATTGCTTAATAACCTGAGGTGACAGTTGTGAAACTGAGGTGTTTGTCATACCACCTTTGGTGATAGCTGTGAAACAGGGTTTAAAAACAGAGGTGAAGACAATGATCAGGAATGGATTCAATTACCCCTAATCTCCTAACAGAGACAACAATGGGAAAAAATACGAAATTGAAATAACTAAACCCTAATGAAAACACCACAAGCGGATAGCCAAAAGGACATTTACTTTCCACAAAAATGGCCAAACAGCGATCGAAAATAAAAAGACATAAGCAATACATACATGCAAAGACGCACTGTAACAATAATAAACCACAACACAAGAACCGCCTTGGAATGGTCAGCAAAAAGTATTCCACTCGGGGGCTTAAATCGATTTTACATGGCCTCAATCCTCGTCCTTGGTTCTTTTATGGTTTAGACAAATTATTGTTAAAGTCCGCAGCTGAAAAAACTGTAAAACTGGAAACTCAGGAGATAGCCATATTACCCGTGGCGATATCTATAAGACTAATTTGAAAGCCTTACCCCGGAGTCTAACTGTTGGTTTTCTTTTGCTCCGGCATTTCATTGGTTTATTGCTTTCGAGTCCTCACCGTTGTTTCATCTCAATGGTTGTTTGAGTTTTTGTGTTCACAGAGATGTTGCACTGATGAGTAAGGAGGCCTTCATGCGGGCTGAACAAATTATTTGTGTAAATCGCGACGGAAGGGCGAGTATTGTGACCACGTAAAATCGATTTAAGCCCCCCCCCCCCAACATACACACACACACGCACACACCCAAGTGGAATTCGTTTCCGCTGACCTTTCCAATTCTTCTGTCGCGGTTTATTTTTGTTATGAACTGTTTTTGGGTGTTTGCGTCGCTCATATTATTTTATTTTGGATAGCCTATTGGCCATTTTGTGGGAAAGTATCTGTCCTTTTGGTTTTCCGCTGTTGATGTTTCCATTGGGGTCTGTTGTTTCATGTTTGTGTTTCTTTCTCTTTGGTGTCTGATGGGAGCTGTGGGTTAATTGTATCGATTCCTGATCATTGCCTCCACTTCTGCTTTATTACCTGGACTGGCAGCTGTGAAACTGAGGTGATAGCCATATTATATATAGTGGCAACTGTTATTCAGGTGGTGGCCCTATATAGCCTGCGGTGATAGAGGTGACTGCTGCATTACCTGTGGTGACAGCTGCTAAACCGAGGTTATATGTATATTACCTATAATGGCAGGTGTAAAAATCAGATGATAGTCATACTACTTCTTGTGAAATACAGGTGACAGCCATATTGCCTGAGGTGAAAGATATGAAACTGAGGTGGCAGCCATATTACCTGTGGTGGTAGCTGTTAAAGTCATATTACCTGCTCAGATGATAACCTTACTACCTGTGGTGACAGCTGGGAAACTCAGGTGATATCCATACTCAATTTAGTAATAGCTATGAAACAGAGGCGATTGCTGTATTGTTGACAGCTGTAAAATACAGGCAAGAACCGTATTACCTGTGATGATAGCTGTGAAAATCAGGTGATAGTCATATTTCTTGTTGTGAAGCTCGGGCGATAGCCATATTTCCTGAGATGACCGCTATGAAACGGAGGTGATAGCCATATTACCTATGGTGATAGCTGTGAAACTCTGTTGAAAACAATATTAACTGTGGTGACAGCTGTCAAACTGAGGTGATAGCCATGTTACCTGCAGTGATAGCTTTGAAACTCGTCCGATAATCATACTGCCTGTTGTGACAATTGTGAAGCATAGTTGATTGCTATAATTATTACCTGTGGTGACAGATGTAAACCTGAGGTGAAAGCGAAATAACCTTTGGTGTTATATGTGAATATTCTGGTGATAGCCATATTACCTGCTGTGAAGGAAAGCTGAGAAAGTCGGGTGTTAGCCATATTGTGGTGATAGCTGTGAAACTAAGGTGATAATCATAATACCTATAGTGACAGCGGTGAAACTGAAGTGATTGCTATAATATATGTGGTGACAGCTGTGAAACTGAGGTGATAGCCATATTAACTGCGGTGTTGTGGTGATAGCTGAAAAATTCGGGTGATACCAATATTGACCTTATTGATAGTTGTGAAACTTTTGTAACCATACTACTTATTGTGACTTTTGTGAGACAGAGGTCATTGATTAACAACCCGTGGTGACAGTTGTAAAACTTAAGAGTTAGCCATACTACATGTGGTGATAGCAGTGAAACTTAGGTGATCGCCATATTACCTGTGGTGATATCTGTGAGAATAAGTTCAAAGCCATACAAGCCAAAATATTAAGGGTAAAAGCTGTGTGCGGCATCAGTTGTGATAGCCATTCTACCTGGCAATTCAACCTGTGGTGACAGTTGACAGTCGTTCTTCCTGTGATGATAGCTGTGCTACTAAGATGACAGCCATATTAACTGTGGTGATAGCTAAGATTTGTTTGTCAATAGTTTTTACTTCCCAGGCAATACCATTTAGGATATTTGGAGGTTGCTTTCGATTTTGAGGGACTTTTACCCGACACTGAGATAAACTGATATCTCAAGGCCTACCACCCAAAGAAACCGCAAGGGTTTAACCAAGAGGACCATGATGGTCCTATATCGCTCACCTGAGCTAAGAGATTAACATGTAGGCCCCAGGGCGGTGCAATTTTTGGACCCAGGTCTACAATTTGAACAACCTAAGCAGAGGTCCACTGAATGAAGCTAAACATCGAATATAAAAGGCATCGGCCTTCTGGTTTTGAACAATAAGATTTTTCAAAAGTTTTCTCTTTATAATAAAATTAAAAAAAGAGTTCCTTTAAGAGCAATGAAAATATTCATAAGAAAGAAGATGGGTCATACTACGTAGTTTCGGCTAATAAAGCCTCATCAGTGACCCTGTAATGATCCGGCAACGAAAGCCAGAGGAAGTATACTGCAATTTAGCGAATTTCGAATAAGCAGTCGATTCAAAGACTGATATAAATAAAAAAAAAATGAGGTCCAAATAATTAAAAACCTGTGTAGAATTTGAGTCTAAACTAATAATTTATTTCTGATTTCTCAGAATATTCACGCTGATCTCAAAGGACCAAAAGTAAAATATAAACTGCACTATGGTTGATGTACGGGGAGACGTTTTACGGCCGCCACACGGCACAACACCAGCTGCAGTGAAGGCAAATAAAATTAAAAAAAAGAGTTCCTTTAAGAGCAATGGAAATATTCATAAGAAAGAAGATGGGTCATACTACGTAGTTTCGGCTAATAAAGCCTCATCAGTGACCCTGTAATGATCCAGCAGAAAGCCAGAGGAAGCATACTGCAATTTAGCGAGTTTCGAATAGGCAGTCGATTCAAAGACTGATATAAATAAAAAAATGAGGTCCAAATAATTAAAAACCTGTCTAGAATTTGAGTCTTAACTAATAATTTATTTCTGATTTCTCAGAATATTCACGCTGATCTCAAAGGACCAAAAGTAAAATATAAACTGCACTATGGTTGATGTACGGGGAGACGTTTTACGGCCGCCACTAGGCACAACACCAGCTGCAGTGACGGCAAATAAAATTAAAAAAAGAGTTCCTTTAAGAGCAATGAAAATATTCATAAGAAAGAAGATGGGTCATACTACGTAGTTTCGGCTAATAAAGCCTCATCAGTCACCCTGTTATGATCCGGCAACGAAAGCCAGAGGAATAGCGAATTTCGAATAGGCAGTCGATTCAAAGACTGATATAAATAAAAACAATGAGGTCCAAATAATTAAAAACCTGTCTATAATTTGAGTCTAAACTAATAATTTATTTTTGATTTCTCAGAATATTCACGCTGATCTCAAAGGACCAAAAGTAAAATATAAACTGCACTATGGTTGAAGTCTATGTAAAACCAGTGGACCCAAGGGCGGGGCCATTTTTGGCCCCCATGCTATGATTGGAACGATCATGGTTGAGGTCCATTAGATGAAGCTTCAAACCAAATATCAAAGACCTGGGCCTTCTGGTTTCACACAAGAAGATTTTTAAAGGTTTTCCCTCTATTAGCCTACGTAAAACCAGTGGGCCCCGGCGCGGGAGCATTTTTGGCCACAGGGCTATAATTTGAACAATCTTGGAAGAGGTCCACTAAATGAAGCTTCATATCAAGTATCAAAAGACCTGAGCTTTCTGGTTTCAGACAATAAGATTTTTAAAGGTTTTCCTAATATAAGCTTATGTAAAACCAGTGAACACCAGCGAGGGGGGCATTTTTAGCCCCAGGGCTATAATTTGAACAATCGTGGTACAGGTTCACTAGATGAAGCTTCATACTAAATACCAAAGACCTGGACCAGCTGTTTTCACAGAAGAAGATTTTTATATGTTTTCCCTATATTAGCCTATGTTAAACCAGTGGGCCCCGGCATGGGGGCATGATTGGCCTCAGGATATTAATTTGAACAATCTTGGTAGAGATTCACTAGATGAAGCTTCATACCAAATATCAAAGACCTGGGCCTTCTGGTTTCAGGCAAGAAAATTTTTAAAGGTTTTCCCTTATAAGCCTAGGTAAAACAAGTGGGCCCCGGCGCAGGGGCATTATTTGCCCCAGGTCTATAATTTGAACAATCTTGGTATAGGTTCATTTGATGATGCTTCATACCAATTATCTAAGACCTGGGCCTTCTGGTTTCAGTGAAGAAGATTTTTTATAGGTTTTCCCTATATAAGCCTATGTAAAACCAGTTGGCCACGGGGCAGGGTCGTTTTTGGTCCCAGGGCTATAATTTGAACAATCTAGGTAGAGGTCCAGTAGATAGAGCTTCATACCAAATATCAAAGACTTTGGCCTTCTGATTTCAGAGAAGAGGATTTTTAAAACGTTCCCTATATAAGCATATATAAAACCAGTGGACCCGGCGCGGGGGGCGTTTTTGGCCTCAGGGCTATAATTTGAAAATCATGGTAGAGGTTCACTAGATGAAGCTTCTTACTAAATATCAAAGACCTGGACCTTCTGGTTTCAGACAAGAAGATTTTTATATGTTTTCCCTAAATAAGCCTATGTAAAACGAGTGGGCCCCGGTGCGGGGGCGTTTTTGGCCACAGGGCTATAATTTGAACAATTTTTGGTAGAGGTTCACTAGATGAAGCTTCATACTAAATATCAAAGACCTCGACCTTCTGGTTTCAGACAAGAAGATTTTTACATGCTTTCCCTATATAAGCATATGTGAAACGAGTGGGCTCCGGTGCGGGGGCGTTTTTGGCCCCAGGGCTATAATTTGAACAATCTTGGCAGAGGTTCACTAGATGAAGCTTCATACCAAATATCAAAGACCTGGGCCTTCTGGTTTCAGACAAAAAGATTTTATATGTTTTCCCTATATCAGCCTTTATAAAACCAGTGGGCCCCGGCGCGGAGGGGGGGGGGGCGTTTCTGGTTCCAGGGCTATTATTTGAACAATCTTGGTAGAGGTTCAGTACCTGGGCCTTCTGGTTTCAGACAAGAAGATTTTTATATCAGCCTTTATAAAACCAGTGTGCCCCGGGACGGGGCCACTTTTGGTCCCAGGGCTATAATTTGAACAATCTTGGTAGAGGTCCACTAGATGAAGCTTCATACCAAATATCAAAGACCTGGGCTTTTGGGTTTCAGATAAGAAGGTTTTCAAAGGTTTTCCTTATATAAGCCTATGTAAAAACAGTGGGCCACGGCATGGAGGCATTTTTGGCCCAAGGGCTATAATTTGCACAATCTTGGTAGAGGTCCACTAGATGAAGCTTCATACCAAATATCAAAGACCTAGGCCTTCTGGTTTCAGAGAAGAAGATTTTTAAAGATTTTTTCTTATTTTCCTTTTTTCGTTGCGATGGCAACCAGAGTTCTGGATGGAATTGAATTCTTTGAACAACTTTGAGAGAGGACCACATAAGGATCATTTCTGCCAAGTTTGGTCAGAATATGTTCAGTGGTTTAGGAGGAGATGATGTTTAAAGAAATTGTAAACGGACGGACGGACGGACGACAACGCCGACGTCGTCGGACGGTGAATGATCACAATAGCTCAACCTGAGCCATTGGCTCAGGTGAACTAAAAACGGTTCGTCTCGCACCACTTTTCCTGGGAAGGCTTAGATCTTATAAGCTGTAAGCCGTAATTGTATCGATTCCTGATCGTTTACAGACGTCATTTATTGTGCGAATATTTTGGCAATGCATTTAACAAACGTTTCTCTGCTTACATTTCCGAATACGTTCATCAATGTTATTTTTGATGCTTTAATCACTATGTTAATTATATTGTAAAACATTGGAAAATGTATAAGCTCTTCAATTCAGTACTTCTGTCAATGGGACCCATTATAACACACACATCTTACACTGCTTTCTGTCAGTTTTTATTCATCTATTGAAGTTTGTGGCACTTTTCCTATTTCTGGTTCAAATTTTGATTGTTAGTGCTCATTATAACAGACTGTTCGAAGCAATTTTAATGAGTATATACGTCTATGCTGTGGGTAAGAATATGGTAAAAATGTATACCCTTGCCAACCCTTTGTTTGTTTGATTTGAGGTTTAACGTCCCCGTCAACACTGTAAAGGTCATTTTGGAGACGTTGCTTCCAATTTTGTGGGACTTCTACCCGACATTGAGATGAAACGACATCCCAAGCCCTGTCGCCAAATGAAACCAATAGGGTTTATTAGCATTGGCGGTCCGCCTCGCACCGCGGTTCCTGGACATGCTTAGATCCTCTAAGCGGTTTACCGGTACTAGTGTGCGGGCCGGATTAAGCTCTGCATGGAAGCATCATGCAGCCTATATATTTCTTCAAGCCCCTATGGGCGGGGGCAGCCTTGCCAACCCTACTTTCATATGTATGAAGTGGGGTCTAAATGGGTATGTATTTCCCGGACTTGTTAATTTGTTTTAACAGTATAGGCATAATTTATTTCAACAGCAGCTTTGTGTCCATAAAGTATCCCAGTGGCTCAATTGAATGCGCAAGCTCGAGGGATTGATCATCTCTAGACTGAGGATATTTCTTGCGAGTGAGAATGATCACGGACTATATTCTATGGTATTTCGCCCTCTTCTGCCTGTCCGTTTCTAAAAGCTGAATGCGCACTATACTTGCACTGGTTATCAGCATATTGGTGATCTATTTACATTTTTTTTCTTATGAGTCCTGTGAACTCGCTATGTCCCAATTCTATAAGAAAGTTCCACTGCAAAATTATTTGTACCAAACAGTTTAAACCCCCAGTGGAATTCGTTTCGCTGACCGTTCCAAGGCGGTTCTTCTGTCGCGGTTTATTTTATTATGGCTTGTCTTTGAGTGTTTGTGTCGCTTATATTATTTTATATTGGATAGCCAATTGGCCATTCTGTGTTAATTGATGTTTCAATTAGGGTCTAGTTGTTTCATGTCTGTGTTTCGTTCCCTTTGGTGTCTCTAGATAGTGGGAGCTGTGGTTTTATTTATCGATTCCTGATCATTGCCTTCACATCTATTTTGATGGCTGGTGGGTGAACAAACAAATGGACAGAAAAATAGGTCCCTACGTCGTACCATGTTAAAAGCAGGCATGTAAAAAAAACACACAAAAAAAAAACACAAAACAAAAACTGATAGTAAGCAAGAAAACAACTGAATTTTGTTGGCAGACAGTATTTCATTTAATTTTTATTTATAATTCATTTCACTTCTTCCTGCTTTTAGCGTCTGTAACTGTTCTTCTTCCCCTCCATGTTGATTCTGAAACACAAGGAAAAGTTCATCGCAATTTAAATATAAAAGATTGACAGATACTTATGGACATTTTTTAGAGGGATGCGAGTCATACAAACATGCACACATGTACACATGCAGACATGCACATATGCATGCACACTCACACACATGCATGCATGTACATACACATGCATGCACATACACGTTTGCATGTGCACACACACATGTATGCCATCATGCATGCACACATACATACATGAATGCATATGCGTGTGCACACACGCAAGCATGCATGCAAGCACACATGCATGCACACACACTCATGCAAGCATGCACACACACTAATGTAGACTTGCATGCACACATACATGCATGCATGCACTCACACATGCATGCATACATGCACACACATATGCATGCATGCACACACACACACTCATGCATGCATGTATAAATCCAATATCCCCATCCCCTAACAACTTGGCCATCAGAATGTAACTGTTGGTTTTCTTTTGCTCCAGCATTTCAGTGGTTTCTTGCTGTGAGTCCTCACCGTTGTTTCATCTCTGTGGCTGTTTGATTTTTTGTGTTCACGGAGATGTTGCACTGATAAGTTAGGAGGCCTTCATGCGGACTGAACAAATTATGTCTTAATCGCGACGGGAGTAAGGGCGAGGATTGTTGCCACGTAAAATCGATTTAATCCTCCCACCCCCACCAGTGGAATTCGTTTCCGCTGAACGTTCCAATGCGGTTCTTCTGTCGCGGTTTATTTTTGTAATGGTTTGTCTTTGGGTGTTTGTGCCGCTTATATTATTTTATTTTGGATAGCCTATTGCCCATGTTGCGGGCAAGTAACTGTCCTTTTGGCTTTCCGCTATTGATGTTTCTATCGGGATCTGTTGTTGTATTTTGTGTTTCTTTCCAATCGGTGTCTCTGATGGGAGCTGTGGGTTGATTTAATCGATTCCTGATCATTGCCTCCACTTCTAATTTGGTTGTGCGAGGGAGAGAGATTTGATCGATCCCGGGCTTTCGGATGAGTCTTTAAACCGAGGTCCCGTCTCAGTATGACCTAAGCTGTTGGTGAGATGTAAAACCCAAACACTCACTCACTGTGCGAGGGAGATGATAACTGTTAATGTGTATATATGAAGAAAAAAGAAAATAAGAACAAAAGAGAACAAATTTCCATTCCTCCACTGGCATTTGAACTCTTGAACATTTGAACCCTCTGATTCATAATCGACAATCTGATTCGTAGTCCAGCACTGTATCCACTACACTGGCACACGATTCTTAAGTTATGCCATGCATCACAAAACATACAATGTACAGATACCCAAAGTGACAAAAGGCCATAACCCATGAAGTATTTTTCGGAATTTAATCAAAATTTCATCAGGTCATCTACTCATCACAACCAATCTATTTACCAACTTTCAAGGCTCTAGCTCTTATAGTCTTTGAGATATTTTGCTGACAAGATTTTATAAGAAAAAATTCAAAGGGCAATAACTCCTGAAAAGGTATATACTCCGGATAAGATCATATATGAAATTTCAAAACCCTACCACACGCGGTTCTTAAATTATGCTTTGCATCACAAAACATACAGAGGTACAATGTACAAATACCCAAAGTGACAAAGGGTCATAACTCATCACCACAAATCTATTCACTAACTTTCAAGGTTCTAGCTCCAATGAATTTTGAGATATTTTGCTGACAAGATTTTATCCACCCCCCCCCCCCCCCCCACAAAAAAAAATCAAGTGGCAATAACTCTCGAAAGGGGATGAGAAAAAAATCGCGTCAACTAATTGTCCATGAGGAATCCATTTATAAAATTTCAAAACGCTAGCATACGCGGTTCTTATATGTATGTTACGCATCAAAACGGACAGACAGACGGACGACCGAAGCAGAAGCAATATGCCCCTCCAACTTCTGTAGTGAACATGGACAGATATGTACATTTTGCAGACATTTTAAAAATTGTAACATTTATCACAAGAGAGAGAGAGAGAGAGAGAGAGAGAGAGAGAGAGAGAGAGAGAGAGAAATAAACTATTCCGATGTCCAAAAACACTATAATTGATTTGCTTCTACCGCGGTTTCACTGCTTTGCAGATTTTCAAGAAGACATTGAATAACCTAGCAACGAACGTCACGTCATAAGGAACGTTTCCGCCTGATGTTAATAACGTTTCCGGTAGTTGAATAACATAAATGAGATTCAATGTATAACCATATATCTGCCCGTGTGTATATGAACATACATTGTTTTTATGTAATTATATCTTTAGAAACTGTTTTAACTTCAAGCTGCGATTTCAAAATACATGCATAACAAAATATAAATGCATACAAAATTGAATACCCTGATGGCATCATATCTATCTAAATTATCAAATTCCTTTACATACTAACTAGCCCTGTTTAATTTGGGTTTTAAACTGTTGATGAATGCGTTTTCCTTAGCCCGTCGTAGTGTTGTACTTTCTGAGTACATCTTATAAAAAGGGAAGATGTAGTATTTAGGGTTCAAGTCGCCAGCGCATTCATCGATGTGCCCACTGACTTGCAGCATTCTGGTACGGGGGTCTCTAATCTGCTGGTTATGGATAGTGACTCGCGTACGCAGAAAATTGCCTGTTTCCCCAATGTATTCCTCCCCACAGCCCCTGCACATCATCACGTAGATAACGTTTTTGACTTCGCAGGTCATGTTTTCATGCACCGTGAAGTCAATTCCTCAGTTAAATTTGAATGAACTTCCTTCCACAAGATGAATGCAGAGGCCGCAGTTATATATATATACACTTGCATATTTTTATATTCTTATAGTGATGAAAAACGAGGAGTTTATCTGTACCTCTCCAACATGCATTTTTGGCTTGAAGATTGTTAGGTACATGTAGTACACTAACTGGTCATAGTAATAGCTGTATAAGTCAATTTTACAGTTTAATGGCCTTGTTGACAGTTGCATGGGTCACTCTGATATCTGTATAAGCCAAGATGGCAGCTGTAAGAGTAGTTATATGATTCATGATGGTAGCTACGGTATATGAATCATGGGGACAGCTGTATGGCACATAATTACAGCAGTACGAATCATGGTGATAGCTGTATAACAAATGGTGATAGCTATAAGAGTAATTATTCTAAAATATGATTCATGGTGAAAGCTGTGTGATAGCTGTGTGAGCTATAGTGAGAGCTCGATGCTTTATCTTGACAGCTGCATGAGTAGTTGTGGTAGCTGTATTAGTCGTGCTGATAGCTGTATAAGTCATGGTGATTGCTGTATGGGCCAAGGTAATACAGGCGTATCCGAGATAGCTATATGATTCGTGGGGATAGCTGTATGTGTCATGATGACAGCTGTTTAACTCATGGTGACAGTTCCATGAGTCATGATGACAGCTAACTGAATCATGATGAAAGCTGTATGAGTGATGAAGACTGCTGCGGTTGACATGGTGATAGCAACGTAGTGTACAAGTCTTTCTGGGACAGACTAGCTAGTTTCCGCAATTAGGCCTAGCCAGTGACCCTCAAATATCCTCAAACATTCGCAGTGGAATCCATGATCCAAAAGGACTAGAAAATATAACCCACACTATGATGAAGGCCAGGGAGACGTTTTACGGCCGCCACACATTCCCTTAACACCAGCTGTGGTGAAGTTAAAACATGGATATTATACGACAGACAGCATGCATGGTAGTTAACCCAATCACGGTTGGCAACTTTGCTTCCCTCTTTAATTGCACGCCGGTGGGTCAGGCCTCAGATTCTATGACGCCTCCAACGTAAAGGCTTATTGAAAATTAGAGAGATAATGTTGGTTGGTGCCTGATGCTCTGTCTCTAGTCGGGCTCATCGGAGTCTAACTGTTGGTTTTCTTTTGCTCCAGCATTTCAGTGGTTTCTTGCTGTCGAGTACTCACCGTTGTCTCACCTCTGTGGTTCTTTGATTTTTGTGTTCACGGAGATGTTGCACTGATGAGTTAGGAGGCCTTCATGAGGACTGAACAAATTATTTGTCTAAATCGCGACGGAAGTAAGGGCGAGGATTGTGGCCACGTAAAATCGATTTAAGCCCCCCAGTGGAAATCTTCCACTGACCGTTCCAAGGCGGCTCTTCTGTGGCGATCTATTTATGTTGTTGTTTGTTACTTACTGTGTGTATCACTTGTGTCTTTTGGTTTTGGATGGCCATATGGCCATTTTGTGGGAAAGTAACTGTCCTTATGGCCTTCCTTTGTTTAGGTTTCCATTATGGTCTGGTCGCTTTGTGTTTGTATTTCTTTCCCTTTGGTGTCTTTTATGGGTGGAGTAAGTTAATTGTATCAATTCCTGATCTTTGTTTTACTTCTACTTAAAATAGCATATATAAGGGATAATCCTTTGGAAGCAAGGACTACAACACGGAACCGAAAATCGTAGTGTGTTTGTGATTTCGGGTTTGCCGTCGCTTTCAACAATTTTTCAGTCATATCACGACGGTGTCTGGTTGCGAGAGGGAGCTCAATTCTCACTTTTTATAGTGCTGCCTCACTGAAGTATCATGTCCCAGACATATTACATGATACCACACCCAGTCACATTATCCTGACAATGGGTCGACCAGTCCTAGCTCTACCCCGTAAATCTGAGTGCCAAGCGAGGAGCAGCTAGTACCATTTTAACGACTTTGGTATGTCGCGGCCCGGGATCGAACCCGTGACGTCCCGTTCCCCGGAGCGGACACTCTACCAACTGAGCTATCGGGGCCGGTTGAAGTAGTGTACAGGATTTTCTGGGCTATGTGATTCTTAGGGATAGTCATAGTGATAGTTGCATGACCTATGGGGAAAGCTATATGAGCCATGCTTATTGCTGTGTGAGTCAGGATGAAAGCTGTGTGAATCAGGATGATAGTTTATTAGCCATAGTGACAGCTTAAGGCGACATGATGATAGCTCTATGAGTCATGGTGATTGCTTTATGAACCATAGTGACATATGCACGAGACATGGTGATATGAGCCAGAGTGGCCGATGAAGGAGTCATGGTGACAGATGTAGTGTAGACATAGCGATAGCAGCAACCTTTGAACTATGACAGCAGCTTTAAGAGTCATTGTTACAACTGTATGGGTCTTGTGGCAGCTTTATACGTCATAGGGACAGTTGTATGAATCATGACAACTGTATGAGTCATGGTGATAGCTTTAGGAGTCAATGTGCTAGCTGTGTGAGTCGTGGTGATTGCTGTATTAGTCATAGTAATACCAGTATGAGTAATGGTAATAGCCTTAAGAGTCATGGTGGAAGCTGTTTAAGTCCTCTGGTAATTGTATGAGATCCATGGTAATAAATGAATGTGTCCCTGTATGAGTGATACGTGCATGTATCAGTCGTCCGTCGTCCGTTCACATGTTCAACAAAGTATATCTTTAAAGCCAGTTGGCCAATCACGATTAAATTTCAATTAGGTTGGGGGAAAAGATGCAGTATGTTTTGGGGCAGATCAGATGGAAACTCTTGTTGGCATGGCAACATATATAGCTCCCATAGACTTACAATGGGAAAAAACTTCTTCTCTGAAACCACTAGGCCCAGAGCTTACATATGAAGCATGTAGCAATGTCAAGTGGTCCCCTACATAAATTGTGCCAATCATGCTCCTGGGTTCTAAACTGGCCACGTCCCGGGTCCCTAAGCCCCCATAGACTTATAATAAAAAAAAAGCTTAAAAATCTTCAACTCTAACCGCTAGGCACAGAGCTTACATTTAAGCATGTAGCAATGTCAAGTGGTCCTCTACATAAATTGTGCCAATCTTGCCCCTGGGGTCTAAATTGGCCACGGCCCGGGTCCCCTTAGCCCCCATAGACTTATAATGGAAAAAAAAGCTTAAAACATCTTCTACTCTGAAACCACTAGGCCCAGAGCTTACATATTAAGCATGTAGCAATGTCAAGTGGTCCCCTACATAAATTGTGGCAATCATGCCCCTGGGGTCTAAACTGGCCACACCGGGGTCCCTCAACCCCCATAGACTTATAATGAAAAAAAGCTTAAAAAATCTTCTTCTCTGAAACCGCTAGGCACAGAGCTTACATATAAGCATGTAGCATTGTCAAGTGGTCCTCTACATAAATTGTGCAAATCATGCACCTGGGATCTAAACTGGCCACACCGTGGTCCCCTCCATAAATTGTGCCAATCATGGTCACACCCTGGTGCCCCTTAGCCCACATAGACTTATAATGGAAAGAAAGGCTTAAAAATAATCTTCTCTGTAACCGCTAGTATTATTAGCTCACCTGAGCCAAGGGCTCATGTTAGGTATTAGTATGCTAATGGTCCGGCGTCCGTTCATATTTTCAAATAAGTATATCTTTAAATCCACTTGGCCAATCATGATTAAATTTCATGGGAAGCATTATCCGATTGGGGGAAAAGATGCAGTATGTTTTGGGGCAATTCAGATTGAAACTGGTGTTGCCATTGCAACATTAAGCTCCCTTAGACTTACAATGGGAAAAACTTAAAAAATCTTCTCCTCTGAAACCACTAGGCCCAGAGCTTACATATAAAGCATGTAGCAATGTCAAGTGGTCGCCTACATAAAATGTGCCAATCATGCCCCTGGGGTCTAAACTGATCACCAGTTAGATGCGCAGCTGACTGAGCTACGGAGGTTGGAATTTCTTCTCTGAAACCAAAGGTCAAAAGCTTAAATATTTAGTATTTTGCAGCAATGAGACAAACAGCTAACTCAAACGTTCCTCAGGTGAGTGGTTAGGCTCATTGAACTTCTTGTATCAAGTACTTTTATTGGTTGATGGTCAAAAATGGGTGTGGCATTATTTATTCGGCAAGACAAGGATAAAAGGTGGGGGAAAAGATGAATTATGTTTTGGGACAGATCAGATGGAAACTATTGTTGCCATGGTAACATATAGCTCCCATAGACTTACAATGGGAAAAATTTAAAAAATCTTCTTCTCTGAAACCACTAGGCTCAGAACTTACATATGAAGCATGTAGCAATGTCAAGTGGTCCCCTACATAATAATTATGCCAATCATGCCCCTGGGTTCTAAACTGGCCACGCCCGGGGTCCCTTATCCCCCATAGACTTATAATAAAAATGCTTAAAAGATCTTCCTCTCTGAAACTGCTAGGCACAGAGCTTACATATTAAGCATGTAGCAATGTCAAGTGGTCCTCTACATAAATTGTGTCAATCATGCCACTGGGGGTCTAAACTGGCCACGCCGTGGGGCCCCTTAGCCCTAATAGACTTATAACGGAAAAAAAGCTTAAAATAATCTTCTCTGAAACCGTTAGGCACAGAGCTTACATATAAAGCATGTAGCAATGTCAAGTGGTCCTCTACATAAATTTAACCAATCATGCCCCTGGGATCTAAACTGGCCACGCCCCGGGGCCCCTTAGCCCCCATAGACTTAAAATGGAAAGAAAAATAAAAAAAAAATCTTCTTCTCTGAAACCACTAGGCCCAGAGCTTACATATTAAGCATGTAGCAATGTCAAGTGGTCCCCCACATAAATTTTGCCAATCATGCCCCTGGGATCTAAACTGGCCACGCCGTGGGGCCCCTTAGCCCCCATAGACTTATAATGGAAAACAGCTTAAAAACTCTTCTTCTCTGAAACCGCTAGGCACAGAGCTTACATATTAAGCATGTAGCAATGTCAAGTGGTTCCCCTTCATAAATTGTGCCAATCATGCCCCTGGGGCATAAACTGGCCAGGCCCCTTAGCCCCCATAGATTTATAATGAAAAGGAAGCTTAAAAAATCTTCTTCTCTGAAACCACTAGGCCCAGAACTTACATATTAAACATGTAGCTATGTCAAGTACTCCCCTACATAAATTGTGCCATTCTTGCCTCTGGGGTCTAAACTGGCCACTCTCCGGGCCCCTTAGCCCCCATAGACTTATAATGAAAAAAAGCTTAAAAATTCTTCTTCTCTGAAACCACTAGGCCCAGAGCATATATATTAAGCATGTAGCAATGTCAAGTGGTCCCCTACATAAATTGTGCCAGTCATGCCCCTGGGGTCTAAACTGACCAAGCCCCGGGGCCCCTTAGCCCCCATATATTTATAATGGAAAAAAGCTTTAAAAATCTTATTCTCTGAAACCACTAAGCCCAGAGCTTACATATTAAGCATGTAGCTATGTCAAGTGGTCCCCTACATAAATTGTGCCATTCATGCCTCTGGGGTCTAAACTGGCCACTCCCCGGGCCCCTTAGCCCTCATAGACTTATAATGGAAAAAAAGCTTAAAAATTCTTCTTCTCTGAAACCACTAGGCGCAGAGCATATATATTAAGCATGTAGCAATGTCAAGTGGTCCCCGTACATAAATTGTGCCAATCATGTCCCTTGGGTCTAAACTGGTCACATCCCGGGGCCCCTTTCAAGAATGACTTTTCATCAAAAGCATGTACTTGATGTACTTTCACATAATACCAATATAGGTATGAGATGCTGCACTGATGAGTTAGAAAGCCTTCATGCGGACTGAACAAATTATTTGTCTAAATCGCGACGGAAGTAATCGCGAGGATTGTGGCCGTGAAAAGTTGATTTAAGCCCCCCCCTCCCCCCTCCCCCAGCGGAGCGGAGTTCATTTTACTGACCGTTCCAAGGTGGTTCTTCTGTCGCAGTTTATTTGTGTTATGGTTTGTCTCAAGTGTTTGTGTCGCGTATATTATTTTGTTTTGGATAGCCAGTTGGCACTTTTGTGAGAAAGTAACTGTCCGTTTTGGCTTTCCGCAGTTGATGTTTCCATTAGGGTCTGTTGTTTCATGTTTGTGTTTCTTTCCCTTTGGTGTCTCTGATGGGAGCTGTGGGTTCATTGCATCTATTCCTGATCATTGCCTTCACTTATATTTTGGCAGTCAGTACCAGTTTTCAATTTTCCACATTACAAGTCTATTGAACTTCTATGTTGACATAACAACCAAACTAAAGAGCCGAATTTCATAAAATATATCAAACATGATATGGCAAATTCTGTAAATATTTCCATAAAGTCTCAGTCCCATATGGTTTCTGAGAAGATGTTGTTTTGTTTTTTTTTAAGTATTTTTTTTCTGGCATTTCGGTTTCAATGGCAGCCAAGCAACAAATAAAAGTGATCATTAGGCCTAAAATCAGATAGATGACAGCATAAAGGATATTAATATGAAAGTTTTGTCAAAATATCTGCAAGACTCGGCAGTAAATACCATTCTTCTATTTTCACCATTATAAGGCTATGTAACCTCTAAGATGCCATAGCAACCAAAATAATGAGCAGAATTTCATGAAAAATAAAAACAAAAGAAAAACACTAAACCTGTAGGGAAAATATGGTGAATATGTCCATTGAGCATCAGCCTCATAGAGCATATAGTTTCTGGGGAGACGATTTTTTTAGTTGTTCTTTTGGGCATTTTGGTTTGGCAAAAAATAACAAGAGCTGTCACATGACAGCATAGCTCGCCTGTTTCGCGCCTTCAAGATATAAGGTAAAATTGCTGAACCATGAAATATAGGTCACACTCACCTAGATATATTCTGAGATCAATAACTGGGATGCATGGAACATAATTCCAGATATTACATTTCGAATTAAATTGTGTCTGATTATAAGGCAAAATCATTGAACCATGAAAATAGCTCACAATGACCTACATATATTTCTAAGTCAATCATCTGGTCACATGGAACCAATAATCCAGGTGAGACATTTCTCGATCAAATCGTATTCAAGATAATAGGCAAAATCACTGAACCATGAAACACAGGTCACACTTACCTAGATATAATTCAAGCTCAATTATGGGGTCACATGGAAGATAATAGACAAAATCACTGAACCATGAAATATAGGTCACACTGACCTGGATATATTTTGCGGTCAATTATCGGGTCACATGGAAATAATAATCCAGGTATGACATTTCTCCATCAAAAAGTATTCAAGATAATAGGCAAAATCACTGAACCATGAAATATAGGTCACACTGACCTAGATATATTTGCGGTCAATAATGGGGTCACATGGAACTAATAACCCAGGTTGGACATTTCTCCATCAAATAATATTAAAAAAGGCAAAATCACTAGACCATGAAATGTATGTCACCATGACCTAGATAAATTTTGCGGTCAATTATCGGGTCACATGGAACTAATAATCCACGTATGACATTTCTCCATCAGATAGTATTAAAGATAATAGGCAAAATCACTGAACCATGACATATAGGTCACACTAATGTAGATAAATTTTGAGGTCAATCAGCAGGTCACTTGGAACTAATAACCCAGGTATGACATTTTTACATCAAATAGTATTCGAGATAAAAGGCAAAATCGCTGAACCATTAAATATATAGGTCACAGTGGCCTAGGTATATTTTGAGGTCAATCATGGAGTCACATGGAACTAATATCCCAGGTTTGACATTTCTCCTACTAATGGTCTTCAAGGTATAAGGCAAAATCACTGGACCCTGAAATATAGGTCATCATCTCCCTCACCCTTTTACACGTGAACCAATGTCACTTGATTGGTTGATGTATAACCAATTGTGTCTAAAACTTGTTAGCATAATAGAAACGTATACAACAAATTACAAAGGTGTCCTAGATTTTGACCCCTAGCCCCACCCCATCCCAATTTCCAGGCATGAACACAGGGGTGTGTTGTCTTGGAATCTCAGAAGACACTCCCAGGTATCCAAGTTGTAAGTATGAATGTTTTGTGATGAGTGACTGTTGAGATATAAGCATTTCAAAAACTTTAAACATAGAATTACATTGGTGTTCTAGATTTTGACCCCTAGGCCCACTCAGGGGCATGAACCCAGCGATCTGTTCTCTTTGAACATCAGAAGACCCTCCAAGGTACTTAAGCTCCAAATATGAGTGGCTGTTGAGATTTAAGCATTTGAATAACTTTAACGCAGTGTGACGGGAAGGATCCCACAAATACAAATGCAAACGCGCACGTAGATGACCGAGGTGACAACAATAGCTCTCCATGTACTTAGTACAGGCGAGCTAAAAAGGAGCATTATGCCAAAAATCAGTTGGCACATGCTAGACTACACGAGGAACAAAAGTTTTGTCAAAATATCTGCAAAAGCTTGGCAGTTAATGCAATTTTTCAATTTTCCCCATCAGAAGTCTAGGGAAACTCAAAGTTGCTATAGCAACCACACTTATTTCATAAAAAACATAAACTTTAAATCCTACAACCAAAGGATGCTACAGATACAATCTGATCTCAATCGGACCAGTGGCTTCAGAAGGGATGTTGTCTGTAAGTGTTGATGCCAGACATACTACGCAGACGACGGATAACTGCCTATCTATAAGATCTGCCACAGCCTTCGGCTCTGGTGAGCAAAAAATCTTTAGTCTGATTTTATACCTGTATTTAACGATTTAGTATAATCATGTTATTACAAGTACATGATACATGGAACATCACTTTCTTGTCAATGATGGGAGGTGTGAGGTAATCGTATCGATTCCAGATCAATGACTTCACTTTTATTTTATAGCATAGGTCTAAAGCTTCACCTAAAATATGTAACGGCTGAACCAATCCTATTTTGGCATATTTTCTGGTCAAGCCCCATTAACTTTAACTGGCATTTAAATGGAATCATCTAAACAACTCCTATCAATTGGATAGCATAACATATTTGAGACTACAGCAATTAATGGCACACGTCTAATTGGCAAACTGTAATCATAAGTCAACTCACTCAAAGCTTTCCTAATTTCGTGTAAAAATGTTCTTACAAAATCCCTTTGGTTTCTCAAATATTGTACTGTACCTTCCTCATGGCAGCGATCTTTAGTCTCCAGCTTCACTATATCATGCCTAAATGTAGAAATTATACAAATTAGATCAAAAAGGCATGCTGTATGAAAACAATCAAAATGTATACTGGCCCCAACACATGGGGGCTTGAAGAAATAGACTGGGCTTCATGATCCTTACACGCAGAGCTGAAACAGACCGCACATGAGTACTGGTAAACTGCTTAGAGGTTCTAAGCCTGACCAGGAAAAAGTGGTGCGAGTTGGGCCCGTCATACATATAAACTATATTGGTTTCATTGGGTGGCAGGGCCTGAGATGTCATTTCATCCCAATGTCTGGTAAAAGTCCCACAAAACTAGAAGCAACGTCTCCAACAATGACCTTTACAATGTTGATGGGGATGATAAACCTCAAATAAAAAAAAAGTACAGTATGCCATTAGAAAAATAAAAGCAATGCATTATGCCTTGCCACTAATTTTCATCAAGCAAGTGCCATAACACTTTGTGTTTGATCTGAGGTTAAGCATCCCCGTCAACACTGTATAGGTCATTCTCGAGAAGTTGCTTCCAATTCTGTGGGACTTTTACCCAAAACTGAAATGAAATGACTTCTCAATGAAACCCATAGGGTTTATAACCTTGGATGGGTCCACTCGCCCCGGCTTGCCTGGGCAGGCTTAGATCCTCTAAGCGGTTTACAAGTACTCATGTGTGGTCGATTTCAGCTCTGGAAGCATCATGCAGCCCATCTATTTCTTCAAGCCCCGGTGGGCGGCCATAAACACTGTCAAAATGAATTCAAAGTGAAGGTGCATTAGTCTTTCCCTTAATAAAGTTGACATTAAGACATGAATAAGGTGACTATTTTCAATGTTCAAAGGGCCATATCTCCGAAAGGAAGTAAACCAGAATTACAAAAAAATTCCTATTTTCTGTAGACCCACTCATGGTGCGTAACATTTATGCGAAGTTTACGGTAAATATCTACTGTTTACAGAGTAGATAAAAGTATATCACAATTCGCCCATGTGTAAGGGCGCGTGTAAGCCATTTCTGACCTAAAATTTACAGTTTTGGAGGGCCTGTGACCTTGAAAAAAAGGTCAAGGTCACCAAAAGCAAACCAAATCTTTGGTAGGTTACAATGACATATTGTACAAATAATGTTCTAGAAAGTCTGGCCAAATGTCAGCTATTCATTCAAGACACCGGTGCAGATAAGCCAAAATTGACAGTTTTCGGGACCTTTGACCTTAGAAATAAGGTCAAGGTCATCAAAAACTAATCAAATCTAAGGTCGGTCACAATGATATATTGTCCCAAGTTTGAACAAATTTCACTGATTCATTCATGAGACAGAATGTAAATTATTGATGAATAATCTTGACAGCTGCAGGAGTTTTTGTGGTAGCTGTATTAGTCATGGTGACAGCTGTTTGAGTCATGGTGATAGTTGTATGTGCCAAGGTAATACAGGCGTAACAGTGATAGCAATATGATTTCTGGGGATAGCTGAATGAGTCATGATGACAGCTAAATGAATCATGATGATAGCTGTATGAGTCAGGAAGTCAGCTGCGGGTGACATGGTGATAGCCATTTGATACATGGTTAATAACTGTATGATGTTTTATATAATGGGTAATCCTTTGAAAGCAACCAAGGGCTCAATACGGAACCGAAAGCCGTAGTGTACAAGTTTTTATGGGACGGACTAGCTAGTTTCCGCATTTAGGCCTAGCCAGTGACCCTCAAATATTCTAAAATTTAAGCAGTGGAATCAATGATCGAAAAGGACTAGAACATATAACCCAAACTATGCCGAAGGGCAGGGAGACTTTTGACAGCCGCCACACATTCCTTAAACACCAGCTGTGGTGAAGTTAAAATGTCATATATAAGGGATAATCTTTTGGAAGCAAGTACTACAACATGGAACAGAAAATCGTAGTGTGCAGGATTATCTGGGCTATGTGATTCTTGGGGATAGTCATAGTGATAGTTGTATGACCTATGGTGAAAGCTATATGAGCCATGCTTATAACTGTGTGAGTCATGATGAAAGGTGTGTGAATCAGGATGATAGTTTATTAGCCATGGTGACAGCTTAAGGCGACATGATGATAGCTCTATGAGTCTATGATAGCTTTATGAACCATAGTGACATCTGCAAGTGTCATGGTGATATGAGCCAGTGTTGCCGATGAAGGAGGCATGGTGACAACTATAGTGTAGACATAGCGATAGCAGCAACCTCTGAATTATGACAGCAGCTGTAAGTTTGTTTCTTTGATTTGAGGTTCAACGTCCCCGTCAACACTCTAAAGGTCATTTTGGAGACGTAGCTTCCAATTTTGTGGGACTTTTACCCGACATTGAGATGAAATGACATCTCAAGCCCTGTCGCCCAATTAAACCAAAAGGGTTTATTAGCATGGACGGTCCGCTTCGCACCGCGGTTCCTGGACAGGCTTAGATCATCTAAGCGGTTTACCAGTACTAGTGTGCGGGCCGGATTCAGCTATGCGTGGAAGCATCATGCAGCCCATATATTTCTCCAAGCCCCTATGGGCGGGGCTTAGCAGCTGTAAGAGTCATTGTGACAATTGTATGGGTCTTGTGGCAGCTTTATACGCCATAGGGACAGCAGTATGAGTCATGGTGATATGAGCCAGAGTGGCCGATGAAGGAGTCATGGTGACAGCTATAGTGTAGTCATAGCGATAGCAGCAACCTCTGAATTATGACAGCAGCTGTAAGAGTCATTGTGACAACTGTATAGGTCTTGTGGCAGCTTTATACGTCATAGGGACAGCTGTTTGAGCCATGGTGGTATAAGCCAGACTGGCCCATGAAGAAGTCATGGTGACAGCAGTAGTATAGTCATAACAATAGCACCAACCTCTGAATTATGACAGGAGCTGAAAGAGTCATTGTGACAACTGTATTGGTCTTCTGGCAGCTTTATACGTCATAGGGACAGCTGTATGAATCATAGTGGCAGCTGTATGAATCATGGTGATAACTTTAGTCGTCAATGCGCTAGCAGTGTGAGTCGTGGTGATTGCTGTATTAGTCACAGTAATATCAGTATGAGTAATGGCAATAGCTTTAGGAGTCATGGTGGAAGCTGTTTAAGTCCTAGTAATAGCTATAAGAGCCATGGTAATAAATGAATGTGTCCCTGTGGTAGTGATACGTACATTTATCAGTCGTAGTGATAGCTGTAGTCGTCATGGTGGAAGCAGTATACATGTAAATCATGGTGACAGCTTTGTGTGCGTGTTTGTGTGTGTGCGTGCATGCGTGCTGGGGCATGTTTCGTCCCACCAACAACTAAGATCATATAGAAAGTGGACCTCAGTTTAAAGACTTATCCAAAAGTCTGGAGAATAAAAAGCTAAACGATTGCCTTTGGAAACAAAGAACACATACAAGAACGAAAATTGGAGACTCGGTTTTATTGAGGCTCTTCATACACAGCAATATAGTTTGCAAGGCTGCATATGCCTAACACCGGCTTAAGCGATATTCGATTTTCAAAGTAAACAAAATAGGCTCAATGATCCCAGAGGAAAAGAAAATATAATCTGCCCTATGATGAAGCACAGGGAGACTTTTACGGCCGCCACACGGCACTTAACAACAGCTGCAGTGAGGTAAAGGTTGCCTTTGGAAACAAAGAACACATAAAGAACGAAAATCGGAGACTCGGTTTTATTGAGTATCTTCATACACAGCAATATAGTTTGCAAGGCGTATAGCATAAAGGAAAGGAAAATATAATCTGCACTACGATAACATTATCTGCTCAAATCGAACCCCCAAGATACATGGTTTCAAAGACGAGTAGTTTAACCACTACACCCGCGGAGGCTTTAATGGTGGTCACAGCTTAATGAGTCATGATGATAGCATTGTAAGTCATGGGGCTAGCTGTATTAGTCATGTTGACAGCTGTGTGAGCAACTGTGAAGACTTATGCGAGTCATGTTGATAGCTGTATGCGTCATGATGACAGCTGTATATGCCATGGCAACAGCTGTGTGAGACATAATGGCATCTGAAGCAGTTATGGTGACAGCTGTAGGAGTCGTGAGGAAAGCTGTGTGAGTCATGTTGATATGGACAGCTGTATGAACAATGGTTGCAGCTGCACAAATCATAGTGACAGTACATTAGATAATATGGCTGATGAAAGTGTTATGGGTCTTGGTGACAGCTGTGTTTGAAATTAAGATATCTGTATGAGTCATGTTGGTAGCTGTATGAATCATGGTGATAGTGATAGAAGTCGTGGTGTTAGCTGTGTGAGTCACGGTGAAAGCTGTATGAGTCATCTTAATAGCTGTATGCGTTATGGAAATAGCTACAAGAATCAAAGTGATATATGTACGAGTAATTGTGATAGCTGTATTTGTCTTCCCTTTGTTTATTTGAATAGAGGTTTACGGGGCTTGCTGTATTCGTCATAGTGATAGCTATATTGGTCATAGTGGTCACTAAATGAGTCACTGCGACAGCTGTTTGATTCATGCTGATAGCTGTATGAGGCATGAAGACAGCTTTAGGCATAGTCATGTGGTTCATTGTTACAGCTGTGTAAGCTTTATGACCCCTGACGAAAGCAATATGAGCGATTCTCATAGCTGTATGAGCACGGAGTGATGGCTGTATGAGTAACGGAGATAGCTGCATGAACTAAGATGGCAGCTGTATTCATCATGGTGACAGCTGTAGTGATCAAGATGAGAGCTACATGAATTATAGTAACAGTCTAAGTGTCACGGTGAAAGCTGTTGTTATGTGATAGCTGTAAAAGCCATGATGGCAGCCGTACGAGCCATTTTGAAGATGTATTGACAGCTGTAGTAGTCATACTGAAAGCAGCAGTTGCCATGATGACAGATTTGTGAGTCATGGTATGTGTGATGTTAACAGCTGAATTGGTAATGGGTCATAACAATAGCTATACAAGTCAAGGTGACATCTGAATGTGTAATTGCGATATCTGTATGTGTCTTGGTGAAAGCTTAAAAGGCGTGCTAATAGATATCGGAGTCATGGTAAAAGCTGTATGAGTTATGGTAATAGCTGCATGTGTCGTGGTGGCGTGTTGACAGCTGTATGAGTCATCGTGATGGCTGTATTAGTCATGATATGACTCGTCGTGTCAGCTGTATAAGTTATAGTGATCGCTGAATTAGACACGATAAAAGCTATATCAGTCTTAGTGAGAGGTGACAGCTGTTTGAGTCATGGCGACAGCTATAGGTGTCATGGGTACCATTGTTAGAGTCATGGTGACAACTGAAGTAGTCATAGTGTCAGCTGTAGAAGTCATAAAGAAAGCCGTGTGAGTCATGTTGACAGCCTTATAAGCGATATTTGATAGCTACATGAACAATGGTTACAGCTGCATAATTTATAGCTACAGGAGATACAACTGTTGAAAAGGAATAAGTCTTTATGGCAGCTGTATATGAAATTAAGATATCCGAGTCATTTTGGGCGCCGTATGATTCGTGTAGAAGTCGTGCCGGCAGCTGTATGCGTCATGATGGCAGCTGTATGTGTCATGGGGACCGCTGTATGAGACATGATGATATCTGAAGAAGTCATGGTGACAGCTGTAGGAGTCGTGAGGAAAGCTGTGTGAGTCATGTTGATATGGACAGCTGTATGAGCGATTGGTTTCAGCTGCATGGTTCTTTGTGACAGTTTTGGAGATATGGCTATTGAAAGCGCTGTGTGTCGTGGTGACAGCTGTATGTGAATAAATATATCTGTATGAATCATGGCGGTAGCTGTATAATTCATGGTGATAGTTATAGAAGTCGTGGTGATAGCTATGTGAGTCCTGGTGACAGCTGTATGAGTCATCTTAATTGCTGTATGAGTTATGGTAATAGCTACAACCCTCATGGTGATAGCTGTTTGAGTGATTGAGATAGCTCTGTTAGTCTTTTGTTTGTTTGTTTGTTTGTTTGAATAGAGGTTTAAAGTCCCTGCCAACACTATTTAGGTCATTTTCGAAACGTTGCTTTCAATTTTGTGGGACTTTTACCCGACATTGAGATGAAATGAAATCCCAAGCCCTGTCGCCCTATGAAATCAAAATGTTTATATGCATGGACGGTCCGACTCGCACCGTTTTGCCTGAACAGGCTTAGACCTATGCTGCATACCAGTACTCACGTGCGGTCGGTTTCAGCTCTGCGTGGAAGCACTTTGCTTACCGATTTATTTCTCAAAGTCCCGATGGGCGTGAGCTTGCTGTATTAGTCATTATGATAGCTTTATGGGCCATGGTGGTCAATGAATGAGTGACTGTGACAGCCGTTCGAGTCATCCTGACAGCTGTATGAGGCATGAAGACAGCTTTAGGCGTAGTCATCTGGTTCATTGTTACAGCTGTATTAGACATAGTGTTTGCTGTATGAACCCTGCCGACAGCAATATGAGCGATGCTTTAAGCTGTATGAGCACAGACTGGTGGCTCTATGAGTCATGGAGATAGCTATATGAGCTGTGGTGACAGCTGCATTCGCCATGGTGATAGCTGTTGGGATCACGTTTAGAGCTGCATGAATTATGGTGACAGTTGTAAGAGTCACTGTGGAAGCTGTAAGCATTGGCGATAGCTATATAAGCCATGATGACGATCGTATGAGCCATTTTTAAAGATGCATTAGTCATATTGATAGCTGTAGTAGTTATACTGACACTCGTAGCAGTAGTCATGATGATAGATTAGTGAGTCATGGTGACAGCTGTATATGTGATGTTAACAGCTGTATTGGTAATGGTTACAGCCGTATAGGTGTTTGCGATAGCTAAAAAGTCAAAGTAACAACTGAATGAGTAAAGGTGGTAGCTATAGGTGTCCTGGTGAAAGCTTTAAAGGTCGTGCTGAGAGATATCCGAGTCATGGAAATAGCTCTATGAGTTATTGTAATAGCTGTTTGTGTCGTGTTGATAGCTGTACGAGTTATCGTGATTGCCGTATGAGTTATGCTATGAGTCGTCGTGACAGCTGTATTAGTTATAGTGATTGCTGTATTAGATACGATGAAAGCTATATAAGTCTTAGTGGAAGGGATGCGAGTCATGGTGGTAACTGTATGAGTCATGGTGACAAGGTGTCATGGTTACCTTCGTAAGATTCATGCTGACACCTGGAGTAGTGATTGTAAGAGCTATAGAAATCATAAAGAAAGCTGTTTGAGTCATTGTGACAGCCTTTAAGGTGATGTATGACCAATGGATACAGCTGCATATTCCATGCTGATGGCTATAGAAGCTATAACTGTTGAAAACAGAATAAGTATTGGTGGCAGCTGTATGTGAAATTAAGATATCCATGTGTTATTCATGGTAACAGCTGAATGGGGCATGATAATTACTTTACTGTAGAAATAGCGACAGCAGTATGAGTCATGGTGATTGTTGTAAGAACCACAGAGACAGCTGTATGATCCATGATGACAGCTCCATGTGTTATGCTTACAGCACTAGGACAGTGTTGTCAGCATCGTCACGGCGATAGCTGTATGGGTGACGATGACGACTTTATCAGTCATGCTGGCAGCAGAACGAGTCATGGTGATAGTTGTATGAGTCATGGTGATAGTTGTATGAGCCATGGTTACAACTGTATCAGTCATGATGACAGCAGTATGAGAGTCATTGTGACAGCTGTTTGGGTCATTATGATAGCTGCATGAGCCTTGGAGACAGCTGTAAGTGTCAAAGTGAAAGCTCAATGATTCCTGATGACAGCAATATAAGTCTGGCATACAGCTGTATGAGACATACTTATGGCTGTAAGAGTCACGGAGACAGAAGTATATGCAATGGTGACAGCTGCTTTCATCACGGTGAAAGCTGTAGGAATCACGCTTAGAGATGCATGAATCATGATGACAGTTATATGAGTCATTGTGATGGCTATCGTAGTCATGGTAAAAGCTGTATGAATGAAGGTATTAGCAGTGTTAGTCAGCTTGATATTTCTGTTATTTATAAATGAAATACTGAAAACAATATCAGTAGTATCATACACTGCAAAGCATACAAGGGATACACAATATATAAGAAATAATAAAATAGTAAATCAGTGATATGTGTATGTGCAACCAATTAGCACAGAAAGACTATTTTAAATACAATGGGCCAAAGTAGCACAATGTTGTAAATATTATATGTAAATAGTAATGAAGATATTTCTAACATTCTAATTACAAATAGTACTGTTGCTCTTCATGGACATATTTATATTTTATAAAAATATTTAAAATAATAGCTATATGAGTCCTAGTTACAGCTTTATTAGTCATTGTCATAGATGTATAAGTCATACGGACAGCTGTTGCAGTCATGGTGACAGTTGTAGTAGTCATGGTGACAGCTGAAGGAGTAATGGTGATAGCTGTGTGAGTCATGTTGACAAGTGTATAAATGATGTTAACAGCCACATTGGTACTGATGACAGCTGTATAGGTCATGGCGGTAGTTATAGGAGTCGTGTTTACAGCTGTAGAAGTCATGACAGTAGCAATAAGAGCCTTGGTGAAAGCTACATAAGTCGTGCTGATAGATATAGGCGTCATGGTCACAGCTGTATGGTTATAGCTATGTGCGTCATGGTGACAGCTACATGAGTCAGCCATCTTTACAGCTGTATTTGTAATGATATGGGTCACCGAGAGAGCTGTATTTGTCAATGTGATAGCTGTATTAGTCACGGTTAAAGCTATATAAGTCATTATGATAGCTCTATGAATCATTGTGTCAGCTGTAAAATACATGGTGCCAGCCGTATGAGTCAAGATGACTGCTGTTTGATTTACGGTGTCGTTCATTTCATGGTGACAGCAGTGTTAGTCATTAGCTTCATGGGTTTTGCTGACAACTGTGAGGCGTTGTCACAGCTGTAGGAGCCATGCTGTATGCAACTCGTGGCAACGTGATGAGTCATGGTTACAAACGTACGAGTCATCATGACAGCCGTATGGGGCAATTTGACAGTTGTGTAGGTCATAGCAATAGTAAACGAGTCAAAGTGACAGGGAGTGACATGTGTTTGAGTCATGATGACAGGTGTATGAATCATAATGACAGCTGTGTGAGTCATAATGACAGACGTATGAGTCATCATGACAAGTGTATGAGGCATGATGAGACCTGTATGATCCCCGCTGACAGCTGAATCAGTCATTGTGATAGCTGTATGCATCATGGTAGTGGCAGTCATAGTCATGACTGTATATGAGTCATGATTTGTGACAGATGCATGAGCCATCATGGCATGCAGCTGTATGTGTCATCGTGACAGCTGTTCAAGCCATGCCGATAGCTGTATGAAACATGTTGATATCTGTATATACTCAGTGATAAGAGTTGTACGGATCATGGTGACAGCTGTATGTGACATGTCGACTGTTCTATGAGTCATTGTTACAGCTGAAAGACATCGTGACAGTCATATAAGTCGTCGTGACAGCTGTATGAACAATGACTACGAATGCATAGTTCATGCTGATAGCTATAGGAGATACAATAAATCTCGGTGGCAGTTGTATGTGAAATTAAGATATCTGCGTCATTGTGTGCGCTGTATGATTCCTGGTGATAGCTGTAGAAGTCGTGCTGATGGCTGTATGAGTTATGGTAACAGCTGTGTGAGTGATCTAATTGTTGTATGAGTCATTGCAATATCTACAGTAGATATGGAGATAGATGTTTGCTGTATTCATGGTGATAGCTGAATAGGTCGTGACAATCGCTGAATTAGTAATGGTGACAGCGGTATGAGTCATGGTGATTGCTGTAAGAACCACAGAGACAGCTGGAAGAGCCATGATAACAGCTATGAAAGTGCTGTCCGCATACCTCATGGCGATAGCTGTATGAGTGATGATGACAGCTTTATCAGTCATGGTGGCAGCAGTACGAGTCATGATGAGAGTTGAATGAGTCATGGTGATAGTTGTATGAGCCATGTAGACAGCTGTATGAGCCATTGTTACATATGCATGAGTCATTGTGACAGCAGTATAAGAGTCATTATGACAGCTATATGGGTCATTGTGATAGCTGTATGAACCTTGGAGACAGCTGTGGGTGTCACTGACCCCTGGCGACAGCTATATGAGTCATGCTTATAGCTGGATGATACATACTGATGGCTGTATGAATCACGGAGACATATGTATTTGCCATGGTGACAGCTGCTTTCATCAAGGGGATAGTTTTAGGAATCTCGCTTAGAGATGCACGAATCATGATGACAGTTATATGAGTCATTCAGATAGCTTTGGAATTCATGGTGAAAGCTGTCGGAATGAATGTTTTTTGCTATGTGAGTCCTGTTGATAGTTCTTTTTTATATTTATGAAATACTGATTACAATATCAGTGGAATCATACATTGCAAAGTATACATGACATACACAATATATATGAAAAATAACATAGTAAATCAGTTTACATGTGTATATGAAACCAATTAGAACAGAAAGTGTTAACATCACTTATACACCTGTCAACATGACTCACATCATGATTCCTACAGCTGCCACCATGACTACTACAACTGTCACCATGTCTACAACAGCTGTCAGTATGACTCATACATGTTTTACGATGACTTATAAAGCTACGACTAGGACTCATATAGCTATTATTTGAACTCTTTTTTTTTTTAAATAATTGTTTGTGAAGAGCAACAGTACTATTTTTAATTAGATTGTTAAAACATAACTGTGGTAATGTTAATATTTACTGCTTTGTGCTTCCGGTCACGGTTATAGCTATATAAGTCATTGTGACAGCTCTATGAGTAATGGTGTCAGCTGTAAAAGCCATGATGCCAGATGCATGCATCACTGACAGCTGTATGAGTCAAGATGACAGCTGTTTGATTTATGGTGACGTATGATTCATGGTGATAGCAGTATTAGTCATTAGCTTTATAAGTTATGCTGACAAGTGTTTAAGTAGTCGTGACAGCTGTATGATCCATGCTGTAAGCAACTCGTGACAGCATTATAAGTCATGGTTACAGACGTATGAGTCACCGTGACAGCTGTATGGGTCAATGTGAGTCATAGCAAGAGCTAAACGAGTCAAAGTGATAGAGAGTGGCATGTGTTTGAGTCAGGACGAAAGGTGTATGAGTCATCATGGCAGCTTTGCGAGTCATAGTGACAGCGGTATGAGTCATCATGACAAGTGTATGAGGCATGATGTGATATTACTATTTAATACAATTCAGAGAAATCTGTAATTGTATTTTAGATATTTATAAATCAAATTATAGATATCTATAAATCAAATTATAGATATGTATGATTAACATTATTATCAATATTTTGACATCATAAAATGTAATCAATGATATGTAATATATTTCTTGATATCTATAAATTTGTCTAATGATATCCATGATTCCTTTACATATATAGATATCATAAAATCAAATTACAGATACCATTTCAAGGCTGGATAATAGATATCAAAGTTTTCAATAATGGATATCAGAAAATATAGGAAGGATATCAATAAATGTAATTCTTGATATCCTGAAATGTTCATCAATATTTGATATCTCTATATCGAATTAAAGATATCTATAATTGGAACTATAGATATCCCTTAACACATTATAGATATAATGAAATAAATAATACATATCTATTATTATTTAAAGACATGTATTTATATTTATTGATATCCTATATCTTTGTTATAGACATCTATAAATCAATTTGTAGATATCTATAAATCAAATTATAGATAATTAACATTATTGATATTAGATATTTATTATTTATTTCATGATATCCATAATATGTAAAGGGTTATCAATAATTTCAATAGTAGATATCTATTATTTTGATATATGGATAACAAATATTGAAGAGCATTTTAAAATATCAATAGTTTCATGTATTCATGACCATAATATATTTTATGATATCTATTATTGAAAATTGTGGTATCTATAATTCAGCCTTTTAAATGATCTCTTTAATTTGATTTTTAGATATTTATATATGCAAAGAAATTATTGATATCAGGAAACAAATCTATTGGTATCAAGACATATATATTACATATCACGGATTTCATTTTATGAAAGCAAAACATACAGATAATTATAGATATCAATAATGTTAATTATACATATCTATAATTTGATTAATTGATATCTATAATTTGATTTATGGTTATCTGAACTAAACTACAGTTTATCAATAATTATTGTCAGATATCGATAAATAATATCTATAATAATGACATCTATAAATCAGTTTATAGATATCTATAAATCAAATTATAGATAATTAACATTACTGATATTAGATATTTATTATTTTTTTCATGATATCCATAGCAAGTAAATGGTTATCAATTATTTCAATAGTAGATATCTTTTATTTTGATATATGGATACCAAATATTGGAGAGCATTATAAAATATCAATAGTTTCATTTATTCATGACCAAAATGTATTTTATGATATCCATTATTGAAAATTGTGATATCTATGATTCAGCCTTTTAAATGATCTCTATAATTTGATTTTTAGATATTTATATATGCAAAGAAATTATTGATATCAGATAACAAATCTATTGATATCAAGAAATATATATAACATATCATGAATTTCATTTCATGATAGCAAAAAATGCAGATAATTATAGATTTCAATAACGTTAATTGTTCATATCTATAATTTGATTTATTGATAATTATAATTTGATTTATAGATATCTGTAATAAACTATAGTATATCAATAATTATTGTTAGATATCAATAAATAATATCTATAATAATGATATCTATAAATAATATCTATAATAATGATATCTATAAATAATATCTATAATAATGATATCTAATATATGTTCAAATTATAGATATCTATTTTTCAATTTATAGATATATACATATATAATTCCTTTGCATATATAGGTAACTAAAAATCAAATTATGGATATCATTTAAAAGGCTGAATTATAGATGTCACAATTTTCAATAATGAATAAAAGAAACTATATTATTGATATCAATAAATGTAATTATATTTTCTTAAATATTTAACATCTTTCCATCGAATAACAGATATCTATAATTCGAATTATAGATGTCCCTAAATATATAATGTATATCATAAAATAGATAATAGATATCTAATATTATTTATACATATCTGATAATATTTATTGCAATCCAATAGTTTTATTATAGATATCAGAAATTTTATTAATAACTATCTTGAAATTCAAACTGACCTCGGTAGCTCACTGAGATGTAGGTCTGACTGGTGATCAAGAGGACACGTGTTCGAGTCCTGTCCGTGTCGGCAACATTCTTTCCTGGACATGGATCATGAAATCTTTTTTACAGTCATTTTCTCCATTCTGCTGATTCAAGAAGGGCAGTTGTCAGTTTCTGTGAAAGAATGTGCACTGTACTAATCATGAAACGCGTCTATAAAGCTTTTGACCCTCTTGAACCCCACTTTATATAGTAAAACTTGGGTTGGCAGGGGTAAACCTCTTTTTTCTTATTTCTGCTCCAAAATATAGATTGTGGGTACTCGTTAGAACTGCCGCGGTGAAGCGGTTCTAACGTGTAACCAGAATCTCTATTTTAAGCAGAAATAAGACAAATATCACAATTTTTCATCTTTAAAGTTTCCTTTTTGTGGCGATAAACTTTACGATGTATTTGTATAGGCAGTGTTTTCGATATGTGGTAAACAGCTTACGTATAAGCTTGCCCATGAAAAGTATGGAATGGTAAACTGACCAGCTTAAAAATGACCTAAATAGTTAGGACTGGGCCGTTAAACTCCAAAACAAACAAAATATCCAAAACAAACAAAATCTTGAATTACAATTAAATAGTAAAATGGCACCTCATAAATGAAGGTAGGTAAGGATTTGTTAAAGGATACTTTGTTTGATGCAAAGAAATTATGAATGCAACGTTCCTTCCCTATGACAAGCAATTTTACTATTTATTAGGGAATGTAGATATCTGATATATTATATCAGATATCTTATATAGGATATAAGATATCTTATATAGGATATAATATATCTTATATCCTGTATAAGATATCTGATATAACAATTAAGATATCTTATATCCTAAAGTAGATATCTTATATCCTATATGAGATATCTTATTTAATTTTGCAATTCAGATATCTGATATGATTTATAAGATATCTTATATGTTAAATAAGATATCTTATATAACATATAAGATATCTTGTTTACTAAAACATATAAGATATCTTATATGCTGTATAAGATATCTAATATACTATATAAGATATCCTATATAGCATATAAATATCTTATATAACATATCAGATATCTGATATATTATATCAGATATCTTATTTATATTTGTATATAAGATATCTTAATCGGCATATCAGATATCTTATTTAACATATAAGATATCTTATATACGTTTGATAAATAAGATATCTTAATTAACATATATGATATCTAATATAAATTGGAAATAAATGACAAATAATAGTCACTACCTCTCTCCATTAGACTGCTGCAGAGGACTGGAGAAATTCTAATTATTATTTTAATTATAAACTGTAATTGTACATATGTGTTTATAAATAAAACGGGGTTCCCAAACAGGTGCGATCAGATTAAAGACTACATCTTTTTCTTTTTTTGTTTTTTTTTTTTTTTTGATAGAGAGAATAAATCCAGCTTGCTTTTGTTTGTTTAATTTAATAACCCTCCCTTACAAGATAGTGGAAGTATTAATTAACTTCAAACTTGAGTTATGCCAAGCACTGCTCGTTGCATGTATTTTGACAGAAACAAAAAACAAAGACTCTCACCAGACTGTCCATATATTCAGCCTGGTATCTGCCTCTACTTTTCGCATAATTAGTTCAATTTTTCTTTGTCCCTTTTATCCTTTTTTTTTTACCAAATGGAATCTTCCTGCTTATTTATGACAGGAGCCCATTTCGAAAATTAGGTATGACACATGATGAGAGGTTGTGTAATCTGAATATAGCTGAACATTTTATTAATAGTGTAGGCCCCGATCTGATCTGGGCCTGCACTGTTTGCCAGGGTTTCTGGTACAAAATGGGTTATGGAATGTTAGGCATAAATGGGGGTAGTCATTCGTTGGCAGTTTCGGGGAGACTTCATTATTTTTTTGGTAAAATATATTAGCTATCTTATTTGTCATATAAGATATCTTCAATAGTTAGGTAAATAAGATATCTTATATATTATATAAGATATCTATTATGCTATATAAGATATCTAATATATTAAATAAGACATCTGATATAGGATATAAGATATCTTATTTACTGGAATATATATCTGATATGCTAAATAAGATATCTAATATACCAAATAAGATATCTAATATAACATATAAGATATTTTATATAATATATGAGATATCTTATATATCATATAAGTTATCTTATTTCCATTATTACATAAGATATCTTATATATTACATAAGATATCTTATATAATATATAAGATATCTGATATGTTATATAAGATATCTTATATGCTATATTAGATATCTTATTTAGCATATCAGATAGCTTATATATTTTGGTAAATAAGATATCTTATATAACATATCAGATATCTTATATGCTATATAAGATATCCTATTTATTATATTAGATATATATATATATATATATAAGATATCTTATATAATAAATATCTTATATAATATATAAGATATCTTATATAATAAGTAAGATATCTACAATCCATAATAAATAGACCGGCCCCGATAGCACAGTTGGTAGAGTGTCCGCTCCGGGGAACGGGAGGTCACAGGTTCGATCCCAGGCCGCGACATACCAAAGTCGTTAAGAATGGTACTAGCTGCTCCTCGCTCGGCACTCAGATTTACGGGGTAGAGCTAGGACTGGTCGAGCCAGTGTCAGTCTAATGTGACTGGGTGTGGTATCATGTAATGTGTCTGGGACATGATACTTCAGTTAGGCAGCACTATAAAAGTGAGCATTGAGCTCCCTGTCGAAACCAGACACCGTCGTGTTATGACTGAAAAATTGTTGAAAGGGACATTAAACCCGAATTCACACACACACACTCCATAATAAATACTAAAATGGCTTGCCATACTTCCCAGTCACCACGGGATACAATACCCTACCTTCACAGTGACATTTGCCGTACTAGGACCATGACGAATTTATTGACAATTTTCAGCGGACAATTCAGCTGATAGAGGATGTATGATTACAAATACAAATTGTGTAAAAAATAACATATGACACAGTCTTATTTCTAGTGTGTGTGGATCATGAGAATTAATTATTACTTTGATAAACCTAAGACTTAGTATTCTCAGCTGAACAGGTTGTCAGTCAGTTGGTCGTAAATGATAAATCGAAAGTAGGAAATCAGGCCGGAAATGCAAAACGTGGAGCCAGCACTCCAGTCGGCGCATGCGTATTGCATGGTGACTGGTATGGTTACTGGTTCCATAAACCATCTCCGTACATACCTCCCTTATTGGATGAGTCGTTTCGCCCGTGAGTCGTTTCGCCCGTGGGTCGTTTCGCCGCAATTATATTTTAAGGGAGTGATAAACGGAATGGATGGGTAAACGGACAGATGGTTGAATGAATATTTAATGAGTATATATATAGAGTTTAGCGTTGGCATATGTACTGGTGTATGAATGTCATTTGACGTGTCACCAGTAACAATTCTGATTTTGATGTACGGACGTACGAACGGACGTTTGAATATACGGAGATGGATAAGTGAATTAATAAATGAATGATTGATTGAGGTTTCACGTCCGAGTCAACACTGTATAGGTCATTTTGCAGACGTTGCTCCGAGTTTTGTGGGGTTTTTTATCCGGCATTGAGATGAAACGACATCTCAAGCGGAATGCCAAAAGGGCAGTTACTCAGTTACTTTTCTTCAAAATGTTAGTGATTATTGTTTGTATTGGAGTTTTACGGCCCAGTCAACACTATTTAGGTCATTTTTGAGCTGGTCAGTTTACCTATCAACACTTTCCTGAGCAGGCTTATACGTAAGTGGTTAACCAGTACAGTGTACATTCTTTCGCCAGAAACTGACAACTGCCCTTCTTGAATCAGTGGAAGAGAGAGAATGGCCGTAGAAAAGATTTCATGATCAATCTCTACGAAAGAATGTTGCCGGCCCCGGCGGGAGTCGAACCCGCGTCCTTCCGATCACCAGTCAGACGCGCATCCACCTGAGCCACTGAGGCCAGCAGTGATTATTGTCTGTCTATCTATCTATCTAGCTTTACTACAACACCCCCTGACGAGGATTACGAGTAGGTGATTGCGCGCCGTGAAGAAAAAAGTAGAATGAATAGTGAGAATAAAAGTGCAATAGTGAGTTGAATAAAAACAGATGAAAGTATTAGTTAATAAGATGAGATTAAAATCAGTTTAAAAACAGGTCGACTGTGTTTAGGGTAACTGGTGGTCAAAAGACCGAACTGCCACACTGAACTGATTCAGTGTTGGCAGCATGGCCAAGGAAGATGGCAAGCTGTTCAATTGCACAACAGCCAAAGGAAAAAACGAATACTTGTAATAATCGGTTGAGGTATGGATTTGACGATACACAAAGGGATGGCGCAGGCTTTGGCGGGTTGCTCTTGTTGACTGCTGGAAATACGGTGGCATTTGAACGGAAACCATGCCGTGTGTAATTTTATATAACATACAGAGGCGAGCATCAGCCCTCCTCTGTTCCAGTGACCGCCAGCCAAGTACTTTCTGCATCTTTGAAACGCTGTTGTAAGACGAATAGTCACTCATGGTCAAGCGAATAGCTCTCCTCTGGACCATTTCTATTTTCTGGGAATAGCTTTCGGTATAAGGGTCCATGAAGTGGAGGCGCACTCGAGCTGTGGGCGCACAATAGTTTTATATGCAGCCTCGCGGACACCTTTATGTTTAGTTTTTATGTTCCGTTTAATAAAACCAAGTGATTTATTTGCGTTTGCCGAAATTCTATTAATATGTGTATTGAAACTTAAGTCGGTGGATAGATCAACACCAAGGTATCTGGCGGAGGATACACTTTCAAGGGTTTTCTTATGCATGTTGTAGGTAGACTCGATTAGATCTTGTGACCTGGTGATATATAAAACTTGGCACTTACCAGGGTTAAATTCCATATACCATTGTTCCTCCCACTTTTGTAGTTGGTCAAGGTCCTTATGGAGGTTGGATGAGTCATCTGGGTTATTAATGGTCAGGTATACCACATTGTCATCCGCAAAGAGGCGAACTTGAGACTGCACATTATCGGGCAAATCGTTAATGTACAGTAAGAA
Organism: Lucinisca nassula; assembly: GCA_963580285.1. Classification (NCBI taxonomy): domain Eukaryota; kingdom Metazoa; phylum Mollusca; class Bivalvia; order Lucinida; family Lucinidae; genus Lucinisca; species Lucinisca nassula. Next base: position 154,711,182 of record OY757018.1, read on the forward strand.
TAAGATGGGGCCCAGGACTGACCCCTGCGGTACATCTGAGGATACTGGTACCTCATTAGAACTGTCACCTTCAAGCACAACGGTCTGGCTTCTCCCTATGAGGAAGGACTGGATCCAATACAAGACATTACCTTGAACACCATGAAGTCTAAGTTTGTAAAGCAGTTTGAGATGGTTTACCTTGTCAAAGGCCTTACTAAAATCTAACAGAATGAGGTTAGTTTGCCTGCCTCCTGTTATCGATCTAGTAAGGTCCTCAACAAGTTGAATAAGCTGAGTTTCACAAGACCTGCGTTGACGGAAACCATGCTGTAAGTCATAGAGTACATTATGTTTGTCAAAGTGCCTGGTCAGGTTTGATGCAATGATGTGTTCCATGGTTTTGCACATAATGCATGTCAGTGAGATTGGTCGGTAGTTGGCTGGATTACCTTTGTCACCTTTCTTGAACAGTGGACTGACGATTGCAGTTTTCCAATCCATTGGGACACATCCTGTGTCCAAGGATAACTGGAAAATAGCTGTAACCAATGGAGCTATTTCTTTTGAAAGTTCCTTAAAGTGAATGACCACCATTTTTTTTTCTCAGATCCATTTTACAATAACACCATTGAGGAATGATAAAATCATTTTCTCCTCCTAAACTGTTGCTCTAATTAACTGTAATGGCTCATTAAAGTTGTTTATAGAGTGTCAGACATTTTTACAGATTATATCTCCTACAGTGATCTCAAGGAGACTGTTCAGTCCATGTTCCGACAGCTATCTTTAGCAGCTGAGGATTTTAGAGGAGAAAGTGAACTTTATGAGGCCTAATTGGCCGAAACTAGCTAGTCTGGCCCAGAAAACAAGTACACTCCATATTTTTCAGTTCTGTGGTGTATTCCTTGCTTCCAAAGGATAACCCTTTTATAGAACATTTTTAAGATAATAAAAATGCCTTCTTGCAAGGGCAAATACTGGACAAGGAATTAACTGTTTTTCTATCCCTGACCCTTAGAAAAATAGAGAGTTATGTAAAAAAATGGATTCATAATCTTGGAACAGAGAATCTTAACATCAAGACATTTGTTTATGCAAAGCATAACATTTGTGCTAAACATTTTGAAGATAGCTGTTTTCAAGTGGACTTGAAAGTGTGTTGATACTTGTTTCTTTTCTTTTCTTCATTAATTAATGCCTATCAGTATCATTTAACCAATCATTTCGTTAGCACGCCTTGATAATTTTAGGTAATATTTCATGGCACTTCATATGGTCTTTTGTGAAGTTTTTCTTAACCTTTTTTTTTTGTAAAAAATGGAATCTTACTCCTTAAATATACCAGGAGTCCATTTCAAAATTAAGGGCTGTCAGGTTGTTTTCCTCAAAATTTATTAGGAAAATGGCTGAACATTTTGCAAACAGTGTAAGCCCTGATCAGACGCCGTGTGCTTCGGCGTCTGATCTGGGCCTGCACTGTTTGCCAGGGTACCTCTTTTGGGGTTTCTGGTACTAAATGGGTTAATCCAGATTAAAGCATAGATTGCGGGTACTCAATGAGGTAATTCCTTTGAGTACCCATAATTTTTGTTTTCATTTTTGGATAAAGTCCTGGATTTTATGCAAACAGTGTACAGATGTACAACGTGATTAACTGTAGATCAGACAAGGATTACAGAAAACAATTGTTTTGGCGGAAAGAAAGATTTTGTTTGTTTGAATTGATGTTTAACATTCCCATCACCACTATTTAGGGCATTTTGGAGATGCTGCTTCCAATTTTGTGGGATTTTTACCCGACATTCAGATGAATGCCACCCAATGAAACCAATGTCACCAAACTCAGGAAAACTGTCTTCAAAGTCTTTATTTTCATCCAAAAACATAATGAAGCCAGTATGTAAGATCCTGAACTGACAGCCTATTTAAGGATTTTTTAGACTGCAACCTGATTAGAGAGCCTAATTACTTCTCCTTTGATAGCTGCATAGAGAGACATGGAGCTTCAACAGTCTCCATGAGATCAGGATTTTAGCAAACATGTTGAATAAAAATCAAAAAATGAGTTCCTTTAAGAGCAATGAAAACATTCATAAGAAAGAAGATGGATCATACTACGTAGTTTCTGCTAAAAAAGCCTCATCAGTGACCCTGTAATGATCCAGCAAAGAAAGCCAGAGGAAACGTACTGCAATTTTGCGAATTTCGAATAGGCAGTCGATACAAAGACTGATATAAATCAAAATGGGGTCCAAATAATTAAATACCTGTCTAGAATATGAGTCTAAACCAATAATTTAATTCTGATTTCTCATAATATTCACGTTGATCTCAAAGGACAAAAAGTAGAATATAAACTGCACTATGGTTGATGTACGGGGAGACGTTTTACGGCCGCCACACGGCACAACACCAGCTGCAGTGAAGGCAAATAAAAATCAAAACATGAGTTCCTTTAAGAGCAATGAAAACATTCATAAGAAAGAAGATGGATCATACTACGTAGTTTCTGCTAAAAAAGCCTCATCAGTGACCCTGTAATGATCCGGCAAAGAAAGCCAGAGGAAACATACTGCAATTTTGCGAATTTCGAATAGGCAGTCGATACAAAGACTGATATAAATCAAAATGGGGTCCAAATAATTAAATACCTGTCTAGAATATGAGTCTAAACCAATAATTTAATTCTGATTTCTCATAATATTCACGTTGATCTCAAAGGACAAAAAGTAAAATATAAACTGCACTATGGTTGATGTACGGGGAGACGTTTTACGGCCGCCACACGGCACAACACCAGCTGTAGTGAAGGCAAATAAAAATCAAAAAATGAGTTCCTTTAAGAGCAATGAAAACATTCATAAGAAAGAAGATGGATCATACTACGTGGTTTCGGCTAAAAAAGCCTCATCAGTGACCCTGTAATGATCCGGCAAAGAAAGCCAGAGGAAACATACTGCAATTTTGCGAATTTCGAATAGGCAGTCGATACAAAGACTGATATAAATCAAAATGGGGTCCAAATAATTAAATACCTGTCTAGAATATGAGTCTAAACCAATAATTTAATTCTGATTTCTCATAATATTCACGTTGATCTCAAAGGACCAAAAGTAAAATATAAACTGCACTATGGTTGATGTACGGGGAGACGTTTTACGGCCGCCACGACCCTGGGAAATATTTGGATTACCTTGGGAAAATATGGCCGCTGCCAGAAGGCTTCACTGAAACCATTAAATGTTGATTTAATTACCTTAGCAGATTTCAATTGGTAATAAAAGTCAGAGATTAATCATAACAGTAACTTTTTCTTGCAAATGAAGTAACTATATTTTAAAGATGGTCATTCACTTTAAGGACAACAGGTTTAATAGCATCCGGGCCAGCTGCCTTGGAAGGGTTTAAGCAAGTCAAGAGTTTAAGGACACCATTTACTGATAGTTCAATATCTGGCATTGTCGGTACCTTGGATTTAAATTTATCCGGTATCAACAAATCTAGGCCAGATGACAAACCATCCAGCAATGCACTTCGGCACAGCTTGACTAGGTCTAAGGCAGATCTGGATGAGAAGACAGAATAGAATTGTCTGTTTAAAGCATTGGCCCTATCAACATTGGAAGTGACTGTAGACTCACCATCTTGTAGAGGGCCTATTCCTTGGGAGTCTCGTTTAGAGCTTTTTAGCAGACTGAACAATCTTTTTCTAGAAAAGTCTGACTTACTTGGATCCTGGTTTTCCTCGTCTGGATTATTTATTCCCAAAATTCCTTCAAGGTAGTTTTCATATGAGCGCTTAATCTTACATTTCACAGCATGTTTGATTTTTAAGAACTTTTTTCTGCTTTCTGAAGATTTAGTGCCTTTGAACTTTTGGTACAGTTTATCTCGTTTTCGTATATCCCTTTTGATTTGCCTGGTTATCCAGGGAAGGTGCTTTTTTGACCCAATAAATTTTGAAGGAATGAATTTTCTTATGCCTTCATGTATGATGTCTTTAAACTCAGACCATGCCTGATCAATGGACTTACCGTGTATATTTTCCAGAAATGCTGTTCCAGAATTGTTTGTGGTGACGAGGCTATATATGATATCTGATTTTCAAAGACTCTGTCACGTAATGTTTGAGTTAAGCAAAATTACCAGAATTTGTTTATAAGAATTTTTTTTTTGTGTGTGGAAAATCGTTGTTAGCAAGTCTAAGTAATGGAGAACCCCACCCATAAATATGTTCAATAAAAGGGTTATCCTTTGGAAGCAAGGAATGCACCACAACACTGGAAAATATGGAGTGTACATGTTTTCTGGGCCAGACTAGCTAGTTTCGGCCAATTAGGCCTCATCCGTGACCATCAAAATATTTTCAAAATTCCACAAACCCCATTTTATACGGCAATTAGTGGGTCCTCACATATACTTTATTTTTCTTATTTCATTTTCTAAAACATAGAGAATAAGAAATGAGAGAAATATCACATTTTTACATATACACAGTGATTTTCACAGCCATAAGTCCCATTATATCAATGCCAAATTTGGATAATTGCATTATAATTGTCATCACTTTATATTGCCCTTTATATTAAAATGAAGGTCTCCCTGCTTCCCATGGTCTTGATTCTTTGGTTCACCCTTTGGAAATTAAGCAAAAGAACTCAACCGGATGATGGAAATCAGGAATGCAGGATTGCAAAAGAGCAAAACTGCGATAGAACTTCTCAGTACTTGGCTGTAACTAGGAAGCTAGGAAACAAACGGCGTTCGGGAACTTACGCAACTTCAAGTCCTCAGGTGGAACAAATTTGGTCATTCTATTGATCCTGGCCGGAGACATTGAAACCAACCCCGGTCCAAGATTTCGCTGTGGGCTGTGCAAAAAATATTGCAAAGACTCTCAGAAATGGGTAGAATGTGAGGACTGTGAAAAGCATTTTCATTCCTCGTGTTCTGAATTGGATGAAAACCAATTGCTAGAGCTTGAAATTGGAATTGGAACTTGGTATTGCAAAGATTGCAAAGCAGACTGTGGCCTTTGCAGTGGTGATGTTCTAAATGAGCATAAGGCAGTTCAGTGTGACCAGTGTGAAATGTGGATTCACACTGATTGCGCTTTCCTTTCAGACGCCGAATATGGCAAACTGGTTAACTCGAGTTGTTCATGGATATGCCCGAAGTGCGAGTTTTTTTAATTTTTCTGACTCGTTCTTCAGCGAACCTATAGAACTGGAAGAAAACAATAAATTTGAACCTCTGTCAAAGGAGAAAGGAGTTAAATCTCCGACTACTGACATGAGAAAGCCGAATTTTGTAGAAGGTTTGAAACTTTGCAGTATTAACATTAACGGTTTAAGAGGAAAGATACTTGAACTTTTAGCTTTCCTTGATACTCACCAACCACATATTGTGGCTATTCAGGAAACAAAGATTGACAGTTCAATTATGACTTCGGAGCTTTTCCCTGAAACTTGCGAATACAGTGTCAAGATAGAAACACTCTGAGTGGCTCATGGCGGCGGGGTGATGTTGCTCGTTCACAGAGATATCCCTCATATGCCATTCATGGAACTGGAAAACGATTCAGAATCTGTTTGGGTTAAGGTTTTTGCAAACAAAACTTCCCACTTTATTGCAAGTTGGTATCGACCACCTAACGACACTGTCGAAAACTTCCAGTTATTTAAAGATCAGCTTGATCGCATTAAGTCTCAGAATAAGGGTAAAAAACTTCCTGCAGTACATGTCTTAGGTGACTTCAACTTCAGAGAGATTTTTTGGCCAGATAGGCTCAGCAAACAAGGCACGATGCTGAGTCCGTCAGAGGGACAGGTGTTGGTCGACATCATGAATGATCATGGCTTGGAACAGGTTGTTGACTTCCCTACTCGAGATAGAAACACTTTGGATTTGATTCATACAACTTTGCCAGGACAGTTTGGGGATATTCAATCCCCGGACAAACTAAGTGATCATGATATTGTCTCTGGATTTTTGAAAATCTTCATACCACCTATAAAGAAACCTCGTAGAAAGGTGTACTTATATCAAAAGGGTGACTATGAAACTATGAGGAAGGATGCCCTAAAATTTGCAAGAGAGAAATACTTTAATGGTCATTCAGACGCTCGGTCTGTCCAGGAGAACTTTGATTTGATAAAGTCTTTCATTCAAGCTTCGTCCGAAAATCATATCCCCTCCAAAACTAGCAGGTCTGTATCTTCAATTCCTTGGATCACACCAGAAATAAGAAGAAAAATTCGGAGGAGAAATAAGATTCATGCTAAGGTAAAAAAAGTCGGGAAGTGGTAAACTCATAGCAAAATTTGAAAACTTGAGACGAGAAATTAAAAATGACATCAAAAATCAGCATGATCAGTATGTAAATAACTTGGTAGGTGATGTAAAGGCGAATCCCAGAGACTTCTACAGATATATCAATAGCCAGAAGAAAGATAGGCAAGGTATCCCACCCCTTAATAAAAGAGGAGGGAACGGGGTCGCTGAATCGGACTCTGAAAGGGCAGAGGAATTGGTTGGTCAATTCAATGATGCATTTAATAAAACTGAGTTCAACGAGGTTCCATTGACTGGAAGATCGGCCCCTTTCATGGAAAATATTGTTGTATCCTCTGCGGGAGTGATCAAGTTACTTAAAGGCTTGAACCCTTCTAAAGCTTTAGGGCCTGATGAGCTTCATCCTAGAGTCCTGAAGGAACTAGCAAACGAGTTAGGTCCAGTTTTTGCTCATCTTTTCCAGCAATCTCTCGATACGGGTGAAATTCCCAAAGAATGGCTCCTAGCGAACATCTGTCCTCTTTTTAAAAAAGGTGACAGGGCTCTTGCTCGTAATTATCGCCCGGTGTCACTGACCTGTGTTCTATGTAAATTGCTTGAACACATAGTCTGCTCAAACATCATGGCCCACTTGGATGAACATAAGCTTTTGTCAGACAGACAACATGCATTTAGGAAAAGGCATAGTTTCGAAACTCAGTTGAGCACGGTTATTAATGATTGGGCAAAAATCCTGGACAAAGGGGGGCAGGTGGACACATTTATTCTGGACTTTGAGAAGGCTTTTGACACCCCTCCTCATGAACTACTTAAATCCAAATTATTTGGTTATGGAATTGGTGGGAAGACTCTTAAATGGATAGATTCCTTCCTTTGCTACAGAAAACAGCGTGTTGTTGTTAATGGTGAATCTTCAGTATGGGCGCGCCATAGGGGCTCGAAGAAATATATGGGCTGCATGATGCTTCCACGCAGAGCTGAATCCGGCCCGCACACTAGTACTGGTAAACCGCTTAGAGGATCTAAGCCTGTCCAGAAACAGCGGTGCGAGGCGGACCGTCCATGCTAATGAACCCTATTGGTTTCATTGGGCGACAGGGCTTGAGAAGTCATTTCAACTCAATGTCGGGTAAAAGTCCCACAAAATTGGAAGCAACGTCTCCAAAATGACATTTACAGTGTTGACGGGGACGTTAAACCTCAAATCAAACAAACAAAATCAGTATGGGCGCCAGTTTTGTCTGGAGTCCCACAAGGGACTGTTCTTGGTCCTCTATTGTTCTCATCAATGATATTTCCACTGACATTGACTCAGAAATAAGACTGTTCGCAGATGACTGTGTTTGTTACCGGGAAATTAGAGATACAGATGACTCACTGAAACTTCAGGCTGACATAGATAGATTAGGATGTTGGGCCAGAAAATGGGGCATGAGATTTCAACCAGTTAAATGCAATATTATGCAGATAACAAGGAAGAGATCTAATAAAGTTGAGGCTTCTTACACCTTAGAGGGAACGGTCCTCGAAAATGTGAATTCCATTAAATACCTTGGTGTGACAATCACTCACGATTTGAGATGGAATACACATATTAGAAATATGTGTACAAAGGCGAATAAAACACTTGGTTTCCTGAGGCGAAATCTTTATCAGTGTCCTCAGGATGTGAAAGAGACAGCATACATGGGACTTGTTCGCCCAATCTTGGAATATGGTAGTTGCATCTGGGACCCAAGCGGAGTGGTCCTTAATGAAGAAATTGAAAAAGTTCAGAATAGAGCTGCTAGATTTGTAACTGGAAATTATTGCTTTGAAACTGGGAGCATGACTGGAATTCTAGGAAAATTAAGATGGGAGTCTCTCAAGAAAAGGAGAAGAGACAGTAGGCTCATACTCTTATACAAAGGTCTAAAGGGTGCTGCCAGCATTCCAACAGATGACCTTGTTCCCCCGGCTAGGCACTGTAGAAAGCACCATTCAATGACGTTTCAGACCCTTACTGCAAGAACGGATATTTATAAATAATCGTTTTTCCCCCGAACCATTAGAGATTGGAATGCCCTTCCCGATTCTATTATTTTGACGGTTGAAGGTGCTGAGGATTGTGTAGCTAAGTTTACATCTTTGGTTAGAGCTAGGGACTAACTTCTCATATCACAGGTCCTGGTGTATGAATGTCATTTGACGTGTCACCAGTAACAATTCTGATTCTGATTCTGATCACTAGACACAAGCTTGTTACAAAGTTCAATAACGAAGCTTTTACAGTTATTCAGAAATTAACTTGAATGGTAGGATGGTCGCTTGGTTCGACGCAATATTTTACAAAGTCAGCGAACCGTGAAAAGTGGGTCAAGGTCAAATATGGATGCCTGAATTATCGCTGCCATCCCAAGATGCAAGTTTGTACCAAGTATCATTAATGAAACGCTTACAGTTCTTTAGAATTGAACATAAATAGTAGGGTGAACGTTAGGTTTGACGCAATAGTTTTCAAAGTCAGTGAACCATGAAAAGTAGATCAAGGTCAAATATAGCCCCAACTGAGGATATTACAATACTTTCAGGGACTCCCCATACCCCCATTAACCGCTTTATATACCAAAACATATCTAACCTCAATCCATAGGGCCTGAAAAAAATAAGGGCGAAACGACCCACTAAAATCAGGGCGAAATGACCCACGGGCGAAACGACCCAGGGCGAAACGACTCAGGGCGAAACGACCCACGGGCGAAACGACTCATGGGCGAAACGACCCGTGACCTCTGGGAGGAAACGTTTTGGGGCGAAACGACTAGGGGAGGAATAGTTTGGGGGCGAAACGATTATTCTCATGCCCCGTTTCTAGCATACTCAAAGCAATGAAAAACAATCCCGCGTGTGTGTTGAAATAGTGAAAGAAGAATGGCTCTAAGAGTGAAAGGTTAAGTTCAAAGAAAATATAAAAGGATGAGTTCACCAACGTTAGATCTCAAACCGAGCATGGAGAAGTGCCCGTCAACACATCGCTTTCAGGTGGCTAAGGTTGAATTTTGTGATGAAGTGAAGAGTGAAGCAGACGAAGTGAAAGAAAATGGTTCTGTTCAGCAGCACGAGCCATCCATTGATTCACCGTCTGTTACTTTTTCGATTCCACGGGATACGTACAATGAGGGACAAACACAAAATAGCTATACAGCCTATGCGCTGAAAACGTTTGGGAAGAACACTACAGAGGCCCTGCCGCACATGGACCATTACAGAAATTTATTGTCAGCAACTTCTGCTCTGAAGACCAGACCGACACTGGCTCAACTCCATGAAGAAAAGGTACATCATTTTTTTAGTGTGTATCAGATGAATAAATGCTAATCGCCTTTACCCAGACAGGGTTTGAACCCGAGCTGCCTGATTGCAGGGTCCGAAATTAAGCTCGCATTTACGCTAAATGCGAGTGAGAATTTAAAAATGCGAGGCCAAAATATTTGTACAAGAAAATTTTCGCGAATGTCCGATCGTCTGTAAAAAAAAAAAAAGATAATACAGACGACAATAATTACTCGCCATTTCCGCGACTGCTGAAATTCCGTCGTTCTAAATCTAGATTATAAACTTTCCAGAGGTCGGGAGGCGTAGCACATAGGGCCGGTTCTATCTATCTATCTATCTTCTATCTTCTTATACTGAGTCGGTCATATCTGGCCATTACCTCAGTTGATTGGGTGGCTAAATTTAGAATTTAGCTGAAAAAAAAAAAAAAAAAAAAAAAAAAAAAGAGAGGCACTGGATGCGTCCTTAAAACTATTTACAATCTGCATAACAGAGGTATCCTAAAACGCATACCTCTGAGACCCAATCTTACACTGTGCGGGCTTTGAACTCTTCTGCGGACTTGGCATTCACCGCAGAGGAGGGAAGACTATTCCATTGGGGAATAGTTCTAGGAAAAAACGAGTTCTTCAGGGCATCACTATAGGACTGGTATCTACGATATTGTGAGTCGTTTAATTTTGATGCCCTTGTTTGGGTCGACAGTGTTACAGGGGTCAAGTACCTATCTTTATCAATAGACACTGAATCAGAGTGTATCTTGTAGAAGAAGGTTAAAGAGGACTGCTCACGACGGGCCTCCAGGGACGGCCACTCTAGCTCATTAAGCATGTCACCGACGCTACTTCTGTTTCGCCATCGCCTACAGGTCCATCGAGCAGCTGTCCTCTGCACCTTCTCCACCTGCTGAGTCTGAGTTTTCACTGGTAAACCGCGGTATTTTCTTCCGGCGGTACGTACTGCGGTACTTTTTTGCCGTACCGGTACTTTTGGCAAGTGCCGGATTTTATCGGATAGTTTATATAATTTAATTCAATGTTTGCGTAAGAACAAAAATATGTTTGGGAAACGATTTCACTAGCGTCGGTCGCAAAAAAATACCTCGCAGGGATGCAATGTATCTTTTATAATGAGCCTCTAGTCTAGTTCTGAACTCATGACCTTCCATACATTTACGCTATGCTGCTTTCCTGTAACAAGTGACTGAACATCAGTAGGGTCTTGCTGTACAGGACTAGCCCCTAGTCATGCTGAGCACTGTTAAGTTCAAAGAGACCGACGCGACCGATAGGGTGCAAATATTATCAGATACTTGAGATGAATAGCGGTAATAACGGGTCTACCTAAACACCGCAAAGACGCACAAAAGACGGCAAAGACGCACAAAGGCACGCAAAGTGGTTAAGTTGTTTCATTCGGAAATGTCTGATAAGTCTGCTAATTAGAATCCATGAGGTGATTCTTATGAGCACTCTTACACAAACGTTCTTCGTACTCGTTAGTTTATTATTGTGTCTGCTCATTAGAATCACTTATTTTATCCGGAAAATGTTTGATGAGTCTGCTCCTAAGAATCACGCATTTATGTCTTCAATAATATATATACATGTCCTCGGTTACTATGCATAACGTTTATATCTAAACCTGTCCAGGAACCGCAGTGCGAGGCGGACCGTCCCAGGGTTTCCGTTAGGCGGACGTACAGCGTATATTACGTCCTGAAATCGCTTCCGAACGCCCAAATTAAACATCAAAGGCGTCCTGTCGATTCCCGAAAATTTCTCTGTACGGCCAAAAATCTTTACCGAGACATATAAACCCGCCCACTTTAAGCGGTTTGTAAAAAGTTTGCTCCGCCTCCTTAGCTGAAACAGCTTTCTATGTTTATTGAGAACTAAGGACGTCCCATTTTCTGCTTGCGCGGTATTATATTGACAGTCAGAATCACGTGCGTCGGCACACCTTTGATCGTCATCGGCGTGTGAAAAACGTGTCGAGGTGATTGCTCGGGTGTTTGCATATACAGATTAGTAGTTGAGGATAAACTAATTATCTCATTGACGATAAGTGTTTTTTAATCCTGTAAACTTGTTACTGTTTGAATTAAAGCGGGTCATAATTTAGGTGTTTCATTAGAGATGCAAAGTGTGACAATAGTTTCAAAGATAGATACGCATTTTTTTCTTGAGTAAATAGCAGGTGTTCACTAGGTGAAATGATGAGAATCAGGGCCCAAGCTAGCCCAAAAAATTTGGGAGAAGTGACTTCTCCCTTCTGGGAAAATAGGGAGAAGTTTGCTGGGTCTAGGGAGAAGTGGGTGAGGCTTAACGCCGAACAACAACAATGTAATGAGTTCTCCTGTAAACCCCTATTTGGAGAGTGTTTTATAGGGGTATCAATCAATTCCAATATTGAGACCACCTGAAATGAAGACTAATTCTGCTTTAAAAAGCTGATTTGGTTGGCTGTAGTTATTCTTTCTGTTTTCTGCATACAGTGACCCCTGATCAGAGACCACTTTTGGGACTGTTCAAAAGTGGTCTTAAAGACCACTTTTGAACTGTCCCAAAGGTGGTCTTAATATAATAATTTTACTGTATTTGGGCAAGCTGTAACTTTTGTTATATCCAACCATGTTATAATGAAAGGTGTTATAAAGTAAAGAGGTTTCTATGTAATAGTACCTGTCACAATTGTATTTGAAACAAGGGGGAACAACCTCGCTAGATGAAAATCAGTTGTTATTTTTTATGAATTTGGATAATTACTGAGTAACTGAATATTTACCGGCAAGTAATAATTATTTTCACCTACAAAATAAAGAATTGCTACCTACTTTTGTTGTTGTCCATAAAAAAATGAAAACGATTGATGGATGCAAAATATAATGTACAAACAAATCAATGGCAAATAAAACCATCAATATTTAAAATTTATTAAATCCTAATGCAGTGTCAATGTTACCGGTCAGCTTAATCTTATTACTGTATACAACAGTACTTAACAAAGTACGTCCGCACCCGGACTTTGGCACGAGCTAACGGTACAAATATACCTGTTTAAGTTACATAATCTTGTGTAATCTTAGTTGGCTCTAATGCAATAAAAACTTTGTGCAATCAACCGAGATAGATTTATGACAGTACAAGACTACTAAGCGTGTTGCAAGTGGCTCGAGCTGCATGAGCTAACGGTTAGAATTAAATTACATAACAGTATCAAACTGCAACTGGCACAAAGTGCAGAATAAACAGTTAGCTTTGTTCAGTGCAATTACTGAGATTTCTGACACTAGTGAATCGAAGGATTATCGTCACCTTGTCAGTTTACCGTTACTGTTCATAAGGAAGACACACAAAAAAAAACGGGCGAAATTTCAGGGCGAAGTTTTTTTCGCTTTCATCGCCAAAGTCGGCGAAGTGAGCCCCAACAGGGCGACTTCTTCGCCCGAGTCGCCCTCTAGCTTGAGCCCTGGAGAATAATTAATAAAATCCCAAAATGTTGTCGCGATCGTGGTTTGATTTTGGCGCCTCGAAAATACGTAGAACCAGCGAATGTGACCAGGCCGGTTCGTCAGGGTCCGCGCTGCAGTCTGATCTGTCTGTTAGCCATAAAGCAAAAAAAAAAAAAAAAACTACCGCTGACTCGTCTAAGTCTGCCCCAATTGATCAAAGTTACACGTGTTTCTGCCTGTTTGTCTGAAGCAGTTCCGAGTGTTTTAATAGAGTACAATGAAGACGCGAAGCGTATGTTTTTCAAAGTTTGGCAAAAATCTTTTACAAAAGAATTTTTCTTTATTTATTTTTAATCCATATTTGACAATGGGTGTCAGGTTTGTTTTATTTGTGTTAAGTTCTACAAACAGTGTAGACAGATCAGACGCTATGTTTTGTGGCGTCTGATCTGGGTCTACACGGAAAATGGACCACTAGGCATATATGGGGATGGGTAATGCGATTGTTTTCTTTACTTTTTATTTGTTTATTTTGGGGGGTGGGGGGAAGGGAGTTTACTTGGAAAGTTGTAAAATTTATACAGGCCAAGCAAAAATATTTTTCTTTTTTGTATGCACTCGTCTGCACTGACCGCATGTATGTCACAGTTATGAGTAGTTTTAACTTCCTCACAGAGCTTTGCTTGATTGTTTTGAGTTTAACAGCCCAGTCAACACTATTCAAGTCATTTTTGAGCCGGTCAATTTACCTATCCACACTTTACTAGCCCTCTAAAAGAATATACAGGTGATTAAAAATGCAAATAAGAGATTCATAGATTAAATAATATATATTTCCATAGTGCAGTTTATATTTTACTTTTGGTCCTTTGAGATCAGCGTGAATATTCTGAGTAATCAGAAATATTTTTTTGGTTTAGACTCATATTCTAGACAGGATTTTAATTTTTTGGACCCCAATTTGATTTATATCAGTCTTTGTATCGACTGCCTATTCGAAATTTGCAAAATTGCAGTATGTTTCCTCTGGCTTTCTTTGCCGGATCATTACAGGGTCATTGATGAGGCTTTATTAGCCGAAACTATGTAGTATGACCCATCATCTTTCTTATGAATGTTCTCATTGCTCTTAAAGGAACTAATTTTTTATTTTTATTCATCAAAACAATTTTACGATCCGCAAACACCTTGCTTCAAAATTGGGACTTCCTGAATTTTCCAGTGGGACTTCCAGATTTCAAGGGTAGGAAGTCTGGGACTTCCTGAACTTGGGAGTAAATGGAAGCCCTGCCGTCCATGCTAATAAACCCTATTGGTTTCATTGGGCGACAGGGCTTGAGAAGTCATTTCATCTCAATGTCGGGTAAAAGTCCCACAAAATTGGAATCAACGTCTCCAAAATGACCTTTAAAGTGTTGACGGGGACGTTAAACCTCAAATCAAACAAAAACAAACAAATGCATAACGTTTATTTGTTGAGTGCGTGGGGGAGTGAGAGGAGGTGGATCTTTGGGCATTTTTGCATATTTTGATGTGTCTTCGCCTGTCTTTGGTGTGTCTTTGCCCGTCTTTGCGTGCCTTTCAACTTAAAAAAAATCTTTTTTTTTTCTATTCATTTATATACATGTATATTTCATATCTGCCTATATATATCTTTATTTTTTGCTTTTGTGCATGTCTTTGCGTTCTATTTGGTGTCTCTGCGTATATTGGCTTATTTTTGTGTCTTTTGAGTATCTCTTTATTTCTCATCCTAATAGTCTTTGGGCACTTTCGTCTTTTATGATGGTGACTATGCATCATGGAGGTTTGTGAGTCTAGGATGGGGTCTTTCAGTATATTTTGTATGTGCCTTTGCCCAATTTAAATGTCTTTGTGTGTCTTTACCTGTCTTTTGCATGTCTTTGCGCGTCTTTGTCTGTCTTTTGTGCGTCTTTGCGTGTCTTTTGCTGTCTTTGCAGTGTTTAGGTAGACCGGTAATAACTAATAGAGCATGCTCCGCATGCAGACCACTTCGTATTAACATAGATAAATAGATAATGAATTTATAACCAAAGCATTACAGTTGAATCCTGCTAATTGGGGCTCATAGTAATCTCGCGTGAAAACTTTGTAACATGTATATGCACTGCTTGTCAGAACACGACTGACAAAGATGACCCGTTGGTCAGTCTGTGCAGCAATGGAGAGGAAGAAACGGTTCCGTTTACAAAAATATGTTTGCGAAACGATTTCACTAGCGTTGGCCGCGAAAAAATACCTCGCAGGGACGCAATGTATCTTTTATAATGCTGATCACTGTTAAGTTCAAAGACGCCGACGCAACCGATAGGGCGCGAAAATTATCGGATACTTGAGATGAATAGGGGTAATAACTAATAGAGCATGCTCCGCTTGCCGGCCACTTCGGATTAACATAGATAAATAATAGGTAATAAATTTCTAACCAAAGCCTAACAGTTTAATCCTGCTAATTGGGGCTCAAAGTAATCTTGCGTGAAAACTTTGTAACATATATATGCACTGCTTGTCGGAACACGACTAACAAAGATGACATTGCAAGACAGCATGTGTGTTGATCAGTCTGTGCAGCGCTGTGTCGAACTGTGAATAAATAATTTTATCACGATTGCCCAGAGACAGTTCAAATGGATAATGCAGGGAGATAGCATGTGGCGACTTCTGAAAAACCCGACGTCTAATAAAATATGCTCAATACTTAGCCAACTAAAGCCATTCACACAATATCAAAAGAACCGCTATATCGGCGGGTTGAACATCAGGCGTGGTCGTGTCCTGAACCAGCAGGTATCGATATTAAGTGACACATGAAAAGAATGATTTGCAATCTTGGCTTACTTTACACTCATTATCACATAGCAATTTGGAAAAAAAAAGATTGTGTCTTATTTGTTAAAAGGATTAACTAATTTATTGGCATAATTAGTGATAGGCCATGGACAGATTAATAGCAATCAGTAAAGATCGTATCCAGATAAACTGCAAAGACAATATTATTGCCAATGTCACATTTTTTCGCGACCGTAAACACCTAGAAAACGCGTAATGATTCTCTGTTTACTTGTCTGTTTTATTTTACGATGTACAAACACCTGGTGTTTGAAACCTGTGGTATACCACGGTACAATTTCCTAAGCCGGTACCCAGCCCTAGACTAACATGTCATCATTTTCGGTCGGTGAATTTATTCACAAGACCTTAGTCATCGTCCGATGACACTTTTCAGCTTCCTTCTATTCAAATGCTTTTGAAGTTATAGTGGTCGGCGGTTGTCTACGACTTATTACTACTTATATCCCTCCGCCCACTGTGTAGTCTTTGCAGTTTTATCTGAGATCTGAAAGCTTTGGCGTAGAATTGTTTGATTTGGGATACACCTATGATTTTATGTCTTTACAATACATTAACACAAACAGTTTGATATATTTACGATATTAAAATATTCTGGCGGATGAATACAATCGGTCGGAGGTCAAGATTGTTGTGTTTCGGTACGGAAAAGTAAGAAAAAAAAATACAGTAACATTCTTTTCTATTTCGAATAATTTTTGCGGGTTTGATATTCGTACATGCTTTTAATACTGGATAATGTATATAAAATTAGTCGAGTCCAAGTTGTATGATTGCAGTAGGCATATCTATAAAATGAGTCAATGACTGCAGAAATCAAACAAATCAAAGCTCTAGATAACAGGACAATGAGTAGAAATAATTTCGCATTTGATCTTTCTTTATTTATAATATAATATACTGCCACACCCTCTCATGAAGAACGAAGATTACGTGCAGTTGATCATTTGTCAGTTTTCTATACTATAGATCTAATTTTCCAAAAACATATTTGTTGTGGGTATTGGTTAGAATCGGCGTGGGGGTGGGGAGGGGGTTCAATTCTAACGATTATCATATAAATAGACTGCATCAGTCCGTTTGTGTTCGTGGTAGATACTGCATTTTGTCTTTGATGCAAGAAGACCCCTTTCGGGTGACACGTCAAATGACATTCCTGGTCTATGAATGCCATTGTAACATTTCTGATTCGATTCCCAGCAAATAAAATTATGGCGTCCGAACTTGCGTCACAGGGATGGTCGCCACTAAGTGCACCATTAACTGCAGCCCCCATGTGCAGGAGAACCACTCAGGTTAACGACCCCAACCCTAATTAGCTATACAGGATAATATGTATGCACCTGCAAGTAATGGTCAAATGTTACGGATATATATGCATTAAATATCCTTATTATCTGGAGCTTTATATTCGGTTACAGCTACACCAGCCTCTTGTTTTGTCTGCTGATAACAATAATAGGCGATAATTGAAGATCAAGTAACAGGTAAATGAAGTGATGGCTGCCTGCTCTTATTATCATCCCCAGTCCGTGTAAGAAGATAGATATTATTTTAATGCCCCTGTCCTTTAAACTAGAGGCATATTAAATAATCCTCTGCATTCGCTGATTTAACCTATAACCACAACCTTTGTCTTGGAGCTGAAATAAAAACAAATAATGTATACCCCAGTAAACCCCAGTTTTCCCTATATAAAGTATATGGTTAAGGGGATATTCCTTTAACGGACTTGTTCACATGATGAATGTAAAAAGCACCCCTGTCACCCCGCTTACTACAAAGAAAAGTAGTGTCTACAGGGTATACATTATTATTACAAAGATTGTGGGTACTCGTTAGAACATTTTTATTGAGACAGTTCTAACGAGCACCTTCAATCGATGTATGAAGAGAGAAAAATAATATTAATAGAAAAAACCCACGGGTTAAGAGCTGTTAAAAGAATGCGCCTGCTATGTATGTTATGTGTAAGCGCTATAATATAACGTTTCCTTACAAAATCAAAGCACTGAGAGTACCGGTGGGTCGATCGTCTCTGAGTTTAGGTTGGGAAAATAGTCCTAAACTGAGAATCGGAATGTTCGTTTACTTTTAAGCAAGCACAGTAGATCTGATCAGACATCGCGTTATGTGGCGTCTTATTATGTAGATTCTGCTTGCCAATGTTCAAGTGCATAAGCACAGTCCACCCGCCCCCGCCAAACGGGGCTTGAATAAATAGATGGGCTGCATGATGCTTCCACGTAGAGCTGAAACCGACCACACACGAGTACTAGTAAACCGCTTAGAGCATCTAAGCCTGCCCAGACAAAGCGGTGCGAGTCGGACCGTCCATGCTCATAAACCCTATTGGTTTCAATTTGTGACAGGGCTTGAGATGTCATTAAAATTTTCATCTCAGTATCGGGTAAAAGTCCCATAAAATTGGAAATATCGTCGCCAAATGACATATACAGTGTTGACGGGGACGTTAAACCTCAAATCAAACAAACAAACGAGCACAGTCCATAACTTTTTTCTTTTGCTGCGCTCTGACGTCTTAGGAATGCCAGTTCAGGATCAACGGCAATCAGATGGTCAGTGATAGTCCCGCGGACAATAGCAAGCAACAGATTCTCTGTTTTATAACGTAGACTGTGGGCACCCGTTAAATCGCTTCATTATAAGAAAAGTATTTAGTCAATTTTTTGTCTGAAAAAAAAAATATGGTAGCATTTTCCGTCAAATTATTTACATGTACTTTTCATTTGTTAATGTGCTTAATTATTTCCCTTCTGTATATCGATTCATCTTTCTGAATTTCGAGTATTTCACTGCTAATGCTTAACCTCATATGCAACACAATCTGTGCTGAATATTTCATGTCGCAGCTGCAAACAGTGTAGATCCATCGATCAGCATCTACAATGTTTATCATAGTTTCTCCTCTCTCTTTTCTCCTCGCTCAGTCCCACCACTGCATCCCAGATCCTGAATAACAGTGATCTGTAATAGAGCCCACTCAGCGATATGTTTAAACAACAACAAAAAATCATTTCACCGGTTAATGCAGGTCCGCACACAGTTGGGAAGGTGTAAACGCAGCGCCTCTCCGCTTTTGGAAATTATCTCAGATTCATGCAGTTTTTTATCTTCTGCAAAATACCTGAAAATTCGCACCGTCAACCGCCCCTTTTCAGAGTTTGCGTACAGGCCTGAATCATGTTCAAAACTGTTGCTACATACATATGTCGAACAGTGCCCGTCCTGATAAGAAGCAATCTACTCTCTATCAGATCTAGGTCTACTCTGTATATCTAATAACGGTACCTCATATAAAGTCTGAGCTACTCATGTTTGCTCTTAAACATTTCAGGGTTCTCAACAGAAGTGCAAAAAGTCTATGTTTACTCGACTTGGCATACTTTATGAATGAAATGTTCCGTAAGACGTCACGTGACAGCGTGTTACCTGACCAACCTGGCATTCTTATACTATTTCGTTTTACTCTCAAATGCCACAGTGTAGTCCCTGCGCAACCTACTGAGCAGACGCCACATTCCGCGGCGTCTGCTCTGGGTATTCGGTGTTCACACGATTCCTGTCAAGACTCTATAGATAGCTCTGACCCATATGTTGCATCGATAAAAATAGCGCCACGTTTCAAGTTCTATTAATATTGGTTTTCCCAAATCAGTGATGGTCACGTGAACAACTGCATGAATTCCGTGTTGCCATTTAGTAAATTTGTGTCGATCGTACACGATCCAAAGCACGTTAATTTACGCCTGTAGGGTACTGGTAAACAGTGTAAGTCCGGATCGAACATGTAAAGTGTTTCAAATGCAGCTTTTGTAATTCACCGACTTTGAGGCTTCTCAAGCCTTTGATTTTATTTGCATTAATACTACGCATACAAGTTAATCATTACTGTTGTTCTTGAAAAATTTCTGCTCTTATTAAAGGTTTTTTTTTTGTAAAAAATCGAGTTGATTTTCATTTTAGCTAGTAGATCTTTTTTGTAACAAGCTAAATTTTGCTTGTGGCAAAAATACTTAAGTTCGGACCCTGGATTGATAAGTAAAAACTACCACGTCGCTATAAATGCCAGCATTTATAGACACATCCAAGCACTAAGTTTTCACCCAGTCATATTATCTGCCGGGACTTACCGGTGGTTGGCAAAAAAACATCTTTCGCCATTTATTGCCATTGTAAATGTGTAGTAGTAGAAGTAAAACAAAGATCAGGAATCGATACAATTAACTTACTCCACCCATCAACGACACCAAAGGGAAAGAAACACAAACATTAAGCGACCAGACCATAATGGAAACCTAAACAAAGGAAGGCCATAAGGACAGTTACTTTCCCACATAATGGCCATATGGCCATCCAAAATAAAAAGACACAAGTGATACATACAGTAAGTAACAAACAACACCATAAATAAACCGCCACAGAAGAACCGCCTTGGAACGGTCAGTGGAAAGATTTCCACTGGGGGGCTTAAATCAATTTTACATGGCCACAATCCTTGCCCTTACTTCCGTCGCGATTTAGACAAATAATTTGTTCAGTCCGCATGAAGGCCTCCCAACTCATCAGTGCAACATCTCCGTGAACACAAAAAATAAAGAACCACAGAGGTGAGACAACGGTGAGGACTCAACAGCAAGAAACCACTGAAATGCTGGAGCAAAAGAAAACCAACAGTTAGACTCCGATGGGCCCAACCAGAGACAGAGTCTCTAGGTCTGGTTTGACCTCCTGACCGTAATTCTAATAGTTACAATCCAGGATATCTTGATGCAAACTGTCATGTTTCAGTTATCTTCCTTATTTGACATAAGTTTTCTGGCTGAACATATTAGCCTGTGGTAGTTGTATGACAGTCACGAATTCGGATGGCAATATTGAAGCTAACACTTAAGTCATTTTGACATTAAAAGTTAAGCATTCTCAGATCTCTCAGAAACGCAGGATTCTGCATATTTGACGCGGACTTTTTGCCATTGAAAGTGTAAAATTCACTGTTAGCGATTCTTATGTACATATGTTTTATTGCGACACGCATCCAAAATTACAGAAGCGGTAAATTCAGTAGCTAATTTAAGCCTCTTATGCAATACAAGTAAAAAGATCAAATGCGGTCAGAGCTCCCGGAAACGCAAGATTCTGCATATTTGACGCCAACTTTTTGCCGTTATACGCATAAAATTCACTATCACGATATTTATGTATGCATGTTTTTATTGCGACACACGTCCAAAATTACAGAAGTGGTAAATTCAGAAGCTAATTTAGGCCGCTTACGCAATACCAGTAAAAGATCAATGCTGTGCCGCATTTTGTGTTGAAAGCACACATGCCACAAATCAGTAGGCGTGTCCTATATTGACAGGCCGGTGGGAGAGACAATAGTTTGCGGCACATGTTAAAATGATTGTACCTTTTTAAACTTGCTGCGCTAATCCCAGTGTTGGTGCGTAATACAATTGTTGAGTTTACTGATTGATGTAAGCATGAATCATCAACTGATTAACATTATCATCGTATACCTTTTTGTTTGAAATCGAGCTTTACATGGTAAAACATTATATTGGAAACATGTGAAATGTGATTTACCTTAGACGCTTGCCGAGCACCTACATCTTCCGGATGCAAAAATAATGGCTGCGCCCAGAAAAAGTTATTGATTCATGTTTTTTTGTATTATAGCTAAGGTAACGGGCTGTTTTTATAAGCAGGTAAATTACGTTTGCATGCTTCATATTGCTTCAGACCTCAAGGAATGGGTAGATGTGCATGAAGGGCACAGAACCGTCTGTTTTAATCAGTCATTTTAATCTCGTAATGTATTTCGTGACAAGATTATCCATGGTAATCAACTGAAATAAGCACGGAACAGAACCTCTTTTTCAGGCAAAAGTCAAAAAGTAGGACTTCGGGTCCTTTTTTTTTTAGTATCACACATCTAGGTTTTTTGACAAGGTTGGCAAAATGTCGGCAAATATGAGTATTTTCCATGCCAGTGGCATTTTCCAGCAAATACTGCCAAATGCCGGCAAATACTGGAAAATTGAATTAACCACCCTGGAATTAAAACAAAACCCTACACTCAACAGTTATATATGGGTAATTTCAATAATAGAGGTTAGTTTACTTTATGATATACATACAGTCGAACCTCGATGGCTCGAACACCTTAGGCACCACGCAATTCTGTTCGAGACAGGGGTAGTTCGAGCCACTGAGGGTTACTGCCAGGAGGCGTAATGGGGATAGTTTGGGACTTCTTTTCGATGTTCTATGATATAAATGTATGATGCGTGTACTCATTAGAATCGCCTCGTTGAGGCGATTCGAATGAGTACACACAGCATACATTTGCAAGATAAGGAACGAAACTAGCCTAACTTTTCCCTAACTATTTCTTATGTAGCGAAATTCCCTAGGGACTCAAGAAAGGGTTCGACTCAGCCATGGTAATCGAGCCAGGGGTGTTCGAGCCATCGAAGTTCTACTGTACATGTATACTAGGACGAAAAAGAAATGCATGGTAACCTATAAAGATAGTTTTAAAGGGTATAAGTTAAAATTACATTATTATATTTATTTTTTGTATAAAGTTTCATCTTTATGGAATCAGTTGGTGAAGTTTCAATCGATTTTTGGTGCTGATTATGTGAAAAATTCCCCCTTTTAACGATGACATGACAGCAGGACATATCAGTATCTTGTGTGTCCTCCTTGCGCAGCTGTCGCAGCCCTGATTCTTCTATGCATGGTATTCATCAGGGTGTCAATTCTGGCAATGGGGATGTTATCCCACTCTTCATGCAAGGCATGCCTGAGCTGGTCCAGATAAGTGGAGGTGTTTGGACGTCTCCTAACTCTCTTATCCAGTTCGTTCCACAAGTTTTCAATCGGGGACAAATCTGGACTGAATGCTGGCCAATCGACACCAGTTAAATTACCGTCAATCACTATCAGGGGTGATTTAAACCCATAGGAGATACCGCCCCAAACACATAACGAATCTCCACCAAACCTGTTCAGCTCAACGACGCCCGTTTGCATGTGCTTTTGCTATGGTATGAGGATGTGCATGTGGTTTCGACATAATTCTCAGGATATTTTTTTTTTTTCACTTTTTGCACATTGTGAACTTAGTCATTTTTAAGCTTCATTTGATATACGATAGGTACCTCTTGTCATCGCAACTGAACTCCTCTTACAGTTTTATATTGATCATTTTTAGCTCACCTGAGCACGAAGTGCTCAAGGTGAGCTTTTGGGATCAGTCTTTGTCCGTCGTCCGTGCGTGCGTCCGTCCGTCGTCAATTTTGCTTTAAACAACTTCTCCTCCAAAACTGCTGGACAGATTTTGATCTAATTTCACAGGAATGCTCCTTGGGTGATCCTCTACCAAAATTGCTCAAAGTGTTCCGCTCGGGTGTTTAAGATGGCCACCAGAGCTAAAAATAGAAAATTCTTTAAACGACTTCTCCTGCTTAACCAGTGGATGGATTTTGAAATAACTTCACAGGAATGTTCCTTGGATGACCCTCTACCAAAATTGCTCAAACCGTTCAGCTCGGGTGAACAAAATGGCCGCCAGAGCTAAAAATAGAAAAGCCTTTTAACAACTTCTTCTCCTTAACCAGTGGATGGATTTCGAAATTACTTGACAGGAAAGTTCCTTGGGTGACCCTCTACCAGAATTGCTCAAACCGTTCCGCTCGGGTGAACAAAATGGCCGCCAGAGCTAAAAATAGAAAAAGCTTTAAACGACTTTTTCTCCTTAACTAGTGGATGGATTTTGAAATTACTTCACAGGAATGTTCCTTCGGTGACCCTCTACCAAAATTGCCCAAACCATTCCGCTTGGGTGAACAAAATGGCCGCCAGAGCTAAAAATAGAAAAAGCTTTAAACGACTTTTTCTCCTTAACCATTGGATGGATTTTGAAATTATTTCACTGGAATGTTCCTTGGGGGATCCTCTACCAAAATTGCTCAAACAGTTCCGCTCGGGTGAACAAAATGGCCACCAGAGCTAAAAATAGAAAAACCTTTAAACATCTTCTACTCCTTAAACAATGGATGGATTTTGAAATTTCACAGGAATGTTCCTTTGGCAAACCTCTACAAAAATTGCTCATGCTGTTCCCCTCGGGTGAACAAAATGGCCACCAGAGCTAAAAATAGAAAAACCTTTAAACGACTTCTTCTCCATAACCAGTGGATGGATTTTGAAATTATTTCACAGGAATGTTTGTTTGGTGACCCTCTACCAAAATTGCTCATACTGTTCCGCTCGGGTAAACAAAATGGCCGCCAGAGCTTAAAATAGAAAAACCTTAAAACGACTTCTTCTCCTTTACCAGCGGATGGATTTTGAAATCACTTAACAGGAATGTTCCTTGGGTGGCCCTCCACCAAAATTGCTCAAACTGTTCAGCTCGGGTTAACAAAATGGCCGCCAGAGCTAAAAATAGAATAACCTTTAAACGCACTTTTCTCCTTAACCAGTGGATGGATTTTGAAATTATTTCACCAGAATGTTCCTTGGGTGACCCTCTACCAAATTTGCTCAAACCGTTCCAACAAACAGGTCAACAAAATGGCCACCAGAGCTAAAAATAGAAAAACCTTTAAATGACTTCTCCTTAACAAGTGGATGGATTTTGAAATTATTTCACAGGAATGTTCTTCGGTGACCCTCTACCACAATTGCTCAAACCGTTCTGCTCGGTTGAATAAAATGGCCACCAGAGCTAAAAATAGAAAAAACTTTAAACAACTTCTCCTTTACCTGTGGATGGATTTTGAAATAACTTCACAGGAATGTTCCTTGGGTGACCCTCTACAAAAAGTGCTCAAACCATTCTGCTCTGGTGAACAAGATGGCTGCCAGAGCTAAAAATAGAAAAACCTTTAAACAACTTCTTCTCCTTAACCAGTGGATGGATTTTGAAATTACTTGACAAGAATGTTCCTTGGGTGACCCTCCACCAAAATTGCTCAAACTATGCCGCTCTGGTGAACAAAACCTTTAAACAACTTCTTCTCCTTAACCAGTGGATTGATTATGAAATTATTTGACAGGAATGAGGTTTGAGGTTTTTAGC
The DNA here is from genome assembly GCA_963580285.1 of Lucinisca nassula. NCBI lineage: Eukaryota > Metazoa > Mollusca > Bivalvia > Lucinida > Lucinidae > Lucinisca > Lucinisca nassula. The sequence continues at coordinate 154,736,216 of OY757018.1, forward strand.
TGTGGTGGCCATCATGTTCAGTTAAGCAAAATATTTTTAGCAATATTGTTAGAGGGTCACTCATAGAACATTCCTATAAAATTGCTTCCTTTTAGAGACAGATGTCTTTTGAAAGTTTTGGCCCCCACCCACCTTGGCTGCAAGGTGCTTCTACAGGAATATTGGTAAACCACTTTGAAGGTTTTAGCCTGTCTAGGCAAAGTGGTGCAAGTGGAACCATCAATACATTTAAACCCCATTGGTTTCATTGGGCAGCAGGGCTTGAGATGTCATTTCATCAAAAATGGCTTCTACTTCTCAAAATGACTTCTACTCCTAAACAGGCAGACTGATTTTGAATTAATTTCACAGAAATGGTCTTTGGGTCCAACCAAAATTGCTCAAACCCGCCACTCCACCATATATTACCCACAATTCCGTTTGTACAATAGGATCAGGTGAGCGATCCAGGGCCATCATGGCCCTCTTGTTTCTATTGTATGAGGATGTGCATGTGGTTTGGACTTTATCTACAGATCAATTTTTATCGCTTTTTACACATTGTGAACTTAGTCATTTATAACCTTCAATTGATATATGATAGGTACCTCTTGTCATCGCAACTCCTCTTACAGGTTTATACTGAGCATTTGGAAACTTTGCATGTGCTTTTGCCATGGTATGAAAATGTGCATGTGGTTTCGACATAATTCTCAGATTATTTTATTTCACTTTTTGTGCATTGTGAACTTAGTCATTTTTAAGCTTCAATTGATATACGATAGATACCTCTTGTCGTCGCAACTCCTATTACAGTTTTATACCGATCATTTTGAACTTAGTCATTTTTAAGCTTCAATTGATATACGATAGATACCTCTTGTCGTCGCAACTCCTATTACAGTTTTATACCGATCATTTTGAACTTAGTCATTTTTAAGCTTCAATTGATATACGATAGATACCTCTTGTCGTCGCAACTCCTATTACAGTTTTATACCGATCATTTTGAAATGTAGCATGTGTTTTCCCCATGATATGAGGATGTTCCTGTGCTTTGGATATAATTCTTGGATCATTTTATCACTTTGTGAACTTAGTTTTTTACCTCACATATATTATATATAGGCTATGGATTCTTCTAAAAGCCCTATATTCATTTGTTCTGCCTTTAATAAACTTTTATTATGTCCTTGCCATTCGAATATAGCATTGCCCCTGTCCGTCTGTTCGTCTGTCTGTCTGAAACTTAAACACAGTCAATAACTTGCTTATTTCTGGATGGATTTTGAAATTACTTTGTAGAAATGTTAACCATCATGAGACAATGTGTCACATGCAAAACCCAGGTCCGTACCTCCAAGGTCAAGGTCATACTTAGAGGTCAAGGGTCAAAAAAGGGGGTCCGAACCTTAAATGCAGCCAATAAGTTTCTTATTTCTGGATGGATTTTAAAATTGCTTTGTAGAAATGTTAACCATCATGAGACGATGTGTCACATGCGAAACCCAGGTCCGTACCTCCAAGGTCAAGGTCATACTTAGAGTTCAAAGGCCAAAAAAAGGGACCGAAACTTAAATGCAGTCAATAACTTTCTTATTTATGGATGGATTTTGAAATTACTTAGCAGAAATGTTGGCCATCATGGGACAATCTGCCTCACACAAAACCAAGGTCATTACCTCCAAGATCAAGGTCATAATTACAGGTCAAATGTGAAAAAAGGGTCCAAAACTTAAACACGGGCAATAACTTTCTATGGATTTATACGAACATAGACATATTTTTCAGGTGGGGGCATCCGTGTCCTATGGATGCAGTTCTATTTTTTTTTGTGTGGGGCAGGTGGAGAGCAGGTGCGACATCAACTTCACCAAAGTTGAATCCCGGTTGTGACATGATTTTCACAGCGTATGCGATTGCATGCCATCTAGTAGCCTCTACATCGCTAAGGAAAATTCCACTCGCCCGCTCGTCATGATGAGACGAAATTTTGGAGGACAAGTAAAAGTTTTATCTAGTACCTATGAATTATACCAAAATCTAAATGCAGGACGAGTAAAATTACGAAAAATGTTGTGTTTTTTCAAAGTATCTGGTTAAATGTCATAGGGTATAGGTATATAGCAGTAATAGCACACTTATCCTGCCTTGCTGTACAAGTCAGCTTTTTTTATAACGACACAGTAGAGTGTTGGTAACAAGAAACCTAAACACCTTATATAGGCGTTTTCGGCACTTTTGGCATGAATTCGTCAAGGTTAGTGGCTTGAACCCATTGTATGCGGGGGAAACCCCTGAAGGGGTACCTTGGCAAATAGTGCAGGTCCAGATCAGCCGCCGCATAATGTGGCCTCTGATCAGGGCCTGCACTATTTGCTTACAGAATTTTCAATCAAAAATAGAATAAAAATGAAAAAAATAGGCCTGTCACCCCTTATATGACAAATGGACTTGTCCAACATATAGCAGTGGAAGAGTCCACTCTAGTATACAATGGGTTAAGCTACATTCAATTCAATTTTAATCATTTTATACACTATTAAAATTTTTCAACCACACTGTGTCAAAATTGACAACTAACATTTAATTATTGATAAAATAAATTTTTATTAATTTTCGTTGACTACAGTTAATTAATTAAAGTAGCTGTAAAATCAAGACACAACAACATATTTTCGCAACTCAGTCTGTTACTGGTCCGTGCATATTGGGTTTAAGTACTGTATTACCTAAATTACACATTACTAAGAGTGTGCATCCATTCACCTTAAAAGTGTCCATCCCTGAGGACACACAGTTTTCAAGTGCATCCTGTCCAGATTACATGTGGTGGCTCTTTGTGTCTTTTATCTTAATTTCTTATCAACCTCAGCTCATCCTATTAAAATATTAATCATTGTCAGTGTCTTTTTTTTCCACACTACTAGATACATGTCTACATATCGTCGTTCGGGAGTCAAAACCTCTTAACTCAGATTTTTCAACTTTTCAGGAGAGACGATTTTCTTCTTTTTTTGAAAAAAAAAGCATGTTTCTTCTTATTATCTGGACTCCATTCAAAAATTTCTTCCAGCAAAGGTGAACTACCAATACCCCTTAAATATTCAATATATAAGCTGCTGATTTTGTCATTTCAGAGACCTAGATTTCTGGATTTTTATGGAGGTACGAGTTTTTGACAATTTTTTTACCATATTACACGAGTTACATCCTTTTGTCACTTTTTGTTGACTGTATTATTTAGATCTGCAATAACTTAATTGAATCGGTCTTTGTTTCATTTAATTACTTACGGAATTGCCTACTGGCCATCAAAATCCCAACCTCTGTCTGGACATACTGTTCTGCTGACCACACCATACTTGAGATACGATGTTTTGAGATTTAGGTTTTATATCAATCAAGATTATGCTGAGATACATTTTACTGTTGTAAAATGGAAACTGATTGGCTTAGAGCTACGCCGTTTTGAGCAAAAGATGTGTCTGTGGTTCATGAATCTAATGGTATCAAAATGTCATTTTACCAAAACATCAGAGTTACGAGGTTTTGACTCCCGAGCGACGATATTGGTGTGCTGTGGGTAAGCTAAGTATTTAGCATAGAATCCAGGGGGCTTTAGGCTTGTTTCAAACTGTACAGGATGAGTCTTTGAACCAAGCTCCCATCGGTGTTATTGGGGGGTAAAGCTCAAACAAGCCACATGTACATGTAGTTATTTTTGTTGTGTCTTTGAATACATAGGCATACATGAACATGTATATACAAGCACTGTATCATCATTTCGCCCCACCATTCATGAAATTTATTCAGGTATACAATGTCATGTTGTTGTAATGTGTTCTCCTTAATGCCTAATTTGTACATATTGGGTGCAACCAGACATGTCCAAAGTCAACATATTAAAGGAGCATATGCTTAATGAAACATTAACAAAGCAGCCACAGATCCCTGTTTATCAATCAATTTAAGCACTGATAGGTCAATTGTCTCTGAGTGTAAGCTTGAAAAATTGTTCTCAATGGGAATTTTTTTTTTTTTTTGGTTTGGGTTTTACGGCCCTTTCAAGATTATTTCACTCATATCGAGCCGATCGTTAATCAGAGGTGGGCGAAAACCAGAGTACCCGGAGAAAAACCACCTGACCTTCCGTTGCAGAACTTGGCTCTGAATGGGATTTAACCCATTGTATACTGGTGGACCCTTCCATGGTTATATGTTGAACAAGTCCATTGGTCAGATAAGAGGTGGCAGGCCTATTTTTTCATCATTATTCTGTTTTTGACAGAAAATTCTGTTAGCAAATAGTGCAGGCAACCTTATCATTGCAGGATGACATTGATCGACTACGACATAGAGAGCCCCTGTTGTCTATATCATCGGATCCTTCCTCCCCGGAGAAAGAAAACAAAGAGAAACAAGGTGCCGTGAAGTTTGGTTGGATTAAAGGGGTATTGGTAAGTGCAGCTAAGGAATCATTTTAATCATGTCCCCTGTTTGTCACCCTAACCCTGTTGTCAATATCGTCCAAACCTTCCTGGCCATGCAGAGAAAGAAAACAAAGAAAAACAAGGTGCGGTGAAGTTTGGTTGAATTAAAGGGGGCCGGTATTGGGAAGTGCAGCTAAGGAATCATTTACCGGTAATCATATCCCCCGCTTGTCTCCGCTGCCACTAAGGCTGACACGATTAACCGTATAATCGATTAATCGATCAATAAATTCCACAGAAATGATTATCATTTCTGATTTGATGATAATCGATTACTTGTAAGGTGCAATTTACTACCCAAAGTTATGCCTAAAATAGCTGGATGAGTGGCAAACAGTGCAGACCCTGATGAGACGCCACATTCTGCGGCGTCGCATCTGGGTCTACACTGTTTGCTCAGGCATGTCTGTTCAAATATACATATGATAAAGTGCAACATATGGTAAGAGTCATGCTCAGATAGAAAGCCAGACGGGTTAAATTATGACAAAAACCTTAGCGAATACTAATCAATTATCGATCGCATTGACATGACTGATAATCGATTATCTTTTCACTACGATTAGCCAGCCCTAGCTGCCACCCCAGCAAGATATCCAGCATCAGCTAGGGCAAGCCTGAATTTCACAGTCAGTGTGTCAATAGACACGGCCTTTAACCCATTTTAATATCAAATATAACTACCCATCACTACAATTATAGCCTTTTCACCAGACGCAGGTCTGGGACAGTCTGACAAACAAAAATCTAGCCAGAAATGCCACCGGCATGTCCCTTTTCCCGTGACCTCCCCAGTGTCGAGTCCTGATTGGTCGCTGATGTCACATGACCTATCAGACCAATAGGCAGACGATACAGGTCACGTGACCGCGATTTTCGCGCCGAGAGGTCATTATTTTTTCAGACTTGCTTGGGATAGGATCGTCAAACTACATTCCATGGAAGAATGAATAAACGGATAAGTGTTTTATTCTTTTTTGATTTTGCACTTACCTTGAGTTTCCACAACGTACTTAGGCTTTTTAAGCTTTAAAACTGTTTATTCCGAAATTCTTAGAGACTTTATTTCGCGTGTTTCTGCCGACATTACATGTGTAGTGGTTGTCCGCCATTTTGAATTTTCACTTGGAAGTTTTGTTTATCATGTGATCAACCGTTTTTGGTTTTTGATAAGCACCACACTTCTTTTCATGTTATGTGCCAGGGTATACGCTCGTATTATTCCTGGTAATGTTTTAATAGAAGTCGGCGTTGTGGAAACTTAAATTGCCAGAAAAGAGGACGGTTTTTGTGCGTGTTCCTTCCACTTCCGGTATCGGAAGACGTTGTATCGCTGAATAAAAATTCTCAGCATTAATTTAGTTTTGAACATGTGCAAGACCCGTCTTCGTTTAGCACTTATAAATCCCACGATGCAGATGGATAATATTCAGGTCCCTTTGTGGCCTTTCTATAGTATCTTCTAAACAGAATCCATCCAATTCGTGTGGGTCACCATTGCCGAATCAAGATGAGCCAGTCTATGTCCCCTCGTCCCATTTGGGCCTGGGTTGACTAGGATAGGTTCGTCGACCGCCCCGTAGAGACCCTGCTCATAATTGCGGGGACTCCGGGGTGCGGGGAACCTATGCCCAAAAATTTTTTCCGAATCCATGTTACATACGAATTTTGGTACGGTTCCGATCCCGGTTTTTATCGGGTAACCTTTCCGGACCTTCGGTACTTAGTTTACCTTGGTCATATGCTTCTTTCCTCTTATTATGATAAATTTTTGTTATCATAATCATTAAATTGGATTGTTTTCCCTTGTAAAACATACAGATTTGGGCATCGTTTATTGGAATACCGTATCTATTGCAAGTGAATCCGGGACGTTTCGGTACTGAGTCGTTTCGGCCTGGGTCGTTTTCGACCCGAATTTGCACCTGGATCGATTCGGCCTATTTCGGTGGGTCGTTTCGGCCTTGGGCCGATTCGGCCTTGATCGTTTTAGGCACGGCTCCTTGAATGCTCAATTTTGATTCGGCAATTTCGCATGTTCAGTGCACTATATACAATAAAGGGCCTAACACTGGGGAAGTTTAATTGAGCCTCAAGTGTTTTGCCCCTAGAGCTGAATCTGGGCCTAGTGATTTATCCTCTGGGGATATATCAATACTCAGAGGTTGGTCCTTTTTCGTCCTTACTATTTAGCGATTATGAGAAGGACATATTTAGAGCCTCATCACCTATTGATTTTAAAAACTATAAGCGGACCATGTCTTCCCAACGTTTTCAGAATCAAGCTTCAAGACCGGGGGCACTCGTGCGAAAAGAACTTGGAACATTGGTTCTAACAACAAAAAACATCAATTTTTTGTTCTTATGAAATTCCTAAATTCGACCCAGATTCAGTCTCTGTATATATGACGTCAGGGAAATTGGCATTACTTCCTGTTTCGACGCTCTAACATTGGAGCTTCTTACCAGGACTATTATTAAGTGGGTTCTCATTATGACTGGTATTCTAGTTCTACCCACTTTGCCTTCAAACAAGAGCATTCCGACCATATAGCTGCTATTCTAATGCTTTTGTTTATTTCCCGGTCATTTTTTACATGCCATGGCTGTCTACCACCATGTTGCATGTTTGGCGCAACTCTGCTCTTGATAACTGGTTCAGTTTTTACTGAACATAGTAAATGAAAACTTAGAGCCTCAGCGCCTCTTGATTCTAAAACTATAAGCGGACCATGTCTTCCCAACGTTTTCAGAATCAAGCTTCAAGACCGTGGGCACTCGTCTTTTTTGAAGTCTTCGGAGAGCGTATCAAGTCTAGGTACCGCAACCAAGAGACGCTCTTCGACTACTTCCGATGACTTTTAAGTGCTTATCACCCTCGACTAGAAGATCTCAATCAGTCCCCATCTACTAGTAGATCATTCTCAGATCAGGGTACACGGTCCTTTCGTTCCAGAGGTCGGACTGGAACGAAATCTCCCAATAGAGGAAGACACAAGTCTAACAAATGACTTTCTTCCTTCCCCTCCTCTTCATCTTCTTCCAGTAGGAGCCGAGCTATTTCAGTTCTATCAAGCCTTGGCTTCTTTTATCAAATATATTTTGAGTTTTTATGAGTTTGGAGAAAGGGTTACTGGATTGAGTTCGTTAGGAATCCTTTCTCTTTCTCACATGCAAATACTATTTCTGGTAAATAGTATCAAGAAAAGAAATCTTTTTATTGGAAGAGGAAGGGTTCTTCTCCAAAAGAAAGCCGTTTAAGTAGAAAAACTTCTCCTTTCCCCAGGCTTCTACAGGCGGATCTTTCTGGTCGAGAAGAAAATGGGAAAATCGACTCATCATCGACTTCTCACACTTAACACAGATGATGCAAGTCGATCATTTCAAAATGGAACTTCGTCCTCGATTAGTCAGGTCAATTCTCCCAAATTCGGGGACGATTTCCGTAGTTTTAAAGGACGCTTACTTTCACATCTCCATCCATAGGTCATTACGCAAATACCTTCGTTTCACCTTGGATGGAATTTTGTGTATCAGTCCGTTGCCTTTCCTTTGTTGGATTTGTCAACGGATCAATGAAAAGAAAAGAAGAAACTGGGAAAATCGACTCATCATCGACTTCTCACACTTAACAAGATGATGCGAGTCGATCATCTCAAAATGGAAACTTCGTCCTCGATTAGTCAGGTCAAATTTCCCAAATTCGGGGACGATTTCCGTAGTTTTAAAGGTCGCTAACCTTCACATCTCCATCCATAGGTCATTACGCAAATACCTTCGTTTCACCTTGGATGGAATTTTTGTGTATCAGTCCGTTGCCTTTCCTTTGTTGGATTTGTCAATGGATCAATGTTTTCCCTGTTCACCAACTTAATAGAAATTAATTAAGCAGCTCTCATCATAGAATTAGGCCCCAATCTTGTGTAGTGTTCCGATGATGGGTTTTGTCATCATTTTTACAGATACTGTTTATCATACCTTGTCCTAATGTGTACAGGTTATTGTGAATTTAGATTTCATACACTTTATCGAGAAGTTGAAATTGATTCTACCTCAAAGATACTTCTCCAATTTTTTTCACGCCCCGAAAAACTTTCGATTTATGTCAGGGGTTTGTTTCCCCTTTTTAGAAACTTAGTAATTGGATCCAGTTTCCCTGGACAATCTCATCTTAGACCTTTCCAGTTTTTTTTTGCTAATATTATCACTGGAAATACCATACGGTCTATACGAGCAATAAATTCCATTATCAAGATTGCTCTCTACGAATTATGAATCCCTCAGTATCAAATGGGGTCTCCTCTTTTAGAGACTATTCCCTATTTGTTTTTTTCGCATGCCAGCCTTTCAGGTTGGTTTCCCACTTCAAACCTCAGGGATTAGTTGTTCAGGGAACGTGGGGCCTATATTAGGCGGGGCTATATATATATATGTGTGTGTGTATGCGTATATGTATGTATATATGTATATGTGTATAAACATTCTGAAACTTCAGACAAATTTCCTTGGTTTATCAGTTCTTCATAGCTCCAAACTGAGGAACAGCTTCATTATTGTTACTCCAGACAAATGAATAGTGTAGTTTTTTCTACTTATCAGGGAGTGACTCATTACTCTTCCCTGTTGGCTTTTACATGGAAGATTATAACTTGGTGTCTTCAGGAAGGTATGTCTATCCTTGTCGGACACCTCCAGGGCAGATTATGTCATTGGGATCGCCCCTATAGACCAGTTCACCATCCGTTCTCTACAGGGCGTTTTCTCAACTGGAGAGAACCTTTATTGGGCCTTTTCTAATCAAATGTCCCAACAACTCGGTTCTCCAATCAACTTCCATTATGTTTCAAGTTTCAGATCACCTGGAATGTGCAGTTGATTTAAAATCTCTATATTGGGGGAATCTTTTACATATGCGTTTACACCATTCAACTGAATTCCTCTAGTTCTAGGAAAAAAATTCAAGCGTCCAAAAAGCCGAGCCATTCTGATTACGCCTCCTATGGCCTCAGAGATCTTGGTTTTTTTTTTAGTCATTCTGAGCCTAGTCTCAAGACTTGCAACCCGTCTTCTAGTAGTTCCAGATCAAATATCTAAAAGGTGTTGGTCAAGCATTCCATTTCAATCCAGAAATGCTTTACTTACACATCCAGATGTTGTCAGGGATCAAACCAGAGGTAGACACTTCTCTGGTTTCTCTGCCGAGTGTATCTTCAAATATAGAAAGATCTCCACTCTCAAGTTTTACTCTGGAAGATGGAAGATATTTTCTAGTTGGTGTAGAAAAAGGGAAATAAATCCAGACAATTCCTCTAGGGAGGTTTTTTACTGGATTTCTTTTTCTGTCTGTTCTCTACCCTTCAATTTCTATTTCATCTAAGAGAAGGGTACAGATCAGTAATCTCGAACATGTTAAAATTTTAGTCGGCTTCACACTTTTTCATTAAACCCTACCATCACCAGCTTATTAAAGGGGTTTTTCACTATGCCGACAGGTTTCCAGGACTTTGAATCCAAATGGAATCTTGCATGAGTGTTGTGGTCTTTTCTAAACCACCTTACGATCCGGTGAATTCAGCTTCTTTTGTTCATTTGATAATCAAGCTGTATTTCATTTGACATTTGCTTCAGTTAGTAGAAGTTATAGTCATGCTTTGCCAATTGCAGAGGGTTGTTTTCAGGTATGAAAAGAACAATGACTTCTTTTTCTCTTCTCATTCAACCTATTTTTGTTTCAGGCTATAAATCACCTTGTCTGAAACTATTATTTATCCTGTCATTTCCAGGATTCGTGGATCGTAGGCTAATGTGAATTTTTTGTATACATTAGAACGTTTAAAACGTTTCGAGATTATCATGAGAATTTTTTCTTTCCAATCAAGGGGTTTTGGATATATTTCTAACCATCCTTGATTGCAAAGTGGGTTTGTAAAGTGATAAAGCTTCTACCAGTATATGCTAATTTCACTTCTGCCCTATTATCATTCAGAATACAGTATGAGGTTAGAACCTTCTACATTTTGGGCATATTGGAACTCCGTTTTTTCTTCAGAATGTTTTTTCTTACTGCGTAATGGATGTTCCAACGCTACTTTTCATCCCTTCACCTAAGGAGCTTGGTTCCCATTCGTAGTGGTACTCATTCCTTGGGTAGTTTAGTAGCTTCTCAATCTATTATGAGCAGCACTTATTTTGGGATTTTATTTTCCTTGGTTGTTTGTTAGCCTGTTTGAATAGGTATGAACCTTCTATTTTGACTCCGGTTCCTGTCCATTTATCTTCTCCACTTGTGAATTTTGGATTTGGATCCCTTGCAGTCATGGTGGATACTCCCTTACGTTACCATCATTGGATGGTTTTAAAAGGGGTATAAACAACCAAGGTTGGAGGAGTTAGGTATGTGTAACTTTATTTTTCATCCAACCCTCCACTTGCTTTGAATTCAGGCTATAATTGTAGTGATGGGTAGTTATATTTGATATTAAAATGATATTTTTAATGTAAAATTAATTTTAATTAATAATATACCTACCCATCACTACAATGGTATGTCCCGCCTCCCAGCCCCGCCTGAAATATTTGTTTTCCTGAAAGAAATAATGACCTCTCGGCGCGAAAATCGCGGTCACGTGACCTGTATCGTCTGCCTATTGGTCTGATAGGTCATGTGACATCAGCGACCAATCAGGACTCGACACTGGGGAGGTCACGGGAAAAGGGACATGCCGGTGGCATTTCTGGCTAGATTTTTGTTTGTCAGACTGTCCCAGACCTGCGTCTGGTGAAAAGGCTATAATTGTAGTGATGGGTAGGTATATTATTAATTAAAATTAATTTTACATTAAAAATATCATTTTATACCAAATGGAATCGTCCTGCTTATATATAGCAGGAGTCCATTTCAAAAGTTAGGGATCTCCGGTTGTGTTTCAATTGAAATTTATTGGAAAATGACTGAACTTTTAGCAAATAGTGGAGCCCTGATCAGACGACGCACATTCTGTGGGGTCTGATCTGGGCCTGCCCTGTTTGCCAAGGTACCCCATTAGGGGTTTCTGGTACTGAATGGGTTAAAAAGAAAAAGTCATATGCTAGTTGAGATGGGTCTTTTAAGATCTAAAATACACAAAAAAAATTGAGAATCCTGTGATGAAAGGGTTCAATAAGTTTGGTCAGTATGGCTGTTGAATGAATAACTGTATCATATGGTAAAATAGTGAGTTATATGCTTTTGAGCCACCATTTTGTTAGTGATGTACTGTTCGGTTAACTAGACCGAATCAGGCCTGTGGCCCAGTGCTCTTACCCATTATCCTGCTGCATAAATTAATTATGCCACACCCAATGCTAACTAATCATCAACCAATCAGATAACTTGACGTAATATATTTGTTCAATTCTCAAACAGTGTAGATCCTGATCAGATGGCATCTGATCAGGATCTACACTGTTTGCAAATGTAGGAGTTGTTGTGTTCAGCAGGATAAGGATTAATCATTCTCTCTGTCACTGCTGTGGTTCGAGCCTCGCTTGGGTTACATTTGAGACGCCAAGTTCTGCAGCAGTTTCGCTCACCTGATTAACTCTTATCTTGCTGTTCGCGACAACCCCTATCTTTGCAAACAGTGTAGATCCAGATCAGATGGCTTCTGAAGAAGCCATCTGATCAGGATCTACACTGTTTGCAAATGTAGGAGTTGTTGTGTTCAGCAGGTTAAGGATTAATCATTCTGTCTGTCACCGCTGTGGTTCGAGCCTCGCTTGGGTCACATTTGAGATGCCATGTTCTGCAGCAGTTTCGCTCACCTGATTAACTCTTATCCTGCTGTTCACGAAAACCCCTATCTTTGCAAACAGTGTAGATCCAGATCAGATGGCTTCTGAAGAGCCCTTAGCTTGCTGTTCATGACAACCCCTATCTTTGCAAACAGTGTAGATCCAGATCAGATGGCTTCTGAAGAACCCTTATCTTGCTGTTCATGACAACCCCTATCTTTGCAAACAGTGTAGATCCAGATCAGATGGCTTCTGAAGAAGTCTTATCTTGCTGTTCACGACAACCCCTATCTTTGCAAACAGTGTAGATCCAGATCAGATGGCTTCTGAAGAACCCTTATCTTGCTGTTCATGACAACCCCTATCTTTGCAAACAGTGTAGATCCAGATCAGATGGCTTCTGAAGAAGCCATCTGATCTGGATCTACACTGTTCGGCATTCAGTTTATGAATTTGTAGCAATAAATTACATCAAGTAACTTGATTGGTTGATAGACAGAAATGGGTGTGGCTTAGATGAATGTTCAGCAAGATAAGGGTTAACACTCTGGGTACTCCAGTTTCGCCTGTCTGATTAACAACAATCAGCTTGAAATAGTGAAATAATCTTGAAAGGGCCCTAAAAAAGAAAAAGAAAGAAACTAGACCAAATTTGCAGGCAAATCTTGCCAACCAAACTGAAGAAGTTCTGAAACTCTGCATGTTTTAAGGAGATGGTTGTAGAAGATTGTGCCAAATTGTTTGCCCAGGGATGACTTAGATTCTGCCTGCCCATCTGTGCAGCCTGACGGTCAAGAAAAAGCATCAGACTTTGCCAAATTGTTTATCCAGGATGACTTAGATCAGACTGCCCATCTTTGCAGTCTGATCAAACTATGGATGGTCAAGAAAACAAAGCTGCTTTTTGCAGACATTGAATTATTGCTAAACCTTTTTACGAAAACATACAGTACAGTTGCCGCGAAGCCTCGATGGTTCGCGCACACGCATGATGCGTGGAAATGCGTGGAAAGGATTAACTTCCATGCATGAACCACGCAAAATCCCCGCAAAATTCGCGCAAAATCCGCGCTTGCATGTCTTACTTCACGCGTGAACCGATAGCCTTCCCGCATATCACGCGTGGACGATTAAAACTTCACGTGAAAATTCCACGGAAAATCCGCGCATAACAAGGGAAAACAGCTACTTTTGCAGCAAATTAAGATCGATTTTTAATATTAAGCCGATGCAAGATTTTCACTAGTTGATAGAGTGCAACAAACACCATTATTTTGATGGCTGTTTTTTTGTTGTTTTTTTTTGTCCTCATCAGACTAATTATATCTGTTGAAAAAGTGATTATCCAATTACGCTATATTGATGTACAATTTGATTAAATTGCAATTATAAATAATCACATATCTGTTTATGGTTAACAATGTTCTATAAAAGCCTGGCCAATTATTTACTGAGGACAGCCAATTAAGAAGATCTATTGTGCATCAATATAGATTCTTTGTAAAATATGAATTCGGGCACTGATTTCTAAATGAAATTGTTTTCTTTCATCTCAGCTTTTTTCTTCTTCTTTTTTTTCACACTTTCGTTCATTTTCCTCCTCCTCTTTCACCTGCATCTCCACTCCTATCTCTTCCATCTCTTTTCTCCCTTTCTCAGGGAGATGACACAAAATCATCCACAAACAATCAATCCAAAAACAATCAATAATCTCACTTTTATCTTTCAAAGTTTTGTATTCGTGTGTGGTTCTACATGTTTTTATTGAATAGATTTGAAACCGCTCTTATCACGTTATTTATTGCAACAGTTCAGGTCGGAGAATCCTATATGTGCACTGAACATACACCATTTCATTCCTTAAATTTAAATTGAGTAGTTTTCACGTCGCCGTCAAGGATTATTTAGCCATATCGGGACGTTTCCTGTTAATCTTACAGCAAAATTGTCGACGTAAAATTTCAGAAGAGGCAGTGCATGACCAGACCTGCAAAATGCCATTGGCATTGCTATGACCCATGATTACATCCACCTGAAATGGCCTGAACTTTCATTTCCCTCTTTTGATTGCCCAGATGCTGTAGGTTTAACTGTGCGAATGCGCAGGCGGGTTCAGATCAGACCGAGCGGGTACACAGGCTTGAGGTCTTTACTGCTCGTGTAGGTCTTATTACCATGTGCTGGCTCAAACTACAGTTAGCGAGGCGATTCCATTTTTTGTAGTGTTTTCTCATCGTAGCGATAACTTATAGCGTACCTGTAACATAAACAGTTCAGATCCTAATCTGACAACATTAATACGCTGATCAGATGCGCGGCTGTGCAGGCTGATCAACACTGGTCAGGCTCCGATCTGAGTGTCTTTGCCGGTCGTGCCAAACTTATTGTATTTGGCTGGCGCTGGCTCAAACTTATGAGTTTGCTTCAGGTTTAACGGGGCGATTCCATTATTTGCTTCTATGACATTTCATTGACAACCACTTGGTCGAATGAATTTTTCGTTCGAATGGTACCTTCCGTTGAACCAATATTTGGTCGAATTTTCGCAAAAAAAAAAAAAAAAAAAAATGCGTCAAATTAACATTTTGCCGAAGTTTTTCGTCAAAACTGAAAGAAGCTGAAACGAAAGTAATTTACCCCAAATCACCCTATTGCGCATAATTTTGTTTAAATCACAAGTCCATTGAGGTGTTACGGAACAACCTGGACACAAAGTCTTTGTTGGCGTCACCCAGGGTTCTATGCTTGTTCCCCTTCTTTGCAAATGTATTTGTTCTTATTAATTGACCACTAATTGTCTTCTCCTTAATGTATTTCAAATAAATATATATACATTTAAGAACCCAATATATCAGAACTGCTGGAAAACATAACGTTCAGGTCATTACATGTATATTATGACCGACCTATTGTTTTAAAAACGGGACTCCATGGCCTAGTGGTTAAGAGCGCTGACTCTTGATCATTAGGTCTCTCACCGCTGTGGTTCGAGCCCCGCTCGGGTCACATGTAAGACGCCAAGTTCTGTAACGGAAGGTCAGGCGGTTTTTCTCCGGGTACTCCGGTTTTCGCCCACCTCTGATTAAAGATCGGCTCGATATGAGTGAGTTATCTTGAAAGGGCCGTAAAACCAAAACCAAAAAAAAAGGTTTTAAAAATAATCGAGTGAGTCAATAACAACCGGTCGGGATAAGCAGATCATGGTTAAATAAAATCGACCAAGTGTCGCATTTCTAAACAAACATTTCGACCAGTTGTCCAATTTAAAGGTTTTTTTTTTTCAACCAAATGTTGTATTCGAACGAAATCTACATTTGACCAAATGACGTGCACCGCCCGCCATTATTTATAATAATGTCCATCACAATTATACATTTAACGTAACTTGTAGCATGACGCATGCGTGCACAGTACCCGTTTTTTTTTTTAAAACCGTGCAGCTACTGGTCAGATGCCTACAAAACGGAAAAAGCTACTCAGACTGCGCAGACCAGACAGGCCGGCTGATCTACACTGGTTAGACAGCTGACCGTGCAAGTTTTGTTGCACCATCGTAAAATACCCGCTTTCTTCTATATAATGACAAAACCCTTGAAAAATTATTTGACCTTTGATCACAACCCATGGACGGGGAGTGTGGTGGGAGAGATCAAAATTTGGATACATTTGCAGACCCTATGCAATATGTGTATCAAGTTTGGTCACCATAGGTCAAGGATTAATATAGTAGTTGCATTCACAAGCAGTTTCTTGAAATTCGACCTTTGACCACCCTCATGACTCCAATGGGTCAGATAAAACTTTGAATACGCCGTCCGAAGCAATATGTATACCAAGTTTGGTCACCATAGGCCACGGAATAAAAAAAAGAAGTTGCATTCTGATTGTAACAGACGGAAAGAAGGACGGACAGCCGTGAAGAAAATAATATACCCTTTTTTATGCAAAACGAAAGCGGGTATAATAACAGAGATAAACTCAACCGCACATCCATATTTTAGCCAGTGGACACACCCAATGAATCCTATACACCCCTTTAACTTTAAAATAAAGCGGGATCCCCACCCTCACTTGCGGGGTAAAAGAAACAAGAATTCCGCCGAAGGCTATGTCGCGCCTGTGGTAAACTTGGCCATTAGGGTGAACGCTAGGGTGGTCGCAAATGTTGACGCCTTGACGAACGGACGGACGGACGAACGAACGAACGAAGGAACGGACGGAAAACCGGGCGCCTATATCGCGCCATGCTAATAGCAGGCGCGACAAAAAGAACTGACTCTTTTTGGTCTATTTGTAATGCAAAACTCCGTCGCCATGTTCAGCATGGAGGAATCATGTTGCAGATATATCTTATTTTAAAACAAACCACCGATCGTACATTAGCTAGCGCAAGACAAAGTTAACCATAAAACCTATGCTACACACGGAGACCCAGATGCACTGTCAAAGGTAAGTGTTTTCGCTCATCTCAGTTTGCTACATGGCTGAATACTGATCAGACTGCATGGATGCGCACTCTGAGCTGCGTCTTCGCTTGCTCAGCGACCTGCATAGATTCAGATCAATATGCACAGCCGAGTTTTCGATAATTCTTTTGCATTATCCCTTTACAATGTAAGGCTCGAGTGATCATCAAAGACACTCGATCAGGCACTTGGATGTGTTTTCATCCGGCGCTGGCTTGTAACCTAAGACAAACGTCCATGGAAGGGGTGCAGTGAATGATAGGCGTAACGCCATCAGACGTCTTACGCATGTGCGTAATGCACATGTTAAAAATATTTGCCCTTCGGGAGCAAATTCTTTCCTTTAAGAGTAGCATCCCATCTCGGAGAAAGATGTTGTTACATAGAGTTTCCTTGCTGTGTGTAATATTTTGGTTCTGGCTACGCCACTGGTATTGGCGAGAGACGGTCTGACTGTGAACTTTTCAAGCGCAATCCCAGCGACATATTTGGGCCAGTTATAGTCTTGGATCAGCAATAGTGCTCACTCACTAGGCGGCAATTTTTATCGAGGCTGGTCCATTTCTTCCGTGCTTCCTTATGCTGGCTGACTATTCACCTTAAAGCACCACAAAATGTTTGAGTCGATTGTCGGCCAAAAGTTACGGAGCGCAGAAGCTTTGCACTGCTAATGTCCAAATGACTGTCACTGATTTGTACGAAGCCAGGTAATGGTTTATTATCGCCGCCCTGTTCTTATCCGATTAAGACCAGAGTGGTGTGTAAAAAGGATTACCTGTAGATTCGATCTGGATTTGAAATGGCAGTGAAGATCCAGGTCAGACGCCATATAAAGGGCCTCTGTTCAAGGTCTACATTGTTTAAAGTACCGGCATTTAAAGGTTAAACGGAACAGTCTTAGCGTCCATCCAGGTTACACTCAGAGACAATCGACCTGCCAGTGCTGTCATTGCTTTGTCGTGATGCTGGTTTCCTTATTTCACCATTAAACATCACTCACCTTATATGTCTTGTTTGTTTGTATCGGCGGCCCCCGCCCATCGGTGCTTAAAGAAATAGTTGGGCTGCATAATGCTTTTACGCAAACGAGTACTGGTAAACCGCTTAGAGGATCTAAGCCTGCCCAGCAAAGCGGTGCGAGTCTGATCGCCCATGCTCATAAACCCTATTGGTTTCATTGGGAGGCAGGGTTTTAGATGTCATTTCATCTCAGTGTCGGGTAGAAGTCCCACAAAATTGGAAGCAACGTCTCCAAAATTACCTTTACAGTGTTGACGGGGACGTTAAACCTCAAATCAAACAACTAACAGATTGTTTGTATTGGAGTTTAACGGCCCAGTGAACACTATTTTAGGTTATTTTGAGCCGGTCAGTTTTTCCTTGGCAGGCTTATACGTAAGGGGTTAACCAGTAAAGTGCACATTCTTTCGCCAGAATCTGACAACTGCCCTTCTTGAATCAGCGGAAGGAAGAGAATGACCATAGAAAAGATTTCATGATCAATCTTCTGTCTATCTATTTATCTACTGATACTGCGTCGGTCACACTTGACCATTACCGCAGGTGTATATAACATACACTCCAGGTTTTGCAAGATGAAAGCCTACACAGTAATCATGTAATTACGGTAGGGATCTTTAACCTGCACAGGGGATGGTTGTCCCTGCACAGGGGGCCTCCAGTTAACGTCCCTATTCCGAAGGACGGTGCACTTCACGAAAGAATGTTGTCGACCCCAGCAGGTATCGAACCCGCGTCCTGCTGATCACCTGTCAGACGCGCATTCGACTGAACATCCGAGGCCGGCCCACCTATATATCTTAAGATAGCAGCTCTTGGTAGCTAACGGCATGTTCTTATGTGACAGATAGCTTTTTTCCATGCGCTGTCTCTGATTCCCACGATTTACCGCAATTTGTCATGTTAGCACGTGCTGTTTTAAAACACTACGTCATAAGTGAGCACGCGCCGTTGTTGCGTGCGAAAAGGTACTTACAGGAATCACAAACGCAAATGTGCTGTCACTCGTTTGGTAACTGATCTGCGCAGTCTGATCAGAGCCTTTGCTGTTCCTGTGAGCATTCCGATCTCTCTGGGTTATTCAAAGAGCAACAAGTGAATTGATATCACGTAATTTGATAAGACGTGTAACTATTGAAGACTCTGATCAGCTTGCGCATCCGCGCAGTCTGATCAGAGCCTTGAAGACTTGTCGTGCGCCGGCTCATATACATGGAAAATGGATAAGAATGCAGTCTTGGTTTCGTCCCACCAACAGGTTAGGTCATACAGAGACGGGTCCTAGGTTTAAAGACTCAACCGAAAGTCTGGAGAAGCCGGGGTTTGACCCCACGATCCCTGGTTTATGAGGCGAGAGTTTTGTTTGATTTGAGGTTTACCGTCCCCGTCAACACTGTAAAGGTCATTTTGGAGACGTTGCTTCCAATTTTGTGGGACTTTTACCCGACATTGTGATGAAATGACATCTCAAGCCCTGTCGCCCAATGAAACCAATAGGGTTTACTAGCATGGACGGTCCGCCTCGCACCGCGGTTCCTGGACAGGCTTAGATCCTCTAAGCGGTTTACCAGTACTAGTGTGCGGGCCGGATTCAGCTCTGCGTGGAAGCATCATGCAGCCCATATATTTCTTCAAGCCCCTATGGGCGGGGTCTTATGAGGCGAGAGTAACGAAACAAATACAGCACTGGGTCTTCTCCTCTTGAAAATGTGGCTATTATTAATTATTCCTCCGTAACTTACTACATGTAAAGGTATTTGTTTGAGGTTTAACGTCCCCGTCAAGATTGTATAGGTCATTTTGGAGACGTTGCTTCCAGCTTTGTGGGACTTTTACCCGACATTGAGATGAACTGCGCAGTCTGGTCAGAGCATTTGCTGTTCCTGTGAGCATTCCGATCTTTGGGCTATTCAAAGAGCAACAAGTGAAGACTGGTCAAAATGGACGAACACGTAATTCGATAAGACGAGTGACCATTGAAGACTCAGATCAGCCTGCGTATCCACACAGCCTGATCAGAGCCCTTGCTGTTCGCATTAACCTTCTATGTGGGCTATTCGAAGAGCAACAAGCGAAGACTAGTCACATTATCTAGATGCACAGGCTGATCTGATACTTCTGTCTTCTGTGTTTGATTTGAGGTTTAACTACACGTCAACACTGATCATTTTGGAGACGTTGCTTCCAACTCTGTGGGACTTTTACCCGACATTGGGATGAAATGACACATCTCAAGCCCTGCCACCCAATGAAATCAATAGGGTTTATAAGCATGGACGGACCAACTCGCACCGCATTGCCTGGGCAGGCTTAGATCCTATAAGCGGTTTACCAGTAGTCGTGTGCGGGTCGGTTTAAGCTCTGCGTAGAAGCAACATGCAGCCCATCTATTTCTTCAAGCCCCGATGTTGATACTTTGCCAGGGCAAGCTTAGATCCTCTTAAGCTGTTTACAACTACTCGTGTGCGGGCGTGGAAGCATCATGTCGCCCATCAATTTCTTCAAGCCCCGATGGGCGGGGGCCGTTATACTGTATTAGAAGTCTATCTTAAGCCTCCCCTTCTTGGTGGCTAACAGTGTTCTAATGTGACAAATAGCCTTTTCTCATGCGCTGCGAGCCCATGATTCCCACGATATACCGCAGTTCGTCACAAACACAAATGAGCTATCGCTCGTTTGGTAACTGATATACGCAGTCTGATCAGAGCATTTGCTGTTCCTGTGAGCATTCCGATCTCTGGGCTATTTCAAGAACAACAAGTGAAGACTGGCCAAAATTGATGAACACGTAATTCGATAAGACATGTAACCATTGAAGACTCAGATCAGCCTGCGCATCCGCGCAGTCTGATCAGAGCCTTTGCTGTTCGTATGAATCTCCTATGTGGGCTATTCGAAAAGCGATGACTGGTCATGCTATCTAGTTGCACAGGCTGGTGAGATACTTCTGTAGTAGAAAAATCCTTGTCGTGCGCCAGCTTATATGGAAAATAAGAATGCGGTCTCAGTGTGTGTTTCAGTTTTTCGTCCCACCAACAGGTAAGGTCATACTTGCTTTTCGAAAACACGCTTACTCAAATATAGGTTCCTTTTCACCAAAAAATGAAATTTCTGCTCAAAACATAGGTTGTGGGCACTCGTTAGAACCGCTTCGGCGAGGCGGTTCTACCGAGTACCCACAACCTATGTTTTTGAGCAGAAATAAGAAAAACAATGCATATCCCCGTAACCCCAGTTTTACTTTAATAAAAAAATATTAATAATAAATAGATTATTTTGTAAATCTTTCAAGGGGAATGGATACACCATCTCGAAAACACGCCTATACAATTTTAACCCCCGTAAACCCCAGTGATATATATGTAAAACCGGGGTTTCAGGCGTATACTTTTTATAATTTCTGTTCAAAAATATATATTATGGGTACTACTCGACGAGGCGGTTCTAAGGAGTACCCACAATCTATGTTTCGAGCCGAAATAAGGAAAACATCAGAACTTTTTATCTGAAGATTTTCTTGGTAAAATTTTCTAATATATTTGAATAGGCGTGCTTTCGCAATGCCCTCCGTTGTGGAAAATCCTTCAAAAATGTTTCCCCTGTCACTAAAGGAAAGAATTTGCTCCTTAGGAGCAAATTCTTTCCTTTAAGAGTAGACTCTTACAGGAAAGAACTTGCTCTTCGGGAGTAAATTCTTTCCTTTCAGAGTAGACTCTTACAGGAAAGAATGTGTGCATTTGGAGCATATTCTTTCCTTTAAGAGTCTCTTTTTCTGTGGGACATAGTTTATAATAATCGAATGAAAAGTCCCGAATGTTGCCTCCCTTAGAAAAATGGCGGAAAATCGGACATGTGTATCCATTTCCCTTAAATGAAATAATGTCGAGGACTCCGTAGTTTAACTATTTGTATGATCTTTGATAGCAGTGATGTTTGATAAGTTAATAATAAAAAAAAACACAAAGTTTATATGTTTTTTTTTTTACCGTCCCTGTTTTTCATCCCCCGCCGTGAAGCGGAGCGGGGATTATAGGAATGGACTTCGTCTGTTCGTCTCTCTGTCCGTAAGACTTTCTTGTCCGCTCCATATCTCCTGAACCCTTTGGTAGATTTTCATTAAACTTTGGTCAATTATTTGTCTCAGTGAGCCGGTGTGCAGAACCCATACATGAGCCATGCCGACCCAAGGTCAAGATCACAGTTGAAGGTCACGAGTTTGAAACTTGGAATTTTCTGTCTGTTCCATATCTCCTTTACTCTGGATTTTCATTAAACTTCAAATATTCTTCTCAGTGAGCTGATGTGCAGAACCCATGTCCGTCCGTCCGTCCATAACACTTTCTCGCCCGCTCAATATCTCCTGAACCATTTGATAGATTTTCATTAAACTTTGGTCAATTATTCGCCTCAGTGAGCTGGTGCGCAGAACCCATAAATAAACCATGCCGACTTAAGGTCAAGGTCACGGTTGAAGGTCACGAGTCTGAAACTTGGAATTTTGTGTCCGTTCCATATCTCCTTTACCCTTGGAAGGGTTTTCATTAAACTTTGGTCAAATAGTCATCTCAGCGAGCTGTTGTACAGAACCCATGTCCATCCGTCCGTCTGTAAGTCCGTCCATCTGTCTGTCCGTAACACTTTCTTGTCCGCTCCATATCTCCTGAATCCTTTGATAGAATTTCATTAAACTTTGGTCAATAATTTGTCTAAGTGAGCTGGTGTGCAGAACCCATAAATAAACCATGCCGACTTAAGGTCACTGTCACGGTTGAAGGTCACGAGTTTGAAACTTTGAATTTTGTGTCCGTTCCATATCTCCTTTACCCCTGGATTGATTTTCATTAAACTTTTGTGAAATATACCCCACAGTGAGATGATGTGCAGAACCATAAATAAACCATGCCAACATAAGGTCAAGGTCACAGGTGAAGGTCACAAGGTTGAGCCTTGATACAAAATGCGGCGGGGGATTTGGTTGTCCTTCAGACTGCTTTCTTTATAGATACAGAAATTTTAAGTGAATTCGAAATTTATATTATCACTGTCACAACCAGTGATTTTCACTGCTGGTATATGGGCAGCATCGGAACCTCAGTCGGATGCGCATCTGACTGGTAATCAGGATGACGCGGGTTCGATACCTGCCGAGGTCGGCAACATTCTTTCGTGGAGATTGATCATGAAATCTTTTCTACGGTCATTCTCTTCCTTCCGCTGATTCAAGAAGGGCAGTTGTCGGTTTCTGGTGAAAGAAGGTGCACTGTACTGATTAACCACCTACGTATAAGCCTGCCTAGTAAAAGTGCGGATAGGTAAACTGACCGGATCAAAAATGACCTGAAATAGTGTTGACTGGGCCGTTAAACTTCAATACAAACTGACAAACAGACTGCTGGTATAAAATCGAAAACTGACATCTACATTCTCTGTCTGTTAGTTTGTTTGAACTGAGGTCCCCGTCAACGCTGTTTAGGAGACGTTGCTTCCAATTTTGTGGGACTTTTACCCGACAAAGAGATAAAATGACATCTCAAGCCCTGCCAACCAATGAATCCAAAAGGGTCTGGATGGTTCGACTCCCATCACTTTCCCTGGACAGACTTAGACCTTCTAAGCTGTTTACCACTACTCATTATCAGCTCTGCGAGGAAGCATCAAGCAGCACAATTTATTTCTAATAACCCCGTCCGTCTGTTAGAAGCCAAACGTTACTAATGTGTGTCAGAAATTGGGTCATGCACACTTGCACGCCATTCAGCTTTTGGTGACGTCACTTTTAGCATCAATACAATGTAAATACTGCACGTGGCACCAGGTCAACATAGCAACTGTGGACAATTTTTTAATGAAAATAGATCTACATTTCATGTTCATGTTGTGAAATAAAAATCGATCTTAGACTGAAAAAAATAAATATGGTCTACCCCAATGTCGGTTCAATGCTAAAGCGACATTTTGTATGCTTGAGGGACTCAGCGGCTACATTATGATTACACATAGGCTAAAGAAATTTTCATGTAGTTTAAATGAAAATTTTGCCCGACATTCAAATTTCGGATGCTAGGAAAAACTGCCCCTGAGAGGCGGTTGTGACGAGTACCCACACTCTATGTTCTTGCGGAAAAAGAGGGTAGCGAACCTGTCAATAAATCCAATTTTTCTTCATATAAAGTGGGGTTCAGACCTGATCACACGTCTAAACCCCGCTTTATGAAAAGAAAAGTTGGGTTTATTAACGAGTCAGTCAAGGTGCTGTTTGTTTTTTTTTGTTTTTTTTTGTTTTTTTGTTTTTGTTTTTGCCTGGGCCGCACACAGGTGTTGCTGTGCTCAGGCTTATATGAGACGCGATGCCGGGAGATGGGTTCCCCGTGGAGGCTTGGATGGGCCTGCGCATTCGCGCAGCCTAGTTATGGGTCTACTGGTATTTGGAATTCCGAAAGTTTTATATGAGTACGGCATAGACTCTAATTAGGGATGCAGATGCATGGACTCTTCTTGGTCTTCTGGGTGTATGCTAGGCGCACGCATGAACCGTGTAAGTATTGCTGTACCTGGGATCGTGTTGGACGTGGAGCAAAATGTCGTAATCTATACAATATGCATGGTGGAGAAAGGGAAAGGTAACGGTGGTTTTTACAGCTGGATGATGACAACAATCAAGTTTTTTCCGAGTAAGAATGATTTACTGGCGAAAACTACACTGTACAGTACATGTTCATGTAGTTCATGTTACATACAAGTACGTGTGACTAATGTCTAAATTTTATAGTTCATCTGAGGATTTGGTCTGAATGCTCAGTTACGTCCATGTTTATGGCTATAAATTTCAATATTTTAATAGTATTTTTAACGGGATATGCTATATAAGAACATATGTCGTTTCTGTTTAATATACATGTACATGTAGATGCCGCACGGTCTTAAATTTTACCCACTATTTTCACGCATCCACGCGTGAAGAAAAAATCGATCTTTCAGGACTAAAGATAAACTACGCGGGATGTTTCACGCATCATGCGTGGACACCTTGTTTTATCCGCGGAAACTCGAGATAAAATTCGCGCGTGAAGCCTACGACTTCCACGCAAAATTCGCGCGAAATTCACGCAAAATCCACGCAAAAATTACATAACAGAAACGCGGAAAATAAAATTTATCCACGCATGATGCGAAAACCATCGAGGCTTCGCGGCAACTGTACTGTACCTTTACAAATACATTGTAAAGTATTCACCGAAAAAACTAAAATTTTAGGATGAAAAAATGTGAGAACTGCCTCATCGAGGCGTTTCTAAGGAGTACCCACAATATATATGTTCAAGCAGATTTAAGAAGAATAAGGTTTACCCCTGTAAACCCCAGTTTTACTATATTAAAGTGTGGTTCCAGGGGTTCAGAATTATATAGTGTCATGACTAAGATCATTTTTACATGTTTTGTAGTTGCTAAAATGCATTTGTCATGCAAAAATTGTTGATCACAGTAAACCTTCCTGTCTCACGTGTAATGAATGTACATGACAGATATTACATCACATCAATTAAAAGATGTTAAAAGTCAAACTTAGAAAATAAACAGCTGTCTGCTTTGAGGAGGTGCGTTTCAAGTCCATTTTTCAGGAACTACATTGTACAATCACAGGTGCAACATTGATTTGGGCAGAAAGATGGTTTTTCTTATTTTTCAGAGAAAGTAAAGCTTGACATTACATGTATCTAAGAACATTGATAAGAATCTTAAAGAAATAAATAAGAATTATAATCTAACAAAAAAATACTTTGAAAATGCTGTTTAGACCACTACATGTAGTTAACTCAAGAGTAAAAATTGAAATGGTTTTGATCCTATTGACCTATTCAGTCGGTCATATTTGACCATTACCTCAGTTGGGTGGGTGGCCAAATTTAGAATTTAGCTTAAAAAAGGGGGTTGCTGGATAAGTCCTTGAAACTATTTATAATCTGATTAGCAAAGGTATACTAAAACACATACATGTACCTCTGAGTCCCAATCTGTACTGTATGGGCTTTGAACTCGTCTGCTGTCTTAGCATCTACAACAGATGATGAAAGAATACGCCACTGAGGAACAGTTCTGAAGGATATGGATAAACTTACTTTCTAACACCTTTTGCTTTGGTTGACATTGCTAAACAGAGTTGCTTAACCCATTGTATACTAGTGGACTCTTCCATTGCTATATGTTGGACAAGTACATTTGTCATAAGCAGTGATTTTTTTACCCCTGCGTCCTGCGTCCAGGACGCACAAATAGGACTGAGGACGCATGATCATAAAATATGTGCGTCCATCGGACGCAAATATTTCATGGGCGAAAAATCCAACTTTGGTTTTCACTGCTGTAAATATCAGCAGAAGTGATATAATACTGCACTTTTACCGAACCTTCAACTGCCCAACGAGTCACTGAAAAATCGATACAGGTACAATTTAATGATCCAACCTCCATCCAAAATGAGCCCAAACTTTCACACAAGCAAGTTCAATGCGACCATCAAAGTTTTCCGCCATCCAAATAGCCGCCAACAAACCAACTCTACCATTTTTCTGCATGTGATATGGTAAATGTGTCAAATGACGTCATCTGATGCCAGCAACCCTGCACATGTTTAATGCCATTGTTATGCTCCCCGAAGAATTTCGGGGGAGCATATAGTCGCCGCTTCGTCAGTGCGTCCGTGCGTCCGTCCCGCTCTTGTCAGCGCGAATTCTCAGAAACTACTGGGCGGATTTCAATGAAACTTCATGGGACTTTTAAGTATCGAAGGTGGATGCGCATATTACCTGCGTGTTTTGGTTCGATGATTTTTCCAACAGTTATGGCCCATTGATGAATTCTGCATGAATATATAGGGTACTGTTCATGTCCACGCGAATTCTCAGCAACTACTTGCAGAAATTCAATGAAACTTCAATGGAACCTTAAGCAGCAATAGAGGATGCGCATATGATCCGTGCTATCTGGTTAGATGATTCGTCACAGAGTTATGGTACTTTGTTTAAAGCTGCAGTGGTAGGTCACTGTGGCTATTTTTAGAAAAAACTTTGTCATCACTCTGAAGCCTACATTTATGGATGGATTTTAATATAACTTCACACAAATGTTGGGTATGATAATATCTTGAGCATGTTCGACTTTCAGGGTCCTGGGCTCAAGGTCAAGGTCACTGCCGCTATTTTTAGAAAAAACTTTGTCATAGCTCTTGCGGTGTCATTTGCTGATTGATTTTAATATAACTTCACACAAATGTTGGGTGTGATAATATCTCAAGCAAGTTTTACTTTCAGGGTCATGGGGTCAAGGTCAAGGTCACTGCGGCTATTTTTAGAAAAACTTTGTTTTTGCTCTAGTGCCTACATTTATTGATGGATTTTAATATAATTTCACACAAATGTTGAGTATGATAATATCTCAAGCAAGTTCAACTTTCAGGGTCCTGGGCTCAAGGTCAAGGTCACTGTAGCTATTTTTAGAAAAAAAACTTTGTCATCGGTCTAGCGTCGTCATTTGCTGATGGATTTTAATATAACTTCACACAAATGTTGGGTATAATAATATCTCGAGCAAGTTCAACTTTCAGGATTCTGGGGTCACGGTCAAGGTCACTGTGGTTATTTTTAGAAAAAAACTTCGTCATCGCTCTAGTGCCTACATTTATTGATGGATTTTAATATAATTTCACACAAATGTTGAGTATGATAATATCTCGAGCAAGTTCAGCTTTCACTGTCCTGGGCTCAAGGTCAAGGTCACTGTGGCTATTTTTAGAAAAAAACTTTGTCATCGCTCTAGCGTCGTCATTTGCTGATGGATTTGAATATAACTTTACACAAATGTTGGGTATAATTATATCTCAAGCAAGTTCAACTTTCAGGATCCTGGGGTCAAGGTCAAGGTCACTGTGGTTATTTTTAGAAAAAAACTTTGTCATCGCTCTAGTGCCTACATTTATGGATGGATTTTAATATAATTTCACACAAATGTTGGGTATGATAATATCTCGAGCAAGTTTGACTTTCAGGGTCCTGGGCTCAAGGATAAGGTCACTGCGGCTATTTTTAGAAAAAACTTTGTCATAGCTCTAGCGTCGTCATTTGCTGATGGATTTTAATATAACTTCACACAAATGTTGGGTATGAAAATATCACAAGCAAGTTTGACTTTCAGGGTCCTGGGCTCAAGGTCAAGGTCACTGCGGCTATTTTTAGAAAAACTTTGTCATCGCTCTAGCATCTACATTTGCTGATGGATTTTAATATAATTTTCGAACCCGTCTGATATTTTATATGCATGTAAAGGCACCCAATACCGAACCATACCTGGTGACAGTCTTATGAGGATTGCCTCTGTATACGAGAGTAAGTTTTCAATAATTTGTATTAAACAGTTCTTCCTTTCATTTATTCGGACTTTTGTGTTGCTGATGTTTGTATGACAGTGCCATCAGGCAAGCTAATCTGTCCACTGACAGGTTTTGTTATACTCCATTTTGAAGTACAGTGAGTATACACAGTATACTGCTCTTTAACTGGGATAATGTTTCCTGTTCCGACTATTGCACGTTCGGGGAGCATCCATCGGTTTCACCGATATTCTTGTTTTATGTTAATGGGCTGTATCCCGTTCTTAAAAAAATGTTGGAACCGGTGTCCCAGTTTATCTTGACCCCTGGGTAGCTTTACCCCCGGGGGTAAAGCTACTCAGGGGTAGCTTTACCCCCGGGGGTAAGGATATCCTAGGATATCTTTACCCCCACCCTGGATATCTTCACCCCCGGGGGTAAAGCTAAACTGGCCAGGATATCTTTACCCCCGGGGGTAAAGCTAAACTGGCCAGGATATCTTTACCCCCACCCCAACTTTTGGGTATAAACTATTTTCTTAATACCCAATTTCTTCTTATATGTAAAAGAAGCAAGATAGTGGACTTGATGTTTCACTTTAACATTTTTCGTTTCAATCATGACTCAGACTATTCGAACTACCCTTAGTAAGGAATATGACCATATTATAGAGGCGAATGATTATTTAATAACTTCTTTTTGTATAGTTTCTTATTCAAAATGTCCCTTATGACAATCTTTCATAATCTTGCATTATTCCTGTCAGTTGTGAAATGGGTGGTGGGGGTGAGTGCAAAGGCGGGGGTAAAGATATCCCGGCTGGGATATCTTTACCCCCAGGGGTAAAGCTAAACTGGCCAGGATATCTTTACCCCCACCCCAACTTTTGGGTATAAACTATTTTCTAAATGCCCAATTTCTTCTTATATGTAAAAGTGAGTGAGTGATTTAGTTTTACGTCCCACCAACAGCTAAGGTCATACAGAGACGGGACCTCGATTTCAAGACTCATCCGAAAGTCTGATTATATGTAAAAGATGCAAGATAGTGGACTCGATGTTTCACTTTAACATTTTTCGTTTCAATCGTGACTGGGACTATTAGAACTACCCTTAGTAAGAAATATGACCATATTATAGAGGCGAATGATTATTTAAGAACTTCTTTTTGTATATTTTCTTATTCAAGATGTCCCTTATGACAATCTTTCATAATCTTGCATTATCCCTGTCAGTTGTGAAATGGGTGTCGGGGGTAAGTGGAAAGGCGGGGGTAAAGATATCCCAGCTGGGATATCTTTACCCCCGGGGGTAAAGCTAAACTGGCCAGGATATCTTTACCCCCACCCCAACTTTTGGGTATAAACCATTTTCTTAATGCCCAATTTCTTCTTATATGTAAGAGAAGCCAGATAGTGGACTCGATTTTTCACTTTAACATTTTCCGTTTCAATCGTGACTCAGACTATTCAAACTACCCTTAGTAAGAAATATGACCATATTATAGAGGCGAATGATTATTTAATAACTTCTTTTTGTATATTTTCTTATTCAAAATGTCCCTTATGATAATCTTTCATAATCTTGCAATATCCCTGTCAGTTGTGAAATGGGTGGTGGGGGTGAGTGGAAAGGCGGGGGTAAGGATATCCCGGCTGGGATATCTTTACCCCCAGGGGTAAAGCTAAACTGGCCAGGATATCTTTACCCCCACCCCAACTTTTGGTTATAAACTATTTTCTTAATACCCAATTTCTTCTTAAATGTAATGACATCTCAAGCCCTGTCGCCCAATGAAACCAAGTAGGTTTGTAAACATGGATGGTCAGACTTGCACTGCTTTGCCTGGGCAGGCTTAGAGCCTCTAAGCGGTTACCCAATACTTGTGTGCTGTTTGTTTCTGCTCGATGTGGAAGCATCATGCAGCCCATCTATCTTCAAGCGCCGATGGGCGGGGGTCGACTCTATATTGTTGTTGAATATAACTCCAGATACAGTTCTTTTGTCTGCTCTTTAATTGCCCTAAGTTCATGCTGAACCATACATTTATCCCATTTCCGATGGGAAACCCAAAATTGCAAACAGTGTGGGGTCAGATCAGATGCTGCAAAAAGCGATGTTTGAACAAAACCCCCACGCATAAACAATGGTAGAATTTGTGAAAAACTGATTTATGCAAGCTATAGGGTATAAGTGTACTTGTTTTGGTTTTTCGAAATGATGGAAGTGTGGGGGTGAAGGTAACCCAGCCAGGATATTTTGCCCCCGGGGGTGAAGGTATCCCGGCTGGGATATCTTTACCCCCACCCATGGGCAATGGTAGAGATGTGAAATCCTGATTCATGCAAGCTAGCTTGTGGTGATGTTATGTCAACCATAGACCATTGGACATCAGTAGTACCTTCATTATTGAGAAGTGTGCTTGTTTGGGTCTTCCAAAGTCTGGATTTGGGGTGGGGTGGGGTCACACTATCTTCACCCCCACCTATGCGCAATGGTACAATTTGTGAAAAACTGATTAATGCACACTATATAGTATAAGTGAACTTGTTTGTGTTTTTCAAAATGCTGGAAGGGTGGGGGCCAAGCTACCCCAGCCAGGATATTTTGCCCCCTGGGTGAAGGTATCCCAGCTGGGATTTCTTTACCCCCACCCATGAGCAATGGTAGAGGTGTGAAATCCTGATTCATGCAAGCTAGCTTGTGGTAATGTTATGTCAACCATAGACCATTGGACATCAGTAGTACCTTCCATTGTTGAGAAGTGTGCTTGTCTGGGTTTTCCAAAGTCTTGATTTTTTTGGGGTGGTGGGAGGGGGGGGGGGGGGTCACCCTATCCCAGCCAGGAAATCTTCACCCCCACCCATGAGCAATGGTATAAGATGTGAAAAAAATATTCTTGCAAGCTGTACGGTTTAATTATGCTTGTTTTGTTTTTTTTTTTTGCTTCAGTTACATATAAGAAGAAATTGGGCATTAAGAATTAGTTTATACCCAAAAGTTTAACGGGCCTCCGTGGCCTAGTGGATAAGAGCGCTGACTCTTACTCATTAGGTCTCTCACCGCCGTAGGTTCGAGCCTCGCTCAGGCCACGTGTGAGACGCCAAGTTCTGCAACGGAAGGTCAGGTGGTTTTTCTCTGGGTACTCCGGTTTTCGCCCACCTCTGATTAACGATCGGTTCGATATGAGTGAAATAATCTTGAAAGGGCCGTAAAACCAAAACCAAAAAAAAAAATAAAAAATAAAAAAATACCCAAAAGTTGAAGGGGGGGGATGGGTACAGATATCCTGGCCTGTTTGGCTTTACCCCCGGGGGTAAAGATATCCCAGCCAGGATATCTTTACCCCCGCCTTTCCACTCACCCCCACCACCCATTTCACAACTGACAGGGATAATGCAAGATTATGAAAGATTGTCATAAGGGACATTTTGAATAAGAAAATATACAAACAAAAGTTATTAAATAATCATTCGCCTAAATAATCATTCGCCTCTATAATATGGTCATATTTCTTACTAAGGGTAGTTGGAATAGTCTGAGTCACGATTTGTTTGTTTGATTTGAGGTTTAACGTCCCCGTCAACACTGTAAAGGTCATTTTGGAGACGTTGCTTCCAATTTTGTGGGACTTTTACCCGACATTGGGATGAAATGACATCTCAAGCCCTGTCGCTCTGAGTCACGATTGAAACGGAAAATGTTAAAGTGAAAAATCGAGTCCACTATCTGGCTTCTCTTACATATGAGAAGAAATTGGGCATTTAGAAAATGGTTTATACCCAAAAGTTGGGGTGGGGGTAAAGATATCCTGGCCAGTTTAGCTTTACCCCCGGGGGTAAAGATATCCCAGCCGGGATATCTTTACCTCCGCCTTTCCACTTACCCCCGACACCCATTTCACAACTGACAGGGATAATGCAAGATTATGAAAGATTGTCATAAGGGACATCTTGAATAAGAAAATATACAAAAAGAGGTTCTTAAATAATCATTCGCCTCTATAATATGGTCATATTTCTTACTAAGGGTAGTTCTAATAGTCCAAGTCACGATTGAAAAGAAAAATGTTAAAGTGAAACATCGAGTCCACTATCTTGCTTCTTTTACATATAATCAGACTTTCGGATGAGTCTTGAAATCGAGGTCCCTTCTCTCCATATGACCTTAGCTGTTGGTGGGATGTAAAACTAAATCACTCACTTTTACATATAAGAAGAAATTGGGCATTTAGAAAATAGTTTATACCCAAAAGTTGGGGTGGGGGTAAAGATATCCTGGCCAGTTTAGCTTTACCCCGGGGGTAAAGATATCCCAGCCGGGATATCTTTACCCCCGCCTTTCCACTCACCCCCACCACCCATTTCACAACTGACAGGGATAATGCAAGATTATGAAAGATTGTCATAAGGGACATTTTGAATAAGAAACTATACAAAAAGAAGTTATTAAATAATCATTCGCCTCTATAATATGGTCATATTCCTTACAAAGGGTAGTTCGAATAGTCTGAGTCATGATTGAAACGAAAAATGTTAAAGTGAAACATCGAGTCCACTATCTGGCTTCTCTTACATATAAGAAGAAATTGGGCATTTAGAAAATAGTTTATACCCAAAAGTTGGGGTGGGGGTAAAGATATCCTGGCCAGTTTAGCTTTACCCCCGGGGTTAAAGATATCCCAGCCGGGATATCTTTACCCCCGCCTTTCCACTCACCACCACCACTGACAGGGATAATGCAAGATTATGAAAGATTGTCATAAGGGACATTTTGAATAAGAAAATATACAAAAAGAAGTTATTAAATAATCATTCGCCTCTATAATATGGTCATATTCCTTACTAAGGGTAGTTCGAATAGTCTGAGTCACGATTGAAACGGAAAATGTTAAAGTGAAATATTGAGTCCACTATCTGGCTTCTCTTACATATAAGAAGAAATTGGGCATTTAGAAAATAGTTTATACCCAAAAGTTGGGGTGGGGGTAAAGATATCCTGGCCAGCTTAGCTTTACCCCGGGGGTAAAGATATCCCAGCCGGGATATCTTTACCCCCGCCTTTGCACTCACCACCACCACTGACAGGGATAATGCAAGATTATGAAAGATTGTCATAAGGGACATTTTGAATAAGAAACTATACAAAAAGAAGTTATTAAATAATCATTTGCCTCTATAATGTGGTCATATTTCTTCCTAAGGGTAGTTCTATTAGTCTGAGTCATGACTGAAACGAAAAATGTTAAAGTGAATTATCGAATCCTCTAACTTGCTTCTCTTACATATAAGAAGAAATTGGGCATTTAGAAAATAGTTTATACCCAAAAGTTGGGGTGGGGGTAAAGATATCCTGGCCAGTTTAGCTTTACCCCCAGGGGTAAAGATATCCCAGCCGGGATATCTTTACCCCCGCCTTTCCACTCACCCCCACCACCCATTTCACAACTGACAGGGATAATTAAAGATTATGAAAGATTGTCATAAGCAACATTTTGAATAAGAAAATATACACAAAGAAGTTATTAAATAATCATTAGCCTATATAAGATGGTCATATTTCTTACTAAGGGTAGTTCTATTTGTCCGAGTCTTGATTGAAACGAACAATGTTCAAGTGAAACATCGAGTCCACTTTCTTGCTTCTCTTACATATAAGAAGAAATTGGGCATTAAGAAAATAGTTTATACCGCAAAGCTGGGGTGGGGGTAAAGATATCCTGGCCAGTTTAGCTTTACCCCCGGGGGTAAAGATATCCCGGCCGGGATATCTTTACCCCCGCCTTTCCACTTATCACCACCACCCATTTCACAACTGACGGGGATAATGCAAGATTATGAAAGATTGTCATAAGGGACATTTTGAATAAGAAAATATACACAAAGAGGTTATTAAATAATAATTTGCCTCTATAATATGGTCATATTTCTTTCTAAGGGTATAGTTCTGTAAGTCCCAGTCACAACTGAAACAAAAAATGTTCAAGTGAAACATCGAGTCCACTTTCTTGCTTCTCTTGCATATAAGAAGAAATTGGGCATTAGGAAAATAGTTTATACCCAAAAGTTGGGGTGGGGGTAAAGATATCCTGGCCAGTTCAGCTTTACCCCCGGGGGTAAAGATATCCCAGCCGGGATATCTTTACCCCCGCCTTTGCACTCACCACCACAACCCATTTCACAACTGACAGGGATAATGCAAGTTTATAAAAGATTGTCATAAGGGCATTTTGAATAAGAAACTATACAAAAAGAAGTTATTAAATAATCATTTGCCTCTATAATATGGTCGTATTTCTTACCAAGGGTAGTTCTAATAGTCTGAGTCATGATTGAAACAAAAAATGTTCAAGTGAAACATGGAGTCCACTATCTTGCTTCTCTTACATATAAGAAGAAATTGGGCATTAAGAAAACAGTTTATACCCAAAAGTTGGGGTGGGGGTAAAGATATCCTGGCCAGTTTAGCTTTACCCCCGGGGATAAAGACATCCCGGCCGGGTTATCTTTACCCCCGCCTTTCCACTCACCACCACCACCCATTTCACAACTGACGGGGATAATGCAAGATTATGAAAGATTGTCATAAGGGACATTTTGAATAAGAAAATATACACAAAGAAGTTATTAAATAATAATTTGCCTCTATAATATGGTCATATTTCTTTCTAAGGGTAGTTCTATAAGTCCGAGTCACAACTGAAACAAAAAATGTTCAAGTGAAACATCGAGTCCACTTTCTTGCTTCTCTTACATATAAGAAGAAATTGGGCATTTAGAAAATAGTTTATACCCAAAAGTTGGGGTGGGGGTAAAGATATCCTGGCCAGTTTAGCTTTACCCCCGGGGGTAAAGATATTCCAGCCGGGATATCTTTACCCCCGCTTTTCCACTCACCAGCACCACCCATTTCACGACTGACGGGGATTATGCAAGATTATGAAAGATTGTCATAAGCAACATTTTGAATGAGAAAATATACACAAAGAAGTTATTAAATAATCATTTGCCTCCATAATATGGTCATATTTTTTACTAAGTGTGTGTGTGTGTGTGTGAATTCGGGTTTAACGTCGCTTTCAACAATTTTTCAGTCATATCACGACGGTGTCTGGTTGCGACAGGGAGCTCAATGCTCACGTTTATAGTGCTGCCTCACTGAAGTATCATGTCCCAGACACATTACATGATACCACACCCAGTCACATTATCCTGACACTGGATCGACCAGTCCTAACTCTTCCCCGTAAATCTGAGTGCCAAGCAAGGAGCAGCTAGTACCATT
Source organism: Lucinisca nassula (assembly GCA_963580285.1). Taxonomy (NCBI): domain Eukaryota; kingdom Metazoa; phylum Mollusca; class Bivalvia; order Lucinida; family Lucinidae; genus Lucinisca; species Lucinisca nassula. Next base: position 154,771,593 of record OY757018.1, read on the forward strand.
TTTAACGACTTTGGTATGTCGCGGCCCGGGATCGAACCCGAGACCTCCCGTTCCCCGGAGCGGACACTTTACCAACTGAGCTATCGGGGCCGGTATTTTTTACTAAGGGTAGTCCTATTAGTCCGAGTCATGATTGAAACGAAAAAATGTTAAAGTGAAACATTGAGTCCACTATCTTGCTTCTCTTACATATAAGAAGAAATTGGGCATTAAGAAAATAGTTTATACCCAAAAGTTGGGGTGGGGGTAAAGATATCCTAGCCAGTTTAGCTTAACCCCCGGGGGTAAAGATATCCCAGCCGGGATATCTTTACCCCCGGGGGTGAAGATATCCAGGGTGGGGGTAAAGATATCCCGGGATATCTTTACCCCCGGGGGTAAAGCTACCCAGGGGGTAAAGATAAACTGTTACACCGGTACAAAAATATTTTCTCGATAGCTGAACGGCTGTGAATGGAGGTGAATAGTAAACAGCGCTTTGCACAGCCCCTGAATTATCCCCAGCGGCTCCAACAACAGCGTTCGACTTTTCCCGCCAAGCTGAGTGTGTGCTATTTTGCGCCAAAACATAACCATTCACGATCCGTTTTTATAATGCATACATCTACCGTTAGATGTAGATAATTGTCTGAGGTGCGAGTAAATCATTTTCACATTGATTGTGGATTAAATTTTATGATTGGGGAATAAACGCAAATTAGAGACATAACTTGACCATATTTTCACACCTCGTTCAAGTTGGCTTATCGCCAGAAATGAAAGACACGCACCGCAGGGCAATCATGTTTACTTGGCAATTATATGACAGGGATTAACAATAGTGTCATAATTGAACTGTTATAAATACACAGACGATTTGTCTCTGAATTGTCGACAAAGCAGGACAGTGCAGCACAATTATTGTGATTTACCTACTCTAGTTTTACTGTATTTAAGGACTCAAAAGACTGACAGCTGTAGACGATTTTTTTTTGCACTTGCCCGACCGGGCGTCCTAAGGTCAAAGTGCACCTGCCCGGGTCGATTTGGACGTGTGCGGCCCAGTAATGGATTTGTCAGCCCCTGAACCTAGATAGCTGGTGTCCCAATCAGGGGAGGAAACGTTTGTCGATAATGGTTCGGAATATTATCTCCATTGTGCATGAAGTAAATTTCACGCACATGTTGCGGTGCGCATTTATCGAAAACGAAAGTAGAAAACATTACGGAAAATAGACTGAAAAACGTACACTTTAGCAGGATATCTTTGGGCTTGTAAACAGACAAGTTGATGATTGATTCTGTTCATTGCAAATAATAGATACTAGACCGCATTATTTTTGACTATGAATAATGGCATTTTATACTGAACTGATCTTTTTTGTACTTCCTTTTTTTTCCCTCCAAATATTGGGACTCATACTTTCAGATTTGGGACGCACAGTTTTTAGCTCACCGTCACGTAGTGACGAGGTGAGCTTTTGGGATCACTTTTCGTCCGTCGTGCGTCCGTCCGTCCGTGCGTGCGTCCGTCCGTAAACAATTCTTTAAAAGACATCTCCTCCTAAACCACTGATTGGATTTTGACCAAACTTCACAGGAATGATCCTTAGGTGGTCCCCTTTCAAAGTTGTTCAAATGGTTCCGGTCCGTTGCACATCTAGGTCAAAGGAGCCAAAAACAGATTTTTTTCACCAAAAACTTAAAAAGTGTTCTTCTCTTAAACCACAAGGCCCAGGTCTTTGATATTTGGTATGAAGCTTCATCTGGTGGACCCCTACCAAGATTGTTCAAATTATAGTGCTGGGGCCAAAAATGCCCCCGCTCACGGGCCCTTTGGTTTTACATGGGCTTATATAGGGAAAATATTTGAAAATCTTCTTCTCTGAAACCGTAAGGCCCAGGTCTTTGATATTTGGTATGAAGCTTCATCTAGTGGACCCCTACCAAGATTGTTCAAATTATAGTGCTGGAGCCAAAAATGCCCCCGCTCCAGGGCCCTTTGGTTTTACATGGGCTTATATAGGGAAAATCTTTAAAAATCTTCTTCTCTGAAACCGCAAGGCCCAGGTCTTTGATATTTGGTATGAAGCTTCATCTAGTGGACCCCTACCAAGATTGTTCAAATTATAGTGCTGGGGCCAAAAATGCCCCCGCTCCAGGGCCCTTTGGTTTTACATGGGCTAATATAGGGAAGAGCTTTAAAAATCTTCTTCTCTGAAACCGTAAGGCCCAGGTCTTTGATATTTGGTATGAAGCTTCATCTAGGGGACCCCTACCAAGATTGTTCAAATTATAGTGCTGGGGTCAAATATGCCCCCGCTCCAGGGCCCTTTGGTTTTACATGGGCTTATATAGGGAAAATCTTTAAAAATTTTCTTCTCTGAAACCGTAAGGCACATGTCTTTGATATTTGGTATGAAGCTTCATCCCACACAGCCATGGTCCTTCTTCATGGCATCTGATCAGGATCTACACTGTTTGCAAATGTAGGAGTTGTTGTGTTCAGCAGGATAAGGATTAATCATTCTGTCTGTCACCGCTGTGGTTCTAGCCTCGCTTGGGGCACATTTGAGACGCCAAGTTCTGCAGCAGTTTCGCTCACCTGATTAACTCTTATCCTGCTGTTCACGAAAACCCCTATCTTTGCAAACAGTGTAGATCCAGATCAGATGGCTTCTGAAGAGCCCTTAGCTTGCTGTTCATGACAACCCCTATCTTTGCAAACAGTGTAGATCCAGATCAGATGGCTTCTGAAGAACCCTTATCTTGCTGTTCATGACAACCCCTATCTTTGCAAACACCTAAACCACTGATTGGATTTTGACCAAACTTCACAGGAATGATCCTTAGGTGGTCCCCTTTCAAAGTTGTTCAAATGGTTCCGGTCCGTTGCACATCTAGGTCAAAGGAGCCAAAAACAGATTTTTTTCACCAAAAACTTAAAGAGTGTTCTTCTCTTAAACCACAAGGCCCAGGTCTTTGATATTTGGTATGAAGCTTCTTTGATATTTGGTATGAAGCTTCATTAGCTTGCTGTTCATGACAACCCCTATCTATGCAAACAGTGTAGATCCAGATCAGATGGCTTCTGAAGAACCCTTATCTTGCTGTTCATGACAACCCCTATCTTTGCAAACACCTAAACCACTGATTGGATTTTGACCAAACTTCACAGGAATGATCCTTAGGTGGTCCCCTTTCAAAGTTGTTCAAATGGTTCCGGTCCGTTGCACATCTAGGTCAAAGGAGCCAAAAACAGATTTTTTTCACCAAAAACTTAAAAAGTGTTCTTCTCTTAAACCACAAGGCCCAGGTCTTTGATATTTGGTATGAAGCTTCATCTAGTGGACCCCTACCAAGATTGTTCAAATTATAGTGCTGGAGCCAAAAATGCCCCCGCTATGGGGCCCTTTGGTTTTACATGGGCTTATATTGGGAAAATCTTTAAAAATCTTCTTCTCTGAAATCGCAAAGCCCAGGTCTTTGATATTTGATATGAAGCTTCATCTAGTGGACCCCTACCAAGATTGTTCAAATTATAGTGCTTGGGCCAAAAATGCCCCCGCTCCAGAGCCCTTTGGTTTTACATGGGCTTATATAGGGAAGAGCTTTAAAATTCTTCTTCTCTGAAACCGTAAGGCCCAGGTCTTTGATATTTGGTATGAAGCTTCATCTAGGGGACCCCTACCAAGATTGTTCAAATTATAGCGCTGGGGTCAAATATGCCCCCGCTCCGGGGCCCTTTGGTTTTACATGGGCTTATAAAGGGAAAATCTTTAAAAATTTTCTTATCTGAAACCGTAATTATAGTGCTGGGGCCAAAAATGCCCCCGCCCGGGGGCCCTTTTGTTTTACATGGGCTTATATAGGGAAAATCTTTAAAAATCTTCTTCTCTGAAACCACAAGGCCCAGGTCTTTGCTACTTCGTATGAAGCTTCATCTAGTGGACTCCTACCAAGATTGTTCAAATTATAGTGCTTGGGCTAAAAATGCCACCGCCCCGGGGCCCTATGGTTTTACATGGGCTTATATGGGGAAAATCTTTAAAAATCTTCTTCTCGGAAACCCCAAGGGCCAGGTCTTTGCTATTTGGTATGAAGCTTCATCTAGTGGCCCCTACCAAGATTGTTCAAATTATAGTGCTAGGGCCAAAACTGCCTCCAACCTGGGGCCCTTTGGTTTTACATAGACTTATATAGAGATATTCCTTAAAAATCTTCTTCTGAAACAGCAAGGCCATGGTCTTTGATATTTGGTGTGAAGCTTCCTCTAGTGGACCTCTATCAAGATGGTTTAAATTATAGCCCTGAGGCCAAAAATGCCCCCGCCCTGGAACCTTGGTTTTATATAGGCTTATGTAGGGAATATCTTTAATAAAAATCTTCTTCTCTGAAACCGCAAGGCCCAGGTCTTTGATATTTGGTATGTAGCATATCTAGTGGACCTTTGCCAAGATTGTTCAAATTATAGCCTTTGTTGATATTTGGTATGAAGCTTCACCTTTTTAGACGTCTCTGAACATTATGCACATTATAGCCCTGGGGTTAATAATGGCCCTCCCCGGGTCCCACTTGTTACTCTATGGATCAGGTGAGCGATCCAGGGCCATCATGGCCCTCTTGTTTGGTTGAGCGAGTCCCAGGACGCATAGTTGAAAATTTGTAAAAAAATCACTGCATAAGGGGTGGCAGGACCTGAGCCGAAGGCTCACAAGGTGAGCTTATAGTATAGCAAGGCTCCGTGTTCGTCCGTCGTCTACACTTTCAAACTAGAATATATCTGAGACCAGTAAGTCAATCTTGATCAAATTTCATATGCACCATTGTTGGGTAGGGGGATTGGCAGCATGATGTTTTCGGGCAGATTTGATCAAAACTCTGGTTTCCATGGCAACAGTTAGCTTCCATTGAATTATATTGGTGAAAATCATTTCCACACAATAACTTGTTTATTTTTGATTGGATCTTCATCAAACTTACAGATAATCAGCACATCCTTTAAATCTCGGATGAGTTCGAATTTGGGCCAGATCAGATTTTTTACTTCAGAGTTACTTGCCCTTGAACGCAAAAAATTATGGTTTCCACTCAATAACTTGTTTATTTTTTATCCAGTCTTCATCAAACTTACAGATATTTTGGTTCAACCAAGTAAATTTCCGGTCTATTTGAGATATAAGTTTCGGCCTTAATTAATTTGTACATTTTTGGTATATCAAAACTGAAGGCCCCTCCCATTGTAAGTCTATTGGACCTTGTGGTTGCCATGTCAACCAAAGTTTTCAATAAATTTTGATAAAAAGCTTTTTTCATAATTTCCCCACCATAAGCATGCTACAGATTAGAAACTATTGAAATCAGCCTTCAGGCTGCAGAAATGTAAATGGTCAAACGTGCTGTCAGACATGAAGCGGCAGACCTTGCCAGTTTTCAAACATATCCCAGCTTTTATTCTGAGCTTACCTATATGCTAAGTTTATAAAGATCTGATGAAAACTAAACAACCTATGGTGATGACAAGGTCCAATATAGGCATTTTCAGGTTGGATCTGAAACTAATTCACTTGGTCAAATTTCCACCTCCGCCCATCAGGGCTTGGAGAAATAGATTGGGCTGCACAGTGCTTCCACACAGAGCTGATACCGAATGCACATGAGTACTGGTAATTCGCTTAGAACGGCTAAGCCTGCCCAGGAAAATTGCTGCGAGTTGGCCTGTGCATGCTTATAAACCCTATTGGTTTCATTGGGCGGCAGGGATTGAGATGTGATTTCATCTCAATGTCAGGTGAAAGTCCCACAAAATTGGAAGCAACATCTCCATAATGACCTAAATAGTATAAACCTCAAATCAAACAAACAAAATTGGTCAAATCATACTTGAGACTGCATTTTTGCTTCAAGCTTCATGAAACTTGCCAAGAATGTTTGCCTTTATGTTTGCCTTTATAAAATCTTGAATATGTTTGAATATGGGTCATGTGGGATCAAAAACAAGGTAATGAATAGACTCTGGTGATCAATACAGGACCATTATGGTCCTCTTGTTTTCATTTTTATTCTATTTTTGACAGAATATTCTGTTAGCAAATAGTGCAGGCCCTTATCAGATGCTGCATTCTGCCGCATGTGATCTGGGTCTGCACTGTTTGCCAAGGTACCCCTTTAGGGGTTTCCTGCATGCAATGGGTTTTAAAACCCTTATCTTGCTGTTAACGACAACTCCTATCTTTGCAAACAGCGTAGATCCAGATCAGATGGCTTCTGAAGAAGCCATCTGATCAGGATCTACACTGTTTGACATACAGTTTATGAATTTGTAGGGATAAATTACATCAAGTAATCTGATTGGTTGATAGACAGAAATGGGTGTGGCTAAAATGAATATTCAGCAAGATAAGGGTTAAGCTGACAATGCTTTGAACAGTCGGGGCCCTGGAAGGCTACAATCTCAGTGGGCACTCTGACTCATTTGAGCCTTCTGCTGTGTGTTCATGCTCTAAGTCACTCTTTCGCTTGTTTTGACCCATCATGTAATGTAGAAAATGACAGAACATTAGTGTTGAACATGAATTCTTACAAGTTGTCTTGTTCATGTCAGTGAAAATGAATAACAAATTAGATGACTGACAGTTGAATTGTACCGAAAATGCAAATTTAAATTTATTCCTTTTTTTATAAAAAAAAAAGTGAAAAATAAAAAAGCAGCCTAAATGCCCTCTGTCATAGATGTAATTATGCTAAATACAGGGCTTTAGATAATTTTATTTTCCAAAGAGTACAGTACTCGTCATTTTTTTAAAAAAGGAGTAACGAGAAATTTTAAAGAGTACTAACAAATAAACAAAAAAAAACAACTTTATTTTGGAACCTCGACACAATGTTTTATGGACTGATTTTTGGTCAGCTTGCTGTTTATTTTCTTATAGATAAACCAAAATACGCTCTCGAAAAATATTTAAAACCTCCCATTTAGCACCCCGGGCACTTGAAATATTGGAAAAAGAGGGGGCGCTTATTGGAGATAAAATCTTACCAGAATGGAGAATTTTAACCCTTATCTTGCTGTTCACGACAACCCCTATCTTTGTAAACAGTGTAGATCCAGATCAGATGGCTTCTGAAGAAGCCATTTGATCAGGATCCACATTGTTTGCCATTTAGATTGTGAATTTGTTGCAATAATTTGCATCAAGTAATCTGATTGGTTGATAATCGGTAGTGGGTGTGGCATATATAAATATTCAGCCGGATAAGGGTTAAAACCCATTACACATGGTAGTTTTCCATTAGAATATGGTGGAATCATAACATGTAAAGTACCAAATGGTCAACACTGACACTCTGTGATAGCAAGGGGTTAGAAATACCTTGTCTGATAAGATTTACAGCAGATATACAGCGATGATTGAAAGACTGAAATCTTTACTTTAAGCAAGCCAAAATATCGTTTTCCTCCCACAGCAGAAGGGGTGCTTATTGTTTTGTTCCTCAAAAAACAGTGAGGCACTTCTGGAGCAGGGGCGCTAATTGGGAGGAATACAGTATTGGGACAGACAGATCTAAGCAAACAGTGCAGATTCAGATCAGACTGCTCCATCTGCACTGTTTGAACTCCTTGCAGGATCCTGGAAAAAATTGTCAAAATGTTAGAAGAATTATAGGAAGTCCTCAAGATATTAAAATTTTTAGGATTTTAATAGAGGATCTTACACGAGTGTTCATGTATTATTGAATTTATTAAACGAGTTGAGAAAAAGGGATAAAATGCGAGGCTTTGCCGAGCATTTTATCCCTTTTCCTCAACGAGTTTAATAAATTCAATACTACATGAGCACGAATGCAAGATTCTATTTATCATATGACATTTAAAATGCATTATATATTCGATTGTTTACAAAAATATCAATATTCCGACATTAGTAAACGCGACGTCGTGAAGGACGTCGTACATGTAACGTTACGGGACGTATCTAGCTAATTTGCATATTTAATCCACTAGTGGATTATCGAAATTATTACATGGCGTTATTACTCTCTCAGACGCGACGTCATATGATAAATGGTATTATAATATTGCATATAATGTTTGTGATCCACAGGCATCATCTTGTCAGACATGCCACTAGTGGCATCTTTTTCACATTTGATGCACATAATATACAGTTCTTAACCCTTAACCCTTGTCCTGCTGAATATTCATATATGCCACACCCACTACTGCTTATCTACCAATCAGATTACTTGATGCAAATTATTGCAACAAATTCACAATCTGAATGGCAAACAATGCAGATCCTGATCAGATGGCCTCTGACGAAAATACCGGTAAGGCATATCCGGGCTCAGCAGGACAAGGGTTAAGATGTCGAGAAAAACTACATTACTTGCAAACAGTAGGGACCCAAATCAGACTGTTCCTCTAGGAGCAGTCTGATTTGGGACCACACTGTTTACCTGCATGCAAAAATATTTTTAAAAAGTTTGCAAAAATATTCAGCAGATGACATAAGCAGCAGACGACAATCGTGGTGATTGGCATTTTATGGGTCGACCCATTTTGTACTGAATGGACTCTTCTGCTTACTGCAAACAAAGTATATATGTCCTAAATGTAGGCATAATGCCTATATGTAAGTTGTTTGTTTTGGTTTATACTAATTTATTTTATTTTAGTTTGATTGCGATGGAAGCTTCAAGCTTATTTAATCGCTCTCGAACACACACTCATTCTGGATGTTTTCACGCGCGCGAGAGAGAGGCAGTGACTATTACACTACTGCTACCCATTTACACCTGGGTGGAGTGAGACAGTATCATTATGTGTCTTGCCCAAGGACACACCTCGATACCGGGTGCCAGATTCGAACACACAACCTCTCGATCATGAGTCGAACGTGTTAACCACTGTTTGTTTTGGAGTTTAACATCCCAGTCAACATTATTTTAAGTCAGGTTTGAGCTGGTCAGTTTACCTAGCCAAACTTTTCCTGGGCAGGCTTATACATAAGAGGTTAACAAGTATAGGGCACATTCTTTCGCCAGAAACTGACAACTGCCCTTCTTGAATCGGCGGAAGGGAGAGTATGACCGTAGAAAAGATTTTATGATCAATCTCCACGAAGGAATGTTGCCAACCCCAGCAGGTATCAAACCATGTCCTCCTGATCACCAGTCAGACGCGCATCCGACTGAGCTACCGAGGCCGGCTAAATGTAAGTAGAAGGGGAAATCCCCGCCCCCTATCTCTTAATGAATATTTGAAAATGATGTATGCAAATGTCGTGATTCACAGTTTAAGAGTTAATATCTAATTGTTAACCCTTGTTCTGCTGAGCCCGGATACGCCTTTTCTTTGAAACAATGTAGATCCAGATCAGATGGCTTCTGAAGAAGCCATCTGATCAGGATCTACATTGTTTGTCATTCAGATTGTGAATTTGCTGTAATAATTTGCTACAGGTAATCTGATTGGTTGATAATCAGTAGTGGGTGTGGCAGATATGAATATTCAGCAGGACAAGGGTTAACAATAAAATGCTTTGAAGAAAAAAAGCAGTTTGTTGAGAGGAACTTCATCAAAGAAAAAAAAAAAGAAATAAAAAGACTGGCAAGTTTGTTTGTATTGTAATCTGGTGACTTTTATTGCTAAAGATACTTAATATGGTTCTTTTGTTTGATTTTAATGACTTAAATTTTGACACAATGCTTAATTTCAGTCACATTCAAGATGCTTTAAAATAGAAGTTGCAATTAGAAGAAATGAATTTGGGAAAAAAACGACATGAGCCAAGACAAGCCAAAGCTTGTCTTTGATACATACACAGAACAAAGATCAGTCTGTGTATTTGTGTAGTTGGTGTTTTTATACTAACCCTAAATCTGCTGAGAAAACTGCATCTTAAAATGTTGTCTGTTTATGTCATCTGCTGAATCTTATTGCAAACTTTTCAAACATAATTTTGCATACAAGAAAAAAGTATTGATCCTGATCAGACTGCTCCTAGGAGCAGTCTGATCTTGATCCACACTGTTTGCAACAGCAATATCAGTGACAAAGCGGTGCGAGTCGGACCGTCCAGGCTTATAAACCTATTAGTTTCATTGGGTGACAGGGCTTGAGATGTCATTTCATCTTAAAGTCGGGTAAAAGTCACACAAAATTGGAAGCAGCGTCTCTAAAATGACCTATACAGTGTTGACGGGGACGTTAAACTTTCAAAATATGCAGCAGACGACAAAACCAACAACAATTGTTTGGTATCTTAAGGGTTATAACCCATTCTTTCTCTGGCTACCATAGGCAAACAGTGCAGGCCTGGATCAGATAGCCCATAATGTTGTGTCTGATCAGGATCTAGACTGTTTGTTTAACATTTTTTTGTCAAAAATGGAATAAAAATGAAAATATAGACCCGACACTCCTTAAATGACAAATAGACTTGCCCAACATATGACAATGGAAGAGTCCACTAGTATACAATTAGTTAAACCATAAGATGCCAAGAAAACCTGCATCTGAAAGTCTCACAAACTTATTATCCCCTCGCAACAACGTTGTGATGGGGATATAGCATCGGTTCCGTGTGTGTGTTTGTGTGTTAGTGTGTACCGGGTATGTACGTCCAGAACCTTGTGAACACGATAGAAGAAAAAGTTGTCATAGTGGAAGTTTCAAACCTTCCACAAATGTTCCCCATGGAAAGACGATGACCACTATTGATTTTCAAGGTCAAGGGTGAAAGGTCAAGGTCATAATGGCCTTGACATTAAACACATTGTGAACGGGATAGAAGACAAACAGATCATCCTAGAATCTTCAAACCTTCCACAAATGTTCCCCATGGAAAGATGATGAACCCTATAGTATTGATTTTCAAGGTCAAGGGTCAAAGGTCAAGTTCACAATGAACTTGACCTCAAAAACCTTGTGCACAGGATAGAAGTCACATTTACCGTATTTGCCCTAATTACTGCACCGTGCGCTTAGTTTTTTCAAAATCATGTCATAAAATCATGGTGAAAAATCTACCTAATTAGCGCACACTTGATACGAAAACAACAGCTTCCAAGATGATGCATACTGATATTTAATGGGGCAGAAAAAGATACTTAAGCATTGCCTTCACGGTTGGAAGAAATAATGGTAAGTTTTTATAGATTTACTATGAGAGCTTCAAGGGGGGATTACTGTAAAGTGTGCGCTTATGCATTTCCTTTTCAAAAATAGCTTTGGTGTGCGCTTATAGGAGCATGTGCGGTAATTAGGGCCAATACGGTATCCTCTTAGAAGCTTCAAACCTTCCACAAATGTTCCCCATGGAAAGACAACAAACCCTATTGATTTTCAAGGTCAAAGGTCATGGTCACTATGGACTTGACCTTAAAAACCTTGTGAACAGGATAGAACAGTTATCATCGTAGAAGCTTCAAACTTTCCACAAATGCTCCCCATGGAGAGTCGATGAACCCTATTGACTTTCAAGGTCAGGGGTCAGAGGACAAGGTCACAATGGACTTGACCTTAAAATCTTATGAACAGGATAGAATACACAGTTTAATATCATCGTAGAAGCTTCAAACCATCATATTGATGAATGGTATGCAGTTACAACGGGATGCTATGCTTGTGTTACCTTGTTGAAAAATATTTTTGCATGCGGGCAAACTCCTAGAGCAGTCTGATCAGGGTGCACACTGTTTGCCACAATAACTTTTAAAGTAACCAGTTTTGTCAGCCTTGATAGCTCAGTGGTTAGCACATTCGACTTATGATTGAAAGGTTGTGGGTTAGAATCCAGCCACTGTAGGCGAGGTGTGTCCTTGAGCAAGACACATTATGGCAATACCCCACTCGACCCAGGTGTAATTGGGTAGCAGGAATATAGAAGTCACTGCCTCTCTCTCCTGCGTGCGTGATCACATCCGGAATGAGTGTTCGTGAGCGATTCAATAAGCTTGGAGCTTTCATCGCAATCGAGCTAAAATAAAATAAAAAAAAATATTATAAAGTAACCAGTAAATGACAAGGCAGATGACAATTGTTTTGATTGACATGTTAACCCTTATCTTGCTATTCACAACAACCCCTATCTTTGGAAACAGTGTAGATCCAGATCAGATGGCTTCTGATGAAGCCATCTGATCAGGATCTACACTGTTTGGCATTCATTCTATGAATTTGTAGCAATAAATTACATCAAGTAATTTGATTGGTTGATAGACAGAAATGGGTGTGGCTTAAATGAATATTCAGCAAGATAAGGGTTAAGTCCTGGCTGATGCTTCCTGTTCGGAACAGTCAGCCTAAAAAGTAATGAATGGTATGCATGATCAGTAATGTGTTATTGTGATTTGAGTGTTGCTGTTGCCAAATGTTTATGTTTCCTTTGACAAGAGAAGCTGTATGCTGTCTGCAATTGATGATTATTATGCTGATTTGAGTGATGTTTCTGTTTCTTACATCATTCTGGAGAGACTGCATAATATTATTAACCCGGAATCTCCCAGGAGTTCATTTCAAAATTTAGGGATTTTGTCTGATTTGATGTTTAACATCTTGTCAAAACTATGTCATCTTGTCAAAACTATATAGGTCATTTTAGAACCGGCCCCGATAGCTCAGTTGGTAGAGTGTCCGCTCCGGGGAACGGGAGGTCTCGGGTTCGATCCCGGGCCGCGACATACCAAAGTCGTTAAAAATGGTACTAGCTGCTCCTCGCTTGGCACTCAGATTTACGGGGTAGAGCTAGGACTGGTCGATCCAGTGTCAGGATAATGTGACTGGATGTGGTATCATGTAATGTGTCTGGGACATGATACTTCAGTGAGGCAGCACTATAAACGTGAGCATTGAGCTCCCTGTCGCAACCAGACACCGTTGTGATATGACTGAAAAATTGTTGAAAGCGACGTTAAACCCGAATTCACACACACACAGGTCATTTTAGAGACGTTGCTTCCAATTTTGTGGGACATTTAACAGACATTGAGATGAAATGACATCTCAAGCCCTGTCGCCCAATGAAACCAATATGGTTTATAAGCATGGACAGTCTGACTTGCACAACTTTGCCTGGGAAGACTTAGACCCTCTAAGTGGTTTATGCACCGTAATCACTCCCCCCCCCCCCCCCCCCTCCCCCCACCTACGGGGAATAGTGGGGACAATGACTTTTCACTTTTCACAGCCCTGCTAGAAGCCCTGCACTGCGGGCACCTCCTGAATGTCATTGCCCCGCTGTTTTTAATAGTTAATTATACTGGGGTATGTTTGCATATTATCAAAACCCCTGCATTAACCCCGGACTGTCGGGAACTACAGAGGGTAACTACCCCGCACATTAGCCCCTCTATCCCCCACCGATCCTTGTAGGTGTCTGTGTGTGTGGGGGGGGGGTGGAGGGGGGGTTACAAATCAGTGAAGACCTTGATCAGCTGCCACCTTTGTTGATTGTCTCTTTGAGTGTAGGCTGGAAAAAAAAAGAAACAAAAAAACTGAACTGAGACATAGACTGTTTTGTTCAAGCCTTCAGACAGTGTAGACCCTGATCAGATGCCGCATTTTGTGCCATCTGATCAGGGTCTACATTGTTTGCCAGTGTCCCAGCACATGAGCCCAGTCCATGTTTTACAGATAACTTTCTTTGCACAGCACTCTGATGTCACCGCGACAAGAATAGTCTGGCTATAAATAATAGTTGCCTGGATTTTGTATGTGGCAGTCATGTTGATAATTATTAACCCATTTGGTACCGGAAACCCCAAAAGGGGTAGTTGGAAAACAGTGCAGGCCCAGATCAGACGCCGCAGAATGTGTCGTCCGAACAGGGCCTCCACTGTTTGCAAGAAGTTCAGCCAATTTCCAAATCAATTTTGGAGATACCACAACCTGACACCTCTAAATTAAGAAATGGACTCCTGCTTTATATAAGGTGGAAGATTCCATTTGGTACAAAAAGGGTTTAAAGGCATATTATTAACTTTGGGTATGCTGCTTAGTTGTTTCTAGTCAGGTGTTTATTTTTTGTTGTTGATCATTTAAAGTAAGAATTTTCCCTACCATTGTGAACATATTTGCAGGTGTGCGCACAACATCCATTTTCAAGATGACATAAGAAAACTGTCCCAATTTTTTGTGGGGGAGGGGGGGTTTGGGGGGTTATGGCCCTTTCAGTATTATTTCACTTATTTGGAGTGACTGTGAATCAAACGTAGGCCAAAACCAGACTACCTGGAGAAAAACTAACTGACCTTCCGTTGAAGAACATGGCATCTCAAATATGACCCGTTTAAGACTCAAACCACAGTAATGAGAGACCTAATGATTATGAGTCAGTGCTCTTGCCCACTAGTCCCGCATATATTTACCCATTTTGTACCGGAAATGCCTAAACGGGAGATTGGCAAACAGTGCAAGCCCAGATCCTGATCAGGGCCTACACTGTTTGCAAAAAGTTCAGCCATTTTCCAAATAAAATTTTGAACGAAACACAACTTGACACCCCTACATTTTGAAATGAACTACCTGCTATATACAGTAGAACTTCGATGGCTCGAACACCGATGGCTCGTTTACCATGGATGAGTCGAAAACATTCTTTTGCCCCTAGCGAAATCCTCTATATAAGAAATAGTGGGGGATAATTAAGGAAATTTTAGTCTTTTATCTTCCAAAAAATGTATGATGTGTGTACTCATTAGAATCGCCTCGATGAGGCGATTCTAATGAGTACACACAGCATACATATTCATTAAAGAACACCGAAAAGATGTCTAAAAGTATCTCGTTATGCCCCCTGACAGTAACCTCAGTGGCTCGAACTACCCCTGTCTCGAACAGATTTTCGAGGTCCCAAAGGTGTTCGAGCCATTGAAGTTCGACTGTATAAGAAGGAAGATTCCATTTGGTACAAAAAGTTATGGGACCTAACTATGAGTACAAAACAACCATGGTAGACAAGTCATTGGTGTTTCAGCACAAAGACTTGGGCTATACTGAACTCATTGAATACTAGTGGACCCTTCAATTGCTATAAGTCCATATGACTTAAAAGGGGTGTCCGGCCTATTTTTTTTTATTATGTCCGTACCTCCAAGGTCAAGGTCATACTTAGAGGTCAAAGGTCAAAAAAGGGTCCGAAACTTAAACACAGTCAATGCATATAACTTTCTTATTTCTCAATGGATTTTGAAATTACTTTGTGTCAGAAAATACTTTGTAGAAATTACTTTGTAGAAATATTAACCATTATGAGACGATGTCCGTACCTCCAAGGTCAAGGTCATACTTAGAGGTCAATGGTCAAGAAAAGGGTCCGAAACTTAAACGCAGTCAACAACTTTCTTATTTTTGGATGGATTTTGAAACTACTTGGCAGACAATATGCCTCACCCAAAACCAAGGTCCTTAACCCCCCCCCCCCAGATGGTGTCTGCACTAGTTATCTGCCATTAATTTTCTGTAGACATGATTTCCCAATTAAGCAGTGAACAATTATTGGAAATCCATTACTCAAGAGATGTTGGAATTCCATTACTCAAGAGATGTTGGTACTATGAAAGTTACAGAATCTGGATAATAAATGAGAGTACATTTTATTTATTCTTGTTATTTTAATTTGAATGCCTTAAACAGTTCAGTCAAGAATTGATCCTAACCCTTGTCCTGCTGAGCCCGGATATGCCTTATCTTTGAAACAATGTAGATCCAGATCAGATGGCTTCTGAAGAAGCCATCTGATCAGGATCTTCATTGTTTGCCATCCAGTTTATGAATTTGCTGCAGTAATTTGCATCAAGTAATCTGATTGGCTGATAATCAGTAGTGGGTGTGACATATTTAAATATTCAGCAGGACAAGGGCTAACACTTGAACCAATTCCAAGCCACTTGTTGCTGTGATCACATGGGTTAAAACCATATAATGCATAAAAAGTATGGGAATTTTCCAGGAGCATGCTTAATGCTACAAATGTAACAAAGGGAATATATAGGCAAAAACCTTTGAGCCCCTCATTTGGACCATAACAAGCCAAATAACTGGGGCATATTTTCTCCGTAGGTAACATTACAAATGGGACGAAGGGAATATATAGATAGAAACCATTTGGACCATAACAAGCCAAAATTCTGGGGCATATTTTAATAGTAATTGGGATAAAATCTTTTGCTGCTCATTTGTACTGTAACAAGAATAATCTTGGCCCTATGTCTCATTATATAACAAGCATGAAGAGGAAAAAATTAACCCTTCTCTTGCTGAATATTCAGTTTAGCCGCACCCATTTCTGATTTTGAACCAATCAGATTACTTGATGTAATTTATTCCTACAAATTTATAAATTGAATGTCAAACAGTGTAGATCATGATCCGATGGCATAGTGCAGTTTATATTTTACTTTTGGTCCTTTGAGATCAGCGTGAATATTCTGAGAAATCAGAAATGAATTATTGGTTGAGACTCATATTCTAGACAGGTTTTTAATTATTTGGACCCCATTTTGATTTATATCAGTCTTTGAATCGACTGCCTATTCGAAATTCGCAAAATTGCAGTATGTTTCCTCTGGCTTTCTTTGCCGGATCATTACAGGGTCACTGATGAGGCTTTATTAGCCGAAACTACATAGTATGACCCATCTTCTTTCTTATGAATGTTTTCATTGCTCTTAAAGGAACTCGTTTTTGATTTTTATTTAACTTCGCTGCAGCTGGTGTTGTGCCGTGTGGCGGCCGTAAAACGTCTCCCTGAACATCAACCATAGTGCAGTTTATATTTTACTTTTGGTCCTTTGAGATCAGCGTGAATATTCTGAGAAATCAGAAATGAATTATTATAGCCCCGCTTTGAAAAAGTGGGGCTATATTGGATTTGCCATGTCCTTCTGTCATTCCGTGATTCCGTTAATTTGTGTTGGCTCCATAACTTTGTATCTGCTTAACATATTTTCATGAAACTTCACACAAATGTTAAACTGCATAAGACAATGTGCAGAGCGAAGGAATTATAACTGTGGATTGCCTACTTTTGGAGTTATTGCCCTTTGAACATTTTCCGTAATTCTGTGATTCCGTTAATTTGTGTTGGCTCCATAACTTTGTATCTGCTTAACATATTTTCATGAAACTTCACACAAATGTTAAACACCATAAGACAATGTGCAGAGCGAAGGAATTATAACTGTGGATTGCCTACTTTTGGAGTTATTGCCCTTTGAACATTGAAAAATGGCAATTTTCATAACTCGAAAACCGTTTGAGATATTTTTAGGAAACTTCACACAAATGTTAAGCACTATGAGACGATGTGCAGAGCGCAGGAACCATAACTCTGCATTGCTTATTTTTGGAGTTATTGCCCTTTGAACATTGAAAAATGGCAATTTTAACAGTGTCCGCTTCATAACTCGAAAACCGTTTGAGATAATTTCATGAAACTTCACACAAATGTTAAGCACTATGAGACAATGTGCAGAGCGCAAGAACCATAACTCTGGTTTTCGTATTTTCTGTGTGTCTGTCTGTGTCTGTTAACAATTTTCGTGTCCGCTCCATAACTTTAAAACCCATTCACATATTTTCATGAAACTTCACACAAACATTAAACACCATGAGATGGTGTGCAGAGTGCAGGAACCATAACTCTGGATTGCCTAATTTTTGAGTTATTTCCCTTTGAATCTTGAAAAATATCAATTTTAGCCGTCTTTGCTCGATAACTCAAAAACCGTTTGAGATAATTTTATGAAACTTCACACAAATGTAAAGCACCATATTACGTGTGCAGAGCGCAGGAACCCAAACTCTGGATTGTCTACTTTTTCAGTTATAGGCTTTTGAATATTAAAAAATGGCAATTTTAACTATGTCCGCTCCATAACCGTTTCTGATATTTTCATGAAACTTCAAATAAATGAAAAGCACCTTGAGATGATGTGCAGAGTGCAGGAACCATAACTCTGGTTTGCCTACTTTAGGAGTTATTGCCCTTTGAACATTTAAAAAGGCAATTTTGACTGTGTCGGCTCCATAACTCACAAACCATTTGAGATATTTTCATGACACTTCACACAAGTGTAAAGCACCATGAGACAATGTGCAGAGCGCAGGAACCCTGACTCTGATTTGCCTACTTTAGGAGTTATTACCCTTTGAACATTGAAAACTGGAAGATGAAATTTAGTATAAACATGGACATTCTGGTAATGTATCATGCTCATTGAAATGAGGGACAAGGGCTCACAACTCTTAGAGTTTTTCCAGATAATGTAAAATTTTCAACAGTTATTTCTTGTTCATAACTGTTTTCTCTGCAGCTTAAATAACTTTCTTCTCTGACAGCGCTGAAGCGGGGCTATAGTCAGATCCTCTGACAGCTCTAGTTGGTTTAGACTCATATTCTAGGCAGGTTTTTAATTATTTGGACCCCATTTTGATTTATATCAGTCTTTGAATCGACTGCCTATTCTAAATTCGCAAAATTGCAGTATGTTTCCTCTGGCTTTCTTTGCCGGATCATTACAGGGTCACTGAAGAGGCTTTATTAGCCGAAACTACATAGTATGACCCATCTTCTTTCTTATGAATGTTTTCATTGCTCTTAAAGGAACTCATTTTTGATTTTTATTCAGAAGCCATCTGATCTGGATCTACACTGTTTCCAAAGATAGGGGTTGTCGTTAACAGCATGATAAGAGTTAGGGCATGTTTTCTCTGTATGTAACATAACAAACGTAACAGAGAAAATGTATAGGGAAAAAACCTATGTTTTTGGAAAGCTTGTACATGTACTTAAAGACTTATAGGAGCAGACGGAAAAAAAATGACTTTCCCACAAACATGTGGAATATGTAATGAAGAAAAACAACAGTTTTTTGTCTTTTCATGGACATTTTGGGCATGAATCAATAATAAAATTGTCACCAATAGTCATAACAACATGATAGTTTGTCATACACTGTCATGCATTTATTAACCCTTTTTGTACCATATGGAATCTTCCTCCTTATATATAGTAGGAGTCCTTTTCAAAATTTAGGGGTGTCAGGTTGTTTTCATAAAAATTTGTTTGGAAAATGACTGAACTTTTAGCAAACAGTGGAAGCCCTGATTAGACAGCGCGTACTGCCGAGTCTGATCTGAGCCTGCACTGTTTGCCAGGGTACCCGATTTGGGGTTTCTGGTACAAAATGGGTTAAGTCATTTCAGACAGGAAATAACAAAACTGAATGCTGGCAATCAGTGCAGGTCCAGACCAGATGCCACAGACTGCAGCATCTGATCTTGGCCTGCAATGTTCGCAAAATATTCAAGAGTTTCAAAAAATTAAAAAAAAAAGACAAAACATAACTCTATCTTATACCCCAGATTTCGAAATAGACTCCTGTTATATCTGATGTGGAAGATTCCATACAGTAGAAAATGGGTTAACCCTTATCTTGCTGTTCACGACAACCCATATCTTTGCAAACAGTGTAGATCCAGATCAGATGGCTTCTTCAGAAGCCATCTGATCAGGATCTGCACTGTTTGGCATTCAGTTTATGAATGTGTAGCAATAAATTACATCAAGTAATTTGATTGGCTGATAGACAGAAATGGGTGTGGCTTAAATGAATATTCAGCAAGACAAGGGTTAATCTTGTAATTTCTGATGAAATAGACAAACACGGTAACAAACTGTATGTCTTCCTTAAAATGATGTGATCGCAAATAAATTTACATGTCATTAATCCCTGAACATTAGGTCATAATTAAGCCTCTGAATGAAGAATGTAGACAACTTATCAGACAACTGATCAGAGTGTGCATAAAGTTTTCCAAATACAGTGTATGAATTCCCCATCTCAGATGGACTTGTCCAAATTTCCAATGCTTACAGTAGATCTAGGACGTTGATGTTCCAGCAGAAACCCTAAGAGAGCCCCATTACACAAACACGCCTATACAAGTACATTGCCACCTTTATCGCCGAAAAAATGAAAATTTTATGATGAAAAATTGTGATACTTTTCTTATTTCTGCTCAAAATATAGATTGTGGGCACTTGTTAGAACTGCCTCATCGAGGTGGTTCTAACGAGTACCCACAATCTATATTTTAGAACAGAAATAAGAAAAATAAGGTATACCCCCGTAAGCCCCAGTTTTATAAAAGTGGGTTCAAGGGGGTCAAAATTATATAGGTGTGTTTTCGTGATGTCAAATTGCTCTAATCTATTTTTGCAATAATAATCAAGCTTATTTTTTTATATAGCAAAAGTGGATTTAGGCCACTTGTGTCAATGTCATCCTGACATTATTTCTTTAACCCATTTTGTACCAAATGGTATCGTCCGCCTTTTGAATCGCACAAGTCTATTTAAAAATTTATGGGTGTCAGGTCATGTTTTCTTCAAAATCTATTTATAATAATAATAATAGTAATAATAATAGTAGTAGTAATAATAAAGACTTTATTTACATGTACAGTGGATGACACAATTACCTGCAAGCTACTCTTCCATGAGGCCCACTTAACAAACAACAGTAAAATTCCTTTGTTAAGTCCACCTTTGGGACTGTTCAAAAGTGGTCTTTAAGACCACTTTTGAACAGTCCCAAAGTTGGTCTCTGACTAGAGGGCATATTGTATGCAGAATACACAAAGACTGACAGTTTACTGCAACCAAGGTTTTTAAACAGAATTAGACATATGTATTTTTAGGTGGTCTTAATAGATCAGACAGTCCTTGTCATTCAAGGTCTCCAACTCAACTGTCCAGCTTGTCCCTTCTCTCATACAACCAATCATAACTTTCTTTTCATTCTCTCTTTCATTCATGTTTCAAACTCCTCTTATCTCACCAATGAAATAATTTCTTACTGAGGCACATTCTAGGTAATTAATAATATCTTCCTCTTATCTTGCCTAATATGAGAGAGACCCCTACTGTTAACAATTAGGGCAGCTTCTGGAACTCCCTGGTTGCATGATTAGAGCTAAGACAAAAAAATTCCAGTGGTAAATAATGATGGGGGGTGTGTGGGGTGGGGTCTCTTAAATAGACATACTGTGAAGAAGTCCATGCGTGTAATTGATCTCAGCTTCCATATCTTTACATCACTATTCAATATCATTTATCTTCTGATGCAGGATCTATAGGGCAAAATTTTAACTTTCAGATATACAGCTGATTGATAGGTTTTGAGCCTCGTATTGAAGGAGGTACGCAGGGATCTTCTTTTTAAGTCCTACTATTCTCTGACTATATAGGGTAGTGTACCCAAGGACTGGTCTCATTTGGTCAGTTTATATCGACGAAACAAGACAAGTGGACAAAGTCAGTGAAAGTGCAGTAATCCAATATTTGCATAAAAAAGGCTTAACACCTAAGGATATCCATTATGATATGGTAGCAACACTAGGGAAAGATGCTTCTTCATATACTACAGTGAAAAGGAGGTTGGCAGAATTTAAGCACAACAGACAGAGCCTTGAGTATGACCCCTGTCCTGGAAGACCTGTCGGTGTTGCAACCCCAAAAATGGTCAATAAAGTCCATGACATTGATATTACTGACAGAGGATTCACAGAAAGATATACAGCCAGTAGAGTTGGCATTTCACTGGCAAGCGTACATTCCATTCTGACAGAGGATCTTGCAATGAGAAAGCTTTCGTCCCGATGGGTACCAAGACTTCTGACAGTTGATCAGAAGCACACCAGGCGCACATTATTGTAATAATAATAATAATATGCGACCTTATTTATAGAGGGTAACACATTTAGTAATAGTACTAATCTTCCATGTGGCCCTGGGTAGGAACCAGTACTGAGCAATGTGGATAAAGCTTCTTGCTCAAGGAAACAACACGTGCCGCTTGTGAGGATCGAACCGGCTACCTCTCGATCTCAAATTCGATGCTTTACCACTGCACCACAGCGCTCCACTGTGCTAATCTTATGGATGAAATATGGGTCACTATGGATGAAATATGGGTCCATCGTTTTACCCCAGAGGCCAAACAACAATTGAAACAATGGAAGCACCCTGGCTCACCCCAGACTGCTCCAGCAGACAATTCTCCTGTTCACAAGTCTTGTCATTGCTATGGCTGCCATTCAGGATTGTGGCTTTAAATTGATTGAGCAGCCTGGCTCCTGATCTCGCTCCATCAGACTTTCATCTGTTTCCAAAACTGAAAAGGCTATTTCTGGCACCCACTTTCAGTCCGATGATGACGTCATATGCAGTGGATAGGAGTTCTATAAAGTGGCATTGAGACCCTTAAACACCACTGGTTATAGATACTGACGGGAATTATGTTAAAAAATAATACAATATGTCCGACAAAATTCAGCGCCTTCAGTATGAGGCTCGCAACATATCAATCAGCCCTCATATTTTATCTCTTCTTTTTTTTTTTAATGACAATAATAATAATAATAAAGTCTTTATTTCAAGAGGGTAACACAATTAGTACAAAACTAATCTCCCTTGTGGCCCTCAAATATTTACTAAACAAGGAATTCAAGAATAAATGACCCTCATACTGTATAAAAGCATGCACAAATGCAAACACACCAAAGTAGATATTAGTGAGTGAGTGAGTGAGTAATGAGTGTGTGAGTGAGTGAGTGAGTGAGTGAGTGGGTGGAGTGGGAGTGAGTGAGAGGCATTAAATATAATATTATGAGATAGAGAGATAATTTATTAATGCAATAAGCCATATGGCCCATGAGCATATATACAATAAACAAACATACAATGATATGCAGGATAGCAACACAGTTCGTTGAAACGTATTCTCATGTAGTACTGTAAGGCTACAAAAATTACACTTTTAATCGCCAATAAATCTTCAGTGAACATAGGTTGTGGGTACCCGCAAGAACCGCTCAAATGAGGCGGCTCTGAAGGGTATCCACAACCGCGTTCGCATCCTTGTAGCTCCTAACAATCATTTGCCTTAGGGAGAGGTGCTGAAATCTTTCGTCGATGATAACATTACAAAAATACTATCCGTCGGGGAATAGTTGACAATGACGTCACGACTTGTTTTTGTTCTGAACACTGCAAAGCTTATGGGGCTAACGGTAAAATAGCTCAAATAGTCAGCTACGTCAATGCCAGATATTTGTTGGCGAACTGTCAACTATTCCCCGACATTGTATTGTTTTTCATATCTACAAAATGGTGACTTCTATGGAAACAAAAAAAAAAAAAAAAAAAAAAAACAAATTTTTCTTATTTGTACCACATAGCATAACAGAAATTTATTTTCAATATATATGAATAAAGATAAATTAATTAATTAATTAGTACCTTATGTGAACAGAGAACAGCCGTACCAATACTCCAGTGCATAGTTGAACTGTCCGCTCATTCATAATAGTAAAAAAAAAAAAAAAAAAAAAACGTAAAAAGCGCGTGGAAAATAGTAAAGCATGTTCCGCACGAGCTTATGCAGCATGATACATGTTTAGGCGAGTCCTCTTCACACCAAAGAAAATAATTGGAAATTATTTACTACTGAGTGGTTAGTGGGGATGAGTGTTTGAGTTTTACATCCCAACAACAACTAAGGTCATACGGAGATGGGACCTCGGTTTAAAGACTCATCCGAAAGTCTGGCGAAGCCCGGGATCGATCCTGCGACCCCTTGTTTACAAGGCAAGTGGCGTAATCACTACACCACAGAGGCTTCTGAGTGGTACATGTAAGTGGTATATACAACTTATTATTTCTATTCCTCTCTCTCTCTCTCTCTCTCTCTCTCTCTCTCTCTCTCTCTCTATAACAATGAAATATATAACAAACGGACAGATATTTTAACCCCTTTTGTACCGGAAACAACAAAGCGGGTACCCTGGCAGACAGTGCAGGCCCAGACCAGACGTCACAGAACGCGACGCCCGACCAGGGCCCACACTATTTGCAAAACGTTCAACCACTCTCAAAATAGATCCGAACAAAAAAAAAAAAAAAAAAAAAAAAAACAGCCCGGCACCCTCAAATCTTGAAATGTACTCGTGCTATCTTTGAGATGGAAAATTCCATTTGGTACAAACAGGGGTCAAATGGACTGTCTACATATAGTAACAGATTTATTTGGATAAGTTCCGTAGTAATACTGTCTCTTTGTACAACTAATTTAGACACACCAATTCCTGACTTTTAACCAATCGGATTACTTGCTATTATTTATTCCTAAAGAAAGAAAGAAAAAGGTAATAATAATAATGACAATGGACTTCAAAATGATGTAGATCCTGATCGGATGTCCTTTCAAGAAGCCACCCGATAAGGAACTACCTGTTTGCAAAGGTCGGTATTGTCGTGAACAACATGATTAGGATTAAGATTGGTTACAACTTGAAGACTTTGTCATTTGACTTTTATAAAATTCGTTAATTTCATAGCAATTTATTTATTTATTTATTTTTTATATATAACATCAGCACTTGAGGCCTACTGACCAATGCTGGTGCGACCTGACCTTATTATGTCAACAAGGTCACCGGCGACACCAGTCATTTAAGCTATTGTACCTGTACATGACCCCATGATTCTGCCTTGTCGAAACGAAATACAAGGCAAGAAATGAAGGATGATGTACAGGTGTTAGAGTTTCTGATGGTGCTTTAATAACATAACACAGACCGTGTGCGCCCATCAGAACCGCCTCTTTTCGGCGATTCTAATGAGCACCCACAACCCATGTCATGCAACAAATATAAAGATGGTGTATATCGCCGCAAACCCAAGTTTTGTCTGTATGAAGTGGGGTTTGGCAAGGTTTTCATTACATGGACCTGTTAACCTGATGTGTGTGTGTGTGTGTGTGTGTGTGTTGTGTGTGTGTGTGTGTGTGTGTGTGTGTGTGTGTGTGTGTGTGTGTGTGTGTGTGTGTGTGTGTGTGTGTGTGTGTGTGTTTTAAATATTAATTTCAACATTTTCCAAAACAAATATTGTAAACATCTAAACAACATCTTCACTACTAGCCTATAAGTGATCTCATTTTAAAAGCCCTTTCTATAAAATTACTGAGATTTTTAATAGTATTACTGTTTTCTGTAGTAAGTAGTTCAATGAATTTCTGCATGTTCGGTCTCCGCCAGTAGTATTGCTTAATATACGTTTTTCGAAGATCATTATAACTGGAGCATTCCAAAATGAAGTGATACTCGTCTTCGAGTACTTCACAAACCCTACATTTTCTGTTGTCTAGCGGTATTTTATTCGGTTTTGCCCATCTGCCCCTCTCTACTTCGAGCCTATGTGAAGATACCCTTAACCTGCATAGACTTCTACGATACTTTTCTACTTTTAATAATTCTAAATATTGCTGATGCTTGAAGTTAGTTATATTTATATAAAATCTTGCTCTAGAAGAGTTTTCCAGTCTTGCATGCCAATCCTGGATAAATATATCTTTGACTCTAGTTCTGAAGGTATACAAAAAAATCTTTATATTACCCACCCCTTGGGCGTTCCAAACCTCCAAAAATCCTAATCGACTCAATAAATGTTTAACGGAGGATGCCCAATTTTGCTTATTTGGATGTAACTAGAGGTCGTTTAACATCATATTATATATACATTTCACATATTTTTGTTCGTCAGTATACACGATTTTCAACCAAAACTTAACAATACTAATGTACCGACGCGCTTGATAATCAATACGACCTAGCTCACCATATATAAAATCGTTCTGCGTTGACTGCTTTACACCTAACATTCTTTTGCAAAACTGCATATGAACTGTTTCTATAGCTTTTGCAGTATGAAACCCCCAGACCTCAGAAGCGTAATTTAAAATAGGGGTGATTAGTTTGTCGAATAGATCTAAAATATGAGCCGTGCTCAGCGTAGTAAAGCTGTATAAATATTTATTAAGTGTAAATATTGCTTTTAATGCTTGTCCGGAAAGGGTTTTTTGTGTTTCAAATGAAGAACCTCCAGATGTAAAAACTATTCCTAGGTAGCAAAATTTATTAACAATTTCAATTATGTTTCCATTATATTTAAATTGCAAATTTCCGGGCAGTCGGCCCCCTTTTCTGAAAACAAGGACCTTAGTTATATTAATATTGACATCCAATCGCCACCTGCGACAATATTCTTCGAGTACACTCAAAGATTTCTGTAATTCCTCAGGTGTAGCTCCAAAAAGAACGATATCGTCTGCATATAGAAGCAGTAAAAGTTTAATCATGCCTAGGTCAATTCCATTTATCCCATTTTCTTCTAACTCGTGTTCTAAATCGTTTATATACATAGCAAACAGAAATGGTGAGAGACACTCGCCCTGTCGCACCCCTATATTACATGAAAAAGCTTCGCTGAGTGTGTTTTTATTTTTGACCCTTGATTTAACATTGCTATAAATTGATCTTATTATATCTAGCATCTGTCCTCTTACCCCAATTTTAATTAACTTGTACCACAAAATGTCCCTATCGACGTAATCAAATGCTTTAGTGAAGTCCACGAAACAACAGTATAGATATCTATTTTCGTTTAAGCAATGCGTAATTAGACCGTTTAAAACAAAAATGTTATCAACTGTGCCCATATGTTTTCTGAAGCCCGCTTGTGCTTCTATGTAAACTTTATAATTTTCAGCCCATTTATTAAGCCTGTTGTTCAATATTCGTGTAAATAATTTGCCTAAAGTACTTAACAGTGTTATGCCCCTGTAGTTAGATACTTCATTAATGTCCCCTTTTTTGAAAATTGGGACAATGAATCCCTCAGACCATTCTTTTGGGAAGTAACCTATTTGAAATAATCTGTTGAAAAGAACATGCAAGTAATTAATCAATGTAACCGATCCATGTTTGAAAAATTCATTTAACATTAAGTCCGGTCCTGAGCTTGCGCCATTGCGTAATTGTTTAATCGCAGTTAATAACTCATCTTTTAATATCTCTGAGTTCAATTCGTCGAACATGATTTGAAATTCTCCTCTTACATAACGTTCATTATAATACAAAATATCATCATCTACTTGAAAAAATCTATCTTCGGGATCATTTATCGCTTTAAAATAGTCGGCAAACTGTTTTGATTTAATGGAATGTTTGCTATTTAAATTTGCTGTTTGTTTCAACAGACGCCAATATGCTTTTGCATTTTCATATTTGGAAGAAATAAGTTTCTCCGTTTTCGATTTATCATATATATAACGCTTTTTTCTTATCATGTTTTTAAAATTTGATCTGGCATTTATCATCTCTGCTTCCGTAACATTATTTTTGTCCTGTCTGTATTTATTTAATTTTTTGTAAAATATATTTCGTAAATTCTGACAATCTTCGTCAAACCATGGTTTATTTTTATTTTCAGTATATATATTGTCTGAGTTATCTGTCGGTACATTTATTTTTACTGCAAAAAGCGGGTCACAGACATTTTCCATAATTTTTAAAAAGCTGTTTATATTTCTGTCAATGTTTTCCGGTTCGCGAACCTGAATCAAATTATCCGTTAAACCTGAAAGTTTATTTTCTACCCCATTTAAATTAAATATGTATTGTTCTTTTTTAGTATCAACCCATGTATATTTCTTATGCAAGCGTTCACCGCGTTCCTCATTTTCTCCGCTTTGCGCAGTGAAAATATTTTTGTTCCTGTATATAGAGAATTCTAGTATGCAATGATCGGAGAGTATGTTTGGATCGCAGACATTAAATTTCATAAATGAATCAAACATTGTTGGATTAGTAATTACATAATCTACTACGCTCTTGCCCGTACTTCCCGTAAAAGTAAATTTCCCAATATTTCTATCGTCTCCTACTCTCCCGTTACAAATTCGAAGCTCATTTTGCCTACAAAAATCTAATAATTTTCTTCCGTTTAAATTTATTGTTTTATCTTCTGAGTTTCTGGGGAAAAAATCGTCTGGAATGTAATCTTCTGGTAAAACGTCGTTGCTCGAGTTATCTAATATTACGAAATCGGGCTCAATACCCACTCTGGAATTTAGGTCCCCACAAATCAGGATATTGTAACAATTTTCCGTGTCATTTGCGATTTTGACAATAAAATCTGAAATTCTATCTAGGACACTGATTTCCGCTAACGCTTCCCTACTTGACCCTGTTGGTATTATATAGCAAAGACACAGATAGAGATCATGTGCCAAATTAAGTAATGACCTATCGATTTTTAACCAGATAATATCATCATTATCCTTTTTAAGGAGTTCACAATACTTTTTAAAATCATTTTTAACATATAAGACGATGCCACCCGAATCGCGCTTGGCGTTATATTTTTTATCTACCCTATTTACCTGAAAATGTGAAAATCCGTCGACTGATAAATCACATAGGTCATTTGACCATATTTCCGTAAATAATAAAATGTCATTCTTTCGAAATAATTCACTTAATTCGTCTGAGTGTAGTTTATTTGTGCGTTTTGTCACTAATCCTTGCACGTTCAGCAAAGAAAAGTTCAATGGCACACTCTCCCGTATATCCTACAAATTTGTATAAGATGGCTGTTCACGTGACCTAATACCGTTATCACCCACGCCAGTGTTTGTATATTGAGGTCCTAATGAATGACTCGTAGTAACCGTAGTAGTGGTACACGTAGTCATAGTACACGCTGTAGTATTTGTCATGAATGAATTTGCCGTTGTGTATCGCGGCATATTTGTTCGAGAAAGTCCGTTTTCTTGACCCTGGTTGTTCGATGAGACTATCTCCGCATAAGTAAGAACAGGACGGGGTTGACGTTGTTGCTGTTGTTGTTGAGACAGCTGTTGTTGTTGTTGTCGTTGTTGTTGTTGTTGTTGTTGTTGTTGTTGACGCAACAGTTGTTGTTCTTGGACATGTTGTTGTTGATCAGGTTCTTTTTCGTGTTCTTGTCGTTGTTGTTGTTCAAACAGCAGTTGTTGTTGTTGCTGCTGAAAATGTTGTTGTCGTTGTCGAAAATCACGTTGTTGTTGTTGTTGCTGCTGCTGTTGTGCTTGATCAGTAAACGGTTCACCGTTAGCTAACTTATATCTGTCCTGGCTTAACATAGAGTACCAGTCCGGAAATTCATCGGCAATTACCCTACCATTCACAATCAACTTAGCTGGGTACTCAATAGTCACTTTATTAGCCCTGTTTTGACGTTCTGTTTTAAACTGGGGCATTAACCGTTTCCTTGCTGACACAATCTCTTTTGGATAGTCCCTTGACACTGAAAAGCTTGTGTTTCTCAACATATACGCCGCGTCAAGAACTATATTTGTATGTCTGTATTCATAGAAAGCAGCAATAATAGGCCTTCTCGGCGGATCACTCTTAAGCCTAGCTTTCTGCAGAGAACCAAGCCTGTGAATTCGTTCAATGCCCACATCATCAATGTCAATACCCATTTCGTCCCACAAAAAATCCCGTAATACTTCGAAACAGTTCTCTGATCTGTTTTCTGCCAGACCGTGGAATATAAGGTTCTTTCTGCGCGACCTAGCTTCTATATCTATAGATTTATACGCTAGAACCTTGAGAAATATACTTTGTTCAATGTTTTGACTTTCAATACACGTAACTTTCGACTGAACAATGTTCAAATTCTGAACTATGGCCACTAATGACTGGTTAGCTCTTTCTAAGTTATCAAGTTTGTCACAAATGATAGAAAGTTTGTCCTCTAAATTGGGATTGGGAAGACATGACTGACCGTTTCCAGTGTTAAATCTCCTCCGTTTATTCCGCACATCCACATCCATCTGTTCAGAATCAATGTTCATTGAATACCCCACCCACTCGGCCACTGGGGGTAATGGCGCGAATCTATTGTGTGTCGGAATCGCATACAAATCGCTCTGATTCTGTCCATTTCCGACACTGAAATCACTTTGGTCTGGCGGCTGGCAATATTGATAACTCTGCATCCCGCCGATATAAATTTCCAAGCAAATAAAAAAGCATAAACACCACTTTTTAACAATTTTTTTTGGAGCAAATTTTAATGTTTGTTGCTATCCCGCGCATGCGCATTATATATGCAAGAGTAAAAGATTTCAAGAAACTGATGAATGATCAAATAAATGGAATGAAACACAAAATGCACGCATACCTTGTGCCTCTTTTTTTTTGTTAAATTTAAATGAAATTTAATGAACGTAATTAAAGTAATTAGTACTTTAATTTCCCTGGTGATGGTCCATCACTATTAGGAGCTGGTCAGTTTACATAACCACACTTTTCCTGGGCAGCCATATACATAGTTCTTTGCTGACAACTGCCCTTCTTGAATGAATGGTTGTTCCAGTATATAGTAAAATTCCACTATTAAGACCACCTAAAACTAAGACAAATTATGCTTTTAAAAGGTATGTTTTCTTTGTGTTTTCTAGAGTGTGCTATACTAGGAGACCACCTTTGGGACTGTTCAAAAGTGGTCTTTAAGACCACTTTTGAACAGTCCCAAAGGTGGTCTTAATATAGGAATTTTTGTGTATATCTATCAGAGCTACACATAACTGTAGCACTTCCTGCTGTCATACTCTGCTGTTTTATTGTATTCTGTGATAAGCTGTCACTTGCCATTATTCTGGCTTTCAGTGCCGTATAAATTCATTAACGCTATCCGGAATCATGAATATTCGGAAACAAGACAAATCAGAGATTTGTAAATGTTAAAGGTTGTCTATAGAAACTAGACGGAGAAAGTTTCTATGGCGGATACAAAGAATATATCCCAATTTGGATCTTTTGATATTGTCAATGGTCTTGGCTAAATGTCCAATAAATTGTAAGACAAATGACAAGACAATTTCTTTTTTAGAAGACATGTTCTGAGGCGGTACAGACATACTGTAAAAATTCTAAAAATTTGGACACCTTGAGGACCTGCTGTAATTCTCCTAAAATTTAAACAAATTTGTTTCAGGGTCCAGCAATGAGTCCAAAAGGTGCAGACAGTGAGTGAGTGAGTTTTAGTTTTACGTCCCACCAACAGCTAAGGTCATACGGAGACGGGACCTCGGTTTAAAGACTCATCCGAAAGTCTGGAGAAGCGCTGGATCGAACCTGCGATCCCTAGTTTACAAGGCGAGTAGCATAACCACTGTACCACGGAGGCTTCTAAGGTGCAGACAGAATGGCAAGCAGACAGAATGGCAAGTTCAGACTGCTCCTATCTGGGTCTGTACTGTTTGCTTAGGCCTATCTGCTTAGGATCATTATACTAGCTGACTCTAGAATTATAAGGTCTCTCACCGCTGTAGTTCCAGCATCGCTCGGGCCATGGGAGACACCAAGTTCTGCAATGCAAAGTCAGGTGTTTTTTTCTCCCAGTATCTCAGTTTTTGCTCACTTGATTAACGGTTGGCTCTAAATAAGTGAAATATTGTATAAGTTAAAGGTCTTTAACACCATAACAACAACAAGAAAAAAAAAAGAAAAAAACAAACATCACAGTCCTTTCAAAGGTTTTAACCCATAAAATATTAGTCACAACATTTGCAGATGTCATTTGCTTCTTATTTTTCAGAGAGTAAGGCTATTAGCATTACATATGAATTGTCCCTTACATTCAATAATCCAAGTTATTCCTTGTCCACCTTCCACAGTGTACATAAACAAGAGTCCACCTTCCACAGTGTACAAGAATGACTGACGTTTAGGGCATTCTTTCAATAGCAGGAATCTGGAAAAATTGTCAAATAAATAGATAGGCCATCATTGATTGCCTTATTGCTAGAAATATGTCAAATTTGAGCTATTTTATGACATTTGAGCAGTCTGATTATGAATTCCTTTTAATGACAATTAAATGAATTAGCTTCTTGAAATGTCAGATAAAATGTCATAAAGTGGCTTGACTGACATTATCCTTAAAGTTCGGACACTTGAGAACTTGCTGTAATTCTCCAGAAATTTTAACAAATTTGTTTCATAATCCAGCAAGGAATCCATCAGGTGCAGATGGAATCGCAAAGAGCAGTGTGCAGCAGTGGTAAAGCATCGGATTTGAGATTGAGAGGTAGCAGGTTTGATCCCCACAAGCGCCAAATGTTGTTTCCTTGAGCAAGAGGCTTCATCCACTGGTCTGCCCAGTAAAAGTGTTGTTAAATAAATTTGACCCTTATAGTGTTGACAGGGCCGTTGAACTCCAAACCTTACTAAAATCTATGTCAGGGGTAGCTAAAACCCATGTGAGGGCCAAGTAGTACCAACTTCTAAACTGCTCTTGAAGAGCACATATTTCTGTATCAGCAATTTTCTATTAACCCATTTGGTGTTGGAAACCCCAAAATGCATACCCAGCCCAGATCAGACGCCACGTTCTAGACGCCGCAGAACGCGGCGTCTGATCAGGGCCTACACTGTTTGCAAAAACTTAAGCCATTTTCCAAATAAATTTTGAAGAAAACACAACCTGACACCCCTAAATTTTGAAATGGACTCCTGCTGAATATAAGGTGGAACATTCCATTTGGTACGAAAAGGGTTAAACAATGGAACATTGTTGGTGTCTGGACAATTTCCCCTATTGTTATAGGTCTGCAACAAAGTTAGAAGAACAAAAATTACAAGGTGTGATTGTGAAATTAACGAGTCTGCTATTGTTCTATGCAATAATTGCTGTAAAAGATTGGCTACCATAACCAGTTGTTTTATTGTCAAAGGATGTGTCTCTTAAATGAACTCCCAGGATGGCAAACAGTGTAGACCCTGATCAGACTGCTCCTGAAGGAGCAGTCTGATCAGGGTCTACACTCTTTGCTCAGACATGCCTGTCAGGATATTTATTGTAATCTCAGTATGGATGTTGTTACAAGTGCCTGTATTATGTGTCTGAGAAACATCCCATGTGATTAGTAATCTGTTAAAGGTGCTTTTTCTACATTCTGTACTTGCATGATTACCAGCATGAAGTGCAGTTTCTTTAATAGCACTGGGACAGCATTGTCTGACCTGAGCAATCTAATCTAGGCAGTTTTTGTCTCGCCTGCTTTAAGCATAGCATTACATAGGTGTCCAGTTTTCGGTTTTTCATCTGTTTGTCCCTTTGTCAATGATCTTCCATGTTAACCCATTGTATACTAGTGGACTCTTCTATTGCTATATGTGGGACAAGTCCATTTGTCTTATAAGGGGTATCAGGCCTATTTTTAGCTCACTTGTCACGTAGTGACGCCGTGAGCTTTTGGTATCACTGTTCGTCCGTCGTGCGTCCGTGCATCTGTCCGTGCATCCGTGCGTGCGTAAACAATTGCTTCAAACGACATCTCCTCCTAAACCACTGATCCGATTTTGACCAAACTTCACAGGAATGATCCTTAGGTTGTCCCCTTTCAAAGTTGTTCAAATGGGGTGGTCCATTGCACATATAGGTCACAGGAGCCAAAAATAGATTTTTTTTCACCGAAAACTTAAAAAATCTTCTTCTCTGAAACCACAAGGCCCAGGACTTTGATATTTGGTATGAAGCTTCATCTAGTAGACCCCTACCAAGATTGTTCAAATTATAGTGCTGGGGCCAAAAATGCCCCTGCACCGGGGCCCTTTGGTTTTACATGAGCTAATTATATAGGGAAAATCTTTAAAAATCTTCTTCTCTGAAACTGCAAGGCCCAGGTTTTGCTATTTGGTATGAAGCTTCATCTAGTGGACCCCTACCAAGATTGTTCAAATTATAGTGCTGGGGCCAAAAATGACCCCGGGGGGGAGGCCCTTTGGTTTTACATAGGCTTATATAGGGAAAATCATTAAAAATCTTCTTCTCTGAAACTACAAGGCCCAGGTCTTTGATATTTGGTATGAAGCTTCATCTTGCAGACCTCTACCAAGATTGTTCAAATTATAGCCCTGGGGCCAAAAATGCCTCGACTCAGGGGCCCTTTGGTTTTACATAGCCTTATATAGGAAAATCTTCTTCTCTGAAACCACAAGGCTTAGGTCTTTGATATTTGTTATGAAGCTTCAGCTAGTGGACCTCTACCAAGATTGTTCAAATTATAGCCCTGAGACCAAAAATGCCCCCGCCACATGGCCCTTTGGTTTTACATAGACTTATATAGGGAAAATCTTTAAAAATCTTCTTCTCTGAAACCAAAAGGCCCAGGTGTTTGCTATTTGGTATGAAGCTACAACTAGTGGACCCCTACCAAGATTGTTCAAATTATAGTGCTGGGGCCAAAAAAGCCCCCACCCTGGGGCCCTTTGGTTTTACATAGGCATATATAGGGAAAATCTTTAAAATCTTCTTTTCTGAAACCACAATGCCTAGGTCTTTGATATTTGGTGTAAAATTTCATCTAGTGGACCTCTATCAAGATTGTTCAAATTATAGTACTGGGGCCAAAAATGCCCCCGCCGGAGACCCGTTGGTTTTACATAGACTTATATAGGGAAATCTTTAAAAATCTTCTTCTCTGAAACTGCAAGGCCATGGTCTTTGATATTTGGTATGGAGCTTCATCTAGTGGACCTCTACCAAGATTGTTCAAATTATAGCCCTGGGGCCACAAATGCCCCGGCCCCGGGGCCCTTAGGTTTTACATAGACTTATATAGAGCTAATCTTTGAAAATCTTCTTCTCTGAAACAGCAAGGCCCAGGTCTTTGATATTTGGTGTGAAGCTTCATCTAGTGGACCTCTATCAAGATTGTTTAAATTATAGCCCTGAAGCCAAAAATGCCCCCGCCTTGGGGCCATTTGGTTTTACATAGGCTTATGTAGGGAATATCTTAAAAAAAAACCTTCTCTGAAACCGCAAGGCCCAGGTCTTTGATTTTTGGTGTGTAGCTTCATCTAGTAGACCTTTGCCAAGATTGTTCAAATTATAGCCTTTGTTGATATTTGGTATGAAGCTTCACCTTGTTAGACCTCCCTCAACATTATGCACATTATAACCCTGGGGTCAATAATGGCCCTCCCCGGGGCCCACTTATTACTCTATGGATCAGGTGAGCGATCTAGGGCCATCATGGCCCTCTTGTTACATTTTTATTCTATTTTTGACAGATAATTCTGTGCCCAAATAGTGCTGGCCCGCATTTAATGCATTGTAGTTCAGCATAGACCATTTACCGTATTCGACCTATTTACCGCACCATGCGCTTAGTTTTTTCAAAATTGTATGAAAATATTGTGGTGAAAAATCTACCTAATAAGGGCACACTCAATATGAAAAAAATATGAAAAAAGCTTCTGATATGATTATTTTATAGAGTTGAATTTCAGCATAGCGGTTCACCACATATACATATGATTGTCCGGGTCAAAGATGCAGCAAAACTCAATATGAATTTGTTGGGAGGTTACTGAAAAGTGTGCACTTGTGTATTTTTTCCAGAAAAAGCTTGGGTGTGCGCTTATAGGAGCATGTGCGGTAAATAGGTCGAATACGGTACATGTATTTATTTCCTTATTCTCAGTCAAACCTGTCTATTATCTCCTCTACTATCTCTTCTATGTCTCTTTCTGTCACATAACCTTAAGATAGCCCATTCTTACCTGGAAACCCAGAAATCTGACTTCGGTAAACAGTGCAGACCCTGATCAGATGCCGCATATTGCGGCATCTGATCAGGATCCACACTGTTTGCTAATAGGATTTTCTTTTCCAAAAAAAAATTACCCAACACCCATTTAATGAGAAATGGACTTGTCCCACATACAACAATGGAAGAGCCCACCAGTAAAACAAATGATTAAACCACAAGAATCAATCAATACTGAACTTCTGCTCTTAAAACTCCCATCTTGACATAAGCAGACAACATTTTCAATTTTTTTTCCTTGTTTTCAGAGAAAATAAGGCAGACAATTAAAATGAAATGTCTGGTCAGAATTTCTGTCAAAAAACATGACATATCTTCTGCTGTACATTAATTTTTGCTAGTTGAAACACCATTAGCCTGTAAGATACCATTCACAACAATTCTTGTCTGTTTTATTGTCTGCTGGTAACTTTCAAAGTCAGTTTTGCAAACAGTGTGGTCCCAGATCAGATTGCTCCTTTAGGAGCAGTCTGATCAGGATCAACACTGTTTACCTGTGTGTAAAAAATGTGTTTAAAAATTTTGCAAGAAGATGCAGCAGATGACACAGCTGTGGCATTTTAACCCATTTCAGACTGGAAACCCCTAAACGGGTACCCTGGCATACAGTGCAGGCCCAGATAAGACTCCGCAGAACACGGTGTCTGATCAGGGCCTCCACTGTTTGCTAAAAGTTCAGCCATTTCCCAAATAAATTTTGATAAACAACCTGACACCCCTTTATTTTGGAATGAACTCCTGCTATATATAAGGAGGAAGATTCCATTTGGTACAAAAAGGGTTATGGGATAAAAAAAAATCAGGACAACCTATTAAACCAGTTTCTACTTTATTATTAATTGAAAATGTAGGACTGTGAGTGTTGAAACTTTTATGGGAAGCAGTTCTTCCAATTACTGTGGTGAATATAGGCCCCCGCCCATAGGGGCTTGAAGAAATATATGGGCTGCATGATGCTTCCACGCAGAGCTGAATCCGGCCCGCACACTAGTACTGGTAAACCGCTTAGAGGATCTAAGCCTGTCCAGGAACCGCGGTGCGAGGGGGACCGTCCATGCTTATAAACCCTATTGGTTTCATTGGGCGACAGGGCTTGAGATGTCATTTCATCTCAATGTCGGGTAAAAGTCCCACAAAATTGGAAGCAACGTCTCCAAAATGACCTTTACAGTGTTGACTGGGATGTTAAACCTCAAATCAAACAAACAAATGTAAATTACAGGTGAAATTACAGGTGACAGGAAGTCACAGAAAGATGATAAAGCACCTAGACCTGGTTCAGGATGAGCTTCATCAGGGTCTGAGTCACTGAGGTCCCAAAATAGCAGCAGGTTTTGTTTGTTGTTTGTCTTGATGTTTTACGTCCCCATCAACACCATTTAGATCCTTCTGGAGACATTGCTTCCGATTTTGTGGGACTTTCACCCAACATTGAGACAAAGTTACACACCAAGCGCCACAGCCCAAAGAAACTACTAGGGTTTAAAGAACAGTAGACCACCTGAGCAGTTTAACCCTTGTCCTGCTGAGCCCGGATATGCCTTACCTTTCAAACAATGTATATCCAGATCAGATGGCTTCTGAAGAAGCCATCTGATCAGGATCTTCATTGTTTGTCATTAAGATTGTGAATTTGATGTAATAATTTGCATCAAGTAATCTGATTGCTTGATAATCAGTAGTGGGTGTGGCATATTTGAATATTCAGCAGGACAAGGGTTAAGTAATAAAAAGGAACATGCCAGCAATGAAGACTGTGAGCAGACTGCATGGATGTGCAGGCTGATCTGAGTCTTCACTGGTCACATAATTATGTCTCATTGTTAAAATTTGTGACAATTGTCATACACTGGCTCATATCAAACTGTAGTAATGGGAGTGAATAGTACATGTTCTCATGTCACAAGAATGGATCTTTATTGTTCAATATAGATTATTTCTTTGATTTGTCAAGATCATTGAGTACAATGTTAGGACATTGGTTCTTATTGCACTGGCATTAACCCGTATCCTGCTAAACACAACAACTCCTATCTTTTCAAACAGTAGATCCTGATCAGATCAGGCTCTACACCGTCATTCAGTTTTCAAATTCAAATGAATAGAATATAAGATTAAGTGATATTTCGAAAAACTAATTATTCAGAGGATAAAGGGAATGATTGATTGATAGTGTTGGGGCTTAATGACATGTCAACACTTGAGGGTCATCTAGAGTTGTCTCCCACAGAAAGAGAGAAAAGATATACAGTAAAACTTTGATGGCTCTAACAACGATGGCTCGTTTACCATGGCTTGAACCCATTTTTGAGTCCCTAGGGAATTCCTCAACATTACAAGTAGTGTGGGATAATTAAGGACATTTTCGACTTTTATCGTTGAGGCGATTCTAATGAGTACACACAGCATACATTTTTATTATGGAACACCGATGTCCCAAAATTAACCCTGTTATGCCTCATGGAAGTAGCCCTCAGTGGGGCCAGTTGTTCAAAACTAACAATGTCGTTAGTTAAGTATCATTAAAACTTTGATAATTAAATATGGCAAATGGCAAATATACTAATATTTTTGCAGAATATTCAGCAAAAAAACCTGAGTATTAGATATTGTACTTGCTAGAACAGTTAATAATTTGACCACTAACTAGCTTGTTAAACTAACCAAACGTTGAACAACTGGCCCCTGTTTGTCAATCCGTCAACATTTGCATCAATCCTGGCGTGAACCCCAATGTTGAAGGAGATTCTAGTGAATACGGAGAAGAGACGATTCCAATGAGTACACACAACAGAGACTTATTTCCTAGAACACTGAGAAGATACCGTAATGATCCTAAGTATTGGGTAGAAGCCTCAGTGGTGTAGTGGATACGCTACTCGCCTTGTAAACCAGGGGTCGCAGGTTCGATCCCGGGCTTCTCCAGACTTTCGGATGAGTCTTTAAACCGAGGTCCCGTCTCCGTATGATCTTAGCTGTTGATAGGATGTAAAACTCAAACACTCACTCACTCCTAAGTATTGGGACAGGTAGGTCTAGCAAAGAGTGCAGTCCCAAATTAGACTGCTCATAAAGCAGTCTGATCAGGGTCTACACTGTTTGCCATTCTGTCTCCACCTTTTGGACTCCTTCCTGGACGGTGAAACAAATTTGTTTAAATCAGGAGAATTGAAACAAGTGCTCAAGGTGTCGGAAATTTTAGGATTTTTGCGGTATACCTAAATTATTCCCATTTAGTCCTCTGGTCGGGCACTAGGAATAACCCTCACCCCTGTTTCCCAAAACATATTTATTGTCCAAAAGGAAGAAGCCTCTAGTGTGTAGTGGTCAAGCTTCCCGGCTCATAAACCAGAGGTCATGGGTTCCAGAGGCTTCTCCAGACATTCAGATGATTCTTAAACCGAGGTCCAGATCTTTGTTGTTGATGGGATTTTTCAGCCAATGAAATTTTGACTATGTTTCCATACCTCAGTGGTGTAGTGGTTACGCTACTCACCTTGTAAACCATGTAAACCAGGGGACGCAGGATCGATCCCGGTTTTCTCCAGACTTTCGGGTCTTTTAAACCGAGGTCCCTTAGCTGTTGGTGGGACGTAAAACTCAAAAACTCACACCATATTTTTATTTTCAGGTAAGATGTCTTCTCAATATCTGGGGTGTGATGCTGTTCCTGCGTCTGTCCTGGGTCACAGGTCAGGCAGGGACCGGTCTTGGGTCCCTAATTGTTCTACTAGCCGCTGTTGTAACTGTGATCACTTCGTTATCAATGTCAGCAATATGTACAAATGGAATCGTAAGGGGAGGTAAGTAGCTCTGTTTTATTATAGTATGCATGACCTTAATAGTAAGGCTGACACGGTTAATCGTATAATCGTTTAACGATCGATAAATTCCACAAAAATGATTATCATTTCTGATTTGCTTTTAATAGATTACTTGATAGGTACAATTTACTTCCCAAAGTTGCTCCTAAAATAGCTGTATGAGTGGCAAACAGTGCAGACCTAGATGAGATGCCGCGTTCTGCGGCGTCTCATCTGGGTCTACACTGTTTGCTCAGGCTTGTTTGTTCAAATACACATGGCAAAGTACAGTATATGGTAGGAGTCATGCTCAGACAGAAAGCCAGACAGGTAAAATTAAGACCAAATCTTCAGTGATCACTAATCGATTATTGGTCGCAATGACATGAATGATAACGGATTATCTTTTCAGCTCCGATTAGCCAGCCCTACTTAATAGTGTTGACAGGGACGTTAAACCTCGTAACAAACAAACAAAAACATAGTATGCAAAATTTCTTTTATTGATCCCCATAATGGGCCTCCATGGTCTCGTCATTTAGCGCTTAGTCACATAAAATTTTGAGCATTATTTTCTCTAAACTAGATAGTTATCTGCTGTAGAAATTTTGTCAGTGCTTTAGCAGTACTTAAAAATACTTACCTTAACCCATTTTGTACCGGAAACCCCAAACGGGTACCGGGGCAAACAGTGCAGGCCCAGATCAGATGCCGCAGAATGCGGCATCTGATCAGGGCCTCCACTGTTGCAGGCCCAGATCAGATGCCGCAGAATGCGGCATCTGATCAGGGCCTCCACTGTTTGCTTAAAGTTCAGCTATTTTCCAAATAAAATTGGGAGAAAACACAACCTGACAACCCTAAATTTCAAAATGGGACTCCTACTATATATAAGGAGGAAGATTCCATTTGGTACAAAAAGGGTTAATTGATGTTCTG
This sequence comes from Lucinisca nassula, assembly GCA_963580285.1. Taxonomy (NCBI): domain Eukaryota; kingdom Metazoa; phylum Mollusca; class Bivalvia; order Lucinida; family Lucinidae; genus Lucinisca; species Lucinisca nassula. The sequence goes on from OY757018.1 coordinate 154,811,828, forward strand.
GTAATACTTTTGCAATACACAATCAAAATGATGCAAATGAATAATAGGCTTGAAGTGTCTTGAATGTCTAACTCATCATCATTCACATTAAGGAGAAAAGATAAACTACATGGGGAGGAAATCTTTTAGAACCATTTTTGTCTTCCTTATCATGACATTTTGTAATTAAAGGGGACAATTTGCTCCTCTGCATTTTATTTTCAAAGCTGCAGCACTTACAGGAAAGTAAACGTGATAGAATGTTTTTTTGCAGCGTGAACTATTGCGCTTTAAAAGACTACTGTGAAAGCCTTGGGCTAGTGTCATTTAAACTTTACAGGCATGTTGCTTAGCTAAAACGGTGCCACTCCAATGATCAATATGGCCCCCAGAGCTAAAAGTAAAAAAAAAAACTTCACACAACTACACATTCTATACCCTTAGGTCATTTTCACTGAAACTGCACAGGATTGCTGCCTGGGCCACCCTCTAACGAAATAACTAAATAGTTATAGTTGTGCTCTTATTAACAAACTGGCCACCAGAGCTAAAAATAGAAAAAAAAGACTACTTCTGTACCCTTTGGCCAAATTGGGTGACCCTATCCCAAAATAGCTAAAACAGTTCCACTCCAATGAACAAGATGGCTGCCAGAGTTAAAAATAGAAATATATTTCAAAATAACAACTCTTCCTTTGATACCATTGGGCCAGTTTTATTCAAGCTTTACAGACATGTTGCTTTATGCTCTTCCAAATTAGCTAAAATGGTTCTACTCTAAAGAAGAAATTGGCTGCATAAGCTGTAAATAAAAATAATCTTTTAAATGAGAAGTCCTCCTGTGCCAGTGGGCCAATTCCATTGAAACTTCACAGAAATGTTGCCCAGTTGACCCGCTACCAAAATAGCTAAAGGATTCTGCTCCAGTGAACAAGATGGCAACCAAGGCTAAAATAAGAAAAAAAATCAAATGACTGCTCCTCCTATATGCATAGGTCAGTTTTATTCAAACTTCATAGGATTGTTGCCTGGGTGACCCACTACCAAAATAGCTGAACGGTTCTGCTCAAAAGAACAAGATGGCCACCAGGTTTAAAAATAAAAAAAAACAACTTAAAAGACTAACCCTTTTATACCCGAAGGCCAATTTTATTCAAACTTCAAGACTAACCCTTTTATACCCGAAGGCCAATTTTATTTAAACTTCAAGACTAACCCTTTTATACCCGAAGGCCAAGTTTATTCAAACTTCAAAACTAACCCTTTTATACCCTAAGGCCAATTTTATTCAAACTTCACAGATACTGGCTGGAAAATTAGCACAAGTGGATCAGCTCCAATGAACAAGAGCTAATAATAGAAATGCCAGGGTGGCCCTTTCCCTAAACAGATAAAACAATTCCACTCCAATGAACAAGACATCAGCCAGAGCTAAAAATAGAAATATCCTTAGAAATGACTACTAAATGTCTTTAAAATGTTTACTGGACCAATTTTATTGTTGTGCCTGCTTAAATCCTTATCTTGCTGAATATTCATTTAAGCCACACCTATTTCTGTCTATCAACCAATCAAATTACTTGATGTAATTTATTGCTACACATTAATAAACTGAATGCCAAACAGTGTAGATCCTGATCAGATGGCTTCTTCAGAAGCCATCTGATCTGGATCTGCACTGTTTTCAAAGATAGGGATTGTCGTGAACAGCAAGATAAGGGTTAAGCATGGTGCAACCTTATGAGTCAAAATTTCCATCCTTTTGTCCTTCCATTTGTTGTCAAGCCATCTACATTTACGACCACCCTAGTGTTCATCCTGGTGTTCAAGTCCTTTTCTCCAGAACTATAAGAGCTTCATTAATAATACTTGTTGCAGACTTGCATACGGGGGTGGCAACTTTAATGCAAGCATCCATATTTGACCATGGCCAACATTTTATGGTTCTCTGACTTTGTGAACTACTGTGTCAACTCTAGCGTTCACCTTGATGTTCCAGTCCAGTTTTCAAGACCTACCAGAGCTTCATTAACCCTTGTCCTGCTGAATATTCATATATGCCACACCCACTACCGATTATCAACCAATCAGATTACTTGATGCAAATTATTGCAACTAATTCACAATCTGAATGGCAAACAATGTAGATCCTGATCAGATGGCTTCGTCAGAAGCCATCTGATCTGGATCTACATTGTTTCAAAGATAAGGCATATCCGGGATTAGCAGGACAAGGGTTAATGCTACTTGGCACAAACTTGCATCTAGGTGTAGGAGCTTTAATGGAAGCATCCATATCTGACCTTGACCTACATTTCATGGTTCACTGATGGTGATTTATTGCTTTTACGCTAATGTTCAAGTCCATTAGAGCTTCATTAGTGAAACTTGGTACATACTTGCATCTAGGAATAGCAACTTTAATGGAAGCATCCATGTTTGACCTCAACCTGTATTTCATGGTTCACTATCTCAGAGCTTAGGCCTGGTAAATGGTACGGCTATCAGTATAATTATTTTATGATCAAAGAATACTTTGTATTCATGCGTGTTTCATATTGGGCTTGCATAGATAAACCTTTATATTTTTTGCCCAGGGGCCCAGACTGCCATGTAACAGAGAACAAGAATTTTCTTGATAAACCAAGGTGTCCCGTCCAAAATCTACAGGCCTTGGGCAACTGGGCCCCTGTAAAAGTTTTACCCTGGTCTATTTATAACCTTTGACGTTAGGTCCAGTGTATGGTAGTGTTAATAAATGTGAACTGATCATAAACAACATTGTGGATATTTTCAGGTGGGTATCTCAGAGTTTTTGTAGGTACATGTACAGAGTATGGTGGCGCTATCCATGATATTTTCTGAAATGCCATGAAAAGCTGCATCTGAAAATATTGTCTGTTTATATCATCTGCTTCATATTCTTGCAAACTTTTCAATTTTTTTTTACATACAGGCATATACCCTGATCAGACTGCTCCTAGAGGAGCAAACAGTGTGGACCCTGATCAGATCTGGGTCCACACTGTTTGTAGTATGACTTTTAAAGTTACCAGTTGTGATCGGCATCTTATTGGTTAACCCATTTGGTACTGGAAACCCCAAAACGGGTAATTGACAAACAGTGAAGGCCCAGATCAGACGCAGCAGAACGCGGCATCTGATCAGGGCCTACACTGTCTGTAAAAAGTTCAGCCATCTTCCTAATGAAATTTGAAGCAAACACAACCTGATACCCCTAAATTTCGAAATGGATTTGTGCTATATATAAGGTGGAAGATTCCATTTGGCACAGAAAGGGTTAAATTACACATAGAAATTTGTATATATTTACATTTTCAGGCGGGGCATATTATATGATATCTCGGAGTTTAGGTCCGGAGTACGGTGGTGCTATCGGTGTGATATTTTCTGTTGCCAACGCTGTTGCCGTGGCTATGTATGTTGTTGGGTTCGCAGAAACTGTGAGGGATCTCATGAAGGTAACCACTCTAACCCCGTTTAAATGGGAACCCCTGCCTTAAAAAATGGGACAGTGGCAAACAGATCAGATGTTGCAGCATTGCCGGATGTTCAGCCATTTTAATTTATATAAAAACCTGACATTGAAAATTGACACTTTCAAAATATGAAGTGAAATTGTTCATTTGTTTGATTTGAGGTTTAACGTCCCCGTCAACACCGTAAAGTCATTTTGGACACCTTGCTTCCAATTTTGTGGGACTTTTACCCGACATTGAGATGAAATGACATCTCAAGCCCTGTCCCCCAATGAAACCAATAGGGTTTATAAGCATGGACGGTCCGCCTGGCACCGCCGTTCCTGGACAGGCTTAGATCCTCTAAGCGGTTTACCAGTAGTAGTGTGCGGGCCGGATTCAGCTCTGCGTCGAAGCATCATGCAGCCCATATATTTCCTTAAGCCCCTATGGGTGGGGGCCGCATCATTTGGGATAAAAGGAGTTAAAGTGAACAGTTCAGTGTATCAAAACTAAAGGACAGAGCAAAATAATCTTAAAAAGTCGGACAACTTGAGGACTTGCTGTAATTCTCCCAAAAAAAAAAATTAACAAAGGGGGAGTTCCAAATCTGCCCACGCACAGATTTTCTTGAAACTTCGGTTGTTGTTTACTTTAGGTCTATCAACTATATTTATAACTTTGTTTTATTTGATTAATTACTATATTTCTCAGGAGAGCTCCCTGAGGTAATCCCCTGTAGAGGTCATACACACCTGTGAACTTTTCATTCTTAAATCAACAAGCTCGATTGTTTTTAAATTTTGTTGCTTTGATTGGCAAAAGAACTCTATAAGGATTCATATAATACCAAAACTATAAATGTGTCTAGGTCTTTTAATTTTTCTGATGAATTTATTTACAAATTTTTTTAAATTTTTCATGAAAATTTATAAAAAGTAAAATGTTTATCCCAAGTGTTAGATGTGTTACTGATCTTGTCACCCCAAGATATTACACATAAAATTGGCCACATATATCCTCTATATAGCAAACAAATTTTTAAAAAAATCAGAAACCGGTAACATTGTTTTTGATTGCCAGATATGTGTTTAGCTATATTTTTGTGATGAAGTCATTTGCAATATCAGGGGACCAGATTTTCTTTAAGTATATTTTTATGGTTTTTTTTCATGACCATATAGTGTCACCTTATCATGCAAAGCTTAAAGCTTAGCATATGCATTTATGTAATTCCGCCCCTGCACCCCCCCCCCCCCCCCCCCCACACACACACACACAAACAAAAATACACTATTTGACAGAGAATGATTTTTAGTTTATGCTGAAAAAATGTATTGTGACACAATAGGAATAAGACAAGGTGGATATTTTTTACCCTGTTTTATTTGGTCTTTTTTTAAACCAGCAATGCAAAGATATTAATGTCATTAATACACAATGGTGTATTGAGTTTGCTTAAAAATTACTTTCATAATCCCCCCCCCCCCCCCACACGCACACACACACATCAAAGAAAGGTTTTGTGAGACCATTAAAGCATTTTCTCCATTTTTCTAGGTTCATTATAACATAGGCAAAAGCGTTTGCTGCAATGTTTTAGTCTTCAAAATAAATGCATAACTAGTCACATTGAAACTATTTGCACATTTATCATCTTGCATACACTTCCCGAAATGATACAGATGGAAGGCAAGTTGCTGTAAAACATTTATTTGATAGCTGATATTGTATTTAGATGCTGAAATACCATTTGCATATGTAGTCTTATGTATGCAATACTAAGTCTTGTCATCTATGTTAAGTTTTTTGGCGCTGTATTCATCGGTTTTACAAATGGTTTGTCTGTTTGTAGTGAGGTTTAACATCCTTGTTAACACTATTTAGGTCCTTTTGGAGATGCTGCTTCCAATTTTGTGGGACTTGTTCCCGACATTGAGATGAAATGATATCTCCAGCCCTGCCACCCTATGAATCTACAAGGCTTATATACATTTGACGGCCTGACTCACACCACTTTGCCTGGGCAAGCTTAATCCTTCTAAGCGGTTTACCAGTACTCATGTTTGGTTAGTTTTACCTCTTTGTGGAAGCAACATGCAGCCAAATCAATTTCTTCAAGCCCAAATGGACGGGGGCGAAGATTTACAAATGGCATGAATCACTTGTTTGCTGTACCACTAGCACATTGGCTGAACCAAAATCAGTGCAGCTGGCTTCACATTTTTCTAAAGTACTGCTAGCACATGCATATGTACTGTTTGCTATTTTAAATTGTGAAAGTGTTTGAAAGTTGAATTAAGTCTTCTCTATTATATTAATTAATGCTTTCCAAAAATAACTACTTCTTTTCTGGATCATATTTTAGAACATAGATGATCATATTTAAGAATATAACTTTCTTACAAGGTGACAGTGCGATTGAAGAAGACTGAAGGGGCATTGTCAGAGTGAGCCAAAACAACAGTACCATTTTGTCTACAGTAATCTGTGTATACAGTGGGCCAAAAGATCAGAAAATATTGTCTGTGTTATTATGACCTACCTGGCTGAAACATAATACAAACATCATTATTCTTGGCCATTCAAGCAACCTGTGTCATTCCAGTATGATAATCAGACTTATCAAACTTTTTAAGATCACTGCATCAGTTAAATACATACTTATTAGAGTCAAGTAAAATTGTCTGGTTTACAGAACCATCCAGTTTACTTGCCATTTCAACAATCTTTGTCATACTAAAGCTCCAGCATTACCTCCACTTCTATTTAGAATTACATTAATGCAAAAACGCTTGTTCTAAAATGAAATATTTTTTAAATGAGATCTGATTGAATTGCTAACGAAAGCTGGAAATGAATTGTGTTTTCGGTGTTCCTCAGGGCACCATAATTGATACAAATGCTGATTATATATGAGCTCATACTATACACCATCATACATACATATGTTCATGTTTATTAGCTCACCTGAGCACGAAGTGCTCAAGGTGAGCTATTGGGATCGCTTTTTGTCCGTCGTCCGTCCGTCCGTCTGTCCGTCAACAATTTCTTTAAATGACATCTCCTCCTAGGCAAATGGCCGGATTTCAAAATCATTTCACAGAAATGTTCCTCGGGTGACCCTCTACCAAAATTGCTAAAATGGTTCTGCTCCGCTGAACAAAATGGCTGCCAGAGCTAAAAATAGAAAAACCTATAAACGACATCTCCTCCTAGGCTAATGTCCCGATTTCAAAATAATTTCACAGAAATGTTCCTTGGGTGACCCTCTACCAAAATTGCTAAAATGGTTCCGATCTGCTGAACAAAATGGCCGCCACATGTAAAAATAGAAAAACCTTAAAACGACATCTCCTCCCAGGCAAATGGCCGGATTTCAATATCATTTCACAGAATTGTTCCTTTGGTGACCCTCTTCCAAAATTGCTAAAATGGTTCTGCTCCGCTGAACAAAATGGCTGCCAGAGATAAAAATAGAAAAACCTTTAAACGACATCTCCTCCTAGGCCAATGTCCCGATTTCAAAATAATTTCACAGAAATGTTCCTTGGGTGACCCTCTACCAAAATTGCTAAAATGGTTCCGCTCTGCTGAACAAAATGGCCGCCACATCTAAAAATAGAAAAACCTTAAAACGACATCTCCTCCTAGGCAAATGGCCGGATTTCAATATCATTTCACAGAAATGTTCCTCGGGTGACCCTCTACCAAAATTGCTAAAATGGTTCTGCTCCGCTGAACAAAACGGCTGCAGAGCTAAAAATAGAAAAACCTTTAAACGACATCTCCTAGGCCAATGTCCTGATTTCAAAATAATTTCACAGAATTGTTCCTTGGGTGACCCTCTACCAAATTTGCTAAAATGGTTCCCCTCTGCTGAACAAAATGGCCACCACATCTAAAAATAGAAAAACCTTAAAACGATATCTCCTCCTAAGCTAATGGCCGGATTTCAAAATCATTTTACAGAAATGTTCCTCGAGTGACCCTCTACCAAAATTGCTTAAATGGTTCTGCATGGCTGAACAAAATGGCCGCCAGAGCCAAAAATAGAAAAACCTTTAAATCACATCTCCTAGGCCAATGGCCCGATTTCAAAATAATCTATAAGAGAGGGTCCTTGTCTGACCCTCTACCAACATTGCTAAAACGGTTTCGTTCGGCTGAACAAAATGGCCGCCAGAGCTAAAAATAAAAAAAAAACTTTTAAACGACATCTCCTCCTAGGCCAATACCCGATTTCAAAATAATTTCACGGAAATATTCCTTGGGTAACCCTCTACCAAAATTGCTAAAATGTTTTTGCTCTGCTGAACAAAATGGCCACCAGATATAAAAATAGAAGAACCTTTAAACGATATCTGCTCCTGCGCCAATGGCCCGATTTCAAAATCATTTTACAGAAATGTTCCTCGGGTGACCCTCTACCAAAATTGCTAAAATGGTTCTACTCCGCTGAACAAAATGGCAACCAGAGCTAAAAATAGAAAAACCTTTAAACAACATCTCCTCCTAGGCCAATGGCCTGATTTCGAAATAATTTCACAGAGACAGTCCTTGGCTGACCCTCTACCAAAATTGCTAAAACGGTTCTGCTTTGCTGAACAAAATGGCTGCCATACTTTTTCAGAAATGTTCCTAGGGTGACCCTCTTCCAAACTTGCGAAAATGGTTTTATTCCAATGAACAAAATAGCCACCAGAGTTAAAAATAGAAAAGACCTTCAGATGACAGCTTCTCCTAGGCCAGTGGCTAGATTTCGAAAAATTTTACTGAAATGTTCCTTGGGTGACCTTTTACCAAAGCTGCTAAAATGGTTTCCCTTGCTGAACACAATGGCTGTTGGATATTATTATTTTAGGTCTAGCCTGCCCAGGCAAGTTGGTGCAATTTGGACCATCTATGCACATGAACTATATTGGTTTCTTTTGGTGGCAGGGCTTGAGAAGTCTTCTCGGTGTTGGGTAAAATTCCAACAAAATTGGATACAACATCTTCAAAATGACCTAAATAGTGTTGACTGGGACATTAAATCTCAATTTAAACAAAAAGGGCATAATAGGACCAGTCTGATCTGGATCCACACTGTTTGCAATAATGACTTTATCCAGCCAACACAAAGCAGAAGATAATTCTGTAGGGTTAAACAGAAACATCTTAATCACTCTTTGAAATAGTACATTTATATAAAAACAACAAGGTTTTAGACCTGTCAAAATATCAACAGGCAGTTGAAGATAAGACTATTATACATAGCTCTGTCACTGCTTGCATAATATGGTATGAATCAGTAGGACTCAAAACAAACTGTGAAGTGACTAATATTGTTATGCCAGAAGGTATACATATTAAATTGTGCAGTGTCTCTGGCTCTTATTGTATAATAGAAGTCACTTAGAGATTAGGACCCAGGTGTTTGACCTAGTTATAAACAGGGCTGCAAACATGGGCTAGATAACTACTAGGCTCTTGAAAATAATATAGGTGGCTTAAGGATCTGTGCTGCAGTATACAGAATCAGCACCAAAAACTATTTATTTTTGATGGTTTTGTTTGTTTGATTTGAGGTTTAACGTCCCCATCAACACTGTAAAGGTCATTTTGGAGACATTTCTTCCAATTTTGTGGGACTTTTACCCGACATTGAGATGAAATGACATCTCAAGCCCTGTCGCCCAATGAAACCAATATGGTTTATTAGCATGGACAGTCCGCCTCGCACCGCGGTTCCTGGATAGGCTTAGATGGAGTGATGTAGATAAGGTGGGTATATGTTGATAGTTAAAGGATAATTTTCCTTATCAATAAAACATATGTTGTGGGTATTTATTAGAACCACCTTGCTCTTAATGAATATATACACACCATACATTTTTATCAAAAATAAGGGAGACTTTAGCTAATGTACCACTAAATACCCACCATATCTACAGCTCTATGAACTAAAGATTTGACTGATTGACTGTTTTGGGTTTAATGACACAATCCTTGTGGGTCATTTTGTGTCCTCTCAGAGAAATGGAGAAAAGAAGTAGGAGAGATAGTAGAGGATATGAAAGTGAGGGACAGAGGAGAAGAGGCAAATGAATGGAAGGAAGTGTATATAGAAACAGAAGAAATAACATTCCCCCCTCTACCCATACTTGCAGCAAGGACAGTAGGCCTTGTCCAACTGTGAGCCAATATCAGTTGGACACAACAGTGATGCAAGATACACTTATAGAGATTTAATTACAGTATTAATAAATGAATTCTGAGCCAAGGCACAGAAAAGAATCAAGCTGGCATAAACTATTGGCATGCCTAAATAGTGTTGACAGAGATGTAAAGCTCAACACAAACAAACAAATTAACCCTTGCCCTGCTGAGCCTGGATATGCCTTATCTTTCAAACAATGTAGATTCTGATCAGATGGCTTCTTGGCTTCTAAAGAAGCCATCTGATCAAGATTTACACTTACATTCAGTTTGTGAATTTATAGGAATAAATTACATCATTTTTACCCAGTTTGTGCCGAAAACTTAGAATGGGATACTGGCAACCCGGGATTGGCAAACAGTGAAGGCCCAGATCAGATGCTGCAGAACTTAACGTCTGATCTGGGCCTACATTGTTTGTAAAAGGTTCTGCCATTTTCCATATTAGGGGTTGAGGTTGACAAAACAGTGTAGACCTAGAACAGATGCCACAGAATATGGCCTCTGTCTGATCAAAGTCTACTTTGTTACTTACAGTGCAGGAAATTTTGAGTCAGATGCTGCAGAATGTGGCGTCCAATCGGAATTTACACATTTTGCTTACAGTACAGAAATGTACAAGTAATAAACGAAATGTAAACAGTCTATACCGCAATTCAGGATCATTTTCCTAGTCTACATTCCAACACAATTGGCCAACCAGTGCTGTCAGTGCTTTGAAATATGCTATTGTTTCCCAAAATAAAACTGACTTCATAACAAACTTAAGTGTTTATGCTCGAATTTCTAAAAACAAAACTTAACTTCATTTATATTTAAGTCATTTATATTTAAATACAAAAACTCCAGTGCAAACTAACACAATTTCATGTTATCAGAAAATTAGTTTAGAAGCTTCTATGGTGAAATGGTTAAACTACTTGCCTAATAAACCAAGTTTCATTGGTTCAGTCCCAAGCTTCTCCACACTTGAGGCGTTTTTGATGCTGAGAAACCAACATCCTTTGAACACAGTGACTGAATTTAAGAAAAATTTTTACAAAATCTCAACCTAAGTTCTTAAATGGTTCTGCGACATTGAACAAATAGCGCATAGACAAAAATAAAAACATCATCAAAAGATAATACAACTTGACTCAGGTGAGCGAATTAGGTCCATCATGGACCTCTTGTTATATATTGCGAGCAATTTTTCAATTGAAAATGTCGCACCATATGATATCTACAAATGGTTTGAAACAATTCAGAACTCTGACCATTACTATTCAATGTTCAAATGCGGTATGTTACCGGTCTGAGATTTTCAAGAAAGTTTGATAAAATGTTCTACATATATATGGTCAATTTTCAAATTAAAATGATGGGGTGACAAGAACTGCAACAGTGTGAAATCAAACGTCAAACATACTTGAAAAGATTTTATGGTTGTGAATTCTGGGGTCTGCTCCATATGAAATTGAGCATGGTGTATCGAACTTTGCCTAAACAATGCTAAATGTGATACAAAGATAATCACAGATGACTACAGTGATGCCTGAGAACAAAATAACTCCAAAACATCAAAAGGTGGAATATATATATACACTAGTTTGAGGGTACCCCTACTTTCAGATGTGAACATAAACAAAACATAGTAGATTTATAACGAAAACAGATATAAGAGTGAAATAGCTAAATAATGAATAGTCATTTACCAAACAGTAATTGTGCACAATATCATGAAAATCTGTGCGTGGGCAGAACCCTATGGCAATTTACTATAGGCTGGAACTCCCCCTTTGTTTCACAATCCAGCAAGGTGTCTGAAAGGTGCAGACGGAATGGCAAACAGTGTAGACTGATCAGACTGCTCCATCAGGAGCAGTCTGATCTGGGTCTGCACTGTTTACTTAGGCCTGTCTGTCCCAGTACTTAAGATCATGCAAAAGTACAAGGTTGCCTCATTGCGACTGGCCTGTTTACTTACACAGTCTAGCAAGAGTGTTGAAATGTTAGATACAGAAACTAGAGGTATTGTACTATCCAAGCAGTGAAAAAGGTGTACTGTTGGAAAGAATAGACTGTGTCTTTCTGGCTCACAAATGGCAAAACAGGTTTTATCATGATGTAGCTCAGTCTGCACTTTTAAAGAAATCAGCTAATGATGTATGAAGCTGAAAGGACTGGGTAAAATCCAGTCATGCATAAAAGATTAATGTCATTACATAGAGTTGATTATCTACATTGATTATCTGTCTGTTTCCTTTGCACTACAGGTGCAGAAGTTCTGTCCATCAGCTAATCAGATTACTTAATGTAATTAATTACTGCAAATTCTAGGACCTGTGACATGGGAAATTAGTCCCTATCTCTCAGTAGAGAGGCAGGCCTACTGCTTTATATTCTGACATTAGGAATGGTTCAAAGGGTTAAAAACTGTTTTCCTAAAATTGTAACTTGTATGTTCATTTAAGAAACAAATTAGCTCTAGCTGTGTTTGTTGAGTAAAAACTCAGAGTTTGGAGGTTAGTTGTAAAGAAGATAAAATCAAAAACTTACAGTGCAAGTGATTTCTCTTCAACAACTGACTATCAAACTGTGATTTATTTCTCAACAAATCACACACTAGAGGTGATCTACTTTCATTCTTGGTTTAAACATTATTACAGCCCCGCTTTGAAAAAGTGGGGGCTATATTGGATTTGCCTTGTCCTTCTATAATTCGTTATTCATCGTAACTCAAAAACCATTTGTGGTATTTCCATGAAACTTCTCAGAAATGTAAAGCACTATGGGACAATGTGCAGAGCGCATGAACCATAACTCTGGATTGCATACTTTTGGAGTTGCTGCCCTTTGAACATCAAAAATATTCCGTTATTCATGATAACAAAAAAAAATGTTTGAAGTATTTTCATGAAACTTCACACAAATGTAAAGCACTATGAGACGATGTGCAGAGCGCATGAACTATAACTCTGGATTGCCTACTTTTGGAGTTAATGCCCTTTGAACATTGAAAAATGGCAATAACCATTGGAGATATTTTCATGAAACTTCACACAAATGTAAAGCACCATGAGACAATGTGCAGAGCACATAAACCATTGACTCTCGATTGCCTTTTTACCACCTTTAATTAGAGGCTGAAAGCTGAAAAACATTTTTTTCTTATATTTTTCTTTTTAGCTCACCTGTCAAGTAGTGACAAGGTGAGCTTTTGTGGTCACTTTTTGTTCGTCGTCCGTCGTGCGTCCGTCCGTGTGTGCGTGCATCTGTAAACAATTTCAAATAAGTATATCTCTAAAACCCCATGGTCAATCTTGATCAAATTTCATGAGAAGCATCACCAGGTAGGGGGAAAGGCTGCATAAGGCTTTTGGGCTGATCAGATTGGAATTCTGGTTGCTATGGCAACATACAGCTCCCATAGACTTACAATGGGAAAAAATTAAAATATCTTCTTCTCTGAAACCACAGGGCCCAGAGCTAAGATATTTAGCATGTAGCAACGGCCAGTGGTCACCTACATAATTCCTGCCAATCATGCCCCTGGGGTCCACATTGGCCACACCCCAGGGCCCCTTCGCTCCCATAGACTCACAATGGAACAAAAAGCTTCAAAAATCTTCTTCTCGGAAACCACAGGGCCCAGAGCTTAGATATTTAGCATATAGCAAGGGCAAGTGGTCACCTACATGATTCCTGCCAATCATGCCCCTGGGTTCCAAACGGGCCACGCCCCAGGGCCCTTTAGCTCCTATAGACTCATAATGGAAAAAAGCTTCAAAAATCTTCTTCTCTGAAACCATAGGGCCCAGAGCTGCGATATTTGGCATGTAGCAATGGCAAGTGGTCACCTACATAATTCCTGCCAATCACGCCCCTGGGGTCCAAATTGGCCACACCCTGGGGCCCCTTAGCTCCCCTAGACTCATAATGGAAAAAAAGCTTCAAAAATATCTTCTTCTCTGAAACCACAGGGCCCAGAGCTTAGATATTTAGCATGTAGCAATGGCCAGTGGTCACCTACATAATTCCTGCCAATCATGCCCCTGGGTTCCAAATGGGCGACGCCCTGGGGCCCCTTCGCTCACATAGTCTCAAAATGGAACAAAAAGCTTCAAAAATCTTCTTCTCGGAAACCACAGGGCCCAGAGCTAAGATATTTAGCATGTAGCAACGGCCAGTGGTCACCTACATTATTCCTGCCAATCATGCCCCTGGGGTGCACATTGGCCACGCCGCAGGGCCCCTTCGCTCCCATAGACTCACAATGGAACAAAAAGCTTCAAAAATCTTCTTCTCGGAAACCACAGGACCCAGAGCTTAGATATTTGGCATATAGCAAGGGCAAATGGTCACCTACATAATTCCTGCCAATCATGCCCCTGGGTTCCAAACGGGCCACGCCCCGAGGCCCTTTAGCTCCTATAGACTCATAATGGAAAAAAGCTTCTAAAATCTTCTTCTCTGAAACCACAGGGCCCAGAGCTGTGATATTTGGCATGTAGCAACGGCAAGTGGTCACCTACATAAATCCTGCCAATCATGCCCCTGGGGTCCAAATTGGCCACACCCCGGGGCCCCTTAGCTCCCATAGACTCATAATGGAAAAAAGCTTCAAAAATCTTCTTCTCTGAAACTACAGGGCCCAGAGCTTAGATATTTAGTATGTAGCAACGGCCAGTGGCCACCTACATAATTCCTGCCAATCATGCCCCTGGGTTCCAAATGGGCGACGCCCTGGGGCCCCTTCGCTCCCATAGACTCATAATGGAACAAAAAGCTTCAAAAATCTTCTTCTCGGAAACCACAGGGCCCAGAGCTTAGATATTTAGCATGTAGCAACGGCAAGTGGTCACATACATAATTCCTGCCAATCATGCCCCTGGGGTCCAAACGGGCCACGCCCCGGGGCCATTTAGCTCCTATAGACTCATAACTGAAAAAAGCTTCAAAAATCTTCTTCTCTGAAACCACAGGGCCCAGAGCTTAGATATTTAGTCTGTAGCAACGGCCAGTGGCCACCTACATAATTCCTGCCAATCATGCCCCTGGGTTCCAAATGGGCGACGCCCTGGGGCCCCTTCGCTCCCATAGACTCATAATGGAACAAAAAGCTTCAAAAATCTTCTTCTCGGAAACCACAGGGCCCAGAGCTTAGATATTTAGCATGTAGCAACGGCAAGTGGTCACATACATAATTCCTGCCAATCATGCCCCTGGTGTCCAAACGGGCCACGCCCCGGGGCCCTTTAGCTCCTATAGACTCATAACTGAAAAAAGCTTCAAAAATCTTCTTCTCTGAAACCACAGGGCCCAGAGCTGAGATATTTGGCATGTAGCAAGGGCAAGTGATTACCTACATAAATCCTGCCAATCATGCCCCTAGGTTCCAAATGGGCCACCCCCCGGGGCCCCTTAGCTCCCATAGACTCATAGTGGTAAAAAAAGCTTCAAAAATCTTTTTCTCTGAAACTACAGGGCCCAGAGTTTAGATATTTAGCATGTAGGAACGCCAATAGGTCACCTACATGATTCCTGCCAATCATGCCCCTGGGGTCCAAATGGGCCACGCCCCGGTGCCCCTTCACTCCCATAGACTCATAATGGAAAAAGCTTCAAAAATCTTCTTCTCTGAAACCACAGGCCCCAGAGCTTGGATATTTAGAACGTATCAACGGCAAGTGGTCACCTACATAATTCCTGGCAATCATGCCCCTTGGATCCAAAAGGGCCACACCCTGGGGCCAGTTAGCTCCTATAGACTCATAATGGAAAAAAAAGCTTCAAAAATCTTCTTCTCTGAAACCACAGGGCCCAGAGCTTAGATATTTAGCATGTAGCAACGGCAAGTGGTCACATACATAATTCCTGCCAATCATGCCCCTGGCGTCCAAACGGGCCACGCCCTGGGGCCCTTTAGCTCCTATAGACTCATAATGGAAAAAAGCTTCTAAAATCTTCTTCTCTGAAACCACAGGGCCCAGAACTTAGATATTTAGCATGTAGCAATGACAAGTGGTCACCTACATAAATCCTGCCAATCATGCCCCTGGGGTCCAAATGGGCCACACCCTGGGACCCCCATAGCTCCCATAGACGCATAATGAAAAAAACAAGATGTGTTTGTGAAACACTGATGCCCCCGGACAGCGCCAATGTTAATGTTTTTAAAAATTTTGAAAAAAATAGGTCAAAGGTCAAGTTCAAGGTCACGAGATCAAAAATTATGGTACCACTGGAAAGGTCTTGTGATAAGGTATACACATGTGAAATATGAAAGCTCTATCTACTACCATTCAAAAGTTATGCCCAATGTTAAAGTTTTTGCAGACGGACAAACAGACAAACAGACGGACAGACCAAAAACTATATGCCCCCGAATCTCTTAGATTCCGGGGGCATAAAAAACTTCAAAAATCTTCTTCTCTGAAAACACAGAGCCCAGAGCTTAGATATTTAGCATGTAGCAACTGCAAGTGGTCTCCTACATATTTCCTGCTAATCATGCCCCTGGGGTCCAAATGGGCCATGCCCAGGGGCCCCTTAGCTCCCATAGACTCATAATGGAAAAAAGCTTCAAAAATCTTCTTCTCAGAAACTGTGAAGCACAGAACTTAGATATTTAGTGTCTAGCAACATAAAATAGCCAGCTATATGAATCCTGCTTACCCTGCCCCTGGGGTCAAAATTGGCCACGCCCGAGCTCATCACCTCCAATAGACCTATAATGGAAAAAAAAACTTAAAAATCTTCTTCTATGAAACCATAAGGCCCAGAGCTTAGATTTTTATGCCCCCGGAATCTAAGAGATTCGGGGGCATATAGTTTTTGGTCTGTCCGTCTGTTTGTCCGTCTGCAAAAACTTTAACATTGGGCATAACTTTTGAATGGTAATAGATAGAGCTTTCATATTTCACATGTGTATACCTTATCACAAGACCTTTCCAGTGGTACCATAATTTTTGATTTCGTGACCTTGACCTTGACCTTTGACCTATTTTTTTCAAAATTTTTAAAAACATTAACATTGGCGCTGTCCGGGGGCATCAGTGTTTCACAAACACATCTTGTTAGTATGTAGCAACGTCAAGTGGCCACCTACATAAATCCTGCCATTTATGCCCCTGGGATCCAAATTGGCCACACCCCAGGGGTCTTTAGCTTCCATAGACTTACAATTGGAGAAACTCCAAAAATCTTCTCCTCTGAAACCACAGGGCCCTTATAATGGAAAAAAACTTAAAATGGGGGAAAAAAATCTTCAAAAATCTTCTTCTCTGAAACCATAAGTCCCAGAGCTTAGGTATTTAGCATGTAGCAATGTCGAGTGGTCGCCTACATGAATCCTGCCAATCATGCCCCTGGGGTCCAAATCCTGTGGCCCCTTAACTCCAACAAACTTATAATGGAAAAAAGCTTCAAAATTCTTTGAAACCATGAAGTACAGACCTTAGATATTTAGTATATAGCAACACAAAATGGTCGCCTACATAAATCCTGCTAACCATGCCCTTTGGGTCAAAATTGGCCAAGCCCAGGGCTCATGAGCTCCTATAGACTTATACTGGAAAAAACTTAAAAAAAATCTTTTTCTCCAAAACCATAAGGCACATATTTTGTTTGATTTGAGGTTTTACATCCCCGTCAACACTGTATAGGTCATTTTGGAGATGTCTCTTCCAATTTTGTGGGACTTTTACCCCACATTGAGATGAAATTACATCTCAAGCCCTGTTGCCCAATGAAACCAGTAGGGTTTATAAGCATGGACACCGCTTTGCCTGAACTTAGATATTTAGTATATAGCAATGTCAAGTGTTCTCCTACACTAATGATTTTCTGGATATACAGGTGAGCGAGATAGGGCCATTGGGGGCCCTCTTGTCTGATAGCGCTATAGCAGGGCTATAGTCAGATCCTCTGACAGTTCTAGTTTTGGTTGCTAAACAACAATATATACAACAATAAATTATTTTCCAGGATCTGATAGGAAGCCTTAGCTAGTCGGAAAGTCTTCTCCTGTGATTTTGATTTGATTCTAAACCCTTGTCCTGCTGAGCCCGGATATGCCTTATTTTCCAAACAATGTAGATCCAGATCAGATGGCTTCTGATGAAGCCATCTGATCAGGATCTACATTGTTTGCCATTCAGATTGTGAATTCGATTCAATAATTTGCATCAAGAAGTCTGATTGGTTGATAATCAGTAGTGGGTGTGGCAGATTAAAATATTCAGCAGGACAAGGGTTAAACACTTAAAGTTGACAATAATTTTGTTGTTTCCTTCAAATTCCTCCGACCTTTCTCCATTGTAAGAAGAAATCTATCCAACAGTATCGACTGTATCACACACATTTTTGTCCCTTTGTATAGCTTTTGATGCAAGAAAATAATGTTTACCTGTCTAACGTCAAAGAATCTATGAGTGATGTCAAAACACAACAGCTTTTTATGACATCTCTCACCATGCTCTTCCGCCCAGTGATTTGTTCAGAATAAGTCACAACTCCTATAGACACACTGTGTTCCGCCCAGTGATTTGTTCAGAATAAGTCACAACTCCTATAGACATGCTGTGTTAACCCTTATCCTGCTGAATATTCAGTTTAGCCACACCCATTTCTGACTTTGAACCAATCAGATTCCTGGATGTAATTTATTCTTACAAATCCATAAACTGAATGTCAAACAGTGTAGATCCTGATCAGATGGCTTCTTCAGAAGCCATCTGATCTGGATCTACACTGTTTCCAAAGATAGGGTTTGTCGTGAACAGCAAGATAAGAGTTAAATATTCTTTTTTGTTTTCAGGCCCATAATGCCTTGATGACAGATGAAGTAAATGATATACGAATTATCGGTGTTATAACTATAACACTACTTCTTGCCATTGCAATAATAGGGATGGAGTGGGAAGCCAGGGTAAGATTTTGTGCGTTTTCCTACTACACAACGCCAGCCTAGGTGGTAGAGTGAGATGGCCACCCAACTGGTTATCAGGAGGTCATTGACACAATCCAAGCAGGTCCAGCAACATTCTGGGACTGATCATTAACCCTTCTCCTGTTGAATAAACAAATTTAACCACACCCATCAATCAGTCAGATTACTTCATATAATGTCTTTGTTCCATTCATAACTTGCACAGCAAACTATGTAGATCCTGATCAGATGGCTGATCTGGATTTACAGTTTGCAAAGGTAGAGGTTGCCTTCAAAAGGAAAAGGGCTAAATATTTTCTAGGGTCATTCTCTCTCTCATGTTGATTCAAGAAGGGCAATTGTCATTGTCAGGCCCCCGCCCATAGGGGCTTGAAGAAATATATGGGCTGCATGATGCTTCCATGCAGAGCTGAATCCAGCCCCCACACTAGTCCAGGAACCGGGGTGCGAGGCAGACCGTCCATGCTAAAAAACCCTATTGGTTTCATTTGGCGACAGGGCTTGAGATGTCATTTCGTCTCAATGTCGGGTAAAAGTCCCACAAAATTGGAAGCAACGTCTCCAAAATGACCTTTACAGTGTTGACGGGGAAGTTAAACCTCAAATCAAACAAACAAAGCAATTGTCATTGTCAGTTTCTGGTAAAAGAATGTACACTGTAATGGTAAATGCTTGTGTATAAGCCTGCCAAGAAAATGTGTTGTTTGGTAAACCGACTCAATATGACTTTAATAGTATTGACTGGGTTCGTTAAACTCCAAATTAATGAACCAGCTAATTCCTTCATTCAGTTCTGCACTGTTTGCTAACAGGATTTTCTGTCAAAAATAGAATAAAAACTAAAATACAGTCGAACTTCGATGGCTCGAACTTACACCGCTTTCATCACGTGAACAAGTCCGTGAAATAAAGACCCCCCTAAACCCCACTTTATATAGAGAAAACTGGGGTTTAAAGGGGTAAACATTATTTTCCTTATTTCTTTTCCAAGACATAGGTTGTGGGTACTCGTTAGAACCGCCTCAATGAGGCGGTTCTAACGAGCACCCAAAACCTATGTTTGGAGTATAAATAAGAAAAATATCAAAAATTTTCATCAGAAGAAAAATCCCTTTTTTGAGGTTTGAAAAATGTACTATATCGCACGGATGTGTTATCGTAATGGAACAACTGGGCCCTGAACTCTGAAGTTTTGTTACTTGACCAGGCTCAAACATTTTATGTTGCATCTGCTTTAAGCTTGGACGGATCAGGGCTGGAAAATTCCACTCCTCAGCTTGCCATGACGAGTAAAAAGTTCGGAGGATGAGTGAAAGTTTTGTCTAGTCCCTGTGGAATTTTCAAAAATCTAGATGCCCTTGTTCGGGCAGGATGAGTGAAATTTTGAGTAATTTACCAGCACTGCAGATATAGGAGACCGGTTTTCCATCTGTTTGTTCATTTGCCGTCAACATTTGCGACAGCCCCAGAGTCCACCCAAATGTTCAAGTCCATACAGGCGTGACATAGCCGTTGACGGAAGTCTTGTTTCTTTTTACAGCTTAACCCTTTCACCCCGGAGTTTCCGAAGTGGTCTCTTCCATCATTGAATTTGAACATGTCCATTTTTGCCCAAAGGCCATTTTTGATCAAAATTATTAACAGAATGGCAACCAGTGCAGGTCCTCACGACGATAACACACCCGTGAGACATAGTGCATTTTTTCACATATCCAATAGTGCTACTTTTCTGATGAAAGTCTGTGATATTTTTCTTATTTGTACTGCAAACATAGGTTGTGGGTGCTCGTTAGAATCACCTCATTGAGGTGGTTCTTACGAGTACCCATGGCGTATGTTTTGGAGCAGAAATTAGAAAAATAATGTATATCCCTGTAAACCCCAGTTTTCTCTATATAAAGTGAGGTTTAGTGGGGTGTTCATTTCACAGACTAACTTACTTGTTCACTGATGCTGAAGAGACTGCTCATCTTGATCTGCACTGTTATCGGGTTGAAAGGGATAAATACATGTATAAATGTCTTTTCATTACAGGCCCAGCTGATACTTATGGGAGTGTTACTTTTGGCCATGGCTAATTTTATAATAGGAACATTTATACCTCCAACAGAAGTTAAATTTTCTAAAGGCTATGTGGGGTACCGAGGTAGGTGATCCTGTAATTCGGAAGTCTCTAATTTCATGAGAATTTCATATTCACTAGCATTCACAAATTTTATCACCTAACATTACTTTGGCATGTTTTGTTGTTTTTTTTTCATGGGTCTTTAGTTTGTGAATTTGTAAAAGATACATGAGCTGGTGTGTGACAAAGCCTACAGGATCTGTATGACCTGTGAAGTCTCTGATTAGCCTATGTGTAAAACTTGTCTGACCATGTTAGCTGTATATTTACATTTCCAGTGTAAAGTCTAATGTAAACCTATAGGAAACAATTGCGTTCATACTTCCATCAGCATCAAATCACATGATTTTCGGTGAAGTCATTCTAAACCATTGTTCTCTACGGGCGTTGATGACGTTCCACTCTTTGTAGAAAAACAGCGTGTAAATGTTTTTCAGCTTTAAAAGTTTGCCTTACAAGAATTTTTTCGCCCAGTGATTAGGGGCAAATAATGTAAATATAAAAAATAAACTTAATTTTTCTGCTTTTCATGAAAGTATGAACGACAGTGGGTCGCTAGCAAAGTTTACATGAACCCCTTTGGGGTTCATTTACTTTGCACGCGACCCACTGCGTTCATACTTCCATGAACTGCAGAAAAATAAATTTCATTTCTTAAATAAAACGTGATTCTAAACAATTGTTCTCTATGGGCGTTGATGACGTTCCACTCTTTGTAGAAAAACAGTGTGTAAATGTTTTTCAGCTTTAAAAGTTTGCCCTACAAGCATTTTTTCGCCCAGTGATTAGGGGCAAATAATGTAAATATAATCAATAAACTAAATTTTTCTGCTTTTCATGAAAGTATGAACGACAGTGGGTCGCTAGCAAAGTTTACATGAACCCCTATTGGGTTCATTTACTTTGCACGCGACCCACTGCGTTCATACTTCCATGAACTGCAGAAAAATAAATTTCATTTCTTAAATAAAATCACCTTAAAAGACATAAGAGCTGGTGCATGACCAGTCAAGTCTTAGATCAGCCTGTGTATAAAGCTTGTCACACCAAAGGGGTTGGTCTTAACCCATTGCATGAGGGAAACTCCTAAAGGGGTACCTTGGCAAACAGTGCAGGCCCAGATCAGACGCCGCAGAATGTGGTGTCTGATCAGGGCCTGCACTATTGGCTAACAGAATTTTCAGTCAAAAATAGAATAAAAACAAAAAAAATAGGCCTGACACCCCTTATATGACAAATGGGCTTGACCAACATATAGCAGTGAAATAGTTCACTAGTAGACAATGGGTTAAAGATTCTGACCAGACTTTGTGTATACACGGACTGATCAGAGTCTTTACTGGTCTCAAAGGCTTTCTGGTAGGTTTTATTGTGTGTTGGCTCTATATGAATGAGCCAGTGGCTGACTAAACCTACAGTAAGGCTTCTGCAACCAGCAAAGACTCAGATCAGCCTGCACATCCATGGAGTCTGATCAGAGCCTTCACTGATAGTATAGACCTTCTTTAGAAAGAGAAATTCTACTGTAAAAATCCTAAAAAGTTTGACACCTTGAGGACTTGCTGTAATTCTCCTAAAATTTTAATGGATTTGTTTCACGATCCAGCAAAGACTCCAAAAATTGCAGATGGAATGGCATACAGTGTAGAACCAGATCAGAGCAGTCTGATCTGTGTCTGCACTGTTTCTTTAGGCATTTCTGTCCAGTTACTTAGGATCATAATGGTATAAGTGCCAATATTTTGTTATGATAGTGGGTGCATGTGCAGACTAATCTTAGTCTCTACTGATTGTACATGTCTTATTGTAGGTGTTGTCATGCACTGGCTCAAAATTAGAAACTATTCATTAGTTGTAGAAGTTTTTTCCAGGTGCAAAATTAGCTAGCACGTTTTATATGTGAAACACCATCAATCTATATCACTCACACACCTCTTTAGTCAGAGTATAGACAAACACTTAAGGGGGAATGGATGCACCTTCAGGGGAGGCAACTGCTTCAAAAGTATTTTATCTCCCATATCAATAGGGGTCAACTCTTAAAGGAAAGAATTTGCTCCTGAGGAGCAAATTCTTTCCTTTAAGAGTAGACCCCTTTTCAGTGGGACAGAGTTTATAGAAAAACAAACAGGAAGTTCAGAAAGTTGCCTCCCTTTGATGGAAATAAAAATTGCCAGGTATATAAATTCCCCTCAAAGGGGAATAGATACACCTGCAGGGGAGGCAACTGCTTCAAAACAATTTTATCTCCTATATCAATAGGGGTCTACTCTGAGGAGCAAATTCTTTCTTTTAAGACTAGACCCCTTTTTTGGAGGGATAAAATGTACAGAAAAGCAAACAGGAAGTTCCAAAACTTGTCTCCCTTTGAAAAATGGTGGAAAATCTGCAAGGTGTAGCCTTAAGGAGAATGCTAAGGGCCCTTTCCTCAGTTGTTGACTCATATTCTAAAATCTAAAATTGTAATGTCGATGGTCTCCGTATGGGTAAGACGGCTGACTCTTAATTACTAGGTCTCTCACTGCTGTGGTTCGAGCCTCGCTTGGACCACCTATGAGATGCCAAGTTCTGAAATGGAAAGTCAGGTGGTTTTTTCTCTGGGTACTCAGTTTCTTGCCAAGCCCTGATTAACGATCTGCTTGAATTAAGTGAAATAATCTTACATGGGACGTAAAACCAAAACCAAAGCTGGAAAAAAAAATACATCTGAATATCGTCTTTTATCTTTCTTTTACAGGGGATGTATTTATAGCCAATTTGGGGCCAGGCTTCCGTGATGGGGAAGGATTTTTCTCTGTATTCTCAATATTTTTCCCTGCTGCTACGGGTATTCTTGCTGGGGCGAATATCTCAGGAGATTTAAAGGTAAAAATCACTCATTGTTCCATACTTTATATACATTTTCTTTGATTTACCTTTTTGTCACACCTTCTTATAGTATGGTTTGATATACGAGGACTGTTCCAAAATTATTGTCAGTCTTGTTTGATTTTGCACCAGTCGTGCAGTTTGTGCTCAAAACCACCTTGTGTTGATAAGAGTGAGCACTAAAGAGTAACATTGGTAAAAATCATGCTTACTACTGAACTTTGTACAGTGTACATTTCTTTATAGCGAATCCTTTACACAAAACACAAAATGACTGGGAAAAGAGCTAACAGTATGCTTGAAATTAGGGCAAAAGGTAGGTAGCAATTCCGTATAGGAGCTTTTTTCGTGACGTACCGTATTCGGGCGTGTATTACCCGCAGTTTTTTTCCCTCAAATTACAGGCCCAAGTTCTGGGTGCGGGTAATCCACCCGAATTATTTTTGGACCATTTTATTTTTACTTTTGTCAGCTGAAAATACGATGCATCTCATGTTATGCTCTATCCTTTTACGATTCCCGACATAAATAACGTTTAATTGGTCACTCAATTTTACTTACACATGAGTAACATAACAATCTCTATTACAAGCAAGCCCGATTTCGTGAGTATTATTCCTAAAACTCTGATTTTAAACAAAATAAACAAGCAAGTTCAATGCGAACATCAAAGTTTTCCGGCATCCAAACTGCCGCCCACAATTCACCGCTAGTTTTTTTCTGCACGCGATCGGTAAATTGACGTCATCGTACCCCAGCAACCCCACACGTGTCTATTGTTTTATCATAATGGGGCGTATCTGTCTCATAAAAAATGTTTGGAAACGGTAAAAGTATTCTCGCAAGCAAAACAGCGCTTTCCGTAAGCTCCGTGTCAATACCCAACAACAGAATACAGATGTGTTAACACAAAGAGTTCAACTTTTCTCGCTTGCAAGCGTCTGCTATTTGGCGGCAAAACATAACCATTCACGAGATAGCAGAATAGTCGTAGCAACTCGTCTTAGGAGCAATTTTCACACTGATTGCGGATTAAATTTTATGATTGGGGAATAAACGCAAATTAGAGACATAACTTGACCATATTTTCACACCCTATCGACACGCACCGCAGGGTGGCAATTATATGACAGGGATTAACAATAGTGTCATAATTGAACCGCTATAAATCAATAAACAGTGTAAATCCAAATCAGACATATGCGGCGTCTTTCTGAGGTGTCTGATCTGGGACTGCACTGTTTGCCGATGTCCCAAAAAAGAAACGTCTGCGGCGTCTTTCTGAGGCGTCTGATCTGGGACTGCTCTGTTTGCCGATGTCCCAAAAAAGGGCCGCGGGCATATTGGGTTAATAAATAAATAACAATGGTGAACAGGTAAAGTTTTTTCAACATTTTAATGCAAAATACATGCTTTCTGGTGATACTCGTACGCACGTGCATTTTCCCGCCTTTTGAAGACGATCGCGCGTTCCGTTGTGTGCTACAAAAACTGGCCAAATTCTTACTTTTTCTCACGCATCCACCAAAATTTCAGCAAATGTTCCATGCGGGTAATACAACAGTATAACAGTTTTCCCCCAGATTTTGGCAGAAAAAGGGGGTGCGGGTAGTACGTAAATGCGGGTAATACACACCCGAATACGGTACTTCCGGTTATAAGAACGGGAAAAGCCCTGGCCGTCATCTGTCGTATTGCTTCAAAGGCAGTGGGACAGATAAAGTGTTAATTTCAACGTAAAACAGTGGAATTCTTTTAATCTTTTGGTGAATTCTAATGTAAGATAAAGGGAGAAACGCCGATACGCTGCGAGATGTGAAATTTCGCATTACGAAAATGATATATTGTACATACGACCCAACAGGGTCCTTTTCTCTCTCTCTCTCTCTCTCTCTCTCTCTCTCTCTCTCTATCTCTCTCTCTCTCTCTCTCTCTCTCTCTCTCTCTCTCTTATAGCGCACCAACAATTAGCGAGCGCAGGCAAATGTAAATTACAGTTTGTCGTTAATGACGCCACGTCAACCGACATGTAGCGTGTCAACAACGTCATGTCTACATCAAACCAACTTCAAAGCGTTGCATTGAATTTGACATTGCAATGTCGATGAAACGTCAGAACGTTGTGTTGTTGATAATACGGGGTTGCTTAATAAAATGTTATATGCCCAGTGCTCGGACCCATCAAGTGGGATTGGAACATTAAATTCAAAACAAACGTAGAACACCCCTTCAGTCCATAAGAATGAAACACTCCTTCGCAAGTGCAAGATTTTACAGTAAAATCTGGTAGACTTGTAGATTGGTTCAACCTGCCCAGCCCTTAGGTCTACATTAACCCATTTGGTACCGGAAACCCCAAAAGGGGTAAGTGACAAACAGTGCAGGCCCAGATCAGATGCCACAGAATGCAGCGTCTGATCAGGGCCTGCACTGTTTGCAGAAAGTTCAGCCATTTTCCAAATAAATTCTGAAGAAAAAACAACCTGACACCCCTTTATTTTGGAATGGACTCCTGCTATATATAAGGAGGAAGATTCCATTTGGAACAAAAAGGTTATGGGCTTCTTGGATACAGGGATCAATCAAACCTCTCTCTCATCTCAACGGTCACGTGACATTGAAGTGAGTTGGAGTGGTTGTCGACGGCATGACGTCGAGCCAACGTTGACTCGACGCCCGTCTGTAAGTCCACTCAATGGTTGTTTTTTTTTTTTTCGACTGTCAGTATGTTTATTTGTCTGTCTAACAGTCCGTCCTTTCGTCTGTTAGTCAGTCATTCAGTCAGTCGGTCTGTGTGTCGTCTGTCTGTCTAGATAGATAGATAGATAGATAGATGTCTGAATATAGTTAGCATGTTAAGTTCCGCCAATACATTTGAATAGCGATGGCCGTTTCAATTGACGGCCAGTACTTTGCGCATGCGCAAGAATGACATCATAAACGGAATTCCTAAAACCTCCTATATAAAACCTGTATACATCCACCGTGTCGGCCCCCGCCTAGCGGAGCTTGAAGAAATAGATGGGTTGCATGATGCTTCCACGCAGAGCTGAAACCGACTTCACAGGAGTACTTGTGAACTGATTAGAGGATCTAAGCCTGCTCAGGCAAAGTGGTGCGAGTCGGACCGTCCATGCTTATAAACACCATTGGTTTCATTGGGCGACAGGGCTTGAGATGTCATTTCATCTCAGTGTCAGGTAAAAGTTCCACATTAAAATACACAAGAAAAAAGTTCCACAGAATTGGAAGCAACATCACCAAAATGACCCATAGTGTTGATGGGGACGTTAAACCTCAAATCTAACAAACAAACATCCACCATGAGATTTGTGATATCTATTGAGAAGACCAAAAGCAGAAACAACGCTCTGCATGTTGGGTATTTCCCAGCAGACGACATTGTAAAATATTTTTCTTATTTTTCCCAGAAACAGGATTTGACATTTCATGAAAATTGTCTCCTATCATGCAAATTGTCTCCATAGGAGGCAATTTGCATGAGATGTCAAATCCTGATTTCTGGAAAAATAAGAAGCATACAAACAAACTGTTGCCTGCTGTCTTAGCCTAAAGAGCGGTAAAGGTTAAAGATGTTGCTCACACAAGTCTAAAACAACAACAACTAAAAGCAACACTGAAAAAATCTGCAATAGTCTACAAAAAGATGAACAATTCACAGTGAGGAAATTACCCGGTTGACAAACTTGCTGTTAGCACAAGTTCATGGTATTTTAAAGAAGCATTTACAACTTTGGAAAAGAAATGCAAGATCGGTATAATGTAGGGATACCTTTCCATCTTCTATAAAATAATTGTGATTCTAATGTGTACACACAACATACATGCTCATTATAGAATAAGAAAATTACCTTAAGGGGAATGAGGAAACCTTCAGGGGAGGCAACTCCTTCGAAATTATTTTTGTCTCCCATGTCAATAGGGGTCAACTCTTAAAAGAATGAATTTGCTCCTGAGGAGCACATTTTTCCTTTAAGAGTTGAACCCTTTTTCTGTGGGTCAGGGCATATAGAAAAGCAAATAGGAAGTCCCAAAAGTTGTCACCCTTTGAAAAATGGCAGAAAAATCTGCCAGGTGTTTCCATTCCCCTTAAAGTCATTGATGTTTATTTTTTGTTTTTTACTGTATTTACAGGACCCAGGCAAAGACATTCCAAAGGGCACTGTTTTAGCCATTTTGATCTCAACAGTTTCTTATGTTGCCGTGATATGGTTGCTAGGCAGCTGTCTTATCAAGGATGCGACGGGGTCATTCGCAGTAGCTGCGGCACAGGCAGGATTGGACAACCTCACAGAGGCTGCTGTGTTGCTGCAGAATAGTACGAGTGCTCCGCCACCTCAGTATACGATTACGAATGTACAGAATTGTTCTCTTGCTGTTGATGGTGTGTGTAAATATGGTCTCATGAATGATTATCAGGTATGTGTTATATTACCGTCTTGTCCAACTTGATATACTAAGTTGTAATATCACCATTAAATCCTTTAACCCTTTTGAACCAAATGGAATCGTCCTCCTTATATATAGCAGGAGTTTTATTTCAAAATTTAGGGGTGGAAAATGGCTGAACTTTTTGCAAACAGTGGAGGCCCTGATCAGATGCCGTGTTCTGCGACGTCAGATCTGGGCCTGCTCTGTTTGCCAATTACCCATTTAGGGGTTTCTGGTATGAAATGGGTTAAATCCTTCAAACTATACAGAAATTTCTAGAGGAAAAGCTATAACATATTCTATGCAGAAAAGAAAAATTATGTTTAAATTCACCAAGGATTTTTTCAGTGCCGTCTATGACCTAGAAGTCATAGGTGTTCCTTTTACTTTCAAGAATGTAATAGAAGCCAAATTGCTTAGTTGTATTTGTTCCCCATAACTATAGTAGTTGCAGATAAGATTGGCTATAGTTTGCAGCTGCCTCTGGAATATTTTATTTACAAAAAGCAGGCCTCCTAGCAAAACCTATAAAACCTATAATAACCTATAATTTTGTGCCAAACCAATAAAACCTTTATTTTGTTCATAAAACCTATAAAAAGCCTATATTTTTCACTTTTTGAACCTTCTTGCAACTCAACCCTGACTTTCCTTCAAAATGCACTACTATTTTTTACTTTTTAGTCCCATTAAAAGTGATGAAAACTGTCAAGAAATTGTAATTTTTTGGACTCGGACTTTGTAAAATTCAGATCACTTTTATCTGAGTAATTGTGGCACAAAAATTCATCAAATATTTTTTCTTCAGTTTTAAATCTTTATGTAAGTTTGGAAGACTCTTTTTTTAACCTGTATTTTTATTGAAAAACCTGTACATAACCTATATTTTGAGTAAAAAGAACCTATATAAAAACCTATATTTTCAAAGTGGGCCACTAGGAGGCCTGAAAAAGGTAAACCACATCACCCAATGACGTGAATTCAACTTTTAACGCAAACAAAGCTGTGGCCTGTATGGTCATTTGGTACACTTGCAAAATAGCATGTGAAAGGCATTCTATCAATTCTTCTTCTGGACTCCACAAATTTGACATTACCTGAACTGCCCACCCTGTCAAACTTACTATAATAGTAAATAGAGGATTTTACTTGAGTGATCATTTCATATGATATTGATGAAATGAGGCGGCTTTGGAGATTTTCATAAATACACCTCAACCCCGTTATAGCACGGTTCTCGGGGTCCAATCAGAAGACCGTGTTAGTTAACCGAACCGTGCTATAACGATTGTCATTGACCTGGTCAATGACCCGGAAAAAGTTCGGCTGCCACAGTTTGTTTACCTTTGTTTTGTTTTATTGCAATGTTTTTCAGGCTATTTTATCGTTTGTTCTTTTGTTTGTTTAGCTTTTAGATGTTGCATTTATTGCTTTAAATTCGTTGCAATTGTTTAATTAAAATAAATTTGTGAAAAAACAGCGATTCATATGTTTGTGTTTGATTTCTATTCCCCAATATGTCCATGTGTAATCCCGGTGTGTATTTTTAGATGGGCTGTGGTTCCCGGCGACTGGTTCCCATTTGCTTATGCAATTGCAATGCACAAGGGAAAAAACTCTTATCTGCCTAAATGTTTCCCTTCCACAGTTAACTTTCTTACTGCAATTGAATAAGCAAACGGGTGCCCCAGCCTATCGGGCCTTGGAGAAATAGATTGGGAACGGGCCGCAAATGAGTACTGGTAAACTGCTTAGGTCTAACCCTGCCCAGGCAAGTGATGCAAGAAAATCTTCCCAGTGCAAGGATAGCATGAGGGGCCTAAGCAAGGCCGCACAAACGTCGATGCAACGTTAATTCGTTGTAAACATCGATGTTAAAACGACGTTGCATACGGGAGCAAACTCTTTCCTTTCTAAGTTTTTTTTTTTCTTCCGCAGATTCGGTAGACTATGCAAAGGGGAATGGTTTTGCGCTGAGGTTTGCTGCGTCGGCGCTTTGCTGTGTCGGCGCAGATTCTTTTCCAATGTTAATGCGTTACATCGGTGTTAAAACGATGTTGCATACGGGAGCAAATTCTTTCCTTTCATGGGTCAATACGCTATGTTTTTTTTTTTTCTTCCGCAGATAGACTATGCAAACAGGAAAGGTTTTGCACTGAGGTTTGCTGCGTCGGCACAGATTCTTTTCCAACACAATTTCTTTTCACGGGAGCAAATTCTTTCTCAAATAAGAAATCCCCTAGCGCATGGAGGGCACATGGTTAGGGCTGGCTAATCGGAGCTGAAAAGATAATCGATTATCAGTCATGTCATTGCGATCGATAATCGATAAGTAATCGCTAAGGTTTTTGTCATAATTTAACCTTTCTGGCTTTCTGTCTGAGCCTGACTCTTACCATATGTTGCCCATTACCATACGTATATTTGAACAGACAGGCCTGAGCAAACAGTGTAGACCCAGATTAGACGCCACAGAATGCAGCGTCCCATCAGGGGCTGCACTGTTTGCCACTCGTCCCTCTATTTTAGGCCTCACTTTGGGTAGTAAATTGTACCTATGAAGTAATCGAGTAAAAGCAAATCAGAAATGATAATCATTTTTGTTGACTTTATTGATTAATTAATCGATTATACGATTAATCGTGTCAGCCTTACACATGGTGTCTCAGCAAGGTCACGTTGATGCAACATCAAATCGTAGCATCAGCGTTGATTCGACGTTGTGTGTATACACCTCGCCCAGGGATGCAATGTTCTTCCTATGATAGAAGACCCCTCTAGCGGGCACATTGGGGTGCAAATTGTAGTGATTGCTTTATCAGTTCTTTCCTTTGCAATGTCGCATCAACGTCGATGAAAATCACCACGTTTCATCGACCTTAATATGACATTGCATACAGGCTATGTGCCCATTTGGTTAGACATGGTCTAGATGTGATCTAATGCGCAATTTTTCATCTTTCTTGTACTTTACCAAGCATGAGCATAGCATTGTCTCTATTGAAGTGCTAACCCTTAAAGTGCCAATCACAACAATTGTTGTCTGCTCTTGTCGTCTGCTGGTTAATTTAAAAATCATTGTTGCACAGTGCTGATCCATATCAGACTATTTGCCTGATCTGGGCCCACCCTGTTTGCCACATGTATGCAAAAAATTTCTTTGAAATGTTTGCAGGGTTTTGTTTACTTAATTAAATTATCGATGTGCATGAGCAAATGACCAATTTTTGATGAGCAGCCTCCAGCTAGCAGAAGTGTTTACCCTTTGATCTTTCAGCTGGATATTAGCCACGAGTTTTCACAGGAGTTTTCACACGTCATTAGTAAAATTTACAGACCGTGTGAAGAAGTTGTTTATTGCATGTTTACTGATATACAATAACTGTGTTAAATTGGATAATTGACAAGTGATTAACGCTAACTACCGTGTTAACACGCCTGGATTTCTTCTAACTACCCTTTTAACTCACTAGGATTTCTTTTTTTGCCGAAGCAAAAAAGGAAGGTTGGAGAAAATTTGGGGTCCAAACAACAACCGTGTTATATCCGAATTCGTGTTATAACCAACCGTGCTATAACGGGGCTGAGGTGTATCATATGAAATGACCACGTGTGTAGGATTCTGTTCATCATAATATGGCAACTTAAAATTGGATTTTATCGCCTTTAAATTTGACAACTCCACAAAAACACATGGTTGACATGAATGTCGTCATGAAGTTACTTTTAAAATCCCGCCAAAGTGTTATTACAAGTGTGGTCATACGATTTTTATGACACAAAGTTATCCACTGCTTATCAACAACGTCATATGATAAATATGCAGAGCTGAATCCAACCGCACACAAGTACTGGTAAACCGCTAAGAAGATCTAAGCCTGCCCAGGCAAAGCGGTGTGAGTTGGAATATCAGTGCTCATAAGCCCTATTGGTTTCATTGAGCGACAGGGCTTGAGATGTCATTTCATCTCCATGTCGGATAGAAGTCCCACAAAATTGGAAGCAACGTCTCCAAAATTACCTATATAGTGTTGACGGGGATGTTAAACATCAAATCAAACAAAATTACCTGCCAGTACACATGCTGTTACCTGTATGGTTATCATTTTTATGCAGGTCTCATACTTTTGGGGCATTGGCACAATTTCAGGCTTTTAGATCTATACTGATCTTTCCTCCTATATTCTGTTTAAAAAAACTATTAAACCCTTATCATGCTGAATAAATTTATTTAGCCACACCCTTTTCTGACTAACAGCCAATCAAATTACTTAATATAATGTATTAATTCAGTTTACAAACTGCATTACAAATAGTGTAGATCCTGATCAGATGGCTTCTTCAGAAGCCATCTGATCTGGATCTACACTGTTTGCAAAGGCAATGTTTGGATCTTCACTGTTTGCAAAGGTATTGGTTGTTGTGTTCAGCAGGATACAGGTTAAGGCTGCAAAATTGGGCCTTTCAACCATAGAAAAGCTTGGTCAGTATGAGACTTGTTACGACATGAATTTACCCAATAAATGACAATGATATATGTCACTATCCTACAGGCTATGGAGATGGTGTCAGGTTTTGGTCCTTTGATCACTGCGGGTATATTCTCTGCCACACTGTCTTCAGCTCTCGCTAGTCTAGTTGGAGCTCCAAAAGTATTCCAGGTAATATGTCTTTTATGTTGCTAATACATTACACTGCTATTTAAAATGATTTATTCACTGTAATTAGTGAATATTCTTTAATAAAGTGTACACCCAACACTTTTTGTAGAAGTGTAGTTAAAGGCATTTATTCTTGATTATTGAGGACTATCATTTCATTACATAATATTATGTAGCCCTCAGTGCTCACTGAAAAGAAGTCCTCTGTCTTCAACAGGTAAGGGGCCGCCTTGGGGAAAATCAATAAATTACTTACTGTTGACTGGTGTACATTATTGATTTTCCCCTTAAGTGCCTCAGTCAGGGGATTCAACAAGAGCTACTAATCACCCTATTAAGGGCCGCCTTTGATCTGCTATAGTCAGTATATCACAGGGGCAATAAAACAATCATGGACACACGGTGTGTTCTACTGTTTCAGAATAAATGCCTTTGACCAATTTAGAGGGTTTTAATTTTGCAGCCTGTGGAAGTTGAAACGGCTAAATATATTAATTATTACCCTTTGGTGATAAAGAGGGTATTAATCACTGACTTGTATGTATTGAGGAACCTACTGTGTTTTAATATACTGTAAAATTCCTATATTAAGA
Source organism: Lucinisca nassula (assembly GCA_963580285.1). Taxonomy (NCBI): domain Eukaryota; kingdom Metazoa; phylum Mollusca; class Bivalvia; order Lucinida; family Lucinidae; genus Lucinisca; species Lucinisca nassula. The sequence continues at coordinate 154,845,118 of OY757018.1, forward strand.
CCACCTTTGGGACTGTTCAAAAGTGGTCTTTAAGACCACTTTTGAAGAGTCCCAAAGGTTGTCTCTGACCAGAGTTCACTGTATGCAGAAAACACAAAGAAAGAATAACTGCAACCTACTAAATAAACTTTTTAAAGCAGAATTAGTCTTAATTTTAGGTGGTCTCAATAGCAGAATTTTACTGTATAGTCTCCTTATGCCAACTTTGGACAAGCTGCCCCCGCCCATCGGAGCTTGAAGAAATAGATGGGCTGCACAATGCTTCCACGCAAAGCTGAGACCGACCCTATTACGAATACTGGTAAACAGCTTAGGGGAGCTAAGCCTGCCCAGGCAAAGCGATGTGAGTCGGACCGTCCATGCTTATAAACCCTTTTGGTATCATTGGGCGACAGGGCTTGAGATGTCATTTTATCTCAATGTAGGGTAAAAGTCACAGCCATCTGAAGCAACAAAAATAAGATTAATTGATTGTGTTGTGGTTTAACGACAGGTCAACCCTTGTAGGTCATTTTGTGTCATCTCCTAGAGAAAGGGAGAAAAAGAGATAGAAGAAATAGTAAAGAAGATGAAAGTGAGGGATAAGGGAGAAATAGCAGGAAGTGTAGAATTAGAAGAAATAACCACATCTACCCCCACACCCAAAGGATCCCAAACCCAAAATCCTAGATTGAATACTGCAACATCAGTTTAAGATCATGGTCATAAAGTAGTTTAGGTCGTAGTACGAAAGTGTTAATCCAAAATCATTAGTCCATAGACAAAATGGGAAATATCAATGTTCAGATCAACAGACATGGACTTTAGAAGAGTGTAATCAGGCGTCCGCGGATAGTAAGCATTACTTTGTATGCAAGCTTCGCCCACCATGCCCATCAACCCGAACGAAGAAAAGGTGTAAATGCCGAGGAGGGTATGTCCAAGATTTTGGAAGTCTTCCTATGGCTTTCCATTGACAAACATATCAGAAATAATTCTGGAAATGGCCACATTGTACCAATCAACAAGATCATGGTGCCTCCCATAGAACCTCTTTAGTGTTGATACCAGTTTGGTTTTTTGATACCCCTGGCATAACAACCTGGTAGTGAGCACCTTCCCATGTTCCATAAAGTCCTGATACTTGGAACAGGCTCTAGCATAACGGATTAACTATGAAATGTAAACTCCATATGCTGGTGCAGACGGGATATTACTGCTCAGGAAGGGAAAGTTAACAATGGGAAAATTGAAGTCATCTCTTTTATCGTACAGCCTAGTAATAAGCTTCCCGTTGTCAATATAGAGATAACAATCCAAGTATGAGGAGGAGGTTGCAGTCTCTGTTGTTTCCTTAATTTCAAGTTCACGTGGATAGATGAATTCCAAGTACTCTGCAAATTTAGCATTTTTCAGAGACAGTAAATCATCTATATATCTGTAGGTGAAATTGAATTGTTGTGCAAGGCATTTCATAAAAGGATTTGTAGGATTTCTTTGGAGATGCACAGTATACGAATACCAAACATGGTAAGAGATAAGGGGTATTTGGTGATGATTGAAGGATAGTTTTCCTTATTTCTCCATATAAACCTATGGTGTGGGTATTCATCTGAACTACCTCAGTATATTCATTAGAACCGCCTTGTGCTGAGTTGGTTCTAGTGAAAACCACATCATAGGTTTTTATGGTGAATGGACAGAAATTGGTATTTAGTCATCACCAATACATACCCCCACCACCACCCCCACCACCACACACGCACACCATTATCTGTTTCTATGAACTAGTCAGTCTGACATATAAATTCTTAAATTTCAGGCATTATGCAAGGACAAGATATTTCCGAAAATATATTTCTTTGCCAAGGGCTATGGACCTGGTGAAAATCCTCGAAGGGCTTATGTTCTAGCATATGTGATAGGGCTGTGCTTCATTCTTATTGGTAGGTAGAAAGATTATTTGTTTGCTGTTTCCTACAAATGCTATAAATCAAAGCATTGATAGGTCACTTATCTCTGAGTGTTGGCTAGAAGGATATTCCTGAATCTGGACCTCGCAGATTTTTTCACCATTTTTGAAAGGGAAACAACTTTTGGGACTTCCTGTATGCTTTTCTGTCAGCCCTGTCCCACTGAAAAAGGGGTCTACTCTTAAAGGAAAGAAATGAGGAGCAAATTCTTGCCTTTAAGAATTGACTCGGATTGAAATGGGATCCCCCGCCCAATCGGGGCTTGAAAAAATAGATGGGCTGCATGATGCTTCCACGCAGAGCTGAAAACGACTGCACAGGAGTACTGGTAAACCACTTAGCAGATCTAAGCCTGCCCAGGTAATGCGGTGTGAGTCGGCCCGTCCATGCTTATAAAGCCTATTGGTTTCATTGGGCGACAGGGCTTGGGATGTCATTTCATCTCAATGTCTCCAAAATGACCTATACAGTGTTGACGAGGACCTTAAACCTAAAATCATATCAAAAGACATGGGAGACAAAATAATTTTGCAGGAGTTGCCTCCCCTAAAGGTGTTCCCCTTCCCCTTAAGTTCCTATATTTTAAGCAAACAGTGTAGACTGATCAGACCTCATATTTTTAGCTCTCCTATATAATGTACCAAAGAGCTATTGTTGTCACCCAGACTTTGGCGTAAAAGTGTGAAAATATAGACATGCTCCACAGTCCTGCGACAGCTCTTTGTTTGTTTCACTTATACAAAATATAAGGGGGAGATTGTAATTTAGAGCCATGTTGAAGATGCTCTTGACTGCTGGGCAAGTGGCTGAAACTTGTATTTCTAAGGTGCTATTCGTAAAATTAAAAGTAAAAAAGTATGATTATATTTATGATAAGAGATCAAGCACATACGACAGATGCTGGCCTAATTACTGGTCAGGTTGTTCATTCTAAATATTATTATGGTATATAAAGCTATTAAAAAATAGAAGTGAAGGCAATGATCAGGAATCGATACAATTAACCCACAGCTCCCATCAGAGAAATCAAAGGGAAAGAAGCACAAACATGAAGCAACTAGACCCTAATGGAAACATCAATCGCGGAAAGTCAATAGGACAGTCACTTTCCCATAAAATGGCCAGTTGGCTATCCAAAACAAAAAAATGTAAGCAATACACAAACTCAAAGACAAGCAATAACAAAAATAAATCGCTACAAAAGAACCGCCTTGAAACGGTCAGCGGAAATGAATTCCACTGGGGGGTGCTTAAATTGATTTTACGCAGCTGCTATTAAAGCTATTAACCCTTGTCCTGTGGAACCATGATAACCGCTACCTTTGCAAACTGCATAAGTCCAAATCAGATGGCTTCTTAAATCTGATGGCTTCTGAAGAAGCCATCAGATCAAGAAGCCATCTGATCAGAATCTACTCTACTTATCATTCAGTTTGTGAATTCGAAGGAATGCATTATATCAAGGAATTTGATTGTTTTATAGTCAGAAATGGGTCTGGCAAAGTTATTTTGTTCTGCAAGACAAGAGTAAAGATATTACGAAAACATGCCTATACAAATACATTGTAACCTTTATTGCCGAAAAAAATGAAAATTTTAAGATGAAAAATTGTGATATTTTTCTTATTTCTGCTCAAAATATAGATTGTTGATACTCGTTAGAAACGCCTCATCGAGGCGGTTCTAACGAGTACCAATAATCTATATTTTAGAGCAGAAATAAGAAAAATAAGGTTTACCCCTATAAACCCAAGTTTTACTATGTAAAAGTGGGGTTTAAAGGGGGTTAAAAATATATAGGCGTGTTTTCGTGATGTGACAATCTAATAGTGATTTATTTCTCTGTACTTTTCAGGTGATTTGAATGCCATAGCTCCAATAATCTCGAATTTTTTCCTCATGGCATACACCTTAATCAACTATTCCTGTTTTGATAACTCACTCGCCAAATCTCCGGGTAAGTCTAGCATACAGTGGGACATCATGGTGATTGGATGCACTTTCAAGGAAGGCATTCCCCTCAAAAATGTTTTGTCTCCCCTAAATGTTTGACTCAGCTCTCAAAGGAAATAATTGGCTCCTCAGGGGAGACAACTCATAAAATTTTTATTACTGGTCAATCTTTTTCTGCTCTGGTAGGCAACTCTTTCTAAAACATTGCCTCCTCTTTGTTTATGATCAGTTCTTAAAGGAAAGACTTTGCCCCCAAAGAGCAAACACTTTCCTTTAAGAGTAGACATGTTTTATGTACAGAAAAGCAGTCAGGAAGTCACAAAATGTTGTCTCCCTTGCCAAGAAAAGGTCAGAAACTATGTGAGGTGTATTCAGTTACCTTAATGCCGTTGTTTATGATGATAAATTTCCAGGACCAGTTGTTCAAAACTAATGACATCGTTAAAGTGTTATTAAAATTTTGATTATTATACCCCCGGCATACGAAGTATGCTATGGGGGTATATAGTTTTTGTCCTGCCGTTTGTCTGTTCGTCCGTTCGTCCGTGTTTCCATCCGTCCGTCCGTTAACATTTTGGTTAAAGTTTTGCGTTAAGGTTTCTAAGAGGTTGTATCTTCTGAACCCTTTGATAGATTTAGTTGATACTTACACTGAAGTTACATACTGGTCTAAAGATTTCATTGATGCATGTACCCCCACCACCCCCCCCCCCCCCCCCCACCCCCCTCCCCACAGTGACCTTGAGGTCAAGGTCACAGACTTAGCATTTTACGTTTGGTTGAAGTTTTATGACAAAGTTTATTAATGCCTGTATGTTCTAAACTCTAAGACAAATTCAGTTGATACTTGCATCAATGTTGCATACCAGTCCAAAGATTTTGAGATGCATGTTGCTTCCTCACCCACAGTGACCTAGACATCAGGGTCATGGACTTAGAAAGTTTACATTTGGTTAAAGTTTTATGACAAAGTTTATGTTCTAAACTCTAAGACAAATTCAGTTGATACTTGCATCAATGTTGCATACCAGTCCAAAGATTTTGAGATGCATGTTGCTTCCTCACCCACAGTGACCTAGACATCAGGGTCATGGACTTAGAAAGTTTACATTTGGTTAAAGTTTTATGACAAAGTTTATAGATGCCTGTTACATAATGTTCTAAACTCTGAGACAAATTCAATTGATACTTGCATCGATGTTGCATACCAGTTCAAAGATTTCATTGATGCATACCCCACCCTGCTGCTTCAGTAACATTGATGCCCCCACCCCTTCAGTAACTTTGATGCTCTCACTCCCTTGGTCCATTTATTAGAAAGATTATGTTTGGTTTAGATTTTATAAGCACATTATAGATTCTTATAGCTTCTTGACTTCTTCATTCATGTTACATACAAGCTCAAAGATATATCAGAGGGTGGCACTGGCCTTGGGTATACTGTGACCCACTGGTCGCTTTCTCTTGTTTAATATGGCAATTATACCAAAATTTTTACTGAAATAATTTGAGCAGCTTTTGCATCTGCAAAAGCTGCTCACATTTTTTCAGCAAAAAGCCACTGTACTAGATATTCTACCAGTATCGAGCTCATTAAGCTAATGATACTTTGAACATCTGGGCCGTGTTAATTGTTTCCAGGGCCCAGTTGTTCAGTACTCTTTCCTTTAAGACTGAGAAAAATGTTTAAACCTTGATTTTCTTTATGCATAATATTTTTGTTTTGACTATGTCACTGTCTAACTTGTGAGTTGGATTTGTTTATAAAGCAGTCTATGTCAAGAAGCTTTAATGCATTGATATTTATTATACCATTGCATATGCAGTATGTAAATATTTCTACTCTCTACACAATGTTTCTCCTTAATAAAAGAAAGATAGTAAATTGCTACTTAGAGACTGCATTATAAAGCGCCTCATTACGATAACACACCTATGTGACAGTGCATTCTTTCATATCTCCAAAATGGTATTTTTCTCGTGAAAATTTGTGTTATTTTTCTTAACTATGCTCAAAAAATTCATTGTGGGTGCTTGTTCTAACGAGTACCCACAACCTATGTCTTGAAGCAGAAATAAAAAAAAATAATGTATACCCATATAAGACCCAGTTTTCTCCAAAGTGGAGTTTAAAGGGATATTAGTTACATGGACTTGGTATCATGATGTGTTCCTTTCCTGTATTTTCCAGGCTGGAGACCCTCGTTTAAGTATTACAGTATGTGGCTGAGTCTGATTGGTGCCTTACTGTGTATAACTGTGATGTTTGTAATCAACTGGTGGACTGCCTTAATAACCTTTGCTGTGATAGCTACTCTCTTTGTCTATGTACATTATACTAAACCAGGTAAGAACTGGACCATGTACACTACATTATACTTAACTAAATAAGAACTGCCCCATGTACATTATACTAAACCAAGTAAGAACTGGGACTGCTACCTTTGCTGTGATAGCTACTCTCTTTTGTCCATGTACATTATACTAAACCAGGTAAGAACTGGACCATGTACATTATACTAAACCAGGTAAGAACTGGACCATTTACACTATACTTAACTAAATAAGAACTGTCCCATGTACAATATACTAAACTAGGTAAGAACTGGACCATGTACACTATACTTAAGTAAGAACTGTCCCATGTACATTATACTAAACTGGGTAAGAACTAGACCATTTACACTATACTTAACTAAGAACTGTCCCATGTACATTATACTAAACTGGGTAATAACTAGACCATGTACACTATACTTAAGTAAGAACTGAACCATGTACACTATACGTAAGTAAGAACTGTCCCATGTACATTATACTAAACTGGGTAAGAACTAGACCATTTACACTATACTTAACTAAGAACTGTCCCATGTACATGATACTAAACTGGGTAAGAACCAGACCATGTACACTATACTTAAGTAAGAACTGAACCATGTACACTATACTTAACCAGATAAGAACTGTCCCATGTACACTATACTTAACTTAGTGTGAACTGTCCCATGTACATTATACTAAACTGGGTAAGAACTGTTCTTAGCTAAGTAAGAACTGTCCCATGTACATTATACTAAACCGGGTAAGGACTGGACCATGTACACTATACTTAACTAAGTAAGAACTGTCCCATGTACATTATACTAAACCAGATAAGAACTGGACCATGTACACTATACTATACTTAACTAAGTAAGAACTGTCCCATGTATATTATACTAAACTGGGTAAGAACTGTTCTTAGCTAAGTAAAACCTGTCCCATGTACATTATACTAAACCGGGTAAGGACTGGACCATGTACACTATACTTAACTAAGTAAGAACTGTCCCATGTACATTATACTAAACCAGATAAGAACTGGACCATGTACACTATACTATACTTAACTAAGTAAGAACTGTCCCATGTATATTATACTAAACTGGGTAAGAACTGGACTATTACACTATACTTAACTTAGGGCTGTCCCATGTACATTATACTAAACCGGGTAAGGACTGGACCATGTACACTATACTTAACTAAGTAAGAGCTGTCCCATCTACATTATACTAAACCAGATAAGAACTGGACCATGTTCACTATACTTAACTTAGTAAGAACTGTCCCATGTACATTATACTAAACCGGGAAAGAACTGTTCTAAGCTAAGTAAGGACTGTCTCATGTGCATTATACTAAACCAGGTAAGAACTGGACCATGTACACTATACTTAACTAAGTAAGAACTGTCCCATGTACATTATACTACACCAGGTAAGAACTGGACCATGTACACTATACTTAAGTAAGAACTGTCCCATGTACATTATACTAAACTGGGTAAGAACTAGACCATTTACACTATACTTAACTAAGAACTGTCCCATGTACATTATACTAAACCAGGTAAGGACTGGACCATGTACACTTTACTTAACTAAGTAAGAACTGTCCCATGTACATTATACTAAACCAGATAAGAACTGGACCATGTACACTATACTTAACTAAGTAAGAACTGTACCATGTACATTATACTAAACCAGGTAAGAACTGGGACTGCCATAATTACCTTTGCTGTGATAGCTACTCTCTTTGTGTATGTACATTGAGGTTCATTCATGTACATGATCCTGAGCCAGGTAAGACCTGGTTTGATTTAAACATATTTTATTGCTCATATACATGGACCACAAGTGCTAACAACATTATTATGACCAGTCCTGTACGGGAAAGACCAGGATAATAACTGCTGTCTTTATTTATGTACATAATACTAAACCAGGAAAGAACTGATCCATGTACATGATACTAAACCAGATAAGACCTAGAGAATAGCTGCTCTATGTGCATTATTATAACCCAGGTAAGAACTGGTCCATGTACATAATACTAAATCAGATAAGACCTGGAGAATAGCTGTTCATTATACTAATCGGGTAAGACCTGGAGAATAGCTGTTCTGTCTATGTACATTAAACTAAACCAGGTAAGAACAGGTCCATGTTCATGGTACTGAACCAGATAAGACCTGGGGAATTACTGTTTTGTCTATGTGCATTATACTAGACCAAGTAAGAACTGGTCCATGTACATGATACTAAACCTGATAAGACCTGGTGAATAGCTGCTCTATGTAACCAGATAAAAACTGGTCCATGTACATGATACTAAACCAGATGAAACCTGGAGAATAGCTGCTCTTTCAATGTACATTATACCTTCCCAGGTAACCGGCCCCGATAGCTCAGTTGGTAGAGTGTCCGCTCCGGAGAACGGGAGGTCTCGGGTTCGATCCCGGGCCGCGACATACCAAAGTCGTTAAAAATGGTACTAGCTGCTCCTCGCTTGGCACTCAGATTTACGGGGTAGAGCTAGGACTGGTCGATCCAGTGTCAGGATAATGTGACTGGGCGTTGTATCATGTAATGTGTCTGGGACATGATACTTCAGTGAGGCAGCACTATAAACGTGAGCATTGAGCTCCCTGTCGCAACCAGACACCGTCGTGATATGACTGAAAAATTGTTGAAAGCAACGTTAAACCCGAATTCACACACACACCTTCCCAGGTAAGAACTGGTCCAAGTACATGATACTGAACCAGATAAGACCTGGAGTATAGCTGCTCTGTCTATGTACATTATACTAAACCAGGTAAGAATTAATACATGTATATCCTACTAACATGGTAAGACCTGGAGAATAGCTGCTTTCTTTGTGTATGGACATTATACTAAACCAGGTAAGAACTGGTCCATATACATTATGCTAACCAGGTAAGACCTGGAGAATAGCTGCTCTGTCTATGTACATTATACTTAACCAGGTAAGAACTGGTCCATGTACACCCTTCTTACATGGTAAGACATGGAGAATAGCTGCTCTCTTTCTCTATGTACACTATACTTTACCAGTTAAATACTGTCACATGTACATTATTCTTAACCAGGTAAAAGTTTTCTTTTTTATCCCCTCGCACAACATAGTTGTGAGGGGGGATATAGCATTTGTCACGTACGTACGTACGTACGACTTTGTCAGCGCTCTGGCGCCTACATTTCTTGACCGATTTAATATAACTTCACACAAATGTTCCTTATGACAATATCTCGGGCGAATCCGACTTTCAAGGTCATGACCTCAAGGTCAAGGTCACTGTGGCTATTTTGAGAAAAATTTTGTCATCGCTCTAGCGCCTACATTTCTTCGACTTTCAAGGTCATGACATCAAGGTCACTGTGACTATTTTAAGAAAAACTTTGTCATCGCTCTAGCGCCTACATTTCTTCACCAGTTTCAATATAACTTTACACAAATGTTCCTTCTAAAAATATCTTGAGCAGGTTTGACTTTCAAGGTCAAAGTCAAGGTCAATGTGGCTATTTTTAGAAAAACTTTGTCATAGCTCTAGCGCCTACATTTCTTCACTGATTTCAATATAACTTCACACAAATGTTCCTTATGACAATATCTCGAACGAGTCTGACTTTCAAGGTCATGACCTCAAGGTCACTGTGGCTATTTGTAGAAAATCTTCTGTCATCACTCTAGCGCCTACATTTCTTCACCAATTTCAATATAACTTCACATAAATGTTCCTTATAAAAATATCTCGAGCGAGTTCGACTTTCAAGGTCATGGCCTCAAGGTCAAGGTCACTGTGGCTATTCTTAGAAAAACTTTGTCATCGCTCTAGCGCCTACATTTCTTCACCAATTTCAATATAACTTCACACAAATGTTCTTATAAAAATATCTTGAGCGTGTTCGACTTTCAAGGTCATGGCCTCAAGGTCAAGGTCATTGTGGCTAGTTTTAGAAAAACATTGTCATCACTCTAGCACTTACATTTCTTCACCTAATTCAATATAACTTCACCCAAATGTTCCTTATGACAATATCTCTAGCGAGTTCCACTTTCAAGGTCAAGGTCACTATGGCTATTTTTAGAAAAACTTTGTCATCGCTCCAGTGCCTACATTTCTTCACTAATTTCAATATAACTTCACATAAATGTTTCTTATGACAGTATCTCGAACGAGTTCGACTTTCAAGGTCAAGGTCACTTTGGCTATTTTTAGAAGAACTTTGTCATTGCTCTAGCGCTTACATTTTTTCACCAATTTCAATATTACTTCACACAAATGTTCCTTATAACAATATCTCTAGCGAGTTTGACTTTCAAGGTCAAGGTGACTGTGGCTATTTTTAGAAAAACTTTGTCATGGCTCTATCGCTTACATTTCTTCACCGCTTTCAATATAACTTCACACAAATGTTCCTTATGACAATATCTTGAGCGATTTCAACTTTCAAGGTCAAGGTCACTGTGGCTATTTTTAGAAAAACTTTGTCATCGCTCTGAAGACAGTGTCAGGATAATGTGACTGGGTGTTGTATCATGTAATGTGTCTGGGACATGATACTTCAGTGAGGCAGCACTATAAACGTGAGCATTGAGCTCCCTGTCGCAACCAGACACCGTCGTGATATGACTGAAAAATTGTTGAAAGCGACGTTAAACCCGAATTCACACACACACCTTCCCAGGTAAGAACTGGTCCAAGTACATGATAATGAACCAGATAAGACCTGGAGTATAGCTGCTCTGTCTATGTACATTATACTAAACCAGGTAAGAACTAATACATGTATATCCTACTAACATGGTAAGACCTGGAGAATAGCTGCTTTCTTTGTGTATGGACATTATACTAAACCAGGTAAGAACTGGTCCATATACATTATGCTAACCTTGTAAGCCCTGGAGAATAGCTGCTCTGTCTATGTACATTATACTTAACCAGGTAAGAACTGGTCCATGTACACCCTTCTTACATGGTAAGACATGGAGAATAGCTGCTCTCTTTCTCTATGTACACTATACTTTACCAGTTAAGTACTGTCACATGTACATTATTCTTAACCAGGTAAAAGTTTTCTTTTTTATCCCCTCGCACAACATGTAGTTGTGAGGGGGGATATAGCTTTTGTCACGTACGTACGTACGACTTTGTCAGCGCTCTGGCGCCTACATTTCTTGACCGATTTAATATAACTTCACACAAATGTTCCTTATGACAATATCTCGAGCGAATCCGACTTTCAAGGTCATGACCTCAAGGTCAAGGTCACTGTGGCTATTTTGAGAAAAACTTTGTCATCGCTCTAGCGCCTACATTTCTTCACCAATTTCAATATAACTTCACACAAATGTTCCTTATAAAAATATCTCGAGCGAGTTCGACTTTCAAGGCCATGACCTCAAGGTCAGGGTCACTGGCTATTTTTAGAAAAACTTTGTCATCGCTCTAGCCCCTACATTTCTTCACCAATTTCAATATCACTTCACACAAATGTTCCTTATGATAATATATCGAGCGAGTTCGACTTTCAAGGTCATGACCTCTAGGTCAAGGTCACTGTGGCTATTTTTAGAAAAACTTTGTCATCGCTCTAGCGCCTACATTTCTTCACCAATTTCAATATAACTTCACACAAATGTTCCTTATGACAATACCTCGAGCGAGTTCGACTTTCAAGGTCATGACCTCAAGGTCAAGGTCACTGTGGCTATTTTTAGAAAAACTTTGTCATCGCTCTAGCTCCTACATTTCTTCACCAATTTCAATATAACTTAACACAAATGTTCCTTATAAAAATATCTCGAGCGAGTTCGACTTTCAAGGTCATGACATCAAGGTCACTTTGACTATTTTTAGAAAAACTTTGTCATCGCTCTAGCACCTACATTTCTTCACCAGTTTCAATATAACTTTACACAAATGTTCCTTATAAAAATATCTTGAGCAGGTTTGACTTTCAAGGTCATGACCTCAAAGTCAAGGTCAATGTGGCTATTTTTAGAAAAACTTTGTCATCACTCTAGCGCCTACATTTCTTCACTGATTTCAATATAACTCCACACAAATGTTCCTTATGACAATATCTCGAGCGAGTCCGACTTTCAAGGTCATGACCTCAAGGTCACTGTGGCTATTTGTGGAAAATCTTCTGTCATCACTCTAGCGCCTACATTTCTTCACCAATTTCAATATAACTTCACATAAATGTTCCTTATAAAAATATCTCGAGCGAGTTCGACTTTCAAGGTCATGGCCTCAAGGTCAAGGTCACTGTGGCTATTCTTAGAAAAACTTTGTCATCGCTCTAGTGCCTACATTTCTTCACCAATTTCAATATAACTTCACACAAATGTTCTTATAAAAATATCTTGAGCGTGTTCGACTTTCAAGGTCATGGCCTCAAGGTCAAGGTCACTGTGGCTAGTTTTAGAAAAACATTGTCATCACTCTAGCGCTTACATTTCTTCACCTAATTCAATATAACTTCACCCAAATGTTCCTTATGACAATATCTCTAGCGAGTTCCACTTTCAAGGTCAAGGTCACTATGGCTATTTTTAGAAAAACTTTGTCATCGCTCTAGCGCCTACATTTCTTCACTAATTTCAATATAACTTCACATAAATGTTTCTTATGACAGTATCTCGAACGAGTTCGACTTTCAAGGTCAAGGTCACTTTGGCTATTTTTAGAAGAACTTTGTCATTGCTCTAGCGCTTACATTTTTTCACCAATTTCAATATTACTTCACACAAATGTTCCTTATAACAATATCTCTAGCGAGTTTGACTTTCAAGGTCAAGGTGACTGTGGCTATTTTTAGAAAAACTTTGTCATGGCTCTATCGCTTACATTTCTTCACCGCTTTCAATATAACTTCACACAAATGTTCCTTATGACAATATCTTGAGCGATTTCAACTTTCAAGGTCAAGGTCACTGTGGCTATTTTTAGAAAAACTTTGTCATCGCTCTGAAGACAGTGTCAGGATAATGTGACTGGGTGTTGTATCATGTAATGTGTCTGGGACATGATACTTCAGTGAGGCAGCACTATAAACGTGAGCATTGAGCTCCCTGTCGCAACCAGACACCGTTGTGATATGACTAAAAACTTGTTGAAAGCGACGTTAAACCCGAATTCACACACACACCTTCCCAGGTAAGAACTGGTCCAAGTACATGATAATGAACCAGATAAGACCTGGAGTATAGCTGCTCTGTCTATGTACATTATACTAAACCAGGTAAGAACTAATACATGTATATCCTACTAACATGGTAAGACCTGGAGAATAGCTGCTTTCTTTGTGTATGGACATTATACTAAACCAGGTAAGAACTGGTCCATATACATTATGCTAACCAGGTAAGACCTGGAGAATAGCTGCTCTGTCTATGTACATTATACTTAACCAGGTAAGAACTGGTCCATGTACACCCTTCTTACATGGTAAGACATGGAGAATAGCTGCTCTCTTTCTCTATGTACACTATACTTTACCAGTTAAGTACTGTCACATGTACATTATTCTTAACCAGGTAAAAGTTTTCTTTTTTATCCCCTCGCACAATATGTAGTTGTGAGGGGGGATATAGCATTTGTCACGTACGTACGTACGACTTTGTCAGCGCTCTGGCGCCTACATTTCTTGACCGATTTAATATAACTTCACACAAATGTTCCTTATGACAATATCTCGAGCGAATCCGACTTTCAAGGTCATGACCTCAAGGTCAAGGTCACTGTGGCTATTTTGAGAAAAACTTTGTCATCGCTCTAGCGCCTACATTTCTTCACCAATTTCAATATAACTTCACACAAATGTTCCTTATAAAAATATCTCGAGCGAGTTCGACTTTCAAGGCCATGACCTCAAGGTCAGGGTCACTGGCTATTTTTAGAAAAACTTTGTCATCGCTCTAGCCCCTACATTTCTTCACCAATTTCAATATCACTTCACACAAATGTTCCTTATGATAATATATCGAGCGAGTTCGACTTTCAAGGTCATGACCTCTAGGTCAAGGTCACTGTGGCTATTTTTAGAAAAACTTTGTCATCGCTCTAGCGCCTACATTTCTTCACCAATTTCAATATAACTTCACACAAATGTTCCTTATGACAATACCTCGAGCGAGTTCGACTTTCAAGGTCATGACCTCAAGGTCAAGGTCACTGTGGCTATTTTTAGAAAAACTTTGTCATCGCTCTAGCTCCTACATTTCTTCACCAATTTCAATATAACTTAACACAAATGTTCCTTATAAAAATATCTCGAGCGAGTTCGACTTTCAAGGTCATGACATCAAGGTCACTGTGACTATTTTTAGAAAAACTTTGTCATCGCTCTAGCACCTACATTTCTTCACCAATTTCAATATCACTTCACACAAATGTTCCTTATGATAATATATCGAGCGAGTTCGACTTTCAAGGTCATGACCTCAAAGTCAAGGTCAATGTGGCTATTTTTAGAAAAACTTTGTCATCGCTCTAGCGCCTACATTTCTTCACTGATTTCAATATAACTCCACACAAATGTTCCTTATGACAATATCTCGAGCGAGTCCGACTTTCAAGGTCATGACCTCAAGGTCACTGTGGCTATTTGTGGAAAATCTTCTGTCATCACTCTAGCGCCTACATTTCTTCATCAATTTCAATATAACTTCACATAAATGTTCCTTATAAAAATATCTCGAGCGAGTTCGACTTTCAAGGTCATGGCCTCAAGGTCAAGGTCACTGTGGCTATTCTTAGAAAAACTTTGTCATCGCTCTAGTGCCTACATTTCTTCACCAATTTCAATATAACTTCACACAAATGTTCTTATAAAAATATCTTGAGCGTGTTCGACTTTCAAGGTCATGGCCTCAAGGTCAAGGTCACTGTGGCTAGTTTTAGAAAAACATTGTCATCACTCTAGCGCTTACATTTCTTCACCTAATTCAATATAACTTCACACAAATGTTCCTTATGACAATATCTCTAGCGAGTTCCACTTTCAAGGTCAAGGTCACTATGGCTATTTTTAGAAAAACATTGTCATCGCTCCAGTGCCTACATTTCTTCACTAATTTCAATATAACTTCACATAAATGTTTCTTATGACAGTATCTCGAACGAGTTCGACTTTCAAGGTCAAGGTCACTTTGGCTATTTTTAGAAAAACTTTGTCATTGCTCTAGCGCTTACATTTTTTCACCAATTTCAATATTACTTCACACAAATGTTCCTTATGACAATATCTCTAGCGAGTTCGACTTTCAACGTCAAGGTGACTGTGGCTATTTTTAGAAAAACTTTGTCATGGCTCTATCGCTTACATTTCTTCACCGCTTTCAATATAACTTCACACAAATGTTCCTTATGACAATATCTCGAGCGATTTCGACTTTCAAGGTCAAGGTCACTGTGGCTATTTTTAGAAAAACTTTGTCATTGCTCTGAAGACTACATTTCTTCACTGATTTCAATATAATTTCACACAAATGTTCCTTATGACAATACCTCGAGCGAGTTTGACTTTCAAGCTCAAGGTCACTGTGGCTATTTTTAGAAAAACTTTGTCATTGCTCTAGCGCTTACATATTTTTCACCAATTTCAATATAACTTCACACAAATGTTCCTAATGACAATATCTCGAGCTATCTCGACTTTTAAGGTCAAGGACACTGTGGCTACTTTTAGAAAAACTTTGTCATCGTTCTAGCGCCTACATTTATTGATGGATAATTATAGAACTTCACACAAATGTTTATGATAAAATCTCGAATTGCTTTGACTTTCAAGGTCATGACCTCAAGGTCAAGGTCACGATGGCTATTTTTAGAAAAACTTTGTCATCACTCTACCGCCTACATTTATTAACAGATTTTAATATAACTTCACACAAAAGATGCTTATGATAATATCTTGAGCAAGATCTTCTTTCCTGGTCATGGCCTCAAGTCATGGTCACTATGGCTATTTTTAGAGAAACATTGTCATCACTCTAGAACCTACATTTATTGATGGGTTTTTAAACAAATTTTACACAAATGTTGCATATGATAATATCTCAAACAAGTTGGACTTTTGCCATTTCAATGTTTTCCACACACGAAGTTGTCTTGTGGGAGGGGATTTGTATCGCATGCGATGCCTTGTACATTATACTAGACCCAGTATACTGGACAGACATTAAACATAACCACTTGTAATGGGTCTATTTTAGGGTTATATGCAGTAAAATTCCTAGGTTACGACCACCTTTATTATTGTTGTGCCTGCTTTTAGCATCCTTCAGTCTGTTTGTCCATTGTCACTTTGTCAGCATTTCATCAACTCCATCAACCCGAACTACAGTCGTAGGCGTGACATAGCCTGTTGCGGACAACCTATGTTACAAGACTACTTTTGGGTCGGTTCAGAAATGGTCTGTTAGACCACTTACTTTTGGAACCGTTAAACAGCAGTGGTCTGTAAGACCACTTTTGAACAGTCCCAAAGGTGGTCTCTTACTATAGGACACTGGGTGTAGAAAACACAAAGAAAAAATAACAGGTAACTTCCAAATATGCTTTTACCGTAAAAATCGTAAAAAATTTGCCTTAATTTTCCTAAAATTTTGACAAATTTGTTTCATGATCCAGCAAGGAGTGTAACTTTGCAGACAGAATGGCAAGAAGTGTAGGCCCTGGTGAATATTTCAATATGCTACAATGCTCCCAGTGTTAAGCCATTTATATTGCATTTATATCAGTATTGACCATGGATTCAGAAGCAGAATGGAAAACAGTATAGATCCTGATCAGCTGGCTTCCATTGTAAACAGTGTAGACCCTGATCAGACTGCTCCTGAAGGATCAGTCTGATCTGGGGCTGCACTGTTTGCTTAGGCCTGTCTATCCCAATACTTAGGATCATTATGGTATACTGTTTTATAAAGAGATATATCTGGGTTCAGCATGGTGAGGGTTTACAGGGGAATATTTCTGTATTCTGTGTTTCAGATGTGAACTGGGGCTCGTCGTCACAAGCCCATGTATATAAAGGTGCCCTACAGACAGCACTTAAACTAGTCTCTGTTGAAGATCATATCAAAAATTTCAGGTAAATATTCTGGTTCGGAAGAAACATAATGTACAATTTGAGCCACCTCGCCCTGAGATTATAAAACTTTTTTCATGCTCAACTCACTTGAGCCTAAAATTTGTCCTACTGATAAATATTAAAATGCCAACAACTGTTTCATATGAAACTTCTGCTAGGCATGTGATAAGCTTCAATTTCTCTGAAAAACAAGAACAAATTTAGAATGTTATCTGCTATATAGTTTTGCTTGGTATTTTAAGGCTTAAGTGATCTCTAATCAGAGGGACCTGATCAGCTTGGATATGTGCATTGTCTTGCATACTTGGCAAGACTGTGCATATGACTGACGTTGTTGGAAAGAGTCATGTGAACAGGTACATAACAAAACCATGAAAAACCTGAGACCCGCAGCGACTCAGATCAGATTGTGTAGATGCAAAGTCCATGAGGTCATAAAGCTGTGATCATGCTCAACTCATTTGAGTATGAAATCTGTCATGCTTATAAATTTTAAAATGCCAACAATTGTTGGCATTTTAAAATTTATGAGCAGGACAAATAATATTCTGTGCTGAGCTGAGCAGGAAAGTTGTCTCTTTGCTTTGTCTTTTAATATTTATGAGCATTATAAATTTTCAACTCAGCTGAACATGAAAAAAGTTTTATAACCTTGGAGCCTTACCGGGTCTTTGCTGTTGGTATAAACCTTACATACACTCTGGACTATCCACAGAACAATAAGTAAAGACTTTGTGACAACTGAGCCGATGCCCAGGCTGATCTGTGTCTTTACCTGTTGCACTGGTTTTGTAAGAATTGTCATGTTTAGGCTTCTAGAAAACCTTCAGTTTTGACACTGTTTCCAACCACTTTAGAAGACATCAACAAAGAGACATTCATTAATGTTAAGAGCCAGAGGACAGGGCTCAGTTATTTAAAGCCTCTTTGACATAACAAGCTTGTTGGTGATCTAAAACCGGAATTTTTGCTGAAGAAAAAATGTGATTAGCATTTATGAAAGCTGCGTATTTCAGCAAAAATATCCTCAAATTTACCATATTAAATGATCAGAGTTAAAATTTGGGGATAAATGTATTAAAAATTGTTACTTGGGGAGGTAAACCAGCAGTTTTTACTTAGTAATTTAATATTAAAACATAATTTGTGGCCATAAAACCGATGGCTTACTTCTTTAAAAGAGAATTTCAAGTTATCCCCATTCGTTTCTAGGGTTTAAAAATTGTAGATTTTTTGCCAAAATAGGAAGTTTCTTAAAATCGAATGACAGCCATCAGTACAGTGCAGAATATATGGTTGCAGACTTTTAACCTTAACTAATTAAACATTTCATTAGATATGCAAGAGATAAAACCTTTGAAACCCTTATCTCACATGATGTTTATGGCCAATATTTTTATATTTCAGGCCCCAGGTATTGGTGCTCACAGGCTTCCCATGTGTTCGTCCAGAACTACTATATTTTGTTAATGCTCTTACCAAGAAAATAAGTTTGATGGTGTGTGGACATATCATTGTGGTAAGCTGCTTACATGGCTTTATTGTTTGTTTGAGATTTTTCGTCTCCCCACAAACACTATTTAGGTCATTTTGGAGACATTGCTCCTGATTTTGTGGGACTTTTACCCAACTTTGAGGTGAAATGACATCTCAATCCCTGCTGCCCAAAGAAAGGGATGGTCAAACCAGCACAACTTTTCCTGGGCATGCTTAGACTCTAAGTGCTCAGAGGTATAGTTAGTTGCAGATCTGCCTGGTAGTGGAACTGTAATTTTTTATTAGCTCACCTGCCAATGATCCGGCGTCCGTCGCCCGTTCACATTTTCAACTAAGTATATCTCTAAAGCCAGTTGGCCAGTCATGATTAAATTTCATGATAAGCATTATCAGGTTTGGCGGAAAGATGCATTATGTTCTGGGGCAGATCAGATGGAAACTCTCGTTACCGTGGCAACATAAAGCTCCCATAGACTTACAATGGGAAAAACTTAAAAAAAACTTCTTCTCGGAAACCACTAGGCCCAGAGCTTACATATGAAGCATGTAGCAATGTCAAGTGGTCCCCTACATAAATTGTGCCAATCATGTCCCTGGGGTCTAAACTGGCCACACCCCCGGGTCCCTTAGCCCCCATAGACTTATAATGGAAAAAAAAACTTAAAAAATCTTCTTCTCTGAAACCGCTAGGCACAGAGCTTACATATTAAGCATGTAGCAATATCAAGTGGTCCTCTACATAAATTATGCCAGTCATGCCCCTGGGGTCTAAACTGGCCACGCCCTGGGGCCCCTTAGCCCCCATAGCCTTATAATGGAAAAAAGCTTTAAAAATCTTTTTCTCTGAAACCGCTAGGCCCAGAGCTTACATATTAAGCATGTAGCAATGTCAAGTGGTGTAGCAATGTCAAGTGGTCCCCTACATAAATTGTGCCAATCATGCCCCTGGGGTCTAAACTAGCCACGCCCCGGGGTCCCTTAGCCCCCATAGACTTATAATGGAAAAAAAAGCTTAAAAAATCTTCTTTTCTGAAACCGCTAGGCACAGAGCTTACATATTAAGCATGTAGCAATGTCAAGTGGTCCTCTACATAAATTGTGCCAATCATGCCCCTGGGGTCTAAACTGGTCACGCCAGGGGCCCCTTAGCCCCCATAGACTTATAATGGAAAAAAAGCTTAAAAAATCTTCTCTGAAACCACAAGGCCCAGAGCTTACATATTAAGCATGTAGCAATGTCAAGTGGTCCCCTACATAATTGTGCCAATCATGCCCCTGGGATCTAAACTGGCCACGCCCCGGGGCCCCTTAGCCCATATAGATTTATAATGGAAAAAAAATCTTCTTCTCTGAAACCACTAGGCCCAGAGCTTACATATTAAGCATGTAGTAATGTCAAGTGGTCCCGTACATAAATTATGCCAATCATGCCTCTGGGGTCTAAACTGGCCACTCCCTGGGCCCCTTAGCCGCCATAGACTTATAATGGAAAAAAAGCTTAAAAATTCTTCTTCTCTGAAACCACTAGGCCCAGAGCATATATACTAAACATGTAGCAATGTCAAGTGGTCCCCTACATAAATTATGCCAATCATGCCTCTGGGGTCTAAACTGGCCAAGTCCCGGGGCCCCTTAGCACCCATTGACTTATGATGAAAAAAAACCCTTAAAAAATCTTTTTCTCTGAAACCACTAGGCCAAGAGCTTACATATTAAGCATGTAGCAATGTCAAGTGGTCCCCTACATAAATTTTGTGCCAATCATGCCCCTGGGGTCTAAACTGGGGCCCCTTAGCCCCCATAGACTTATAATGTAAAGAAAAGCTTAAAAAATCTTCTCCCAAACCGCTAGTATTATTGGCTCACCTGAGCCGAAGGCTCGTGAGGTATAAGTATGCCAATGGTCCGGCGCCCGTTCACATTTTCAAATAAGTATATCTTTTAAGCCACTTGGCCAATCATGATTAAATTTCATGAGAAGCATTATCCTGTTGGGAGAAAAGATGCAGTATGTTTCGGAGCAATTCAGATTGAAACTGGTGTTACCATGGCAACATATAGCTTCCATAGACTTACAATAGGAAAAACTTAAAAAATCTTCTCTGAAACCACTAGGCCCAGAGCTTACATATTAAGCATGTAGCGATGTCGAGTGGTCCCCTACATAAATTGTGCCAATCATGCCCCTGGGGTCTAAACTGGCCACACCCCAGGGCCCCTTAGCCCCCGTAGACTTAAAATGGAGAAAAAAAACTTCAAAAAACAATATCAAGTGGTCCTCTACATAAATTGTGCCAATCATGCCTCTGGGGTCTAAACTGGCCAGGCCCTGGGGCCCCTTAGCCCCCATAGCCTTATAATGGAAAAAAGCTTAAAAAATCTTCTTCTCTGAAACCACTAGGCCCAGAGCTTATATATTAAGCATGTAGCAATGTCAAGTGGTCCCCTACACTAATCCTACCAAACATGCCCCTAGGGTCCAAATTGACAATGCCGTGTCCCATTAGGAAGAACTTCAAAAAAAATTACGCTCAAAGACCATGAGACAAACAGCTAACTAAAATGTTCCTCAGGTGAGCGGTTAGGCTCATTGAGCCTCTTGTTTGAAGAGAGCAAGTGCTTTTTGTTTTGTTTTGTTTGTATGTCTGCGGGGAAGCACCATATTGGACAAATAGACTCTCTGCAAAGGAAGCACTGTGCAGCTCAGTCTATTTATCCATACCCAGATCTGCCTATACTGAGCTGGTCACATTTGGCCATTACCTCAGTTTGCCAAAGGCCCGGGGTCTGACCTCCAGCAAACTGTTGTGTCAAAACATTTACATGCAACTGGTTCAAATGCAAGAAGAAACTCAAGAAATTGTATTTGTTTGAATTGAGGATTAATGTCCCCATAAACACTCTAAAGGTCATTTTGGAGACTTTGCTTCCAATTTTGAGGGACTTTTACCTGACATTGAGATGAAATGACATCTTTAGCCCTGTCGCCCAATGAAACCAATAGGGTTTATATGCATGGACAGTCTGCTTTGCACCACTTTGCCTGGGCAGGCTTAGATCCTCTAAGTGGTTTACCAGTACTCATGTGCGGTCGGTCTCAGCTCTGCGTGGAAGCATCCTGCAGCCCATCTATTTCTTCAAGCCCCAATGGGCTGGGGCTGGAAGAGAGCAAGTGTATGTAATTTGAGAAAACAAGCAAAACATAAGACATTCAGAGGTTAACTAAGGCTGAGTGATTGAATTACGGAGATTTTATTTGACGTTTTAATTCTTCTTCAGGGTAACAACTTTACAGAGTTGTTGAAAGAATATCGCCGTTACAATAGACGTAGTTATGTGTATAAATGGTTACAGAAGAGGAAAATGAAGGCTTTTTATACGGTCACTACGGCGCCAGATTTCAGACTAGGAGCCCAAAGTCTGATGCAGGTATCGTTTGATAATCTTGGGTCAGCTATTCAAAGCTTATTTGGATATTCAGTGAAATTAAGACCACCTAAAATTAAGATTAATTCTCCTTTATAAAGCATATTTAAAGGTTCAGTCATTCTTTCTGTTTTTTTTCTGCACTCGGGTCTTCTAGAAAGAGTGGTCTTAATATAGGGATTTTACTGTCAGGTAATATCTTCTGGTACTCAGGTTTTCTCTACCACAATATGCTGTTATGTATAGATATTTGCACCTTCAAAAATGTGTTTACGTTCTCTTTTAGCCTTCTGTGTAATCAAAATAGAATAGATGTTTGTACTTTATCCTACATAGCATGCGCCTCTGACTGATGATCAGGAGGACGCGGGTTCGAAGCCTGCCGGTGTCGGCAACATTCTTTCGTGGAGATTGATCATGAAATCATTTCTACGTCATTCTCTCCCTTCCACTGATTCAAGAAGGGCAGTTGTCAGTGTCTGGCAAAAGAATTTGACTGTACTGGTTAACCGCTTAGGTATAAGCCTGTTGATAGGTAAACGGACCTGCTCAAAAATGACCTAAAATAGTGTTGACTGGGCCATTATACTGCCATACAAACAAACAAACATAAGCCTGCACAGGGAAAGTGTGGATAGGTAAACTGACTGGCTCATAAATGACCTAAATAGTGTTTACTGGGCCATTAAACTCCAAAATAAACAAACAAAACTTGTCATGAATCTTACAATTTGACAGAAACAATTTTAATTACCACCATTGTCAAAAATTCGTCATTTGCTGATTAGATTTGATAACCTTGACCCACTTTCAAAGGTCACTTCAGTTGAAAGATTGTTCAAGTGTTACTAGTCTTTACCATATCTTTTGAACTGATCAGAGAATTCAGGCCAGATTTGGTATATATCCATATAATGTGGCAGCATAACAAAGACTTGATTACACTTTAGTGACCTCATTTTCAAGGTCACCTAGCTTTTTTGCATGGTGGTGGTGGTAGGGAATCATATAAATGGTGGTCATATTTTTGCAGTTACTTCTGAGAATGAGTTTACCTGTACATGAATGCTCATATTTTGCTGTGTGTTTCAGAATGTTGGTATAGGAAAGTTACGTCCAAATATTTTGATCATGGGTTTCAAGTCAACATGGATGACAGATGATCCACAACAAATAGATCTCTACTTTCATGTGATACAGTAAGTAATTTATAGACATTTCTTTGGTTTCAGAGGCCTTTTGTCATGAATGGATACACCTTGTCTTGTTATGGCTGATTTGCTTCCCTTCTCATAAAGGGCTACTCTTGGGGAGCACATCATATCCTCCATTATGAAGAGCCTCCATTTAAAAAAGTCACTGGCCATTTCATCCTTGCTACTGTATGTACCCTTAACATTGTGACACTTTGTAAAGAACCTTGTAAAACCATAATTTTTAGCTCGCCTGTACGAAGTACAAGGAGAGCTATTGTTGTCACCTCGGATGGCGTGCGCGTGTGCGTTTGCGTTTGCGTTAGCGTTTGCGTTTGCGTTCCCGTCACACTGCGTTAAAGTTTTTCAAATGCTTATATCTCAACAGTCACTCATCACAGAGCACTCATATTTGGAACTTGAGTACCTGGGAGGGTCTTCTGATGTTCAAAGAGAACAGACCCCTGGGGTCATGCCCTGGGGTGGGGCTAGGGGTCAAAATCTAGAACACCTATGTAATACTGTGTTAAAGTTTTTGAAATGCTTATATCTCAGCAGTCACTCATCACAAAGCATTCATATTTACAACTTGGATACCTGGGAGTGTCTTCTGAGATTCCAAGACAACACACCCCGGGGTTCGTGCCTGGGGGTGGGGATGGGGTTGGGCTAGGGGTCAAAATCTAGGACAACTTTGTAATTTGTTGTATACCTTTCCCTTCTGCTAACAAGTTATGGACAGAATTGGTTATACATCAGCCAACCAAGTGACATTGGTTCAAGTGTAAAAGGGTGAAGGTCATGGTGACCTACATTTCACGGTCCAGTGATTTTGCCTTATATCTTGAAGACTATTTGTTGGAGCAATGTCATACCTGGGATATTAGTTCCATGTGACACCATGATTGACTTCAAAATATATCTAGGTCACTGTGACCTATATTTCATGGTTCAGTGATTTTGCCTATTATCTCGAATACTATTTGATGGAGATATGTCATACCTGGATTATGAGTTCCATGTGTCCCGATAATTGACTGCAAAATATATCTAGGTCAGTGTGACCTATATTTCATGGTTCAGTGATTTTGCCTATTATCTCGAATACTATTTGATGGAAAAATGTCATACCTGGATTATAAGTTCCATGGGACCCGATAATTGACCGCAAAATATATCTAGGTCACTGTGACCTATATTTCATGGTTCAATGATTTTGCCTATTATCTCGAATGCTATTTGATGAAGAAATGTCATACCTGGATTATTAGTTCCATGTGACCCGATAATTGACCGCAAAATATATCTAGGTCACTGTGACCTATATTTCATGGTTCAGTGATTTTGCCTATTATCTCGAATACTATGTGATGGAAAAATGTCATACCTGGATTATTTATTCCATGTGACCCCATGATTGACCTCAGAATATGGCTAGGCCAGTGTGACCTATATTTCATGGTTCAGTGATTTTGCCTATTATCTTGAATACTATTTGTTGGAGAAATGTCATACCTGGGTTATTAGTCCCATGTGACCCCATGCTTGACCTCAAGATGTGTCTAGGTCACTGTGACCTATATTTCATGGTTCAGTGATTTTGTCTATTATCTTGAATACTATTTGATGAAGAAATGTTACACCTGGATTATTTATTCCATGTGACCCAATTATTGATCACAAACTAAATCCAGGCCATTGTGACCTATATTTCATGGCTGTGATTTTCCCTATTATCTTGATTACTATTTGATGGAGGCATGTCATACCTGGGTTATTAGTTCCATCTGACCCCATGATTTACCTCAAAATAGATCCAGGTCAGTGTGACCTATATTTCATGGTTCAGTGATTTTGCCTATTATCTTGAATACTTTTTCATGAAGAAACGTCATACCTGGATTATTTATTCCATGTGACCCCATGATTGACCTCGAAATTATATCTTGGTCAGTGTGATCTAAATTTCATGATTCAGTGACTCTGCCAAATATTTTGAATACTATTTTTTTAGAAACTTCAATCCTGAGTTCTAAGTTCCATCTGACCAGATGATTGACATAGAAATATATCTAGGTCAGTATGACCTATTTTCATGGTTCATTGATTTTGCCTTATAATTCATACACAATGTGATTATGAAATGTAATATCTGGCATATATGTTCCATGTGACCTGATCATTGACCTCAAAATGTATCTAGGTGTGTGTGACCTATATTTCATGGTTCAGTAATTTTACCTTATATCTTGAAGGCGCAAAACAGGCGAGCTATGCTGTCTGGCGACAGCTCTTGTTTCATAATATATTTGGGCTACAATGACTTGTTTATCGGCACAAAATGTAAACCCAGATCAGACTGCAGTCTGATCTTGGTTTACACTGCTCAGCTTTATTTTATCACATCTTGGTGTCCGATTGTTAAGGGTAGATATGGTACTATGAACATTTTTGGGATCCTTATTTCCAAAACTGTGTTATAATGAACAGTGTTGTAATGAACACTTATAATGAGCTGTGTTTTAATCAATTGTGATAGAAAGAGGTTTATGCTTGTTCCTTAGATAATAATTTTGGGTCATTTGACACCTAAGTGTCATGGGTGGCAACAGGAAGGAAAGAGACATTTGAGATTGGTGTTGAAGGGTTTCTTTGGTCTGTTTTAGGAGGAAGTTGATTTTCTACCTGAAACGTTTTCCAATGTGATAAGATAACCTCTTTATTCAAATTTCACAAATATGCAAGTGTCATTGTAGGCAAATAAATATGTTAGAGTGTGCACAACCATGTATCATCAGAAAACTGGGCAGTTGTCAGTTTCTGGTGAAACAATGTGCACTGTACTGGTTAACCACTTAAGTATAAGCCTGCCTAGGAAAAGTGTGATTAGATAAATGGATGGTTTGACATGACATAAATTGTGTTGGCAGGGCCATTAAACTAAAAAACCCAAACCGAAAAACATCAGGGACCAGTTGTTCAAAAGAAAAAAAAAACATCATTAGTTAACATATTATTTTAACATTAGCTATCGTTAAAACTTTGATCAATTAATATGGCAAATATGCTAATAATTTTGCTGAAAAAAAAAAAATGTGAACATGCAAAAGCTGTTCACATTATATCAGCAAAAGAACTGATGTTTCAGGTATTTTGCATTTTGATCACTAATGAGCTGGTTAAGCTAACAATGCTTTGAACACCTGGGCCCAGAAAGCTAAGCACATGGGAGAAAGATGTACCATATACAGCACTACGATAACACACCCGTGCGACATTGTGCATATTTCTCATCTCCAACATGGTTACTTTTCTGATGAAAAGCCCTGATATTTTTCTTTCTTTTTTTTTTTTTTTTTTATTTATTTTTTTTCCACTAGCATGTTCAAATATCATACAGCATACAAAATGGTAATTTCTATAGAGTGTGCTCTTAACTAATATCCTTTTCTGGATGCTTTCATGCGATATACAATGGCGGCATCATCACGAAAAAAAAAACAAAAAAAAAAAACCTATTCAAATACACTGCAAATTTACTGCCGAAAAGGCAAAATTTTCAAGATGAAAAATTGTGATATTCTTCGTATCCCCATTCGAAACATAGACCAAGGGCGCACGCAGGAACCGCCTCATCGTGGTGGCTCCAACGAGCGCCCACAATCCACATCCCAGAGCAGAGATAAGGAAGAACAAAAAAGATTACCCCTGTAAATCCCAGTTTTACTGTATAAAAGTGGGCTTCATGGGGTCGAAATTGTATAGGCGTTTTTTCGTGATGAGACATATAAAGTGTAGCATTACGTCCACAAAAGCGCAATAAAAGTTATTACAGCTCCGGAGAGTTGTTTTGTTCAGTTACTGTATGACGGATTTCACTGAGCGCTTGAGTAAACATCGTTAGAAAGTTTGTACATGGATAGGATTTAGTGTAGTTTTCACGTGCACAAACACAATGCTGGTGTTTTTCAGGTAAGGTTTATTATTATTATCGTTTTATTGCGATTCCTCAACCTAAGATTTTTTATGTGATACCACCCAGCAGGCACACATCACCATGGCAACGTCGAATCACCGCCGGCGAAACGCCATAATGTCGCACTGATGCAGATGTATAAGTTGGAAGCAAGGCACAGCCCTGACGGTGACGTTCAACCTCAAAACAAAAAAAAAAAAAAAAAAAAAAAAAAAATAATACCACATAACTGAAGTTAATAAGTGTACAAGTATTTCTTAGTTAAAAGTTAAAATAGCTAGCTTCAACCAGTAAGATATGTTTTTTTTTTCCTCTGTACGCCCCACCAACGCGGATGCGACGCTACAGTAATGCCATGACTACAAACACACGTCGATCCGACGTCATATGCCATATCAAGAAATTATGAACTCTTCCCATTAACCCATCTAGTACCAGAAGCCCAAAACGGGCACCCTGGCAAACACTGCAGGCCCAGAGATCAGACGCCACAGAATGTGGAATCTGGTCAAGGCCCCCACTGCCTGCCAAAAGTTTAGTCACCCTCCAAACAACTTTCAAAGAAAACACAACCTGACACCATTAAATTTTAAATAAACTCCCTGATATTTTTCTAATAAATACTGCAAACATAGGTCGTGGGTGCTCGTTAGAACAGCCTCATTGAGGCGGTTCTAACGAGTACCCACAACCTTTGTGTTAAGAGTACAAATAAGAAAAATAATGTATACCCCTGTAAACCCCCGTTTTCTGTATATAAAGTGGGGTATAGGGGGGTCTTCATTTCACGGACTAGTTCATGTGATGGTTTCAACCCCTATGTATTGTCTTGTTTTCCAATAACAGTGATGCCTTCGACTATGAGTTTGGTGTTGGTATTCTTCGTATGCCAGAGAGAATGTATACAGAGACTGAAGATATTGGGGAAGAGGATGCGCTGAATCCTGTGGACGAGGAAACTAATTATGATGGTATGTATGTTAAGCCAGAAGAATCCGTCTGTGGACAATTTGGGGAGATATTTATAGCCCCGCTTTGAAAAAGTGGGGCTATATTGGATTTGCCATGTCCTTCTGTCATTCCGTGATTCCGTTAATTTGTGTTGGCTCCATAACTTTGTATCTGCTTAACATATTTTCATGAAACTTCACACAAATGTTAAACACCATAAGACAATGTGCAGAGCGAAGGAATTATAACTGTGGATTGCCTACTTTTGGAGTTATTGCCCTTTGAACATTTTCCGTAATTCCGTAATTCCGTGATTCCGTTAATTTGTGTTGGCTCCATAACTTTGTATCTGCTTAACATATTTTCATGAAACTTCACACAAATGTTAAACACCATAAGACAATGTGCAGAGCGAAGGAATTATAACTGTGGATTGCCTACTTTTGGAGTTATTGCCCTTTGAACATTGAAAAATGGCAATTTTAATTGTGTCCGCTTCATAACTCGAAAACCGTTTGAGATATTTTTAGGAAACTTCACACAAATGTTAAGCACTATGAGACGATGTGCAGAGCGCAGGAACCATAACTCTGCATTGCTTATTTTTGGAGTTATTGCCCTTTGAACATTGAAAAATGGCAATTTTAACAGTGTCCGCTTCATAACTCGAAAACCGTTTGAGATAATTTCATGAAACTTCACACAAATGTTAAGCACTATGAGACAATGTGCAGAGCGCAAGAACCATAACTCTGGTTTTCGTATTTTCTGTGTGTCTGTCTGTGTCTGTTAACAATTTTAGTGTCCGCTCCATAACTTTAAAACCCATTCACATATTTTCATGAAACTTCACACAAACATTAAACACCATGAGATGGTGTGCAGAGTGCAGGAACCATAACTCTGGATTGCCTAATTTTTGAGTTATTTCCCTTTGAATATTGAAAAATATCAATTTTAGCCGTCTTTGCTCGATAACTCAAAAACCGTTTGAGATAATTTTATGAAACTTCACACAAATGTAAAGCACCATATTACGTGTGCAGAGCGCAGGAACCCAAACTCTGGATTGTCTACTTTTTCAGTTATAGGGTTTTGAATATTAAAAAATGGCAATTTTAACTATGTCCGCTCCATAACCTTTTCTGATATTTTCATGAAACTTCAAATAAATGAAAAGCACCTTGAGATGATGTGCAGAGTGCAGGAACCATAACTCTGGTTTGCCTACTTTAGGAGTTATTGCCCTTTGAACATTTAAAAAGGCAATTTTGACTGTGTCGGCTCCATAACTCACAAACCATTTGAGATATTTTCATGACACTTCACACAAGTGTAAAGCACCATGAGACAATGTGCAGAGCGCAGGAACCCTGACTCTGATTTGCCTACTTTAGGAGTTATTACCCTTTGAACATTGAAAAATGGAAGATGAAATTTAGCCCCGCTTTGAAAAAGTGGGGCTATATTGGATTTGCCATGTCCTTCTGTCATTCCGTGATTCCGTTAATTTGTGTTGGCTCCATAACTTTGTATCTGCTTAACATATTTTCATGAAACTTCACACAAATGTTAAACACCATAAGACAATGTGCAGAGCGAAGGAATTATAACTGTGGATTGCCTACTTTTGGAGTTATTGCCCTTTGAACATTTTCCGTAATTCCGTGATTCCGTTAATTTGTGTTTGCTCCATAACTTTGTATTTGCTTAACATATTTTCATGAAACTTCACACAAATGTTAAACACCATAAGACAATGTGCAGAGCGAAGGAATTATAACTGTGGATTGCCTACTTTTGGAGTTATTGCCCTTTGAACATTGAAAAATGGCAATTTTAATTGTGTCCGCTTCATAACTCGAAAACCGTTTGAGATATTTTTAGGAAACTTCACACAAATGTTAAGCACTATGAGACGATGTGCAGAGCGCAGGAACCATAACTCTGCATTGCTTATTTTTGGAGTTATTGCCCTTTGAACATTGAAAAATGGCAATTTTAACAGTGTCCGCTTCATAACTCGAAAACCGTTTGAGATAATTTCATGAAACTTCACACAAATGTTAAGCACTATGAGACAATGTGCAGAGCGCAAGAACCATAACTCTGGTTTTCGTATTTTCTGTGTGTCTGTCTGTGTGTCTGTCTGTGTCTGTTAACAATTTTCGTGTCCGCTCCATAACTTTAAAACCCATTCACATATTTTCATGAAACTTCACACAAACATTAAACACCATGAGATGGTGTGCAGAGTGCAGGAACCATAACTCTGGATTGCCTAATTTTTGAGTTATTTCCCTTTGAATATTGAAAAATATCAATTTTAGCCGTCTTTGCTCGATAACTAAAAAACCGTTTGAGATAATTTTATGAAACTTCACACAAATGTAAAGCACCATATTACGTGTGCAGAGCGCAGGAACCCAAACTCTGGATTGTCTACTTTTTCAGTTATAGGCTTTTGAATATTAAAAAATGGCAATTTTAACTATGTCCGCTCCATAACCGTTTCTGATATTTTCATGAAACTTCAAATAAATGAAAAGCACCTTGAGATGATGTGCAGAGTGCAGGAACCATAACTCTGGTTTGCCTACTTTAGGAGTTATTGCCCTTTGAACATTTAAAAAGGCAATTTTGACTGTGTCGGCTCCATAACTCACAAACCATTTGAGATATTTTCATGACACTTCACACAAGTGTAAAGCACCATGAGACAATGTGCAGAGCGCAGGAACCCTGACTCTGATTTGCCTACTTTAGGAGTTATTACCCTTTGAACATTGAAAAATGGAAGATGAAATTTAGTATAAACATGGACATTCTGGTAATGTATCATGCTCATTGAAATGAGGGACAAGGGCTCACAACTCTTAGAGTTTTTCCAGATAATGTAAAATTTTCAACAGTTATTTCTTGTTCATAACTGTTTTCTCTGCAGCTTAAATAACTTTCTTCTCTGACAGCGCTGAAGCGGGGCTATAGTCAGATCCTCTGACAGCTCTAGTTTCTTTTTTCTTAAAAGAAAAACATGTTGGTAATTGTCAGAATTGCCTCAAAGAGGCAATTCTAACAAGTACCCACAACATGTGTATCTAGCAATAAAAAAAAAGGAATTAATTATCCCTTAATTATCATTGTTGCTTCCCGTCTATCTGGAGCTATGGATTTCGTGTTTCACTTGTAAAAAAAAAAATGAACCACATCATTTTTAGCAGCTTTATTATAAAAAAATTTTCGCATTTTATGTTAATTCTTAACCTCTGAGAATTTTTCAGCCTGTTTTTTTTTTCTGGATACTGAAAGAGTGTGGTGCTTTTGTTCACTGTCAGTATGTGTGTTACTTGTTTTGTTTTGTTTGAGGTTTAACATCCCCGTCAGCACTGTATAGTTCATTTTGGAGATTTTGCTTCCAATTTTGTGGGACCTTTACCCGACGTTGAGATGAAATGACATCTCAAGCCCTGTCGCCCAATGAAACTAATAGGGTTAATAAGCATGGATGGTCCGACTCTACCGCTTTGCCTGGGCAGGATTAGATCCTCTAAGCAGTTTACCAGTACTTGTGTGCGGTCGGTTTCAGCTCTGCGTGGAAGAATCATGCAGCCCATCTATTTCTTCAAGCCCCAATGGGCGGGGGCATGTGTGTTACTTGTATTTCAAAGCATGCACTAGAATTTTATTGAATTGAAAATGGAATATATGTATACTGAATTGCATCATGCATAACATGTCTTTAGTCTGTATGCAAATAGTGAAGGCTCTGTCGAGGTGCGAGTCTGAACATCTGTGGGGAATCAATCAAATCTCATATGTGAAATGATATTCGCAGTACCTTGCTTGGGCATTTTTCATCAATTTTCCACAGTTTCCACCTTTGATCGCAGACAAAAAGTGGGTTCTGCTCAATACCCTGAGAAGGAATGACCTGACTTTGATGGAATTCTATTTATAAAATTCTGTTGACAGCACCTTGCTTAGGATTGGGGCATTAAACTATGAAGTTTAAGAATTAAAAATCACTCATAAATTAATTCATAGACTATTTGTTATTTTCCCTGCGGAAATATAATTTAGAAGAATTTATGAAGTTTAAGACAGACAGAGATAATGAAGTTTAAGTATTTGCTTGTTATTTGATATGTTTATTTTGAACTTAAATTGTTTTAATACAAACGTCATTTTATAGCCACAATTTGTAACTAAATTGTGTTTTAAATGAACAGTTAGTTGAATAAACTAAAGGGTTTATTTTTGATTTCAATAATTTCTGGTGGTTTTAAATTGTTATTATCATGCTCAGTTCAGACTCATGAATATTTATGATGGTGAGTCATTGTTATTGTTCAATTATAATGCCAAGTTATCAATTATTGAACAGGAATTAGGTAATAAATGGTAAATAATCATGATTATAGGTTGTTAATTGTAAATAATCCTAATTCTAGGTAGAAAATTGTGCATTATCATAATGCAGGTGAATAATCATAATAGATTGTGAATTTCATGGGGAATAATCATAATTCTGGGTAGTAGATTGTGAATTGAATGGTGAATAATCGTAATTCTAGGTTGTAGATTGTGAATAATCATAATGCTTATTTATTAATGATGAATAATCATGATGTGCAGCAGTTAATTGTTTATTTAATTGTGAATAATCAAAAGTCTTGGTAGAAAATTGTGAATTTAATGGTGAATAATCGTAATTCTAGATAGTAAATCATGAGTGAATAATCATGTAATTTTAGGTTGTTAACTCCAATTGTTATTGAGCTTAGTAGTAGGTATTATGTGTTTTCCTATCTTGATCTTCCCCATATTTACCAGTATTACATCTTATGTATTTTTCTGTATAGCCAAGCTTCAAGGTAAATTCAAACTAAAAATCTTTGTAAAATCCAGACACTTTTAGCAAATATTCTCTTCACGCAGGGTTTTCCCTCGGCCCAAGGAAATGGGAGTCCTTGGGACTCTCAGCTCAAGTGAATGAGAGTCCATGAGCCATTTTCAAGAGTCCCATTTTATGTTAGGTCTAGTTTTGCTCAAGCATGACCCAAACGCACCTATCGATATACTCTATGTGCAATACATGCATGTACATTCACATTCAGACAAGGTTTTCATAGAAAAGAAGATTACAAGTATTAACTGAACATAATTTATTGCTGACTAGAAACTCAATCTTAAAATTGTAGCAGACCAGTCTCCGAAAACTTTTAAAGCATTGTAAGACAGCTGTCAGACAAACAGAATTTTTTCTCCGGACAGAGTGAAAATCTACAGGTCAAAAGTTTTTGTTGTTGTTGTTGTTGTGATCAAGCAAGGAAGAATCGGTTTGGATTGGATTGGAATCAATCTGTTCTTGACTGGGTTGGCTGTCTGTCTCGCGATACTGAGATTGCTGGCTCTGACCCTGGCCTGGTAGCGTTTTGAAGTACTTTTTAATAAACAGTTGCTTCGACATTGTAGCAAAATGAAAACATTGACATGTACAATGGGTTTTTTTTTTCGCTGACTCACTCACGCGGAGTTAAAAATAAAGCAACAACTCACTGGATCCTGTTTCACATCATTACCGAAAATCAAACCGGTAACCAGCATTGATATGGGCTGATGCTTCGATAATTTCCGCAAAAGTCCGACTGTGATCGGGACAATTTGCCGACGTGGAAACTGGCCAATGCGGGTTTTATCTCGAACGTTTTGAAAACAAATTGCTGATAATATTGGTCAAAAACAACCTGCATGCGACTGATAATTATGATTTGTAGCCTCTACAATACGCATCCGTGTAAGTACTCGCAATTATCAGTGATTACGCATAATTACCAATCCTAATTATCAGTCATTGGCACCTGTGTCGGTGGGCTGCATTTTCGGTGAGTTGTCTCACTTCTATGAATTGTATTTTACCTGGAATTCTATAAATAGATTGTGGAAAACACGCGGAAACGAGAAGAAACGAAAGAACTTTCAACACCAAAACACATTGAATTCACGTTAAATAAGAAGACTTATTTGTTTATTTTTTTTTACTTTATTTTTTTGCGAGTCCCACGGACGCACGCTATTTATTTTTGCGGGTCCAATGCACGGTTTTTGGCGTCACAGACGCAAAATCCTGCGTCGGGGGAAAACCCTGCTTCACGTTATGGTTTTGTCATATTTTTCTGGGTGACGTGTTACGGTAACCCTTAAGGAGATTGGATATGCCTTCAGGGGAGGTAACTTCTGCAAAATATTTTGTCTCCCCTAACAATAGAGGTCTTCATAAATAAGGATCAACACCCGAATAAGGATCTATTCTTAAAGGAAAGAATTTGCTCCTAAGGAGCAAAGTCTTACGTTTAGGAGTAGGTCCCTTATTTAGAGGGACTTGGTTTAAAGGCAAGTGAACAGGAAGTCCCAAAGGTTGCCTTCCTAGTGAAAATTTTCCGCTTATAGAGTAGACTGGCTGGGTGCACAGGGAAATAAACTAAAATTGCACTTTTTAGAGTGGTTTCTTCCAGTTCCAAAAGGTTATTTCCTTTTTTTTGTATTCAATTCACATGTTCCTGTGTGTCTGAGTTCACCATAACCTCCAGAAATGGTCGCTTTCTACCCATACCTCATAAATGTTTGGACCTTTTCAAGCTGTACACTCAGATTTCTGATTAACATTGAATAGACTACTTTTCAGTAAAAGAAACAAACAAAGGTCATCTTCTGCACCATTTTTTCAGTTGAGGTGAAAAGTTTGATGAATACTGCTGAAACTTAAGTAGGTTAATTAGGAAACTTTTGGAATATCTGTACAAATGCATTGTCATTTGGTTATTGAAATGTTGTACTTGCAAGAATAATTTACATTTCAACAATAAGAAGTTTGCAAAGTTAATGATGGTTTAACATTTGTGCCATGAAATTTAAGAAAACTTACAGAATAATACAAGTTGAATAATGTTTTTGCTGGAGACTTTAGGCTAAGTTCAAGTAATTTTTGTGTAGGTTTGGAAAGAGTACATGTATGTATCGGAATACCTATTGTTTTTACCTCTGAAAATGATAGACCCCAGCATCAATGACATAATGCTAACATGGTTTCTAAGCAGTCTCTTTTTAAATTTCTATGCCATTCAGCCACAGGTGAGCAATTGAAGTGACCTTTTCTCTCTTGTGTTACACATACCTGTCATGGTATATTAGTTAGCAGTGTGTACTTTGAAAACTAACATTGGACAAAAGTTGCTCATTCTTCTTCTGTAGATTCATTACAAGCCCTTTCCCCCCTGAATTTCTGAGGTGGACTCTTCCACCTTTGAATTTGGACAAGTCCACTGTTGCCAATACAGGCTTATACCATATTTACCCACACTATTCAGTTACCATACTTGCTCTAGAATTTGAACAAGTACAATTTTCTACCCAACGTAGTTTCTAATAATAGCTGGATGAGTGGCAAACAATGTAGATCCTGATGAGACGCTGTGTTTTGCGGCGTCTCATCTGGGTTTACTTTGTTTGCTCAGGCCCATAAGGTAAATACGATAGTCAAAATCATTGACAGAATGACAAACAGTGTAGTTGCTGTTCAGACAGCTCATTTTGAGCCTTGTCATCTGGAACTACAATCTTTGCAAAGGTTTCCATATATATTGGTCAGCAGGGTTGAAAGGGTTGAACAGCATCTAAATGTCCATTTACAGTTTGAGGTGTTTTCCAAATGACTTTATTCCCTAAACTTCACAATATATCCCAGGGCACTAACATAGTAGAGACAAGTTTTTGTTTAAGAGAAACCATGGCAGCTGAAATTTCGAACACCAAGAATCAAAGAGACTTTATTGTTATGTCCCCTTGGACATATTGTTTTCGGCATATGCATCAGCGTGACACTTTCTTGTGTGCAAGTTACCTCATGAACTGCTGGGTGGATTTTGAACAAATTTGCATAGATATAACCTTGGGACAGGATGAAGAACTGAGAAGGATTTGGTGACCTTGACCTTATTTTCAAGGTCACAGCTGTGCTAAATAGATCAAATTTAAGCCAAATTTAAGTTGTGTGCAGTAGTTCCTGAACTACTGGGTGGATTTTAATCAAATTTGCATGGATATAACATTTTGTCAGGGTGAAGAACTGAGTAGATATTTGTGACCTTATTTTCAAGGTCACAGCAGTGCTTTTAAATTAAGCTTGTTTGTGGTGGGGGGGACATCTCTTTTCTCAGAAACAAGTCTAGTTCTTGGTACATTCCTGCAACTCATACAGCATAAACATTAGCCTAAAGGTTTGGAAATGTAATAAAAAAGGCCACCAGTTTTTAGCTCACCAGAGCCAAAGGCTCCTGGGGAGCTTTTAGGATAGGCAGTTGTCCGTTGTCGTCGTCGTCTGTCCTATGACGTCAACATTTTCAAACGACATCTCCTCTGAAGCCACTGGGCCGATTGAGCCCAAATTTCATCTGAAGTATCCTTGGGCTGGGGGATTGAAAGTTTGTGTTTTTTATGCAAATCAGCTGATTAGTTTGGTTGCTATGGCAACTTAGAGTTTCCATAGACTTATAATGGGGAAAATTGAAAAATGGCATTAACTGCCAAGCCTTTGCAGATATTTTGACAAAACTTTCATAAAAGTGTACCTAATGCAATCTACTATCTGCCATGTGATTTTAGGCCTACTGCTCATTTTTGCTGGTTGCTATGGAAACCAAAATGAAAAAAATAGAAAAAAAAATACTTAAAAAATCATCTCCTCAGAAACCATATGTTCAATTTGAGACTTTATGGAAATATTCACCATATTTGCCTTTACAGGTTTTGTGTTTTTTATTAAATTTGGCCTTTTAGTTTTGTTGCTGTGGCAACTTAAAGTTTCCATTGACTTATAACGGGGGAAAATTGAAAAATGGCATTTACTGCCAAGTCATTGCAGATATTTTGACAAAACTTTCATAGAAATGTTCCTTGTGTAAACTGCTCTCAGTCATATGCTTTTATGTCAACCTGGGGGTCACCTAGGTTGTGCCGAGGCCATACCACGCCCCCTCAACTTCATAAAATGCCTTATATCTAAGAAACCTTACAGATCCCAACCCCTAAACCATATATATTCTTGTTCCTTATGACAAGATGCATCAAGTGACACCAACCTGGGGGTCCCCCAGGATGTGCCGGGGACATGCCCCACCCCCTCCACTTCATGAAATACCATTTATCTCAGAAACCATTCAGATCTCCACCCCTAAACCATATATATTCTTTTTCCTTATGATGAGAAGCACTCAGTGACACCAACCTGGGAGTTCCCCTGGATGCGCTGGGGCCATTCCCCACCCCCTCCACTTCATAAAAGGCACAATATCCCAGAAACCTTACAGATCCCCACCCCTAAACCATATATATTCTTGTTCCTTATGATAAGTCACATTCAGTGACACCAACCTGTGGGTTCCCCGGGATGTGCCGGGGCCATGCCCAATCCCCTCCACTTCATAAAAGGCCAAATATTCCAGAAACCTTTCAGATCCCTTGCCATAACCATATATATATTCTTATTCCTTATGATAAGACACATTCAGTGACACCAACCTAGGGGTCACCCAGGGCGCGACTGGGCCATGCTACACCCCTCGACCTCACAAAAGACCATATATCTTAGAAACTATTCAGAGCCTGCCCCTAAGCCATATATATTCTTGTTCACTATGATAAGACGCAATCAGAGACACCAGCATGGGGGTCCCCTGGGGTGCCAAGGGCCATGCCCCACCCCTTTACTTCATTGAAAGCCATATATCTCAGAAACCGTTCAGATCCCCACCCCTTAACCATATATGTTCTTGTTCCTTGTGATATGACTCCACTTCATAATAGGCCATATATCTCAAAAACCATTCGAATCCCCAGCCCATAATCACATATATTATTGTTCATTGTTATTAGACACATTCATTCTCTCCCCGTCTTGGGGGCTCCGCAGGGGTCATTTCTCTCCCATCCACTTCATAAAAGGCCTCATAAAAATTATGTCAGAAACCATTCAGATCCCCACCCTTTAACCTTATATATTCTTGGTCCGTATGATAAGACACATTCATTGACAACAATCTTGGACTTTTCTGGGATCTGCCATGCTCGAATCCCTCCACTGCTTAAAAGGCCTTACATCTTATGAACCATACATATCCCCACCGCTAAACCATATATGTCTCTTTTCCTTTTGATAAGATGCATTTAGTGACACCTGGACCTCTACTAAACACCTAATATTTCAGATACAGCCCA
Source organism: Lucinisca nassula (assembly GCA_963580285.1). Taxonomy (NCBI): domain Eukaryota; kingdom Metazoa; phylum Mollusca; class Bivalvia; order Lucinida; family Lucinidae; genus Lucinisca; species Lucinisca nassula. Next base: position 154,883,792 of record OY757018.1, read on the forward strand.
CATGGGTGCTCATTTGGGTATGAGGTTTGTTTGGGAGGCTTTATAATTGGTAGATTAAAATCATATGTTAAAATACATGGCTGCCATTAGGCAGTAACCACCTGAGCTCTGGTTTACTGTATTCGGCTCTTTGGTTTGTTTGCTATGGCAAATTAAGAGTTTCCATCGACTTATAATGGGGAAAATTGAACAATGACATTTATGCCTTTCAAGATATTTTGTCAAAGTTTCATAGAAATGTTCCTTAAATAATGTTCTTATAGGCCTGTTGTTGCCACAGATGGACCGGCCCCAATAGCTCAGTTGGTAGAGTGTCCGCTCCGGGGAACGGGAGGTCACGGGTTCGATCCCAGGCCGCGACATACCAAAGTCGTTAAAAATGGTACTAGCTGCTCCTCACTTGGCACTCAGATTTACGGGGTAGAGCTAGGACTGGTTGACCCAGTGTCAGGATAATGTGACTGGGTGTGGTATCATGTAATGTATCTGGGACATGATACTTCAGTGAGGCAGCACTATAAAAGTGAGCATTGAGCTCCCTGTCGCAACCAGACACCATCGTGATATGACTGAAAAATTGTTGAAAGCGACGTTAAACCCGAATTCACATACACACATTGCCACAGATGGGAATTTGTCAATTGTCATATGTTGTCCTGCAACAACACATTCAAGTGACCTCTGAAGACACTAGGCTGATTGGGTCCAAATTTTATCTGTAGCATCCTTGAGAGCAGGGCTTCCATGGTTAATTAAAATACACTGCTGCCAGTGGGCAATGCCCCCCCCCCCCCCCCCCCCCCTGAGCTCTGGTGAGCATAGTGGCCCATGGGCCTCTTGTTATCTTTTACATAAATCGGCGGGAATGCTTTGTAGCTATTCTATAGATTGTCTACCAATTTCTTAATCATCAGACTTGTAGCTTATCTACATAAACATGATCTATTTTCTGTACCTGCATAACCTGTGAAATTATTTTATCCATTAGCTTGACTGTGATCCTATTAGTTCAAAATAATAGATAATCTTTGTGTATATACTAACATTTTGGAGACAATCTTGTGTGTTTGTTTTTAGCGACATCACAATGTTTGGGCTGGGCACATGTGGTTCATGTGAATTATTCATAATATCGTTTTAGAACATGTCAGATTATTTGACCCAATAAAGCGTAGAAACCATGAAAGTAAGTTTACTACGTGGTAGTTGGTTAACAACAAGGAAATAAACCCTTAAAGCACCAAGCAAGACATAGAAGATGGCATTTAAATTTTTATATCTTATTTGTCAGAGAAAATTAGGATGAATCATCTGCCAGAAATTCAGGCTTGCCATTTCATGTGAATCATCCCCTACAAGATAATTCACATGAAATGGGAAGTCTGATTTTCTTTGAAAAAGATGAAATAGAAGTTGAAAATGCAGTCCTGCTTGGTGGTTTAGCCTTTGTCCTGCTGAAGACGACAATCCCTGTCTCTGCAAGAAGCCTTATCTTGCTGTTCACGACAACCCCTACCTTTGCAAACAGTGTGGATCCTGATCAGGTGGCTTCTGAAGAAGCCATCTGATCAGGATCTGCACTGTTTGTCATTTACTTTGTGAATTGAACAAATACATTTTATCAAGTGATTGTGAATTGAACAAATACATTATATCAAGTGATTTGATTGGTGGTGTGGCAGAATTAATTTATTCAGCAGGACAAGGGTTAAGGGTTAATAAGAGCTGGGGATGGTTCATTGCCGGTTATGTTTGAGCCATGATACACAGGCAGGTGAACCTGTATCATACAAGCACTTGAGGAATAATCAAACTGTGCTTGCTTAAGGCAGGTGCTTGTTGGGTACAGGTGAGTTTCAATGCATTTGCCTGTTGTCTTAATCCATTTGCCTGTTTCGAGAACTGCATTGAGCCTTGCTTAAGGCAGGTTGCTTGTTTATAGAGGGGGCAGCTGAAACAGGTTTACTGGCTTATAAAGGCCTGAATTAGACTGAGCCTGCTGGGTATTGCCAAAACCTTTGCTCCTCGGGGTGAAAGGATCAATGAATTCTGTAAGTCTGATATCCATGATGATGATGATGATGATTTCGTGTTTAACGACGTGTCAACCCTCTTTGTGGGTCATAAGCGTCAAACGGTTAATGGTTAACGGCAAGTCTGATATCCATTGAGAGGCTTTGAGTGGTCACCAAATGCCTAGACACTGACCTACTTTGTAATATGGTGCATGGCTCATTTGTCTTGTACAAAAAATGACATTAGTAGAGGAAAGGAAATAAAACTGTCATTAGGACCTAAGTAGAAATTGGTGTAGATTGCCTAGCTGTAACAAACTGCCTTGTCTAACACAAAGACCAATCTGGAAAAATCCAATCAATGGTCATCCTGTGTGTGTGTAAATACCATATATATATGTATGAGAAATTATATATGTATGTGAAATTATATATGTATGTATGCAGTACTTGAATAAGAAAAGTTGTATTCATTTATATGTTACACAGAAGGCAGTAACACTTATTACCAGGATGAGTTGCTCAGATATGTTTAACTTTCTTGTTGATAAAGCTTGCTTTCACTAAATAATGGGAGAGCAGGGTTAGTGGGCTTCTTCCAGGTGGTGCTTGAAAGGAGTTTAAGGGAAATGGATACACCATCAGGGGAAACAACTCTTTCAAAAAGAATTTTGTCTCCCTTCTTATTAGGGGTCACTCTTAAAGGAAAGAATTTGCTCCTAGGGATGTTGTGTGAAGAAATAAGAAAAAATATCCCAAAATAGTCTTACTCCTCCATAGCGGGAGCTATGATGTGGTCAAATATAATAAAATTTCCTATAATAAGACCACCTTTGGGACTGTTCAAAAGTGGTCTTTAAGATCACTTTTGAAGAGTCCCAAAGGTAGTCTCTGTCAAGAAGACACTGACTGCAGAAAACACAGAGAAAGAATGACTGAAACTTTTTAAATGTGCTTTTTAAAGGAGAATTAGTCTTAATTCTGGGTGGTCTTTATTGCGGAATTTCACTGAAGTTTCCGCATTCTACAATATTTACATTCTCAGTGCATTTACGGAAAACGCATATGGTAAACTACCGGGACGTTATGTTGTTTATACCTCGAATACATTGACTCATGTGACATCACATTATCGTTAGGGGACTTCAAAATTAAATCATGGTTCTCCGCCATATGATTGGATGATGGTGACTTTATGATATCAATGGCGTTCCACTGCCGGTGATAGGAAAACTGTGTGCAAATTGTTTTCTTGTTTCAATTTAAGCCCTTAAACCAGAGGGGTTTTTTTTCACCTAATGGATGGAATATAATGTAAATATAATTAATAAAGTTAATTTATTTAACAGTCATTGACGTATGAACAACCTCAGATCATGAGCAAATATTAAGGGGAATGGGAACACCTTTAGGGGAGACAACTCCTGCAAAAGTATTTTAGTCTCCCATGTCAAGAGGGTCAACTCTTAAAAAAAAGAATTTGCTCCTGAGGAGCAAATTCTTTCCTTTAAGAGTTGACCCCTTTTTCGGTGAGATTGAGCCTACATAAAAGCGAACCGGGAGGTCCAGATAGTTGTCTCCCTTTGAAAAATGGCGAAAAATGTGCTAGGTATTCCCTTTCCCCTTAATTGAACCCAAATTTGCTCAAGACCCAATGCTGTTCATACCTTCAATGATGTTAAAAAATGACATTCTTTTCGGAACCCTTGTCCTGCTGAGCCCGGATATGTCTTATCTTTCAAACAATGTAGATCCAGATCAGATGGCTTCTGAAGAAGCCATCTGATCAGGATCTACATTGTTTGCCATTCAGGTTGGGAATTTCTTGCAATAGTATGCATCAAGTAATCTGATTGGTTGATAATCGGTAGTGGGTGTGACCGATTAAATATTCAGCTGGACAAGAGATAAATGAAAACTGTGTGAAAAGCAATAGCAGCAAGTGTAGAAACAGTACAAAAGTTTAAAGACAGATGGTTTTATAGAAATGCATGAATTTTCTGCATTGTAGAATGAAAAGTTGCCCACCAAACTTAACACTACAAAGTATATGTATCCATGCATTTTGACTTGATAGTTGTTTACCAAACTCACATTTTAGCATCAACCACACCACAACCTCTTTATAACATGGTTCAATATAACATTACGATAACACATCCGTGCGGCATAGTGCATTTTTTCACATCTCCAAAATGGCAACTTTTCTGATGAAAATCCCTGGTATTTTTCTTATTTATTCTCCAAACAAAGGTTTTGGGTGCTTGTTAGAACTGCCTCATAAAGGCGGTTCTAACGAGTACCTACAACCTATGTCATGGAGCAGAAAAATAAAAAGGATAATGCATACCCCCGTAAACCCCAGTTTTCTTTACATAAAGTGGGGTATAGGTTGGGTGTTCATTTCACAGACTTGTTCACGTGATGACATGGTTTTGGATATGACCAGGTTGACAGATGACCCCAAAAATGTATAGAGTATACAGGAAAATGACCATAAATGGTTGGCCATATCTGGTTGACCATAAATGGTCGTTTTTCTGTATGATCTTCACTTTTTTGTTTGGAATAAAATGATTGTTTAACTTTACAAAGTTTCTGCTTTGGACCCTCACATAGTGTTAGAAAGAGGTTGTGGTGAATTTAAGGAATAGAAGCATGTCTTACTGACCTAAGGTGAATGGGTAGACCTCCAAGAAAGTTACTTTTTCAAAAATGATTTATTGATTGTCTCCATTACCACAATGGACTGGTTTGCCCCTCCTCCCCAGTAATAAGTTTTGATTTTGTAACAATTATGAGTTCGGCCCCCGCCCATCGGGGCTTGAAGAAATAGATGGGCTGCATGATGCTTCCACGCAGAGCTGGAATCGACCTGCAAACGAGTACTGGTAAACTGCTTAGAGGACCTAAGCCTGTCCAGGCAAAGCAGTGGGCGTCAGACCGTCCATGTTTACAAACCCTACTGGTTTCATTGGGCAGCAGGGCTTGAGATGTCATTTCATCTCAATGTCGGGTAAAAGTCCCACAAAATTGGAAGCAACATCTCCAAAATGACCTTTACAGTGTTGACGGGGACGTTAAACCTCAATCAAACCAAAAAAAAAAACAATTATGAGTTAATTGTTTCCTTTAAATGGCCATGGTCTGTACAGGAGTGTAGAAGAAACTACTCCTGCAAAGGCCAAGGCACCAGCAACTGTTTAATGTAAAACTATAGCCCCATAGAAAATAAAGTTTATATACTGTATTTGGACATGTTAGGTGTTGGTCCAAAGCATAACTAAGCTTAAAATCTGAGCCTGCCCAGGCAAAGCGGTGTGAGTCGGCGTCCATACTTATAAACCCTATTGGTTTCATTGGGCGGTAGGGCTTGAGATGTCATTTCGTCTCAATGTCGGGTAGAAGTCCCACAAAATTGGAAGCAATGTCTCCAAAATGACCTTTACAGTGTTGACAGGGACGTTAAACCTCAAATCAAACAAACAATAACTAAGCTTAACATCAGCTCCTGTTTATGTTCATGAGGTGACATTCTCAAACTAGGAACTTTTATGTTCAAGTAAACTCAGCTCTAATCAAATGGAGGCAAAATCTTACCATTCACCTGGTATAGTCTCAAAGCATGTTTTATTGATTTGATTTGGAATGTTTTTGTGCATTGACTTGTGATTTCTCTGCAGTTTTCCTCAGGACCCCGTCACGGGAGAGAGGTAAGGAGAGACTGTTGTCACTGGGTCATCACCTTGCCTGTTTCACAAGTTTCTGTTCGTTTTATTTCTTGTTCTGTTTCGCAAGGGGATTGATTACATCTGCCATGTTGTCGCAATTTCTTCAAGGGAGGCAACTTTTGTGATTTGTCTGCTTTCCTATAAACTCAGCTCTCTGAAAAGGGGGTCTACTCTTAAAGAAAAGAATTTGCTCCTTAGGAGCAAATTCTTTCCTTTCCTTTAAGAGTAGTCCCTTTTAGACAAGGGAGACAAAAATATTTTTGAAAGAGTTACCTTCCCTGATAAGTGTATTCATTTCCTTTAAGATGAATGGATACACTTTCAGGGGAGGCAACTCCTTAATTTTAAATATTCATCTAACTTTTCTATAGGGATCTACTTTGAAAGGAAAGATTCTTTCCTTTCAAAGTAGATTCCAATTTCAAAGGGGTTAAGCTTTCAGGAATGAGAACAGGAAGTTCTGAAAGTTGTCTCCCTTGTAAAAATGATTGGAAATATGCCAAGGGTATGCAGTCCCCTTAATTAATCTTGCAGGGATCAGTTGTTACTGTTCGTATTGTTGACTATTTTTTCAGAACGTTTTGTTTATTTTGTTTCTTAATCTATTTTGTATTGAATGGAATCATCTGCCTGACATATACAGTAAAATACTTATATTGAGACCTAGGGCTGGCTAATCAGAGCTGAAAAGATAATTGATTATCAGCCCCGTCGTTGCGATCGATAATCGATTAGTAATCGCTAAGTTTTTGTCATAATTTTACCTGTCTGGCTTTCTGTATGAGCATGACTATTACGATATGTTACACTTTACCATATGTATATTTGAACAGACAGGCCTGGGCAAACAGTGAAGACCCAGATGAGACGCCGCAGAATGCGGCGTCTCATCAGGGTCTGAACTGTTTGCCACTCATCCAGCTATTTTAGGCATAACTTTGGGTAGTAAATTGTACCTAACAAGTAATCGATTAAAAGCAAATCAGAAATGATAATGATTTTTGGGGAATTTATCGATCGATAAATCGATTAAACGATTAATCGTGTCAGCCCTATTGAGACCACCTTTAGGACTGTTCAGAAGTGATCTTTAAGACCACTTTTCAACTCCCAAAGATGGTCTCTTACTAGAGAACACTGGGTCTAGAAAACACAAAGTAAGAAAAAAATGCAACTTTTAAATATGTTTTTTAAACAAGAATTAGTCATAATTTCAGTTGGTTTTGCTTGAGCAGGAGTTCATTTTGAACTTTTGGGAAATCAAGTTGAGTTAGTTTTAGAAAATTTAAAAATTGGCTGAACATGAATGCCTTGATTAGACAAATGCTTTCTGTGGTATCTGGTCTAGGCCTGCCCTGCTTTCCAGCGTGCCATTTTGGGGTTTCCTGATTAAAATGGGTTTAATACTTACAGTAGCATAGATCATCTGTTTCTGTTTATAGTCTGTGTTAAGTCTTCACCCAGTGGAATTTAAACATCAGCTTATTACCGTTAAATAAACAGACTGTTTTTAAACAGGTTTTGACATTTCAAAATGTTGAACTCTGTCTTAAAGGCCAAAAAAAGTAAAATAGAAAAAAATTAAGATAGACAAAATGCTTCATTACAATAACTCACCTCTACGACATAGTGCATTTTTCACATCTCCAAAATGGCTACTTTTCTGATGAAAATCCTTGATATTTTTCCTATAAATTCTCAAAACATAGGTTGTATGTGCTCGTTTGAACCGCCTCAATGAGGCAGTTCTAACAAGTACCCACAACCTATGTCACGGAGCAGAAATAAGAAAAATAACAAATACCCCCTTAGATCCCAGTTTTCTCTATATAAATTGGGGTTTTGGGGAGTCTTCATTTCACAGACTTGTTCACATGATGTAAAACAGGATTTTTGTTCTAAGGGGAACATTCTGGTTCTCTTATAATTGCTGCATGCTGTTTAGCTCTTTTGCGAAAAAAAAAATGTCAGTTTTTTTTTGCAAAAACTGCAAAAATTTTATTTTTTATAACTTGCCCCCAGCATAGGAGAGCTATGTTGTCTTCTGACAACTCTTGTTCTTAAATACCAACAAACAATATATGTTTTAAGATATATGAACAGGACCAGTTTCATGCTCAACTGAGTCGTGTATAAAAATGTTTTTTTATAACTCTAGGTTCTGCTTTTGCAACAAAAATGTGCCCCTGCCCATTGGGGCTTAGAGAAATAGCTTGGGCAGCATGGTGCTTCTGTACAGAGCTGAAAAACTGCATAGAAGTTCTAAGCCAGCCCATGAAGAATGGTGTGAGTCGAACCATCCCTTAAACCCTGGCTATTTCTTTGGGCAGCAGGGCTTGAGATGTCATTTGATCATGGTAAAAATCCTACAAAATTGGAAGCAACTTTTCCAAAATGACCTAAATAGTATTGACAGGGATATAAAACCTTAAAAATTTTCAGTTCCATCCCCATTGTAACATAAAACTAAATATGTTCTGTAATGGAACTTTAATGCAAAGTAATTGCAAAGTATTAGTCAGCATTGGTCTCTGATGATGGGAACTTAGTATTATGCTTTGGTCTTGTGCCTTCTTGGTTGAAGCATCATGTCCTCTACATTTCTGGACACTGATGTGTTATAATGACTTTATTTTCAGGTTTATTTATTTCAACCACTTTAACTCTTTACCTGAGGGTCTCCCCCTCTTCATCAGGGTTATATGAACACCACACTCTACATTTTACCTGACTTTCCAATATGGCCTTCCTATGTTATTTCAGTTTTCTGCTGTAAAATATTTATATTTGAGAGGAACACTTTGTGCATTTCAGTTTCAAAATGGAATTATCCTCCAAACAGAAGGCATCCATAACTAAAATACTGCACAAACTCTTTTATAACTTTCTTCTTTAAAACACAGTTTTGTATATAACAGCTAGACCCAAAAAGGTTATATAGAAATATGACCAGAAATTTGACATTATATTTTCTTAATTGATGGTGAAGTGAAGTGACTTTCAAAAATATTTGATGACAAAAAAGTTCGAAAAAATAATCATACCGTATTCGACCTAATTACCACACATGCTCCTATAAGCGCACACCAAATCTATTTTTGAAAAGGAAATGCATAAGCGCACACTTTACAGTAACCTCTCCATGGAAGCTCTCACAGTAAATCTGTAAAAACTTACCGTTATTTCTTCAACAGTGAAGGCAATGCTTTAGTATCCTTTTCCGTCCCATTAAATATCAGTATGCATCATCTCAGAAGCTATTGTGTTTGCATCGAGTGTGCGCTAATTAGGTAGATTTTTCACTGTGATTTTTTGACACGATTTTGAAAACACTAAGCGCACAGTGCGGTAATTAGGGCGAATACGGTATTCTAAATTGCTGGTAAAGTCAGATAACTTGGAAACAATAACTGGAAAACACAGTTGTCTTAACTCTTAGCCCACTGAACACGAGGACCCCTACTTTGTATACAGTGTAGATCCAGATCAGATGGATCCACACTGTTGTCCGGCATTTTGTGAATTGAACAGATACATTGTATCAGGTTATTTGATTGGTGGATATCAAAAATGGGTGTGGCTAAATTAATTAGCAGGATAAGGGTTAAGGTGTAAGGAGGGCCCATATTGACATGCAGGGTAGTGAATAGCTGTCCTATTCTACGGCCCAGTTGTTTAAAGCACTGTGAGCTTAACCCTTGTCCTGCTGAATATTCAAATATGTCACACCCACTACTGATTATCAGCAAATCAGATTACTTGATGCAAATTATTGCAACAAATTCATAAACTGGATGGCAAACAATAAAGATCCTGATCAGATGGAATGATAACATATACCCCTGTACACCCCAGTTTTACTGTATAAAAATGGGGTTTAAGGGGATCAAAATTATAAAGGTGCGTTTTCCAAGAATTGACATGTCCAAATCCAAGGATAGGAGAGTCCAATGACTGCAAATATTGTGACTGGCAGTTTAAGGGTTGAGCGATTCTTTGTTCGAATGTAATACTTTATTGGTGCATTTTGTTTTGCTTTCCTTTTTTCAGAGTCTTTGTAACAAGCTTTCTGTACTGGAGGTACTTCTTCAAAGGGACACCTCTTTATTTCTGTTTACTGCATTGTGAATGTCATGTACTGCATTTGAATACCGTAAAAATCCTAAAAACTGGGACACCTTGAGGACTTGCTGTAATTCTCCTAAAATTTTAACAAATTTGTTTCATGATCCAGCAAGAAGTCCAAAAGATGCAGACGGAATGGCAAACAGTGTAGACCCAGATCAGACTGCTCCTTCAGGAGCAGTCTGATCTGGGTCTGCACTGTTTGCTTAGGCCTATCTGTTCCAATACTTAGGATCATTATGGTACATAGTCTTTTTTTTTTACACATGGAACTCTTAATATCATTGTTCATTCAGCATCTGGTACTATCAATACTCTATTGGGGCTTGAAGAAATATATGGGGTGCATGATGCTTCCACGCAGAGCTGAAACCGACCCGCACACGAGTACTGGTAAACAGTTTAGAGGATCTAAGCCAGCCCAGGCGAAGCGGTGCGAGTCAGACCGTCCATGCTTATAAACCCTATTGGTTTCATTGGGCGACAGGGCTTGAGAAGTCATTTCATCTCAATGTCTGGTAAAAGTCCCACAAAATTGGAAGCAATGTCTCCAAAATGACCTTTACAGTGTTGACGGGGACGTTAAACCTCAGATCAAACAAACAAAACTATCAATACTCTTTGTACTGACAATGTGCTCTCTGCTGGATCTGACAATATTCTTTTGTGAACATTGATCATGAAATCTTGTCTGTGTTCATTTTCTCCCTTCTGCTGATTCAAGAAGGACAGAAAGTTGTCAGTTCTGGCAAAAGAATGATCTGTACTGGCTAAGGCTATAAGCCTAACCCAGAAAAACACCCATTAGCTGTATAACCTTAACCCTTTTTGTACCAAATGGAATCTTCCTCCTTATATATGGCAGGAGTCCATTTCCCAATTTAGGGGTGTCAGGTTGTGTTTTCTTCAAAATTTATTTGGAAAATGTCTGAGCTTTTTGCAAAGTGTAGGCCCTGATCAGACGCCGCTTTCTGCGGCGTCTGATCTGGGCCTGCAGTGTTTGCCAGGGTACCTGTTTTGGGGTTTCCGGTACCAAATGGGTTAATAATGTTGACTGGGACATTGAAGGTTAAGTCAGCCATTCACAGTAACAGTGTTATAAAGAGGTTGTTACAGAGTTTCATCCATATTTTCAGTGATTATTTTACAGCAATATTTTCATCTATATTTTGTAGCCTAGAATTTAACACTATGTCAGATTTACGAATCTAGAAATTCACAATTTGGTCTTTGGGTTTCAGACGTTAATCCATTTTAGGCAGAATGGAATCTTCTGCCTTATGTATAACTGTCCATTTTGAAAGTTAGGGGTTTTGGATTGAGTTCTTTTTAGAAATTTTTGTGGCAAATTGTTGGACTTTTTGCAATCAGTGAAGGCCAAGATCAAATGCAGCATTCTTCGGTGTAGATTGTGGCGTCTGATCTGGGACTTCACTTTTTGCCAATGACTCATTTTAGGCATTCCTGTATAAAATGGGTTAACCCACCCATTTTGATCTAAATGGAATCTTCTTTCTTATATATGGAAAAGTCCAATTTGAAATTTAGGGGTGTTGGGTTGAGTTACCCTTTGGGCCTGTGTCCCTTTTGCCTCTGTCTCAATATGAGGTTTAGACGCCTCCTTGGTGTAGTGGTTCTGCTACTCGCCTTGTAAACCAGGAGTCGCAGGATTGATCCCGGGCTTCTCCAGACTTTTGGATGAGTCTTTAAACCGAGGTCCCGTCTCTGTATGTTTGTTTGTTTGATTTGAGGTTTAATGTCCCCGTCAACACTGGAGACATTGCTTCCAGTTTGTGGGACTTTTACCTGACATTAAGATGAAATGACATCTCAAGCCCTGCCGCCCAATGAAACCAATAAGGTTTATGAGCATGGACAGTCTGACACCTTGCACCGCTTTGCCTGGGCAGGCTTAGATCCTCTAAGCGGTTTACCAATACTCATGTGCGGGTCGGTTGCAGTTCTGCGTGGAAGCATCATGCAGCCCATCCATTTCTTCAAGCCCCGATGGGCGTGGGCGTCCCGTCTCCATTCGACCTTAGCTGTTGGTGAGACACTAACTCACTCAATATAGGGTTTGCATTAAAAATGGGTTAAATATTTACACCAAACAAATTTAATCTTGTTTCTATAGACAGTTGGTTACTGATAAGAATGAGTTCAAGCATTAACAAGGCTGACTTTAGTTGCTGCTAATTTTATCAGGCCCTGAAAACATGTACACTCCATATTTTCCAGTTCTGTGGTGTATTCCTTGCTTCCAAAGGATAACCCTTTCTAGTACATATTTACTCCCTTGTAAAAGAAACAACCAGTCAATGCCGACAAAGCAATTCACAGAAAACTTGGAACCACTCAACCATTGTCTGACAATTCCATTATTCTAGCAAGACTATGGTTGACTTGTTCCGAGCAACTATAGTCTGTCTGGTTAACACTTAACTCAGCCTAAATGGATATACCGGACAATTGTTTGACAGTTGTTTGCTAGGGAGACAAATTTTGTGGTTTCTTATTTGCTTTCCTGTTATCTATGCCCCTTCAAACAAGGGATCATCTCTTCAAGGAAAGAATCTGCACTCAGGAACAGTTCCTTTCTTCAAGCGTAGACTCCTGTTTTAAATATTTTTTAAATAAGACTTGTCTCCCCTGTGTGTGTATACCCTTTCAACCCTGTCAACTGGATCAGATACCAGTCTGTGTAAACAGTATTCATGTACCTGTGCATGCAAACAGTGTTCATTTACCTGTGCAATCAGTGTACAGCTACCTGTGCAAACAGTGTACAGCTATCTGTGCAAACAGTGTACAGCTACCTGTGCAGTGTACAGCTATCTGTGCAAACAGTGTACAGCTACCTATGCAAATAGTGTTCATTTACCTGTGCAGTGTACAGCTTCCTGTGCAAACAGTGTTCATTTATCTGTATAGTGTACAGCTACCTGTGTAAACAATGTACATTTACCTGCAAACAGTGTACAGCTACCTGTGCAAACAGTGTACAGCTCCTTTGCAAACACTGTATAGTTACCTGTGCAAGAGTAGATTTACCTAAACAGTGTAATTCCAGATGAATAGGCTCATAATGAGCTATCTCATCAGGATCTGCACTGTTTGCTATCCTGTCAATGATTATTGACTAAACCCCCTATTTTCAAGAATGGCGAAATTCAAGGAATTGAATGTCCAAATCCAGTGAATTAAGAGTTCATTTTAGAAAACACAGGGATGAAAGGGTTTAGGTAGAAATGACATTGCTTCAACAGTTCCCAGATTTTGTAACTAACACACACTGTTAGAGAGAATTCACATAGACAACACTAGCCCTCTTTCATTGGTAAGTTTTCAGTCATTTCCATGAACTTTGACAAAGGAGTGTGATAGCTTTTGGAACACCCGGTCACATGGTTCACTCCAATACGAGTTATTTTTCAAGTTCATAGGAGATTGCTGACTAGGGTGAAAATGCAGAACTTGAATACATCGCACGAAAACTACACCCCCATCTATGCATCCTTGTTGCTTAAGAACTTAAAAAAATGAATTTCACTGACCTGCTGTTATGAGAAGTTGTCACACTCTGTCGACAATTTTCACAGGAATATTACAAAATTTAGCATTGGAATAGGGCTATTGCATGAACCAACACACCTTTTATTTGACATATTTGACAGCAGGAATGGGGTTATAGACATTATGAATTTTTGTTTAGAGATAGGTTGATCATATCACGAAAACATGCATATATAATTTTGACCCCCTTGAACCCCACTTTCATATTGTAAAACTGGGGTATAATTTTGACCCCCATGAACCCCACTTTCATATTGTAAAACTGGGGTTTAGAGGGGTAAACCTTATTTTTAGCTCACCGTCACGTAGTGACGAGGTGAGCTTTTGGGATCACTTTTTGTCCGTCGTGCGTGCGTGCGTCCGTGCGTGCGTGCGTGCGTGCGTAAACAATTTCTTTAAACGACATCTCCTCCTAAACCACTGATCGGATTTTGACCAAACTTCACAGGAATGATCCTTAGGTGGTCCCCTTTCAAAGTTGTTCAAATGGTTCCGGTCCGTTGCACATCTAGGTCACAGGAGCCAAAAATAGATTTTTTTCACCAAAAACTTAAAAAATCTTCTTCTCTGAAACCACAAGGCCCAGGTCTTTGATATTTGGTATGAAGCTTCATCTAGTGGACCCCTACCAAGATTGTTCAAATTTTAGTGCTGGGGCCAAAAATGCCCCCGCCCTGGGGCCCTTTGGTTTTACATAGGCTTATATAGGGAAAATCTTTAAAAATCTTCTTCTCTGAAACCACAAGGCCCAGGTCTTTGATATTTGGTATGAAGCTTTATCTAGTGGACCTCTACCAAGATTGTTCAAATTATAGTGCTGGGGCCAAAAATGCCTCCGCCCCGGGGCCCTTTGGTTTTACATGGGCTTATATAGGGAAAATCTTTGAAAATCTTCTTCTCTGAAACCACAAGGCCCAGGACTTTGATATTTGGTATGAAGCTTCATCTAGTGAACCCCTACCAAGATTGTTCAAATTTTAGTGCTGGGACAAAAAATGCCCCCGCCACGGGGCCCTTTGGTTTTACATTGGCTTATATAGGGAAAATCTTTAAAAATCTTCTTCTCTGAAACCACAAGGCCAAGGTCTTTGATATTTGGTATGAAACTTCATCTAGTGGACCCTTACCAAGATTGTTCAAATTATAGTGCTGGGGCCAAAAATGCCCCCGCCCCGGGGCCCTTTGGTTTTACATAGGCTTATATAGGGAAAATCTTTAAAAATCTTCTTCTCTGAAACCACAAGGCCCAGGACTTTGATATTTTGTATGAAGCTTCATTTAGTGGACCCCTACCAAGATTGTTCAAATTATAGTGCTGGGACAAAAAATGCCCCCGCCACGGGGCCCTTTGGTTTTACATAGGCTAATATAGGGAAAATCTTTAAAAATCTTCTTCTCTGAAACCACAAGACCCAGGACTTTGATATTTGGTATGAAGCTTCATCTAGTGGACCCCTACCAAGATTGTTCAAATTATAGTGCTGGGACAAAAAATGCCCCCCGCCACGGGGCCCATTGGTTTTACATTGGCTTATATAGGGAAAATCTTTAAAAATCTTCTTCTCTGAAACCCATGGCCCAGGTCTTTAGTATTTGGTATGAAGCTTCATCTAGTGAAACCCTACCAAGATTGTTCAAATTATAGTGCTGGGGCCAAAAATGCCCCCGCCCCGGGGCCCTTTGGTTTTACATAGGCTTATATAGGGAAAATCTTTAAAAATCTTCTTCTCTGAAACCACAAGGCCCAAGCCTTTGATATTTGGTATGAAGCTTCATCTAGTGGATCCCTACCAAGATTGTTCAAATTATAGTGCTGGGACAAAAAATGCCCCCGCCACGGGGCCCTTTGGTTTTACATTTGCTTATATCGGGAAAATCTTTAAAAATCTTCTCTGAAACCACAAGGCCCAGGTCATTGATATTTGGTATGAAGCTTCATCTAGTGGACCCCTACCAAGATTGTTCAAATCATAGTGTTGGGGCCAAAAATGCCCCCACCCCCCTGCCCTTTGATTTTACATAGGCTTATATAGGGAAAATCTTTAAAAATCTTCTTCTCTGAAACCACAAGGCCCATGACTATGATATTTGGTATGAAGCTTCATCTAGTGGACCCCTACCAAGATTGTGCAAATTATAGTGCTGGGACAAAAAATGCCCCCGCCACGGGCCCTTTGGTTTTACATTGGCTTATATAGGGAAAATCTTTAAAAATCTTCTTCTTAGAAACCACAAAGCCCAGGTCTTTGATATTTGGTATGAAGCTTCATCTAGTGGACCCCTACCAAGATTGTTCAAATTATAGTGCTGGGGCCAAAAATGCCCTTCCCCGGGGCCCTTTGGTTTTACATAGGCTTATATAGGGAAAATCTTTAAAAATCTTCTTCTCTGAAACCACAAGGCCCAGGACTTTGATATTTGGTATGAAGCTTCATCTAGTGGACCCCTACCAAGATTGTTCAAATTATAGTGCTGGGGCAAAAAATGCCCCCGTCCCGGGGCCCTTTGGTTTTACATAGGCTTATATAGGCAAAATCTTTAAAAATCTTCTTCTCTGAAACCGCTAGGCCAAGGTCTTTGATATTTGATGTGTAGCTTCATCTAGTGGACCTTTGCCAAGATTGTTCAAATTATAGCCTTTGTTGATGTTTGGTATGAAACTTCACCTTTAAGACCTCCCTCAACTTTATGCACATTAAAGCCCTGGGGCCAATAATGGCCCTCTCTGGGGCCCACTTGTTACACTATGGATCAGGTGAGCGATCCAGGGCCATCATGGCCCTCTTGTGTTTTATATTAGGATCACTTTTTGTCTTTCATCCGTGCGTAAACAATATCTTCAAACGACATCTCCTCCTAAACCACTGATCGGACTTTGACCAAACTTCACAGGAATGATCCTAAGGTGGACCCCTTTCAAAGTTGTTCAAATGGTTCCGGTCTGTTGCACATTTAGGGCACAGGAGCCAAAAATAGAATATTTTCACCGAAAACTTTAAAAATCTTCTTCTCTGAAACCGCAAGGCCCTGGTCTTGGATATTTGGTATGAAGCTTCATCTAGTGGACCCCTACCAAGATTGTTCAAATTATAGTGCTGGAGCCAAATATGCCCCCACCATGGGGCCATTTTGTTTTACATGGGCGTATATAGGGAAATCTTTAAAAATCTTCCTCTCTGAAACCGCAAGGCCCAGGTCTTTGATATTTGGTATGAAGCTTCATCTAGTGGACCCCTACTAAGATTGTTCAAATTATATTGGTGGGGCCAAAAATGCCCCCGCCACGGGGCCCTTTGGTTTTACAAGGGCCTATATAGGGAAAATCTTTAAAAATCTTCTTCTCTGAAACCGCAAGGCCCAGGTCTTTGACATTTGGTTTGAAGCTTCATCTAGTGGACCCCTACCAAGATTGTTCAAATTATAGTGCTGGAGCCAAATATGCCCCCACCATGGGGCCATTTTGTTTTACATGGGCGTATATAGGGAAATCTTTAAAAATCTTCCACTCTGAAACCGCAAGGCCCAGGTTTTTGATATTTGGTATGAAGCTTCATTTAGTGGACCCCTACCAAGATTGTTCAAATTATATTGGTGGGGCCAAAAATGCCCCCGCCACGGGGCCCTTTGGTTTTACAAGGGCCTATATAGGGAAAATCTTTAAAAATCTTCTTCTCTGAAACCACAAGGCCCATGCCTTTGATATTTGGTATGAAGCTTCATCTAGTGGACCCCTACCAAGATTGTTCAAATTATAGTGCTGGGGCCAAAAATGCCTCCTCCAGGGGCCCTTTGGTTTTACATGGGCTTATATAGGGAAAATCTTTAAAATCTCCTTCACTGAAACTGCAAGGCCAAGGTCTTTGATATTTGGTACGAAGCTTCATCTAGTGGACCCCTACCAAGATTGTTCAAATTTTAGTGCTGGGGCCAAAAATGCCCCCGCCCCAATATCTTTGGTTTTACATGGGCTTATATAGGGAAAATCTTTAAAAATCTTCTTCTCTGAAACTGCAAGGCCCAGGTCTTTGCTTTTTGGTATGAAGCTTCATCTAGTGGACCCCTACCAAGAATGTTCAAATTATAGTGCTGGGGCCAAAAATTCCCCCGCCCCGGGGCCTTTTGGTTTTACATAGACTTATATAGGGAAAATCCTTAAAAATCTTCTTCTATGAAACCACAAGTCCTAGGTCTTTGATATTTGGTGTGAAATTTCATCTAGTGGACCTCTATCAAGATTGTTCAAATTAAAGCCCTGGGGCAAAAAATGCCCCCGCCAAAAGACCCCTTGGTTTTACATAGACTTAAATAGGGAAATCTTTAAAAATCTTCTCGAAACTGCAAGGTCCAGGTCTTTAATATTTGGTATGGGTACTTCATCTAGTGGACCTCCACCAAGATTATTCAAATTATAGCCCTCGGGCCACAAATGCTTCTGCTCCCGGGCTGTTTGGTTATACATAGCCTTATATAGAGATAATTTTTGAAAATCTTCTTCTCTAAAGCAGCAGGGCCCAGGTCTTTGACATTTGGTGTGAAGCTTAATCTAGTGGAACTCTATATCAAGATTGTTTAAATTATAGCCCTGAGGCCAAAAATGCCCCCGTCCCGGGGCCATTTGGTTTTACATAGGCTTATGTAGGGAATATCTTCTTCTCTGAAACCACAAGGCCAAGTTCTTTGATATTTGGTGTGTAGCTTCATGTAGTGGACCTTTGCCAAGATTGTTCAAATTATAGCCTTTGTTGATATTTGGTATGAAGCTTCATCTTTTTAGATATCTCTCAACATTATGCACATTATAGCCCTGGGGTTAATAATGGCCCTCCCCGGGGCCCACTTGTTACTCTATGGATCAGGTGAGCGATCCAGGGCCATCATGGCCCTCTTGTGTTTTATATTAGGATCACTTTTTGTCTGTCATCGGTGCGTAAACAATTTCTTCAAACGACATCTCCTCCTAAACCACTGATCGGATTTTGACCAAACTTCACAGGAATGATCCTTAGGTGGACCCCTTTCAAAGTTGTTCAAATGGTTCTATATGGTTGCACATATAGATCACAGGAGCCAAAAATAGATTTTTTTCACCAAAAACTTAAAAAATCTTCTTCTCAGAAATTGCAAGGCCTAGGTCTTTGATATTTGGTATGAAGCTTCATCTAGTGGACCCCTACCAAGAATGTTCAAATTATAGTGCTGGGGCCAAAAATGCCCCCGCCCCGGGGCCCTTTGGCTTTACATGGGCTTATATAAGGAAAATCTTTAAAAATCTTCTTCTCTGAAACCGCAAGGCCCGGGTCTTTGATATTTGGTATGAAGCTTCATCTAGTGGACCCCTACCAAGATTGTTCAAATTATAGTGCTGGGGCCAAAAATGCCCCCGCCCCGGGGCCCTTTGGTTTTACATTGGCTTATATAGGGAAAAGCTTTAAAAATCTTCATCTCTGAAACCACAAGGCCCAGGTCTTTGATATTTGGTATGAAGCTTCATCTTATGGACCCCTACCAAGATTGTTCAAATTATAGTGCTGGGCCCTAAAATGCCCCCGTCCCGGGGCCCTTTGGTTTTACATGGGCTTATATTGGGAAAATTTTTAAAAATCTTCTCTGAAACCACAATGCAGAGTTATTTGATATTTGGTATGAAGCTTCATCTAGTGGACCCCTACCAAGATTGTTCAAATTATAGTGCTGGGGCCAAAAATGCCCCCGCCCCGGGGCCCTTTGGTTTCACATGGGCTTCTATAGGGAAAATCTTATAAAATCTTCTTCTCTGAAACAGCAACACCCAGGTCTTTGATATTTGGTATGAAGCTTCATCTATTGGACCGCTGCCAAGATTATTCAAATTATAGTGCTGGGGCAAAAAATGCCCCCGCCCATGGGCCCTTTGGTTTTACATAGGCTTATATAGGGAAAATCTTAAAAAAAAAACTTCTCCCCTGAAACTGCAAGGCCAAGGTCTTTGATATTTGGTGTGAAGCTTCATCTAGTGGATCTCTATCAAGATTGTTTAAATTATAGCCCTGAGGCCAAAGGTGCCCCCGCCCCGGGGCCATTTGGTTTTACATAGGCTTATATAGTGCTGGTCACAAAAATGCCCTCGCCCCAGGGCCCTTTGGTTTAACATAGGCTTATATAGGGAAAATCTTTAAAAAAAACTTCTCCTCTGAAACTGCAAGGCCAAGGTCTTTGATATTTGGTGTGTAGCTTCATCTAGTGAACCTTTGCCAAGATTGTTCAAATTATAGCCTTTGTTGATATTTGGTATGAACCTTCACCTTTTTAGACCTCCCTCAACATTATGCACATTATAACCTTGGGGTCAATAATGGCCCTCCCCGGGGCCCACTTGTTACTCTATGGATCAGGTGAGCGATCCAGGGCCATCATGGCCCTCTTGTTCTTATTACTGCTCTAAAATATAGATTGTGGGTACTCGTTAGAAGCACCGCCTCATCCTTAGGTGGTTCTAACATGTACCCACAATCTATATTTTGAGTAGAAATAAGAAAAACTCACAATTTTTCATCTTAAAACTTTTGATTTTAGGCAGTAAAATTTACAATGTATTTGTATAGGCATGTTTTCATAATGATATGTTTGATTTTGAAATGAAGATAATTGTTAGACAGCATGTATAGAAAATAAACTATACTGTATCCCAATACCATTTCCAGCAACAATTTGGATTTGGTTCCAAGACCAGGCACACTGTGCCACAAAAATGAAGGGAGGGATTGCATGTAAGGGTAATGGGAGGCAAATCTTTCAAAAAATATTTACCTGCCTTATCCATTGAGGCCTACTCTTAACCTTTACCTGCCTAGAGCTAATTCAGCAGATGGCAAATTATGGGATTTTTTCTATAGACAAATAAGAAAAAATTTCAAAATATTCTTTGCTGAAAAAATACCGAGAATGCAGAAGGTGAAAGAAAAGGATTTGCTTCTAAGGAGCAAGTTCTTCTAAGGAGAAGATTCTTTCCTTTTGAGAGTAGACCCCTTTTTTGTTGGCGTGGGATGCTGAATATAAAGAAAAGCAAACAGGAAGTCCCAAAAGTTATCGCCCTTGTAAAAAAGGTATATGTCACAAACAAGGGTTTTGGTGTTGGTTGGTTCTAGATGGACAGGGTGACAATTGCGGTCCCTGCCTCTCTTTAGCCCCAGGCCTTGTATGTGCGCACTCGCTTGGCAAAGTGGGGAATTAAGCTCAAGACGGTAGCATACAAGACCAGGGGTTTCCGAGCCCAAATACCCTGGGTGACATAAGGATCACACCAGACACAAAGTCTGATGTGATGTAGACTAGAGAGTTCAACACAACACAGTTCACTTTTCCCAAATTTGTATATTTAAATATTTTACTATCAAAATTTAGTTAAAGTTCCAAAACTTAATAAAACGCGATTGATGCAGAATATTTTTCTTATTTTAATGTCCTATTTTTCCTTAGAATGTCCTATTACTGTCTTTATTCACTTAAGCACAATTTTCCTTTGAATTCACATGAAATGTCAAGTCCTAAACGAGTCCTGAAATGTCAAGTTCCTAACACAATTTGTTACAGCTGTAATGTCGACCAGCATATAATTTTCCCAAAATTTAATGTTCATCAATTCACTCAAATCAGATGTCTTGCAAATTTCCTAAAGTTATCTCCCTTACTTAGCTATTTAATTTTCCTATTTTCCTTATATTGCAAATCACTTCTTACACAAGTCCGTTACTAAGTTTTAACAAAGATTTGTAAGTCTCTACACAGAACTTTGAGTCAAACAGTCTGTGCAGGGTCTACGATGCAAAACCAAGTTAACAGTTCAATTTTGTTCACTATGTATTCTCTGTATTGTATCTGTGTATTGTATCTCTGTCTCAGTTTCCAAAACTTGTCTCTTATAACTGCTTGTGTGGGCTTATCAGCCCCATCTCAAATGAGCCAATGAACAGGCTTCTATCATCCAACCAATAGTTGCACATTTTTGAAGTGTCAGTTTGACCAATCAAAAGTCAGACCCAAAAGGGTGTTAAAAGATTTTTCTGAAGATAGACAATTTCACCTGAGAAAACAAACCAATTATCTAAAGATTGCAATTTCCTGTGGACAATAAAAGTTACTTTTCTCAAAGTGACAACTGTTTCAATAATTTGATCAATTTTCAATTAAGTTGTCTACCAAGTTCCAGTTTGAAACCCAAAGAGTGACTTGTGTTTCCTTAGTTGATTAATCTTATTGTTTTGCTTGATGACCTCCCAGCTCAAGCGTTTCAAACTACCTTTGTTGGCTCATAGGTGCTAAAACACTTCTCAAGCCATGGTGCTTAACTTGTTTGTTTGTCAAAACAATGCCTCTAGACCCATTTTACAAAGATTAAGCTTGATGAACAAAATCCTGGGAAAATATGAAATTATGCAATTTAAACAAAAATGAAAAATTAACTTTTTTTTTGAAATTATGATTTTCTCATTCACCCATTCTCTCTTACTTTGACCTAAAAAAATAAAACCATTCATTCAACTTTCATCCCACATCGAGATACCCTTTCTCACTTATTTATTCACTTATTTTTCTGAAATGTAAATGCCCTAAAATTTTGACTGGTGACATTTTCCCCCACGGTCAATTTAGTTTGTCCCCAAACTAATAAACATGTATTTTTATTGCTTTCTTTGCTGTAAATTTTTATTCTTCTTCTTCCTCTTCTTCTTCTTCTCCTTCATTTTTTTTTTTTTCCTTTTTCTCATTTTTCATATTTACAACACCAGAATATGTACAAGATCGTTAACCATGCAATTCACTATTTACAAGCTCGAGCTTACTGAAAAAAAAAATGATATGAATGAGTCGTCTGCATCTCAGTTCGTTGTATTTCTGTATGATTATCACTTTATTAATTCGCGAAGCATGTAACATTGTGGATTGAAGATGGATCTGTTCAGCTGTCCTCATTGACTGGTCCTTGGTAGTGGACTGTGGGTAGTGGGTAGAGTCATACATTTGCAGGGCTGAACTGGTCTATGGCTCCACTCCATTGAATCATCAGGTCTGCAACTTGAACAACAAGATTAGTATCATGATCATTTTAACTTGCATCATGTCAAATAATGTTAAGGCAGGGGTGACATAATGTGTGGTACCTCACAATTATGCTCTAGCACTATAAACATCTTTACACATTAACAGGTCTGTAAATGTATAAAGACAAAATTCTGTGCCTTAACATGATTTGAGACTGAAATTTACCGGTACTGAAAGATGGCAACTGCATTGAAATTTTAATTCTGTATATACTGTGACTTTTTAAGTTCTGGAATTTCAGTTTGCACCATTGTATAGCCTTAGTACCTTATTCTTTTTCCAAGTGCTCTGTAATAATCTTCCTTAAGTGATTCTATTAACCTAAACATACTTCCAGGGGGCACATAATCAAAGGGAGACCACTCAGGTGCCAAATCAAGACTTCTGTATGTCAAAAGAAATTGCCAAGCTCCATCCGGAGCTGCTCGTACCTCATGAATAATATCACACAAAACGGATTTGAGTGGGTCAAATGGGCGTGGTTGATTTCCCTCTTTAAGAGACTCGATTTTACACTCAATAATGTCTTTTCTATACATTTCAATCAGGTTGCTAATGAAATCTCGAGCATGTATATGGGCCATATTGACAGGTTGTAATTCAGGTTCCTGATTCCCATATTGTAACATGTAGTATGACCTGCCTTTAATGAGTTTAACTCCTACAAGTTTTGGATTATTACATATATTTTCTTTCCCTGTTTCTTCCTTTACATTGCAAGGTGATGCAGACGATACACTGTTTACCTGCTGTTTGTTTTCATTGTTTTGCTGTTTCTCAGCATCCTGTGTATTACCATCCAACTTACCATTGTTTTCTGCCTCTTTACCTGAGGGTTCAATCTGACTTACAGCCTTATCAAAGAACTTATGTTTACCCTTCAAGGGACGCCTTCTTTTCTTACCAGACATTGTCCGAGAAGCATGGAATTCTCTTATCAGTACTTCGGGAATGGAAGAAGCAAACTCCCAGGTGGATCCTGAACCTGGCTGCTTCCATTTTACCCTGTAGTACAGAGTTCCATTGCTTCGCCTGGAGGAAAGGAGCTTGTCAATATCTTCCACAGGAAATAATTTTCTTCCATTGACTGGCTCCTGTCTTTCCTGACCTTCCATTCTTTCACGCGATACAGACTCATCTGGTTCTTGAGACGTACCAGGAAGAGGTACAGGCTTTCCTGCAGGCTGCGAGTCAGACTGTCTGAGCTGCTTAGGTGTAATTTCAGGCTGAACTGACTGCTTTTCATGCAGTGTTTTCTTACCATGTATTTTCTTACCCTTTGTAGGTTCTTCTCTTTGTGACTTCTCTAGAGTCTGTCTACTATCATTCTCAATATGTACATTTGACTTCTGCTTACTTTGTTTATTTGTACTATTCTGCACTGTATTTGACTTATTTTTCACTAACTCTGTCTGTTTCTTTGTAAAATTTCTATTTTTCTCTACTGCTTTTGTATTCTGCTGTATTCTATTTGTACTACCTCTTGTATCATTTGACTGCCTATGATTTTGTACTCTATTTCTATCTCTGTTTGCCTCTACTTGGGCTTGATTCTGCACTAACTGCTCAGTACCTGTATTTCTGTCTACATTATCATTATCACTATCTATTTCTTCTGCATCTAACTCTTCCTCACCATTTTCGAGACCTGCTGGAGGGTTTGTGGGCCTATCAGTAGGGTCAAAGTATGGCTTGAGCCTTACTGCATTTATCATTGACTTTACCTCCTTGTTTGTTGCACAGTTCCTTATCTTATATGTAAAGTTTGGGCCTAACTGTGTAATGTAGTATGGACCCGTCCATTTTCTATGGAGCTTAGGAGCTTTACCTGGGGTTACTTTAGTGCAATAGAGCCATACGCGCTCAGCTGGCTGAAATTTTGGCTCCTGGGACCTTTTATCATACTGATGCCTGTATTTTGCTTGGGCTGCCTTAATGTTTTCAGTAGCAATTTTACGGGTCACTTCAAGCTGTTTTAGAACATTGGCAAGGTGGAACTTGTGATCCTGGGCAAGGTTGTCCTTAGGAAGGAGAGCTGTATCAATTGGGACATGCATTTCCCTGCCAAACAGTAGGAAGAAGGGTGACACCTGAGTTGACTGAGTTGAAGGTGTCATCCTGTAAGCCATCATTATGGACGGCAGAATTTCTGGCCAATCATCTTGTTTACCTTTACAGTAAAGCCTAAAACCTTGTAATATTACAGACTTTGCTCTTTCGACACAGCTATTCGTTTGAGCATGGTAGGAAGAACTGTAATGCCTTGTAATTTGAAACAGTTCACATAAAGCTTTTGTAAGATTTGACATAAAAGTTTGGCCCCTATCAGATACCAGTGTCCTAGGTGCTCCGTACCGAGTAATTACCTCTTTATACAGAACTGCTGCAACTTCTGTTGCCTCCTGGGTCCTAAGTGGGTGAGCTTCCATCCATTTTGAATATGAATCTACTACTACAAGTATGTGCTTAAACTTATCTTTGGTTGTGGGTAAGCCACTGAGTATATCTATGTGCCATCTTCCAAATAGGTCAGCCACTGGGAGTGGTTGTAATGGTGGTGGTTTAGCGTGCACTGGTCTTTTGACCTGCAGACAAGGCTCACATGACCTGATGTATTGCCGTATTTCATCATACATCTTAGGCCAATAGTATTTGAGTCTTATGGCAGCAAAGGTCCTTTCATGACCCTGGTGCCCGCCACCAGCTAAAGAATCATGGTATGACTTCAGAATGTCATTGCGCATGATCGTTGGGATAGCTAGCTGTTTTACAAGCCGTTCCTCCCTTGGAATACCCCGTGTCCTTGGAGTATAAAAGTGGTATAAAAGACCGTCCTCTATTTCAAACTGTGAGGCCTCTGCAACCAAAGTTTTTGCTTTCTTTTCATCATCAGGGACCTCACCTGTGGTCCTATACCTATAAATGGCCTTAAAGTCTGGACAATTCTGCTGCAGACGTTGCAGATTTGGAAACTGCTTTTCCCTGTTTGTGCTGTTGTTTTGTGGCTCAGCATTTACATTTTGCACTTTTATATCGCTCGAGTCATTTGGATAACAAAATGTCACTGCACAGCCAAAAGCACTTTCATCTGGTTCAGGTGTCTCTGCCCCATCCATAGGAGGATAAGTACGTCTAGAGAGACCGTCTGCATTGGAGTTATTTTTCGTTGATTTCTGAATAATCTTAAAGTTATAACCTTGTAATAAAAGTGACCATCTACCTAGCCTACCTTGACAATCTTTGATCTGCTGTAGGAACTTTACAGAAACATTATCAGTATATACAGTGAATGGCATATTAGCAAGATAAGGCCTAAATTGCCTTACAGCCTCTACTAAAGCAAGTCCCTCTTTATCTGTTATATGCCACCTTAACTCTTCATTGCGTAATGCTCTACCTCCATAGGCAATAGGATGTTCCCTATCATTTGAGTCTAACTGACTTAAAACATATCCAATTGATTCATCAGAAGCATCTACTGCTAAAATGAATGGCTTATCAAATTGAGCGAAAGCTAGCACTGGAGCGGTTATTAATGCCCTTTTCAAAGTGTCAAAAGCTTCTTGACATTCTTGTGTCCACTGAAATTTTACATCTTTCCTTAACAGTTTATTAAGCGGCAAAGCTATTGTAGCAAATCCCTTAATGTATCTCCTGTAATATTGTGCCATACCGACAAAAGCTCTAACATTTTTGCCTGTTTTTGGAACTGGGTAAGTTTCTATTGCACTAAACTTTCCAGGGTCTACCTTTATGCCTTCTTTTCTTATAATATGGCCTAAATATTTTATTTCTTTTACTGCAAATTTACATTTTCCAGGATGCATTGTTAGATTGGCAGCTCTCAAATTTTGAAAGACTTGGTCCAAATGATGCAAGTGCTGATCAAAGTTTTTGCTGAAAATTAAAATGTCATCAATATACACCAAAGCAATCTTCCAATTTAGGTCCTTAAGGACCTTAGACATGAGATTTTGAAAGCATGCAGGCCCATTCATTATTCCAAAACTGAGGCGATTTGGGGTAAATATGCCTTGATGGGTGATAAAACTTGCCTTCTCTGCAGTCGAGGGGCAGAGTGGCACTTGATTGAACCCAGAACGAAGGTCGCAAACACTAAATATTTCCGCCTGAGCATCTGCCAGGGTGTCAAAAACATCATTAATATTTGGGATTGGGAATGATATAGGTTCTGTTACCTTATTAAGCTCCCTATAATCAATGGCAAACCTATATTCACCATTTGGTTTCTTAACAAGCACTACAGGGGAATGCCATGGGCTATCTGATTCTTCCATCAAGCCATTTTGTAGCATTTCATTGGTCAAACGTTCAGTTTCAGCACGCATTTTCGGGGTTTGCCTATAAGGGGGTTTACTAACTGGACGTGCATTGCCTGTATGAATGACATGACTATGCAAATTTGTTTTTCCTAATTCAGACATGTCCTTCGCAAAAATATCCCTGTTTCGGCCTAAAAATGCATAAAGTTTTTGTTTTTGTTCACTGGACAAGTCAGTATCATCTAAATTTAAGCCTAAATCTTTGGCAATGTTTTGGTAGTAAGTTTCAGATTCATTATCATCAGTCATATTCAGCACATTTACAGAAGGAAGGTCATCATGGTCTGTGACCTGTGTAATACTTTGCTCATCAACCAAATGAGATGTGGCAATAACAAAATTTTCTTTCAAAAAGACTGGATAATTTGTTGGATTAAGCACCCTGTATGCACAAGAATTGCTATCAGCACTAGTTAAACACTTTCCACCTACTAAGCCTGTTTGATTAAGACCACCAGAAGGTTCCAGAAGAACAGCACTATCAATTAAAGTTGAAGAATTTGAAGAAAATGAAATCCTGACTGGCATTGTGCATTCAGCTTGTGGTTCAACCACAACAGAAGAAACTGTACGCACAAGCCCTACACAAGTTTTCACTTCTTGACCAAAAGAAATGTTACAAACAGATGGTTCTTCGTTTTTGTTTGCTCTATTTTCTGAGCTAGAGCTACTTTTGAAACTAACAGTACCTTGTTCAGGGTCAATTTTAGCCTTATGCAACCTTAAAAAGTCCATACCCAGAATGACGGGTTGGTGCAGTTTTTCAAACAAGTGGAATGTGTGTTCCAAAACAATTCCATCAAGCCTAAATGGTAAAGTAACTTGGCCTAAAACTTGATGGACCTCGCCACATACTCCCACAATATGAGCTAATGAGCTCCGTACAATTTCAACATTTTTGAATGAGCGCCTGTAAATATGCTCGCCTATACAAGAAATTTGAGCTCCAGTGTCTATCAGTGCTTTGCTTGTTTGCTTCCCTATATTAATTTGCACAAAATTTCCCTCTAAGGGAGCTGATAATGCTACATTGCATGTACTTCTATCAATGCCTACAGAATTTACACTACAAGATTTCTTTGAACACCTCCAGTTTAATTTATTTTTGTATTGAGCCATTTTTTCCTACTTTTAGCGCAAAACCAAAAGAAACAAAGTAACAAAACAACAAGGAAAATACTGACAGTTTTACTTAGCTATGTCTGTTGCAGCTGTACTTCTAGCTGGTCATCAGTTGCGCTGGCTGGTGAACATCTGTAGATCTAGTTGCTTGCTGGTTGTTGTCTTGAAGGGTTGAGAGGTTGTCGTACCACTTAAATTCTCACACCACACTGTCACTAACCAGGGTTTTGGTGTGTCGGTTGCTTCGGGTGACAGGGTGCTAGTTGTGGGTCCCTGCCTCTTCTTTAGCCCCGGGCCTTGTATAAGCACACTCGCTTGGCAACTCGAGACGGTAGCATACAAGACCAGGGGTTTCCGAGCCCAAATACCCTGGGTGACATAAGGATCACACCAGACACAAAGTCTGATGTGATGTAGACTAGAGAGTTCAACACAACACAGTTCACTTTTCCCAAATTTGTATATTTAAATATTTTACTATCAAAATTTAGTTAAAGTTCCAAAACTTAATAAAACGCGATTGATGCAGAATATTTTTCTTATTTTAATGTCCTATTTTTCCTTAGAATGTCCTATTACTGTCTTTATTCACTTAAGCACAATTTTCCTTTGAATTCACATGAAATGTCAAGTCCTAAACGAGTCCTGAAATGTCAAGTTCCTAACACAATTTGTTACAGCTGTAATGTCGACCAGCATATAATTTTCCCAAAATTTAATGTTCATCAATTCACTCAAATCAGATGTCTTGCAAATTTCCTAAAGTTATCTCCCTTACTTAGCTATTTAATTTTCCTATTTTCCTTATATTGCAAATCACTTCTTACACAAGTCCGTTACTAAGTTTTAACAAAGATTTGTAAGTCTCTACACAGAACTTTGAGTCAAACAGTCTGTGCAGGGTCTACGATGCAAAACCAAGTTAACAGTTCAATTTTGTTCACTATGTATTCTCTGTATTGTATCTGTGTATTGTATCTCTGTCTCAGTTTCCAAAACTTGTCTCTTATAACTGCTTGTGTGGGCTTATCAGCCCCATCTCAAATGAGCCAATGAACAGGCTTCTATCATCCAACCAATAGTTGCACATTTTTGAAGTGTCAGTTTGACCAATCAAAAGTCAGACCCAAAAGGGTGTTAAAAGATTTTTCTGAAGATAGACAATTTCACCTGAGAAAACAAACCAATTATCTAAAGATTGCAATTTCCTGTGGACAATAAAAGTTACTTTTCTCAAAGTGACAACTGTTTCAATAATTTGATCAATTTTCAATTAAGTTGTCTACCAAGTTCCAGTTTGAAACCCAAAGAGTGACTTGTGTTTCCTTAGTTGATTAATCTTATTGTTTTGCTTGATGACCTCCCAGCTCAAGCGTTTCAAACTACCTTTGTTGGCTCATAGGTGCTAAAACACTTCTCAAGCCATGGTGCTTAACTTGTTTGTTTGTCAAAACAATGCCTCTAGACCCATTTTACAAAGATTAAGCTTGATGAACAAAATCCTGGGAAAATATGAAATTATGCAATTTAAACAAAAATGAAAAATTAACTTTTTTTTTGAAATTATGATTTTCTCATTCACCCATTCTCTCTTACTTTGACCTAAAAAAATAAAACCATTCATTCAACTTTCATCCCACATCGAGATACCCTTTCTCACTTATTTATTCACTTATTTTTCTGAAATGTAAATGCCCTAAAATTTTGACTGGTGACATATATTCATGCCCCTTAAATTTCTAGTTCATTGGCTGAATTATCCATTTCATATTTGTGACTTGGCAGGGGAAAAGGACCTTCAAGTCTGATAATGTAGAAACTTAAAAAATTAACAAAATGATGAAATAAATCATGTAGCCCAAATTACGTTGGATTTGCCCATATTGGAAAAGACAGATTTGAAGGTTCAACAAAAGTTGATGGCAATTTGCCCAAAAACAAAGGATCAAATAGAATAATATTCACAAAAATGTACTCGCTTTATAGAAATGGGTGTTTTTGTTTGTTTGTTTGATTTGAGGTTTTAACGTCCCCGTCAACACTATTGAGGTCATTTTGGAGATGTTGCTTCCAATTTTATGGGACTTTTACCTGACATTGAGATGAAAAGACATCTACCTGTCGCCCAATGAAACCAATAGGGTTTATAAGCATGGATGGGCCGACTCCCATGCTTAGATCCTCTAAGCTGTTTACCAGTACTTGTGAACGGTAGGTTTCAGCTCTGCGTGCAAGCATCGTGCAGCCAATCTATTTCTTCAAGCCCCGATGGGCAGGGGCCTAATTGGGTGTTTTATTTATAAACTCATGTTCTGAATGTCTTACAGTTGCCCAAATCTTACAGATGAATGGATTAATAAAATTTTATGGAATAAGCCTTTCATGATAATACATGTATTCAACTAAGAAAACTTTTTGTTTTCATTGACAGCTGATGATGATGATAATGACAGCTTACCTGGAGACCAGTCTCGTCGTGACAGCAGTCCAGAAATTGAGACTCCACCAAAAGATTTTGAGCTCAGTCAGCAGACAACCCCAGAGGATTCCGGAAAAACCCTGGAGAGGAGCATCTCACAAATGGACTCTAATGTTTTGTTTGCAAAGAAACAGAAGGGAACCATAGATGTTTGGTGGCTGTTTGACGATGGAGGTATGTATATTCATGTGGATTTCATTTGTTTGTTTGAATTGAGGTTTTTTTTGTACCCATCAACACTACATAGGTCATTTTGGAGACATTGCTTCCAATTTTGTGGTACTTTTATCCAACATTTAGATGAAATGACATCTCGAGCCCCACTGCCAAAAACAAACCAGAAGGGTTTATATGTTGGGACAGTCTGACTTGCACCACTTTGCCTGGGAAGCCTTAGACCCTCTAAGCATTTTACCAGTACACTTGTGTGTTTGGGGGCCTCCATGTGGATTTCATTTCAGACATCTGCTCATCACAAGTTACAGGGCAAGTTTTGC
Source organism: Lucinisca nassula (assembly GCA_963580285.1). Classification (NCBI taxonomy): domain Eukaryota; kingdom Metazoa; phylum Mollusca; class Bivalvia; order Lucinida; family Lucinidae; genus Lucinisca; species Lucinisca nassula. The sequence goes on from OY757018.1 coordinate 154,914,755, forward strand.
TACAAACTTCATAACTCAGATACGTTTCAGACCATGAAAATTTGTTCGAGATCAGGGTAGGGGTTTAGTCATAGCCCCAGGTCATGAGGCAGAATGAAGATCTCATGAATATCTGCATGATCTTCTATTAAATAAAGCTATGTTGTGCATACTCATTAGAACTGCCTCATTGAGGCGATTCTAATGAGTGCACACAGCAAACTTTTTATATAAATAAATGACAAAAACACTTGGAGATCTGGTGTGAGATCTGTCATTCGTGCAGCAAGCCAGTTACCTTAAAGGGGGCTCACTTATGTGGCTGTTGCCCCTATACCCGCACTTTAATCAAAAAACTTATGATGATGATGATGAAATGGATATCTAGAGCTGTTGGATGAATTTTTTAGGGACTTAGAGTGAGTTCCAATTAGCCAAGGTAAACAAATCACTCGGATTCAAATTATTGAGGTTTCTAAGTACTGTGTGTTTTTGCCAGTCTGATTATCCCTTTTTTATCTTCCTCCTTTACTATATAAAGCAAGAGTCCTTTTCAAAATTTAGGGATGTCAGGTTGTGTTTTCTTGGAAATTGACTGAAAATTTAGCAAACAGGGTAGGCCCTCATCAGACGTCGCATTCTGAGGCGTCTGATTTGGGCCTGCACTGTTTGCCAGCTACCCTTTCTGGGGTTTCCGGTACAAAATGGGTTAACTACCAACTCTGTGTAAGAGCCCACAGTCGCATTTTATACATATAATGTTTTTCTCGAGAAACTGATGATAAGAAAATAATAGTAAATTTTAAGGGAGCTGAATACAACAGGCTTATTTTCCATCCTTTTTACAAGTGGACGAATTTTGGAATATCCTTTTTGCAGCCTATAATCTGAGTGTGTAAAGGGGTCTGCTCTTAGAGGAAAGAATTTGCTCCCGAGAGTTGACCCCTATTGGCAAGTGAGACAAAAAGTTTTTGAAAGATTTGAAGAATCCCCTGAACATGTAAGTATTCAATTTAAACTGCTAGTTATGCCACTCACCTTGCAAACCAGGGGTTGCAGGACTGATCCCGGGCTTCTCCAGACTTCCTTATGAGTCTTTAAACGGAAGTCCCATCTCCGTATGACCTTAGTTGTTGGTGAGACATAAAACTCAAACACTCATTACTGTTTCAAAAGTACACATAAATTTTTGTGTGGGTAAAGTTCTGATAACTCACGGTTTCAAAATATTTCCAGGTCTGACGTTGTTGGTACCGTATATTTTGTCAACGAAATCGAAATGGAAGAAGTGTGGTCTACGGGTGTTTACTGCAGGAACAAAGAAGGGAGAGCTGATCAGAGAACAAAAGCAGTGAGTGGCTTTAACCCTTCTCTTGCTGAATATTCAGTTTAGCCACACCCATTTCTGACTTTGAACCAATCAGATTACTTGATGTAATTTATTCTTACAAATTCATAAATTGAATGTCAAACACTGTAGATCCTGATCAGATGGCTTCTTCAGAAGCCATCTGATCTGGATCTACACTGTTTCCAAAGATAGGGGTTGTCGTGAACAGCATGATAAGAGTTAAATACTATTACTTCTGTAACTGAGGACGTATATTGAAATAAAATCAGGGGCCAGTTGTTAAAACTAACAACGTTATACTGTTATAACTTCGAACATTTAATATGATAAATATGCAAATATTTTTGCTGAAAAAATGTGAGGAGCTTTTGATATAATACCAAACTTTTAGACATGTTAGATGCTAGAACATATAACAGTATGACCTCTAATGAGCTCGTTAAGCTAATGAGGCTTTGAAAAACTGACCCCAGATGTTCAAGTCTCATTAGCTTAAAGATTAGCTTTGATTGTTTCTGGAGCATACCTCTGCAGCTGTTTATAAAACCTTTACTTGAAATGTTTTCCTGGTTTCATACGACTGTTGGAAAACCTGGTTTTTGTGTAATTTCCATGTTTCTGGTTTTTCTATACATTCTATTATGGATATAGCACACTCACATTATAACAAGATGCTTTGTATAACATGATAAAGGATTGTGCGATAGTTTCCGTATTGGCATAGCTCAGAATCTTTGTAAGACTCTCTTATCCTGCTGAATAAATTACTTTAGCCACACCCATTTGACTATAAGCCAATCAAATTACTTGAAGTGTATTCATTCAGTTCAGAAACTGCCTGACAAACTGAAGAAGCCATCTGATCTGTATCTACACTGTTTTCAAAGGGTTGTTATGTTCAGCTGGATAAGAGTTAACCTTTATCTTGCTGTTCACGACAACCCCTATGTTTGCAGAGTAGATCTAGATCAGATGGCTTCTGAAGAAGCCATCTGATCAGGATCTACATTGTTTGGCATTCAGTTTATGAATTTGTAGCAACAAATTACATCAAGTAATTTGATTGGTTGACAGACAGAAATGGGTGTGGCTTAAATGAATATTCAGCAAGATGAGTTAAATTAAGAGACTGTACTGTTAGTATAATGTGATATTACTGTGTTGTCATTACTCAGAATTGTACTGTTTATCTCTCCAGAATGGCCCAGTTACTGAGCAAGTTCCGTATTGAGTGTCAAGACATGACCATCATCACAGACATAGGAAAACTACCCTCAAAGGAAAGGTATGTATTTTGTTACTAATGACAAAACAAGTATATTTCCTTAAATTACTTATTTATTCAGCTATAATAATTATGTCCCAGCCATTTGCAGGAGGATCATATAGTATTGCTACTGTCCATAGGTATGTATTGCCAGTCTGTTGGTATGAAAAATGTTTTCCATCTGATAACTTTATATTTTATACACAGATATATATCCCTAAATTATAGGTTGAGTTTGATTTAGTCTAAAATCTGGCAATTATTACTAATGGCATCTTTTCAACTTCATCATCCCATCAATATGTAAGAAAAGTGGTATCAGTTCAATAGCTTTTGGAAAGATCAGTGCATCGGATTCATATTTTATACGCAAGTTGTTAATCCTAAGATATTGGTCACGTTCCATTTCGGCTAAAGTCTGTCAATTCTTATGGGATTTATTGCCCTTTTGTCAAACTCATTTTTTGCAAAATGCTTGCTTCCAGTTGGGGATGATCCCTGGGCGGGGGCATTTTACTATCGAATTGTACCATAGTAAAAATCCTAAAAGTTGGGACACATTCAAGACTTGCTGTAATACTCCTAAAACTTTTAACAAAATTTGTTTCATGATCCAGCAAGGAGTCCAAAAGGTGCAGATGGTATGGGAAACAGTGTAGACCCTGATTAGACTGCTCCTTCAGGAGCAGTCTGATCTGGGTCTGCACTGTTTGCTTAGGCGTATCTGGACAGTTTGCTTGGGCTTATCTGTCCCGATACTTAGGACTCTGATCAGGCTCTGCACTGTTTGCTTAGGCCTATCTGACCCAATACTTAGGATCATTACTGTAGTTATATCTGTTTGTCAGTCAAGAAGAATTCAAAGAGAAGTTGGTTGGTCGTATCTTAGATGAAGATAATGGTGAAACTCATGAAGACTTTCCTTGGAAAACAACAGAAGACGAAATGTTACTTCTCAAAGAAAAGGTACGTTATTTTTCACTAATTTAGCATGCATTACACTTAGCTCCAGATAAGACATCAAGAAAACACGCCCGTATAATTTTGACCCCCTTGAACCCTACTTTTATAAAGTAAAACTGGGGTTTACAGGGGTATACCTTACTTGTCTTATTTCTGCTCTGAAATATGGATTGTGGGTACTTGTGAGTATTGCCTCGATGAGTACTCACAATCTGTATTTTGAACAGAAATAAGAAAATTATAACAATTTTTCATCATAAAAATTTTTTTTTTTCTGCGGTAAGGTTTACAGTATATATTTGTATATGTGTGTTTTCGTAATGGAGGGGGAATCATTATTATTGCACGAAAACATATGTTGTGGGAACTCATTGGAAGCACCTGACTGTGGCGCTTCTAATGAGTACCCACACATTTTGATTTTTTTGTCATTTCTGCAGGTAAACATATGTTGCGCCTACTCATTAGAAGGGCCTTGTTCAGAAATAAGAAAAATATCAGTACTTTTAAGATAAAAAAACATCACAAAAACCCGCCTATATAATTCTGACCCCCCTTGAACCCCACTTTTATATAGTAAAACTGGGGTTTACAGGGGTAAACCTTATTTTTGTTATTTCTGCTCTAAAATATAGATTATGGGTACTCGTTAGAACCGCCTCCATGAGGCGGTTCTAACGAGTGCCCACAATCTATATTTTGAGCAGAAATAAGAAAAATATCCCATTTTTTATCTTAAAATTTTCATTTTTTCGGCGATAAAGGTGACCATGTATTTGTATAGGCGTGTTTGCGTAATGGCACCTTATCTGAAGCTATGATAACATAACAGCTTTGCTGCTCATAGATTCTCTTATTTTTTTCGTGAGTTCTCAATATACAGTCGAGTCCGGTAACATTGCGCGGCCGTTTACTTTGTGCAACATGCATTCACATTTTCAATAACTTTTACCCTCACAATTTCTACCACCACTACCTGTGCATCTGCATTAAGTTTTAACTTAACCTTGAAAACATGGGGTTGCACGTGCAGATGTGACACTTCCGCGGAATTTGTCAAATTTGCCAAAATACGAAACGACCGAAACTTTCCAAACCCAAGACTGAGTTTAAAAACAGGCAAAGGGACAAATGTTTTGTATCAGAATTTACTGCATATAACAACATTGCAGAATATCTAATGAACAACTTGTTACTGTCAACGTTCGTGTTCAACCAGCACAATGCACTTATTGTGTGCAATGTTGGGCGACAAAATTGGTAATCAAATTTCAAGTGGTATCGCTTTTCACAGAATTGTATCTCCCGCCAGTTAAAAATTCAGAGGCCAATTTCTATTGCAGCAAGTAGATAAGGAAGTGTTGCAATCGTTCTGATTGTGATTGTTTGAAAGGTGGCTTTAACAAAATCACACGAATGTATCAAAACCTTATGTGCGCAATGTTACTGGACTGCATCGTACTTAATGAACAGAAAAATTTGAATATTTTAACATGGTTGCTGAGCTGATGATTCAAGTTGATGTCAGGCCTTATTTTCTGTTAAATAAAAAAGAAATGGGAAAAAGCTGCTGTGAAAATTTCATATGCTAGTCGTGATTAGAATTTGAAGCGTTAACTCTGCTGTTGAAATAATGGTGTTAGAAAAGAATAAATCAGTTTGGTCAAGTCTGTGAAATGAAGGCCCGACTAAACCACACTTTTATATAGAGAAAAGTAGGGTTTACAGGGGTATTCTCAAAAATATCAATTGTGGTACTTGTTAGAACTACCTCATTTAGGCAGTTCTAATGAGCACTCACAATCTTTATTTGGACTAGAAATAAGAAAAATATCAAACATTTTCATCTGAAAAATGTAAGCTTTAGAGATATGATGGACACCATCTTCTTGCACACCAGACAAGGAAATCCGTGATTTTACCCTGGGATAGAAATTTATGTTCTGACCCTGGTGTTCCGACCCAGGCAGCTAGCATAAATGCGCTTCAATTCTATTCAACTGCCGGAACTACTTCCGCACTACTTTTATTTTGTAAACAATATACATGTGCGAGCTGTCAAAACTAACCGGAGGTGTTCAGCAAGAAAAAGAATCCAATATAGGATTCTGTTGTAGGTGGGCGTTTCCAACCCTCGGGATGACCGTGCTGAGCGGAACCGTGGCTACGCCGAGGTTCCGCTCAGCACTGTCATCCCTCGGGTTGGAAACGCTCATCTACAACAGAACCCCATATCAGATTCTTATATTATTGTACTGGTGTGTTATTGTAATGAGAAGATACCCTGCTTTACCCTTTTCATCCAGATTGAATTCTTCCTCTTGATACATTGAAAAGTCCATAATTTCGAAATTCAGGATTGCAAGGTTGAGTTAAAGAAATTTCTTGAGAAAATGGATGAACTTCTTGTGAATAATTCAGGATTTGTCAACTTTTTATGCACTACATAGATTGAAATAAACTTATTCATTTAGTGTGTGATATGATGCAGCTTTCTGTACTTTTCAGACAAATCGACAGATGAGGTTACGTGAGTTGATGAAAGAACATTCTATGGACGCTTCCCTTATTGTCATGTAAGTACCAAATCGCCTTATAAATATTGTCATGTAAGTACCAATTACCCTTACAATATTTGTTTAGTGAGTACAAATTATGCAAACACGCCTATACATTGCCACCTTTATCGCAGAAAAAATGAAAATTTTATTATGAAAAATTGTGATATTTTTGTTATTTCTGCTCCAAAAATAGATTGTTGGCACTCGTTAGAACCACCTCATCGAGGCGGTTCTAATGAGTACCCACAATCTATATTTTAGAGCAGAAATAAGAAAAATAAGGTATACCCCCGGAAACCCCAGTTTTACTATATAAAAGTGGGGTTCTAGGGGGTCAAAACTATATAGGTGTGTTTTCCTGATGCGGGCCAAATTCAGTTTACGTTCCTTAAAATGAGTTGCTACACCATCAAGGAATGCATGCAACTCCTTGAAAAATACTTCAGTCTTCTCTTCAAGAGGAGAAAGTTCTTACCTTTAAGTTCTGCACAAATTCTAGAGCCTACAGCAATCTTTTTTGTCACACCCTCTTTAGAGTCTGGTTTGTGGTGTGTTCATTCATCTGTCTATTTGTTAATCCTTCAGCCATAGCTCCAGAAGCTCCTGTGGCACAGTGGTTATGCTACTCGCCTTGTAAACCAGGGATCGCAGGATCGATCCCGGGCTTCTCCAGACTTTCGGATGAGTCTTTTAACGGAGGTCCCGTCTCTGTATGACCTTAGTTGTTGGTGGGACATAAAACTAAAACACACTCACTCACTAAGCCATAGCTCCAGAGAAAGTGCTTTTTTCATCAATAAAGTACTGATGTTTTTCTTATTTCTCACCGAAAAACATACGTTGTGGGTACTCATTAGAAGTTCCTTGCCGAGCTGCTTGTAATAAGTACCCACAACATATGTTTTCCGGCAGAAATAAGAAAATAATATGTGGATACCCCCTCTTATCGGGGGCTATGCCTATCAACCCTATTGTCAACACAAATGTTCAAGTCCATTTCTCTAGTCCCCGCCCATAGGGGCTTGAAGAAATATATGGGCTGCATGATGCTTCCACGCAGAGCTGAATCCGGCCCGCACACTAGTACTGGTAAACCGCTTAGAGGATCTAAGCCTGTCCAGGAACTGCGGTGCGAGGCGGACCGTCCATGCTAATAAACTCTATTGGTTTCATTGGGCGACAGGGCTTGAGATGTCATTTCATCTCAATGTTGGGTAAAAGTCCCACACAATTGGAAGCAACGTCTCCAAAATGACCTTTACAGTGTTGACGGGGACGTTAAACCTCAAATCAAACAAACAAACAAACAAGTCCATTTCTCAAGAACTGCAATCTGAGGCATGATATATTGCTCATGTTGGGAGCTATTCATATAAGGGAACAGCAAACAGGATTTCCCTAAAGCTGTGTCCATTTAAAAATGCAGAAAATTTTGTGTGTATCCAGTCAGGTGAATACATCATCAAAACTGATCAATGAAATATGCAACCAGCCCCAGGTGTAGCTATTTGCCTTGAAGTGAGGAGGATGTCTCAAATTTACCACATTTTGAGGGTTTGATGTTTGTTTACCAAAAAAATGTTACGCCATCAGTTTGTTAGTTCCCTTGTGATTGTCCATGTGACCTTGTACCAAATCCTGGTAATACCTGTTTATAGCTGTGCTATTCCTGTTGTCATGATGTCAGAGTACCGTATAGAAAGGTTACCTGAAACATGGGCTGTGCTCATGTGTTGACAAACAGTATAAATCCATATCAGAGATGTCGAAGACTGTGGCATCTGGTCGGTGTCTGCACCATTTGCTTAACCCATTGTATGCTGGAACCCCCTAAAGGGGTACCTTGGCAAACAGTGCAGGCCCAGATCAGACGCCACAGAATGCGGCGTCTGGTCAGGGCCTGCACTGTTTACTGACAGAATTTCCTGTCAAAAATGTAATAAAAATGAAAAAAAAATAGGCTGGCATCCCTTATATGGCAAACGGACTTGTCCAACATATGGGCCCCGTCAAGCGATTTTGGTACTTATGGCCTATGCGAGCAGCGAAGGTTCAGGCGAGCCTGCGCATCCGCGCAGTCTCGCCAGAACCTTCCCTGCTCGCTCATACAAGCAGTGAATCAAGAGGAACCTTCAGACAGAAAGCCATATCCCTGGCCCCTCTGAATGGCTGGGCATGCGCAGTTAAAATTTGTTATGACAGAATGCTCGAAGACACAAAATCACTTGGCGGGGCTCATATAGCAATGGAAGATTCTGCTAGTATACAATGGGTTAAAATACAAGAATTTAGGGGTTAAACTAAAGTCTAACGCCGCGTTCAGGACCATTTTCCCTGCCCTAACTCTGGGACAACCCACCAGTATTGTCAGTACTTTTCTTTCTGTTTTTCAGGACATTACCAGTTCCTCGTAAAGGCACCTGCTCTAGCAGTCTATACATGGCATGGTTAGAGACTTTGACAAAAGGAATGCCACCTGTTTTATTACTCCGCGGGAATCAAAGCAGTGTGTTGACATTCTATAGCTAGTATTTACTGCTTGTAATCAGTTTTACTATTCCACAGGAATCAAAGCAGCACATTGACAGCCTACATACCACAAGTTTCATTCCTCCAAGGGAATTAAAGCAGTGTATAGGCCTATAGTGTACAGCTAGTAGTCACCGGTTGTGTTTACAAGGGACTTAGGAAAATTTTTGGCTAGATGTATCAAAAAATACCTTTTGTCATCTAAGCCTTAACCTTTTACCACTCTCTGGGCTAATTCAGTAGACCACAATTTGATGATATTTTTCTTATTTTTCCCAGAATGAAAAACAGGTTTTGACAATTTGCATGAAATGTCAAAACCTGTTTTCTGGGAAAAATGATAGAAACTTTTTTTTTTAACCCATAAAATGCCAATCACGAAATTGTTGTCTGCTTTGCCATCTGCTGGTTACCTTAAAAGTATTTTTTTGCAAACAGTGTGGACCCAGATCAGACTGCCTCTGTAGGAGCAGTCTGATCTGGGTCCACACTGTTTGCCAGTATGCAAAAATATTATTCAAAAGTTTGCAAAAAAAATCGGCAGACAACATAAGCAGACAGCATTTTCAGATGTAGTTTTTTCTCTGTGTCTTAAGGGTTTAAATGTTGTCTGCTGAAATTTTTACCCAGAGTGGTAAGTGTTAAAGGACCAATTATTACTAGCAGGCAACATTTTCAAAATATCTTTTTTTTTTTCTTATTTTTCGGAGAATATAAGGCTTGACATTAGACTTGGTTTATCTGCTGGGCAAACAATTCACATGAATCAAGCCTTACTTTCTTTGGGAAAAAAAATAAACAAAAAATTAGGTTGTCGTCTGCTCTGGAAGTATGGACAATAAGTAGCTGTATATATTGCTGCAGTGCAGTCATGAATGGTTGCATTACGAAAACATGCCTATACCAAAACATTGTAACCTTTATCGCCGAAAAAATGAAAATTTTGAGATGAAAAATTGTGATATTTTTCTTTTTTCAGCTCAAAATATAGATTGTAGGTACTCGGTAGAACCGCCTTGATGAGGCGGTTCTAACAAGTCCCCACAATCTATATCTTAGAGTAGAAATAAGAAAAATAAGGTTTACCTCTATAAACCCCAGTTTTACAATATAACAGTTGGGTTCAAGGGGGTCAAAATTATAGAGGCGTGTTTTCGTGATGCAATTCACATATTTGCTCCAGTGTAATCACACGAATAGCAACAGTATATTCACATGAATAGTAGCTATATACATTGCTGCAGTGCAGTCACATAAGCACAGGAATGCTGACATTAATAGTTACAATATATTTACATGAATCTCAGCCATATACATTGCTGCAGTGCAGTCATGAATATCTGCAAATTATCACATAAACTGCATTGTAATCACATAAATAGCTACAATGTATTCACTGGAATCTCAGCTATATACATTGCTGCAGTGCAGTCATGAATATCTGCAAATGATCCCACAAAAGCTGCAATGTGATCACATGAAAAGCTACAATGTATTCACAGGAAAATGAGCTGTATACAGTGCTGCATTTCAGTCATGAATCTCTGCAAATTATCACAAAAAAACTGCATTGTAATCACATGAATAGCTACAATGTATTCACATGAGTAGTAGTTATATACATTGTTGCATTGCAGTCATGAATATCTGCAAATGATCACATAAAAACTGTATTGTAAACACATGAATAGCTACAAAGTATTCACATGAATAGTAGCTATATACATTGTTGTATTGTAATGCAGTCATGAATATCTGCAAATGATCAAACATAACTGCATTGTCATCACATGAAAAAGCTACAATGGAGTCACAGGAAAAGTAGCTATACTCAATGCAGTCATGAATATCTGCTAATGATCACAAAAATGCATTGTAATCACATGAATAGCTACAATGTATTCACATGAATAATAGTTATACCAGGTATAACCAGTATAATGACAAGAATGGCTAAAGTGGAATGGTACCTACTGTCAAAGAGCTGCAGATCAATCACAGGTCACATAAGAAATACTGTAAGCTACAGTAACCATCTGTATATTCACATGAATTGTTACAATACAGTCAAATGAATAACTGAGTACATTCACGTGAATAGTCACTATACAATTACATGAATAGCTGCACAAGAAAAGCTACAGTTAAAGTTTATTAATTGCATTATGATCATGTAAATAGTTTAAGTACAGTCTCAATAATAGCTAAGATGCTATCAAACAGCACACTGCAGTAATCATCTGTATAGTCACATGAATTGTTACAGTTGTATACAAGGACAGTTACATGAATAACTGCAGTACATTCAAATGCATTATTACAATACAATCACATGAATAATGACATGAACAAAATCACATGCATTGTTACAATACAGTAACACAAATTGTTACAATGCAACCACACAAAACTGCAATAGAGTCCCAGGAAAAACTGCACTACAACCATATGAACTGTTTCAATGCAGTCATGTGAATAGCTGCAGTAGATGCACATGAATTGTTACAATGTAGTCAGAGGAATTGTTAAAATGCAGCTACATGAATAACTGCAGCACATTCACATGAATTGTTACAATGCAGTCACATGAAATGCTGTAGTACATACAGCTGTAGTACAATAACATCATTCGTTACAATGCATTCACTGCAGTACAGTCACATGAATAACTGCAGTACAGTACATAAATGGTAACATGCACTTGAAAAACTGCAGTATGCTTTAATTTTTACAATACGATCACAAGAATATCTGCAGTAGATACACATGAACAATTACAATACAATCACAAGAATACCACTTAGAAGGTCTAGCAAGCTCAGGAAAAGCGATGCAAGGCCTTAAACCTTAGTGTTTATTATAGATGGTGGAGCTTGAGATGTTATTTCATCTCAGTGTTGGGTAGAAGTCTTACAAACTCTGACGCAATGTCTCCAAAATGACCTAAATAGTGTTGACTGGGGCTTAAAACACAAAACAAACATCAGTACACATGAATTGTTAAATACAATCACAAGAATAACTGCAGTCCATACACATGGATTGTAACAACACAGTCACATGAATAACGGCAGTACATATGACATGATTTGTTACAATACATTCACAGTATCTGCAGCACATACACATGAATACAATCACATGAATAGCTACTGTACATACACTTGCATTGCTACAATACAATCACATGAATATATGCAGGACACACACATGAATTGTTACCACAATACAACCACATATCTTCAGTTCATAGACATGAACTGTTACAATATAATCACATGAATATCTGCATTCCATACCCATGAATTGTTATAATACACACACTTGAATTGCTACAGTGCAATCACATGAAGGTCTGCAGTACATACACATGATTTGTGTCCATACAATCACATGGATATCTGAAGTACATACACATGATTTGTGTCCATACAATCCCATGAATATCTGCAGTACATACACATGATTTGTGTCCATACAATCACATGAATATCTGCATTACATACACATGATTTGTATCCATATAATCACATGAATCTCTGCAGTACATAACACATGATTTGTATCCATACAATCACATGAATATCTGCAGTACATACACATGATTTGTATCCATACAATCACATGAATATCTACAGTATAAACACAGCCACTAAATATTCCTGTAAAGGTATGTTCTTGTAATAGGGTGTGGGAATACATTAATTTTTTCTGCTGTGTTGGGGATACACATAGGTTGAGGATACACATAGGTTTTGTAACATTATACATATGTTGAATTGTTACACTGTTGTTAATGTACAGGTTTATGATATTGTTATTGCATTTAGAATTACACATCCATGTGATACAGTGAAGTCTTTCAGGACTCCAAAACTAATATTTTTCTGTGCCCAGTTGTTCAAAGCGTTGTTAACTTAACCAGCTGTTAGTGGTCAAACTGTTTACTGTCCCAGTATGGACAATACCTAATAGAGTGGTAATTTTGCTGGAAAAATGTGAAAAGCTACTCACATTTAACCAGCAAAAATATTAGCATATCTGCCATAATAAATGATCACAGTTTTAATGACATATTAACTGATGCTATCATTAGTTTTGAACAAGATCCTGATGCATAGCTATATTTCTTTTTTCTGCTACAAACATAGATACTGGGTGCCCATTACAATGGCCAAATTTAGGCAATTCGAATGAGACTCCAAAATCTATCTTTTTGAGAAAGAAAAAAAGGAAAATAATATATAGTTAAATTCCAATATTAAGACCACCTTAGGGACTGTCTAGAAATTGTCTTATTAGTGAGATGGTCGTAATAACGGATATAAAAATATAAAGAAAGCCTAATTCTGTCAATTCTAATCATTTATAGTGGAATGGTCTTAATAATAGGTGGTCTAAATGACGGAATTTTTCTTGTAAATTACCCTTTTCTCTGTATAAAGTGGGAGTTCACAAGGGTTTTCATGGCACAGACTTGTTAACGCAGTGATTGGGAGATATTTATTGTTATGGGGGCATTTATCATATCCATCTTGTCCGTCTCAATAAAATATGATCTGTGTCACAGGAAAACATGTCTTTAGAGTCCTCCTGCGAGTCAGTATTTCTTAGGCTAAGCAGGCTGGTTTTAGTCCTTAAGTTCCTGGTTATACCCCCGGCATACGAAGTATGCAATGGGGGTATATAGTTTTTGTCTTTTCCGTCTGTCTGTCTGTGTGTCCGTAAACAATTATTTTGTGTCAAAGATATCTCAGGAACTGCTTCACATAGAAACTTGAAATTTTGCACACATGATCAGTATGACTACTTGTATTGTGGGAAAGAAAATAAGGGCCAAGGGGTCAGGCCTTTTAGAGTTATTTCCCTTTGTAGTTCTTGCTGTTTAATAGTGTATATTTTTATTTTGTGTCAAAGATTTCTCAATAACTACTGTACATAGAAACTTGAAATTTTGCAAACATAATCAGTATGACTAGTTGTATTGTGGGAAAGAAAATAAGGGCCACTCAATAACTACTGTACATAGAGACTTAAAATTTGGTAGCAACAACCAGTATGACTACTTGTTTCAGCTGAGGTGATGGCACTGGCTGGGGGTATACGTGCCCCACTGGGCACTTTTGTCTAGTTACTTAAGAGCAATAGGAACACCTTCAGGGTAGGCAATTCCTGCAAAATCATTTTCGTCTCCCATGCCAATAGGGATCAACTCTTAAAGGAATGAATTTGCTCCAGAGGAGCAAATTCTTTCCCCTTACCAAAAAGACAGATTTTCTTGTGGCATTTGTTCATATATAAATGTATACATGAGTGCAACACGTCCATAAGTTGTATTGTGAACTGAGTTCTACCTGTATTTATCTGTATGAATGAGACACATCACACAAAAATGTGACCTTTGATGTGCGTACAAGAAAGGCTGAGATTAGACTGCACGAATTTGTTTAGTCTGATCTGATCTTTCTTGTATGGATGTTATAGGTTATATCTGATTGCCCCTGCCCATTAGCGCTTGGAGAAATAGATTGGGCTTCATGATGCTTCGGCGCAGAGATGAAACATACCAAACTGGATTAGAGGTAAAGACTTAGAAGGTCTACTTGTTTGTTTGATTTGAGGTTTAACATCCCCGTCAACTCTTTATAGGTCATTTTGGAGACGTTGCTTCCAATCTTGTGGGACTTTTACCTGACATTGAGAAGAAATGACATCTCAAGCCCTGTCTTCCAATGAAACCAATAGGGTTTATAGGCATGGACGGACCGACTCGCACCCCTTTGCCTGGGCAGGCTTAGATCCTCTAAGCGGTTTACCAGTACTGTTGTGTTGTCAGTTTCAGCTCTGCTTGGAAGCATCATGCAGCCCATGTATTTCTTCAAGCCCCAATGGGCGGGGACCATTAGAAGGTCTAAGCCTGACAATGTAAAGTGGTTTGAGACGGACCATTCCTTATACACTAGGTTTTCTTTGGGTGGTAGGGCTTGAGATGCCATTTCATCTCAATGTTGGATAAAAATCCCACAAAATCAGAAGCAATGTCTCCAAAATGACATAAACTGTGTGGGTGGTGATGTAAAACCTCAGCACAAACAAAAGGTAATGTGTGCAATCTGATCTGAATCTTCCTTGTGTACTTTATAAAAAGCTGTTGATATAATCATCAATATGCAGACAGGATAGGTTATGTTCTGACTGAGAAAGGAGGCAGGCTGCTCAAAGTATTCACTTACTGAATCTGTCATATTTGACCATTACTCAGTTGGGTGGGTGGCTAAATTTAGAATTTAGCTTTAAAAGGGGTCACCGGATGAGTCCTTAAAGCTATTTACAATCTGATTAGCAGAGGTATACGAAAATGCATACCTCCGAGACCCAATCTATACTGTATGGGCTTTGAACTCCTATGCGGAATTGGCATCTACCGCAGATGAGGGAAGACTATTCCACTGAGGAATAGTTCTAGGGAAAAAAATGCTGTAGGGCATCACTATAGGCCTGGTTCCTATGCATCACAAAAACATGCCTCTATAATTTTGAACCCCACTTTTATAAAGTAAAACTGGGGTTCCCGGGGGTATACCTTATTTTTCTTATTTCTGCTCTAAAATATAGATTGTGGGTACTCGTTAGAACCGCCTCGATGAGGCGGTTCTAACGAGTGCCCACAATCTATATTTTGAGCAGAAATAAGAAGTATATTACATTTTTTCATCTTAAAATTTTCATTTTTTCGGCGATAAAGGTGGCAATGTATTTGTATAGGCGTGTTAGCGTAATGGTATTATGTGTTATTAACTTTTGATGACTTTGTTTGAGTTGAAGCTGTCACAGGGGTCAAGTATTTATCTTTATCCAGAGATACTATTCTAGAGCCTATCTTATAGAAGAAGGTTAAAGAGGACTGCTCATGACAGGCCTCAAGGAAAGGCCTCGCCAACTCACTAAGCATGTCACTGATGCTACTCTTGCTTCGCCATCGCCAACATGTCCGTTGAGCTGCTGTCCTCTGTACCTTCCCAACCTGCTGAATCGGAGTTTTAACATGGGGATGCCAAATGGGTGATGCATATTCAAGTTGAGAGTGAACCGATGTTTTATATGCAACATCCGAAAATGTATACAGTAGAACTTCCATGGCTCGAACACTGATGGCTTGTGTACCAAGGATGGGTCGAACCCATTCTTGAGCCCCTAGCGAAATCCTCTAGATAAGAAATAGTGGGGGATAAGTAAGGAGATTTTTAGTCTTTTATCTTGCACATGTATGCTGTGTGTACTCATTAGAATCGCCTCGATGAGGCGATTCTAATGAGTACACACAGCATACGTATTCATTATAGAACACCGAGAAGATGTCAAAAAGTATCTCGTTATGCCTCCTGACAATAACCCTCAGTGGCTCGAACTACCCCTGTCTCGAACAGATTTTCGAGGTCCCAAAGGTGTTCGAGCCATTGAAGTTCGACTGTAGATTATATAATCTTTACATATGACCATTTTTGGCCATTTTCCTGTATAATCTTTACAATTTTTGGATAAAGATAAAAACCTTGTTATAACAAAGTGTAATAAAGAGGTTTAGGTGTGCTTATTCTGTGTCTGTCTGACATATTTGCATGGAAAAGACAGCATTGCCTGACTCATGGGCCAAAACAAGGACAGATATGTTTTTAGGTATGTTTTGCAAAGCAACGACTCAAATCAGCTACCTTATGTACTCAGTCAAAATACAGCCTATTCTTTCGGTATGAAGACATTGAAATAACTTGCAGTTATACAATGCACCACGCCCAGTGATTTAGATGATGAGTTTGTAAATTAATCTTGTATGTTAGAGATTTTTAATTGAATTGTTCTTTGTTCTTGTTTTATGCAATGTGCACATATTCAATCTGTCAAATTTGACCCTGTGGAATTTAGCATTGTTTAATTTCACCCAGGTGCCCAAACATTATCAGACTTCGACTCTGTGGAATTTAGCGGTGTTTAGTTCAACCCGGCTTATTTGGGGGAAAAAGGATGCTGAACAACCTGTCATAGTCTTGTCAGATTTGACATTTCAGATTTCAATAGATTGATCATATGGACACAGCCTTGGACAGATTATTTTGTATATGATCGGAATCTCATTCAAATTCTTTACATATTTTGTAGCAGATTATACTGTGTTCTTGTTTAGGGGAGTAGATACACTTTCAAGAAAGGCAAGTTTTTCAAAAATATTTTTTTTCCAATCAGGGCTCAACTCTAAAAGGAAAGAATTTGCTCCAAAGGCATGTATTTCCAAAATACTTATCTCTCTAATCAGGGGTCAACTCTAAGTTTTCCTTTAAGGTAAGACCCCTGAAGTTCTCATTGCACAGGAAAACAAACAGGGAGTTACAAAAATTGTGCCCTTGTTAAAAGGGCAAAAAATATGTCATGTGTATCCATTCCCCTTAAATATTTATAATTTATTTTGTGTTTAGTTGTAGCTTTAATTTTTGTAGATTTTTACTTTATTAGTTGTCAGCCAGGTGCTTGAATACATGTTTCATAAGAAAAATATTAATTTCCTTAATTGGTTCATTAAAAAAAAACATACATTACAACAATACAGTGAAACTGCATTCTAATGCACTTACGTATGTAACGCGACGTCTGATTGGATAACGTCAAAAATTTGCGACAGTATATTCCACGATATACTGTCGGAAATCCGACGTCACCACGTAACGTCGCTTTTCATTGGCTGGCATTTGGTTTTACGCAGCTCACTGCGCTTGCCGCCTTGAGCAATATAATAAAAAATTTTAGCTTAACAACCAAAAAAGTGCATTAGAATGGGGATAACTGTATTGAAAATTGTCATTTGGGGAGGTAAATCGTCGGTTTTACGGTCGCAAATTACGTTTTACGGCTCCGCTTACGCGTCGCCGTAAAACGAAATTTCCGACCGTAAAACCTCCGATTTACCTCCCCAAATGACAATTTTCAGTACAGTTATCCCCTAAATGATTCGAACATCGATTGCATCCACAGGCATATGTTGGGTAGACAGGAGTTGGGTACTTAACTTTTATTCCATTTTGTCCAAAAACGTAGCCAACAAATTTGAAAGGACATGCTGGGTACTTGTACTAATTTTTGCTGATTATTGGGTACTTTTAGCCAAAACATTAACACTGTAGTACCCAACAAATGTCCATCTCTTATGCTATCTCCTCCTAAACTATTAATTGGAATTCAGCCGAACTTGGTGTGTGAGATGCTTACATGAGGGGTGTGCAACAGCACATTTATTTTTGGCCCTGCCCCCAGGGGCCCTGGGGAGGGGTCAAAAGGTCATATATCAACAAAATTCAATTACAAAGTCAATTTTATAGATTTTGATACCAAACTTTGTAGAAGTAATCATTAATGAAATATGTAAAACATATTGAACAGGATTTTTGGCTGGGACCCCTGGCTCATGCCCCCAGGGGTCGGATTGGGGGGTGGGTGCTGGGGATCAAAATTTAAGTTTTTCAGAACATAGTCATGTGGCATATCAAACCGAAGGGGATGATTAGTAGAATATAATACTGCAAGTAAAATTTTTACCCTGGGGTCAGATTTTGGCTCTTCTTGGGGAGGAGTCAAAAGTTCACGTCAGTCAAATTCAACTGCAAATACATTTTGTTATTTGGGACTTAGCCCCTGTGGAGAAAGCGTGGGGATTTGAGATGGGTTGCCATCGACTGCATTCTAGTTCCATTAAAACCTGGATTGTTAGTACTTTAGCAACTTGAGGTGATTCTAACAAGTACCAACAACATATGTTTTCTAACAAGAAATAAGGTAAATAATCACGAAAAAAAGCCTGTATAAATAATCACGAAAAAAAGCCTGTATTATTTGGACCCCCTGAAACCCCACTTTTATATAGTAAAACTGGGGTTTACAGGGGTAAAACTTATTTTTCTTATGTCTGCTCTAAAATATAGATTGTGGGTACTCATTAGGGCCGCCTCTTTTCATCTGAAAATTTTCATTTTTTCGTGTTACCCTTACTCCTTGTCTGGAGATATTAATTATTCTATTCTATAACTGGAGAAAGACAGTGCTAAATTGTCATGATTTATTTGAATCTTCACCAAATGTGCTTCACTTCAACTCTACTCATATTCTATTCTTATTTATGTTTCCAAAGAATATTTCTACTCTTTAGTTCCCGTATTGATGTCAGATTTTTGTTTTACTTTATTCTCTTTGTTTGTATAAGTTTTGTCAGACAGTCTACAGTTTTCCTGTGGAAAAAAAATGTTAAAAGTCTCAACATACAGTACTCATATAGCTATTTACATATATTTCATGTACTTTTATTTTCTGTTTATTTTTGATAGAAAGCAGGTCTAAAATACCTTAAATGCATGTTTATGGTTTTAAGCAATTTGAAACCATCGAGATCTTGAGGTTAATAAAGTCTGTCCCGATCATAAAGATTTAAATGGTAACCACATTAGCATTTCTAATAATATTTATTGAATGGTATTCTGATTTTAATGGTTGAAGCCAACTTCAAACTCAACTGACCTAAGCACGAAATTATGTTTCATAACTAAACAAAGTAAATGTCATGTGCCTATACTACAGTGAAAATGAGTCTTCACAGTCCACTTGTGTAAATCACAAACTTGAGACAACGGTCAAATGTTCTAAAACTTTTTTGTGCTCAGCTTACTGGAGCATGAAATTTGTCCTGCTCATAAATTTTAAAAATCATGCATCCAAAGGTTACGGAATGCATCTCATACCTTCAGTTATCCACCTTGTAGGTTATGCATAGCTTGTTCCAAATAAATCCAAAAATTTCTCACACCTTGAGGACTTACTGTAATATTCCTAAAATTTTACCAAATTTGTTTCCTAATGTAACAAGTGTGTGTGTGAATTCGGGTTTAACGCTTTCAACAATTTTTCAGTCATATCACGACGGTGTCTGGTTGCGACAGGGAGCTCAATGCTCACGTTTATAGTGCTGCCTCACTGAAGTATCATGTCCCAGACACATTACATGATACCACACCCAGTCACATTATCCTGACACTGGATCGACCAGTCCTAGTTCTACCCCGTAAATCTAAGTGCCAAGCGAGGAGCAGCTAGTACCATTTTTAACGACTTTGGTATGTCAAGGCCCGGGATCGAACCCGAGACCTCCCGTTCCCCGGAGCGGACACTCTACCAACTGAGCTATCGGGGCCGGTCCTAATGTAACAAGGAGTCTAAAAAGTTCAGGTAGAATAGTAAACAGTACAGACCCTGATCAGTCAGATCTGAGTCTGCACTGTTTGTTCAGGGCTGTCAGTGTCTGTCCCAATAGTTAGCATCATTTTGGTAGCTTATAGGTCTGTTTAAGGTGTATAACCACTTTCTGGCAACTTTGTCAGGGAGTTGACTCTTTGGCTCAGTGGTTAGAGCATTGGACTTTCATCTGAGTGGCCCGGGTTAGAAGCCCACCACAAATGTGATTTTTTTTCCAGCTATGCTTCCTTCCTTTGTTATGACTTTGTCGTAAGATGGGGTCACTGATGAGGCTTTATTAGCCTAAACTACGTAGTATGATCCGTCTTCTTTCTTATGAATGTTTTCATTGCTCTTAAAGGAACTCATTTTTGATTTTTATTTGCCTTCACTGCAGCTGGTGTTGTGCCGTGTGGCGGCCGTAAAACGTCTCCCCGTACATCAACCATAGTGCAGTTTATATTTTACTTTTGGTCCTTTGAGATCAGCGCTAATATTCTGAGAAATCAGAAATATATTATTGGTTTAGACACATATTCTAGACAGGTTTTTAATTATTTGGACCCCATTTTGATTTATATCAGTCTTTGAATCGACTGCCTACCGGTATTCGAAATTCGTAAAATTGCAGTGTGTTTCCTCTGGCTTTCATTGCCGGATCATTACAGGGTCACTGATGAGGCTTTATTAGCCGAAACTACGTAGTATGATCCGTCTTCTTTCTTATGAATGTTTTGATTGCTCTTAAAGGAACTCATTTTTGATTTTTATTTGCCCAGGATTTGACTTCCGAAAATGACTTGGCATCATCAAAAATGAAGAAGAAGGGAAGTGTTAGGGGCCGCAACTCCTCCCTTCAAATATCTACCTTGTAGATTAACCCTTGTCCTGCTGAATATTCATATATGCCACACCCACTACCGATTATCAACCAATCAGATTACCTGTAGCAAATTATTACAACAAATTCACAATCTGAATGACAAACAATGTAGATCCTGATCAGATGGCTTCTTCAGAAGCCATCTGATCTGGATTTACATTGTTTCAAAGAAAAGGCATATCCGGGCTCAGCAGAACAAGGGTTAAACATAGCTTATCATCACTCTCTGACAACTGTGTCAGGGATTCGGACTCTTTGGCTCAGTCATTAGAGCATTGGACTTTGACCCGAGTGTCACAGATTAGAATCCCATCAGATTACAATAACACATCCGTGTGACATAGTGCATTTTTTCACATCTCCAAAATGGCCATTTTCATGAAGAAAATAAATACACCAAACATAGGTTGTAGGTGCTCGTTCGAACTGCCTCATTGATTACCCACAACCTATGTCTTGGAGCAAAAATAAAAAAAATAGTGTATACCCACCCCCCCCCCCCCCCCCATAAACCTATAGTTACCTTTTCTCTATATAAAGTGGGGTATAGGGGGGTGGGGGGGTCTTCATTTCAAGGACTTGTTCACGTGATGATAGGTGAGAATTTTTTCACCTATGCTTCTTTCCTTTGGTAGCTCACCTGAGCGAAGGCTCCGAGGGAGCTATTGTGATCGGTTATTCGTCCGTCGTCGTCCGTTTGGATGTCCGTCCACAATTTCTTTAAACAACATCTCCTCCTAAACCACTGAACAGATTTTGACCAAACTTGGCAGAAATGATCTTTGGGTGGTCCTCTCTCAAAGTTGTTCAAAGAATTCCATTCAATGCAGAACTCTGGTTGCCATGGCAACCAAAGGGGAATATATAGAAAGAAATATAAGAAAAAAACCTTTAAGAATCTTCTTGTCTAAAAACAGAAGGCCCAGGTCTTTGATATTTGGTATGAAGCTTCATCTAGTGGACCACTACCAAGATTGTTCAAATTATAGCCCTGGGGCCAAAAATGTCCCGCACCAGGGCCCACTGGTTTTACATAGGTTTATATAGGGAAATCCTTTGAAAATCTTCTTGTCTGAAACCAGCAGCCCCAGGTCTTTGATATTTGGTATGAAGCTTCATCTAGTGGACCGCTATGAAGATTGTTCAAATTACAACCCTGGGGCCAAAAATGGCCCCACACGGGGGCCCCACTGGTTTAACATAGGCTTATATAGGGAAAACCTTTTAAAATCTTCTTGTCTGAAACCAGAAGGCCCAGGTCTTTGATATTTGGTATGAAGCTTCATCTAGTGGACCTGTACCAAGATTGTTCATATTATTGCCCCGAGGCCAAAAATGGCCCCACCTGGGGCCCACTGGTTTTACATAGGCTTATATAGTGAAAACCTTTAAAATCTTCTTGTCTGAAACCAGAAGGCCCAGGTCTTTGATATGTGGTATGAAGCTTCATCTACCAAGATTGTTCAAATTATAGCCCTGGGGCCAAAAATGCCCCCCTGCTGGGGCCCACTGGTTTTACATACGCTTATGTAGGGAAATCCTTTGAAATTCTTCTTGTCTGAAACCAGAAGGCCCAGGTCTTTGATATTTGGTATGAAGCTTCATCTAGTGGTCTCTACGAAGATTGTTCAAATTATAGCCCTGGGACCAAAAATGCCCCGTGCCTGTGCGCACTGATTTTATGCAGGCTTATGATAGGGAAAACTTTTAAAAATCTTCTTGTCTGAAACCAGAAGGCCCAGGTCTTTGATATTTAGTATGAAGCTTCATCTAGTTGATCTCCACCAAGATTGTTCAAATTATAGCCCTGGGGCCAAAAATGCCCCCGTGCTGGGGCCCACTGTTTATATGCAGGCTTATGATAGGGAAATCTTTAAAATTCTTCTTGTCTGAAACCAGAAGGCACAGGTCTTTGATATTTAGTATGAAGCTTCATCTCGTTGACCTCTACCAAGATTGTTCAAATTATGGATCTCTACCAAGATTGTTCAAATTATGGCCCTTGGACCAAAAATGGCCCCACGCCGGGGCCCACTCGCTTTACATAGACATATTAGGGAAAAACCTTTAAAGTCTTGTCTCAAACAGGACACTTGGGCACGTGCAAAACTCTTAGCTCTTAGCTCAGGTGAGCAATATAGGACCATCATGGCCCTCTTGTTACTAATTTGGTGTCGTAAGACCTCATTATGAATACTCGCCAATACAAATACATGTAAGTGTAAATTTTGCCACTGAAAAATAAAAATTTTCAGATGAGAAATTTCGATATTTGTCTTATTTCTGCTCATAACATATATTGTGGGTACTTGTCATAACCGCCTTTTTGGAGGCGGTTCTAACGAATACCCACAATCTATGTTTTTGAGCAGAAATAAGAATAATGTATACCCATACAAACCCCAGTTTTACTATATAAAAGTGGGGTTTAAGGGGGTCACATTTTTATAGGCGTGTTTTCGTGATGCAATTGCTTAAATTTAAAAAATTTTGAGCAGGACAATATCATTTTCTTTCAAGGTGAGCAGGAAAATTGCCTGAATTTTTTTTTCTTCTTTTTAATATCTATGAACTCTACAAGTTTCATGCTCAGTTGAGTTGAGCAGGAAATATTTTATTACCCTGCCGGTCAGAGCTGTAGTTCACAAAACTTAAAAAGAGTTTTCAAACTCAACTGAAAATCAATTGTCCTGTGCTGAAAAATCAAAATGCTAATTATTGTTAACTCTTATCATGCTGTTCACGACAACCCCTATCTTTGGAAACAGTGTAGATCCAGATCAGATGGCTTCTGAAGAAGCCTTATATCATGCTGTTCACGACAACCCCTATCTTTGGAAACAGTGTAGATCCAGATCAGATGGCTTCTGAAGAAGCCATCTGATCAGGATCTACACTGTTTGACATTCAATTTATGAATTTGTAGGAATAAATTACATCAAGTAATCTGATTGGTTCAAAGTCAGAAATGGGTGTGGCTAATCTGAATATTCAGCAAGAGAAGGGTTAATCAGGAAATGTACATACCATTTTGCATTTTATTTAAGGGTGCAAAAAGCTACTTGTTGGCATTACTGTAATTATACTAGGTACAGGTTATAAGAATCTTATATGGGTGTGAGGGGTGGATTGAAAAATCCGTCCCAAGGGTCACTGTCCGGCATCACGAGGCTTGCCAAGTGATGCCGGACAGTGATCCCGAGGGACGGAGTTTTCTATCCACCCCTCACACCCATATTGGATTCTTTTTCTTGCATACCTTCAATTTCTTAGCACGGATTTTTAATGCTGCTGTCACTTCGGTTACCAACGTCCGCCATTTTGTGATGACACGACAGGAATGTTTAGTGACGTCACGTCATGACGACGCCGCGAATGAGGTTGTAATCAACCAGTGCATTTATCAAACACGCGATTATATTCAATTTGGGGTCGGAACACCAGGGTCAGTACATAAATTTCTATCCCAGGGTAAAATCACGGATTTGCTTGTCTGGTGTGCAAGAATACATGTTCTTATGAATTGAGCATGAAAAATATATTTGAGTTGAGCATGAAAAAGAAGCTACCGTAAAAATAAAAAAAAATCCGGACATCTTGAGCCCTTGCCATAATTCTCCTAAAAATTTTATAAATTTATTTCACGATCCAGCAAGGAGCTCAAAAGGTGCTGATGGGATGGCAAACAGTATAGACCCGGATCAGACTGCAGTCTGATCTGGGTCTTCACTGTTTGCTAATAGGCCTATCTGTCCCAGTACTTAGAATCTTTATGGTAATTTTTTTTTTTTTTAGCTCACCTGACCGAAGGTCATGGTGAGCTTTTGTGACCGTAAGATGTCCGGCGTCGTCGTGCGTCGTCCGTCGTCCGTCGTGCGTAAACTTTTTCTTGTGAACAAACTAGAGGCCACAGTTTTGGTCCAATCATCATCAAACTTGCTCAGAATGATCATCATGACAATATCTCGGTCAAGTTCGAATATGGGTCATGTCGGGTGAAAAAGTAGGTCAGTAGGTCAAATCATAGAAAAACCTTGTGAACACTCGAGAGGCCACAATTTTGGTCCAATCATCATCAAACTTGCTCAGAATGATCATTGTGACAATATTTTAGTGAAGTTTGAATATGGATCATGTCGGCTTAAAAAGTAGGTCAGCGGGTCAAATCATAGAAAAACCTTGTGAACACCCTAGAGGCCACAATTTTGGTCCAATCATAATCAAACTTGCTCAGAATGATCATCATGACAATATCTTGGTCAAGTTCGAATATGGGTCATGTCCGGTCAAAAAGTAGGTCAGTAGGTCAAATCATAGAAAAACCTTGTGAACACTCTGAAGGCCACTGTTTTGGTCCAATTATCATGAAACTTGCTCAGAATGACCATTGTGACAATATTTCAGTCCAGTTCGAATATGGGTCATATCGGGTTAAAAAGTAGGTCAGCGGGTCAAATCATATAAAAACCTTGTGAACACCCTAGGGGCCACAATTTTGGTCCAATCATAATCAAACTTGCTCAGAATGATCATCATGACAATATCTCGGTCAAGTTTGAATATGGGTCATGTCCGGTTGAAAAGTAGGTCAGTAGGTCAAATCATAGAAAAACCTTGTGAATACTCAGGAGGCCACAAGTTTGGTTAAATCATTAATCTTGCTCAGAATGGTCATTGTGACAATATCTTGGCTAAGTTTGAATAAAGGTCTTTTCGGGTCAAAAAGTAGGTCAGTAGGTCAAATTAAAGAAAAAACTTGTGAACACTCTAGTTTTACATAGACTTATATAGGGAAAATCTTTAAAAATCCTTTTCTCTGAAACCACAAGGCCTAGGTCTTTTATATTTGGTATGAAGCTTCATCTAAAAGACCCCTAACAAGATTATTCAAATGATAGTGCTGAGGCCAAAAATGTCCCCGCCCCCGGGCCCTTTGGTTTTACATAGGCTTATATAGGGAAAATCTTTAAAAATCTTCTGCTCTGAAGCTGCAAGGCCCAGGACTTTGATATTTGGTATTAAGCTTTATCTAGTGGACCCCTACCAAGATTGTTCAAATTATAGTGCTGGGGCAAAAAATGCCCCCGTTCCGGGGCCCTTTGGTTTTACATGGCCTTATATAGGGAAAATCTTTAAAAATCTTCTTCTCTGAAACCGCAAGGTCCAGGACTTTGATATTTAGAATGAAGCTTCATCCATTGGACCTCTACCAAGATTGTTCAAATTATCGCCCTTGGGCCAAAAATGCCCCCGCTCAGGGGCCCTTTGTTTTTACATAGACTTATATAGGGAAAATCTTTAAAAATCCTTTTCTCTGAAACCACAAGGCCTAGGTCTTTTATATTTGGTATGAAGCTTCATCTAAAAGACCCCTAACAAGATTATTCAAATGATAGTGCTGAGGCCAAAAATGTCCCCACCCCCGGGCCCTTTGGTTTTACATAGGCTTATATAGGGAAAATCTTTAAAAATCTTCTGCTCTGACACTGCAAGGCCCAGGACTTTGATATTTGGTATTAAGCTTTATCTAGTGGACCCCTACCAAGATTGTTCAAATTATAGTGCTGGGGCAAAAAAAGCCTCCACCTGGGGCCCTTTGGTTTTACATAGGCTTATATAGGGAAAATCTTTAAAAATCTTCTTCTCTGAAACCGCAAGGCCCAGGACTTTGATATTTTGTATGAAGCTTCATCTAGTGGACCCCTACCAAGATTGTTCAAATTATAGCCCTTGGGCCAAAAATCCCCCTGCTCAGGGGCCCTTTGGTTTTACATAGACTTATATAGGGAAAATCTTTAAAAATCTTCTTCTCTGAAACCGCAAGGTCCAGGACTTTGATATTTAGAATGAAGCTTCATCCAATGGACCTCTACCAAGATTGTTCAAACTATCGCCCTTGGGCCAAAAATGCCCCCGCTCAGGGGCCCTTTGTTTTTACATAGACTTATATAGGGAAAATCTTTAAAAATCCTTTTCTCTGAAACCACAAGGCCTAGGTCTTTTATATTTGGTATGAAGCTTCATCTAAAAGACCCCTAACAAGATTATTCAAATGATAGTGCTGAGGCCAAAAATGTCCCCGCCGCCGGGCCCTTTGGTTTTACATAGGCTTATATAGGGAAAATCTTTAAAAATCTTCTGCTCTGAAACTGCAAGGCCCAGGACTTTGATATTTGGAATTAAGCTTTATCTAGTGGACCCCTACCAAGATTGTTCAAATTATAGTGCTGGGGCAAAAAAAGCCTCCGACTGGGACCCTTTGGTTTTACATGGCCTTATATAGGGAAAATCTTTAAAAATCTTCTTCTCTGAAACCGCAAGGCCCAGGACTTTGATATTTTGTATGAAGCTTCATCTAGTGGACCCCTACCAAGATTGTTCAAATTATAGCCCTTGGGCCAAAAATGCCCCCGCTCAGGGGCCCTTTGGTTTTACATAGACTTATATAGGGAAAATCTTTAAAAATCTTCTTCTCTGAAACCACAAGGCCTAGGTCTTTTATATTTGGTATGAAGCTTCTTCTAAAGGACCCCTACCAAGATGATTCAAATTATAGTGCTGGGGCCAAAAGTGGCCCCGTCCCGGGGCCCTTTGGTTTTACATAGACTTATATAGGGATAATCTTTAAAAATCTTCTCTGAAACCACAAGGCCCAGGACTTTGAAATTTGGTATGAAGTTGCATCTAATGGACCTCTACCAAGATTGTTAAAATTATAGCCCTGGGGCCAAAAATGCCCCCACTCTGGGGCCCTATGGTTTTACATAGACTTACATGGGGAAAATCTTCAAAAATCTTCTTCTCTGAAACCACAAGGCCTGGGTCTTTGATATTTGGTATGAAGCTGCATCTAGTGGACCTCTATCAAAATTATTCAAATTATAGCCCTGGTACCAAAAATGTCCCCGCTCCGGGGCCCTTTGGTTTTGCATAGACTTATATAGGGAAATCTTTAAAAATCTTCTCTGAAACTGCAAGGCCAAGGCCTTTGATATTTAGTATGGAGCTTTATCTAGTGGACCTCTACCAAGATTGTTCAAATTATAGCCCTGGGGCCACAAATGCCCCCACCCCGGGCCGGGGCCCTTTGTTTTTACATAGATTTATATAGCCCTGGGGCCATTTGGTTTTGCATAGGCTTATGTAGGGAATATCTTTAAAAAAAATCTTCTTCTCTGAAACTGCAAGGCCCAGGTCTTTGAAATTTGATGTGTAGCTTTATCTAGTGGACCTTTGCCAAGATTGTTCTAATTATAGCCTTTGTTGATGTTTGGTATGAAGCTTCACCTTTAAGACCTCCCTCAACATTATGCACATTAAAACCCTGGGGCCAATAATGGCCCTCTCTGGGGCCCACTTGTTACACTATGGATCAGGTGAGCGATCCAGGGCCATCATGGCCCTCTTGTTTTTTTTTGGTTTGGGTTTTACGGCCCTTTCAAGATTATTTCACTCATATCGAGCCGATCGTTAATCAGAGGTGGGCGAAAACCGGAGTACCCGGAGAAAAACCACCTGACCTTCCGTTGCAGAACTTGGCGTCTCACACATCTTTATGGTAATAACTTTGGTGCCAGCTATGTGTATTACAAACACTGCTCATATGGTCAGATACACATGCTGTGGGATCCCAAAAATAAGAAAAAATACCAAATATAGTCAATTTTCTATTTAGCCTGTTTATTTTTCTTTGGAAATAACATCTATAAACCATATAATATCCAAAACTGTGTTATAATGAGAAGTGTTGTAAAAAGTATGTTTTTTAATGTCAAGCCTACAGCCTAAACTTCATGTAGAATGTAATGCCTCTGATCAGACTGTAGATGCACAGGCTAATCTCAACCGTCCATTTGCACAGGCGATATAGGGGTTTATTTCTAGGCTTATACAGTAAAATTCCGCTATTAAGACCACCTAAACTTATGACAAATTCTGCTTTCAAAAACTTGTTTAGAAGGCTGCAGATTTTTTCTTTCTGTTTTCTGCATACAGTGTCCTCTGGTCAGACACCACCTTTGGGACTGTTCAGAAATGGTCTTAAAGACCACTTTTGAACAGTCCCAAAGGTGATCTTTATATAGGAATTTTACAGTATATGTATGTGTATTTTGAACATAGCGTTTATATTCTGCAAACAAAAGCTGGCCTTTGTTTTTCTTGCTTTAGTTAAACATGTATTTATATTTGCATCCTGTGAACAAAGCAGTATTGATATCCATTGTCCTGCTGAACAAATTGTGCTTGCCACACCTATTTCTGTCTGTCAACCAATCAAATACAGTGAAATTCCACTATTAAGACCAGCTAAAATTAAGACTAATTCTGGTTTTAAAAGCTTATTTAGTAGGTTGCAGATATTCGTTCTTTGTATTTTCTGCATACATTGTCCCCTGGTCAGAGACCACCTTTGGGACAGTTCAAAAGTGGTCTTAAAGACCACTTTTGAACAGTCCCAAAGGTGGTCTTAATATAGTAGCTTGATGTAGTTTCTTCCCAAAAATTCACAACCTGAATGACAGTGTAGATCCTGATCAGATGGCTGCTGAAGCCATCTGATCAGGATCTACATTGTTTGCAAAGATATTGCTTGACTATGTTCAGCAGGATAATGGTTAAAAACATCCATTCTTAATATCAAAGAAACATCCAGTTTTTGTGCTTAGATTATTTTCGACGTTATTTTTATTGCTTTTGGTGGTTGGATATGTGTTTGGATAAATTTTTGTTCCATTTTCATTTGCTTTATGTTCTGACTTTTAGATATACCTGTTTATGCTGCACTCATTGAAACTAGTAGAGCAAAGAATGTGTGTTTGTTTTGTTGTTCAATCAATTCTACCGGTCGTGTGGAGCCATTCAGTTATATATCCCTTAAACACAGTTTTCTTGGGCAAAGCTTCAAGTGGTTGACAGTACAATGCTCATTCTTTGCCAGAAACTGACAAATGTCTATATTAAGTTAAAATCAGACCTTAGAAAATATTTCATGAGCATTCTCCATAAAGGATTGTTGCCTGACATGGTGATTAAAGGAGAATTGGAGCACCTGGCATATTATTTGTATGCCATTTTTCAAATAGAGACAACTTTTGGGACTTCCTATTCATTTTTCTATCAATGCTGGTCTATGAAGGGTCTACTCTTAAAGGAAAGAATTTGCTCCTCAGGAGCAAATTCTTTCCTTTAAGAGTTGGCCCCTATTGACATGGGGGACAAAAATACTTTTGCAGGATTTGCCGCCGTGAAGGTGTTCCCATTCCCCGTAAACCACAACCTAATCACTAGTCATAGATACAGATCTGACTGAGCTGCTGAGCCTGGACCATAACCTCCACTAACTGTCCTCTCTGTTTAACAGTCAACTCCCTTAAGCAGCCACAATTATCCCCTCCCCCAAAGCATTCCACTATACATGTATATTTAACCTCTGCTGAGCAGGCATCTTCTCCTCCAGCCAGCAGCCATTTTACCAAATCTAAATTCCCTCCAGAGGTAACCTCAACAGCACAGGGTCCTTGCCCATCGGGGCTTGAAGAAATAGATTGGCTGCATGATGCTTCCACGCAGAGCTGAAACTGACCGCACACAAGTACTGGTAAACTGCTAAGAGGATCTAAGCATGCCCAGGCAAAGCAGTGCGAGTCGGACCGTCCATGCTTATAAACCATTTTGGTGTCATTGGGCGACAGGGCTTGAGATGTCTGCACTCATACTCAGTCCAGTATCACAACTGGCAATGTTTTTAGAGGGAAAAATGTCCCCCAACCATAAAACACCATCTGACTTTGAAAACTAGGTTTAGGGCACCAAAATCTAGGGTGCATACAAGCCATTTTTGGCCAAAAACTTATTGGTTTGGGGAACCTGAAACCTAAAAAAGGTCAAATTCACAAAAATCTAATCAAATCTTTGGTAGATTGCAGTGATTTATTGTACAAAGTTTGATGGAATTTCTTCACTTTGTTCATGAGATAGGGTGCAGACAAGCGAAAATCATCAGTTTTTTGTGGCATGTGCCCTTGAAAATAAGGTCAAGGAACGCCACTAAAATCTAGTTAAAACTTTGGTAGGTTGAAATAATATATTATACCAAGCTTGACCAAATATCACAAGTTCCTTCATGAGATAGGTTGCAGACAAGCCAAACTTTGACGTTTTTTTTTTGGGGGGGGGGTGGGGGGGCAGGACTGTGCCCTTGAATATAAGGTCAAGGTCACCAAAATCATCTCAAATCTTGGTTGCAGACAAGCCAAACTTTGACTGTTTTTTTTGTGTGTTTTTTTCGGGGGAGGGGGATGCAGAACTGTGGCCTTGAAAATAAGGTCAAGGTCACCAAAATCTCAAATCTTTGAAAGATAGTAGTGATATATAGTGTACTAAGTTTGACACTAATAAATTCATAAATTTGTCCATGAGACAGGGTGCAGACAAGCAATTTTTGGCCCAATATTGACCGTTTTGGGGCCCCTGTGCCCTTGAAGATAAGGTCAAGGCCATCAAATTCTAATGACTGTTTTCCCCCATCCTACTGATGAAACCATGCAAGTTTGGTCAGAATCCACCAAAAACAATACCCATCTGCCCTTAGTAAGGGTACATAATTTATACCATGTTCTTTATCAGGCATAATAATAAACAAGCAAAGTCATATGAAATTTTTGTGACTTGTGAACAACAAGGGTGCGCATCTGAACAATCCGATCTGCACCTTAGTTTGGTTTCTTGGATAGTACAGTAAAAATATGAAAAATTCAGACACCTTAAGGACTTGCTGTAATTCTCCTAAATTTTTACAAATTTGTTTCACGATCAAGCAAGGAGTCCAAAAGGTACAGATGGATTGGCAAACAGTGTAGACCCTGATCAGACTGCTCCTAAACCGCTTCAACAGTGCAGTGCATGTTGATGCTCTGGTTACCATTTGCTTGTTGCTAAGAGATTTGGGGACCCAACGGGCTGTTGGCTTGCACATAGCCAAAGGATCATGTAAAACGCTACCATGTGAAATGTGTAATGCAGTCGCTATTTCTTCCACCTTTATTCCCCTATCAGAGTACACCAGATCCCCTACTTTGTTACACATTTCATCATTGGCATCTGATGGGCGTCCAGACCTAGTTTCGTCTTCTAAAGACATTTTACCGAGTTTGACTTCCCCAATCCATATACGATGGCGCTGAAGATCCATAAATGTTGGTCAACTCACAATGCATTTCCTGACCTGTTTTCCTTTTCTAATACAAGTACCGAATTACAGCACTGTACTCAGCTTTTGGCAAAAAGCTTGCTTTTGCATCATTACCCATGTTTGACGTTCAATATCTTATGAGTGAATGACACAATAAGGGTGAAATTTTGCCCTCAAGCCTTAAACATGTATTAAAACAAGGCATGAAAATCTTAGTTGTCTCGGTCAATTGGAAATGGGATAGGCTGGTTACTTATCGACTTGCCCTTGTAGAAAAACGACTGCGAATGGTTGTTTTCTTTAAAATCTATATATTTTTTGTTTGGCTACCGTAATGATGCTAAGCAAACAGTGCTTACCCTTATCAGACTGCTCCTGAAGCAGTCTGATTGAGGTCATTAGGAGCAGTCTGATCAGGGTCTACACTACCATTCCATCTTCACCTCTTGATCTGGAAACGAAATTGTTGAAATTTTTGGAGAATTACAGCAAGTTCTCAAGGTGTCCAAACTTTTAGGACTTTTATGGTCACACAATTTCTGCTTTGGGCCCAAACAATGTTATAAAGAGGTTGCGGTGTACTGTAAGTCCATTATTAGCTCTTAATATTTTTGTGTATTGCACATGGAGGGGTCTAGGGCAGAGTATGAGAGGGGACTAGGGACATGAGTGTGCTGTATTGAGGGGTAGGGGGTCAGAGACCTGAGTGTGGTGTTGTATGAGAGGGGACCAGGGACATGAGTGTGCTGTATTGAGGGGTAGGGGGTCAGAGACATGAGTGTGGTGTTGTTTGAGAGGTAAGGGTCAAGGGAACTTGTACAAGAGGGACTGAGAGTACTATAATTTATTATTGTGAACTACAACGTATCATCAGAGGCAAATAATAAATTTTATACATCATGAACAGAGATTGTTTTATTGTTTAATTTTATACCCTGAAAAGTTATTTTACCCTGAGAGTGGGTACACACTAAAGGGAGACAACTACAGTCTTTTAAAATTATTTTGCCTCCCATGTAAAGAAATGTCTTCTTTTACAGCAGTGATCAATTTTAAATGATATTTTTTTCACTATTACCAGGTGTATTTTATTATATTAAAGGTGAGACATATAAATTAGAATTTTTTATCAGGCTTATTGGTCCTCATGATAGATAAGCCTGGAGATCTGGTGTAAGATCTGCAATGCGTGCAGCAAGCCAGCTACATGGAACGGGGCCCACTTGTGTGGACGTTGCCCCTGTACCTAAATGTTAATCAAAAATCCGTTGATGATAATTGGATGTTATTTTGTTTCAATGATATTTTGTCATAATTGAAAATCAAACTTTAGCAATAGTTTTCTTTTATGGATTTATCTTTTTATCAAGCAGCTCGAAATGGCCTTATTTCTCAGACAACCATCTAAAAGACCCAATGGGTCTTGGAGAAATAGTTGGGAGGTGCTTCCACGCAGAGCTGAAACTGACCAAACTTGAGTAATGATAAACCAAGACTGCCAAGGAAAAGTGGTGTGATTCAGATCGCTCCTTAACCCTTATCTTGCTGAATATTCATTTAAGCCACACCCATTTCTGTCTGTCAACCAATCAAATTACCTGAAGTAATTTATTGCTACAAATTCATAAACCGAATGCCAAACAGTGTAGATCCTGATCAGATGGCTTCTTCATAAGCCATCTGATCTGGATCTGCACTGTTTGCAAAGATAGGGGTTGTAGTGAACGGCAAGATAAGGGTTAAACCCTAGTGGTTTCTTTGGGCTTGAGATATCATTTGATATCAGTGTCGGATAAAAGTCCCACAAAATCAGAAGCAACGTCTCCAAAATAACCTAAATAGTGTTGATGGGGATGTAAAACTTCACCACAAATAAAAACCATCAAAAAGACAGGTACTTTAAAACTGTATCAGGGATTTCCTTCACAACTTTTGGAAAGAAAGATTTAACAAATATAATTGTCTGTACCAAAATTAATTGAACACACTGAATAAAAATTTCAATAAAACAGACACCACACCATATACTAATAAAGTGAGACATTTTTAAAGCGAGAACCTAAATGCCATAAGTTATATAATTTGGCCAATATATATAGAAGATGAATCACTTCAAAATCAGACGGAATGATGTGCATCTGCCAGGAAG
Organism: Lucinisca nassula; assembly: GCA_963580285.1. Lineage (NCBI taxonomy): Eukaryota > Metazoa > Mollusca > Bivalvia > Lucinida > Lucinidae > Lucinisca > Lucinisca nassula. Next base: position 154,948,896 of record OY757018.1, read on the forward strand.
GCTGAAAATTGGTTTCAACAATCTCCTGAATGACCTCCCTAGTCTCTCTACTCAGGTGGATTCAGCCCATATTCTTTTTATAAAGAACACGTGCATACACACAAGAGTTTGGAGTAGCCCCTATGTGCTTGGTTTTCTTTTGTTTTCTTTTAACCCCCAAGTTCATTTTAGCTTTTGTTTTCCGTGCTCATTCAGGAAACTTAATAACAGAAGAAGCCTATTCTACATATTTCATCTTTATTTTCTGAAAATTAGTGTACAGGTACTGACCAAATGAGAATATTCCTTAAACAGATATTTAACTGAAAAAGACTAAAAATAACAAGACCTGCTTGCATAATAACTTCAGCCATGAAACACAAATAAAATGTCAGTAGCCCTCATGAAGCTGGCCTCGGTAGCTCAGTTGGATGCGTGTCTGACCAGTGATCAGGACGACACGGGTTAAATAACTGCTGGGGTCAGCAGCATTCTCTTGTGGAGATTTATCATGAAATCTTTTCTACGGTCATTCTATCCCTTCCGCTGATTCAAGAAGGGCAGTTGTCAGTTTCTGGCGAGGGAATGTGCACTGGACTGGTTAACTGCTTAATTATAAGCCTGCCCAGGAAAATCGTGGATAGATATACTGACTGGCTCAAAAATGACCTAAATAGTGTTGACTGGGCCATTAAACTCCAATACAAAAAAAATATAAAAATTCTCAGAAAATGGTGTACCATAATGATACCAAGAATTGAGACAGAAAGGCCTAAGCAAACAGTGCAGACCCAGATCAGCTGATCAGGGTCTACACTGTATGCCAGTCCATCTGCACCTATTTTGACTCTTTGCTGGATCATGAAACAAATGTTAAAATTTTAGGAGAATTACAGAAAGTCTTCAGAGTGTCCGAATTTTTAGGATTTTTTTTTCGGTGATGGCGAACATGGCTCGGAAGATGACATTTTTCAAATGTATTTTATCAGAGAAAAATCAGGCTTGACATTTCATGTGAATTGTCTGCAAAGTGTTAAACTGACATTTAAGACTTAAATATTATAATAAAATTCACAAATAAATAAACTTTCATGATACATGTACATCATTCATATTTATGTTTCATTTCATCTTGAAATGTGTAACTCCATACCAACAGCAATGTTTTGAATCCATAAAATGCCAATCACAACAACTGTCATCTGCTTTGTCGTCTGCCAGTTACTTTTAAAAATCATTGTTACAAACAGTGTGGACCCCGATCAGACTGCTCCTCTAGGAGCAAGACTGTTCCTCTAGGATAAGTCTGATCTGTGTCCACACTTAGAGGAGCAGTCTGATTTGGGTCCACACTGTTTGCCTGTATGCCAAAATATTTTTGAAAAGTTTGCAAGAAGATTGAGCAGACAACATAAACAGACAAGATTTTCAGATGCAGTTATTCTCGGCACCTTTGGGGTTAACCCTTGTCCTGCTGAATATTTATATATGCCACACCCACTACCGATTATCAACCAATCAGATTACTTATGCAAATTATTGCAACAAATTCACAATCTGAATGGCAAACAATGTAGATCCTGATCAGATGGCTTCGTCAGAAGCCATCTGATCTGGATCTACATTGTTTCAAAGATAAGGCATATCCGGGATTAGCAGGACAAGGGTTAATAGAACCAGATGAAACGGGTACACTTTGTTTTTCATGAAGCTTTTCATTAGCTACATTTTTTTACAAGTACAATCACAAAAAGTACATATAACCTTCTTTATAAGACTGTATATTGATTATAACATGGATTTGGATAAAACACAGCCAAGGGATGGATTCAAAGACTGTCTAGACATGTTTATATAAATTTTTCTATATAACTTTATTTTGTTGTTTAATTGACACATGTTCTGCTTGGACTCCAATGACAGTGTTACAATGAAGTTGTGATTAAGTAGGGGATCTTACATGAGTGTTCATGTATTATTATATTTATTTCACAAGTTGAGAAAATGGGATAAGATGTGAGGCTTTGCCAAGAATTTTAACCTTTTTCCTCAACGAGTGTAATAAATTTAACAATATATTAGCATGAATGCAAGATTCTATTTATCATATGACATTCAAAACACATTTTATTCATGATTTGTTTACGAAAAATGTCAATATCCTGCCATTAGTAAATGCAATGTCGCTAAGGACATCTAAAAGTAATGTTACGGAACGTATCTAACTTATTTGCATATTAATTTTTCAAACCATATGTTTACGTTATATAAAAGTCTGTGTTATAGCAAACAGTGTTAAAAAGAGGTTGTGATGTATCAGACAATTTTAAATACAGTGAAATTCCGCTATTAAGACCACTTTACAGACTTCTAAAAAGTGGTCTTAATAGCGGGGTGGTCCTAATAATGGAATTGCTGAATAAAATATTTTTGCCAAGACTGTTTTAAATTCATTTTCATGTGTCTTATGCCGCTTCTTACTAGAGGGTACATGTATTTAGTAATTCTTTCTATCTTTAACTTTACTGATCCTCAGTTTAACTTTAAAGTTCTAATTTCCCTTTTAAATACAGACAATAAAAATCCCATTAGTGATAACAGTATGAACTTAATGTTGCTTTAAAACATATTCAATTGTTCCAAAATTACCTTCTTAAATATCTGAAGAAAACAGAGCTGCAGATTACCAAAATCATTGAAACTATATTGTCAATTAGCCTTGCCAGTGGTACTCATAACACTTCTTGTTAAAACAACAGGCAGATTAGTACAGGTAACCTACTGTTTTTCACACCTTTAGGGATATGTGTGAACTATAAACTGTCTCATTACCAAGAGCTGTTGTAATGGTGAAGAACCAAGCATAAAGTGGCCTGACAGATACAAATTAACTTGGTCTGACCAAAAAGTGGTCTCAATAGCGACCAGTAATGACAGATTTGGTCTTTTGAAAGCGGTCTTAATACGGAATAGCGGGGTGGTCTTTTTATCGGAATTAATTGCAATTAACTATATAGGAAATAATTTGGGTCTGGCAAAAACCGGTCTTATTAGCGGAGTGGTCCTAATATAGGGGTGGTCTTTAAGTGGAATTCTACTGTAGTATTCCATTCCTAGAGTCATCAAACACAAGAGTCATCACACACAGTACTGGGCAATGCTAGGCAGATCCAAAAATTGTCACTCTAGTGAAATGAGATTTTGAGCTAGGACACAGCAAAACCTACAAGACCAGTGAAGCCTGAATAGACTCAGATCAGCCTGTGCATCCACCCAGTCTAGTCAGAGTCTCCCATCATCACTCTTTCAATAGCCAACAAGCTATACATATATGTTCTATGAAAACAAGCCTCCGTGGCCTAGTGGTTAAGAGCGCTGACTCTTAATCATTAGGTCTCTCACCGCTGTAGTTTGAGCCTCGCTCGAGTTACATGTGAGACGCCAAGTTCAGCAACAGAAGGTCAGGTGGTTTTTTCCAGGTACTCCTGTCTTCTCCCACCTCTGATTAACGATCGGCTCGATATGAGTGAAATAATCTTGAAAGGGCTGTAAAACCAACAAGAGGGCCCAGAGGGCCCTGGTTCGCTCACCTGATCCAATGTATAATAAGTGGGCCCCAGGCGGGGTCAATTTTGGCCCCAGGGCTATAATTTGAATCTTGGTAGAGGTCCACACGATGAAGCTTCATATCGAATATGAAAGGCCTTGGCTTTGTGGTTTCAGAGAAGAAGATTTTAAAGGTTTACCCTGCATAAAGAAGTCTATGTAAAACAAGATTTTCCCTAAATAAGTCTATGTAAAACCAAAGGGCCCCGGAGCAGGAGCATTTTTGGCCCCAGGGCTATAATTTGAACAATCTCGGTAGAGGTCCACTAGCTGAAGCTTCATAACAAATATCAAAGACCTAAGCCTTGTGGTTTCAGAGAAGAAGATTTTTAAAAATTTTCCCTATATAAGTCTATGTAAAACCAAAGGGCCACATGGCGGGGGCATTTTTGGTCTCAGGGCTATAAATTGAACAATCTTGGTAGAGGTCCACCAGCTGAAGCTTCATAACAAATATCAAAGACCTAAGCCTTGTGGTTTCAGAGAAGATTTTTCAATATTTTCCCTAAATAAGTCTATGTAAAACCAAAGGGCCCCGGAGCGGGGGCATTTTTGGCCCCAAGGCTATAATTTGAACAATCTTGGTAGAGGTCCACAAGATGAAGCTTCATATCAAATATCAAAGACCTGGGCCTTGCAGTTTCAGAAAAGAAGATTTTTAAAGATTTTTCCTATATAAACCTATATAAAACCAAAGGGCCGTGGGGCGGGGGCATTTTTGGCCACAGCACTATAATTTGAACAATCTTGGTAGGGGTCCACTAGATGAAGTTTCATACCAAATAGCAAAGACCTGGGCCTTGTGGTTTCAGAGAAGAAGATTTTTAAAGATTTTTCCTATATAAACCTATATAAAACCAAAGGGCCCTGGGGCGGGGGCATTTTTAGCTCCAGCACTATAATTTGAATAATCTTGGTAGGGGTCCACTAGATGAAGCTTCATATCACGTATCAAAGAGCTGGGCCTTGCAGTTTCAGAGAAGAAGATTTTTAAAGATTTTCCCTATATAAGCCCATGTAAAACCAAAGGGCCCCGGTGCGGGGGCATTTACGGCCCCAGCACAATAATTTGAACAATCTTGGTAGGGGTCCACTAGATGAAGCTTCATACCAAATCAATGTCCTGGGCCTTGCGGTTTCAGAGAAGAAGATTTTTAAAGATTTTCCCTATATAAGCCCATGTAAAACCAAAGGGCCCCGGTGTGGGGGCATTTTCGGCCCCAGCACAATAATTTGAACAATCTTGGCAGGGGTCCACTAGATGAAGCTTCATACCAAATATCAATGTCTTGGGCTTTGCAGTTTCAGAGAAGAAGATTTTTTAAAGATTTTCCCTATATAAGCTCATGTAAAACAAAAGGGCCCCCGGGCGGGGGCATTTTTGGCCCCAGCACTATAATTTGAACAATCTTGGTAGGGGTCCACTAGATGAAGCTTCATACCAAATATCAAAGACCTGGGCCTTGTGGTTTCAGAGAAGAAGATTTTTAAAGATTTTCCCTATATAAGCCCATGTAAAACCAAAGGGCCCCGGTGCAACACATTTCTGCAAAATAACTTTAAAAAGTTCAGAAAGAAATAAGAAAGTTATTGACCGTACACAAAAATGCCCTTTTTTACCTTTGACCTCTAAGTATGGCCTTGACCTTTGAGGTACACCACATCATCTCATCATGGTTAACATTTCAGCCAAGTAATTTCATAATCCATCAAAGAATAAGAAAGTTATTGACTGTACACAAAAAAGCCCCTTTTTTTACCTTTGACCTCTAGGTATGACCTTGATATTGGAGGTATGGAGCTTGGTCTTGCACACGACTCGTCATCTAATGAAGGTGAACATTTCTGCAAGGTTACTTTATAAAGTCCATCCAGAAATAAAAAAGTTATTGACCAAACACGAAAAAAAGTCCCCTTTTTTACCTTTGACCTCTTAGTATGACCTTGACCTTGGAGGTACTGACCTGGGTCTAGCCCGCAACACATCGTCTCATGATGGTTAACATTTCTGCCAAGTAGTTTTAAAATCCATCAAAAAATAAGAAACTTATTGACCAAACACGAAAAAAAGGCCCCTTTTTTTACCTTTGACCTCTAAGTATGACCTTGACCTTTGAGGTACAAACCTGGGTCATGCACACAACACATCCTCTCATGGTGGTTAGCATTTCTGCCAAGTAATTTCAAAATCCATCTAAAAAATAATAAAGTTATTTACCGAACACAAAAAAGGCCCCTTTTTACATTTGACCTCTATGTATGACCTTGACCTTTGAGGTACCAAACTGGGTCATGCGCACAACACATTGCCTCATGGTGGTTAACATTTCTGCCAAGCAATTTCAAAATCCATCAAAAAATAAGAAAGTGATTGACCAAGCACGAAAAAGGCCCCTTTTTTACCTTTTACCTCTATGTATGACCTTGACCTTTGAGGTACCAACCTGAATCAAATGTGCAACACATTGTCTCATGGTAGTTAACATTTCTGCCAAGTAAATTCAAATACTATTTAAAGATAAGAAAGTTATTGACAAAACACGAAAAAAAGGTCCCTTTTTTTTGCCTTTGACCTCTAAAGTATGACCTTGACCTTTGAGGTACGAACCTGGGTCATGCATGCAACACATCGTCTCATGGTGATTAAGATTTCTGCCTTGTAATTTCAAAATCCATCTAAAGATAAGAAAGTTATTGACCAAACACGAAAAAAGGCCCCTTTTTTGACCTTTGACCTCTAAGTTTGACCTTGACCTTTGAGGTACCGACCTGGGTCATGCGCGCTACACATCGTCTCATGGTGGTTAATATTTCTGCTGAGTAATTTCAAAATCCATCTAAAAATAAGAAAGTTATTGACCGGACATGATTTGCCCATACATACATACATACCGACAAAGTTCTAAGGGAGATAACTCAAAAAGTATAAATGCGGGAGTTATAGTTCTTGCGCTCTGCACGTCGTCTAATATTGATTAATAATTATATGAAGTTTCGTGAAGATAGCTTTAATGGTTTCCAAGTTATAGAGCGGACACGATTTTGTGACAGACAGACGGACAGACAGACAGACAGACAGACGCCCGGGGGGAAAAACAATATGTCTCTCCGAAATTTTTTTTTTCAGGGGAGACATAACAAAGCAACAAACAGACTGGGTAAAAACAATATGTCCCCGCTATCGCTGTTGGGGACATAAAAAGCCAACCAAAACTAAAAACAGCTATTTCATAGAATTTTTTAGAGAAAATAAGACTTGACATTACATGTGAATTATACGCTGGGTAGATGATTCACATGGAATGTCATGCCAATTTGTTTCTCTGAAAAACAATAACAAGGGGGTCATGATGACCCTGGATCGCTCACCTGATCCTTATTGCACAAATGAAATGGTAGGCAATAAAAGGTGGAGTGTGTGTGTCTAAGTCTCTAAGCTCAGTCTTAGTATCAATGCCTCATGGTGATCAAGGGGTTGTGTGTGTGTGGGGGGGTGGGGCTTGTGGACATTGAGGGTCAGGTCCTTGTGCACCAGACGGATATGAACATGCTCAGTCTAACACTGACTCATGGAGACAAGGTGTGTGTGTGGGGGGGGATCCCTTCGACAATACAGAGCTGACTTGTATGTCACTATCTGGGCACCTTGTGGACACTGAGGGCCAGGTCCTAGCGCACCAGACAGAGATGAACAGGCTCAGTCTAACTATCAATGCCTCATTGTGACAAGAAGTTGTTTGAGGGCAGGGTTGGTTGATCCCTTTAACAATACTGAGCTGACTTGTATGTCACTATCTGGGTACCTTGTGGACATTGAGGGTCAGGTATTAGTGCACCAGACAGAGATGAACGTACTCAGAATAACTTAAAATGCCTAGTGGTGACAAAGGGTTGTTCCTAGTACTAAGTCAGTTTGATGACACCTTCATACCCTTTACAGACTTCTCATGATATTGTCAAGATGATAATTCTAAGCAAGCTTGATGATGATTGAACCAAAACTGTGGCCTCTAGAGAGTTGACAAGGTTTTTCTATGATCTGACCTACTTTCAGTACCTGACTTACCCCATATTCAAACTTGACCTAGATATTGCTGAATTGATCATTCTGAGCAAGTTTTATGATGAGGCCTCTAGTGTGTTAACAAGCTTTTCTGTGGCCTCCCTTGTGTTAACAAGGTTTTCTATGGTTTGACCTGCTTTTTCGCCCAGCGTGACCCATATTCAAACTTGACCTAGACATTGTCATGGTGATCATTCTGAGCAAGTTTGATGATGAGTAGACCATAACCGTGGCCTCTAGAGTGTTAACAGGGTTTATCTATGATTTGACCTACTGACCTACTTTTTGACCCGACATAACCCATATTCAAATTTGACCGAGATATTGTCAGGATGATCATTCTGACCAAGTTTGAGGATGATTGGTCCAAAACTGTGGCCTCTAGAGTGTTAACAAGGTTTTTCTATGATTTGACCTACTGACCTACTTTTTAATTCAACATGACCCATATTCCAAATGACCAAGATATTGTCAGGATGATCATTCTGAGCAAGTTTGAGGATGATTGGACCATAACTGTGGCCTCTAGAGTGTTAAGGTTTTTCTATGACTTGACCTACGGACCTACTTTTTGACCAGACATGACCCATATCCAAACTTGACCGAGATATTGTCAGGATGACCACTCTGAGCAAGTCTGAGGATGATTGGACCAAAACTTTGGCCTCTAGAGCGTTTAGGTTTTTCTATGATTTGACCTACTGACCTAGTTTTTGACCCGACAAGACCCATATTCCAACTTGACCGAGATATTGCCATGATGATCATTCTGATCAAGTTTTATGATGATTGGATCAAAACTGTGGCCTCTAGAGTATTAACAAGAAAAGTTTACGCACGACGAACGACGACGCCGGGCATCTCACGGTCACTAAAGCTCACCATGACCTTCGATCAGGTGAGCTAAAAAGAATTAGTTTGGTGTCTGCTCTAAGGTTTTCGGTGGTTTAAAGTATCGATACCAAACACAAAATAGTTGTATATCCATGAAACATTTTAGTTTCAGCTCTCGTGTCCTCATCACGACCAGAGTCCTGTTCTGCATTAGGAAACCAATTGAATCCCACTTCTCCATTTCCGAAAAATCCTATTAATGGGGTCTTGGGAAAATATTTCTTGAATATAGTTGTCTCCACATCTTCTTTATCATACAGACCACATCCCCGGCCAACACAGGCAAACATGAAAGCAAAACTGTTTTTCTCTGAGAGATTGTAGTTTTTTAGTCTTTTTACCTCCTTTTCAAAAGAGTCTTCTGTTTGGACTGTCTCCTTGACAACAATGGTGGCAATTTGAACTTTTGGTCCACTGAAGGCAACACAGGTCAATGATGGCAAAGCTGGCCCACCCAGAGGTGTCTCTCTGCATGGAAAATATACAATACTACAAGTACTACTCTGGATAAGAAGGAATAACATTGTAAATACATGGTTAGTGACTTTAAAAATAACATACAGTAAAATGTCAATATTAAGACCACCTTTGGCACTGTTCAAAAGTGGTCTTTAAGACCACTTTTGAACAGTCCCAAAGGTGGTCTCTTAACTGGAGGGCCCTTGGTGAAGCACACAAGAATCACTGAAACCTTTAAATATGCATTTAAAAGCAGAAATAATCTTTAATTTTAGCTGGTCTTCATTACTAAGTAAGTAAGTAAAGACTTTATTTATACAGGGTGACAATATTTAGAAAATACAAGTACAAAATACAAGTAACAGCTAATCTTCCTCATGGCCCTCAGTATAAACAGTACAATTATAACATGTGTAACTACATTTATACAAGTACACATGTACACTACAGTAAAGTGTCTATATAGGGTATGAACCCTACCATTACCTTCTACTATTTCATGAATTCTGTTGAAATCTCACCAAAGGAGTATGCAAAAACCTGTTCATACCTAAAACGTTTGAGGTGACACCCATGGAAGTTTACAAACACAGAATGGGTATCCCCTAAAACATAAACTTCTTTACTGTATTTAAACCTGTGAAGATAGTAACATATAATCAGCCCCTGACGAATCCAAAAATTTTCCACTTGCCCACTGGGCAAGTAAAATATTTTTGCACTTGCCCAGCTCAAAATCATACTTGCCCAGGATTTTGGAACTCAAAGTGGGGGTGCGGGGGCATAATGGTGACGATTATAACGACCAACATTTATAAATATAATCCAAGGTTTCTATCAAGTTTCAAGCAAAACAACTTTCCATTAGGGTCTAGTTATTTCATGTTGGTGTCTCTGATGGGAGCTGTGGGTTAATTGTATTGATTCCTGATCATTGCCTTCACTTCTATTTATTTCCCTTCGTGCGGTAATACTGTAGAAAATAGATAGAGGTTGATAGAAAACAGCATTTTGCACAACTCCCAACTTGTCCCCGGAAGCTCCGTGTCAATAACCAAAAACAGCATACAGATGTGTTTGCACAAATTAAAGCGTTAAACTTTTGCCGCCAAGCGTCTGCTTTTTGTCACCAAAACATAACCATTCACCGATAGTAGAATAGTCCATTTTTATTATGCATACATCTACCATTAGTTGTACATGTACATGTAGCTAATCGTCTTAGGAACGATTAAATAATTTTCACATTGATTGTGGATTAAATTTTATGATTGGGGGATAAACGCAAATTAGAGACATAACTTGACCATATTTTCACACCTTGTCATGCCGAATATTGTAGGCGTATCGATAGCGCCAGAGGTACACATTACACCAGAAATGAAAGACACACACCGCAGGGCAATCATGTTTAACTGGCAATTACATGTATATGACAGGAATAAACAATAGTGTCATAATTGAACCGTAATAAATACATAGATGGTTCATCTCTGAATTGACAGTGCAGCAATAATTTTGATTTACTTACTGGTCTAGTTTTACCGTATTTAAGGACTCAAAAGACTGACAGCTGTAGACAAATTTTCACTCTTGCCCGACCGGGGGTCGTAAGGTCAAAGTGCACATGCCCAGCATGTTTTCAGACTTGTCCCAGGCGGCTGGGCAGTGGATTTGTCAGCCCCTGATATAAAAGTCTATTATCCCATCTATTACTTCAAGCCCTGATGGGAGGGGCCAATTTTTGAGGTTTAGAAGCAACTGCAGTAGGAGCGCAATTTTTTCAACGGACCATTCAGTGAAATGGCAGACATGTGTAGGAAGGTTTCATTAGTCTAGATACCTCATTGTTTGAGAAACAGCTAATTATACACATTAACTTCAGCCAAGCATGAAAAGTAGGTAAGATCAGTAACACCTGACAGCACTGGGCAGGGTGTTTTGTTTGTTTGTTTGATTTAAGGTTTAATGTCCCCGTCAAGGCGTCAACACTGTATAGGACATTTTGGAGACGTTGCTTCCAATTTTGTGGGACTTTTACCCGACATTGAGATGAAATGACATTTCAAGCCCTGTCATCCAATGAAACCAATAGGGTTTATAAGCATGGACGGTCTGATTCGCACCATGGAAGCATCATGCAGCCCATCTATTTCTTCAAGCCCCGATAGGTGGGGACCCTCTGGGCAGGGTTTATCATGGTGGATATGTGTATGAAGTTCATCAGCCTCAGTGTTCAAAAAATAGCTAAATACCCTGACAACCATTTCACTCCTGCTTGCTAAAGTAGTTGTACCCATCAGAGTGCAAAATCTGGACTGGGCCGGTGTACTTGATCATTGGCAAACAGTGTCAACCCAGATCATATGTTGCAGAATGTGGCATCTGATCAGCATCCATATCTAAAATTTCAAGACCAGTCTGTGTAGCCGTGCAGGCTGGTAATAAACCACAGACAGATTTTAAATTGACAGAGCTCATACATTTATTATGTTAATCAAAATGAATGCTTACCCACTGGAATAAAAGTGACATGGTTTTGGCTGCACCAGGTTGTCCACATATCCTCCAGCTATTGCTGCTTGTGGATAATGTCGCAATATCATATATCCCAGCCTGTGTGACCAGTCTGGATTATCCGACAGAAACAGAATTAATTTCACATCTTTTTCATTCGAGACCGGAGAGAGAGGTCGAATGTCTATGTGTTCAAGAACAGCCTCGTAAACATCCACTGTGAATACTTCGATGTCAACACCGTCAAACTTGGGAAGTGACAAGAACGAAATACCTTTCTTTCCCTCATATTCGTACCTGGATGACAAGTCTGTACTAGTTCCTACAAATATTTCCGTAAAAATCCTAAGAATTCAAACACCTTCAAGACTTGCTGTAATTCTCCTCAAATTTGAACAAATTTGTTTCATGATCCAGCAAGGAGTCCAAAAGGTGCAGATGGAATGGCAAACAGTGTAGGCCTTCAGGAGCAGTCTGATCTGGGTCTGCACTGTTTCCTAGGCCTATCTGACCCAATACTTAGGATCATTATGGTATCATTATAGCTCATGTAAATCCTTAACCCTCACCATGCTGAATGTTCCAGTATGCTACACTCCTCCCTAATTTTCAGCCATTTATGTTGCATGATTTTAATTTTTATCATGGATTCAGGAGCAGAATGGAAAACAGTGCTCACCATGATCAGCTGGCTTCTGCTAGCCAATCTGATCTGGATCTGTACTGTTTTCAAAAAGGATAAATCTGGGTTCAGCATGGCCAGGTTGGAAGTGTACAATTATAGGTGAGATTTTATTTTTTTTCCATTGTTTCTGTTACGAGATGGAATAGGAAACCTCTCCGGTGCTTATGCACATCTAAATTATTTTAGTAGATATATGGTAGGGCGGTGCGAGTGAAATATTTTAGGTGAAATATGGTAGGCAAAATGTGCTGCTCCATGAACAAGTCATGCACATATCATACGATGTATGCATGAGTGGTTTATGGAGATCTGTTTTTACAATACAGGGGGCCGCTATAAGGCTGAGTTCTATAAAATTTGCCTAAAAATCGCCAACCGCCAAATTGTGCCATATATGATTTTCATTCCCGTCACGTGTTGTGTGGGTGTTCGTTTTGACAGGAGTCATGGCATTGATTTATAGGGTCGTTTCATCAATTTTTTCTATGGGAAATATACTATTTGAACGCAAATCCATTATCTAGCTTCAGTTGTGGACGGTATCTCCACCTCGCCACGATTTAAGCAAGGTAATATGAGTAGGCATGATTTTCCGGTAGTATTCATAGATATAAAAACCCTGAGAAAGACGAACACTTTAGCAGCAGGTCAAGTTGTAACGAGTATCTACAACATTGTGTCGGGAAAAAGAAAGTATATTGAAAGGCACAACAATGTGTGGTGACCTGCTGCTCCCTGCAATATAGCAGCAGGTACTGGTACAACGCTGGGGGTTAGGGTCCAGCAAGGGCGGACAGACCACCGTGAACAGCGCATACCATGGTCCAGTGTGAACAAATGTGAGACCTTTCAAATGGAAGGGGTCTATTAAATACCTGCAGGTGATTCAGTCGAATCAGTTTAGGGCGATCGGGTAATAATACAGATCAACCTGTGATCGGCAACAATGTCGATAGACTAGTTTGCATTAGTTCGTGAGAGAAAGATTCACGCGAAAGGGGGATTCACCCGATGTTATAAACTGGCCAGTCGCGTCTTGAGTTGTTTCTTTTTTTGTTTTTGTTGTTGTTTTTGTTGTTTGCTTCTGTAGGTATTCACGTCACCCGTTCCGAGCACAGAACATTGTTTTGCCTTCGGAGCGGACGTCGTGAGTTGGCTACAGAAGCAACAATTTGTGATGTTTTGTGTTAGTAAGTGTTAAATGTAGATACTGTAAATAATTCATGTCATTCATCTAATATCTTTCTTGTGCCTTACCCCACAGCTGCCCGTACACCTGTCAGAGATCACGCTCGGTTGTCTTGTCAGCATGGGGGTTTGCGGGACGCCGTAAACCCACATGTAAACCCACATGTAACATTTGGGAACCAAGGTTTCCCCTTTTGGAGAAAAAACAATCAGAATGTTTTTTCTTTGTGTACAGAGATGGAATAGGATGAACCTATCTAAACAAGACAGCTATTTACACAACAACCGTGCGAAAAATTACCTACTATGGTAGTCTGCCCCCCAAATTTTCTTAAGTAAAATTTAGCTAGTAAGCCAAGGTGGTTTGCCCCAGAATTTTCCTGTTCCCCTGACATTCTGCTGTTTGTTAGAAAACGGATATCGTTTTAATCTTACTGGCGGTGGCCTTTCTGGCTTAACTGATTTGATTGTTTTCACAGGTTCTGACATAAATGTGGTACATATAATTTGGTCTGTCTGACATGTCAGTCCTGCAAGGCGCTGTTCTCTCAGCCCTTCTGTCTCCTCACTCTCCTCTGACGTTAGTGTGTGTGGGACGCTAACGTCACCGTCACTTTCCGGTTGCTCTGCAGTTTGAAAACTGCTTGTCTTCAAATGAAGACTCGTCGACGTCATTTCTGTCATGACTGTCTGTCGACATAATAGGTTTAGAGATCAGACAATGAGACGTCACAGTTTGACGCTCAACATATTGCTTCAGTATATTAGCGTGATATGTGTTAACATTTCCATTGACGTCAATCTTATAATCCATTCTGTTCACTACCTCAACCACTTCATAAGGACCTTTCCATTGAAGCAATAATTTATTACTGTCTGTCGGTAGTAACAACAGCACTTTATCGCCGACGTCAAATTTACGCGACCTCGCGCCTTTATCATAATAAGCTTTCTGCTTAATTTGAACCTTCTTTAAATTATCACGCGCTAATTTGCATGTCTGCTCTAACCGTTCCCTAAGCTCAATAACGTACTGATACGTCAAAAGAACTTGCTCATCGCGTACCTCTTCAGCCCATAATTCTCTTAATATTGCCATTGGACCTCGGACGTTACGTCCATATAACAACTCAAAAGGGGAGTATCCTAAAGACTCTTGTGGGACTTCCCTAACCGCAAATAATAAAGCTGGAAGATATTTATCCCAATCTTTTGGACGTTCAGCACACATGCGACGTAACATCTGCTTTAACGTAGCGTGGAAACGCTCAAGCAAGCCGTTGCAAACTGGGTGTCTCGGACTACACGTTAACTGTTGAAGAGAAAGAAGTCTGCTGACTTCTTTCATTACCTCAGCAGTAAACTGTGATCCACAATCAGTCAACAGTTCATCAGGAATGCCAACCCTACTAAACATTTCAATAAGCGCTTCCGCGACACGTTCCGTCTCAATACTCGGTAAAGCTATCGCCTCTGGATACCTTGTCACATAATCTAACATGGTTAAAATATACCGAGATTTCCTATCAGATCGAGGCTCAATTGGACCAACTATGTCCACTGCCACCCTCTTAAATGGCGTATCAATCAATGGCATTTTTCCTAGAGGTACTTTAGTGACCCGACCTTTCTGAATAGTTCTCTGACAAATATCACAAGATTTACAAAATCTAGCGACATCACCGCAAATACCGGGCCAGTAAAACTCAGTTACAATTCTATCCAATGTCTTCCTAATACCCATATGTCCAGACATAAGCGTTTCATGAGCCAGTTTCAACACCTTTCCTCGGAAACTTTGAGGGACCACAAGTTGGAAAGAGACTTTGTTACCCTTGGTGAACTCCCTATATGCCAAACCTTTTTTCTCAATAAACCTAGTTTCACCTCGGTTTAAACCACGACTCACAGTCTTGTTCCCAGATACAACCCTTTTCCTGATGTTTTCCAAAGTTGGATCATCAACCTGAGCTTGCTTGAAAGCCTCCTTGTCATCGTTAATGATCTGATCGGGAACCTTAAGTTTTCTGTAAGGCTTCTCATCCTGCCTAGTTTGAGACCTAGTTACAGCCGCAGCTGAGAAATGAGACATATCAGGAAGTTTTGATCCGTCAATGTTACCGATAACCAAATCGTACAACGTATCATCCATACACAAAGCTTCAGTTTTCCCAGTGAAAAAAGGACAATCAATGTCAATCATTGCCAAAGGATACCCTTGTGTGGATTCATCAATCAACGTAACATTTGATTCCTTCCCTATTAACTGACTATCCGAAACCAAACTTCTCCGAACGACACAGCCTGTACACCCAGTATCTCTTAATACAACCACCTTTTTATTATTAACCAATCCTTGTGCCGTCGGTAACCTTGCCTTTAAGCAGTAACAGACACCTTCCCTAGTTTCCTTACTACACTCCTCCCTATCCGAAATCAAAGGATCACCAACCTTATTTTCAAGAATACTTCCAATCTCATCACTTTTCCTAGTTACTTCCGTTTGACAAAAACTAACTTGGTGTGCTGAGCCACGTGGTGTGCTATTATTTTTACCGCGTCCACGAAAAGACCCTCTAAAATAACCACGACCACGTGTATAACCACAACCTACATTCTGCATATTCTCGTTCTTAACCTGAGAACCTTGAGTCTCTATGTGCGTGTTAAAATTTTCCTTAACACCGCTATCCCCAACTCCAGTTGCTCCTACCTCTGCGCTATACAATTGTTTCCTGTCGGGGTTCTTAAAACATTTAATTGTTAAATGCCCCTTACCGCATATGCTACACTTGATATCCGATCTACCACTCGGTTTGTTCGAGTCAACTTTGTCCTGTTTACCCTGCGCTGCGCCTCTATTATCGCGTTGCCCCTTATTAATGCAACTATATACGCCCCCGTGCGCTTCTGCAAACAAATCTGCCTCCCTAGCCATTTCATCTAAATTACCAAACTGTTTTGGCTTCAGATGTACATACAGTTCTCTATTACATGACTCCAGGAACTGATCCCTTGCCATGAAATCACAGACAGCCAGAAAAGATTTTTCTATCTTTGCCATATTAAGCCATTTTTCTAAATAACTTCTCAGTCTACTACTGAACTGTATGAACGTTTCTGATTTCTCGGGCCTACTATAACGATCTTAATGCGTGCCATTTCAAGTTCCTTATTAACATTCAACATAGCTAGTTCATGTGCCCTTTCCTTTTCCTTTTCCTCCCTTTCCTTTTCCTTTTCTTCTAACTTAGCTAGTTCATGTGCCCTTTCCTTTTCCTTTTCTTCTACTTCTAACTTAGCTAGTTCATGTACCCTTTCCTTTTCCTTTTCTTCAGACCTTAACCTTTCTAAATCCCTTTGCTCTTGCCTTTCTGCCCGCTCAATATCTTGCTGCTCCTTAACAAAACCTTGTAACTCCTTCCCCTCATAACCTAAGTCCTTTCCCATTTGCATTAAACGCTCCATTATTGATAACGTAAATCTCACGTTACAATCAAAACCACTATAAACTGATCAGTTATGATCAGTGATGATTGAATGGGCTTAACTAAAACGTTAAGATATGTGTTATACGCGTTAATCTAACTAAAACGTTAGTTATTAAAGCACACGCGATTTGAAATGTCAAATGCTTTCAGCAAAGTATGACGCTGCGTACTGGTAGTCTAATATGACGTCATAAACTGACGACGTTTACAGTAAAATGCTACAATCCGAAGTTTCATCACATTACAAAACTCCGATCATAACAAGTCACCATTAATGTTTCTATTACGTCATACCTAACCTCAAGCCACAGCGTAAATATTAACGCTACCGTTATGTCAACGTCAGTAAATTGTTAACGTCACTACGTCAGAACCATGTGTGGGTAAGATCAATCAGTGACTCCAGTTTAACTTAGTAGAATGTCAGGTAACACAATTAAGTGGGGTCTACTTAAATTTTTCGTTACCAAGAAAAAGTGGGGTTTGCCTTGCCTTCCTGCTCAGAAATTATCAACTTGTCAGTATCCATTCAGTTGAATACATGGGTTTCGCACTTCATCAACGCAGGAAGGAAGATTCAAGTTAATTTCTAAATGTGGCTGTCAATACATTTTTTTTTTTTAAAGTTGATGATTCAGAGTACCAATGTGCTGTTCCACAGCCGGGAACACCAGCCAGAGATCAAATCCCACTTCTGACACCAAATGTTACATGTGGGTTTACGGCGTCCCGCAAACCCCCATGCTGACAAGACAACCGAGCGTGATCTCTGACAGGTGTACGGGCAGCTGTGGGGTAAACATTTTTCTAATTTTAGCTCTGGCGACTATCTTGTTTATTGCACTGAAAAGACTTTAACTATTTTGGTAGAGAACCACCCAGGCAACAATAATGTGAAGTTATAATGAAATTGGCCCAAGGGTTTAGGAGGAGTTAGTACTTTAAGCAAACTGTTGACATTTTTCTATATATTTAGCTCTGGTGCACATCTTGTTCATCAGAGCAAAACAATTTTAGCTATTTTGGTAGAGGGTCACCTCAGCAACATTCCTGTGAAGTTTGAATGAAATTGGCCCTATGGGAGGAGTAGTAGTTTAAAGATTTTTCTATTTTTAGCTCTGGCTGACAGTTTGTTCATCAGAGCTGTAATTTTATCTATTTTGGTAGAGAGCCACCTAGGCAACATTCCTGTGAAGTTTAAGTGAAATTGGCCCAAGGGTAAAGGAGAAGTTAGCATTTTAAGCAAATTGTTTAGTGGTTTTTTTTTTCTATTTTTAGCACTGATGGCCATCTTGTTCATCAGAGCAAAACACTTCAGAGGTTCACCAAAGCAGCATTCCTATGAAAAGTAGAAGTAAAACAAAGATCAGGAATTGATACAATTAACTTACTCCACCCATAAAAGACACCAAAGGGAAAGTAATACAAACAATAAGCGACCAGACCATAATGGAAACCTAAACAAAGGAAGGCCATAAGGACAAAGAAGTTTGAATGAAACTGGCCCAAGCGTATGGGAGGAGTAGTCATTTAAAGATTCTTCTATTTTTACAAATTTTAGCTCTGGGCCCAGTTGTTCAAAGCATCGTTAGCTTAACGAGCTCGTTTGTGGTCATATTGTTAACTGTTCTAGCAAGTTTAATATCGTAAATTTTGGTATTTTTGCTGGAAAAATGTGAGCAAAGCTGCTCACATTTTTTCAGCAAAAATTTCAGCATATTTGCCATAATAAATGATCAAAGTTTTAACGATACGTTAACTAACGACGTCGTTAGTTTTGAACAACTGGCCCCTGGTGGCCATCTTGTTCATCGGAGTGGAATGAGTTTAGCTATTTTGGTAGAGAGCCACCTATGCAACATTCTTGTGAAGTTTAAATGAAATTGGCCCAATGGTTTAGGAGAAGTAGTCTTTTAAAGCCATTTGTTGATGATGGACGACGGACATTGACTGATCACTATAGCTCACCATGAGCACTTCGTGCTCAGATGAGCTAAAAACAGACCAATACATTGTCAAGAAGTACAATTAACACACAATTCTAAAAGCTAAATTCATCAGTCTGTTGAAGTTGAAACTGTGCTACATCTGACAATTAACCCTTTTTGTACCAAATGGAATCTTTCTCTATATACATGCATATAGCAAGAGTCCATTTCAAAATTTAGCGGTGATGGGTTGTGTTTTCCTTCAAAATTTATTTGGAAAATGGCTGAACTTTTTGCAAACCGTGAAGGCCCTGATCAGACGCCGCATTCTGCAGCGTCTGATCTGGGCCTGCACTGTTTGCCAGGGTACCCATTTTGGGGTTTCCGGTACAAAATGGGTTAATTATTATGCCTTTTATGATAAAGAGGGACAAAGTGCTGACAGACAAACTGTGTTTTAAAATACAACTATGGATATCTTTGGTTCAACAGAGCTGTCAGAGGATCTCACTATAGCCCCACTGCAGTGCTATCAGGAGAGATAGAACCATAGTGTTGAAATATGTTGAAATCATGTTTACCGGATAACATCACTGAAGGACATGGTATTATGGGAACATTAAACCTATCAAGCAATTTATCTCCATGAGATATGGACCCTGGGCCCCGATTCCTGTATACACAATACATTATCCCACTGCTCCAGAACTTTACATGGTGCTTTTGACCCTTAACCCATTTTTTACCGGAAACCCCAAAACGGGTACCCAGGCAAACGGTGCAGGCCCAGATCAGACGCCGCAGAATGCGGCATCTGATCAGGCCTACACTGTTTGCAAAAAGTTCACCCATTTTCCAAATAGTTTTTGAAGAAAATGCAACCTGAAACCCCTAAATTTTGAAATGGACTCCTACTTTATATAAGGTGGAAGATTCCGTTTGGTGCAAAAAGGGTTAAGATGCCAAACACAACAATTGTCGTCTGCTGGTTACTGTAAAAGTCATTGCTACAAACATTGTGGACCCAGATCATACTGCTCCTAGACGAACAGTCTGATCTGGGTTCACACTGTTTGGTTGTATGGTAAAAATATACATATTTCAAATGTTTGCAGATGACAGACATAAACAGACGACATTTTCAGATGCGGTTTTTCTTGGTATCTTAAAGGTTAACCCTTCACTGCAAAATTACCAAAAAATGAAAAAAATTACCGGAAATGCTTGCAAGCATGTTAACCCTTCAGACGCCAAGGAAAACAACATCTGAAAATTTTGTCTGCTTATGTCGGTTGCTAAATATTTTTGCAAACTTTTTAAAAATATTTTTGCATACAGGCAAACAGTGTGGACCCAAATCAGACTGCTCCTAGAGGAGCAGTCTGATTTGGGTCCACACTGTTTGCAAAAATGACTTTTAAAGTATCCAGCAGACATCAAAGCAGACAACAATTGTCGTGAATGACATTTACGGGTTAACAAGTCTGTGAAATTAACACCCTGGAAAAATCCAATGACAAACAGAGCTTACAAGGTTAAATAATATTTTCCTTATTGTGGGTACTCGTTAGAACTCTTTCATTGAAGTGGTTCTAATAAGCACCCACAATCTAAATTTGGAGCAGGAATCTGAAACATATCTCAAATTTTCATTTAAAAATGCCAATTTTCCTTAAGAGAAAGTATTATCTTACTTATACTGGCCTCAGATGCGCGTCTGACTGGTGATCAGGAGGACGCGGGTTTGATGCCTGCCGGGGTCGGCTACATTCATTCGTGGAGAATTGATCATGTAATTTTTTCTATGTGGTCATTCTCTCCCTTCCGCTGATTCAAGAAGGGCTGTTGTCAGTTTCTGGCGAAAGAATGTCCAGTGTAATGGTTAGTCGCTTACGTATAAGCCAATCCAGGAAAAGTGTGGATAGGTAAACTGACGGGCTCAAAATTGACCTAAAGTGTTGACTGGGTTAATAAACTCCAATACAAACAAACAAACAGTTAACTTATGTACATACCGGTAGGTTAGTTATGCTACCATCAAAATCCCCCAAAAATGAGACACCTTGAGGACTTGCTGTAATTCTCTTAAATTATTAACCAATTTGTTCCACAATCAAGCCAGGAGTTCAAAAGGTGCTGACAGAATGGCAAACAGTGAAGACCCTGATCAGACAACTCTGTCTGATCTGGGTCTGCACTATTTGATAAGACCTATCTGTCCCAAAACTTAGGGATCATTACAGTAATGTTAGTGGTTAGTGAATTCTTACAAGTCTTACCCACAATTCCATCTGTTGTCAAACCAACAAACTCACATCCTGCTGGGAGTAGAGATGTGACATACACTCCAATCTCTGCTTTGGGTTTCTTTGAAGCTCTAGAGTACCTGGTTCGTCCAATGTGGGAAGGGGTGGGACTTGATATTCTGATAGGGTTATCATAAAGGTCTGTCTGACAGAACATGAACAAGACTGCAGGCTCGGTGTATAAAGTCTGTAAGAGTAAACAAGATTCCGGTATTATACCACAAGGACATCAATGACAACAACATAAGCATGTGCATACAAGATATTCACTTAATACCGGTAAATATAATCACACTGAAAAAAAAGAAAGAAGAAACAAGAGGACCAAGATGGCCCTGTGTTGCTCACCTGTGTACCAGAAAATCATTTGCAATGTTTGGAAATAAAGAAACTGTGAAGAAAGGCAAGACATGTTTGTTTACCTTACAGATATAAATATCTTCATAGATCCTGGGTTGTTATTGTACATCAGTTGAACCAGATGATCACGGGGCATGACCATTTCTTACCCAAAAGGATATAATTTGAAAATCTTGGAAGAGGTCCACTAGATGAAGGTTTATACCAAATAACAAAGACCTGGGCCTTCTGGTTTCAGACAAGGGGATTTTTAAATTTTTTCCCCATATTAGACGATTTTTAAAGGTTTTCCCTATATTAGACTATGTAAAATATGTGGACCTGGGGCGAAGCCATTTTTGGTCCCAAGGCTATACTTTGAACCTTGGCGAGGTAGTTCTAACGGGCAATCAACAATCTCTGTTTTTGAGCAGAAATATACCCCTGTAAACCCCAGTTTAGGGGGGTGTCAAACAAGAAAGTTATCACACATTTTCATCAGAAAAATATCATTTATGGAGTGATGAAAGAATAAACTATAACATGGGTGTGTTATACTAATGTTTGCTTAAAAATAGATATGCTCTAGCAGTGATTTGTTGTGTAATAAATCACAGTTTAGAGGTCAATTGTGAGTGAGTGTTCCAGTTTTACGTCCCACCAACAGCTAAGGTCTTACAGAGCTGGGACCTCGGTTTAAAGACTCGTCCGAAAGTCTGGAGAAGCCCGGAATCGATCCTGCGATCCCTGGTTTACAAGGCGAGTAGTGTAACCACTGCACCACTGAGGCTTCTTAGGAGTCAATTGTAAAGTTGATCAAATCACAAGTGTATAGCACTTGTGATTTGTCTGCTTAAAACTGACTGACAAACTATGATTTATTACTCAACAAATCACAGACTAGAGCTAATCTACCTGTATATAATTCTTCTTAGGCACTAAAAATCAACAATAATTTGTGTACCAGTTCAATTCTTCATAGGCACCAAAAATCCTCAATAATTTTGTGTACCAGGAAATTCTTCCAACCTTTTGCAATTGTTAGAAGAAATCCTGCCAACATTACTGGCTGTATCACACACATTAATGTCCTTTTGTGATGTTTTTGATGCGAGAAAATAGCAGTTCACTGTCTAATGTCATAGAATCTACGAGGGACATTATAAAATGGCGGCTTTTTATGATGTCATTTGTCACTCTCTTTTGCCCAGTGATTTGTTGCAGATTTAATCACTATACCTTTTCATTGCCTATAAAATGATTATTTTAGGTGCGAGTCCAGAGTCTTATACTTATATTTTTCTTCGGGGACTCACACTTTTCATAGTGAGTCCCAGGCCTTGCAAAGATTACAAAATAATACATGCATGTTTCGTAGTGGACTCATATTTTCTTGAGAAGGACACACTTAAATTAGCCCTAACTGTGTCCCTGGACTCATGGGTATAAAACTGTAAATGAATCACTGAGCCTATATAGAACTGATGTCTTAACCCTTGAGATGTCTTCTGTCTTCTGGTCTGCTGGTTACTTGAAAAGTCAATGTTGCAAACAGTGTGGAGCCCAATCAGACTTTAGGAGCAGTCTGATCAGGGTTCACACAGTTTGCCTGTATGCAAAAACAACATGCTTGGAAGGTTTACAAGACGATGCAGCAAACACATAAACAGAGGACAATTGCAGATGTAGTTTTTCTGGGCATCTAAAGGGTTAACCCTTATCCCACTGGTCACGACAACCCCTACCTTTGCAAATAGTGTAGATCCAGATCAGATGGCTTCTGAAGAACCCTTATCCCACTGTTCATGACAACCCTTACCTTTGCAAACAGTCTAGATCCAGATCAGATGGCTTATGAAGAAGCCTTATCCCAATGTTCACGACAACCCTACCTTTGCAAACAGTCTAGATCCAGATCAGATGGCTTCTGAAGAAGCCTTATCCCAATGTTCACGACAACCCTACCTTTGCAAACAGTGTAGATCCAGATCAGATGGCTTCTGAAGAAGCCTTATCCCAATGTTCACGACAACCCTACCTTTGCAAACAGTGTAGATCCAGATCAGATGGCTTCTGAAGAAGCCTTATCCCAATGTTCACGACAACCCTACCTTTGCAAACAGTGTAGATCCAGATCAGATGGCTTCTGAAGAACCCTTATCCCAATGTTCACGACAACCCTACCTTTGCAAACAGTGTAGATCCAGATCAGATGGCTTCTGGAGAAGCTTTATCCCAATGTTCACAACAACCCTACCTTTGCAAACAGTGTAGATCCAGATAAGATGGCTTCTGAAGAAGCCTTATCCCAATGTTCACGACAACCCTACCTTTGCAAACAGTGTAGATCCAGATCAGATGGCTTCTGAAGAAGCCTTATCCCAATGTTCACGACAACCCTACCTTTGCAAACAGTGTAGATCCAGATCAGATGGCCTCTGAAGAACCCTTATCCCACTGAACACAATAGCCCTACCTTTGCAAACGGTGTAGATCCAGATTAGATGGCTTCTGAAAAACCCTTATCCCACAGACAACCCTTACCTTTGCAAACAGTGTAGATCCAGATCAGATGGCTTCTGAAGAAGCCTTATCTTGCTGTTCACGACAACCCTACCTCTGCAAACAGTTTAGATCCAGATCAGATGGCTTTTGAAGAACCCTTATCCCACTGTTCACTACAACCCCTACCTTTGCAAACAGTGTAGATCCAGGTCAGATGGCTTCTGAAGAACCCTTATCCCACTGTTCACTGCAACCCCTACCTTTGCAAACAGTCTAGATCCAGATCAGATGGCTTCTGAAGAACCCTTATCCCACTGTTCAAGACAACCCCTACCTTTGCAAACAGTGTAGATCCAGATCAGATGGCTTCTGAAGAACCCATATCCCACTGTTCACGACAACCCCTACCTTTGCAAACAGTGTAGATCCAGATCAGATGGCTTCTGAAAAAGCCTTATCCCAATGTGTACGACAACCCTACCTTTGCAAACAGTGTAGATCCAGATCAGATGGCTTCTGAGGAAGCCTTATCTTGCTGTTCACGACAACCCTACCTTTGCAAACAGTGTAGATCCAGATCAGATGGCTTCTGAAGAACCCTTATCCCACTGTTCACTACAACCCCTACCTTTGCAAACAATGTAGATCCAGATCAGATGGCTTCTGAAGAACCCTTATCCCACTGTTCACTACAACCCCTACCTTTGCAAACAATGTAGATCCAAATCAGATAGCTTCTGAAGAACCCTTATCCCACTGTTCACTACAACCCCTACCTTTGCAAACAATGTAGATCCAAATCAGATGGCTTCTGAAGAACCCTTATCCCACTGTTCACGACAACCCCTACCTTTGCAAACAGTGTGGATCCAGATCAGATGTCTTCTGAAGAACCCTTATCCCACTGTACACGACAACCCCTACCTTTACTAACAGTGTAGATCCAGATCAGATGGCTTCTGAAGAACCCTTATCCCACTGTTCACTACAACCCCTACCTTTCCAAACAGTGTAGATCTAGATCAGATGGCTTCTGAAGAACCCTTATCCCACTGTTCACTACAACCCCTACCTTTCCAAACAGTGTAGATCCTGATCAGATGGCTTCTGAAGAACCCTTATCCCACTGTTCACGACAACCCCTACCTTTGCAAACAGTGTAGATCCAGATCAGATGGCTTCTGAAGAAGCCATCTGATCAGGATCTACACTGTTTGTCATTCAGTCGGTAAATTTGAATAAATTACATCAAGTAATTTGATTGGTTGAAAAATAAATGGGTGTGGCTAAATTAATTTATTCAGTGAGATAAGGGTTAAGGGTTGAAATATAGTGAAATTCCGCTATTAAGACCACCTAAAATTAAGACTAATTCTGCTTTATAAAGCTTATTTAGTAGGCTACGGTTATTCATTCTTTGTGTTGTTTGCATACAGTGTCCTCTGGTCAGAGACCACATTTGGGACTGTTCAAAAGTGGTCTAAAAGACCACTTTTGAACAGTCTCAAAGGTGGTCTTCACATAGGAATTTTATTGTATTAAAAATACATAGGGAAACACGTGATAGAATACCTGTATAAAATCTTTGACTGGCTGATGTATACCATCTTCACCATCTTCACAATCAATGAACGTCCATGA
This sequence comes from Lucinisca nassula, assembly GCA_963580285.1. Classification (NCBI taxonomy): domain Eukaryota; kingdom Metazoa; phylum Mollusca; class Bivalvia; order Lucinida; family Lucinidae; genus Lucinisca; species Lucinisca nassula. The sequence goes on from OY757018.1 coordinate 154,974,497, forward strand.
CGATGTTCGACGTTTCTGTTTAAGAACTTTCACCGTATCTGCCCACAGCCGACATACTCTAAAAGAGAGATGATATTTCATCAACAACTTATCAGGTAAACAAGTCCCTGTAATAGAAACCCCTCTAAACCTACTTTTATACATAGAAAAGTGGAGTCTTGGGGTTTACAGGGATAAACATTATTTTTTTTTTTATTTTTGCTCAAAAACATAAATTGTTGGTATTCATTAGAACCATCTTAATGAGTTGGTTCTAATGGACACCAACAATCTATATTTGGACTAGAAAGAAAAAAAATAACAAAAAATTTCAACAGAAAAATGAAAGTTCTAAAGACATGAAAGTTGGCATTTTAGCATAGCACACGGATGTGTTATTGTAATGCAACACTTAGGCGTCTAGAGGGTGAACAAAGTTTAATGAAATATGACCTAGTGACCTAATTTGATTTTTGTTTGTATGATTTGAGGTTTAACGTCCCCATCAACACTGTAAGGTTATTTTGGAGACATTGCTTCCAATTTTGTGGGACTTTTACCCGACATGGAGATGAAATGACTTCTCAAGCCCTGTCGCCCAATGAAACAAATAGGGTTTATTAGCATGGATGGTCCGCCTCGCACCGCGGTTCCTGGATAGGCTTAGACCCTCTAAGCGGTTTACCAGTACTAGTGTGCGGGCCGGAGTCAGCTCTGCGTGGAAGCATCATGCAGCTCATATATTTCTTCAAGCCCCTATGGGCGGGGGCTGACCTAGTGACCTAATTTTTGACCCAACATAATCTATATTTGAACTTGACCAAGAACTTTCTGGTAAAGTTTCATGAACATTGAAGCAAAACTGTGGCCTCTAGAAGGTGATTCAAGATTTTAAAGGAATTTGACCTTGTGACCAACACTTTGACCCGGCATGACCCATGTTTGAACCTATATGTACACCCATCACGATAACAAGTCTGCGAAACGAAGACCCCACCAAACTCCACTTTATATAGAGAAAAGTGGGGTTTACGGGGTTATACATTATCTGCCTTATTTTTGCTCAAAAACATAGATTGTGGGTACTCGTTAGAACCACCTCATTCTAACGAGCACCCACAATCTATGTTGAAAGCAGAAATAATAAAGATGTTATCATGTTGGACGCCATTATTTCTTACGGACATGTTTTCCTAATGAGTATTCCTTTGCCCTGCCCATTGGGGCTTGGAGACAATGACATAGATTGGGCTGCATGATACTTCCATGCAGAGCTGAAACCAACTGTACATGAGTACTGGTAAACTGCTTAGAAGATCTAAGCCTGCCCAGGCAAAGTGGTGCGAGCTAGACCGTCCTTTTGGTTTCAATGGGCAGCAGGGATTGAGATGTCCTGAAAGCTTTCATCTCCATGTCCAGTAAAAGTCCCACAAAATTGGAAGCAAAAACTCCAAAATGACCCAACTAGTGCTGACTGGGACGTTAAATCTCAAATCAAACAAACAAAAACACCAGTATTCCGGTATTTTAAGTTTATAACAACAAATTTTAACCCATTCAGTACCAGAAACCCTTAAAGGGGTACCTTGGCAAACGCGGCGTCTGATCAGGGCCTACACTATTTGCAAAAAGTTAAGCCATTTCCCGAATAAATTTTGAAGAAAACACAACCTGACACCCCTAAATTTCGAAATGGACTCCTGCCATACATAAGGTGGAAGATTCTGTTTGGTACTAAAAGGGTTAATATCTTAATAAAGTACAAATTTCTTTTCCTTTTTAGATGATGATATACTCTGTTGCTTGCAACAAACAAGACTATTTTAAAATGTGACTATTATTGCTTAAAGTATGTTAAAACATGCGCTATGCTGTCTGTATGTCTATTTATAAATCTTATGTGTTAGTCTTTACATAGCTAATGTTAACCCTTCTCTTGCTGAATATTCATTTAAGCCACACCCATTTCTGTCCATCAACCAATCAAATTACTTAATGTAATTTATTGCTATAAATTCATAAACTGAATGCCAAACAGTGTAGATCCTGATCAGATGGCTTCTTCAGAAGCCATCTGATCTGTATCTACACTGTTTGCAAAGATAGGGGTTGTCGTGAACAGCAAGATAAGGGTTAAAAAAAAATGGGTGTCTATGTGTATTTTCTTTCCTTTAATCTTCACAACTTTGCCTTTCTTAGCCTGGCTTAGCACTCACATGCCATCTCATGCTATAAGTCCCAGCAATGGGTTAAGCATTATAGACAGATCCAATTTTTTGATGGCTGATTTTGTTATAATTTCAATGCGCATGCGCAAATGCCTCGTCAATTGAGTACAGTGTACCTCCTTTATCTGGTTGGCAAAATATGCCTGTTTCTGTATCGTGCCAATGAGAATATCAAATATTTGAGAAGACCAGTGGACTATCAACCACCAGTGGTTCCACGGGTTTACTATCCCGAACTATTAAACTTGGCACATGAAACTCCCACGTCAGGACATTTAGGTGAAAATAAAACCTATCACAAGACTCTTAATCATTTTTACTGGCCTGGGCTAAAACTAGAGCTGCCGCCTAACGGGCGCCAATTATACCCCCGCATGCGTTGTCAGACAAATTTTTACAAGTATTTGACCTTGAGGAAGGTCAACGTAAAGGTCAAGGTCAGGTTTGTGTATATCAATCTTAAGTACTAGTGGCAAGGTGTGTGGTGTGTGAATATTAAAGAAATCGGTCAAAGAATAAGGAAGTTATGAGCAATGTTAAAGTTTTTTGTAACGGACCGACGACGACGACAAATTTTTACAAGTATTTGACCTTGAGGAAGGTCAACGTAAAGGTCAAGGTCAGGTTTGTGTATATCAATCTTAAGTACTAGTGGCAAGGTGTGTGGTGTGTGAATATGTTTGCAAAGATAGGGGTTGTCGTGAACAGCAAGATAAGGGTTAAAAAAAAAATGGGTGTCTATGTGTATTTTCTTTCCTTTAATCTTCACAACTTTGCCTTTCTTAGCCTGGCTTAGCACTCACATGCCATCTCATGCTATAAGTCCCAGCAATGGGTTAAGCATTATAGACAGATCCAATTTTTTGATGGCTGATTTTGTTATAATTTCAATGCGCATGCGCAAATGCCTCGTCAATTGAGTACAGTGTACCTCCTTTATCTGGTTGGCAAAATATGCCTGATTTTGTATCGTGCCAATGAGAATATCAAATATTTGAGAAGACCAGTGGACTATCAACCACCAGTGGTTCCACGGGTTTACTATCCCGAACTATTAAACTTGGCACATGAAACTCCCACGTCAGGACATTTAGGTGAAAATAAAACCTATCACAAGACTCTTAATCATTTTTACTGGCCTGGGCTAAAACTAGAGCTGCCGCCTAACGGGCGCCAATTATACCCCCGCATGCGTTGTCAGACAAATTTTTACAAGTATTTGACCTTGAGGAAGGTCAACGTAAAGGTCAAGGTCAGGTTTGTGTATATCAATCTTAAGTACTAGTGGCAAGGTGTGTGGTGTGTGAATATTAAAGAAATCGGTCAAAGAATAAGGAAGTTATGAGCAATGTTAAAGTTTTTTGTAACGGACCGACGACGACGACAAATTTTTACAAGTATTTGACCTTGAGGAAGGTCAATGTAAAGGTCAAGGTCAGGTTTGTGTATATCAATCTTAAGTACTAGTGGCAAGGTGTGTGGTGTGTGAATATTAAAGAAATCGGTCAAAGAATAAGGAAGTTATGAGCAATGTTAAAGGACACGGGAAATCATTCTCAAATAAATAACATCTTAAAATCGCCAGTTAACACTCCATGATGCTGAAATTCCGAGATTTATACACAGCGTAATAAATAAATAGTAGCCAGGTAAACATGTGCATTTGTCTGCTAGTGTAGTGTGCGTGAGAAAATTCCGATAATTAATCAGCTGCCGAATCACGTGGTGTAGTGACGTCAATATTCCCACTTTGCTATAGTAAACCAACAGAGATGTACATAAATTCGGCCAGAAAACAAAGATTTAAAAAATAAATAACAAAATGCAAGCGAGCTTGAAGCTGAAACCAGAAATACAGCCATATATATATATATAATCGCAGGCCCCTTACGCGCACCTAGATAAAAAATATATAGAATGTGTGATAATTTCCAGATAAGTACGGGGGATGCTTTTGCATCCTCGCAACTTGTGACCCCCTCCCAGCGCACGGGTCTGGTTTGAGCCCGCTGAGTTGCAGCAGGACGAAGCCGAGGACTCCTCTTGACGGCCTTAGTGGAACACAGAGGATGCAAGATACAAATTGGTCAGTATGGCACTGCCTCTTTGTTCAGAATTGTCGATTTGATTAATGCAACGTATTGAAAAAATATTTTCGAACGGCATGTTCGGTCATATGTTCTATTCAGTATTTTTTACATTCATCCAACATCGATATATTTTAATAAAAGCAAATATAAAACAAAATAATATTATGCGGATATTTTGTCACGTCGTATCAACGTTGACACGAAGTCATTTCAAATATATATACCCGCTTGGAAGTTTCCTCTGCAAAGCGCTCAATGTAGGCGCCGTTTTTAGTTTTGTTTTGTTTTGGTTTGGTTTTGGCATTTGTCTTATTATAAACATTATTGGTCTCCACTTGATTTGAAAACTAGCATCACGAGCTCTAATATTAACTGACGTAGGTACAGGGTTATCAGTGCCATTTATAAGACGCTGACTGTCATTATGTGCCGATCTCGGTAGCTCAGTCGGATGCGCGTGAATCATGAAGGCGCGGGTTCGATACCTGCAGGGGTCGGCAACATTCTTTCGTGGAGATCGATCATTAAATCTTTTCTACGGTCATTCTCTCCCTTCCGATGATTCGAGAAGGGCAGTTGTCAGTTTCTGGCGAAAGAATGCGCACTGTACTCGTTAACCGCTTACGTATAAGCCTGCCCAGGAAGTGTGTTAGGTAAACTGACCGACTCAAAAATGACCTAAAATAGCGTTGACTGGGCCGTTAAACTTCAAAAAAAAAAAAAAAAGACTGTCATTACGCCGCCTTTCCACTTCAGGCTGTACTTCAGCAAGCAGTGTACCAAAAACCGAAGATACGAACACATGAGCTATAATTTGTTTGTTTGATTTGAGGTTTAACTTCCCCGTCAACACTGTAAAGGTCATTTTGGAGACGTTGCTTCCAATTTTGTGGGCCTTTTACCCGACATTGAGATGAAATGACATCTCAAGCCCTGTCGCCCAATAAAACCAATAGGGTTTATTAGCATGGGCGGTCCGCCTCGCACCGCGGTTCCTGGACAGGCTTAGATCCTCTAAGCGGTTTACCAGTACTAGTGTGCGGGCCGGATTCAGCTCTGCGTGGAAGCATCATGTAGAATATATATTTCTTCAAGCCCCTATGGGCGGGGGCCGCACATGAGCTATAATAATAATAATAATAATAATAACTACAAATTAGTGAGTCATGATGCTTGTGTGTGTGTGTTCGTGTTTAACGTCCAACCATCAGCTAAGGTCATACGGGGACAGGACTTCGGTTTTAAAAATCCGAACTCTACAGAAGCCAGGGATCGAACCCGCGACCCCTGGTTTCTGAGGCGAGAAGCATAGCCACTACACCACGGGAGCTTCAGTGAGTTGTGCTAAAAAGAATGTTAGAATTCAGATTAAAACATTACGTAACACCTCAGCGGACACATGATTATTAACCCATTTTGTTCCAGAAAACCAAACACGGGTAACTGGCAAACAGTGTAGGCCCATAGCAGATGCCACGGCCATAAAAAAAGTGAATATTCTGCGCTACATTGAAAGTATTCAGTTGTCGACTAATCTTCTAAGCATATCCGAAAACAAAGAAACGTGCAGAAAAAACACTCGGGGTGAGACTATCCGGGTCTACATCACTAATTTGACGTGCGAGTAGCCTGAGGCAAAGTGGGGCATCTTCTTCGGTCAGAAACCTCCACACACCCACTTAAAACATCGGCCTTGCATTTGGGTATCCAAATTCAGCCATTTTCTGTGGGTCTCACTTGAAAAATACGGCCCCCGCCCATCGGGCCTTGAAGAAATATATTGGCTGCATGATGCTTCCATGCAGAGCTGAATCCGACCCGCACACGAGTACTGGTAACCCGCTTAGAGGATCTAAGCCTGCCCAGGCAAAGCGGTGCGCACGAGTCGGACCGCCCATGCTTATAAACCCTATTGGTTTCATAGGGCGACAGGGCTTGAGATGTCATTTCATCTCAATGTCGGGTAAAAGTCCCACAAAATTGGAAGCAACGTCTCCAAATGACCTTTACAGTGTTGACGGGGAAGTTAAACGTCAAATCAAATCAAATCACTTGAAAAATGTAGTCTTCGGTCGTGCTTCTTTTACAATAAAACACCCATTGTTGTCGTAGTTTAGGATCACTTGGAAATGCAAAGAAATGAATCCCACATCCTTTTGAATGTTTACTTGTGCACCCAAATGCCACACAATACACCATATTAATGTATTTGTTTCCAGAAAATAAAAGCGTAAAGCAAAGAAATAAATATTAATCTTTACACGTTCTTCAATGGAATGGGAACAGTGACGTCACTCACCGATAAGCAGCGTAGAGTGGCGGAATACATGCATATTGGAGGTATTTTTATCTCTAAGCGGTTTACACAGATAGCTGTAATGTTAACAGACTAAGCTCTGCGGGGATGCGCAGGATTCTTATGACTGAACAATATTTGATTAAAAGTAAAATTGTTTCCGTAGTCCTTTAAAGTTTTTTGTAACGGACCGACGACGACGACAGACGACAAGCTGACTCCTATATACCCCCTTCAAACTTCGTTTGCGGGGGTATAATGAGATGTTTCTCAGCATTGTAGGTCCTGTCATACATGCCAAATGGTAGGAAAACCCAATCAGACTATACCTAAGGCTCATTTGCAGCCTATACCTGCTTTTGATGAACCTTTCAGTCGAATAATTATAGGCTGTGTGGGTCCCTTGCCCAGAACTAAGTCTGTCTGTGAATATCTTTTGACTATTACATGTGCTTCCACACGTTTTCCTGAAGCCATTCCACTAGGAAATATCAAAACTACGACAATCGTCAAGGCCTTAGTGAAGTTTTTCACCTTTGTTGGTCTTCCCAAAACTATTCAGTCAGACCAAGGTTCAAATTTCATGTCTTTTTCAAGAAGTAATGCATGAACTAGGCATTGTACAGTATAAGTCATCAGCCTATCATCCTGAAAGTCAAGGCGCCCTTGAAAGATTCCATCAAACATTGAAAAACATGATAAGATCATATTGCTTTGACACAGAGAAGGATTGGGATGGAGGCATCCATCTGCTTTTATTTGCTGTTAGAGAATCTGTGTAAGAATCTCTTGGCTTCGGTCCATTTGAATTAGTATTTGGCCATACGGTTCGTGGTCCTTTGAAACTTCTGAAAGAGAAATTTCTCTCTAATGAAGACACTTCCTTGAATTTACTTCAGTATGTGTCGGAGCTCAAAACTAAACTTTCAAAAGCTTGTGAGGCTGATCGGACCAATCTTAAGTCAGCCCAAAGGAAAATGAAACAGCTATATGACATAGAGACAAAAGAAAAGAATTTTAAACCAGGTGATAAGGTACTAGCTCTTTTGCCTATTCCTGGAAAATCTTTGCAAGCCAGGTACATGTATTATGGTCCATACACTGTAGACAAAAAGATCAGTGACGTAAATTACATAATAAACACTCCTGGGAGGCGCAAGCTAAAGCAGCTGTGTCATATTAACACGCTTAAGGAATACATTGATAGGGACAATGCATCATTAACATCAGTCAATCTAGTTACATGTAGCTCTGTTCCACTTAATTCATGTGACAATGACTGTGAGGATATTAATTCGGTGAAATCTGATCCCACATCATCAAAACTTCAGAATTCTGACATTCTGAGGAATCTCAACCAGAAACTGCCACATCTAGAGCCAAATCAGGGGAATGAACTGAAACAGCTAATGTTTTAATATGAACACTTATTTCCTGACATTCCAACATGGACAGACAAAATATTTCACGATGTGGACATAAATGGTTCAAAACCTATAACGCAATTCGACCTTCTGAAAGGATTTTGGCAAATTTCACTCACAGATATAGCAAAGGAGGTTTCGGCATTTACTACACCAGACGGATCATTGAACAATAAAGTCATGCCATTTGGAACGAAAAACTCTCCGGCAATATTTCAGCGCTTAATAAACATGGTAATTGCAGGGCTGGAAGGCTGCAGTGCTTATATTGATGAGGCTATCATATACAACTAGATCTGCAGTCGATGGTAAACCATCGCAAATACCCGCTTTTTCTATTAATAACACTAATGACTATATATTAGCCAGCCAAAACTACATGTAAGTAAAAAACAGTTGCAAAGAACATTCTCACTGATAAGCGAAGTTTCAGAAGTGTAACATTTATAGCATAGAAGATATGGCAAAGTCATACTTTTTGACCTTTGACCTTGGGGTTATGTTGAATCCACCTAAAGTATCCCAATTTATTCTATATTCCAACAGCCATCCAATAACCAAGTTTCAGAAGTGTAACTCCAATAGTTTAGAAGATATGGCAAAGTCATACTTCTTGACCTTTGACCTTGGGGTCGAGGTCACACCAAAATTAGCCCAACATATTCTATATTCCAAGGGCCATCCAATAAGCAAAGTTTCAGAAGTGTAACGCCAATAGTTTAGGAGATATGGCAAATCATAATTTTTGACCTTTGACCTTGGGGTCATGTTGAGGTCAAGGTAACACCAAAAGTATCCAAATTTATTCTATATTCCAAGGGCCATCCAATAACAAAAGTTTCAGAAGTGTAACTAATAGTTTAGAAGATATGGCAAAATCATACTTTTTGACCTTTGACCTTGGGGTCAAGGTCACATCAAAAGTAACCTAACATATTCTATATTCCAAGGACCATCCAATAAGCAAAGTTTCAGAAGTGTAACTCCAATAGTTTAGGAGATATGGCAAATAATAATTTTTGACCTTTGACCTTGGGGTCATGTTGAGGTCAAGGTCACAAAAAAGTTGCCCACTGCCATCTACATTCCATGTACTATCCACATGCAAAGTTTCAAAAGTGTAACTTCAGTGGTTGCAGAGGAGATCCAATCACAAGAAACTCGACGGACAGACAGACGCACGGACGGACTGACGCCGGATCGAACTATGGTACAAAAACAATATACCCGATTTTTCTTCGAAAAAGCGGGTATAATGACCAGTGGAATCAACATCTTGGGACTATTAGAGCATTCTTTGATAGATTGAGTAATGCCAAATTGACAATCTTGCTAAAAGTGAATTCTGCCATGCAAGTTTGATATATCTAGGTCATATTGTAGGTCAAGGTCATGTGAAAACCATTGACGCTAAAGTTGAGGCTATCTCAAATTTTCCCGTACCCACGTGCAAAAGACAGCTGATGCGATTTCTTGGTTTGGCTGGTTATTACAGTTCTATTCTAAAGTTCTGTAATAATTTTTCTGTCATTGCTGAGCCTTTGACAAATTTGCTCAGCAAAAGAACAAAAATCCATTGGAATGCAATATGCCAAAATGCTTTTGATAAGCTTAAAGCCATACTCAAGAGTGAGCCAGTTCTCTTAGCACCAAACTTTGAAAAGGAGTTTAAGCTAGTTGTAGATGCTAGTGACGTAGGTGCAGGTGGTGTTTTGTTGCAGGAAGACGAAAATGGTGTGGATCATCCAGTTTGCTACTTTTCCAAAAAGTTTAATAAGCATCAGAGAAATTACTCTACCATAGAGAAAGAGTGCTTGTCTCTGATTCTTGCTCTGCAACATTTCGAAGTTTATCTTACTTCTACTGCTGCACCGATTGTCATTTTCAGTGATCACAATCCACTGACTTTCATACATAAAATGAAAAACAAAAATCAGCGGTTGCTCAGGTGGAGTCTCATGCTACAAGGGTATAATTTAGACACCAGAGGGAGAGATAACATTATCCCTGATGCCCTTTTAAGAGCTTGAGCAGTATCAGGAATTGTGTTATTTTCATACTGAAGTGGATTGTAGATACATGCAATTGTTATATGCCATGTTCGATGTTTTACTTTTTTAACAGCAAAAGAAAGCTTTATTACATAAAACTTTCTTTTCCTCAAAGAGGGGTAGTGTTATGTATAAGAATTTATTTCTCTGATCCCCATTTTCATCCCACTGGGTGACCAATACTGCTATTAATATCTTGTTAAAGAATATTCTGGAAATGAGTCATATATTTGAAAACAACTTGTTTACAAGGAAAGGTACTTTGGAACCTTCCAGAAAGTTCAGGTTTGTATAATTTTTAGAAAATTACCTAATCTTATTCCACAGCCCTCTAGAACGTTCTAGAGAATTCTTAGGGTCTATAAAAGAGCTTGATTTTTCTCTTTGAGTCAGACTTTGGAGTTTGAAGTTTGGGTTTATAAGAAAAGTTTTACTAAATTCTGTGTTGGTTTGTCAAAGGATATTATATTTCATTTCGGACTGTGAATTCTGTGGGATCAAGGAAAATAGATTCATTCAAGGATATTTCATAACAGAGCTAAGTACATTTAATTTTCTTACTTCTACAGGTTAAAGATAGTTTACAAATAAATTTTGTTCAATTTTTCCATAAGGCTTGTTTGCTTTTTCTTTCTGCTGCGCCTGGCTCGTATCAATAAATAACTAAAAAATTTTAGATCAATTGATTCCTTTATTTTAAGCCACAATTGTTAAAATTACACATTAGGTGAAACTAAATCTGTAAGTATTTAGATTCTTGTCTGCTTTAATGTCTTATAAACGAGGAAGATACATAAAAAACGTTTACATTCTGGGACTTATACCGGTATTCATCAACCTACAGAAGCGCTTGGAGAAATCACGTGATCAGCCATTCTCTACAGTCATCTATTTTTTCAACAGAAGTCTGTGTAGACATGTAATGAATGCAGATACAGAATCTTGAATGTCATTTGACGTGTCACCAGTAACAATTCTGATTCTGACACGAAATCTAATGACATTTTCGCGTTATTACATAATCTTTTGGGCTTTGGTTTTACCTTGCACAGGATGCTAACTTTCTAGCACTGAGGTGACTCAAAATATTTTGTACAATATGTGGGGCGCTAGATAATGTATGAGAGATCTTTCTCAGCTGACAAATCTCTTCATCACAGAGTTTTGACCCACTTTCGGTTTCGTCTTCCTCCATCTTGACTCGGTATATGACGAGGCAAGAACAACAGAAGAAACGTCAATTTCATATGCAAGCACCCTGCTCTATTAGCTCTGTCTTGAACAGCGTAAAGTTTTGTTTGTTTGAATAGAGGTTTAACATAGGGGTGGGATACCAGACATGTAATGAATGCAGATACAGAATCTTGAATGTCATTTGACGTGTCACCAGTAACAATTCTGATTCTGACACGAAATCTAATGACATTTTCGCGTTATTACATAATCCGGCCAGTCTGAAAGCCCCAAGACACCACAAGACACCCCAAGACACCAAAATTTATTGTTTATTTATTTCCTAAAGAGTTTTAGAAGGCTTTTCAATACCTAAAACTGTTTAAAATTAATATTAAACAAAGTTGAGACGCTGTTTGCGACCTAAAACAGTCACATAAAGCACTGTATATACTCTGGTAACTGTCATGGAATGCAATTCGGCAATGTAATAAACACCCCAAGACACTTACTTATATATTGTCTTTATTGTTAATTGTCATACCATCTACGACAATTATAACATGAAATGATGAAATGTTATATAGATAAAATGGTATTATCTGTTCTATAGTTTTGAGTTTGTGATTTTTCAAATAGTTGTTTTGCCTCAAAGTTCAAACCCTAAACCTTGTATCTTAGGGTACATTTTATCATTTTTTTTTTTGTTCGTAATTAGTAAAAAAAAATAATGTCAAGTAACCTATCCATCCTTTTTTTCGGATCTAAAGATGAAAGGTACCGAATACAAGTATATAGTTTAATTATCTCATTTATGCCCGTCAGTTACTAATACCCGCTGATACCTATGCATGCAAACGGCCACTTGTTTACTGATTACGTTATTGTTCGCTAATCCTTTTCGTCTGATAATACTTTTCACACCTAATGAATAGTCTCAAGTGTGTCTCTGCAAAGATGATACGGCAAAAAGTCGGCGACTGATTGAATAATTAATCTTTGATGTTATTTCTAATGTTTTATTTATTTTTACTTTATTATTACAGAATATTTGAAAACTTTACCTAAAAATAAATTCGTAAAAAAAATAGAATATCAATTTTCTGAAGAAAAAAATGCGATAATTTTGTATATTTCTGCTCCCAACATCGATTGTGGGCACTCATTAGGACACCAAGAGGGTTCTAACGAGTAACCACAACTTATTTGTTAGAGGGGGCCTTCATGTGGACTGAACAAATCATTGCCTTCACTTCTATAAAAATAATGTATAATAAAAATCAAAAATGAGTTCCTTTAAGAGCAATGAAAACATTCATAAGAAAGAAGATGGATCATACTACGTAGTTTCGGCTAATAAAGCCTCATCAGTGACCCTGTAATGATCCGGCAAAGAAAGCCAGAGGAAACATACTGCAATTTTGCGAATTTCGAATAGGCAGTCCATTCAAAGACTGATATAAATCAAAATGGGGTCCAAATAATTAAAAACCTGTCTAGAATATGAGTCTAAACCAATAATTTATTTCCGATTTCTCAGAATATTCACGCTGATCTCAAAGGACAAAAAGTAAAATATAAACTGCACTATGGTTGATGTACGGGGAGACAAACAGACAAATCGAAATAATTTCCATCATGTCTTTACATCTATATAAACTGCTAACACAGTAGCGAGGACAAAGATCAGGCCGTTCTAATTGTTATAGGTTATAGTCAATGACAAAATAATAAATAAAGGTATCATCTGCGTTTTAATAATCACCAATACTATAACGTCACTAATTAATGAACTCTGGTGAAGTTACAGCAAAGGTAATAATTATACTAATGGGCTTGATGAATTAATTAATTTGGCATATAATTTAAAGAAATGACACAAAAACAACGAGTTCATTCACTCATGTTGACAGCTGATTATTTCTCAACTCATTAGCGCAATTTCGGTTGATATTTAAAGACTACCATAAAATTATGCTCATCATTGTCACTTACAAGATGCCTATGACTATTGCATTGTACGGTGACAGTTACGTCGTCAGACTGAAGAATTTCTGCAAAAGTGATCTACGTGTTCCTGCCAACGTATGCTGGTATGACAGAAGTGGTCTCCGCTCTGACTTCATCAACAGACAGGGTAACATCGACGGGACAGCAATGAAGAACTGCGAAGGAGCTGAAACCAGATGTAGTCTTTATCAATGTTGGCGGAAACGATTTATCGACGAGATCAGATCCTAGAGAAGTTTACGGGCGCATCATGGCGCTTGTCAACGAACTGCAACAGACCATGTTAAAGCCATGTACCAAATAAATCAATCGCGGCATAGGTTCACAATCGATCTTTCAAATCTAGTAAAATTAATAGATTATGCAGTCTCTTCATAATGCAGTACAATGGAAATAAAAATAAAAAAATAGTTCCTTTAAGAGCAATGAAAACATTCATAAGAAAGAAGATGGGTCATACTACGTAGTTTCGGCTAATGACTTGTCAACTGGCCTGTGATCGGGCTCTTAGAAGAACCGATCTTCCCTAAAAAATCATTAGATTTTATTTGTAGTTTAACGTCCCCGTCAACACTATATAGACCATTTGAGACATTGATTATGGTTTTATGGTTCTAGATTAAAAATTTTAAACTGAGTACCCGTTAGAACACCCTGCCTGCAATCCATGTGTTTGAGTAGAAATATCTCCCGAGGCCTAGAACCGTCTCTGCCTCTACATTCCTTGTGTTTGAGCAGGAAAAAAATACATATACATTACTTATTTATATAAAATGAGTTATATACTGTTATTATTTTAATAATAACTAGAACTATAAAATAATAAAAAATAATGTATAATGAAAACACGCCTATTCAAATATATTGATTTTTTTCCACGAACAAATTGGAATGTTCCACACAAAAAAAAAACGCTGATATTTTTTTCAAATTTAAGGTTTTGTATACTCGTTAGAACCACCTCAGTGTGGTGGTTCTAATGAGTAACCACAATCTATGTTATAAGCAGAAGTTAGAAATTTAATAAATACCCCTGAAACCCCATTTTTACCATATGAACGGCGGGTTTAAGGGGATCAAATTTCTATAGGTGTGTTTTTGTGATGAAAAAAGAGAGAAAAAAATAAGAAAAAAGAAAGAAAAAAAAGAGAAAAAAAAGAGAAAAAAGAGAGAAAAAAAAAACAAAAGAAAAAAGAAATAAAAGAGAGAGAGAGAGAGAGAGACGGAGAGAAAAGGCTGGTATATGGCTGCCAATTAAATGTTTGACCATTTCTTTGGAAGCAAGTCCTAGTCACACCTCCACGAGTCGCAAATTGTTTGACAACCATGAACAGATCATCCATTACATTTGCGCGGTGCCAGCTGGAAATTAAGGATATAATTTTATCCTTAGGCTAACGTGACGGGGCGATAATGAGCATTTAAAAACAATGTTGAAAACCGGGGATACTATTTCCAATGTTGAAAAATTGGGGATAGTATTTAAGTGTTATTCATTCTTAGATGTATTTACAGATATCTGGTATTCTAAACATGGCCGAATGCAAATCTTTTTGCGAAAATTGCTTCTATTTTATCATAATATATGTATAAAAATAAAAAATGAGTATTAATAAAGGTATTTTAGGGTATAATAATAATAAATGTGTAATAAAAAGGTGTCTTGGGGTGTCTTGTGGTGTCTTGGGGTATCTTGTGGTGTCTTGGGGCTTTCAGACCGACCCTTACATAATCTTTTGGGCTTTGGTTTTACCTTGCACAAGATGCTAACTTTCTAGCACTGAGGTGACTCAAAATATTTTGTACAATATGTGGGGCGCTAGATAATGTATGAGAGATCTTTCTCAGCTGACAAATCTCTTCATCACAGAGTTTTGACCCACTTTCGGTTTCGTCTTCCTCCATCTTGACTCGGTATATGACGAGGCAAGAACAACAGAAGAAACGTCAATTTCATATGCAAGCACCCTGCTCTATTAGCTCTGTCTTGAACAGCGTAAAGTTTTGTTTGTTTGAATAGAGGTTTAACATAGGGGTGGGATACCTTGCCTATCTTTCTTCTGGCTATTGATATATCTGTAGAAGTCTCTGGGATTCGCCTTTACATCACCTACCAAGTTATTTACATACTGATCATGCTGATTTTTGATGTCATTTTTAATTTCTCGTCTCAAGTTTTCAAATTTTGCTCTGAGTTTACCACTTCCCAACTTTTTTGCCTTAGCATGAATCTTATTTCTCCTCCGAATTTTTCTTCTTATTTCTGGTGTGATCCAAGGAATTGAAGATACAGACCTGCTAGTTTTGGAGGGGATATGATTTTCGGACGAAGCTTGAATGAAAGACTTTATCAAATCAAAGTTCTCCTGGACAGACCGAGCGTCTGAATGACCATTAAAGTATTTCTCTCTTGCAAATTTTAGGGCATCCTTCCTCATAGTTTCATAGTCACCCTTTTGATATAAGTACACCTTTCTACGAGGTTTCTTTATAGGTGGTATGAAGATTTTCAAAAATCCAGAGACAATATCATGATCACTTAGTTTGTCCGGGGATTGAATATCCCCAAACTGTCCTGGCAAAGTTGTAAGAATCAAATCCAAAGTGTTTCGATCTCGAGTAGGGAAGTCAACAACCTGTTCCAAGCCATGATCATTCATGATGTCGACCTGGCGGATCACAAAAATTTTGGAGCTAGAAAAAGAGAATTTTTTTTTTGTTTATTGTTTCTGGTTTCTTGTCTAACTCATATCAGACAAACAAACCAGTAAAATATCATTGCTGGTTATCGTAGATTGTTAATTTTTTCATTTGTAGATTAATTTACATTGTTGACATAATTTCCCGCCATTACCACACCAGTGGGTGGGGTAAACGCAAAAATTTAATTATTCTTTGGAGGCTTGCCACATTCATTTTTCTGAAGAGCCGGTGAGTTGTCAGATATTTGAGTGTGTTGAGCTGTATAAAATTTAGAACAGGGTGCTGAATAGTCCTTTGTAGCTGTCAGTACACTGTTTGTTAAAAACTCGGATTCAGAATTGTTACTTTCATTTGGAAGAGCCTTGTGTTATCAGCTTGTCAGCGAGTGTGGACTGTCCGTACAGCTGGCAGACGGCTGGTAACCGAGTGTTGTCAGATAGTTGAGGGTGCAGAGCCCTTTATCTCGTAGTATTATTGACTCAAAGTTGCCCTTTTTTCAAATGAAGGTCTCCCTGCTTCCCATGGTCTTGATTCTTTGGTTCACCCTTTGGAAATTAAGTATCAGAACCCAACCGGATGATGGAAATCAGGAATGCAGGATTGCAAAAGAGCAACACTGCGATAAAACTTCTCAGTACTTGGCTGTAACTAGGAAGCTAGGAAACAAACGACGTTCGGAGGGCTTACGCAACTTCAAGTCCTCAGGTGGAACAAATTTGGTCATTCTATTGATCCTGGCCGGAGACATTGAAACTAACCCCGGTCCAAGATCTCGCTGTGGGCTGTGCAAAAAATATTGCAAAGACTCTCAGAAATGTGTAGAATGTGAGGACTGTGAAAAGCATTTTCATCCCTCGTGTTCTGAATTGGATGAAAACCAATTGCTAGAGCTTGAAATTGGAATTGGAACTTGGTATTGCAAAGATTGCAAAGCAGACTGTGGCCTTTGCAGTGGTGATGTTCTAAATGAGCATAAGGCAGTTCAGTGTGACCAGTGTGAAATGTGGATTCACACTGATTGCGCTTTCCTTTCAGACGCCGAGTATGGCAAACTGGTTAACTCGAGTTGTTCATGGATATGCCCGAAGTGCGAGTTTTTTAATTTTTCTGACTCGTTCTTCAGCGAACCTATAGAACTGGAAGAAAGAAATAAATTTGAACCTCTGTCAAAGGAGAAAGGAGTTAAATCTCCGACTACTGACATGAGAAAGCCGAATTTTGTTAAAGGTTTGAAACTTTGCAGTATTAACATTAACGGTTTAAGAGGAAAGCTACTTGAACTTTTAGCTTTCCTTGATACTCACCAACCACATATTGTGGCTATTCAGGAAACAAAGATTGACAGTTCGATTATGACTTCGGAGCTTTTCCCTGAAACTTGCGAATACAGTGTCTACAGAAAAGATAGAAACACTCATGGCGGCGGGGTGATGTTGCTCGTTCACAGAGATATCCCTCATATGCCATTCATGGAACTGGAAAACGATTCAGAATCTGTTTGGGTTAAGGTTTTTGCAAACAAAACTTCCCACTTTATTGCAAGTTGGTATCGACCACCTAACGACACTGTCGAAAACTTCCAGTTATTTAAAGATCAGCTTGATCGCATTAAGTCTCAGAATAAGGGTAAAAAACTTCCTGCAGTACATGTCTTAGGTGACTTCAACTTCAGAGAGATTGTTTGGCCAGATAGGCTCAGCAAACAAGGCACGATGCTGAGTCCGTCAGAGGGACAGGTGTTGGTCGACATCATGAATGATCATGGCTTGGAACAGGTTGTTGACTTCCCTACTCGAGATCGAAACACTTTGGATTTGATTCTTACAACTTTGCCAGGACAGTTTGGGGATATTCAATCCCCGGACAAACTAAGTGATCATGATATTGTCTCTGGATTTTTGAAAATCTTCATACCACCTATAAAGAAACCTCGTAGAAAGGTGTACTTATATCAAAAGGGTGACTATGAAACTATGAGGAAGGATGCCCTAAAATTTGCAAGAGAGAAATACTTTAATGGTCATTCAGACGCTCGGTCTGTCCAGGAGAACTTTGATTTGATAAAGTCTTTCATTCAAGCTTCGTCCGAAAATCATATCCCCTCCAAAACTAGCAGGTCTGTATCTTCAATTCCTTGGATCACACCAGAAATAAGAAGAAAAATTCGGAGGAGAAATAAGATTCATGCTAAGGCAAAAAAGTTGGGAAGTGGTAAACTCAGAGCAAAATTTGAAAACTTGAGACGAGAAATTAAAAATGACATCAAAAATCAGCATGATCAGTATGTAAATAACTTGGTAGGTGATGTAAAGGCGAATCCCAGAGACTTCTACAGATATATCAATAGCCAGAAGAAAGATAGGCAAGGTATCCCACCCCTTAATAAAAGAGGAGGGAACGGGGTCGCTGAATCGGACTCTGAAAGGGCAGAGGAATTGGTTGGTCAATTCAATGATGCATTTAATAAAACTGAGTTCAACGAGGTCCCATTGACTGGAAGATCGGCCCCTTTCATGGAAAATATTGTTGTATCCTCTGCGGGAGTGATCAAGTTACTTAAAGGCTTGAACCCTTCTAAAGCTTTAGGGCCTGATGAGCTTCATCCTAGAGTCCTGAAGGAACTAGCAAACGAGTTAGGTCCAGTTGTTGCTCATCTTTTCCAACAATCTCTCGATACGGGTGAAATTCCCAAAGAATGGCTCCTAGCGAACATCTGTCCACTTTTCAAAAAAGGGGACAGGGCTCTTGCTCGTAATTATCGCCCGGTGTCACTGACCTGTGTTCTATGTAAATTGCTTGAACACATAGTCTGCTCAAACATCATGGCCCACTTGGATGAACATAAACTTTTGTCAGACAGACAACATGCATTTAGGAAAAGGCATAGTTGCGAAACTCAGTTGAGCACGGTTATTAATGATTGGGCAAAAATCCTGGACAAAGGGGGGCAGGTGGACACATTTATTCTTGACTTTGAGAAGGCTTTTGACACCCCTCCTCATGAACTACTTAAATCCAAATTATTTGGTTATGGAATTGGGGGGAAGACTCTTAAATGGATAGATTCCTTCCTTTGCTACAGAAAACAGCGTGTTGTTGTTAATGGTGAATCTTCAGTATGGGCGCCAGTTTTGTCTGGAGTCCCACAAGGGACTGTTCTTGGTCCTCTATTGTTCTCCCTGTACATCAATGATATTTCCACTGATATTGACTCAGAAATAAGACTGTTTGCAGATGACTGTGTTTGTTACCGGGAAATTAGAGACACAGATGACTCACTGAAACTTCAGGCTGACATAGATAGATTAGGATGTTGGGCCAGAAAATGGGGCATGAGATTTCAACCAGTTAAATGCAATATTATGCAGATAACAAGGAAGAGATCTAATAAAGTTGAGGCTTCTTACACCTTAGAGGGAACGGTCCTCGAAAATGTGAATTTCATTAAATACCTTGGTGTGACAATCACTCACGATTTGAGATGGAATACACACATTAGCAATATGTGTACAAAGGCGAATAGAACACTTGGTTTCCTGAGGCGAAATCTTCATCAGTGTCCTCAGGATGTGAAAGAGACAGCATACAGGGGACTTGTTCGCCCAATCTTGGAATATGGTAGTTGCATCTGGGACCCAAGCGGAGTGGTCCTTAATGAAGAAATTGAAAAAGTTCAAAATAGAGCTGCTAGATTTGTAACTGGAAATTATTGCTTTGAAACTGGGAGCATGACTGGAATTCTAGGAAAATTAAGATGGGAGTCTCTCAAGAAAAGGAGAAGAGACAGTAGGCTCATACTCTTATACAAAGGTCTAAAGGGTGCTGCCAGCATTCCAACAGATGACCTTGTTCCCCCGGCTAGGCACTGTAGAAAACACCATTCAATGACGTTTCAGACCCTTACTGCAAGAACGGATATTTATAAAGAATCGTTTTTCCCCCGAACCATTAGAGATTGGAATGCCCTTCCCGATTCTATTATTTTGACGGCTGAAGGTGCTGAGGATTGTGTAGCTAAGTTTACATCTTTGGTTAGAGCTAGGGACTAACTTCCAATATCACAGGTCCTGGTGTATGAATGTCATTTGACGTGTCACCAGTAACAATTCAGATTCAGATTCAGAACATCACCGTCAACACTTTTTATGTCATTTTGGAGGCGTTGCTTCCAATTTTGTGAGACGTTCACCCGACATAGGGATGAAATGACATCTCAAACCAAAAGGGTTTATACCTTTTTTTCTTTCTTTATATACTGCAACACCCGCTCACGAGGATTACATGCAGATGTGCATTACATACACTCGAGGTTTGCAGGTTCTCCCTGCACATGAGGTGTGTGTGTGGTGGGGGGGGGGCTCCAGTTAACGTCCAGATCCGAAGGACGGTGCACTTTGTGGCATTCATCCCTGCAAATGATGCCAGGGGAGCGTACACACGTTCGAACACCGCGATTTTATTTCCGCTGCCGGGAATCAAACCGGGGGCCTCTAACATTATAGGCAAGGGCACTAACCACTGAGCTACCATGCTCCTGTATGGACGGTCGGACTCGTACCAATTTACTTGGGCAGGCTTAGATGCTCTCAGCAGTTTACCAGTACTCATGGACGGTCAGTTTCAGCTCTGTGACTTGACTTGACTTGACTTGATAGATTTTGTAAGGTAACCGGGCGCTAAAAGCACATAGGGGCTACCCCCATCTCGCTAAATGGGATTAGTTTATGAACTGCTCTTCCCAGGGCCTCCAATGTGCTGGCACTTGTCAATTCGACAGGTGTCAGCTGACCAATGGGAATATACTGAACTCTTAATCGGAGGAAGGCACAAATCGCACCCAATGTACAGCGTTTGTCCTAAGAAACACAGTTCTATAGCGATTTTAGAATTTTGAGTGCAGGAATCAGACCAAAGACGGGCTCTAGTATGTGATGACGTGTTGCCAATTTCGACTGCCAAATGTGTCAGAGCACAGCCCTGTTTTCGAATGTCTGGTCGAGGAAAAAAGCTAACATACATTATCAGTTCTGGCTTCCATTATTCTCTGCCTCCACCCCTGACATGGCAAAGAAAACGCCTTCGGTCACGATGCTTGTTAAAGGGTGATAACGCATGAAATTTTTGAATTTTGAACAGGCATCTAAAGTGAGCCAGGATGGGTGACTAATAGACCAGCCAATTCCGGCTATTGCAAAAAGTCCTAGTACCCGTGCTCTCATCACGGAGACCTGCCTATGCAAGTGGGGTTCAAAATTGGACAGGTGTGTCTTCGTGATGTGTTTGGAGGTATGTGTTTGTTTGGGAAAGGCAGTGATGAGGCTAATCAGCCGTTTTGCAATCCCGCTAATTTTTATTTTTGAATGGTCTTCCAAAAGGCATTTTTAAGGGACTTCCTATTTCCAAATACCTAGCAAATGGTGGATATTGCCGTTGCCCCGCCTATAAAGATATTTAGCGTGTGACCTGTCCCCGTTTGTATGCTCTGTTCTGGCAGTATTTATGCCTTCGCTTTGCCTACTTCAGGGGATTTCATTCTGTTGGTACCTAGGGGGAGCCCAGTACGGACTTTCTCCCAGGTGCCCTCAGGATGTTGTCCTGACGGGCTCCGTCGAGCCTCCTCTCGTTCCTGAAATAGAAAAGTCGGATTAGTGCTTTGGGACCCCATGTGTGCGCTCGGATCAGTGTAGTTGTGTCCAGTTTCTAGTCCCCCGGGGTCCCACCTGTACCTGTAATACAAACAAAAGTCATTAGTGCATATTGTGCTTGTGCTAATATGACCCCGCCATCCGTCACATATTTTGGCTTCCCATTCTGTGCACAGGGCGGGCCGGGCTTGTGAGGGTAACTTGTTCAAAACCAAGCTAACGGGTGGCGCGGTTATTGTGAAGAATTACCTTCCCATGGGGGCTGCCTGTCCTGCCGCGGCATGTTACCTCATCGGAACACTCATAAGTGCAAAGCACATGAGCCGCAACCACAGTGTCCCGAATCAGCTTGTCGCCGCAGGTTCAAGCATGTCCGTGGGAGTTTTCGGGCTATGGGATTTTCTTATGATGCACCCTTGCCCGTGGTCTGTTATGATGTTGAAGGTATGGGAGGGTCATTGGTTTGTCCTTTGACGGGGGTAGCCTCGGCGGGGCACCCATAAGTGCAAAGCAAATGAGCCGCAACCACAGTGTCTCGCTTTGACGCCCCCGTCTCAGGTCCAAGTGCAGATTGACGGTAGGTGATGGTTGCCTAAGCGCGGTGTGGGGGTAACAAAAGCTGTTTTTCTTATATTACTTCCCAGTAATTTGTGTCTTTAAGGAATTTCTTAACCACCTCGGCTATGGCCGAGCAGTGTTTTTCGGGGGGAGCGAGGAGATCTTGTAGGTGTACCGATTCATATCCTAATTTGAACATTTCAGATTTTATCTCTTCTCGTGCATGGGCGTTTGTTACACATTCAAACAAGATGTGTTGTGTTGTTTCTAATTCATAGTTATCGCATTTTCTGCATAGACCCGTTGTGTTTCCTAGTTGAGTGAGGTTGGCATTTAGGCCGTTATGGTTAAATCTCAAACGGGAAATTACCACGTCTAATTTTCTGTTGTTGCTAAATTGGTGGGCAGATTTACCCACTGTTGGCTGGAGGAGTTGGTAATGCCTCCCGGTGTTGGTTGGGTTTCTATCCCATAGAGCTTGCCATTTTCTCGTTATGGCGGTGTCTATGATTGTATAGATCTCCCGTTTTGAAGGGAGAGTATAATCTTTAATACCTATATCTAGTGCTAATCTGGCTGTTTCGTCGGCCGCCTCATTACCGGGGATGCCGACGTGGGATGGGATCCAGTCGATTTCAATGTCTTGCCCTTCTCTTTTTGCCTTATCTAGTTTAGACAGGATTGAGTCAATTTGGTCAGGTCGTGTTTTGGATTTTCCTGACTGTAGGGCCTGGATAGCGCTTAGGCTGTCCGTGAGTACTGTGGCTTTGGGTGTCTTAACTGTGATGGCCCAGGAGATGGCCCAGTGAATGGCAATCAGTTCAGTTGTGAATACTGAGAGGTGTTGGTTTGTTTTAATCGGTACGTGAAGATTTCTCTCTGGGACAACGAATGCGGCGCCGGTTTTTCCTGTTGTGGGGTCCTTACTGCCATCTGTGTAGATTAGAGTTTTCCCAGCATGGCTGGTGCGAACATAAGAGAGGCTTTTATTTTTCATGTATTCATTTGTATTTTCTTCTTTCCTCCCCAGGACCTGATGGAGGTAACAGGAGGGTGTGTTGTGTTTGAGATCCCATTTGGATCTGTACTTGGGTGCCTGGATCTTATCGGGTATGTTGTGCTCTTTCAGGAGGGCACGGACTTTCTTACAATATGGGTTGTAGTTCTTGGCTCTCCTACATGAATAGCAACCATGATCTGTTAATAGATCATTCACTGGGAGGGATTTGCCAAGTGGGGAGGATCTAGCCCAGTATTTTAGTATGAGTTCTTCCCTTCGTAGATGTAGTGGTTTAAGTCCACATTCTACCTCTAGTGCGTTGATTGGGGTAGATCGGTATGCTCTTGTTGCTATCCTGAGGGCGTGGTTTTGAATGATGTTCAGAGTTTTAAGGATATTCTCTGACGCGGAGTTGTAAGCCTGGGCTCCATAGTCTAGCTTACTAAGAATAAGGGCTTTGTATAGGATCAGGAGTGTCTTTTTATCAGCTCCAAAGGTGGTACCTGACACTACTCGTAGTAGGTTCAGGTCTTTTTCACATCTTTCTTTGAGATCTTTAATGTGATCTCTCCAAGTCAGATGTTTGTCGAGGATCATGCCCAGAAATTTGATGTTCTGGGCCCATTCTATTTCCCTACCAAAGAGGTATAGTTTGTTTTTAGTGGTCTTCAGATTTCGTCGTTTGCTGAATATGATTGCTTTAGTCTTTAGGTTTGATACTTTGAATCCCCATCTTAATGCCCAGGTTTCGATTTCTCTTAGAACTGATTGTAGGTCTTTGACCGCCAGTTCTAGGGTAGAGCGTTTCCCCCACACCGCGCTATCATCGGCAAACTGTGACAGGCCTATATTATTATGTGGTTTCAGGGCCTCGTGAAGGGTGTTAACAATTACGTTAAAGAGTATGGGACTTAGTACTGAGCCTTGGGGGTAGCCGTTTTCCAGGATTAGTTCCTCTGAGGTATTGTCCCCAACTCGGGTTTGAATTTTTCTATCCTTGAGAAAGCTATGGATCCACTTTAGCATGTTTCCGCTTATTCCGTATTCCTTTAGTTTGGTTATGGTGCCGGTTGACCACATGAGGTCGAAGGCCTTTTCAAGATCGAGGGCTACCGCTACTAGGATTTTGTGTTCCATGAAAGCCATGTTTATTTCTGATTCCAGTCGGACAAGTTGATCATGGCTTGGAACAGGTTGTTGACTTCCCTACTCGAGATCGAAACACTTTGGATTTGATTCTTACAACTTTGCCAGGACAGTTTGGGGATATTCAATCCCCGGACAAACTAAGTGATCATGATATTGTCTCTGGATTTTTGAAAATCTTCATACCACCTATAAAGAAACCTCGTAGAAAGGTGTACTTATATCAAAAGGGTGACTATGAAACTATGAGGAAGGATGCCCTAAAATTTGCAAGAGAGAAATACTTTAATGGTCATTCAGACGCTCGGTCTGTCCAGGAGAACTTTGATTTGATAAAGTCTTTCATTCAAGCTTCGTCCGAAAATCATATCCCCTCCAAAACTAGCAGGTCTGTATCTTCAATTCCTTGGATCACACCAGAAATAAGAAGAAAAATTCGGAGGAGAAATAAGATTCATGCTAAGGCAAAAAAGTTGGGAAGTGGTAAACTCAGAGCAAAATTTGAAAACTTGAGACGAGAAATTAAAAATGACATCAAAAATCAGCATGATCAGTATGTAAATAACTTGGTAGGTGATGTAAAGGCGAATCCCAGAGACTTCTACAGATATATCAATAGCCAGAAGAAAGATAGGCAAGGTATCCCACCCCTTAATAAAAGAGGAGGGAACGGGGTCGCTGAATCGGACTCTGAAAGGGCAGAGGAATTGGTTGGTCAATTCAATGATGCATTTAATAAAACTGAGTTCAACGAGGTCCCATTGACTGGAAGATCGGCCCCTTTCATGGAAAATATTGTTGTATCCTCTGCGGGAGTGATCAAGTTACTTAAAGGCTTGAACCCTTCTAAAGCTTTAGGGCCTGATGAGCTTCATCCTAGAGTCCTGAAGGAACTAGCAAACGAGTTAGGTCCAGTTGTTGCTCATCTTTTCCAACAATCTCTCGATACGGGTGAAATTCCCAAAGAATGGCTCCTAGCGAACATCTGTCCACTTTTCAAAAAAGGGGACAGGGCTCTTGCTCGTAATTATCGCCCGGTGTCACTGACCTGTGTTCTATGTAAATTGCTTGAACACATAGTCTGCTCAAACATCATGGCCCACTTGGATGAACATAAACTTTTGTCAGACAGACAACATGCATTTAGGAAAAGGCATAGTTGCGAAACTCAGTTGAGCACGGTTATTAATGATTGGGCAAAAATCCTGGACAAAGGGGGGCAGGTGGACACATTTATTCTTGACTTTGAGAAGGCTTTTGACACCCCTCCTCATGAACTACTTAAATCCAAATTATTTGGTTATGGAATTGGGGGGAAGACTCTTAAATGGATAGATTCCTTCCTTTGCTACAGAAAACAGCGTGTTGTTGTTAATGGTGAATCTTCAGTATGGGCGCCAGTTTTGTCTGGAGTCCCACAAGGGACTGTTCTTGGTCCTCTATTGTTCTCCCTGTACATCAATGATATTTCCACTGATATTGACTCAGAAATAAGACTGTTTGCAGATGACTGTGTTTGTTACCGGGAAATTAGAGACACAGATGACTCACTGAAACTTCAGGCTGACATAGATAGATTAGGATGTTGGGCCAGAAAATGGGGCATGAGATTTCAACCAGTTAAATGCAATATTATGCAGATAACAAGGAAGAGATCTAATAAAGTTGAGGCTTCTTACACCTTAGAGGGAACGGTCCTCGAAAATGTGAATTTCATTAAATACCTTGGTGTGACAATCACTCACGATTTGAGATGGAATACACACATTAGCAATATGTGTACAAAGGCGAATAGAACACTTGGTTTCCTGAGGCGAAATCTTCATCAGTGTCCTCAGGATGTGAAAGAGACAGCATACAGGGGACTTGTTCGCCCAATCTTGGAATATGGTAGTTGCATCTGGGACCCAAGCGGAGTGGTCCTTAATGAAGAAATTGAAAAAGTTCAAAATAGAGCTGCTAGATTTGTAACTGGAAATTATTGCTTTGAAACTGGGAGCATGACTGGAATTCTAGGAAAATTAAGATGGGAGTCTCTCAAGAAAAGGAGAAGAGACAGTAGGCTCATACTCTTATACAAAGGTCTAAAGGGTGCTGCCAGCATTCCAACAGATGACCTTGTTCCCCCGGCTAGGCACTGTAGAAAACACCATTCAATGACGTTTCAGACCCTTACTGCAAGAACGGATATTTATAAAGAATCGTTTTTCCCCCGAACCATTAGAGATTGGAATGCCCTTCCCGATTCTATTATTTTGACGGCTGAAGGTGCTGAGGATTGTGTAGCTAAGTTTACATCTTTGGTTAGAGCTAGGGACTAACTTCCAATATCACAGGTCCTGGTGTATGAATGTCATTTGACGTGTCACCAGTAACAATTCAGATTCAGATTCAGAACATCACCGTCAACACTTTTTATGTCATTTTGGAGGCGTTGCTTCCAATTTTGTGAGACGTTCACCCGACATAGGGATGAAATGACATCTCAAACCAAAAGGGTTTATACCTTTTTTTCTTTCTTTATATACTGCAACACCCGCTCACGAGGATTACATGCAGATGTGCATTACATACACTCGAGGTTTGCAGGTTCTCCCTGCACATGAGGTGTGTGTGTGGTGGGGGGGGGGGCTCCAGTTAACGTCCAGATCCGAAGGACGGTGCACTTTGTGGCATTCATCCCTGCAAATGATGCCAGGGGAGCGTACACACGTTCGAACACCGCGATTTTATTTCCGCTGCCGGGAATCAAACCGGGGGCCTCTAACATTATAGGCAAGGGCACTAACCACTGAGCTACCATGCTCCTGTATGGACGGTCGGACTCGTACCAATTTACTTGGGCAGGCTTAGATGCTCTCAGCAGTTTACCAGTACTCATGGACGGTCAGTTTCAGCTCTGTGACTTGACTTGACTTGACTTGATAGATTTTGTAAGGTAACCGGGCGCTAAAAGCACATAGGGGCTACCCCCATCTCGCTAAATGGGATTAGTTTATGAACTGCTCTTCCCAGGGCCTCCAATGTGCTGGCACTTGTCAATTCGACAGGTGTCAGCTGACCAATGGGAATATACTGAACTCTTAATCGGAGGAAGGCACAAATCGCACCCAATGTACAGCGTTTGTCCTAAGAAACACAGTTCTATAGCGATTTTAGAATTTTGAGTGCAGGAATCAGACCAAAGACGGGCTCTAGTATGTGATGACGTGTTGCCAATTTCGACTGCCAAATGTGTCAGAGCACAGCCCTGTTTTCGAATGTCTGGTCGAGGAAAAAAGCTAACATACATTATCAGTTCTGGCTTCCATTATTCTCTGCCTCCACCCCTGACATGGCAAAGAAAACGCCTTCGGTCACGATGCTTGTTAAAGGGTGATAACGCATGAAATTTTTGAATTTTGAACAGGCATCTAAAGTGAGCCAGGATGGGTGACTAATAGACCAGCCAATTCCGGCTATTGCAAAAAGTCCTAGTACCCGTGCTCTCATCACGGAGACCTGCCTATGCAAGTGGGGTTCAAAATTGGACAGGTGTGTCTTCGTGATGTGTTTGGAGGTATGTGTTTGTTTGGGAAAGGCAGTGATGAGGCTAATCAGCCGTTTTGCAATCCCGCTAATTTTTATTTTTGAATGGTCTTCCAAAAGGCATTTTTAAGGGACTTCCTATTTCCAAATACCTAGCAAATGGTGGATATTGCCGTTGCCCCGCCTATAAAGATATTTAGCGTGTGACCTGTCCCCGTTTGTATGCTCTGTTCTGGCAGTATTTATGCCTTCGCTTTGCCTACTTCAGGGGATTTCATTCTGTTGGTACCTAGGGGGAGCCCAGTACGGACTTTCTCCCAGGTGCCCTCAGGATGTTGTCCTGACGGGCTCCGTCGAGCCTCCTCTCGTTCCTGAAATAGAAAAGTCGGATTAGTGCTTTGGGACCCCATGTGTGCGCTCGGATCAGTGTAGTTGTGTCCAGTTTCTAGTCCCCCGGGGTCCCACCTGTACCTGTAATACAAACAAAAGTCATTAGTGCATATTGTGCTTGTGCTAATATGACCCCGCCATCCGTCACATATTTTGGCTTCCCATTCTGTGCACAGGGCGGGCCGGGCTTGTGAGGGTAACTTGTTCAAAACCAAGCTAACGGGTGGCGCGGTTATTGTGAAGAATTACCTTCCCATGGGGGCTGCCTGTCCTGCCGCGGCATGTTACCTCATCGGAACACTCATAAGTGCAAAGCACATGAGCCGCAACCACAGTGTCCCGAATCAGCTTGTCGCCGCAGGTTCAAGCATGTCCGTGGGAGTTTTCGGGCTATGGGATTTTCTTATGATGCACCCTTGCCCGTGGTCTGTTATGATGTTGAAGGTATGGGAGGGTCATTGGTTTGTCCTTTGACGGGGGTAGCCTCGGCGGGGCACCCATAAGTGCAAAGCAAATGAGCCGCAACCACAGTGTCTCGCTTTGACGCCCCCGTCTCAGGTCCAAGTGCAGATTGACGGTAGGTGATGGTTGCCTAAGCGCGGTGTGGGGGTAACAAAAGCTGTTTTTCTTATATTACTTCCCAGTAATTTGTGTCTTTAAGGAATTTCTTAACCACCTCGGCTATGGCCGAGCAGTGTTTTTCGGGGGGAGCGAGGAGATCTTGTAGGTGTACCGATTCATATCCTAATTTGAACATTTCAGATTTTATCTCTTCTCGTGCATGGGCGTTTGTTACACATTCAAACAAGATGTGTTGTGTTGTTTCTAATTCATAGTTATCGCATTTTCTGCATAGACCCGTTGTGTTTCCTAGTTGAGTGAGGTTGGCATTTAGGCCGTTATGGTTAAATCTCAAACGGGAAATTACCACGTCTAATTTTCTGTTGTTGCTAAATTGGTGGGCAGATTTACCCACTGTTGGCTGGAGGAGTTGGTAATGCCTCCCGGTGTTGGTTGGGTTTCTATCCCATAGAGCTTGCCATTTTCTCGTTATGGCGGTGTCTATGATTGTATAGATCTCCCGTTTTGAAGGGAGAGTATAATCTTTAATACCTATATCTAGTGCTAATCTGGCTGTTTCGTCGGCCGCCTCATTACCGGGGATGCCGACGTGGGATGGGATCCAGTCGATTTCAATGTCTTGCCCTTCTCTTTTTGCCTTATCTAGTTTAGACAGGATTGAGTCAATTTGGTCAGGTCGTGTTTTGGATTTTCCTGACTGTAGGGCCTGGATAGCGCTTAGGCTGTCCGTGAGTACTGTGGCTTTGGGTGTCTTAACTGTGATGGCCCAGGAGATGGCCCAGTGAATGGCAATCAGTTCAGTTGTGAATACTGAGAGGTGTTGGTTTGTTTTAATCGGTACGTGAAGATTTCTCTCTGGGACAACGAATGCGGCGCCGGTTTTTCCTGTTGTGGGGTCCTTACTGCCATCTGTGTAGATTAGAGTTTTCCCAGCATGGCTGGTGCGAACATAAGAGAGGCTTTTATTTTTCATGTATTCATTTGTATTTTCTTCTTTCCTCCCCAGGACCTGATGGAGGTAACAGGAGGGTGTGTTGTGTTTGAGATCCCATTTGGATCTGTACTTGGGTGCCTGGATCTTATCGGGTATGTTGTGCTCTTTCAGGAGGGCACGGACTTTCTTACAATATGGGTTGTAGTTCTTGGCTCTCCTACATGAATAGCAACCATGATCTGTTAATAGATCATTCACTGGGAGGGATTTGCCAAGTGGGGAGGATCTAGCCCAGTATTTTAGTATGAGTTCTTCCCTTCGTAGATGTAGTGGTTTAAGTCCACATTCTACCTCTAGTGCGTTGATTGGGGTAGATCGGTATGCTCTTGTTGCTATCCTGAGGGCGTGGTTTTGAATGATGTTCAGAGTTTTAAGGATATTCTCTGACGCGGAGTTGTAAGCCTGGGCTCCATAGTCTAGCTTACTAAGAATAAGGGCTTTGTATAGGATCAGGAGTGTCTTTTTATCAGCTCCAAAGGTGGTACCTGACACTACTCGTAGTAGGTTCAGGTCTTTTTCACATCTTTCTTTGAGATCTTTAATGTGATCTCTCCAAGTCAGATGTTTGTCGAGGATCATGCCCAGAAATTTGATGTTCTGGGCCCATTCTATTTCCCTACCAAAGAGGTATAGTTTGTTTTTAGTGGTCTTCAGATTTCGTCGTTTGCTGAATATGATTGCTTTAGTCTTTAGGTTTGATACTTTGAATCCCCATCTTAATGCCCAGGTTTCGATTTCTCTTAGAACTGATTGTAGGTCTTTGACCGCCAGTTCTAGGGTAGAGCGTTTCCCCCACACCGCGCTATCATCGGCAAACTGTGACAGGCCTATATTATTATGTGGTTTCAGGGCCTCGTGAAGGGTGTTAACAATTACGTTAAAGAGTATGGGACTTAGTACTGAGCCTTGGGGGTAGCCGTTTTCCAGGATTAGTTCCTCTGAGGTATTGTCCCCAACTCGGGTTTGAATTTTTCTATCCTTGAGAAAGCTATGGATCCACTTTAGCATGTTTCCGCTTATTCCGTATTCCTTTAGTTTGGTTATGGTGCCGGTTGACCACATGAGGTCGAAGGCCTTTTCAAGATCGAGGGCTACCGCTACTAGGATTTTGTGTTCCATGAAAGCCATGTTTATTTCTGATTCCAGTCGGACAAGTTGATCAGTTGTGGATCTGTTAGGCCTGAAGCCTGATTGGTTGTCTGAGATGATATTATTAGCTTCTAGATAGTTAGAGAGGCGTTTGGCGATCATGGTTTCCATAGTTTTACATGTGCATGAGGTGAGGGAGATGGGTCGATATGATTGTGGATCCAGCTTATCCTTGAGTGGTTTTTTTATTGGGATTGTTGTGGCTAGTTTCCATTGTGTGGGGACTTCTCCTCTACGCCAGGAAGTGTTTATGAGGTCTAAGAGTTTTTGTTTGCTATCTGGTGGGAGCTGTTTCAGCATTTCATAATGAATTTTGTCCGCTCCTGGAGCTGTGCTGCGTTTACTCTGCAGAGCCTCATTAAGTTCAAATAGGGTGAAGTCGCAGTTCAGGTTACTGCTTCTTCGGTCATCGTTGAAGAGGTCAGGGAGAGATTGGTTGAAGGTTCTCTCCTCGGTCTCTTTTATTGTTTGGAAGGCAGGATCTTGGTTGGAGGTTTTCGACATATTATGGTAGTGGTTGGCAAGGGCGTCTGCTTTCTCTCTATCATTAGTTATGGTCTGGTCGTTAATTTTGAGACAGTTTATCTTTTCAGTAGGTTTACCCCTAAATTTATTAAAAGTAGACCACATTTTCTTACTAGTGGTCTTATGGTTAAGTTTGTTGACTATTTCTTGCCACCCTTGCTTTTGTGCTATTTTTAGGGTGGTTCTAGCGTGTGCCTTAGTTTTATTGTAGTTATTCTTAAGCTCGGAAGTTCTATTTTTCAAGTATTTCTTCCTCGCTTGCTCGCGTTGATGTATGGCTTTCCTACAATCTTGATTCCACCAGGGTGGGAGTAGTTTTTTTATGTTTAACTGAGGTCGTTGGAATTGTACTGTCACAGATCTCTTTTAGGGTGGACGTAAACTGGTTGGCAATTTCGTCTATGTTTTGGTTGTCACTAATTTCTAATTTTTGTGAGCAGAGATTTTTAAAGAGATCCCAGTCGGCCTTGTTTAGGTTCCATTTTTGGGAAACGGCTGCTCCCGTGGTGTTGTATTTGGCATTATATTTGGACAAAATGGGGAGATGGTCACTACCACAGGAATTGTCAAGGGTATACCATTCTGAGCGGGCTGAGAGGTTTGGGGTGGCTATGGTGATGTCAGGTGAAGATTCAGTTTCTGCCATGGTTGGTGCCCCATCATTGAGGATGGTAGCCCCGTATTCAAGTAATAACTCTGATAGTGCCTTCCCCCTTGGGTTCTGCTTTGGGCTCCATAGCGTGTCATGGGCGTTAAAGTCACCTACAAGTATGTAGCTTTGGTGCGGGATATGGTCGAAAAGTTTTCTTAGTCTATCTAGTTCTTTTGTTGCGTTTTTATTGCTGGGCGGGTCGTAACAGTTTATCAAGGCTACTTTACAGTTTTTCAGATGGATGGTGACAGCGCACGATTCAAAAGTGGGGTCATTGATATTTAGGTCTAGCTTTTCGAATGGGATGTTATCTTTCATATAAATGGCTACGCCACCTCCTCCTTTTTCCTGTCTGTTGGAGATGGCGGCAAGTTTGAATGTCGGTATCGTAGGGGTTCTTTTATTATCTTTGAACCAGGTTTCTTGTAGGCATTTAGCGTGGGGGGATATTGTTTTTTCATCTAGAAAGGCTCTAAGTTGATGTAAATTGACAGCGCTACGGGAGTTCCACTGCAGAACGTCAAGTCGGGAGGCTGGTGGAGGGGGTGGTTTTGCAGTGGAGTCCGCCATTATATATCCTTATGGGGTCGGGTGGGTGGGGGTTGGAATGTCTATGGGCTTGGGGTCGGGTTTGTTGGGTTGGGTGTTGAGGTATCCATGGGAGTTGGGTTGTCTGCTCTTAGTGCTGCTATACGCCTGTTGGTGGCATTTGTATGGCAGTGCGTTTTTTGTCTAGCCGGGGTGTCTGTTATGTTTGTACTCAGGTGTGGGTTTATGTGGGTGTGGGTTCTGACGATATTTCCCACTGCTTTCGCTTTGTCTTTGGGGGCTAGGGTCAATTTATCCAATTTCATCACCTCAACGAGGATGGTGATGAGTTGTTCTGTTGTAACATACGTTTGGTTATGGCTGGGTGTATGGCTAGGGTTAGGATTAGGGTTAGGTATGGGATAATTTGGTACTGATGGGCTGGCTATGGGCCGTGTCTGCATCTGGGTTATAGTGGGAGGTGTTTGGGTGGGGTTATGAGTGGGGGCATCGTCTAATGGGTGTGCAACATGAACGACGGACTCCTGTATACGCCTAATGTTCCATTCCTCCCTGGTCATTCTGTTAAGGGTATCTACCTTCCTTTTGTATGTGAGGAAGGTAGGGCACTGGGGGTGAGCTGCACCGTGTGGCCCCCCCGCAGTTTGGGCATTTCCTGTATCTATAGTTGACTTGGCATTGGTGATGGGAGTGCCACATGCTACAGTGGGGGCAGACTTTTATTTTGTTTGGGCACTTCCCCGCGGAATGACCATGAGACTGGCAGGAGTTGCACCGTATGTACGGTACCCTGCACGGTTGGATTAAGTAGGTCCTATCAGCTGTTTTAATAATGCTGGGCGCGACCTTTTTTTGAAAGGTCACTTTCACTACCCTGGTTGGTTTTTTGTTTCTTGTGAGCACACGTTTTGTTTTTATTATGTTGTGCCCACTTGTGTTGAGTTTGACCTTCAGCTCTTGTAGGTCAGTGGCTATTGGGACATTTTCGATGACGCCTGTGCTTTTGAGAATGCCAGTGCCGGTATTGGAGTTTATTGGAGGGTCGGGTCTTTGGGTCTTTGGACCCCTTTTTCTGCCAACTGGGGGGCTGCTTGACAGCTGAGCTTTTGGCTCGAAGGACAGCCTGTGGTTGGCTGTGTAATGTTTTGCTTTATGGCTGGCCTGGCTTGTTATTTTGAAGGTGATCCCGGGGTTAGCTTCTGGTCCAAGGGTGTATTTGATATTGTCGTATTTAAGAAAGGCTGTGAAGTCCCTGATAGTTTCTTTCCTTTCTGACTTTGAGATGGGTCCCCCGACCTTTGTAATGGTGACGTAGGTGAGGGATGGGGATAGTGGTGGGGATCGGGGTGGGCTTGGGGAGGGTGTAGTGTTTGGGCTTCCATTGGATCCTTGGCAGCTCATGTTGTTGACTGCCATATTGACTACATTCTGCAAGGAGCGATCAAAGGAATCGTCCCCTTCATTGGGGTTGATGGGGGAGATGCCTACGTTGGCTCGTTTGGGCTGGTCGTCTGGGGAGAGGGGGGATCTGTCGACCTGTTTCCTCTTTTTAAGAGTTAAAGGGGTAGCCGGGTTTTGAATTGAATTGGACTGTAGGCTGACTGTGGGGCTGGTTTTAGGGGTATAAAATTTGGGGGATTTGGCGGTGGTGTGGGTTATGCTAATCCCCCCCCCCCCCCCCCCCCATTATGATAGGCCCAGCCGCCGTGACCCCGGTGGGTCTAGTGGCGGTTGCTTTTCTTCTTTGGGGCTTAGGAGTGCTGGAGCTGGTAGTTGGGCTTCCTGGACTGGCTGGGCTTGGGGTCTCTTGAGAGAGGTATATACGGAGATGGTTTATGGAATCAGTAACCATGCC
Source organism: Lucinisca nassula (assembly GCA_963580285.1). Taxonomy (NCBI): domain Eukaryota; kingdom Metazoa; phylum Mollusca; class Bivalvia; order Lucinida; family Lucinidae; genus Lucinisca; species Lucinisca nassula. Next base: position 155,009,024 of record OY757018.1, read on the forward strand.
AGTCATCATGCAATACGCATGCGCCGACGGGAGTGCTGGCTCCAGGTTTTGCATTTCCGGCCTGATTTCCTACTTTCGATTTACTGACGGCCTTTATTGACACCGAGTAATTTGTTCACATGAGCATATTTGGGTAATAATTAATTATCAGAATCCTCACACACTAGAATAAGATTGTGTCATATGTTAATTCTTGCATATGGTATAATTGGGGCCATAATTTGTATTCATACAGCCTCTGTCAATCTGTCAATTGAATTGTCCGCTGGAGAGAAAATTGTCAATAAATTCGTCATGGGCCTAGTACGGCAAATGTAACTGGGAAGCACCGTGGTGACTGTTTTTTGTTTGATTTGAGGTTTAACGTCCCAGTCAACACTGTAAAGGTCATTTTTGAGACATTGCTTCCAATTTTGTGGGACTTTTACCCGACATTGAGATGAAATGACATCTCAAGCCGTGTCACCCAATGAAACCAATAGGGTTTATCAGCATGGCAGTCCGCCTCGCACTGCGGTTCCTGGACAGGCTTAGATCCTCTAAGCGGTTTACCAGTACTAGTGTGCGGGCCGGATTCAGCTCTGCCTGGAAGCATCATGCAGCCCATATATGTCTTCAAGCCCCTATAGGCGGGTGCTGCCGTGGTGACTGGGAAGTATGGCAAGCCATTTTACTATTTATTATGGAATGTAGATATCTAATTTATTATATAAGATATATATTATATTAGATATCTTATTTGTTATATAAGATATCTTATATAGCATATAAGATATCTTATATAATGTATGAGATATCTTTATATATAAGATATCTGATATGTTATATAAGATATCGTATATGCTTTATTAGATATCTTATTTATAATATTAGATATCTTATATAGGATATGAGATATCTAATATAGGATATAAGATATCTTATTTACCAAAATATATAAGATAGCTTATATAATAAATAAGATATCTAAAATAGCATATGAGATATCTTGTATAGCATATCAGATATCTTATATATTATATAAGATATCTTATTTATTATATAAGATATCTTATTCATTATACAAGATATATAATTTTAAGATGGAAATAAGATATCTTATATGATACATAAGATATCTGATATATTATATAAGATATCTAATATGTTATATTAGATATCTTATTTGGAATATTAGATATCTTATTTAGCATATCAGATATCTTATATATTTCAGTGAATAAGACATCATATCCTATATCAGATATCTTATTTGATATATTAGATATCTTATGCAACTTATAAGATATCTTATATAATATATAAGATATCTCATTTACCTAAATATATAAGATATCTTATTTTACAAATAAGATATCTAATATATTTTACCAAAAACATAATGAAGTTTACCCCAAACTGCCAAAAGCATATCTGGAAATGACCATCCCCATTTATGCCTAGTATTCCATAACCCATTTTGTGCCAGAACCCCTTGCAAATAGTGCAGGCCCAGATCAGACCAGGGTCTACACTATTTGCAAAACGTTCAACTATTTTCAGATTACACAACCTGTTATACCTAATTTTCAAAATGGACTCCTGCCATATATAAGGAGGAAGATTCCATTTGGGAAAAAAAAGGGATAAAAGGGACAAAGAAATATTGAACTAATTATGCGAAAAGTAGAGGCAGAAACCATGCTGAATATATGCACAGTCTGGTGAGGGGCTTTGTTTTTTTTTTGTCAAAATACATGCAGCGAGCAGCGCTTGGCATAACTCAGAGTTTGAAGTTCAATTAAGACTTCTACTATCTGAAGAATTTTTGTAAGGGAGGATTATTAAATTATACAAACAAAAGCAAGCAGGATTTATTATCTATATTTCTCTCTTCCCTCTCTCTCTCTCTCTCTCTCTCTCTCTCTCTCTCTCTCTCTCTCTCTATAAAAAAACACACTTCAAAAAGCATTTATAATCAATTTTTTTCCAGTCCTCTGTCTGTGTAGCAGTCTAATGTGCATATAGATACAAGAGGGAGCGACTATTATTTGTTATTTCTTTCGAATTTACATAAGATATCTTATATGTTGATTAAGATATCTTATTTATCAAATGTAAATAAGATATCATTTGTTAAATAAGATATCTTATATGCTATATAAGATATCTTATATGTTCAATAAGATATCTGATATACCAATTAAGATATCTTATATACCAATATAAATAAGATATCTTATATAATATATAAGATATCTGATATGTTATATAAGATATCTAATATGCTATATTAGATATCTTATTTAGTATATTAGATATCTTATATAGCATATAAGATATCTTATATGTTTTAGTAAATAAGACAATCAGATATCTTATTTAACATAAAAGATATATTCTATGTTATATACGATATCTTAATTAAGATATAAGATAACTTATATATCATATCAGATATCTGAATTGCTGAATTAAATAACTTATATCATATAGGATATAAGATATCTACTTTAGGATATTAGGTATCTTATATCCTATATGAGATATCTTATATAATAAATAAGATATCTTATATAATAAATAAGATATCTATATGCCATAATAAATAGTAAAATGGCTTGCCATAGGGAAGCAACGTTGCATTCATAAGCTGTTTGCGACAAACAAAGTATCCTTCAACAAATAATTACCTGCTTTCATTTATGAGGTGCCGTTTTACTATTTAATTGCATTTCAAGATTTAGTTTATTTGCTTGTATTGGAGTTAAATGGCCCAGGCATCACTATTTAGGTCATTTTTGAATCGGTCAGTTAACTTATCCACACTTTTCCTGGGCAAGCTTATACCTAAGCCGTTAACCAATACAGTGCACATTCTTTCACATAAACTGACAACTGCCCTTCTTGAATCAGCAGAAGGGAATGACCATAGAAAAGATAGGAAGGAATGTTGCCGACTCCAACAGGAATCGAACTCGTGTCCTCCTGATCACCAGTCAGACCTGCATCTGACTGACCTACCGAAATATCTTTAAGTCAAATTATAGATAACTGTAATTAACATTTTTTATACCTGTAATTATCGATATTTTTGATATCATAAGAGGTAACCAATGATATGTAAAATATATTTCTTGATATCTATAAATTTATTTTATGATATCAATTATTCCATTGCATATATAGATATTCAAAAAATCCAATTATAGATATCATTTCAAAGGCTGAGTTAAAGATATCACAATTTTCAGTAATTGATACCAGAAAATATATTTTGGATATCAATAAATGTAATTATCGATATCCTAAAATGTTCTTCAATATTTGATATCTATATATCGAATAAAAGATATCTATAACTGAATTATAGATATGTCTGACCATATTTTAGATATCATAAAATATATAATAGATATCTTAATATTATTTTTAGATATGAATGTCAGAAAATATATTATGGATATCAATAAATGATATTTATGATATCCTAAAATGTTCTTCTATATTTGCTATCTATATATAGAATAATAGATATCTATAATTTGAATTATAGATATCCTTTAACATATTTTAAATATCATAAAATAAATAATAGACATCTAATATTATTTATAGATAGTTAAAAATAATTATTGATATCCTATATTTAATTACAGATATCTATAAATCAAATTATAAATATCAATAAACCAAATTACAGATATGTACAATTAACATTATTGATATCTATTATTATCTGTATTTTTGATATAATAAAATGAAATCCAGGATACGTTATATATATTTCTTGATATTAATAGATTTGTTTTATGATATCAATTATTTCTTTGCATATATAAATATCTAAATTCAAATTATAGAAATCATTTAAAAGGCTGAATAATGGATATCACAATTTTCATTAATGGATAACATAAAATACATTATTTACATCAATAATTGAAAATATTGATATCCTCAAATGCTCTTCAATCTTTGATATCTATATATCAAGTAAAAGATAACTACAATTGGAATTATTGATATCCCTTTACATATTATAGATATCATGAAATAAATAATAAATATCCAATATCAATAATGTTAATTATAAATGTCTATAATTTGATTTATAGATATCTATAATTTGATTTATAAATATCTACAAATTGATATATAGTTGTCTGTAATAAAAATATAGAATATCAACAAATATTATTATATATCTATAAATAATATTAGATATGTATTATTTATTTCATTTTATCCATAATGTGTTAAGGGATATCTATAATTCAAGTTATAGATATCTTTTATTCAATACATAGATATCAAATATGGATGAACATATCAGGATATCAATAATTACATGTATTGATATCCATAATATATTTTCTGATATCCATTATTCAAATCTGTGATATCTATTATCCAGCCTTTAAATGGTATCTATAATTGGATTTTAGATATCGTTATATGTAAAGGAATAATGGATATCATTTAACAAATTTATAGACATCAAGAAATATATATTACATATCATTGATTACATTTTATGATACCAAAATATTGATAATAATGTTAATTATAGATATCTATAATTTGATTTACAGATATCTATAATTTGATATTTAGATACCTAGAATAAAAATTTTAGATATCTCCCAATTGTATTAAATAGTAATTCGGCACCCCATATTCATTTATCTTCCTAGGACTACCCCTGATAATGCAAGAGTCCTGTTATTTTTCATATATATTGTGTGTGCCATGTATGTTTTGCAATGTATGGTACCACTGATATTGTAAAGTAGAAGTAAAACAAAGATCAGGAATCAATACAATTAACTTACTCCACCCATCAAAGACACCAAAGGGAAAGAAACACAAACATGAAGCGACCAGACAAAATTGGAAACCTAAACAAAGGAAGGCAATAAGGACAGTTACTTTCACACAAAATGGCCAAATGGCCATCGAAAAAATAAAAAGACACAAGTGATACACACAGTAAGTAACAAACAACAACATAAATAAACCGCCACAGAAGAACCGCCTTGGAACGGTCAGTGGAAAGAATTCCACTGGGGGGCTTAAACCGATTTTACCGATTTCCACTGACCGTGACTCACATCAACATGACTCACACAGCTAATACCTCCATTCCTACAACTTTAACAATGAATCTAACAGCTATCACAATGGCTCATATAACTGTCATCATGATTCACGCATCTCTAAGCGTGATTCCTACAGCTATCACCTTGACGAAAGCAGCTGTCACCATGGAACATACATCTGTCTCCGTGATTCATACAACCATCTGTATGTCTCATACAGCTATAAGAATGACTCATACAGCTGTCGTCATGGGTCATTGAGCATTCACCGTGACACCTACAGCTGTCTCCAAGGTCCATACAGCTGTAAACATGACTCATACAGTTGTAACCATGGCTCATACAACTGTCTCCATGACTCATACAACTATCATCATGACTCGAATTGCTGCCAGCGTGACTGATAAAGCCGTCATCATCACTCATACAGCTATCGCCATGACGTATGCTGACAACACTATCATAGTGCTGCCAGCATAAGTCATATAGCTATTATTATGGCTCTTCCAGCTGTCTCTGTGGTTCTTACAGCAATCACCACGACTCATATTGCTGTCACCATTACTAATACAGCGATTGTCATGGCCTATTCAGCTATCACCATGAATACAGCAAACATCTACCACCATGTATCATGTAGCTATTGCATTGACTCATACAGCAATTTGATCACTAACACAGCTGTCACCATAACTCAAACAGCTATCAGCACGACATCTACAGCTATCACCAGGAATCATACAGCGCCCACAATGACTCGGATATCTTAATTTCAAATACAACTGCCACCAAGATATATTCCGTTAGCAACAGTCATATATCCTATAGCTCTCAGCATGAATTATGCGACTGTAACCATTGTTTATATACCTGTCACGACGACTCATAGGACTGTCACGATGTCTTTCATCTGTCACCATAACTCAGTTAACATGGCACACACAGCAGTCACCATGATCCGTACAGCTTTAACCATGACTCATATACAGATATCAACATGCTTCATACAGCTATCGGTATATATCATGGCTCGAACAGCTGTCGCGATGACTCATACAGCTGCATGACATGATGGCTAATACATCTGTCACAAATCACGACTCATATGCAGCCATGACCATAACTAGCACTACCATGATGCATACAGCTATCACCATGACTGATTTAGCTGTCACCGTGAAACATACAGGTATCACCATGCCCCATACACATGTCATGCTGACTCATACGGCTGTCACTAACACTAACACACACAACTGTCATTATGACTCATACACCTGTCATCATGACTCTAGCACATGTCACTCCCTGTCACTTTGACTCGTTTACCCCTGCTATGACTCACACAACTGTCACACTGACCAATGCAGCTGTCACGATGACTCGTACTTCTGTAACTATGACTCAACATGTTGTCACGAGTTGCAGACAGCATGGCTCCTACAGCTGTGACGACGCCTCAAACAGTTGTCAGCAAAACCCTTGAAGCTAATGACTACTACTTCTGTCACCATGAATTATACGACACCGTAAATCAAACAGCAGTCATCTTAGCTCATACGGCTGTCACGATGATGCATTCAGCTGGCACCATGGATTATACAGTTGACACAATGACTCATAAAGCTTTCACAATTACTTATGATATAGCTATAACCGTGACTAATACAGCTATCACATCGACTAATACAGCTGTAATGAAGACTCATATCATTACTTATACAGCTATCATGATGGCTCATACAGCTGACTCATGCAGCTGTCACCATGACCTACATAGCTATAACCATACATCTGTCACCATGACGCCTATATCTATCAGCACGACTTCTGTAGCTTTTACTAAGGCTCTTATTGCTACTGTCATGACTTGTACAGCTGTAAACATGACTCATATAACTAAGGCTCTTATTGCTACTGTCATGACCTATACAGCTGTCATCATGACCAATATAGCTGTTAATATCACTTTTACACCTGTCATCATGACTCAAACAGCTATCATCATGACTCCTACAGCTGCCACCATGACTACTACAACTGTCATCATGACTGCAACAGCTGTCAGTATGACTCATACATGTATGACGATGACTAATAAAGCCATTACTAGGATTCATATAGGTTTTATTTTAAATATACTCAGAGGGAATAAAAAGTAAACAGTTTTTTATTTGGAGTACCGGATCTTATATTGCTGTCTGTCATAAAATATGCCTATGTCTGTTTTTCCCAAACGTCTAAGTTTGTAGTAGTCCAATTCTTTTCCTGTTGCAGTCATCCATGATGGAGTTATTGCCCTTAATTGATAATCAATATTTCCAGCTGTTAACACCACTCATACAGCTGTCACCATGACTCACTAATCTATCATCATGACTACTGCTGTTGTCAGTATAACTACTACAGCTATCGATATGACAAATGCATCTTTAAAAATGGCTTATACGACCGTCAGCATGGCTTATACAGCTATCGCCAATGCTTACAGCTTTCACAGAGACTCGTACAACTGTCACTAAAATTCATGCAGCTCTAATCGTGATCCCGACAGCTATCACCATGACGAATATAGCTGTCACAACAGCTCGTACAGCTTTCTCCGTGACTCATACAGCCATCATTCTGTGCTCATACAGCTTAAAGCATCGCACATATTGCTGTCGACAGGGTTCATACTGCAAACACTATGTCTAATACAGCTGTAACAATGAACCAGATGACTACGTCTAAAGCTGTCTTCATGCCTCATACAGCTATCAGGATGACTCGAACAGCTGTCACAATCACTCATTCAGTGACCACCATGAGCCATATAGCTATCACCATCACCAATACAGCAAGCTCCAGCCCATCGGGACTTGGAGAATTAAATTAAGATGCAAAGTGTTTCCACGCATAGCTGAAACCGACCGCACACGAGTACTAGTATACAGTTTATGTCTCAGCCTGTTCAGGCAAAGTGGTGCGAGTAGGACCGTTCATGCATATAAACCTTTTGGTTTCATAGGGCGGCAGGGCATGCGATTTCATTTCATCTCACTGTCGGGTAAAGGCCCACAAAATTGAAAGCAACGTTTCGAAAATGACCTTAATAGTGTTGACGGGAACGTTAAACCTCTATTCAAATATACAAACAAAAAACTAATACAGCTATCTCAATCACTCATACAGCTATCACCATGAGGGTTGAAGCTATTACCGTAACTCATACAGCTATTAAGATGACTCATACAGCTGTCTCTAGGACACACACAGCTATCACCACGACATCTTTAACTATCACAATGAATCATATAGCTACCACCATGATTCATACAGATATCTTAATTCACATACAACTGTCACCACGACCCATAGCGCTTTCATCAGCCATATCTCCAGTACTGTCATTATGAACCATTGCTCATACAGCTGTCCATATCAATATGACTCACACAGCTTTCCTCACGACTCCTACAGCTGCCACCATGACTTCTTCAGATGTCATCATGTCTCATACAGCGGTCGCCATGACACATACAGCTGTTATCATGACTCATACAGCTATCAGCACGACTTCTACACGAATCATACGGCGCCCAAAATGACTCGGATATCGCAATTTCATATATAGCTGCCATCAAATCTTATTCCGTTTTCAGCAATCATATCTCCTGTAGCTATTAGCATAAATTATGCAGCTGTAACCATTGTTCATGTAGCTATCAACATCGCTTATAAGCCTGTCAACATGACTCACACGGCTTTCTTTTCGACTTCTACAGCTGTCACTGTGACTACTTCAGGTGTCACCATGACTCTTACAATGGTATCCATGACACATATAGCTGTCACCATGACTCATTCAGCTATCACCATTGCTCACATCCCTCTCACCAAGACTAATATAGCTTTTATAGTGTCTAATACAGCGATCACTATAACTAATACAGCTGCCACGATGGGTCATATAATGACTAATACAGCCATCACGATGACTCATACAGCTGTCAAAATGACTCATACAGTTGCCACCACGACACATACAGCTATTACCGCTACTCATACAGCTTTTACCATGACTCTGATATCTATCAGCACGCCTTTTTAATCTTTCACTAAGACACATATATATACCGCTATTAAACATTCAGATGTCACCTTGACTTTTAAAGCTATTGCCATGACCAATACAGCTGTCACCATTACCAATTGAGCTGTTAACATCAATCATACCATGACTCACACATCTGTCATCATGGCAAATGCTGCCTTCAGTATGACAACTACAGCTGTCAATATAATTAATACATCTTTCAAAATGGCTCATACGGCTGTCAGCATGGCTTACACAGCTATCACCATGACAACAGATTTCACCGTGACGCCTACAACTGTCACCATAATTCATACAGCTCTAACCGTTATCACTACAGCTATCACCATTATGAATACAACTGTCATCTTGGTTCATGCAGCTATCTCCGTTACTCATACAGCCATCACTCCGTGCTCATACAGCTATAAGCATCGCTTATATTTCGCCAGGGGCCATAAAGCTTACACTATGCCTGATGCATTGAATAACATGATTGAATAACATGAGTATGCATAAAGCTGTCTTCACGCCTCATACAGCTATCAGCATGAATCAACTAGCTGTCACAATGACTCATTTTGTGACCACCATGACCAATATAGCTATCACCATAACTAATACAGCAAGCCCCGTAAACCTCTATTCAGATCAACAAAGGAAAGACTAATACAGCTATCGCAGTCACGCATACATCTATCGCCATGATTCTTGTAGCTATTACCATAGCTCATACAGCTATTAAGATGACTCATACAGCTGTAACCGTGACTCACGCAGCTATCACCACGACTTCTCCAACCATCACCATGATTCATACAGTTAACAGCATGACTCATAACGATATCTTAATTTCAAATACAGCTATCACCAAGACCCATAACGCTTTCATCAGCCATTTTATCTCATGTACTGTCACTATGATTCGTGCAGCTGTAACCATTGGTCATACTGCTGTCCATATCAACATGACGCACACATCTGCTGTCCTCACGACTCATACAACTGTCACCATGACTACTTCAGGTGTCATCATGTCTCACACAGCGGTCGCCATGACACATACAGCTGTCATCATGACGCATACAGCTATCAGCATGACTCGCATAGCTCTCACCATTGCTCACACAACTGTCCCCATGACTAATACAGCTAGCCCCATGACTTACAATGCTATCACCATGACACATTCAGCTGTCACCACCATTAAAGCCTCCGCGGGTGTAGCGGTTAAGCTACTCGTCTTAGAAACCAGGTATCTTGAGTTCGATTTGGGCAGATTATATTTTCTTAGTGCAGATTATATTTCCTTTTCCTTTGGGATCATACGCCTTGCAAACTATATTGCTGTTTCTGAAGGTACTCAATAAAACCGAGTCTCCGATTTTCGTTCTTTTATTTGTTTTTTGTTTCCAAATGCAACCCTTACCTCACTGCAGCTGGTGTTAAGTGCCGTGTGGTGGCCGTAGAAAGTCTCCCCGTCCTTCATCATAGTGCAGATTATATTTTCTTTTCCTCTGGGGTTATTGAGTTTGAAAATCGAATATCGCTTAAGCCGGTGGTAGGAGGCGTATGCAGCCTTGCAAACTATATTGCTGTGTATGAAGAGACTCAATAAAACCGAGTCTCCGATTTTCGTTCTTGTATGTGCTCTTTATTTCCAAAGGCAACCTTTCAGCTTTTTATTCTCCAGACTTTCGGATAAATCTTTAAACCGAGGTCCCGTTTCTATATGATCTTAGCTGTTGGTGGGACGAAACACGCCCCAGCACGCACGCACGCACACACACAGAGCTGTCACCATGACTTAAACTGCTGCCACCGTGACGACTACAGCTATCACTACGACTGGTACATGTACGTATCACTACCACAGGGACACATTCATTTATTGTCATCGCTCTGGTAGCTATTACCAGGACTTAAACAGCTTCCACCATGACTCCTATAGCTATTCCCATTACTCATTATGGTATTAATATGACTAATACAGCCATCACCACAACTCACACAGCTAGCACATTGACTCCTAAAGTTATCACCATGGCTCATACAGCTGCCACTATGATTCATACAGCTGTCCCTATGACGTATAAAGCTGTCACAAGACCAATACAGTTGTCACAATGTCTATCACAAGAATCACATAGCCCAGATAACCCTGTACACTATGATTTTCTGTTCCGTGTTGTAGTCCTTGCTTCCAAAGGATTATGATATATGACTTCACCACAGCTTGTATTTAGGGAATGTGTGGCGGTCGTCAAACGTCTCCCTGCCCTTGATCATAGTGTGGGTTATATTTTCAAGTTATTTTGGATCATTGATTCCACTGTGAAAATTTGAGAATAGTTGAGGGTCACTGGCTAGGCCTAATTGTGGAAACTAGCTAGTCTGTCCCAGAAAAAAACTTGTACAATACGGGTTTCGGTTCCGTATTGTAGCCCTTGCTGCCAAAGGATTGCCCATTATATAGAACATCGTACAGTTATAACCATGTATCAAATGGCTATCAAGATGTCAACCCCAGCTGCCTTCATAACTCATACAGCTATCATCATGATTCATTTAGCTGTCATCATGACTCATTCAGCTATCCCCACGAATCATATTGCTATCACTGTTACGCCTGTATTACCTTTGTACATACAGCTATCACCATGACTCATTCAACTGTCAACATGACTCATGCAGTTACCACAAATGCTCATGCAGCTGTCAAGATTAATCATCAAACTCTCACTATAACTCAAAAAGCCATCACCATGACTCATACAGCTTTCACCATGAATCATATTTTAGTCTTACTCTTATAATTACTCTTATAGCTATCACCATTTGTTAAACAGCTATCACCACGATTCGTACTGCTGTAATTGTGTGTCATACAGCTGTCCCCATGATTCATATACCGTAGCTACCATCATGAATCATATAACTACTCTTATAGCTTGTTACGAGATGGAATAGGAAACCTCTCTGGTGCTTATGCACATCTAAATTATTTTAGTAGATATATGGTAGGGCGGTGTGAGTGAAATATTTTGGGTGAAATATGGTACGCAAACTATGCGGCTCCATGAACAAGTCATGCACATATCATACGATGTATGCATGAGTGGTTTATAGAGAGCTGTTTTTACAATACAGGGGGCCGCTAAAAGGCCGAGTCCTATAGAATTTGCCTAAAAATCGCCAACCGCCAAATTGTGCCATATATGATTTTTATTCCCGTCACGTGTTGTGTGGGTGTTCGTTTTGACAGGAGTCATGTCATTGATTATAGGGTCGTTTCATCAATTTTTCCTATGGAAAATATACTATTTGAACGCAAATCCATTATCTACTCGATTTTGCTATCTGGCTTTGTTTGTGGCCGGTATCTCCACTTCCCCACGAACAAAGCAAGGTAATACGAGTAGGCATGATTTTCCGGTAGTATTCATAGATATATAAACCCTGAAAAAAGCGGACACTTTAGCAGCAGGTCAAGTTGTAAAGAGTAAACACAACATTGTGACGGGGAAATAGAAAGTATATTGAAAGGTATGTTAAATCTATGTTTAGTATTATTTTTGTATGAACATGCTTGTAGGTTTTGGAGGGGTTTACTTCTAGTATACCCCAACTTTCTGAAGCCTATTCTGAATTCACTATTGAGGCCTGTAGTGATTAGGCTACTAGCTTTGCCAGCTAGACGTCGCAGGATCGATCCCAGGCTTCTCCAGTAGTAGAGTGAGTCTTTCTAAGTGAGGTCCTGTCTCATGCTGACCCTAGATGTTGGTGAGACGTAAAGTTTGGACACCCGCTCATTCTAGATTCATTTAGGCTTTTAGACCCCTTTTGTAGAATGTAATTAATAAACGCCGGGTCACTTGTTTGATCCATGACTTGTGACTGGCTGTGGTTAGAAAACCGTGGTTCCGTCCCAATATGATATTAGGTGTAGAGGGGACGTAAACTTAAGACGGGTTTAACCACATCTTCATCATCAGGGCAAACTCATACAAGAGCCTGTTGGGTTATCCGTGATGATGAACCGTAATGAATTTTATTTTACAAGCATGTTCACGTTGATTAGAAATAATCTTGTTCAAGAAGAATTACGAGTTCATTTTGTAATGATGCCGTTTTTGTCTGATAACTCAGTTTGTGCATGTATGTACATATAAAGAACGAGATGATGATAAGGGGGAGTATTTGGTCGCCACACGTCATAACGGCCTGAGCGGCGGGGATGACGTCAGCTGCGTCATCGGCGCCGCGAGGACGGTTGTGACGGGGTGCCTACTAAATAGAGAGAATTTACGGCAAACAGTGTTGGCCCATATGAGACACTAACAAATGTTGTAGATTATAGATGAAAATCTTCTGTTGTAGTTTCTATCTGTTATTAATGTATTGAATTTGTGAATAGCTATATTTGTGAGCCGTGTCGCGGAGAAGGATATGAAATAGAGATTGTTATGTTTCCTGTAATTGGCGGCTGACCAGCTAGCGCAAAGGCGTGGTCTGTTCAATTGCCTCTTACTTGTGATAATGTAGTGAGCACAGGTTTGATGAGTATTATGCTCAGTAGTAGTGAGCATTAATTGATTTCTGTAGTGCTCAGTAGGGAAACATGAACTTTGAGTATTATTGTGTCAAGCGCTGGGTGCTGATAATTTGATGCACAGTCAAGTTGAGTTCTGCTGTACGGTTATTTGTCGCATGCACTAATCAGCCTGTATGTCTGGTCGGCGCATGCGCAATAACGGTATATGCATGAACATATTCTTACTTCTCCGGGAGGGGGATCATGATATAGCATGTATGTTTTGTGACTCGTTTCTAGTCCCGTTATCGTAATTTGCAGGCATAACAATGTGTGACCTGCTGCTCCCTGCTTCATAGCAGCAGGTACTGGTACGACGCTAGGCGTTAGGGTCCAGCAAGGGCGGACAGACCGCCGTAATCAGCGCCTACCAGGATAGAAGCAGATTCTTCTAAATCATTGTTCGTTGTAAACAAATGTGATCATGGAAGAGGTCAACTTACCTTATTTGGACGATCACTAAACGTCTGATCAGCAAACGTGATCGCTAAATCTAAGATTATCGACTATGTTGATAGCCTAGTTCCACTAGTTCGCGAGAGAAAGTGTCACGCGTGTGGGGGATTCACCCTAGGTTATAAACTGGCCAGTCGCGTCTTGTGTTGTTTCTTTTTCTTTGTTTTTGTTGTTGTTTTGTTGTTTGCTTCTGTAGGTATTCACGTCACCCGTTCCGAGCACAGAACAGTGTTTTGCCTTCGGAGCGGACGTCGTGAGTTGGCTACAGAAGCAACAAATTGTGATGTTTTGTGTTAGTAAGTGTTGTATGTAGATACTGTAAATAATTCATGTCATTCATTTAACATCTTTCTTGTGCCTTACCCCACAGCTGCCCGTACACCTGTCAGAGATCACGCTCGGTTGTCTTGTCAGCATGGGGGTTTGCGGGACGCCGTAAACCCACATGTAACATTTGGTGTCAGAAGTGGGATTTGATCTCTGGCTGGTGTTCCCGGCTGTGGAACAGCACATTGATACTCTGAATCATCAATTTCAAAAAAAAAAAAAAAAAAATGTATTGACAGCCACATTTAGAAATTAACTTGAATCTTCCTTCCTGCGTTGATGAAGTGCGAAACCCATGTATTCAACTGAATGGATACTGACAAGTCGATAATTTCTGAGCAGGAAGGCAAGGCAAACCCCACTTTTTCTTGGTAACGAAAAATTTAAGTAGACCCCACTTAATTGTGTTACCTGACGTTCTACTAAGTTAAATTGGAGCTACTAATTGATCTTACCCACACGTGGTTCTGACGTAGTGACGTTAACAATTTACTGACGTTGACATAACGGTAGCGTTAATATTTACGCTGTGGCTTGAGGTTAGGTATGACGTAATAGAAACATTAATGGTGACTTGTTATGATCGGAGTTTTGTAATGTGATGAAACTTCGGATTGTAGCATTTTACTGTAAACGTCGTCAGTTTATGACGTCATATTAGACTACTAGTACGCAACGTCATACTTTGCTGAAAGCATTTGACATTTCAAATCGCGTGTGTTTTAATAACTAACGTTTTAGTTAGATTAACGCGTATAACACATATCTTAACGTTTTAGTTAAGCCCATTCAATCATCACTGATCATAACTGATCAGTTTATAGTGGTTTTGATAGTAACGTGAGATTTACGTTATCAATAATGGAGCGTTTAATGCAAATGGGAAAGGACTTAGGTTATGAGGGGAAGGAGTTACAAGGTTTTGTTAAAGAGCAGCAGGATATTGAGCGGGCAGAAAGGCAAGAGCAAAGGGATTTAGAAAGGTTAAGGTCTGAAGAAAAGGAAAAGGAAAGGGTACATGAACTAGCTAAGTTAGAGGAAAAGGAAAAGGAAAGGGCACATGAACTAGCTATGTTGAATGTTAATAAGGAACTTGAAATAGCACGCATCAAGACTGAAAGGGAGGCAAAAGAGATTAGTGAGGCCCATTTAGAAAAAATAAAACATGGGTTTGAGCTACAGCACCAAGAATTAAGGAATCAGTTAGAAATGCAGAGAGCGAAGCTCGAGCTAGAATTTGAAAAGCAAAAAGCTGAGAAGGTGGCGCATGCCCGGGATCCTAAGTTACCTTATTTTGAAGAGGGTAAAGATAAAATGGATAGTTATTTATCTAGGTTTGAGAAATATGCTACGGCTAATAAATGGGATAAGAGTGTTTGGGCCGCGTATTTAAGTGCATTGCTCAAAGGGCGCGCACTTGATGTATATGACCGGTTGTCAAATGAGGATGCGGCGGATTATGAAAAGTTAAAGGACGCTTTATTAAAGAATTTTGACATGACAGAGCGCGGATTTAGGAAACAGTTTCGTTATAGTAGGCCCGAGAAATCAGAAACGTTCATACAGTTCAGTAGTAGACTGAGAAGTTATTTAGAAAAATGGCTTAATATGGCAAAGATAGAAAAATCTTTTCCGGCTGTCTGTGATTTCATGGCAAGGGATCAGTTCCTGGAGTCATGTAATAGAGAACTGTATGTACATCTGAAGCCAAAACAGTTTGGTAATTTAGATGAAATGGCTAGGGAGGCAGATTTGTTTGCAGAAGCGCGCGGGGGCGTATATAGTTGCATTAATAAGGGGCAACGCGATAATAGAGGCGCAGCGCAGGGTAAACAGGACAAAGTTGACTCGAACAAACCGAGTGGTAGACCGGATATCAAGTGTAGCATATGTGGTAAGGGGCATTTAACAATTAAATGTTTTAAGAACCCCGACAGGAAACAATTGTATAGCGCAGAGGTAGGAGCAACTGGAGTTGGGGATAGCGGTGTTAAAGAAAATTTTAACACGCGCGTAGAGACTCAAGGTTCTCAGGTTAAGAATGAGAATACGCAGAATGTAGGTCGTGGTTATACACGTGGTCGTGGTAATTTTAGAGGGTCTTTTCGCGGACGCGGTAAAAATAATAGCACACCACGTGGCGCAGCACACCAAGTTAGTTTTTGTCAAACGGAAGTAACTAGGAAAGGTGATGAGATTGGAAGTATTTTTGAAAATAAGGTTGGTGATCCTTTGATTTCGGATAGGGAGGAGTGTAGTAAGGAAACTAGGGAAGGTGTCTGTTACTTCTTAAAGGCAAGGTTACCGACGGCACAAGGATTGGTTAATAATAAAAAGGTGGTTGTATTAAGAGATACTGGGTGTACAGGCTGTGTCGTTCGGAGAAGTTTGGTTTCGGATAGTCAGTTAATAGGGAAGGAATCAAATGTTACGTTGATTGATGAATCCACACAAAGGTATCCTTTGGCAATGATTGACATTGATTGTCCTTTTTTTACTGGGAAAACTGAAGCTTTGTGTATGGATGATACGTTGTACGATTTGGTTATCGGTAACATTGATGGATCAAAACTTCCTGATATGTCTCATTTCTCAGCTGCGGCTGTAACTAGGTCTCAAACTAGGCAGGATGAGAAGCCTTACAGAAAACTTAAGGTTCCCGATCAGATCATTAACGATGACAAGGAGGCTTTCAAGCAAGCTCAGGTTGATGATCCAACTTTGGAAAACATCAGGAAAAGGGTTGTATCTGGGAACAAGACTGTGAGTCGTGGTTTAAACCGAGGTGAAACTAGGTTTATTGAGAAAAAAGGGTTGGCATATAGGGAGTTCACCAAGGGTAACAAAGTCTCTTTCCAACTTGTGGTCCCTCAAAGTTTCCGAGGAAAGGTGTTGAAACTGGCTCATGAAACGCTTATGTCTGGACATATGGGTATTAGGAAGACATTGGATAGAATTGTAACTGAGTTTTACTGGCCCGGTATTTGCGGTGATGTCGCTAGATTTTGTAAATCTTGTGATATTTGTCAGAGAACTATTCAGAAAGGTCGGGTCACTAAAGTACCTCTAGGAAAAATGCCATTGATTGATACGCCATTTAAGAGGGTGGCAGTGGACATAGTTGGTCCAATTGAGCCTCGATCTGATAGGAAATCTCGGTATATTTTAACCATGATAGATTATGCGACAAGGTATCCAGAGGCGATAGCTTTACCGAGTATTGAGACGGAACGTGTCGCGGAAGCGCTTATTGAAATGTTTAGTAGGGTTGGCATTCCTGATGAAATGTTGACTGATTGTGGATCACAGTTTACTGCTGAGGTAATGAAGGAAGTCAGCAGACTTCTTTCTCTTCAACAGTTAACGTGTAGTCCGAGACACCCAATTTGCAACGGACTGATAGAGCGTTTCCACGCTACGTTAAAGCAGATGTTACGTCGCATGTGTGCTGAACGTCCAAAAGATTGGGATAAATATCTTCCAGCCTTATTATTTGCGGTAAGGGAAGTCCCACAAGAGTCTTTAGGATACTCCCCTTTTGAGTTGTTATATGGACGTAACGTCAGAGGTCCAATGGCAATATTAAGAGAATTATGGGCTGAAGAGGTACGCGATGAGCAAGTTCTTTCGACGTATCAATACGTTATTGAGCTTAGGGAACGGTTAGAGCAGACATGCAAATTAGCGCGTGATAATTTAAAGAAGGTTCAAATTAAGCAGAAAGCTTATTATGATAAAGGCGCGAGGTCGCGTAAATTTGACGTCGGTGACAAAGTACTGTTGTTACTACCGACAGACAGTAATAAATTATTGCTTCAATGGAAAGGTCCTTATGAAGTGGTTGAGGTAGTGAACAGAATGGATTATAAGATTGACGTCAATGGAAATGTTAACACATATCACGCTAATATACTGAAGCAGTATGTTGAGCGTCAGACTGTGACGTCTCATTGTCTGATCTCTAAATCTATTATGTCGACAGACAGTCATGACAGAAATGACGTCGACGAGTCTTCATTTGAAGACAGCAGTTTTCAAACTGCAGAGCAACCCGAAAGTGACGGTGACGTTAGCGTCCCACACACACTAACGTCAGAGGAGAGTGAGGAGACAGAAGGGCTGAGAGAACAGTGCCTTGCAGGACTGACATGTCAGACAGACCAAATTATATGTACCACATTTATGTCAGAACCTGTGAAATCAATCAAATCTGTTAAGCCAGAAAGGCCACCTCCAGTAAGATTAAAACGATATCCGTTTTCTAACAAACAACAGAGTGTCAGGGGAACAGGAAAATTCTGGGGCAAACCACCTTGGCTTACTAGCTAAATTTTACTTAAGAAAATTTGGGGGCAGACTACCTTAGTAGGTAATTCTTCGCACGGTTGTTGTGTAAATAGCTGTCTTGTTTAGATAGGTTCATCCTATTCCATCTCTATACACAAAGAAAAAACATTTCTGATTGTTTTTTCTCCAAAAGGGGAAACCTTTGTTACGAGATGGAATAGGAAACCTCTCTGGTGCTTATGCACATCTAAATTATTTTAGTAGATATATGGTAGGGCGGTGTGAGTGAAATATTTTGGGTGAAATATGGTACGCAAACTATGCGGCTCCATGAACAAGTCATGCACATATCATACGATGTATGCATGAGTGGTTTATAGAGAGCTGTTTTTACAATACAGGGGGCCGCTAAAAGGCCGAGTCCTATAGAATTTGCCTAAAAATCGCCAACCGCCAAATTGTGCCATATATGATTTTTATTCCCGTCACGTGTTGTGTGGGTGTTCGTTTTGACAGGAGTCATGTCATTGATTATAGGGTCGTTTCATCAATTTTTCCTATGGAAAATATACTATTTGAACGCAAATCCATTATCTACTCGATTTTGCTATCTGGCTTTGTTTGTGGCCGGTATCTCCACTTCCCCACGAACAAAGCAAGGTAATACGAGTAGGCATGATTTTCCGGTAGTATTCATAGATATATAAACCCTGAAAAAAGCGGACACTTTAGCAGCAGGTCAAGTTGTAAAGAGTAAACACAACATTGTGACGGGGAAATAGAAAGTATATTGAAAGGTATGTTAAATCTATGTTTAGTATTATTTTTGTATGAACATGCTTGTAGGTTTTGGAGGGGTTTACTTCTAGTATACCCCAACTTTCTGAAGCCTATTCTGAATTCACTATTGAGGCCTGTAGTGATTAGGCTACTAGCTTTGCCAGCTAGACGTCGCAGGATCGATCCCAGGCTTCTCCAGTAGTAGAGTGAGTCTTTCTAAGTGAGGTCCTGTCTCATGCTGACCCTAGATGTTGGTGAGACGTAAAGTTTGGACACCCGCTCATTCTAGATTCATTTAGGCTTTTAGACCCCTTTTGTAGAATGTAATTAATAAACGCCGGGTCACTTGTTTGATCCATGACTTGTGACTGGCTGTGGTTAGAAAACCGTGGTTCCGTCCCAATATGATATTAGGTGTAGAGGGGACGTAAACTTAAGACGGGTTTAACCACATCTTCATCATCAGGGCAAACTCATACAAGAGCCTGTTGGGTTATCCGTGATGATGAACCGTAATGAATTTTATTTTACAAGCATGTTCACGTTGATTAGAAATAATCTTGTTCAAGAAGAATTACGAGTTCATTTTGTAATGATGCCGTTTTTGTCTGATAACTCAGTTTGTGCATGTATGTACATATAAAGAACGAGATGATGATAAGGGGGAGTATTTGGTCGCCACACGTCATAACGGCCTGAGCGGCGGGGATGACGTCAGCTGCGTCATCGGCGCCGCGAGGACGGTTGTGACGGGGTGCCTACTAAATAGAGAGAATTTACGGCAAACAGTGTTGGCCCATATGAGACACTAACAAATGTTGTAGATTATAGATGAAAATCTTCTGTTGTAGTTTCTATCTGTTATTAATGTATTGAATTTGTGAATAGCTATATTTGTGAGCCGTGTCGCGGAGAAGGATATGAAATAGAGATTGTTATGTTTCCTGTAATTGGCGGCTGACCAGCTAGCGCAAAGGCGTGGTCTGTTCAATTGCCTCTTACTTGTGATAATGTAGTGAGCACAGGTTTGATGAGTATTATGCTCAGTAGTAGTGAGCATTAATTGATTTCTGTAGTGCTCAGTAGGGAAACATGAACTTTGAGTATTATTGTGTCAAGCGCTGGGTGCTGATAATTTGATGCACAGTCAAGTTGAGTTCTGCTGTACGGTTATTTGTCGCATGCACTAATCAGCCTGTATGTCTGGTCGGCGCATGCGCAATAACGGTATATGCATGAACATATTCTTACTTCTCCGGGAGGGGGATCATGATATAGCATGTATGTTTTGTGACTCGTTTCTAGTCCCGTTATCGTAATTTGCAGGCATAACAATGTGTGACCTGCTGCTCCCTGCTTCATAGCAGCAGGTACTGGTACGACGCTAGGCGTTAGGGTCCAGCAAGGGCGGACAGACCGCCGTAATCAGCGCCTACCAGGATAGAAGCAGATTCTTCTAAATCATTGTTCGTTGTAAACAAATGTGATCATGGAAGAGGTCAACTTACCTTATTTGGACGATCACTAAACGTCTGATCAGCAAACGTGATCGCTAAATCTAAGATTATCGACTATGTTGATAGCCTAGTTCCACTAGTTCGCGAGAGAAAGTGTCACGCGTGTGGGGGATTCACCCTAGGTTATAAACTGGCCAGTCGCGTCTTGTGTTGTTTCTTTTTCTTTGTTTTTGTTGTTGTTTTGTTGTTTGCTTCTGTAGGTATTCACGTCACCCGTTCCGAGCACAGAACAGTGTTTTGCCTTCGGAGCGGACGTCGTGAGTTGGCTACAGAAGCAACAAATTGTGATGTTTTGTGTTAGTAAGTGTTGTATGTAGATACTGTAAATAATTCATGTCATTCATTTAACATCTTTCTTGTGCCTTACCCCACAGCTGCCCGTACACCTGTCAGAGATCACGCTCGGTTGTCTTGTCAGCATGGGGTTTGCGGGACGCCGTAAACCCACATGTAACATAGCTGCCATCTTGGCTTATACAGATATCAGCATAGCCCATGCAACTGTCAACAAGGCCATGAATCTGTAAACATGACTTATTCAAGGCGGTTCTTCTGTCGTGGTTTATTTTCGTTATGGTTTGTCTTTGGGTGTTTGTGTCGCTTATATCATTTTATTTTGGATAGCCTATTGGCCATTTTGTGTGAAAGTAACTGTCCTTTTGCCTTGCCGCTATTGATGCTTCCATTAGGGTCTGTTGTTTCATGTTTGCGTTTCTTTCCCTTTGGTGTCTCTGATGGGACTTGTAGGTTAATTGTATCGATTCCTGATCATTGCCTCCACTTCTACATTATTATGACCAGTTAGTGTACTACATGTATCTAACAATCTTCAAGCCGAATATGCATGTTGGTGAGGCATAGATAAACACATAGCAGTTTTTCATCACTTTAAGAATATAAAAATATGCAAGTATATAGGTATGACTTTAGCTCTATTGTGATGAATGTTACAAATTTTAAAATTTCTGTAAAATGTATAGATCTGTCCATGTTAATTATGGCCCCAACTTCAAAGAAGTTGGAAGGGCATATTGCTTCTGCTTCGTTCGTCCGTCTGTCCGTCCGTCCGTTACGCTTTTTATGCATAACATAACCTAAGAACCTATATGCTAGGGTTTTGAAATTTCATATATGGGTACCTCATGGAAAATAAGGTGACGCGTATTATTTTCTCATCCCTGTCAAGAGTAATTGCCCTTTGAATTTTTCTATTTGATAAAATCTTGTCAGCAGAATATCTCAAAACCTAGAAGAGTTAGAGGCCTTGAAAATTTGTGAATAATTTGGTGGTGATGACTAGATGACTTCATTAACTTTTGACTAAATTCCGAAAAATACTTCATGAGTTATGGCCCTTTGTTACTTTGGGTATTTGTACATTGTATGCTTTGTGATGCATAGCGTAACGTAAGAACCATGTATGCTAGGGCTTTGAAATGCAATATATGGATTCCTCATGGAAAGTTAGGAGACGCGATTTTTTTCTCATTCGGATTATGCCCCTTTCAAGAGTTATTGCCTTGATTTTTATTTTGATAAAATTTTGTCAGCAAAATATCTCAAAATCCATTGAAATTGAAGCTAGAGCCTTGAAAGTTGGTGAATAGATTTGTGGTAATGAGTTATGACCCGTTGTCACTTTGGACATTTGTACATTTTTCCTCTGTATTTTTTTGTGATGCATAGCATAACTTAAGAACCGTGTATGCTAGGGTTTTGAAATTTCATATATGATCTTCTCATGGAAAATTAGCAGACACGTGTTTTTTTCTCCTTATCCGGATTATGCCCTTTTCAAGTGTTATTGCCCTTTGTTTTATTTTTTTTTTTATATAAAATCTTGTCAGCAAAATATCTCAAAAACTATAAGAGCTAGAGCCTTGAAAGTTGGTAAATAGATTGGTTGTGATGAGTAGATGACCTGATGAACTTTTGACTAAATTCCGAAAAAATAATTCATGAGTTATGGCCTTTTGTCACTTTGGGTATTTGTACATTGTATGTTTTGTGATGCATAGCATAGCGTAAGAAACGTGTGCCAGTGGAGTCGATAGAGTGCTGGACTACGAATCAGATGGTCGATTATGAATCAGAGGGTCGTGAGTTCAAACGCCGAAGGAGGAATGGAAATGTGTTCTTTTTTTTCTTCTTTTCTTTTTTTCTTCATAAACACACATAAACAGTTATCATCTCCCTCGCACAACCAAGCTGTTAGGGGTGGGGATATTGCATTTATACATGCATACCTGTGTGTGCGTGTGCATGCATGCATGTGTGCATGTATGCGTGCCTGCATGTGTGAGTGCATACATGCATGTATGTGTGCATGCTTGCATGAGTGTGTGTATGCATGCTTGCAAGAGTGTATGTAGGCATGCATGTGTGCTTGCATGCATGCTTGCGTGAGTGTATGCACACTAATGTACATGCTGTATGTTTGTGTGCATGCAAGAGTGCATGCATGCATTTGTGTGTGCGCATGCAAGCGTGTGTGTACATGCATATGTGTTTGTGCATACATGCATGTTTGTGTGCATGTGTGTGTGTGTGTATGCGTACATGTATGCATGTGTACATGTGTGCACGTTTGCATGACTCGCACCCCTCTCAGAAATGACCATAAGTATCTGTCAATCTTTTATATTTAAATTGTGATGGAATTTTTCCTTGTGTTTCAGAATCAACATCGAGGGGAAGAAGAAAAGTAAAAGACGTTAAAGGCTGGAAGCAGTGAAATGAATTATAATTAAGAAATAAATGAAATATTGTCTGGCAACGAAATTCAGTTGTTTTCTTGCTTACTTTCAGTTTTTTTTTTTGTAATGCCTGCTTTTAACATGGCACGACTTAGGGACCTATTTTTCTGTCCATTTGTTTGTTCATCCACCAGCACACAAAATAGATGTGAAGGCAATGATCAGGAATCGACAAATAAACCCACAAAATTGGAAGCAACGTCTCCAAAATAATCTTTTCAGTGTTGACGGGGACGTTAAACCTCAAATCAAACAAACAGCTCATAATTTCCCTGAGGGACTTACAAATTAAATTTTGCAAGTCCCAAGACTCACCATTATTTCGAAATACTTAGGAAAACTGTGTTTTGTACAAATAATTTTGCAGTGGAACTTATAGATTGGGACATAGCGAGTTCACAGGACTCATTAGAAAAATGTGAATAGATCACCAATATGTTTATAACCAGTGCAAGTATAGTGAACATTCGTCTTTTAGAAACTGACAACGGTCCTTAGATAAGCAGAAGAGGGCGAGATGCTATAGAACATAGTTCGTGATCAAGATCACTTGCAAGAAACATCCTCAGCCTAGAGATGATCAATCCCACGAGCTGATCATTAGTAACTTGCGCATTCAACTGAGCCACTGAGATACTTTATGGTCACAAAGCTGCTGTTGAAATAAATTATGCATATACTGTTAAAACAAACTAACAAGTCCGGGAAATGCATATCCATTTAGACACCACTTCATACAGATGAAAGTAGGGTTGGCAAGAGCATACATTTTTACCATATTCTTACCCACAGCATAGACGTACTATGTACTCATTATGCCCCCGGTATACGAGGTATGCTATGGGGTATAATGCTTTCGTCCTGCCGTTCGTCCCTCCGTCTTTCCGTCTGTCAGCACCAACAAATGGATAGTTAGGTGGCTATGTAAATGGACAGAATCAATGTAAGTCAATGGGATTTATTCCGTTAGACACCGAAAATACTTCTTTTCTGTGGCTAAAAGTAGCCACTTAAGTATCGATCCTGCCAAAAATAGCCACATAACTATCCATTTGTGAGAACGTCCGTCCGTCCATCTGTCCGCCCGATGTCCGTCCATCCTTCTTCCTTCCGTTAACATTGTGGTTAAAGTTTTGCGTCATTGTTTCTAAGAGATTATATCTTCTGAACCCTTTGATAGATTTAGTTGATTATTACACTGAAGTTATATACTGGTCTAAAGATATCATTGATGCATGTCCCAGCCCCACAGTGACCTTGAGGTCAAGGTCAAAGACTTAAAAAGTTTGCATTTGGTTAAAGTTTTATGACAAAGTTTATAGATGCATGTATGTTCTAAACTCTAACACAAATTCAGTAGATACTTGCATCATAGTTGCAAACCAGGCCAAAGATTTCGTTATGTTTGTCCCTTCCCCCACCCAAGGTGATCTCAAGGTCACAGACTTAGAAATTTTACATTTGTTTAAAGTTTTATGACAAAGTTTATAGATGCCTGTATGTTCTATACTCTAAGATAAATTCAATATATACTTGCATCGAGTTTGCTTACCAGAACAAAGATTTTATTGATGCATATCCCACCCTGCTGCTTCAGTAACATTGATGCCCCCAACCCTTCAGTAACTTTGATGCCCTCACTCGGTGGTCCATTTAGAATTTTTATGTTTGGTTTAGCTTTTACAAGCACATATATAGATTCTTATAGCTTCTTGACTTCTTCCTTCATATTACATACAAGCTCAAAAGCTATATTAGAGGGTGGCGCTGGCCTGGGGTATACGTGACCCACTGGTCGTTTTCTCTAACTGCTTCGAAGAGTCTGTTCTAATGAACACCATTTATCTAAATTTGAACCAGAAGTAAGAAAAGTGTCACAAACTTCCATAGATGGAGAAAAATTGACAGAAAGCAGTGTAAGATGTGTGTGTTTTCATAATGGGTCCCATTGACAGAAGTACTGAATTGAAGAGCTACTACATTTTCCAATGTTTTATAATGTTATTAAAATTGTGATTAAAGCATCAAAACTAGATGGCGCAGTCGATGGTATACCATCGCAAATACCCAATTTTTCTGTGAATAACACTAAAGATATGGCAATGTCATACTTTTTTACCTTTGACCCTGGGGCCATGTTGAGGTCGAGGTCACACGAAAAGTATTCCAATATGTACTACATTCCAAGGACTATCCAATAATCAATTTTCGGCAGTGCAATCCAAACAGGTTAGAAGATATGATAAAGTCCTACTTTTTGACCTTTGACCCAGGGGCCATGTTGGGGTCAAGGTCACACGAAAAGTATTCCAATATGTTCTACATTCCAAGGGCTATCCAATAATCAAGTTTCGGAAGTGCAATCCCAACAGTTTTGAAGATATGATAATGTCCTGCTTTATGACCTTTGCCCTTGGGGGCCATGTTGGGGTCAAGGTCACAAAAATGTAGCCCACTGCCATCTACATACCATGTACTATCCACATGCAAAGTTTCAAAAGTGTAACTTCAGTGGTTGCAGAGGAGATCCATTTACAAGAAACGTGACGGACGGACAGACAGACGGACGGACAGACGCTCACTCAACTCTGGTACGAAAACAATATACCAGATTTTTCTTCGAAAAAGCGGGTATGATATCATTGATGAAATCATTCGCAAATGTAAGCAGAGAAACGTTTGATAATTAAGGCGTAACTATACCTAATTTAGTGACACAGAGGCCTTTCTGATATTTAATCTTCATCAGTGTGTCTCAACCCCAAAGTTCTGAAACCGAAACGAATGATGGACAAGACCCGGCAAACACAGCACATCCCCTCCGAGCACACACCGACCGACGTAGCTCGTGAGAGAGGTCAACTTGAGGCATCAGGCAAGAGACGCCCTTGATAAATGACGTTTTTGAAACATTGCCGAAATATTCGCACAATAAAATGACGTCTGTAAACGTGTTAGAAACGTTAATGGAATCGAACTGAAGGCAATGATCAGGAATCGATGCAATTACGGCTTACCGCTTAGAAGATCTAAACCTTTCCAGGAAAAGTGGTGCGAGTCTTTTAAACCCTTGCGGTTTCTTTGGGCGCTAGGCCTTTAGATGTCAGTTTATCTCAGTGTCAGGTAAAATCCCTCAAAATAGAAAGTAACCCCTAAATCTCCTAAATGGTGTTGCCTGGGACGTAAAAACCAAAGACAAACAAATCTCAGCTATTGCCACAGTTAATATGGCTATGATCTTAGTCGCACAGCTATCATCACAGGAATAATGACTGTCAACTGAGTCATATACATATATGTCTACACGGTTGAGTTTCACAGCTATCACCACAGGTAATGAGGCTGTTCCCTGAGTTATACGGCTGTCACCACAGGTTGAATTGCCAGGTAGAATGGCATTCACAACTGATGCCGTACACAGCTTTAACCATTAATATTTTGGCTTGTATGGCTTTGAACTTATTCTCACAGATATCACCGCATGAAATATGGCTAGCAACTGAGTTTCACAGCTATCACCACAGGTGATATGACTTGAACCCCAGTTTCACTGCTATCACCACAGGTTATATGGCTAACTCTTCAGTTTTACAAATGTCACAACAGGTTATTGATCAATGGCCTCTGTCTCACAAAAGTCGCAATGGGTAGTATGGTTCCTAGAGTTTCACAACTATCAACACCCGAGTTTTTCAGGGATCACCACAACACGGCAGGTAATATGGCTATCACCTCAGTTCCACAACTGTCACCTTGTATATTATAGCAATAACTTCAGTTTCACCGCTGTCACTAGAGGTATTATGATTATCACCTTAGTTTCACAACTATCACCACAAGTAATATGACTAACACCTGGCTTTCTCAGCTTTCCTTCACAGCAGGTAGTATGGCCATCACCAGAATATTCATATATATCGGCAAAGGTTATTTCGCTATCACCTCAGTTTACAGCTGTCACCATAGGTAATACTTATAGCAATCAAATATGTTTCACCTTTTCACAACAGGCAGTATGGTTATCGGACGAATTTCAAAGCTGTCACTGCAGGTAACATGGCTATCACCTAAGTTTAACAGCTGTCACCACGGTTCATATTGTTTTCACCAGAGTTTCACAGCTATCACCAAACGTAATATGGCTATAACCTCCGTTTCATAGCTGTCATCTCAGGAAATATGGCTATCGCCTGAGCTTCACAACAAGAAATATGACTATCGCCTGATTTTCACAGCTATCATCGCAGGTAATACGGTTATCGCCTGTGTTTTACAGCTGTCAACAAAGGTAATATAGCAATCGCATCTGTTCATAGCTGTCACTAAATTGAGTATGGATATCACCTGAGTTTCCCAGCTGTCACCACAGGTAGTAAGGCTATTACACCTGAGCAGGTAATATGGCTTTAACAGCTGCCACAACGGGTAATATGGCTGTCACCTCAGTTTCATATCTTTCACCTCGGGTAATATGGCTGTCACCTGTATTACACAAGAAGTAGTAGGACTATCACCTGAATTTTACACCTGTCATTAACGGTAATATACATATCACCTCGGTTTGGCTGCTGTCACCACAAGTAGTGCAGCAGTCACCTCTATCACCGCAGGCTATATATGGCCGCTACCTGAATAACAGTTACCACTATATATAATATGGCTATCACCGCAGTTTCACAGCTGTCACCCCAGGTAGTAAGGCTTTCAGATTAGTCTTACAGATATCACCACAGGTAATATGGCCATCACCTGAGTTTCCAGTTTCACAGCTGTCATCACATGTGATGTGACCTAATGCGGACTTACGATTATTTGTCTAATCCATAAAAGAACCAAAGCCATGTACAATCGATTTAAGCCCCCGAGTGGAAGACTTTTGCTGACCGTTCCAAGGCGGTTCTTCTGTTGTGGTTTATTTTTGTTATATTGCGTCTTTGCATGTATGTATTGCTTATGTCTTTTTATTATCTACAGCTGTGTGGCCATTTTGTGTGAAAGAAAATGTGATTTTGGCTATCCGCTTGTGATGTTTTCATTAGGGTTTAGCTATTTTATGTTCGTATTTCTTTCCCATTGGTTTCTCTGTTAGGAGATTTTGGGTAATTGAATTCGTTCCTGATCATTGCCTTCACCTCTATTTTTAAACCAAATTTCACAGCTACCACCAAAGGTGGTATGACAAACACCTCAGTTTTACAACTGTCACCACAGATTATTAAGCAATGACCTCCGTTTCACAAATGTCAGAACAGGGAGTGTGGTTATCGCAGGTAGTATGGTTATCACCTTGCCGTATCGCTATCACATCAGACTGATAGCTATCACCAAAGATAATATAGCAATCCACTGTGTTTCACACTTGTCACAACATGTAGAATGGTTATCACCTGAGTTTCACAGCTATCACTACAGGTAACATGGCTGTTACCTCAGTTTAACAGTTGTAACCACAGGTTATATTGCTGTCAACTGAGTTTCACAGCTATCACCAGAGGTAATATGGATATCACCTCCATTTCACAGATGTCACGACAGGAACTATGACTATCATCTGAGTTTCCCACAAAAAAAATAAGAATCACCTGAATTTCAGAGCTATCGTTACAGGCAATACGGCTATCATCTCGGTTGACATCTGTCACAACAGGTAATACAACAATCACCTCTGTTTCACAACTGTCACTTCAACTAGGATGGTTTACACCTGATTTACCCCGCTGTCACAACAGGTAGTAATTAATGCTATCACAGGAGTTCACACGTTTTTGTTTGCATTCGAGTTTAATGGCCAAATCAACACTATTTTGTCATTTTTGAGCCAGTCAGGTTACCTAGCCAGACTTTTCCTGGAAAGAATGACCGTAGAAAAGATTTCATGATCAATCTCCACGATAGAATACTGCCAACCCCGGCAAGTATCGAACTCGCGTACTTCTGATCACCAGTCAGACGCATCACCGCCGGTAATATGGCTATAACCTCCGTTTTACTGCTACCACCACAGGTTATAAGACTGTCACCTCAGTTTCGCATCTTACACCTCAGGTAATATGGCTATCACCTGAATTTCACAAGAAGCAGTATGACTATCATCTGAGTTGCACAGCTAGCATTGCAGGTCACCTCATTTGGACAGCTTCCACCACAGGTAATACAGCAGTCAAGTCTGTTTCACAGTTATTCCCATAGCTTGTTTGGCTATCCCCTTAGCTTGACAGCTATTCCCAGAGGCTATATGGCCATCATCTGAGTAGCAGTTACCACTACGGTATTATGGCTATCATTTCAGTTTCACAAATGTCGCCATATGTGGTTAGGCTTTCAAATAAGTCTCACAGATATCACCACAGGTAATATGGCTATCACGTGATTTTTCAAGTTTCACAGCTGTCATCACAGGTAATATGGCTATGACCCCAGGTAGTATGGTTATCGCCAGAGTTTAACAGCCATCGCAGAATTATAAATAACCTGTGGTGATAGCCATCACCTCAATTTCTTAGCTTTCATCGCATCACTACAGGTTATATGGCTATCACTTAAGTTTCACAGCTGTCGACACATATTATATAGCAATAATTTCAGTTTCACCGCTGTCACTATAGGTAGTATGGCTATCATTTTAGTTTTCAGCTATCACAGCAAGTTATATGGCTATCACCTGACTTTCTCAGCTTTCCTTCACAAAAATAAGATCGCTATCACCTCAGTTTGACAGTCGTCATCACAGGTAATACAGCAGTCAACTATGATTAATAATTGTCACAACAGTTAGTACGGTTATCACCCGAGTTTCAGAGTTGTCCCTACAGGTAACAACGATATCACCTCAGGTTATATTGCTATCATCTGAGTCCCATAGCCATAAATGTATGTAATATGGCTATCACCTCAATTTCACATTGTCACCTCAGGAAATATGGCTTTCACTAGAGCTTCACAACACGAAATGTGCTGAAATCAACATAACATATTGAAAAGCTGTTAAACTGTGGTGATGCTGAGTTACCTGTTGTGATGCCGAGTTGACACTATAACCTGCGGTGATAATCTGTGAAACAGCGGTGATGGACATTTGGACAGCTGTGAAACGGTGCTGAATTATAAATAACCCGTGGTGGTAGCTGTAAGACAGTGGTCATAGCCACATAACCTTCGGTTACAGCTGTGAAATTGTGCTGAAATCTGATTAATCTGTGGTGATACCTGCCAAAATTTGGTGAGAGCCAAGTATCTGTGTTACAGCTGTGAAAAAGTGCTGAAATCTTTAATCTGTGGTGACAGCTGTGAAACTGTGGTGACAGCTATGTTATCTGTTGTGAAACTGTGCTGAAATAAAAAAAAAACATTTTGTGAAAGCTATAAACCTGTGGTGATGCCGAGTTATCTGTTGTGATTGCGAGTTTTCCGTTGTAACAGTTATAAAACTATACTGAAGACTAAATAACCTGTGGTGATATCTATGAAACAGCGGTGATGGCAATTTAACCTGTGGTGACAGCTATGAAACGATGCAGAATTATAAATAACCTGTGGTGATAGTTGTGAAACTGTGGTGCTAGTCGCGTAGCATGTGATGGCAGCTGTGGAACTGCTGAATTCAAAAACACCAACCGGAAATATGTTCTATCCTTTGGAAGCAAGAAATAAACAACAGATCCGAAAAGCATGGAATGCACAAGTTTTCTGGCCCAGAACAGCTAGTTTCGGCCAATTAGGCCTCATCAGTGGCCCTGAAATAATTTCAAAATTCCACAGTAAACCAATGATCCCGAAGGACAAGAACATATAAACTACCTATGACGAAAGGCGGGGATACATTTTACGCCCCCCACACACTCCCTTTACGCCAGCTATAGTCACATCAAATATGCTCTATGAAATGCATAAAGTATATATGTATTCCTTGGCAAAACTAACTTGTTTCGTCCAATGACCCTCATCAGAACCCTGAAATAGTACAAAAAAAAAAAAAAAAAAAAAAAAAAAAACTGTGAAACTGTTGCGATGGCCAGGCGACCGGTGGTGACAGTTTTGACCTGTGCTAAAATCTAAATAATCTGGGGTGACAGCTGTGAAATTGTATTGAAATCTAAATAGCCCGTGGTGATTGATGGCAATCTGTGGGGATAGCCACATATTAACCTGTGGTGACTGCTGTGAAACTGTGCTGAAATCTGAATAACCTGAGGTGATACATGCGAAAGTTTGGTGATAGCCAAGTATCTGTGTGACAGCTGTGAAAATGTAATGAAATCTGTATAATTTGTGGTGATAGCTGTGAAACTATGTTGACAGCTATGTTATCTGTTCTGAAGCTGTAAAACTGTGCTGAAATCAAAATAACACACTGAGCAAGCTCTGATACCGATTTTCCTGTTGTGATGCTGAGTTGTCTGTTGTGACAGCTATAAAACTATACTGAAAACTAAATAACCTTTGGTGATATCTGTGAAACAACGGTGATGGCCATTTAACCAATGGTGGCAGCTGTGAAATGAGGCAGAATTATGAATACCTGTGGTGATAGCTATGATAGTGGGTGTTAGTTACGTAGCTTGTGGTGAGAAACTGCTGAATTCAAATAGCTTACTGTGAAATATGTTCTATAAAGGAGTTATTCTTTGGAAGCAAGGCATAAACAACAGATCAGAAAAGCATGGAGTGCACAAGTTTTCTGGACCAGAGCAGCTGGTTTCGGCCAATTCAGCCTCATCATTGACCCTGAAATATTTTAAGAATTCCACAATAAACCAATGATCCCGAAGGACAAGAGATTATAGACAACATAATGACGAAAGGCGGAGAGACATTTTACGGCAGCCAAAACTCCCTTAACGCCAGCTATATCCACATCAAATATGTTCTATGTAAGGTTTATCATTTGTAAGCAAGGAATATACAACAGCGCCTAAAAGCATGGAATGTACAAGTCCGTAGTGATTGATGGCAAACTGTGGTGATAGCCACTTTACCTGTGGTGACAGCTGTGAAACTGTGCTGAAATCGAAATAACCTGCGGTGATACCTGCGAAAGTTTGGTGATAACCAAGTATCCGTGTGACAGCTGTGGAAATGTACTGAAATCTGTATAATTTGTTGTGACAGATGTGAAACTGTGGTTGAAGCTATGTTATCGGATGTGAAGCTGTAAAACTGTGTTGAAATCAAAATTACATATTGAGAAAGCTGTGAAACTGTGGTGATGCTGATTTACCTGTTGTGATGCCGAGTTGTCTGTTGTGACAGCTATAAAACTATACTGAAAACTAAATGACCTGTGGTGATATCTGTGAAACAGCGATGATGGCCATTTAACCTATGGTGACAGCTATGAAGCGATGCTGAATTATAAATAACCTGTGATGATAGCTGTGAAACGGGGGTGCTAGTCACGTAGCCTGTGGTGACAGCAGTGAAACTGCTGAATTCAAAATAACCTACTGTGAAATATGTTCCATAAAAGAGTTATCACTTGGAAGCAAGGAATAAATAACAGATCCGTAAAGCATGGAGTGCACAAGTTTTCTGGGCCAGAGCAGCTTGTTTCGGCCAAATAGGTCTCATCAGTGGCCCTGAAATATTTTCAAAATTCCACCAGTGATTCCGAAGGACAAGAAAATATAAACTACATGGTGACGAAAGGCGGAGAGACAGTTAACGGCCGCCACACACTCCATTAACGCCAGCTATAGTCAAAGCAAATATGTTCTATGAAAGGCTTATCATTTGGAAGCAGGGAATATACAACAGAGCCTAAAAGCATGGCATGTACAAGTCCGTGGTGATTGATGGCACACTGTGGGGATAGCCACTTAACTTGTGGTGACAGCTGTGAATCTGTGCTGAAATCTGAATAACCTGTGGTGATACCTGCCAAAGCCAAGTATCTGTGTGACAGCTGTGAAAATGTACTGTAATCTGTATAATTTGTGGTGACAGCTGTGAAACTGTGGTGACAGCTATGTTATCTGATGTGAAGCTGTAAAACTGTGTTGACAGCTATGTTATCTGTTGTGAAGCTGTAAACTGTGCTGAAATCTGTATAATTTGTGGTGATAGCTGTGAAACTATGTTGACAGCTATGTTATCTGTTGTTAAGCTGTAAAACTGTGCTGAAAACAAAATAACACATTGAGAAAGCTGTGATACCGAGTTTCCTGTTGTTATGCTGAGTTGACTGTTGTGACAGCTATAAAACTTTACTGAAAACTAAATAACCTGTGGTGATATCTGTGAAACAGCGGTGATGGCCATTTAACCTATGGTGACAGCTGTGAAATGAGTCAGAATTATGAATACCTGTGGTGATAGCTATGATAGTGGGTGTTTGTTACCTATCTTGTGGCGACAGCTGTGAAACTGCTGAATTCAAATAGCCTACTGTGAAATATGTTCTATAAAGGAGTTATCCTTTGGAAGCAAGGCATAAACAACAGATCAGAAAAGCATGGAGTGTACAAGTTTTCTGGACCAGAGCAGCTGGTTTCGGCCAATTCAGCCTCATCATTGGCCCTGACATATTTTAAAAATTCCACAATAAACCAATGATCCCGAAGGACACATAATTATAGACAAGATTATGACGAAAGGCGGAGAGACATTTTACGGCAGCCAAAGACTCCCTTAACACCAGCTATATTCACATCAAATATGTTTTATGAAAGGTTTATCATTTGTAAGCATGGAATATACAACAGAGCCTAAAAGAATGGAATGTACAAGTCCGTGGTGATTGATGGCAAACTGTGGTGATAGCCACTTAACCTGTGGTGACAGCTGTGAAACTGTGTTGAAATCGGAATAACATGTGGTGATACCCGCGAAAGTTTGGTGATAACCAAGTATCTGTGTGACAGCTGTGGAAATGTACTGAAATCTGTATAATTTGTGGGGACAGCTGTGAACTTGTGGCGGAAGCTATGTTATCTGATGTGAAGCTATAAAACTGTGTTGAAATCAAAATAACATATTGAGAAATCAAAATCAAAAATGAGTTCCTTTAAGAGCAATGAAAACATTCATAAGAAAGAAGATGGGTCATACTACGTAGTTTCGGCTAATAAAGCCTCACCAGTGACCCTGTAATGATCCGGCAACGAAAGCCAGAGGAAACATACTGCAATTTTTCGAATTTCGAATAGGCAGTCGATTCAAAGACTGATATAAATCAAAATAGTGTCCAAATAATTAAAAGTAGAAGTAAAACAAAGATCAGGAATTGATACAATTAACTTACTCCACCCATAAAAGACACCAAAGGGAAAGAAATACAAACATTAAGCGACCAGACCATAATGGAAACCTAAACAAAGGAAGGCCATAAGGACAGTTACTTTCCCACAAAATGGCCATATGGTCATCCGAAACTAAAAGACACAAGTGATACACACAGTAAGTAACAAACAACAACATAAAATAAATCGCCACAGAAGAGCCGCCTTGGAACGGTCAGTGGAAGATTTCCACTGGGGGGCTTAAATCGATTTTACGTGGCCACAATCCTCGCCCTTACTTCCGTCGCGATTTAGACAAATAATTTGTTCAGTCCGCATGAAGGCCTCCTAACTCATCAGTGCAACATCTCCGTGAACACAAAAATCAAAGAACCACAGAGGTGAGACAATGGTGAGGACTCGACAGCAAGAAACCACTGAAATGCTGGAGCAAAAGAAAACCAACAGTTAGACTCCGATGAGCCCGACCAGAGACAGAGCATCAGGCACCAACCAACATTACCTTGAATTAGATCTCTCTAATTCTCAATAAGCCTTTACGTTGGAGCCGTCATAGAATCTGAGGCCTGACCCACCGGCGTGCAATTAAAGAGGGAAGCAAAGTTGCCAACCGTGATTGGGTTAACTACCATGCATGCAGTCTGTCGTATAATATCCATGTTGTACCCAATCTTTTTATATCGAAGAATGATTTTACGAAATTGGGTACTGAAGTCATTGCGGTTATATATTTTTCTGAATTTAAATACTAAGTCACCATAAAATTCGGGTTCCGATAGACCTTGTTGCAGAAGAGATTTAAGTCCAATATTGAATTTTGAAATTAAATCAGAATGGCGTCTATAAAATTTTGAAAAGGCTTTGCGTAGTTTATGGTACCGATAACCCTGATTAAGGAGTTTAGCCGTTAATAATTTATTACGAGTGTTGAAGTCAGTTACATGACTACACACTCTAGCAAATCGAATTAATTGCGAAATATAAACGCCATAGGATGGCGCACGAGGAACATCACCATCCAAAAAAGGAAAATTTACAATCTCAAAATCAAAGTCATCGCGTTTATCATAAATTTTGCACGAAACAAATCCATCTACAATAGATAGATGTAAATCCAAAAACGGGGCCTCGGTATCAGAAGAATTTGTTTTATTTAACTGAAGTTCTAGGGGGTAAATCTGACTGATCAAACCATCAAAATAGGTATTATCAATATTTAATAAATCATCTAAATATCTAGAAGTAGAGCTAAAAGCTTCAATAATTTCAGATTGGTTATCAATGGAAAGCGACAAAATGAAGTCTCTTTCATAACAATACAAGAACAGATCAGCCACAAGAGGTGCGCAATTAGTACCCATCGGAATACCCACAATTTGTCTAAATAACTTAGTACCGAATCTAATATAAATATTGTCAAGTAGAAAGGTGAGGGCATCACACACTTTCTGACATGACCAAAGTGTATAATTCTTATGCTCTTTAGAAGTGAAAAATGCATTTCTGACATTACATGCAAGATAGAGAGAATCTTCTCTGTGAAAAGCCCATTCAATTAAATCATTAAGCTTTTCTTTTATAAGATTATGAGGAAGTGTAGTGTAAAGAGTGGAAAAATCGTAGGTAGACAGACTAGAAGCACGAAACTGTCTAGATTTCAATTTATTTAAAAACCTGTCTAGAATATGAGTCTAAACCAATAATAATATATGATTTTCCAGAATATTTACGCTGATCTCAAAGGACAAAAAGTAAAATATAAACTGCACTATGGTTGATGTACGGGGAGACGTTTTACGGCCGCCACACGGCACAACACCAGCTGCAGTGAAGGCAAATAAAAATCAAAAATGAGTTCCTTTATGAGCAATGAAAACATTCATAAAGAAGAAGATGGGTCATACTACGTAGTTTCGGCTAATAAAGCCTCATCAGTGACCCTGTAATGATCCGGCAACGAAAGCCAGAGGAAACATACTGAAATTTTTCGAATTTCGAAAAGGCAGTCGATTCAAAGACTGATATAAATCAAAATGGGGTCCACATAATTAAAAACCTGTCTAGAATATGAGTCTGGCCCAGAAAACATGTACACTCCATATTTTTCACTTCTGTGGTGTATTCCTTGCTTCCAAAGGATAACCCTTTTATAGAACATATTTAACCAATAATTATATATGATTTCCAGAATATTTACGCTGAAAGCTGCGAAACTGTGGTGATGCCGATTTACCTGTTGTGATGCCGAGTTGTCTGTTGTGACAGCTATAAAACTATACTGAAAACTAAATGACCTGTGGTTATATCTGTGAAACAGCGATGATGGCCATTTAACCTATGGTGACAGCTATGAAGTGATGCTGAATTATAAATAACCTGTGATGATAGCTGTGAAACAGTGGTGCTAGTCACGTAGCCTGTGGTGACAGAAGTGAAACTGCTGAATTCAAAATAACTTACTATGAAATATGTTCCATAAAAGAGTTATCCTTTGGAAGCAAGGAATAAACAACAGATCCGCGAAGCATGGAGTGCACAAGTTTTCTGGGCCAGAGCAGCTAGTTTCGGCCAAATAGGTCTCATCAGTGGCCCTGAAATATTTTCAAAATTCCACCAATGATCCCGAAGGACAAGAAAATATAAACTACATTGTGACGAAAGGCGGGGAGACAGTTTACGGCCGCCACACACTCCATTAACGCTAGCTATAGTCACAGCAAATATGTTCTATGAAAGGCTTATCATTTGGAAGCAGGGAATATACAACAGAACCTAAAAGCTTTGAATGTACAAGTCCGTGGTGATTGATGGCAAACCGTGGGGAAAATCACTTAACCTGTGGTGACAGCGGTGAAACTGTGCAGAAATCTGAATAACCTGTGGTGATACCTGCCAAAGTTTGGTGATAGCCAAGTATCTGTGTGACAGCTGTGAAAATGTACTGAAATCTGTATAATTTGTGGTGACAGCTGTGAAACTATGTATACATATATGTTATCTGTTGTAAAACTGTGCTGAAATTAAAATAACACATTGAGAAAGCTGTGATAGCGAGTTTCCTGTTGTGATGCTGAGTTGTCTGTTGTGACAGCTATAAAACTATACTGAAAACTAAATAACCTGTGGTGATATCTGTGAAACAGCGGAGATGGCCATTTAACCTATGGTGACAGCTGTGAAATGAGGCAGAATTATGAATACCTGTGGTGATAGCTATGATAGTGGGTGTTAGTTACCTATCTTGTGGCGACAGCTATGAAACTGCTGAATTCAAATAGCCTACTATGAAATATGTTCTATAAGTGAGATACCCTTTGGATGCTAAACATAAACAACAGATCAGAAAAGCATGGAGTGCACAAGTGTTCTGGACCAGAGCAGCTGGTTTTGGCCAATTCAGCCTCATCATTGGCCCTGAAATATTTTAGAAATTCCTAAAGAAACCAATGATCCCGAAGGACAAAAAATTATAGACAACATTATTACGAAAGGCGGAGAGACATTTTACGGCAGCCAAAGACTCCCTTAACGCCAGCTATATTCACATCAAATATGTTCTATGAAAGGTTTATCATTTGTAAGCAAGGAATATACAACAGAGCCTAAAAGCATGGAATGTACAAGTCCGTGGTGATTGATGGCAAACTGTGGTGATAGCCACTTAACCTGTGGTGACAGCTATGAAACTGTGCTGAAATCGGAATAACCTGCGGTGATACCTGCGAAAGTTTGGTGATAACCAAGTATCTGTGTGACAGCTGTGGAAATGTACTGAAATCTGTATAATTTGTGGTGCCAGCTATGAAACTGTGGTGGAAGCTATGTTATCTGATGTGAAGCTGTAAAACTGTGTTGAAATCAAAATAGCATATTGAGAAAGCTGCGAAACTGTGATGATGCCGATTTACCTGTTGTGATGCCGAGTTGTCTGTTGTGACAGCTATAAAACTATACTGAAAATTAAATGACTTGTGGTGATATCTGTGAAACAGCGATGATGGCCATTTAACCTATGGTGACAGCTATGAAGTGATGCTGAATTATAAATAACCTGTGATGATAGCTGTGAAACAGTGGTGCTAGTCACGTAGCCTGTGGTGACAGCAGTGAAACTGCTGAATTCAAAATAACTTGAAATATGTTCCATGAAAGAGTTATCATTTGGAAGCAAGGAATAAATAACAGATCCGTAAAGCATGGAATGCACAAGTTTTCTGGGTCAGAACAGCTAGTTTCGGCCAAATAGATCTCATCAGTGGCCCTGAAATATTTTCAAAATTCCACCAATGATCCCGAAGGACAAGAAAATTTAAATTACATTGTGTTGAAAGGCGGGGAGACAGTTTACGGCCGCCACACACACCATTAACGCCAGCTATAGTCACAGCAAATATGTTCTATGAAAGGCTTATCATTTGGAAGCAGGGAATATACAACAAAGCCTAAAAGCATGGAATGTACAAGTCCGTGGTGATTGATGGCAAACTGTGGGGATAGCCACTTAACCTGTGGTGGCAGATGTGAAACTGTGCTGAAATCTGAATAACCTGTGGTGATACCTGCCAAAGTTTGGTGATGGCCAAGTATCTGTGTGACAGCTGTGAAAATGTACTGATATCTGTATAATTTTGGTGACATCTATTAAACTGTGGTGACAGCTATGTTATCTGATGAAAAGCTGTAAAACTGTGTTGACCTGTAAAACTTTGCTGAAATCTGTATAAATTGTGGTGATAGCTGTGAAACTATGTTGACAGCTATGTTATCTGTTCTGAAGCTGTAAAACTTTGCTGAAATTAAAATAACACATTGAGAAAGCTCTGATACCGAGTTTCCTGTTGTGATGCTGAGTTGTCTGTTGTGACAGCTATAAAACTATACTGAAAACTAAATAACCTGTGGTTATATCTGTGAAACAGCGGTG
Source organism: Lucinisca nassula (assembly GCA_963580285.1). NCBI lineage: Eukaryota > Metazoa > Mollusca > Bivalvia > Lucinida > Lucinidae > Lucinisca > Lucinisca nassula. The sequence goes on from OY757018.1 coordinate 155,049,061, forward strand.
ATGGACATTTAACCTATGGTGACAGCTGTGAAATGAGGCAGAATTATGCATACCGTTGGTGATAGCTATAAGAGTGGGTGTTAGTTACGTAGCTTATGGTGACAACTGTGAAACTGCTGAATTCAAATAGCCTACTGTGAAATATGTTCTATAAAGGAGTTATTCTTTGGAAGCAAGGCATAAACAACAGATCAGAAAAGCATGGAGTGCACAAGTTTTCTGGACCAGAGCAGCTGGTTTCGGCCAATTCAGCCTCATCATTGACCCTGAAATATTTTAAAATTCCACAATAAACCAATGATCCCGAAGGACAAGAAATTATTGAAAACATGATAACGAAAGGCGGAGAGACATTTTACGGCAGCCAAAGACCCCCTTAACGCCAGCTATATTCACATCAAATGTGTTCTATGAAAGGTTTATCATTTGTAAGCAAGGAATATACAACAGAGGCTAAAAGCATGAAATGTACAAGTCCGTGGTGATTGATGGCAAACTGTGGTGATAGCCACTTAACCTGTGGTGACAGCTGTGAAACTGCGCTGAAATCGGAATAACCTGTGGTGATACCTGCAGAAGTTTGGTAATAGCCAAGTATCTGTGTGACAGCTGTGGAAATGTACTGAAATCTGTATAATTTTGTGGTGACAGCTGTGAAACTGTGATGGAAGCTATGTTATCTGATGTGAAGCTGTAAAACTGTGTTGAAATCAAAATAACATATTGAGAAAGCTGTGAAACTGTGGTGATGCCGATTTACCTGTTGTAATGCCGAGTTGTCTGTTGTGACAGCTATAAAACTATACTGAAAACTAAATGACCTGTGGTGATATCTGTGAAACAGCGATGATGGCCATTTAACCTATGGTGACAGCTATGAAGCGATGCTGAATTATAAATAACCTGTGATGATAGCTGTGAAACAGTGGTGCTAGTCACGTATCTTGTGGTGACAGCAGTGAAACTGCTGAATTCAAAATAACTTATTGTGAAATATGTTCCATAAAAGAGTTATCCTTTGAAAGCAAGGAATAAACACTAATCCGTAAAGCATGGAATGCACAAGTTTTCTGGGCCAGAACAGCTAGTTTCGGCCAAATAGGTCTCATCAGTGGCCCTGAAATATTTTCAAAATTCCACCAATGATCCCGTAGGACAGGAAAATATAAGATACATTGTGACGAAAGGCGGGGAGACAGATTTCGACCGCCACACACTCCATTAACGCCAGCTATAGTCACAGCAAATATGCGCTATGAAAGGCTTATTTGGAAGCAGGGAATATACAACAGAGCCTAAAAGCATGGAATGTACAAGTCCGTGGTGATTGATAGCACACTGTGGGGGTAGCCACTTAACCTGTGGTGACAGCTGTGAAACTGTGCTGAAATCTGAATAACCTGTGGTGATACCTGCCAAAGTTTGGTGATAGCCAAGTATCTGTGTGACAGCTGTGAAAATGTACTGAAATCTGTATAATTTGTGGTGACAGCTGTGAAACTGTGGTGACAGCTATGTTATCTGATGTGAAGCTGTAAAAGTGTGTTGAAATCAAAATAACATATTGAGAAAGCTGTGAAACTGTGGTGATGCCGATTTAACTGTTGTGATGCCGAGTTGTCTGTTGTAACAGCTATAAAACTATACTGAAAACTAAATGACCTGTGGTGATATATGTGAAACAGCGATGATGGCCATTTAACCTATGGTGACAGCTATGAAGCGATGCTGAATTATAAATAACCTGTGATGATAGCTGTGAAACAGTGGTGCTAGTCACATAGCCTGTGGTGGCAGCAGTGAAACTGCTGAATTCAAAATAACTTAGTGTGATATATGTTCCATAAAAGAGTTATCCTTTGGAAGCAAAGAATAAACAAGAGATCCGTAAAGGATGGAGTGCACAAGTTTTCTGGGCCAGAGCAGCTAGTTTCGGCCAAATAGGTCTCATCAGTGGCCCTGAAATATTTTCAAAATTCCACCAATGATCCCGAAGGACAAGACAATATAAACTACATTGTGACGAAAGATGGGGAGACAGTTTACGGCCGCCACACACTCCATTAACGCTAGCTATAGTCACAGCAAATATGTTCTATGAAAGGCTTATCATTTGGAAGCAAGGAATATACAACAGAGCTGAAAAGCATGGAGGGTACAAGTTTTCTTGGGCCAAACTAACTAGTTTCGTCCAATGAGCCTCATCATGATCCCTATATAGTAAAACAAACAGTGAAACTGTTGCGATGGCCAGGCAACCAGTGGTGACAGCTGTGACCTGTACTAAAATCTAAATAACATGGGCGACAGCTGTGAAACTGCACTGAAATCTAAAAGCCTGTAGTAATTGATGGCAAACTGTGGTGATAACCACATAACCTGTGGAGACAGATGAAACTGTGATGAAATCGGAATAACCTGTGGTGATACCTGCGAAAGTTTGGTGATAGCCAAGTATCTGTGTGACAGCTGTGTAAATCTACGGAAATCTGTATAATTTATGGTGACAGCTGTGAAACTGTGGTGACAGCTATGTTATTTGTTGTGAAGCTGTGAAACTGTGCTGAAATCAAAATAACATATTGAGATAGCTGTGAAACTGTGGTGATGCCGAGTTACCTGTTGTGATGCCGAGTTGTCTGTCGTGACAGCTAAAAAACTATACTGAAAACTAAATGACCTGTGGTGATATCTATGAAACAGCGGTGATGGCTATTTTACACTATGGTGACAGCTGTGAAACAGTGCTAAATTATAAATAACCAGTGGTCAAAACTGTGAAACTGTGGTGATAGTCACGTACCCTATGGTGACAGCTGTGAAACTGCTGAATTCAAAATAGTATGTTCTATAAGAGTTATCCTTTGGTAGCAAGGCATAAATAATAGACCCGAAAAGCTTTGAGTACAAACGTTTACTGGGCCAGAGCAGCTAGTTTTGGTCAATAAGGCCTGAAATATTTTCAAAATTCCACAATAAACCAATGATCCCGAAGGACAAGAAAATATAAAACTACATTATGACGAAAGTTGGGGAGACAATTTACGGCCGCCACACACTCCATTAACGCCAGCTATAGTAATATTCGAACTGAAAAGCATGGAGTGTAAATGTTTTGGTCAAACTTTCTACTTTCGACCAATTATCACATCAGGACTCAGAAATATTATATAAAAACTGTGATACTGGCGATGGTCACGTAACCCCTGGTGACAGCTGTGATCTGTGCTAAATAACCTGGTGTAAGAGTTGTGAAACTCTACAGAAATCAAAATCACCTGTGGTGATAGATGGGAAATTGTGGTTTTAGCTCTGCAGCTGTTGCGATAGCCAGGTAATATGTGGTGACAGCAGAACCACATAACCTGTGGTGACAGATGTGAAACTGTGCTGAATTCTGAATAACCTGTGGTGATACCTGCGAAACTGTGGTGATAACCACATAACCTGTGGTGACAGATGTAAAACTGTGATGAAATCGGAATAACCTGTGGTGATACCTGCGAAAGTTTGTTGAGAGCCAAGTATCTGTGTTACAGCTGTGAACATATACTGAAATCTGTATAATTTATAGTGACAGCTGTGAAACTGTGGTGACAACTATGTTATTTGTTGTGAAGCTGTGAAACTGTGCTGAAATCAAAATAACATATTGTGAAAGCTGTGAAACTCTTGTGATGCCGAGTTGCCTGTTGTGACTGCGAGTTTTCTGTTGGGACAGCTATAAAACTATACTGAAGACTAAATAACCTGTGGTGATATCTGTGAAACATCGGTGATGGCAATTTGACCTATGATGGCAGCTATGAAACGATGCTGAATTATAAATAACCTGTGGTGATAGCTGTAAAACTGTGGTGCTAGTCATGTAGCCTATGGTGACGGCTGTGGAACTGTTGAATTCAAAATAACCTACTGTGAAATATGTTCTATAAAAGAGTTATCCTTTGAAAGCAAGGAATAAACAATAAATCCGAAAAGCATGGAGCGCAAAAGGTTACTTGGCCAGAGCAGCTAGTTTCGGCCAATAAGGCCTCATCAGTGGCCCTGAAATATTTTCAAAATTCCACAATACACCAATGATCCCGAAGGACAAGAAAATATAAACTACATTATGACGAAAGGCGGGGAGACATTTTACGACCGCCACGCACTCCCTTAACGCCTGCTATAGTCACATCAAATATGTTTTATGAAAGGTTTATCATTTGGAAGAGCAAAACAACAGAACTGAAAAGCATGGAAAGTACACGTTTTGGCCAAACTTTCTAGTTTCGACCAATTATCGCATCAGGATTCTGAAATATTGTAATAAAAACTGTGAAACTGGCGATGGTCACGTAATCAGTGGTGACAGCTGTGATCTGTGCTAAATAACCTGGCGTTAGAGCTGTGAAACTGTACTGAAATCTAGATAACCTGTGGTGATAGATGGAAAACTGTGGTTATAGCTCTGCAGCTGGTGTGATAGCCACGTAATCTGCGATGACAGTTGTGAAACTGTGCTGTAATCTCCAAAATATGTGGTGATAGCTGTGAAAATGTGGTGATGACCCCGTACCCTGTGATGACAGCTATGGAACTATGCTTGAAACTAAACCTGTGGTGACAGCTGTGAAACTGCAGTGATTATTATGTTGCCTGTGGTGACAGCTGTGAAACTATGCAGAAATCTAAATAACATGTGGCAAGTGGCACATAATACTAGAGCTGTTAACTCTTCAGCCTGCCATTTCCGGAAAACTGATCTGATTGGTTAGGTTCAAACAGAAAAGTTCAAATCTGATCTTTAGTTATCATAACATTGTGGTGAGACTTTAATGTCAGAAGTCATATTTCTGTTAACGAGCTTTAACATTTGAAACTGAGATGCAGATAGGCTATGCTTTCTTGAATTTACACAGTCTTTATTCTTGTTGATAGCTAAGGATGTCGTCAAAATTAAAGGAAAAGTTGAAATGTCTTGGCACAAAAAATACAGCAACAAAAAAAAACTTAAGGAGTAAAAACATTTTGAAAATTAATTAAAGCAACCGGCCTTATCTGGAACATTGTCCCTACAAGGGACATTTTCCCTTTTCCATTGAGTATTTGTTGAAAGGGATAATTGTCCTTGTTTCCCATGCACTCTTTAGAATCGCCTTCGCGATTATAATGAATATCCAAGTATGGAGAAAATTATCCTTTAATTAATTATCCTTTAATCGTATAATCAAATACCCTCTTATCTATGTCAATGTTTACTTCAAACTGAAGTCGCATCAGGTAAAAACTTACCGCCAGTGTATTTAATAAAATACGATTCATTCCTTGAAAAAAAAAAACACATATATATAAATGAAGAACTGACCATTAACTGCATAACACTAAAGCACTTTTAAATAAACTGATCATCAATACATTTCAAATACATTGTCTGATTCACTGGCTGTGATATAAACTCCAGATTACTGGGTAATAAAACACTTTGTGGTTTCAGCATCTGACACGTATGGCCCTTGGCAGAAACTGGCTGCCTTTTAAACAAGCAGAAACAAATCCACGGAAACAACTGTCCATATGTAGTTAATAGAGGGGTTTGGTGCTCTCCTCTAATAAGCTCTTCACTGTGGTGATAGCTGTGCCACTGTCGTAAAAAAACATATAATATGTGGCGACAACAGTTGTGAAACTATAGTTATAGCCAAATAAACTTTGAGAGTTGCGAAAGCTGTGAAAATGTGCTGAAATCTATATTATCTATGATGGGAGCTGTGAAACTATGAGGTGATTACAGCTGTGAATCTGTGCTGAAATATAATTTACCTGTGGTGATAGCTGTGACCCTGTCGTAAAAGTCATGTAATCTATGGCGACAACAGCTGTGAAACTATTGTTATAGCCAAATAACCTTTGCGAGTGGTGACAGCTGTGAAAGTGTGCTGAAACCAATATTATTTGTGGTGGGGGCTGTGAAACTGTGCTGAAATATAAATTACCTGTGGTGAAAGCTGTAAAACTGCCGCGATAGCCACGTAACCTGTGGTGACTACCGTGAAGCTGTTCTGAAATCCAAATAACCTGTGATGATGACCTATGGTGATAGCTGTTAAACTGTGGTGATAGCCACGTAACGTGAAGTGACAGCTATGAACTGCGCTGAAATCTATAAATAACCCGTGGTAATAGCTGTGAAGCTTTGGCGATATACACATTACCTGTGCACATGTGACAGCTATGAAACTGCTGAAATCTATATAATCTGTGGTGAAAGCTGTGGAATTGTGGTGATAGCCATGTGACCGATGGTGACAGCTGTGAAATTGTGCTGCTAAAACCTATATGATCTGTAGTCATAGCTGTTAAACGGTGATGACACCCACGTAACGTGTTATGACAGCTATGAATCTGAGCTAAAAACTCAACAACGTGTGAGGAAAGCTTTGCTCTGTGCTGATTATTACGTTACCTTTGGTAAAAGCTCTGAAACTGTGCTGAAATCTATAAAAGCTTTTGGTGTTAGCTGTGAAACTGTGCTGAAATCTTTAAATTCTGTGGTGATATCTGGAAAACTGTGATGATGGCCATGTAACCTGTGATGTCAGCTTTGGAACTGTGCTAAAACCTTAATGAACCGTGGTACTGCAGGGATTATCACATTACCAATAGTGACAGCTGTCAAACTATTATGAATTCTAAATAATATGTAGTGATAGCTGTAACACTGTGGTGATACCAACGTAACCTACGTCGACAGCTATGAAACTGTGGTGATAGCCAAATAAACTTTATGGGCTGCGACATCCATGTAAATGTGCTCAATAGAAGTGAAGGCATTGACCAGGAATCGATACAATTAACTCACAGCTCCCATTAGAGACACCAAAGGGAAAGAAACACAAACAAATCTATATATTTTGCGGTGATAACTGTGAAACTGTGATGTCAGCTGTGAAATTGTGCTAAAATCTAAATTGCATGTGGTGATATCTGTAAAACTGCGGTGATAGCCACATAACCCTCGGTGGCAGCTGTGAAGCTGTGCTGAAATCCATATAACCTGTGGTCATAGCTTCGAATTTGTGGTTATAGCGACGCAACCTATGGTAAAGGTGCAAGTGTAATGAAATTTAAATAGCCCAATGGTGACAGCTGCTGTAAAAAGGTGCTGAAACCTAATAAACATGTGCTGATAGTTGTTAAACTGTGGCGAAAGCCACGTATGAGACTGTGTTTAAATCTAAATAACCGTTTGATTTTAGCTGTGATATTGGCGTGATAACCATATAACGGGTGGTGAAAGAGCAAAACATAGCAATATAGCGTCGGGGATAACCGTAAAGCTGCTGATAGCCATGTAATATGTCGTGAGCGCTTTGATAGTGTCGTTATTTATTACCTATGGTTATAGCCGTGAAACTGTTGTGAAAGTTTTATTACACATGTGACCTGTGGTGATAGTCATGGAAACTGTGCTGATTATCAAAATAACCAGTGGTGACAGCGCTGAAACTGTGTAAATAGCTATATAGCCTATGTTGATATGGCGACAACTGAAACGGTGGCGACACGTTTATAAGCTGCGATCCCTGGTTTATGAGACGGGTAGCAAAACCACTACACTATGTGGAGACAGTTATGAAGCTGTGATAATAGATATTTAGTGTATGGTGATAGTAGTGAATGTGTTGCGAAAGTCATATAAAATGTGGTTGCATATGAGAAACTGCAGTGATAGTAATATAACATGTAGTGACAGATTAGAAATTATGGTATTTTTAACCTGAGATTGTGCTGTAAAGCTGTGATGATAACCTTAAACAGTTTTGTAATCGAGTTAATTTCATATTCCCGATGTGACTGCCTTGAAACTGTTATAATAGCCATATCTCTTAAGGTGACCGCTGGACATAGTAGTGATAGTAAAGTAAACATGTCGTGTTATAGCCAAATATCTTGTGGTGGCAGCTGTGAAGTAAGTGTTGGCCACATAACTTGTCGTGACAGATTATATATAGCTGCAAAATAGGGGGGGGGGGGTTGGGTGCATCAACTGGGCGCCAACTGATATTAGCTTACAGTTAGGCAAGGCTTGCTGGCCTAGCAGCAATTAAGGATAGAAGGTAACGTTGGTATTTCTTCTATTTCTTCACTTTCATTTATTTAGCGCTGTCTCTGCCCACTCTCATTCACCTCCTCTACTTCTTCTTTCTCTTTTCTCCTTTTTATCTGGGAGACGACACAAAATGACCCACAAGGGTTGACATGTCGTTAAACCCCAACATAACCAATCAATAGCTGCGAAATTGTAGTGGCATCCACATAGTATGTGGTGATAGCTGTGAAACTGTACATAGGCATATAACCTGTGGTGATATTTGGTAAACTGTGTTGATAACCATAATTCATGAAAAAACAGTTGCAAAACATTCGATAGCCATGTAAAATAGAAGTGGAGGCAATGATCAGGAATCGACACAATCAACCCACAGCTCCCACCAGAGACACCAAAGAGAAAGATAAACACACATGAAACAACAGACACTAATGGAAACACCAACAGCGGAAAGCCAAAAGGACAGTTACTTTCCCACAAAATGACCAATAGGCTATCCAAAATAAATAACATAAGCGACACAAACACCCAAAGACAAACCATAACAAAAATAAACCGCGACAGAAGAACCACCTTGGAACGGTCAGCAGAAACGAATTCCACTGGGGGGGGCTTAAATCAATTTTACGTGGCTACAATCCTCGCCATTACTTCCGTCGCGGTTAAGACAAATAGTTTGTTCAGTCCGCATGAAGGCCTCCTAACTCATCAGTGCAACATTTCCGTGAACACAAATAATCAAACAAGCACAGAGATGAAACAACGCTGAGGACTCGACAGCAAGAAACCACTGAAATGCCTGAGCAAAAGAAAACCAACAGTTAGACTCGATTTCACCCTCCAGTTAAAATACTGACCCTTCCAAGGCGATTCTTCTGCTGTGGTTTGTTATTGTTACAGTATCTTTTTATTTTGGACAGTCATTTTGTGGTAAAGTAATTGCCCTTTGGGCTTTCCGATTGTGGCGTTTTTATTGTGGTGAAGTTGTTTTATGATTATGTTTCTTTCTCGTTGGTGTCTTGGATGGGAGGTGTGAGATAATTGTATCGATTCCTGATGATTGCCTTCACTTCTATTTTGTGGTGACAGCTGTGAAATTGTGGTGATACCCAGCTAACAGTTGTGTTTTATAAAAGTTTTCATAACGTCGGAAGGGACGTCATGTAACTTTCGCTTGTATATATGCTGCAGCGTTAAACTAAAGATCAATTTTAATGTTTAACCGCCAGCTGTGAAACTGAGGTGATAGCGATATAACCTTTGGTGATAGCTGAGAAATTCAGGTGACATATGTGAAAACAGAGATGTTTGCTATATAACCTGTTGGGACAGCTGTGAAAATGAGGTGATAGCCGTATGCCCTTTGGTGAAAGGCTGTAAAAGTAAGGTGTATCTATACTTCCTGTGTTGAAAGCTGTTAGACTGGGGTGAAAGCCAAAAGACCTGTTGCGACAGCTGCAAGTCTGATGTGATATCCGCACTACCTGTGATTACAAATGTGAAACTAATGTCATAGCCATATTTCCTATAGTGTATATCCCAGGTGATAACCATATTATTTGTGGTGACAGCTAAACTGAGGTGAAACCATGTAACCTGTTATGATTGCTGTTTAACTCACGCTATATAATCTGTGGTGAACGCTGTGAAATTCACACGAGGGCCATAATACCTGTGGTGACCGCTGTGAAACCGAGGAGATAGCCATACTACCAATAGGGAAAGCTCTGAAAGCCCATACTACCAATAGGGAAAGCTCTGAAAGCCATACGTTAGCAATATTAGCTATGGTGATAGCTGCGAAACTAATGTGAAAGCCATTTTACCTGTTTTACCTGTTTTGTTTGCTGCGAAACCCATGTGATAGCCATACCACCTATGGTGACAGCTGTGAAACTAATATTACTGCTATATAATCTGTGGTGACCACTTTAAAATCTTAGGGGATAGCCATATTACCCGTGGTGATATCTATAAAACGGATGTGATAGCTATACTACCTGTGGTTATAGCTGAGAAACTCACGTTATAGCATTATTATCTGAGGATTTTTAATTTATCGTGCTAACAGATTTGAAAATGAAGTGATTGTCATGTCATATGTGCTGTTAGCTGTGAGACTCAAGTGATGGATAGAAGCCTCCGTGTTGAAGTGGTTACGCTAGTCGCCTTGTAAACCAGGGATCGCAGGATCGATCCCTGGCTTCTCCAGACTTTCGGATGTGTCTTAAACCGAGGTCTCGTCTCCGTATGACCTTAGCTGTTGGTGGGACGTATAACTCAAACACCCACTCACTCAGTTGATGGACATTCTACCTGTTGCGATAATGGAGAAACACAGGTCACTGCTATATAACATTGATGACACCTGTGAAACTGATGTCCTATGGTGATAGCTATGACACCGAGGTGATAGCATCTTACATGCAGTGATAAAGTAAAACTCAGATTGTAGTCATATTACCAATGTTGAAAGCCGTGAAACGATGCGATAGCCATTCTACATTTGGTGATAAATGTAATGCTGAGGTGATAGCTGTGAAACTCAAGTGATAGCCATACTACCTCTGGTGAAAAATGTGAAACACAGGTGATTGCTATTCTGTCTCTGGCGATAGCTGTAAAAATGAGGTGATAGACATATTTCTGTGGTGACAGCTGTAACTCTGATGTGAAATCCAGCTGATAAACTAATGTGATAGCTATATTCCCTGTGGTGGTAGCTTTGAAACCCAGGTGATAACCATTCTACATGTGGTGACAATTGTGAAACACAGGTGAATGCTATATTACATGTGGTGAAAGCTGTTTTCCTGTGGTGATAGCTTTGAATACGAGGTGATAGCATATCACCCGAGGTGACAACTGTAAATGTCAGATTATAGCGAGATTACCTGTGGTGACGTCTGTGAAACTGAATCTATAGCCATACTACCTGTGGTAATAAGTGTGATGCTGAGGTGATAGCTGTGAAACTCAAGTAATAGCCATACTACCTCTGGTGACAATGATGAAACACAGGTGATTGCTATATTACCTATGGACGACAGATGTGAAACACAGATGATAGCCATATATCTTGCGGTAACAGCTGTAAGTCTGATGTGATATCTATACCATCTTTGGTGACAGCTGAGAAAGTAATGTGATAGCCATATTACCTGTGAATATCAAACTATCAATTAAGAAAGCTGAGAAACTCAGCTAAAAATGATATAATCTGTGGTAGTAGCTGTAAAACTAAAGCGACAGCCATGTTACCTGATTTGATTGCTATGAAAATCATGTGATAGCCATACTACCTATATTGCCAGCTGTGAAACTGAGGTGATTGTTATATAACCTGTGATGACAGCTGTGCACCTCAGTGGCAGCCATATTACCTGTTGTGATAGCTGTGACTACTTCTGGTGACAGCTGTAAATAAGAGGTGTTTACTGTTTTACCTTTCTTTTACGACAGTTGTGAAAACTGAGATGATAGGTTTTGTGTGTGAAACTGGGTTGACAGCAAAGTAGAAGTAAAACAAAGATCAGGAATCGATGCAATTAACTTACTCCACCCATCAAAGACACCAAAGGGAAAGAAACACAAACATTAAGCGACCAGACCATAATGGAAACCTAAACAAAGGAAGGTCATAAGGACAGTTACTTTCCCACAAAATGGCCATATGGCCATCCAAAATAAAAAGACACAATTGATACACACAGTAAGTAACAAACAACAACATAAATAAATCGCCACAGAAGAACCGCCTTGGAACGGTCAGTGGAAAGATTTCCACTGGGGGGGGGGGGGGGGGGGGGCTTAAATCAATTTTACGTGGCCACAATCCTCGCCCTTACTTCCGTCGCGATTTAGACAATTATTTGTTCAGTCCGCATGAAGGCCTCCTAACTCATCAGTGCAACATCTCCGTGAACACAAATAATCATAGAACCTCAGAGGTGATACAACGGTGAGGACTCGACAGCAAGAAACCACTGAAATGCTGGAGCAAAAGAAAACCAACAGTTAGACTCCGATGGGCCCGACGAGAGACAGAGCATCAGGCACCAACCAACATTACCTTGAATTAGATCTCTCTAACTCTCAATAAGCCTTTACGTTGGAACCGTCATAGAATCTGAGGCCTGATCCACCGGCGTGCAATTAAGAGGGAAGCAAAGTTGCCAACTGTGATTGGGTTGACTACCATGCATGCAGTCTGTCGTATAATATTCATGTTGTACCCTATCTTTTTATATCGAAGAATGATTTTACGAAATTGGGTGCTAAATACTATCTTTAGCGACATCTGTGAAAATTTAAAAGAAAGACCCAGGGAGCGCCACAGTCACAAGACACAGCCCACTCACGACAGGAAGAGGAAACATACACAAAACAAGAAAAATACGAGTGTTTATGAAACGGAACAATCAGCCCTCTCTTCCCCACACGGGGTCATCAGACCATTAGAAAACACTAAACAACAACTTACAACAAGTTAGCAGATATGCGATGATAGCCATACTTCCCGTGGTGATAGCCATATTACCTGTGGTGATAGCTATAAAATGTAGGTGAAAGACTGTGGTGACAGCTGTCAAATTAAGGTGATAGCCATAATACCTTTGGAGATAGTTGTGAAATTCAGGTGATAGACTGTGAAACTTAGTTGATAGCTTTATTACATATTTGGGCAACTGTTACTCAAGTAATGGCCATATAAACTGTGGCGATAACTGGAAACTATGGGGATAGCCATACTAACTCTGGTAACAGCTGTGAAACAGAGGCGACAGCTGTACTACCGGTGGTGACAGATGTCAAGCCGAAGCGATAGGCATATCACCTATACTGATAGTTGTGGAATTCAGATGATAGTTATACTAAGCATAGTGAAACTCAGGCGAAATATGTGAAGCTGAGGTGACAGCCATATTACCTGTGGTGGTAGCTGTAAAATTGAGGTTATAGCCACATTACCTTCTGTGATAGCAATGAAGCCAGGTGATAACCATACTAGTTGTAGCGACAGTTGTAAAACAGATGTGATTTCTGCAAATACCTCTTGTGACAGCTGTCAGCCGATGTCATAACCGTTTTACTTGTGATTATAGCTGCGAAATTCAAGTCATAGTCCTATTTCTTGTTGTGAAGCTCAAGTGATAGCCATATTTCCTGAGGTGACAGCTGTGAAATGGAGGTGATAGCCATATTACATACTTTTATAGCTATGGAACCTAGATGATAGCAATATAACCTGAGGGGATATCGTTGTTACCTGTAGGGATAACTCTGAAACTCGGGTGATAACCATACTAACTGTTTGACAAGTATGTATCATAGTTGACTGTTATATTATCTGTGGTAACGACTGTCAAACTGAGGTGATAGCAATCTAACTTTTGTGAAGGAAAGCCGAGAAAGTCAGGTGATAGCCATATTACTTGTGATAGCTGTGAAACTAAAATGATAGCCATACTACCTATAGTTAAACGATTGCTATATAATATATGGTGACAGCTGTAAAACTGAGGTGATGGCGATATTACCTTTGGCGATGGCTGTTAAACTCTGGTGATTACCATACTACTCAGGTGATGGCCATATAGCCTGTAGTGATAGCTGTCAAGCTAAGGGGATAGCCAAACAAGCTATGGGAATATCTGTGAAACAGACTTGATTGCTGTATTACCTGTGGCAGCTGTCAAACCGAGGTGACAGGCATATTACAGATGATAGTCATACTGCTTCTTGTGAAACTCAGGTGATAACCATATGATCTGAGGTGTAAAATGCGAAACTGAGGTGACAACCATATTACCTGTGGTGGTAGCTGTAAAACTGAGGTTATAGCCATATTACCGGCGGTGATGCGTCTGACTGGTGATCAGAAGTACGCGGATTCAATACTTGCCGGGGTTGGCAGTATTTTTTCGTGGAGATTGATCATGAAATCGTTTCTATCATCATTCTTTCCCTTCCGCTGATTCAAGAAGGACATTTGTCAGTTTCTGGCGAAAGAATGTACACTTTACTGGTTAACCACTTATGTACAAGACAGCCCAGGAAACGTGTGGATAGGTAAACTGACAAGCTAAAAAAATACATAGTGTTGACTGGGCCATTAAACTGCAATCAATGAAAGCAAAAACCTGTGTACTCATGTGATAGCATTACTACCTGTGGTGACAGCTGGGAAAAAAATGGCCTTAACCGTACGAGTTTTAGTGACTGTTGTGAAACAGAGGTGATTGTTGTATTACCTGTTGTGACAGCTGTCAACCAAGATGACAGCCGTATTATCTGTAATGATAGCTCTGAAATTCAGGTGATTATGTTTTGTGGGAAGCTCAGATGATAGCTATACTTCCTGTGGTGACAGCTGTGAAATGGAGGTGATATCCATATTAGCTCTGGTGATAGCTGTGAAACTCAGTTGATAGCAATATAACCTGTGGTTACAGCTGTCAAACTGAGGTGACAGCCATGTTACCTGTAGTGATAGCTGTGAAACTCAGTTGATAACCATTCTACCTGTTGTTACAAGTGTGAAACATGGTGGATTGCTGTATTACTTGTGGTGACAGCTGTCAGTCTGAGGTGATAGCGATATGATCTTTGGTGACAGATGTTAAAGTCAGGTGATAACCATACTACCTGCTGTGAAGGAAAGCTGAGAAATTTAGATGATACCATATTACTTGTGGTGATAGCTGTGAAACTAAGGCGACAGCCATACTACCATACATGGTAAAATGATTGCTATATATTATGTTATGACAGCTGTGAAATTGATGTGATAGCCATATTACCTGTGGTGATGTGATGATAGCTAAGAAACTGAGGTAATGGCGATATTACCTGCTGAAAGCTGTGAAACTCTGGTGATAAACAAACTACCTGTTCTGACACGGAGGTCATTGCTTAATAACCTGAGGTGACAGTTGTGAAACTGAGGTGTTTGTCATACCACCTTTGGTGATAGCTGTGAAACAGGGTTTAAAAATAGAGGTGAAGACAATGATCAGGAATGGATTCAATTACCCCTAATCTCCTAACAGAGACAACAATGGAAAAAAATACGAAATTGAAATAACTAAACCCTAATGAAAACACCACAAGCGGATAGCCAAAAGGACATTTACTTTCCACAAAAATGGCCAAACAGCGATCGAAAATAAAAAGACATAAGCAATACATACATGCAAAGACGCACTGTAACAATAATAAACCACAACACAAGAACCGCCTTGGAATGGTCAGCAAAAAGTATTCCACTCGGGGGCTTAAATCGATTTTACATGGCCTCAATCCTCGTCCTTGGTTCTTTTATGGTTTAGACAAATTATTGTTAAAGTCCGCATAAAGTCACATCACGTGTTGACAGCTGTAAAACTGGAAACTCAGGAGATAGCCATATTACCCGTGGCGATATCTATAAGACTAATTTGAAAGCCTTACCCCGGAGTCTAACTGTTGGTTTTCTTTTGCTCCGGCATTTCATTGGTTTATTGCTTTCGAGTCCTCACCGTTGTTTCATCTCAATGGTTGTTTGAGTTTTTGTGTTCACAGAGATGTTGCACTGATGAGTAAGGAGGCCTTCATGCCGGCTGAACAAATTATTTGTGTAAATCGCGACGGAAGGGCGAGTATTGTGACCACGTAAAATCGATTTAAGCCCCCCCCCCCACACACACACACACACACACCCAAGTGGAATTCGTTTCCGCTGACCTTTTCAATTCTTCTGTCGCGGTTTATTTTTGTTATGAACTGTTTTTGGGTGTTTGCGTCGCTCATATTATTTTATTTTGGATAGCCTATTGGCCATTTTGTGGGAAAGTATCTGTCCTTTTGGTTTTCCGCTGTTGATGTTTCCATTGGGGTCTGTTGTTTCATGTTTGTGTTTCTTTCTCTTTGGTGTCTCTGATGGGAGCTGTGGGTTAATTGTATCGATTCCTGATCATTGCCTCCACTTCTGCTTTATTACCTGGACTGGCAGCTGTGAAACTGAGGTGATAGCCATGTTATATATAGTGGCAACTGTTATTCAGGTGGTGGCCCTATATAGCCTGCGGTGATAGAGGTGACTGCTGCATTACCTGTGGTGACAGCTGCTAAACCGAGGTGATATGTATATTACCAATAATGGCAGGTGTAAAAATCAGATGATAGTCATACTACTTCTTGTGAAATACAGGTGACAGCCATATTGCCTGAGGTGAAAGATATGAAACTGAGGTGGCAGCCATATTACCTGTGGTGGTAGCTGTTAAAGTCATATTACCTGCTCAGATGATAGCCTTACTACCTGTGGTGATAGCTGAGAAACTCAGGTGATAGCCATACTCAATTTAGTAATAGCTATGAAACAGAGGCGATTGCTGTATTGTTGACAGCTGTAAAATACAGGCAAGAACCGTATTACCTGCGATGATAGCTGTGAAAATCAGGTGATAGTCATATTTCTTGTTGTGAAGCTCGGGCGATAGCCATATTTCCTGAGATGGCCGCTATGAAACGGAGGTGATAGCCATATTACCTATGGTGATAGCTGTGAAACTCTGTTGAAAACAATATTAACTGTGGTGACAGCTGTCAAACTGAGGTGATAGCCATGTTACCTGCAGTGATAGCTTTGAAACTCGTCCGATAATCATACTGCCTGTTGTGACAATTGTGAAGCATAGTTGATTGCTATAATTATTACCTATGGTGACAGATGTAAACCTGAGGTGATAGCGAAATAACCTTTGGTGTTATATGTGAATATTCTGGTGATAGCCATATTACCTGCTGTGAAGGAAAGCTGAGAAAGTCGGGTGTAAGCCATATTGTGGTGATAGCTGTGAAACTAAAGTGATAATCATAATACCTATAGTGACAGCGGTGAAACTGAAGTGATTGCTATAATGTATGTGGTGACAGCTGTGAAACTGAGGTGATAGCCATATTAACTGCGGTGTTGTGGTGATAGCTGAAAACTTCGGGTGATACCAATATTGACCTTGTTGATAGTTGTGAAACTCTTGTAACCATACTACTTATTGTGACTTTTGTGAGACAGAAGTCATTGATTAACAACCCGTGGTGACAGTTGTAAAACTTAAGAGTTAGCCATACTTTATGTGGCGATAGCAGTGAAACTTAGGTGATCGCCATATTACCTGTGGTGATATCTGTGAGAATAAGTTCAAAACCATACAAGCCAAAAAATTAAGGGTAAAAGCTGTGTGCGGCATCAGTTGTGATAGCCATTCTACCTGGCAATTCAACCTGTGGTGACAGTCGTATAACTCAGGTAACAGCCTCATTACCTGTGGTGATAGGTGTGAAACTTACCCGAGTAGACATATATGACTCAGTTGACAGTCGTTCTTCCTGTGATGATAGCTGTGCTACTAAGATGACAGCCATATTAACTGTGGTGATAGCTAAGATTTGTTTGTCAATAGTTTTTACTTCCCAGGCAATACCATTTAGGATATTTGGAGGTTGCTTTCGATTTTGAGGGACTTTTACCCGACACTGAGATAAACTGACATCTCAAGGCCTACCACCCAAAGAAACCGCAAGGGTTTAACCAAGAGGACCATGATGGTCCTATATCGCTCACCTGAGCTAAGAGATTAACATGTAGGCCCCAGGGCGGTGCAATTTTTGGACCCAGGTCTACAATTTGAACAACCTAAGCAGAGGTCCACTGAATGAAGCTAAACATCGAATATAAAAGGCATCGGCCTTCTGGTTTTGAACAATAAGATTTTTCAAAAGTTTTCTCTTTATAATAAAATTAAAAAAAGAGTTCCTTTAAGAGCAATGAAAAAATTCATTAGAAAGAAGATGGGTCATACTACGTAGTTTCGGCAAATAAAGCCTCATTAGTGACCCTGTAATGATCCGGCAACGAAAGCCAGAGGAAGCATACTGCAATTTAGCGAATTTCGAATAAGCAGTCGATTCAAAGACTGATATAAATAAAAAAATGAGGTCCAAATAATTAAAAACCTGTCTAGAATTTGAGTCTAAACTAATAATTTATTTCTGATTTCTCAGAATATTCACGCTGATATCAAAGGACCAAAAGTAAAATATAAACTGCACTATGGTTGATGTACGGGGAGACGTTTTACGGCCGCCACACGGCACAACACCAGCTGCAGTGAAGGCAAATAAAATTGAAAAAAAAAAGAGTTCCTTTAAGAGCAATGAAAATATTCATAAGAAAGAAGATGGGTCATACTACGTAGTTTCGGCTAATAAAGCCTCATCAGTGACCCTGTAATGATCCAGCAGAAAGCCAGAGGAAGCATACTGCAATTTAGCGAATTTCGAATAGGCAGTCGATTCAAAGACTGGTATAAATAAAAAATGAGGTCCAAATAATTAAAAGCCTGTCTAGAATTTGAGTCTTAACTAATAATTTATTTCTGATTTCTCAGAATATTCACGCTGATCTCAAAGGACCAAAAGTAAAATATAAACTGCACTATGGTTGATGTACGGGGAGACGTTTTACGGCCTTCCCACGGCACAACACCAGCTGCAGTGACGGCAAATGAAATTAAAAAAAAAAGAGTTCTTTTAAGAGCAATGAAAATATTCATAAGAAAGAAGATGGGTCATACTACGTAGTTTCGGCAAATAAAGCCTCATTAGTGACCCTGTAATGATCCGGCAACGAAAGCCAGAGGAAGCATACTGCAATTTAGCGAATTTCGAATAAGCAGTCGATTCAAAGACTGATATAAATAAAAAAAATGAGGTCCAAATAATTAAAAGCCTGTCTAGAATTTGAGTCTTAACTAATAATTTATTTCTGATTTCTCAGAATATTCACGCTGATCTCAAAGGACCAAAAGTAAAATATAAACTGCACTATGGTTGATGTACGGGGAGACGTTTTACGGCCGCCACACGGCACAACACCAGCTGCAGTGACGGCAAATAAAATTGAAAAAAAGAGTTCTCTTAAGAGCAATGAAAATATTCATAAGAAAGAAGATGGGTCACACCACGTAGTTTCGGCTAATAAAGCCTCATCAGTCACCCTGTTATGATCCGGCAACGAAAGCCAGAGGAATAGCGAATTTCGAATAGGCAGTCGATTCAAAGACTGATATAAATAAAAAAAAAAATGAGGTCCAAATAATTAAAAACCTGTCTAGAAATTGAGTCTAAACTAATAATTTATTTTTGATTTCTCAGAATATTCACGCTGATCTCAAAGGATCAAAAGTAAAATATAAACTGCACTATGGTTGAAGTCTATGTAAAACCAGTGGACCCAAGGGCGGGGCCATTTTTGGCCCCCATGCTATGATTGGAACGATCATGGTTGAGGTCCATTAGATGAAGCTTCAAACCAAATATGAAAGACCTGGGCCTTCTGGTTTCACACAAGAAGATTTTTAAAGGTTTTCCCTCTATTAGCCTATGTAAAACCAGTGGGCCCCGGCGCGGGAGCATTTTTGGCCACAGGGCTATAATTTGAACAATCTTGGAAGAGGTCCACTAAATGAAGCTTCATATCAAGTATCAAAAGACCTGAGCTTTCTGGTTTCAGACAATAAGATTTTTAAAGGTTTTCCTAATATAAGCTTATGTAAAACCAGTGAACACCAGCGAGGGGGCATTTTTAGCCCCAGGGCTATAATTTGAACAATCGTGGTACAGGTTCACTAGATGAAGCTTCATACTAAATATCAAAGACCTCGACCAGCTGGTTTCACAGAAGAAGATTTTTATATGTTTTCCCTATATTAGCCTATGTTAAATCAGTGGGCCCCGGCATGGGGGCATGATTGGCCTCAGGGTATTAATTTGAACAATCTTGGTAGAGATTCACTAGATGAAGCTTCATACCAAATATCAAAGACCTGGGCCTTCTGGTTTCAGGCAAGAAAATTTTTAAAGGTTTTCCCTTATAAGCCCAGGTAAAACAAGTGGGCCCCGGCGCAGGGGCATTATTTGCCCCAGGTCTATAATTTGAACAATCTTGGTATAGGTCCATTTGATGATGCTTCATACCAATTATCTAAGACCTGGGCCTTCTGGTTTCAGAGAAGAAGATTTTTTATAGGTTTTCCCTATATAAGCCTATGTAAAACCAGTTGGCCACGGGGCAGGGTCGTTTTTTGGCCCCAGGGCTATAATTTGGACAATCTAGGTAGAGGTCCACTAGATAGAGCTTCATACCAAATATCAAAGACTTTGGCCTTCTGATTTCAGAGAAGAAGATTTTTAAAATGTTCCCTATATAAGCATATATAAAACCAGTGGACCCGGCGCGGGGGGCGTTTTTGGCCTCAAGGCTATAATTTGAAAATTATGGTAGAGGTTCACTAGATGAAGCTTCTTACTAAATATCAAAGACCTGGACCTTCTGGTTTCAGACAAGAAGATTTGTATATGTTTCCCCTAAATAAGCCTATGTAAAACGAGTGGGCCACGGTGCGGGGGCGTTTTTGGCCACAGGGCTATAATTTGAACAATTTTTGGTAGAGGTTCACTAGATGAAGCTTCATACTAAATATCAAAGACCTGGACCTTCTGGTTTCAGACAAGAAGATTTTTATATGTTTTCCCTATATAAGCATATGTGAAACGAGTGGGCCCCGGTGCGGGGGCGTTTTTGGCCCCAGGGCTATAATTTGAACAATCTTGGCAGAGGTTCACTAGATGAAGTTGCACACCAAATATCAAAGACCTGGGCCTTCTGGTTTCAGACAAAAAGATTTTATATGCTTTCCCTATATCAGCCTTTATAAAACCAGTGGGCCCCGGCGCGTGGGGGGGGGGAGCGTTTTTGGTTCCAGGGCTATTATTTGAACAATCTTGGTTGAGGTTCAGTACCTGGGCCTTCTGGTTTCAGACAAGAAGATTTTTATATCAGCCTTTATAAAACCAGTGTGCCCCGGGACGGGGCCACTTTTGGTCCCGGGCTATGATTTGAACAATCTTGGTAGAGGTCCACTAGATGAAGCTTCATACCAAATATAAAAGACCTGGGCTTTTGGGTTTCAGATAAGAAGGTTTTTAAAGGTTTTCCTTATATAAGCCTATGTAAAAACAGTGGGCCACGGCATGGAGGCATTTTTGGCCCAAGGGCTATAATTTGAACAATCTTGGTAGAGGTCCACTAGATGAAGCTTCATACCAAATATCAAAGACCTATGCCTTCTGGTTTCAGAGAAGAAGATTTTTAAAGATTTTTTTCTTATTTTCCTTTTTTCGTTGCCATGGCAACCAGAGTTCTGCATGGAATTGAATTCTTTGAACAACTTTGAGAGAGGACCACATAAGGATCATTTCTGCCAAGTTTGGTCAGAATCTGTTCAGTGGTTTAGGAGGAGATGATGTTTAAAGAAATTGTAAACGGACGGACGGACGGACGACGACGCCGACGTCGTCGGACGGTGAATGATCACAATAGCTCAACCTGAGCCATTGGCTCAGGTGAACTAAAAACGGTTCGTCTCGCACCACTTTTCCTGGGAAGGCTTAGATCTTATAAGCTGTAAGCCGTAATTGTATCGATTCCTGATCGTTTACAGACGTCATTTATTGTGCGAATATTTTGGCAATGCATTCAACAAACGTTTCTCTGCTTACATTTCCGAATACGTTCATCAATGTTATTTTTGATGCTTTAATCACCATGTTAATTACATTATAAAACATTGGAAAATGTATAAGCTCTTCAATTCAGTACTTCTGTCAATGGGACCCATTATAACTCACACATCTTACACTGCTTTCTGTCAGTTTTTATTCATCTATTGAAGTTTGTGGCACTTTTCCTATTTCTGGTTCAAATTTAGATTGTTAGTGCTTATTATAACAGACTGTTCGAAGCAATGTTAATGAGTATATACGTCTATGCTGTGGGTAAGAATATGGTAAAAATGTATACCCTTGCCAACCCTTTGTTTGTTTGATTTGAGGTTTAACGTCCCCGTCAACACTGTAAAGGTCATTTTGGAGACGTCGCTTCCAATTTTGTGGGACTTCTACCCGACATTGAGATGAAACGACATCCCAAGCCCTGTCGCCAAATGAAACCAATAGGGTTTATTAGCATTGGCGGTCCGCCTCGCACCGCGGTTCCTGGACAGGCTTAGATCCTCTAAGCGGTTTACCAGTACTAGTGTGCGGGCCGGATTAAGCTCTGCGTGGAAGCATCATGCAGCCCATATATTTCTTCAAGCCCCTATGGGCGGGGGCAGCCTTGCCAACCCTACTTTCATATGTATGAAGTGGGGTCTAAATGGGTATGTATTTCCCGGACTTGTTAATTTGTTTTAACAGTATAGGCATAATTTATTTCAACAGCAGCTTTGTGTCCATAAAGTATCCCAGTGGCTCAATTGAATGCGCAAGCTCGAGGGATTGATCATCTCTAGACTGAGGATATTTCTTGCGAGTGAGAATGATCACGGACTATATGCTATGGTATTTCGCCCTCTTCTGCTTGTCCGTTTCTAAAAGCTGAATGTGCACTATACTTGCACTGGTTATCAGCATATTAGTGATCTATTGACATTTTTTTTCTTATGAGTCCTGTGAACTCGCTATATCCCAATTCTATAAGAAAGTTCCACTGCAAAATTATTTGTACAAAACACAGTTTAAACCCCCAGTGGAATTCGTTTCGCTGACCGTTCCAAGGCGGTTCTTCTGTCGCGGTTTATTTTATTATGGCTTGTCTTTGAGTGTTTGTGTCGCTTATATTATTTTATTTTGGATAGCCAATTGGCCATTCTGTGTTAATTGATGTTTCAATTAGGGTCTAGTTGTTTCATGTTTGTGTTTCGTTCCCTTTGGTGTCTCTAGATAGTGGGAGCTGTGGTTTTATTTATCGATACCTGATCATTGCCTTCACATCTATTTTGATGGCTGGTGGGTGAACAAACAAATGGACAGAAAAATAAGTCCCTACGTCGTACCATGTTAAAAGCAGGCATGTCAAAAAAAAACAAAAAAAAAAAAAAAAAAAAACAACAACAAAAACTGATAGTAAGCAAGAAAACAACTGAATTTTGTTTGCAGACAGTACTTCATTTAATTTTTATTTATAATTCATTTCACTTCTTCCTGCTTTTAGCGTCTGTCACTGTTCTTCTTCCCCTCCATGTTGATTCTGAAACACAAGGAAAGGTTCATCACAATTTAAATATAAAAGATTGACAGATACTTATGGACATTTTTAGAGGGATGCGAGTCATACAAACATGCACACATGTACACATGCGGACATGCACATATGCATGCACACTCACACACATGCATGCATGTACATACACATGCATGCACATACACGTTTGCATGTGCACACACACATGTATGCCATCATGCATGCACACATACATACATGAATGCATATGCGTGTGCACACACGCAAGCATGCATGCAAGCACACATGCATGCACACACACTCATGCAAGCATGCACACACACACTAATGTAGACTTGCATGCACACATACATGCATGCATGCACTCACACATGCATGCATACATGCACACACATATGCATGCATGCACACACACACACTCATGCATGCATGTATGACTCCAATATCCCCATCCCCTAACAACTTGGCCATCAGAATGTAACTGTTGGTTTTCTTTTGCTCCAGCATTTCAGTGGTTTCTTGCTGTGAGTCCTCACCGTTGTTTCATCTCTGTGGCTGTTTGATTTTTTTGTGTTCACGGAGATGTTGCACTGATAAGTTAGGAGGCCTTCATACGGACTGAACAAATTATGTCTTAATCGCGACGGGAGTAAGGGCGAGGATTGTTGCCGCGTAAAATCGATTTAATCCTCCCACCCCTACCAGTGGAATTCGTTTCCGCTGAACGTTCCAAGGCGGTTCTTCTGTCGCCGTTTATTTTTGTTATGGTTTGTCTTTGGGTGTTTGTGCCGCTTATATTATTTTATTTTGGATAGCCTATTGCCCATGTTGCGGGAAAGTAACTGTCCTTTTGGCTTTCCGCTATTGATGTTTCTATCGGGATCTGTTGTTGTATGTTTGTGTTTCTTTCCCATCGGTGTCTCTGATAGGAGCTGTGGGTTGATTTAATCGATTCCTGATCATTGCCTCCACTTCTAATTTGGTTGTGCGAGGGAGAGAGATTGGATCGATCCCGGGCTTTCGGATGAGTCTTTAAACCGAGGTCCCGTCTCAGTATGACCTAAGCTGTTGGTGAGACGTAAAACCCAAACACCCACTCACTGTGCGAGGGAGATGATAACTGTTAATGTGTATATATGAAGAAAAAAGAAAATAAGAACAAAAGAGAACAAATTTCCATTCCTCCACCGGCATTTGAACTCTTGAACATTTGAACCCTCTGATTCATAATGGACAATCTGATTCGTAGTCCAGCACTCTATCCACTACACTGGCACACGATTCTTAAGTTATGCCATGCATCACAAAACATACAATGTACAAATACCCAAAGTGACAAAAGGCCATAACTCATGAAGTATTTTTCGGAATTTAATCAAAAGTTCATCAGGTCATCTACTCATCACAACCAATCTATTTACCAACTTTCAAGGCTCTAGCTCTTATAGTCTTTGAGATATTTTGCTGACAAGATTTTATAAGAAAAGAATCAAAGGGCAATAACTCCTGAAAAGGTATATACTCCGGACAAGATCATATATGAAATATCAAAACCCTACCACACGCGGTTCTTAAATTATGCTTTGCATCACAAAACATACAGAGGTACAATGTACAAATACCCAAAGTGACAAAGGGTCATAAGACATCACCACAAATCTATTCACTAACTTTCAAGGTTCTAGCTCCAATGAATTTTGAGATATTTTGCTGACAAGATTTTATCCACCCCCCACAAAAAAAATCAAGTGGCAATAACTCTCGAAAGGGGATGAGAAAAAAAATCGCGTCACCTAATTGTCCATGAGGAATCCATATATAAAATTTAAAAATGCTAGCATACGCGGTTCTTATGATATGTTACGCATCAAAAACGGACAGACAAACGGACGACCGAAGCAGAAGCAACATGCCCCTCCAACCTCTTTAGTGAACATGGACAGATATGTACATTTTGCAGACATTTTAAAAATTGTAACATTTATCACAAGAGAGAGAGAGAGAGAGAGAGAGAGAGAGAGAGAGAGAGAGAGAGAGAAAAAGAGAGAGAGAAATAAACTATTCCGATGTCCAAAAACACCATAATTGATTTGCTTCTACAGCGGTTTCACTGCTTTGCAGATTTTCAAGAAGACATTGAATAACCTAGCAACGAACGTCACGTCATAAGTAACGTTTCCGCCTGATGTTAATAACGTTTCCGGTAGTTGAATAACATAAATGAGATTCAATGTATAACCATATATCTGCCCGTGTGTATATGAACATACATTGTTTTTATGTAATTATATCTTTAGAAACTGTTTTAACTTCAAGCTGCGATTTCAAAATACATGCATAACAAAATATAAATGCATACAAAATTGAATACCCTGATGGCATCATATCTATCTAAATTATCAAATTCCTTTACATACTAACTAGCCCTGTTTAATTTGGGTTTTAAACTGTTGATGAATGCGTTTTCCTTAGCCCGTCGTAGTGTTGTACTTTCTGAGTACATCTTATAAAAGGGGAAGATGTAGTATTTAGGGTTCAAGTCGCCAGCGCATTCATCGATGTGCCCACTGACTTGCAGCATTCTGGTACGGGGGTCTCTAATCTGCTGGTTATGGATAGTGACTCGCGTACGCAGAAAATTGCCTGTTTCCCCAATGTATTCCTCCCCACAGCCCCTGCACATCATCACGTAGATAACGTTTTTGACTTCGCAGGTCATGTTTTCATGCACCGTGAAGTCAATTCCACAGTTAAATTTGAATGAACTTCCTTCCACAAGATGAATGCAGAGGCCGCAGTTATATATATATACACTTGCATATTTTTATATTCTTATAGTGATGAAAAACGAGGAGTTTATCTGTACCTCTCCAACATGCATTTTTGGCTTGAAGATTGTTAGATACATGTAGTACACTAACTGGTCATAGTAGTAGCTGTATAAGTCAATTTTTACAGCTTAATGGCCTTGTTGACAGTTGCATGGGTTACTCTGATATCTGTATAAGCCAAGATGGCAGCTGTAAGAGTAGTTATATGATTCATGATGGTAGCTACGGTATATGAATCATGGGGACAGCTGTATGGCACATAGTTACAGCAGTACGAATCATGGTGATAGCTGTATAACAAATGGTGATAGCTATAAGAGTAATTATTCTAAAATATGATTCATGGTGAAAGCTGTGTGATAGCTGTGTGAGCTATAGTGAGAACTCGATGATTTATCTTGACAGCTGCATGAGTAGTTGTGGTAGCTGTATTAGTCGTGCTGATAGCTGTATAAGTCATGGTGATTGCTGTATGGGCCAAGGTAATACAGGCGTATCCGAGATAGCTATATGATTCGTGGGGATAGCTGTATGTGTCATGATGACAGCTGTTTAACTCATGGTGACAGTTCCATGAGTCATGATGACAGCTAACTGAATCATGATGAAAGCTGTATGAGTCATGAAGACAGCTGCGGTTGACATGGTGATAGCAACGTAGTGTACAAGTCTTTCTGGGACAGACTAGCTAGTTTCCGCAATTAGGCCTAGCCAGTGACCCTCAAATATTCTCAAACATTCGCAGTGGAATCCATGATCCAAAAGGACTAGAAAATATAACCCACACTATGATGAAGGCCAGGGAGACGTTTTACGGCCGCCACACATTCCCTTAACACCAGCTGTGGTGAAGTTAAAATAGCATATATAAGGGATAATCCTTTGGAAGCAAGGACTACAACACGGAACCGAAAATCGTAGTGTGTGTGTGATTTCGGGTTTGCCGTCGCTTTCAACAATTTTTCAGTCATATCACGACGGTGTCTGGTTGCGAGAGGGAGCTCAATTCTCACTTTTTATAGTGCTGCCTCACTGAACTTGAAGTATCATGTCCCAGACACATTACATGATACCACACCCAGTCACATTATCCTGACAATGGGTCGACCAGTCCTAGCTCTACCCCGTAAATCTGAGTGCAAAGCGTGGAGCAGCTAGTACCATTTTAACGACTTTGGTATGTCGCGGCCCGGGATCGAACCCGCGACCTCCCGTTCCCCGGAGCGGACACTCTACCAACAGAGCTATCGGGCCGGTTGTAGTAGTGTACAGGATTTTCTGGGCTATGTGATTCTTAGGGATAGTCATAGTGATAGTTGCATGACCTATGGGGAAAGCTTTATGAGCCATGCTTATTGCTGTGTGAGTCAGGATGAAAGCTGTGTGAATCAGGATGATAGTTTATTAGCCATGGTGACAGCTTAAGGCGACATGATGATAGCTCTATGAGTCATGGTGATTGCTTTATGAACCATAGTGACATATGCACGAGACATGGTGATATGAGCCAGAGTGGCCGATGAAGGAGTCATGGTGACAGATGTAGTGTAGACATAGCGAAAGCAGCAACCTTTGAATTATGACAGCAGCTTTAAGAGCCATTGTTACAACTGTATGGGTCTTGTGGCAGCTTTATACGTCATAGGGACAGCTGTATCAATCATGGCAGCTGTAGGAGTCATGGTGATAACTTTAGGAGTCAATGTGCTAGCTGTGTGAGTCGTGGTGATTGCTGTATTAGTCATAGTAATACCAGTATGAGTAATGGTAATAGCCTTAAGAGTCATGGTGGAAGCTGTTTAAGTCCTCTGGTAATAGTATAAGATCCATGGTAATAAATGAATGTGTCCCTGTATGAGTGATACGTACATGTATCAGTCGTCCGTCGTCCGTTCACATGTTCAACAAAGTATATCTTTAAAGCCAGTTGGCCAATCATGATTAAATTTCAATTAGGTTGGGGGAAAAGATGCAGTATGTTTTGGGGCAGATCAGATGGAACGGGCCTCCGTGGCCTAATGGATAAGAGCGCTGACTCTTAGTCATTAGGTCTCTCACCGCCGTGGGTTCGAGCCTCGCTCGGGTCACGTGTGGGACGCCAAGTTCTGCAACGGAAGGTCAGGTGGTTTTTCTCCGGGTACTCCGGTTTTCGCCCACCTATGATTAACGATCGGCTCGATATGAGTGAAATAATCTTGAAAGGGCCGTAAAACCCAAACCAAAAAAAAAAAAAAAAAAAGATCAGATGGAAACTAGTTGGCATGGCAACATATAGCTCCCATAGACTTACAATGGGAAAAAAACTTCTTCTCTGAAACCACTAGGCCAAGAGCTTACTTATGAAGCATGTAGCAATGTCAAGTGGTCCCCTACATAAATTGTGCCAATCATGCTCCTGGGTTCTAAACTGGCCACGTCCCGGGGTCCCTAAGCCCCCATAGACTTATAATAAAAAAAAAGCTTAAAAATCTTCATCTCTGAAACCGCTAGGCACAGAGCTTACATTTAAGCATGTAGCAATGTCAAGTGGTCCTCTGCATAAATTGTGGCAATCTTGCCCCTGGGGTCTAAATTGGCCACGGCCCGGGTCCCCTTAGCCCCCATAGACTTACAATGGAAAAAACAGCTTAAAACATCTTCTACTCTGAAACCACTAGGCCCAGAGCTTACATATTAAGCATGTAGCAATGTCAAGTGGTCCCCTACATAACTGTGCCAATTATGCCCCTGGGGTCTAAATGGCCACACCGGGGTCCCTCAACCCCCATAGACTTATAATGAAAAAAAGCTTAAAAAATTCTTCTTCTCTGAAACCGCTAGGCACAGAGCTTACATATAAGCATGTAGCATTGTCAAGTGGTCCTCTACATAAATTGTGCAAATCATGCACCTGGGATCTAAACTGGCCACACCGTGGTCCCCTCCATAAATTGTGCCAATCATGGCCACACCCTGGTGCCCCTTAGCCCACATAGACTTATAATGGAAAGAAAGGCTTAAAAAATAATCTTCTCTGTAACCGCTAGTATTATTAGCTCACCTGAGCCAAGGGCTCATGTTAGGTATTAGTATGCTAATGGTCCGGCGTCCGTTCATATTTTCAAATAAGTATATCTTTAAATCCACTTGGCCAATCATGATTAAATTTCATGGGAAGCATTATCCGATTGGGGGAAAAGATGCAGTATGTTTTGGGGCAATTCAGATTGAAACTGGTGTTGCCATTGCAACATATAGCTCCCTTAGACTTACAATGGGAAAAACTTAAAAAAGCTTCTCCTCTGAAACCACTAGGCCCAGAGCTTACATATAAAGCATGTAGCAATGTCAAGTGGTCGCCTACTTAAAATGTGCCAATCATGCCCCTGTGGTCTAAACTGATCACCAGTTAGATGCGCATCTGACTGAGCTACGGAGGTTGGAATTTCTTCTCTGAAACCAAAGGTCAAAAGGTTAAATATTTAGTATTTTGCAGCATTAACTGGTCACCTACATTAATCCTACTAAACATGCCCCTAGGGTCCAAACTGACAATGCCGTGTCCCATAAGGAAGAACTTCAAAAAGAAATATGCTCAAAGACCATGAGACAAACAGCTAATTAAAACGTTCCTCAGGTGAGTGGTTAGGCTCATTGAACTTCTTGTATAAAGTACTTTTATTGGTTGATGGTCAAAAATGGGTGTGGCATTATTTATTCAGCAAGACAAGGATAAAAGGTGGGGAAAAGATGAATTATGTTTTGGGGCAGATCAGATGGAAACTATTGTTGCCATGGCAACATATAGCTCCCATAGACTTACAATGGGAAAAATTTTAAAAATCTTCTTCTCTGAAACCACTAGGTTCAGAGCTAACATATGAAGCATGTAGCAATGTCAAGTGGTCCCCTACATAATAATTATGCCAATCATGCCCCTGGGTTCTAAACTGGCCACGCCCGGGGTCCCTTATCCCCCATAGACTTATAATAAAAAATGCTTTAAAGATCTTCCTCTCTGAAACTGCTAGGCAAAGAGCTTACATATTAAGCATGTAGCAATGTCAAGTGGTCCTCTACATAAATTGTGCCAATCATGCCCCTGGGGGTCTAAACTGGCCACGCCGTGGGGCCCCTTAGCCCTAATAGACTTATAACGGAAAAAAAGCTTAAAATAATCTTCTCTGAAACCGTTAGGCACAGAGCTTACATATAAAGCATGTAGCAATGTCAAGTGGTCCTCTACATAAATTTAACCTATCATGCCCCTGGGATCTAAACTGGCCACGCCCCGGGGCCCCTTAGCCCCCATAGACTTAAAATGGAAATAAAAATAAAAAAAATCTTCTTCTCTGAAACCACTAGGCCCAGAGCTTACATATTAAGCATGTAGCAATGTCAAGTGGTCCCCTACATAAATTTTGCCAATCATGCCCCTGGGTTCTAAACTGGCCACGCCGTGGGGCCCCTTAGCCCCCATAGACTTATAATGGAAAAAAGCTTAAAAACTCTTCTTCTCTGAAACCGCTAGGCACAGAGCTTACATAATAAGCATGTAGCAATGTCAAGTGGTTCCCCTTCATAAATTGTGCCAATCATGCCCCTTGGGCCTAAACTGACCAGGCCCCGGGGCCCCTTAGCCCCCATAGATTTATAATGGAAAGGAAGCTTAAAAAATCTTCTTCTCTGAAACCACTAGGCCCAGAACTTACATATTAAGCATGTAGCTATGTCAAGTACTCCCCTACATAAATTGTGCCATTCATGCCTCTGGGGTCTAAACTGGCCACTCTCCGGGCCCCTTAGCCCCCATAGACTTATAATGAAAAAAAGCTTAAAAATTCTTCTTCTCTGAAACCACTAGGCCCAGAGCATATATATTAAGCATGTAGCAATGTCAAGTGGTCCCCTACATAAATTGTGCCAGTCATGCCCCTGGGGTCTAAACTGACCAAGCCCCGGGGCCCCTTAGCCCCCATATATTTATAATGAAAAAAAAAAGCTTTAAAAATCTTCTTCTCCGAAACCACTAAGCCCAGAGCTTACATATTAAGCATGTAGCTATGTCAAGTGGTCCCCTACATAAATTGTGCCATTCATGCCTCTGGGGTCTAAACTGGCCACTCCCCGGGCCCCTTAGCCCTCATAGACTTATAATGGAAAAAAAGCTGAAAAATTCTTCTTCTCTGAAACCACTAGGCGCAGAGCATATATATTAAGCATGTAGCAATGTCAAGTGGTCCCCGTACATAAATTGTGCCAATCATGTCCCTTGGGTCTAAACTGGCCACATCCCGGGGCCCCTTTCAAGCATGACTTTTCATCAAAAGCATGTACTTGATGTACTTTCACATAATACCAATATAGGTATGAGATGTTGCACTGATGAGTTAGAAAGCCTTCATGCGGACTGAACAAATTATTTGTCTAAATCGCGACGGAAGTAATCGCGAGGATTGTGGCCGTGAAAAGTTGATTTAAGCCCCCCCCCCCTCCCCCCTCCCCCCTCCCCCAGCGGAGCGGAGTTCATTTTACTGGCCGTTCCAAGGTGGTTCTTCTGTCGCAGTTTATTTTTGTAATGGTTTGTCTCAAGTGTTTGTGTCGCGTATATAATTTTGTTTTGGATAGCCAGTTGGCACTTTTGTGAGAAAGTAACTGTCCGTTTTGGCTTTCCGCAGTTGATGTTTCCATTAGGGTCTGTTGTTTCATGTTTGTGTTTCTTTCCCTTTGGTATCTCTGATGGGAGCTGTGGGTTCATTGCATCTATTCCTGATCATTGCCTTCACTTATATTTTGGCAGTCAGTACCAGTTTTCAATTTTCCACATTACAAGTCTATTGAACTTCTAAGTTGACATAACAACCAAACTAAAGAGCCGAATTTCATAAAATATATCAAACATGATATGGCAAATTCTGTAAATATTTCCATAAAGTCTCAGTCCCATATGGTTTCTGAGAAGATGTTGTTGTTTTGTTTTTTTTTTAAGTATTTTTTCTGGCATTTCGGTTTCCATGGCAGCCAAGCAACAAATAAAAGTGATCATTAGGCCTAAAATCAGATAGATGACAGCATAAAGGATATTAATATGAAAGTTTTGTCAAAATATCTGCAAGACTCGGCAGTAAATACCATTCTTCTATTTTCACCATTATAGGGCTATGTAACCTCTAAGATGCCATAGCAACCAAAATAATGAGCAGAATTTCATGACAAATAAAAACAAAAGAAAAACACTAAACCTGTATGGGAAAATATGGTGAATATGTCCATTGAGCATCAGCCTCATAGAGCATATAGTTTCTGGGGAGATGATTTTTTTAGTTGTTCTTTTGGGCATTTTGGTTTGGCAAAAAATAACAAGAGCTGTCACATGACAGCATAGCTCACCTGTTTCGCGCCTTCAAGATATAAGGTAAAATTGCTGAACCATGAAATATAGGTCACACTCACCTAGATATATTCTGAGATCAATAACTGGGATGCATGGAACATAATTCCAGATATTACATTTCGAATTAAATTGTGTCTGATTATAAGGCAAAATCATTGAACCATGAAAATAGCTCACAATGACCTACATATATTTCTAAGTCAATCATCTGGTCACATGGAACCAATAATCCAGGTGAGACAGTTCTCGATCAAATCGTATTCAAGATAATAGGCAAAATCACTGAACCATGAAACACAGGTCACACTTACCTAGATATAATTCAAGCTCAATTATGGGGTCACATGGAAGATAATAGACAAAATCACTGAACCATGAAATATAGGTCACACTGACCTGGATATATTTTGCGGTCAATTATCGGGTCACATGGAAACAATAATCCAGGTATGACATTTCTCTATCAAAAAGTATTCAAGATAATAGGCAAAATCACTGAACCATGAAATATAGGTCACACTGACCTAGATATATTTGCGGTCAATAATGGGGTCACATGGAACTAATAACCCAGGTTGGACATTTCTCCATCAAATAATATTAAAAGTAATAGGCAAAATCACTAGACCATGAAATGTATGTCACCATGACCTAGATATATTTTGCGGTCAATTATCGGGTCACATGGAACTAATAATCCACGTATGATATTTCTCCATCAGATAGTATTAAAGATAATAGGCAAAATCACTGAACCATGACATATAGGTCACACTGATGTTTTGTTTGTTTGATTTGAGGTTTAACGTCCCCGTCAACACTGTAAAGGTCATTTTGGAGACGTTGCTTCCAATTTTGTGGGACTTTTACCCGACATTGAGATGAAATGACATCTCAAGCCCTGTCGCCCAATGAAACCCATAGGGTTTATTAGCATGGACGGTCCGCCTCGCACCGCGGTTCCTGGACAGGCTTAGATCCTCTAAGCGGTTTACCAGTACTAGTGTGCGGGCCGGAGTCAGCTCTGCGTGGAAGCATCATGCAGCCCATATATTTCTTGAAGCCCCTATGGGCGGGGGCCACACACTGATGTAGATATATTTTGAGGTCAATCAGCAGGTCACTTGGAACTAATAACCCAGGTATGACATTTTTACATCAAATAGTATTCGAGATAATAGGCAAAATCGCTGAACGATTAAATATATAGGTCACAGTGGCCTAGATATATTTTGAGGTCAATCATGGAGTCACATGGAACTAATATCCCAGGTTTGACATTTCTCCTACTAATAGTCTTCAAGGTATAAGGCAAAATCACTGGACCCTGAAATGTAGGTCATCATCTCCCTCACCCTTTTACACGTGAACCAATGTCACTTGATTGGTTGATGTATAACCAATTGTGTCTAAAACTTGTTAGCATAATAGAAACGTATACAACAAGTTACAAAGGTGTCCTAGATTTTGACCCCTAGCCCCATCCCATCCCCATTTCCAGGCATGAACACAGGGGTGTGTTGTCTTGGAATCTCAGAAGACACTCCCAGGTATCCAAGTTGAAAGTATGAATGTTTTGTGATGAGTGACTGTTGAGATATAAGCATTTCAAAAACTTTAAACATAGAATTACATTGGTGTTCTAGATTTTGACCCCTAGGCCCACTCAGGGGCATAAACCCAGCGATCTGTTCTCTTTGAACATCAGAAGACCCTCCAAGGTACTTAAGCTCCAAATATGAGTGGCTGTTGAGATTTAAGCATTTGAATAACTTTAACGCAGTGTGACGGGAAGGATCCCACAAATACAAATGCAAACGCGCACGTAGATGACCGAGGTGACAACAATAGCTCTCCATGTACTTAGTACAGGCGAGCTAAAAAGGAGCATTATGCCAAAATCAGTTGGCACATGCTAGACTACACGAGGAACATAAGTTTTGTCAAAATATCTGCAAAAGCTTGGCAGTTAATGCAATTTTTCAATTTTCCCCATCAGAAGTCTAGGGAAACTCAAAGTTGCTATAGCAACCACACTTATTTCATAAAAAAACATAAACTTTAAATCCTACAACCAAAGGATGCTACAGATACAATCTGATCTCAATCGGACCAGTGGCTTCAGAAGGGATGTTGTCTGTAAGTGTTGATGCCAGATATACTACGCAGACGACGGACAACTGCCTATCTATAAGATCTGCCACAGCCTTCGGCTCTGGTGAGCAAAAAATCTTTAGTCTGATTTTATACCTGTATTTAACGATTTAGTATAATCATGTAATTACAAGTACATGATACATGAAACATCACTTTCTTGTCAATGGTGGGAGGTGTGAGGCAATTGTATCGATTCCAGATCAATGACTTCACTTTTAGTTTATAGCATAAGTCTAAAGCTTCACCTAAAATATGTAACGGCTGAACCAATCCTATTTTGGCATATTTTCTGGTCAAGCCCCATTAACTTTAACTGGCATTTAAATGGAATCATCTAAACAACTCCTATCAATTGGATAGCATAACATATTTGAGACTACAACAATTAATGGCACACGTCTAATTGGCAAACTGTAATCATAAGTCAACTCACTCAAAGCTTTCCTAATTTCGTGTAAAAAATGTTCTTACAAAATTCCTTTGATTTCTCAAATATTGTACTGTACCTTCCTCATGGCAGCGATCGTTAGTCTCCAGCTTCACTATATCATGCCTAAATGTAGAAATTATACAAATTAGATCAAAAAGGCATGCTGTATGAAAACAATCAAAATGTATACTGGCCCCAACACATGGGGGCTTGAAGAAATAGACTTGGCTTCATGATCCTTACACGCAGAGCTGAAACAGACCGCACATGAGTACTGGTAAACTACTTAGAGGTTCTAAGCCTGACCAGGAAAAAGTGGTGCGGGTTGGGCCCGTCATACATATAAACTATATTGGTTTCATTGGGTGGCAGGGCCTGAGATGTCATTTCATCTCAATGTCTGGTAAAAGTCCCACAAAACTAGAAGCAACATCTCCAACAATGACCTTTACAATGTTGATGGGGATGATAAACCTCAAATAAAAAAAAGTACAGTATGCCATTAGAAAAATAAAAGCAATGCATTATGCCTTGCCACTAATTTTCATCAAGCAAGTGCCATAACACTTTGTGTTTGATCTGAGGTTAAGCATCCCCGTCAACACTGTATAGGTCATTCTCGAGAAGTTGCTTCCAATTCTGTGGGACTTTTACCCAAAACTGAAATGAAATGACTTCTCAATGAAACCCATAGGGTTTATAACCTTGGATGGGTCCACTCGCCCCGCCTTGCCTGGGCAGGCTTAGATCCTCTAAGCGGTTAACAAGTACTCATGTGTGGTCGATTTCAGCTCTGGAAGCATCATGCAGCCCATCTATTTCTTCAAGCCCCGATGGGCGGCCATAAACACTGTCAAAATGAATTCAAAGTGAAGGTGCATTAGTCTTTCCCTTAATAAAGTTGACATTAATACATGAATAAGGTGACTATTTTCAATGTTCAAAGGGCCATATCTCCGAAAGGAAGTAAACCAGAATTACAAAAATATTCCTATTTTCTGTAGACCCACTCATGGTGCGTAACATTTATGCGAAGTTTACGGTAAATATCTACTGTTTACAGAGTAGATAAAAGTATATCACAATTCGCTCATGTGTAAGGGCGCTGGTAAGCCATTTCTGACCTAAAATTTACAGTTTTGGAGGGCCTGTGACCTTGAAAAAAAGGTCAAGGTCACCAAAAGCAAACCAAATCTTTGGTAGGTTACAATGACATATTGTACAAATAATGTTCTAGAAAGTCTGGCCAAATGTCAGCTATTCATTCAAGACACCGGTGCAGATAAGCCAAAATTGACAGTTTTCGGGACCTTTGACCTTAGAAATAAGGTCAAGGTCATCAAAAACTAATCAAATCTAAGGTCGGTCACAATGATATATTGTCCCAAGTTTGAACAAATTTCACTGATTCATTCATGAGACAGAATGTGAATCATTGATGAATAATCTTGACAGCTGCAGGAGTATTTGTGGTAGCTGTATTAGTCATTGTGACAGCTGTATGAGTCATGGTGATAGTTGTATGTGCCAAGGTAATACAGGCGTAACAGTGATAGCAATATGATTTCTGTGGATAGCTGAATGAGTCATGATGACAGCTAAATGAATCATGATGATAGCTGTATGAGTCAGGAAGTCAGCTGCGGGTGACATGGTGATAGCCATTTGATACATGATTAATAACTGTATGATGTTTAATATAATGGGTAATCCTTTGAAAGCAACCAAGGGCTCAATACGGAACCGAAAACCGTAGTGTACAAGTTTTTATGGGACGGACTAGCTAGTTTCCGCATTTAGGCCTAGCCAGTGACCCTCAAATATTCTAAAATTTAAGCAGTGGAATCAATGATCGAAAAGGACTAGAACATATAACCCAAACTATGCCGAAGGGCAGGGAGACTTTTGACAGCCGCCACACATTCCCTAAACACCAGCTGTGGTGAAGTTAAAATGTCATATATAAGGGATAATCTTTTGGAAGCAAGTACTACAACATGAAACAGAAAATCGTAGTGTGCAGGATTATCTGGGCTATGTGATTCTTGGGGATAGTCATAGTGATAGTTGTATTACCTATGGTGAAAGCTATATGAGCCATGCTTATAACTGTGTGAGTCATGATGAAAGGTGTGTGAATCAGGATGATAGTTTATTAGCCATGGTGACAGCTTAAGGTGACATGATGATAGCTCTATGAGTCTATGATAGCTTTATGAACCATAGTGACATCTGCAAGTGTCATGGTGATATGAGCCAGTGTTGCCGATGAAGGAGTCATGGTGACAACTATAGTGTAGACATAGCGATAGCAGCAACCTCTGAATTATGACAGCAGCTGTAAGTTTGTTTCTTTGATTTGAGGTTTAACGTCCCCGTCAACATTGTAAATGTCATTTTGGAGACGTTGCTTCCAATTTTGTGGGACTTTTACCCGACATTGAGATGAAATGACATCTCAAGCCCTGTCGCCCAATTAAACCAATAGGGTTTATTAGCATGGACAGTCCGCCTCGCACCGCGGTTCCTCTAAGCGGTTTACCAGTACTAGTGTGCGGACCGGATTCAGCTCTGCGTGGAAGCATCATGCAGCCCATATATTTCTTCAAGCCCCTATGGGCGGGGCTTAGCAGCTGTAAGAGTCATTGTGACAATTGTATGGGTCTTGTGGCAGCTTTATACGCCATAGGGACAGCAGTATGAGTCATGGTGATATGAGCCAGAGTGGCCGATGAAGGAGTCATGGTGACAGCTATAGTGTAGTCATAGCGATAGCAGCAACCTCTGAATTATGACAGCAGCTGTAAGAGTCATTGTGACAACTGTATAGGTCTTGTGGCAGCTTTATACGTCATAGCGACAGCTGTATGAGTCATGGTGGTATAAGCCAGACTGGCCCATGAAGGAGTCATGGTGACAGCAGTAGTATAGTCATAACAATAGCACCAACCTCTGAATTATGACAGGAGCTGAAAGAGTCATTGTGACAACTGTATTGGTCTTCTGGCAGCTTTATACGTCATAGGGACAGTTGTATGAATCATAGTGGCAGCTGTATGAATCATTGTGATAACTTTAGTCGTCAATGCGCTAGCAGTGTGAGTCGTGGTGATTGCTGTATTAGTCACAGTAATATCAGTATGAGTAATGGTAATAGCTTTAGGAGTCATGGTGGAAGCTGTTTAAGTCCTAGTAATAGCTATAAGAGCCATGGTAATAAATGAATGTGTCCCTGTGGTAGTGATACGTACATTTATCAGTCGTAGTGATAGCTGTAGTCGTCATGGTGGAAGCAGTATACATGTAAGTCATGGTGACAGCTTTGTGTGCGTGTTTGTGTGTGTGCGTGCATGCGTGCTGGGGCATGTTTCGTCCCACCAACAACTAAGATCATATAGAAAGTGGACCTCAGTTTAAAGACTTATCCAAAAGTCTGGAGAATAAAAAGCTAAACGGTTGCCTTTGGAAACAAAGAACACATACAAGAACGAAAATTGGAGACTCGGTTTTATTGAGGCTCTTCATACACAGCAATATAGTTTGCAAGGCTGCATATGCCTAGCACCGGCTTAAGCGATATTCGATTTTCAAAGTAAACAAAATAGGCTCAATGATCCCAGAGGAAAAGAAAATATAATCTGCGCTATGACGAAGCACAGGGAGACTTTTACGGCCGCCACACGGCACTTAACAACAGCTGCAGTGAGGTAAAGGTTGCCTTTGGAAACAAAGATCACATAAAGAACGAAAATCGGAGACTCGGTTTTATTGAGTATCTTCATACACAGCAATATAGTTTGCAAGGCGTATAGCATAAAGGAAAGGAAAATATAATCTGCACTACGATAACATTATCTGCTCAAATCGAACCCCCAAGATACATGGTTTCAAAGACGAGTAGTTTAACCACTACAACCGCGGAGGCTTTAATGGTGGTCACAGCTCAATGAGTCTTGATGATAGCATTGTAAGTCATGGGGCTAGCTGTATTAGTCATGTTGACAGTTGTGTGAGCAACTGTGAAGACTTATGCGAGTCATGTTGATAGCTGTATGCGTCATGATGACAGCTGTATATGCCATGGCAACCGCTGTGTGAGACATAATGGCATCTGAAGCAGTTATGGTGACAGCTGTAGGAGTCGTGAGGACAGCTGTGTGAGTCATGTTGATATGGACAGCTGTATGAACAATGGTTGCAGCTTCACAAATCATAGTGACAGTACATTAGATAATATGGCTGATGAAAGTGTTATGGGTCTTGGTGACAGCTGTGTTTGAAATTAAGATATCTGTATGAGTCATGTTGGTAGCTGTATGAATCATGGTGATAGTGATAGAAGTCGTGGTGATAGCTGTGTGAGTCACGGTGAAAGCTGTATGAGTCATCTTAATAGCTGTATGCGTTATGGAAATAGCTACAAGAATCAAAGTGATATATGTACGAGTAATTGTGAAAGCTGTATTTGTCTTCCCTTTATTTATTTGAATAGAGGTTTACGGGGCTTGCTGTATTAGTCATAGTGATAGCTATATTGGTCATAGTGGTCACTAAATGAGTCACTGCGACAGCTGTTTGATTCATGCTGTATGAGGCATGAAGACAGCTTTAGGCATAGTCATGTGGTTCATTGTTACAGCTGTGTAAGCTTTATGGCCCCTGACGAAAGCAATATGAGCGATTCTCATAGCTGTATGAGCACGGAGTGATGGCTGTATGAGTAACGGATATAGCTGCATGAACTAAGATGGCAGCTGTATTCATCATGGTGACAGCTGTAGTGATCAAGATGAGAGCTGCATGAATTATAGTAACAGTTCTAAGTGTCACTGTGAAAGCTGTTGTTATGTGATAGCTGTAAAAGCCATGATGGCAGCCGTATGAGCCATTTTGAAGATGTATTGACAGCTGTAGTAGTCATACTGAAAGCAGCAGTTGCCATGATGACAGATTTGTGAGTCATGGTATGTGTGATGTTAACAGCTGAATTGGTAATGGGTCATAATAATAGCTATACAAGTCAAGGTGACATCTGAATGTGTAATTGCGATATCTGTATGTGTCTTGGTGAAAGCTTAAAAGGCGTGCTAATAGATATCGGAGTCATGGTAAAAGCTGTATGAGTTATGGTAATAGCTGCATGTGTCGTGGTGGCGTGTTGACAGCTGTATGAGTCATCGTGATGGCTGTATTAGTCATGATATGACTCGTCGTGTCAGCTGTATAAGTTATAGTGATCGCTGAATTAGACACGATAAAAGCTATATCAGTCTTAGTGAGAGGGATGCGAGCAACGTTGACAGCTGTTTGAGTCATGGCGACAGCTATAGGTGTCATGGGTACCATTGTTAGAGTCATGGTGACAACTGAAGTAGTCATAGTGTCAGCTGTAGAAGTCATAAAGAAAGCCGTGTGAGTCAAGTTGACAGCCTTATAAGC
The DNA here is from genome assembly GCA_963580285.1 of Lucinisca nassula. Classification (NCBI taxonomy): domain Eukaryota; kingdom Metazoa; phylum Mollusca; class Bivalvia; order Lucinida; family Lucinidae; genus Lucinisca; species Lucinisca nassula. Next base: position 155,089,513 of record OY757018.1, read on the forward strand.
GATGTTGATAGCTACATGAACAATGGTTACAGCTGCATAATTTATAGCTACAGGAGATACAACTGTTGAAAAGGAATAAGTCTTTATGGCAGCTGTATATGAAATTAAGATATCCGAGTCATTTTGGGCGCCGTATGATTCGTGTAGAAGTCGTGCCGGCAGCTGTATGCGTCATGATGGCAGCTGTATGTGTCATGGGGACCGCTGTATGAGACATGATGACATCTGAAGAAGTCATGGTGACAGCTGTAGGAGTCGTGAGGAAAGCTGTGTGAGTCATGTTGATATGGACAGCTGTATGAGCGATTGGTTTCAGCTGCATGGTTCTCTGTGACAGTTTTGGAGATATGGCTATTGAAAGCGCTGTGTGTCGTGGTGACAGCTGTATGTGAATAAATATATCTGTATGAATCATGGCGGTAGCTGTATAATTCATGGTGATAGTTATAGAAGTCGTGGTGATAGCTATGTGAGTCCTGGTGACAGCTGTATGAGTCATCTTAATTGCTGTATGAGTTATGGTAATAGCTACAACCCTCATGGTGATAGCTGTTTGAGTGATTGAGATAGCTCTATTAGTCTTTTGTTTGTTTGTTTGTTTGAATAGAGGTTTAAAGTCCCTGTCAACACTATTCAGGTCATTTTCGAAACGTTGCTTTCAATTTTGTGGGACTTTTACCCGACATTGAGATTAAATGAAATCCCAAGCCCTGTCGCCCTATGAAATCAAAATGTTTATATGCATGGACGGTCCGACTCGCACCGTTTTGCCTGAGAAGGCTTAGACCTATGCTGCATACCAGTACTCACGTGCGGTCGGTTTCAGCTCTGCGTGGAAGCACTTTGCATGTATTAGACATAGTGTTTGCTGTATGAACCCGACAGCAATATGAGCGATGCTTTAAGCTGTATGAGCACAGACTGGTGGCTCTATGAGTCATTGAGATAGCTATATGAGCTGTGGTGACAGCTGCATTCGCCATGGTGATAGCTGTTGGGATCACGTTTAGAGCTGCATGAATTATGGTGACAGTTGTAAGAGTCACTGTGGAAGCTGTAAGCATTGGCGATAGCTATATAAGCCATGATGACGATCGTATGAGCCATTTTTAAAGATGCATTAGTCATATTGATAGCTGTAGTAGTTATACTGACACTCGTAGCAGTAGTCATCATGATAGATTAGTGAGTCATGGTGACAGCTGTATATGTGATGTTAACAGCTGTATTGGTAATGGTTACAGCCGTATAGGTGTTTGCGATAGCTAAAAAGTCAAAGTAACACCTGAATGAGTAAAGGTGGTAGCTATAGGTGTCCTGGTGAAAGCTTTAAAGGTCGTGCTGAGAGATATCCGAGTCATGGAAATAGCTCTATGAGTTATTGTAATAGCTGTTTGTGTCGTGTTGATAGCTGTACGAGTTATCGTGATTGCCGTATGAGTTATGCTATGAGTCGGCGTGACAGCTATATTAGTTATAGTGATTGCTGTATTAGATACAATGAAAGCTATATAAGTCTTAGTGGAAGGGATGCGAGTCATGGTGGTAACTGTATGAGTCATGGTGACAAGGTGTCATGGTTACCTTCGTAAGATTCATGCTGACACCTGGAGTAGTGATTGTAAGAGCTATAGAAATCGTAAAGAAAGCTGTTTGAGTCATTGTGACAGCCTTTAAGGTGATGTATGACCAATGGATACAGCTGCATATTCCATGCTGATGGCTATAGAAGCTATAACTGTTGAAAACAGAATAAGTATTGGTGGCAGCTGTATGTGAAATTAAGATATCCAAGACATTGTGTTAGTCATGGTAACAGCTGAATGGGGCATGATAATTACTTTACTGTAGAAATAGCGACAGCAGTATGAGTCATGGTGATTGTTGTAAGAACCACAGAGACAGCTGTATGATCCATGATGACAGCTCCATGTGTTATGCTTACAGCACTAGGACAGTGTTGTCAGCATCGTCACGGCGATAGCTGTATGGGTGACGATGACGACTTTATATCAGTCATGCTGGCAGCAGAACGAATCATGATGATAGTTGTATGAGTCATGGTGATAGTTGTATGAGCCATGGTTACAACTGTATCAGTCATGATGACAGCAATATGAGAGTCATTGTAACAGCTGTTTGGGTCATTATGATAGCTGCATGAGCCTTGGAGACAGCTGTAAGTGTCAAAGTGAAAGCTCAATGATTCCTGATGACAGCAATATGAGTCTGGCATACAGCTGTATGAGACATACTTATGGCTGTAAGAGTCACGGAGACAGAAGTATATGCAATGGTGACAGCTGCTTTCATCATGGTGAAAGCTGTAGGAATCACGCTTAGAGATGCATGAATCATGATGACAGTTATATGAGTCATTGCGATGGCTATCGTAGTCATGGTAAAAGCTGTATGAATGAAGGTGTTAACAGTGTTAGTCAGCTTGATATTTCTGTTATTTATAAATGAAATACTGAACACAATATCAGTAGTATCATACACTGCAAAGCATACAAGGGATACACAATATATAAGAAATAATAAAATAGTAAATCAGTGACATGTGTATGTGCAACCAATTAGCACAGAAAGACTATTTTAAATACAATGGGCCAAAGTAGCACAATGTTGTAAATATTATATGTAAATAGTAATGAAGATATTTCTAACATTCTAATTACAAATAGTACTGTTGCTCTTCATGGACATATTTATATTTTATAAAAATATTTAAAATAATAGCTATATGAGTCCTTGTTACAGCTTTATTAGTCATTGTCATAGATGTATAAGTCATACGGACAGCTGTTGCAGTCATGGTGACAGTTGTAGTAGTCATGGTGACAGCTGAAGGAGTCATGGTGATAGCTGTGTGAGTCATGTTGACAAGTGTATAAGTGATGTTAACAGCCACATTGGTACTGATGACAGCTGTATAGGTCATGGCGGTAGTTATAGGAGTCATGTTTACAGCTGTAGCAATAAGAGCCTTGGTGAAAGCTACATAAGTCGTGCTGATAGATATAGGCGTCATGGTCACAGCTGTATGGTTATAGCTATGTGCGTCATGGTGACAGCTACATGAGTCAGCCATCTTCACAGCTGTATTTGTAATGATATGGGTCACCGAGAGAGCTGTATTTGTCAATGTGATAGCTGTATTAGTCACGGTTAAAGCTATATAAGTCATTATGATAGCTCTATGAATCATTGTGTCAGCTGTAAAATACATGGTGCCAGTCGTATGAGTCAAGATGACTGCTGTTTGATTTACGGTGTCGTTCATTTCATGGTGACAGCAGTGTTAGTCATTAGCTTCATGGGTTTTGCTGACAACTGTGAGGCGTTGTCACAGCTGTAGGAGCCATGCTGTATGCAACTCGTGGCAACGTGATGAGTCACGGTTACAAACGTACGAGTCATCATGACAGCCGTATGGGGCAATTTGCAGTTGTGTAGGTCATAGCAATAGTAAACGAGTCAAAGTGACAGGGATTGACATGTGTTTGAGTCATGATGACAGGTGTATGAATCATAATGACAGCTGTGTGAGTCATAATGACAGACGTATGAGTCATCATGACAAGTGTATGAGGCATGATGAGACCTGTATGATCCCCGCTGACAGCTGAATCAGTCATTGTGATAGCTGTATGCATCATGGTAGTGGCAGTCATAGTCATGACTGTATATGAGTCATGATTTGTGACAGATGCATGAGCCATCATGGCATGCAGCTGTATGTGTCATCGTGACAGCTGTTCAAGCCATGCCGATAGCTGTATGAAACATGTTGATATCTGTATATACTCAGTGATAAGAGTTGTACGGATCATGGTGACAGCTGTATGTGACATGTCGACTGTTCTATGAGTCATTGTTACAGCTGAAAGACATCGTGACAGTCATATAAGTCGTCGTGACAGCTGTATGAACAATGGCTACGAATGCATAGTTCATGCTGATAGCTATAGGAGATACAATAAATCTCGGTGGCAGTTGTATGTGAAATTAAGATATATGCGTCATTGTGTGCGCTGTATGATTCCTGGTGATAGCTGTAGAAGTCGTGCTGATGGCTGTATGAGTTATGGTAACAGCTGTGTGAGTGATCTAATTGTTGTATGAGTCATTGCAATATCTACAGTAGATATGGAGATAGATGTTTGCTGTATTCATGGTGATAGCTGAATAGGTCGTGACAATCGCTGAATTAGTAATGGTGACAGCGGTATGAGTCATGGTGGTTACTGTAAGAACCACAGAGACAGCTGGAAGAGCCATGATAACAGCTATGAAAGTGCTGTCCGCATACGTCATGGCGATAGCTGTATGAGTGATGATGACAGCTTTATCAGTCATGGTGGCAGCAGTACGAGTCATGATGATAGTTGAATGAGTCATGATGATAGTTGAATGAGTCATGGTGATAGTTGTATGAGCCATGTAGACAGCTGTATGAACCATTGTTACATATGCATGAGTCATTGTGACAGCAGTATGAGAGTCATTATGACAGCTATATGGGTCATTGTGATAGCTGTATGAACCTTGGAGACAGCTGTGGGTGTCACTGACCCCTGGCGACAGCTATATGAGTCATGCTTATAGCTGGATGAGACATACTGACGGCTGTATGAATCACGGAGACAGATGTATGTGCCATGGTGACAGCTGCTTTCATCAAGGGGATAGTTTTAGGAATCTCGCTTAGAGATGCACGAATCATGATGACAGTTATATGAGTCATTCAGATAGCTTTGGGATTCATGGTGAAAGCTGTCGGAATGAATGTTTTTTGCTATGTGAGTCCTGTTGATAGTTCTTTTTTATATTTATGAAATACTGATTACAATATCAGTGGAATCATACATTGCAAAGTATACATGACATACACAATATATATGAAAAATAACATAGTAAATCAGTTTACATGTGTATATGAAACCAATTAGAACAGAAAGTGTTAACATCACTTATACACCTGTCAACATGACTCACATCATGACGCCTACAGCTGCCACCGTGACTACTACAACTGTCACCATGTCTACAACAGCTGTCAATATGACTCATACATGTTTTACGATGACTTATAAACCTACGACTAGGACTCATATAGCTATTATTTGAACTCTTTTTTTTTTAATATAATTGTTTGTGAAGAGCAACAGTACTATTTTTAATTAGATTGTTAAAACATAACTGTGGTAATGTTAATATTTACTGCTTTGTGCTTCCGGTCATGGTTATAGCTATATAAGTCATAGTGACAGCTCTATGAGTAATGGTGTCAGCTGTAAAAGCCATGATGCCAGATGCATGCATCACTGACAGCTGTATGAGTCAAGATGACAGCTGTTTGATTTATGGTGACGTATGATTCATGGTGATAGCAGTATTAGTCATTAGCTTTATAAGTTATGCTGACAAGTGTTTAAGTAGTCGTGACAGCTGTATGATCCATGCTGTATGCAACTCGTGACAGCATTATAAGTCATGGTTACAGACGTATGAGTCACCGTGACAGCTGTATGGGTCAATGTGAGTCATAGCAAGAGCTAAACGAGTCAAAGTGATAGAGAGTGGCATGTGTTTGAGTCAGGACGAAAGGTGTATGAGTCATCATGGCAGCTTTGCGAGTCATAGTGATAGCGGTATGAGTCATCATGACAAGTGTATGAGGCATGATGTGATATTACTATTTAATACAATTCAGAGAAATCTGTAATTGTATTTTAGATATTTATAAATCAAATTATAGATATCTATAAATCAAATTATAGATATGTATGATTAACATTATTATCAATATTTTGACATCATAAAATGTAATCAATGATATGTAATATATATTTCTTGATATCTATAAATTTGTCTAATGATATCCATGATTCCTTTACATATATAGATATCATAAAATCAAATTACAGATACCATTTCAAGGCTGCATAATAGATATCAAAGTTTTCAATAATGGATATCAGAAAATATATGAAGGATATCAATAAATGTAATTCTTGATATCCTGAAATGTTCATCAATATTTGATATCTCTATATCGAATAAAAGATATCTATAATTGGAACTATAGATATCCCTTAACACATTATGGATATAATGAAATAAATAATACATATCTAACATTATTTAAATACATGTCATTATATTTATTGATATCCTATATCTTTGTTATAGACATCTATAAATCAATTTGTAGATATCTATAAATCAAATTATAGATAATTAACATTATTGATATTAGATATTTATTATTTATTTCATGATATCCATAATAAGTAAAGGGTTATCAATAATTTCAATAGTAGATATCTATTATTTTGATATATGGATAACAAATATTGAAGAGCATTTTAAAATATCAATAGTTTCATGTATTCATGACCATAATATATTTTATGATATCTATTATTAAAAATTGTGATATCTATAATTCAGCCTTTTAAATGATCTCTTTAATTTGATTTTTAGATATTTATATATGCAAAGAAATTATTGATATCAGGAAACAAATCTATTGGTATCAAGACATATATATATTACATATCACGGATTTCATTTTATGAAAGCAAAACATACAGATAATTATAGATATCAATAATGTTAATTATACATATCTATAATTTGATTTATTGATATCTATAATTTGATTATTTGATATCTATAATTTGATTTATGGTTATCTGAACTAAACTACAGTTTATCAATAATTATTGTCAGCTATTGATAAATAATATCTATAATAATGACATCTATAAATCAGTTTATAGATATCTATAAATCAAATTATAGATAATTAACATTACTGATATTAGATATTTATTATTTTTTTCATGATATCCATAGCAAGTAAATGGTTATCAATTATTTCAATAGTAGATATCTTTTATTTTAATATATGGATACCAAATATTGGAGAGCATTATAAAATATCAATAGTTTCATTTATTCATGACCAAAATGTATTTTATGATATCCATTATTGAAAATTATGATATCTATGATTCAGCTTTTTAAATGATCTCTATAATTTGATTTTTAGATATTTATATATGCAAAGAAATTATTGATATCAGATAACAAATCTATTGATATCAAGAAATATATATAACATATCATGAATTTCATTTTATGATAGCAAAAAATACAGACAATTATAGATATCAATAACGTTAATTGTTCATATCTATAATTTGATTTATTGATAATTATAATTTGATTTATAGATATCTGTAATAAACTATAGTATATCAATAATTATTGTTAGATATCAATAAATAATATCTATAATAATGATATCTATAAATAATATCTATAATAATGATATCTATAAATAATATCTATAATAATGATATCTAATATATGTTCAAATTATAGATATCTATTTTTCAATTTATAGATATATACATATATAATTCCTTTGCATATATAGATATCTAAAAATCAAATTATGGATATCATTTAAAAGGCTGAATTATAGATGTCACAATTTTCAATAATGAATAAAAGAAACTATATTATTGATATCAATAAATGTAATTATATTTTCTTAAATATTTAACATCTTTCCATCGAATAACAGATATCTATAATTCGAATTATAGATGTCCCTAAATGTATTATGTATATCATAAAATAGATAATAGATATCTAATATTATTTATACATATCTAATAATATTTATTGCAATCCAATAGTTTTATTATAGATATCAGAAATTTTATTAATAACTATCTTGAAATTCAAGCTGACCTCGGTAGCTCAGTGAGATGTAGGTCTGACTGGTGATCAAGAGGACACGTGTTCGAGTCCTGTCCGTGTCGGCAACATTCTTACCTGGAAATGGATCATGAAATCTTTTTTACAGTCATTTTCTCCATTCTGCTGATTCAAGAAGGGCAGTTGTCCGTTTCTGTGAAAGAATGTGCACTGTACTAATCATGAAACGCGTCTATAAATCTTTTGACCCTCTTGAACCCCACTTTATATAGTAAAACTTAGGTTGGCAGGGGTAAACCTCTTTTTTCTTATTTCTGCTCCAAAATATAGATTGTGGGTACTCGTTAGAACTGCCTCGGTGAAGCGGTTCTAACGTGTAACCAGAATCTCTATTTTAAGCAGAAATAAGAAAAATATCACAATTTTTCATCTTTAAAGTTTCCTTTATGTGGCGATAAACTTTACGATGTATTTGTATTGGCAGTGTTTTCGAAATGTGTTTAACAGCTTACGTATAAGCTTGCCCACGAAAAGTATGGAATGGTAAACTCACCAGCTTGAAAATGACCTAAATAGTTAGGACTGGGCCGTTAAACTCCAAAACAAACAAAATATCCAAAACAAACAAAATCTTGAATTTCAATTAAATAGTAAAATGGCACCTCATAAATGAAGGTAGGTAAGGATTTGTTAAAGGATACTTTGTTTGATGCAAAGAAATTATGAATGCAACGTTCCTTCCCTTTGGCAAGCAATTTTACTATTTATTAGGGAATGTAGATATCTGATATATTATATCAGATATCTTATATAGGATATAAGATATCTTATATAGGATATAAGATATCTTATATCCTATATAAGATATCTGATATAACAATTAAGATATCTTATATCCTAAAGTAGATATCTTATATCCTATATGAGATATCTTATTTAATTCTGCAATTCAGATATCTGATATGATTTATAAGATATCTTATATGTTAAATAAGATATCTTATATAACATATAAGATATCTTGTTTACTAAAACATATAAGATATCTTATATTCTGTATAAGATATCTAATATACTATATAAGATATCTTATATAGCATATAAATATCTTATATAACATATCAGATATCTGATATATTATATCAGATATCTTATTTATATTTGTATATAAGATATCTTAATCGGCATATCAGATATCTTATTTAACATATAAGATATCTTATATACTTTTGATAAATAAGATATCTTAATTAACATATAAGATATCTTATATAAATTGGAAATAAATGACAAATAATAGTCACTACCTCTCTCCATTAGACTGCTGCAGAGGACTGGAGAAATTCTAATTATTAATTATAAACTGTAATTGTACATATGTGTTTATAAATAAAACGGGGTTCCCAAACAGGTGCGATCAGATTAAAGACTACATTTTTTTCTCTTTTTTTTTTCTTTTTTTTTTTGATAGAGAGAATAAATCCAGCTTGCTTTTGTTTGTTTAATTTAATAACCCTCCCTTACAAGATAGTGGAAGTATTAATTAACTTCAAACTTGAGTTATGCCAAGCACTGCTCGTTGCATGTATTTTGACAGAAACAAAAAACAAAGACTCTCACCAGACTGTCCATATATTCAGCCTGGTATCTGCCTCTACTTTTCGCATAATTAGTTCAATTTTTCTTTGTTCCTTTTATCCTTTTTTTTTTTTTACCAAATGGAATCTTCCTGCTTATTTATGACAGGAGCCCATTTCGAAAATTAGGTATGACACATGATGAGAGGTTGTGTAATCTGAATATAGCTGAACATTTTATTAATAGTGTAGGCCCCAATCTGATCTGGGCCTGCACTGTTTGCCAGGGTTTCTGGTACAAAATGGGTTATGGAATGTTAGGCATAAATGGGGGTAGTCATTCGTTGGCAGTTTCGGGGAGACTTCATTATTTTTTTGGTAAAATATATTAGATATCTTATTTGTCATATAAGATATCTTAAATAGTTAGGTAAATAAGATATCTTATATATTATATAAGATATCTATTATGCTATATAAGATATCTAATATATTAAATAAGACATCTGATATAGGATATAAGATATCTTATTTACTGGAATATATATCTGATATGCTAAATAAGATATCTAATATACCAAATAAGATATCTAATATAACATATAAGATATCTTATATAATATATGAGATATCTTATATATCATATGTTATCTTATTTCCATTATTACATAAGATATCTTATATATTATATAAGATATCTTATATAATATATAAGATATCTGATATGTTATATAAGATATCTTATATGCTATATAAGATATCTTATTTAGCATACGAGATAGCTTATATATTTTGGTAAATAAGATATCTTATATATCAAACTAGATAACATATCAGATATCTTATATGCTATATAAGATATCCTATTTATTATATTAGATATATATATATATATATAAATAAGATATCTTATATAATATATAAGATATCTTATATAATAATTAAGATATCTACAATCCATAATAAATAGACCGGCCCCGATAGCTCAGTTGGTAGAGTGTCCGCTCCGGGGAACGGGAGGTCACAGGTTCGATCCCGGGGCGCGACATACCAAAGTCGTTAAGAATGGTACTAGCTGCTCCTCGCTCGGCACTCAGATTTACGGGGTAGAGCTAGGACTGGTCGACCCAGTGTCAGGTTAATGTGACTGGGTGTGGTATCATGTAATGTGTCTGGGACATGATACTTCAGTGAGGCAGCACTATAAAAGTGAGCATTGAGCTCCCTGTCGAAACCAGACACCGTCGTGATATGACGGAAAATTGTTGAAAGGGACATTAAACCCGAATTCACACACACACCATAATAAATACTAAAATGGCTTGCCATACTTCCCAGTCACCACGGGATACAATACCCTACCTTCACAGTGACATTTGCCGTACTAGGACCATGACGAATTTATTGACAATTTTCTCTCCAGCGGACAATTCAGCTGATAGAGGATGTATGATTACAAATACAAATTGTGTAAAAATTAACATATGACACAGTCTTATTTCTAGTGTGTGTGGATCATGAGAATTAATTATTACTTTGATAAACCTAAGACTTAGTATTCTCAGCTGAACAGGTTGTCAGTCAGTTGGTAGTAAATAATAAATCGAAAGTAGGAAATCAGGCCGGAAATGCAAAACGTGGAGCCAGCACTCCAGTCGGCGCATGCGTATTGCATGGTGACTGGCATGGTTACTGGTTCCATAAACCATCTCCGTACATACCTCCTTGAGAGGGTGACTGCGCCATAGTCCCTATGGTCTGAGGGCTCTTGCCTTGTGGGTGGGACTGGTGGGATTCTGTCATGACAGGAGAGGTTAGACCGGAAGCGACCTCGGCATAGGTCCGCGGGCTTCTATCCTGGGAGGGGGAGGGGGAAAGTGACCCAGAGGTTTCGGATCCCGACAAGATTGAAGTCCCGGGACTTGAGATGCTGGTATTGGGAGTTTCCACCATGATGGTCAGGTCCCTTTCTCCCCGACCGTATGAGCTGTCCCTAGAGTTTGGGGAGCATGGAGATACAGGTAATGGGGTGTTGATCATGGTATTGATCATGTTCTCCAAGGTTTGGGATGAGTTGCTAATGTTCATACTCATGTTTACCTTTAATAAAATAACTTCCAAAAATGTGATATAGGAGTATAAAAACAAACAGTGTATGATAGTTGGTAAGAATAAGGGCACTAACCACTATGTTATCTGTAATAAACAAATATAATTATCCAATATCCCAGTATTACAATGACACAATAGCACAATAGCACAAACACAAATGTTATCTGTAATAAACAAATATAATTATCCAATATTGCAGTGACACAATAGCACAAACACAATTAAGACACAATTAAAACACAATTAAAATCCTCTGTAATCCGCCTTGAAAATCTGCAAGAGAAAGATATTCACTCGTCAGTAGCTGAAAAGAGAATGATTCTCAGCTCTGTGGTCCCGATGGGTGGTATATATAGATACTAATAGTTTGAAGTACTTTGAATGACAATGTAATTTATGAATTATGACACGTACAACCGTTAGTTACCTTGTTTGTTTAGTTTGACTCATTGATCACGCGATGTTCGCACAATTAATGCGATTAATGGTGAGGTGTGAAAACACGTGCTCTATGAGCAATCAACATTCAGTAAAAGACCTTCTACCCACAACCCCCTTATTTAAAACTAGTTTTCACATCTTTGATCATACGCCCTGTGCACAGAATGGGAAGCCAAAATATGTGACGGATGGCGGGGTCATATTAGCACAAGCACAATATGCACTAACGACTTTTGTTTGTATTACAGGTACAGGTGGGACCCCGGGGGACAAGAAACTGGACACAACTACACTGATCCGAGCGCACACATGGGGTCCCAAAGCACTAATCCGACTTTTCTATTTCAGGAACGAGAGGAGGCTCGAGGGAGCCCGTCAGGACAACATCCTGAGGGCACCTGGGAGAAAGCCCGTACTGGGCTCCCCCTAGGTACCAACAGAATGAAGTCCCCTGAAGTAGGCAAAGCGAAGGCATAAATACTGCCAGAACAGAGCATACAAACGGGGACAGGTCACACGCTAAATATCTTTATAGGCGGGGCAACGGCAGTATCCACCATTTGCTAGGTATTTGGAAATAGGAAGTCCCTTAAAAATGCCTTTTGGAAGACCATTCAAAAATAAAAATTAGCGGGATTGCAAAACGGCTGATTAGCCTCATCACTGCCTTTCCCAAACAAACACATACCTCCAAACACATCACGAAGACACACCTGTCCAATTTTGAACCCCACTTGCATAGGCAGGTCTCCGTGATGAGAGCACGGGTACTAGGACTTTTTGCAATAGCCGGAATTGGCTGGTCTATTAGTCACCCATCCTGGCTCACTTTAGATGCCTGTTCAAAATTCAAAAATTTCATGCGTTATCACCCTTTAACAAGCATCGTGACCGAAGGCGTTTTCTTTGCCATGTCAGGGGTGGAGGCAGAGAATAATGGAAGCCAGAACTGATAATGTATGTTAGCTTTTTTCCTCGGCCAGACATTCGAAAACAGGGCTGTGCTCTGACACATTTGGCAGTCGAAATTGGCAACACGTCATCACATTCTAGAGCCCGTCTTTGGTCTGATTCCTGCACTCAAAATTCTAAAATCGCTATAGAACTGTGTTTCTTAGGACAAACGCTGTACCTTGGGTGCGATTTGTGCCTTCCTCCGATTAAGAGTTCAGTATATTCCCATTGGTCAGCTGACACCTGTCGAATTGACAAGTGCCAGCACATTGGAGGCCCTGGGAAGAGCAGTTCATAAACTAATCCCATTTAGCGAGATGGGGGTAGCCCCTATGTGCTTTTAGCGCCCGGTTACCTTACAAAATCTATCAAGTCAAGTCAAGACTTTGATCATACAACTCAACCAATTATTAAATATAGCTCCGAGATATGGGTTCATTTTTCATCAAAGAAACTATTGTCAAGAAAAGACTATTTATTTAATATGTTTGATAAGTTACACAAGAAATACTACACTTGAAATTTTGTATTTATTAAGTATTTATTAGGAGTTAATTCTGAAGCAACAAATCTTTTCATTTTCATATGATCATGACCATACCGGACGATATCTTTTTATGATTCAAATCATAGCAAGACGTGTTACCATGCAAGATTTAAATCTTTATAAATGCTCATTTGCAGACCAAAACCCGATTGTTCGTTCGTTCGTTAAGGTTAAGGCTTTTTTATGTCTGCCATGGTCAAGCGGACAGAACTCCATAGCTCCACAACAAGACATAGGTTAAGTGCTACTGGGCTGCATATCGTGGCAGTTTGTCCAACAAAAGCAAATGGGGTTGGACTGCCTGTGCCCCACCGTAGATAATGAAGCACTGCCTGTTTTTGAAATTTAAAAGGCTGGTCGAAAAATGAGCTGAAAATGTATAGAAATCAGTGCCAATAAGACTGCAAATCATGATTTCTATACTATGCTCAAGAGCGATAAGTGATTCAATAGTGCTCTTTCTTTTTGCCGCTTGATAATGGCCATTTGACTAAGGCTGCAAATGGAGCATGCCTATGCAGGTTTCCATGAATACGGACTGTGAAGTCCCGAGTTAAGTTTTGTAATCAGTTAGGCAGTGAGTTTCCTTGTAGTTTAGGGGTAAGGCAAGGAGAATGTTTATCTCCCCTGCTTTTCTCCTTATTTCTAAATGATATAGAAGAACAGTTCATTACAAGATCAGAAGGCATTGATACATATATGTTTAAATTTTTTATGTTACTTTATGCAGATGATATTGTTATATTTGCGAATAGTGCTAGTGAATTACAAAGAAGTTTAGATATGTTGGCAGAATATTGTACCAGGTGGAAACTTAAAATAAATACATCGAAAACTAAAATTATTGTCTTCAGAAAAGGAGGAGCACTACCTAGGGAAATGGCATTTTACTATCAAGGTCAACAGCTTGAAATTGTAACAACATTTAAATATTTAGGTGTAGTTTTTACAGTAGGTGGGTCTTTTGCGGAAGCTCAAAATACTCTAGCAGGACAAGCACAAAAAGCTATATTTAAACTCTATAAGTATTTATATAAATTCACATTCATTACACCCAAACATAAGCTGGAATTGTTTGACAAGCTTATTACACCCATACTGAACTATGCTGGTGAAGTGTGGGGCTTCAAACATGCGAATTGCATTGAAAGGGTACATTTACGGTTTTGCAAGGGTCTCTTGGGGGTTAAGAAAACAACCCAGAATGATTTTGTTTATGGAGAGTTAGGTAGAACAGATTACATTTCGAAACGTTATCTACAAGTTGTTAAATATTGGTTCAAAATTCTATTTGCACAAAATACAAAGTATATTAAATTGATATATAATACGATGCTTAATGATATAGAAAAGTTTCCAAATGTGGTAAATTGGGCTTCTTTAATACGGCATTTATTGATGTCATTAGGATTTTACGAAGTTTGGTTACAACAAGGAGTAGGGGATACAAATCGTTTTATTGCTGTTCTTAAACAACGACTTACCGATACCTTCATACAGAACTGGAGATCACGGTTGGACAATTCAACTCGTGCACATTTGTATAAGTCCATTGCAGCTTTTCAATTTCAGCCATACTTAGAAAAAATAAATATTACCAAATTTAGTCAGGCTTTAAGTAGATTAAGAATGTCGTCACACAGGTTGCATATTGAATCAGGAAGATGGGTCAGACCAATAAGTACTCCCATAAACGAAAGAAAATGTTTCTTCTGTAACACTCTTGAAGACGAATGTCATTTTGTTCTAGAATGTCCGATTTATAGCGAACTAAGAAGGAAATATATTTCTAAATATTATTGGAGAAATCCAAGTATGTTTAAATTTACTGAATTAATTAATTCCACAAATGAAGCACGTATTCGCAAACTTAGTACTTTCGTCTTTAATGCTTTTAAATACCGATCAGACATGATGTATAGAGGTTAAAACATACCCTCAGAATTCATTTGACATACATACATACATACATACATACATACATACATACATACATACATACATACATAGATTTAAGATTTTTAACATTTCGGTCTGTATATTGTTTAAATTTCGAGATCTTACATTCTGTATATTGATTGTTTGATAACCCTTGTCCTGCTGAATATATTATGAAATGCCCATTTACAGCTATCAGCCAAATGAATTGCTTAATATATAATACTCATTCGGTTCGCAAATTACATGATAGTGTGGACCCTGATCAGAGAAGTCAACTGATCTGAGTCAACACTGTTTGTAAAATGTAGAGGTTATTTTCAGCAGCACGATAGGGTTAAGAGAACATAAAATGAATGAAATAACTATCATGGAACGACGCCGTTATCTATTGAGTTTCTGGATACATGTTTCTTTGCCGCCAGATAACGCCCAGCAGGCACATGACGTAATTGTGACGTCATATAAACGTCATTTCAACGTCACGACGTTTATGCAACGTCGGACCAACGTCGGTGCAACGTCAGGACGTTGCACCGACGTTGACCTGACGTTGCCCTAGCGACGTGTGCCTACTGGGCGCCATGGAGCAGTACATGATAATCTTATGTTCTCACTTAAAATTCTTTTGAACCTTCATATGTAATGTTTGTTCATGTGGGATGTTATCTGTACAAGAGAGATAATGAAATTTTGGCTGGAGACATGAACTGGTTACACACTACGTGGGAATCAGGCCGTAGCCAGTGCATGATTCTAGCCTTTTTTTTTCATTTGAATCATCCCAACAACATATTATACATTTTTCCTAAACTCTGGTATTGTGTTTCGTTTCGGCAAACCAGAGTGTTGGAGCCATGAATGGTTTATGGTTGGTTATATGGATAAACCATTCTGTCCTCATGATATATCTTTCACAGAAAGATAAATCTTTCAAACAAAAAAGAAGAAGAAAAAAAAAAGACTTAGACACCTTCTCCGTAACATTTTTTTTTTTCTGTCTCTCTATACATATTATGAATCAGTGTGTATTTCATATATATATCTATATCATTTAGTATTCATGTAACTGATCATTGTTTGTATCCATGTTCAGTCTGTCAGTTGCCATCATGTGTTATAGATGTTTATATCCTGATGGGCTTAATAGCCCTTTGGAAGATTGAAAATAAAGATCACTTGTCGATCACCCTCCGTAAGATTATAATGGTAATGATAATAATAATAAAAATAATAATAACAGTGAGAAATGACAATCATAATAATAATGATAACTGAAGCTAAACAGAAACATTGTGCATCTATTGGTATAGCTACAACATGCAGTGCTGTTTTTAGACTCTTCAAATTTGAGTACAATGTATTAAAATGGAATAAATAGAATGAAAAAGATACATAAATATGATTATTATAGTCGTAATGAAAACTAAAGGAGAACATAGTTTTTCATAAAAGTTAACAAGCTGATTTTTGACATACTATTTACATGCTGAAAAGGAAGGTGAAGATTATACAAAGACAAAACAAACCCGATAGTTGACAATACCCCAAACCTTTATATGTATATGACACTATGAATGTGGTCCGTCCAAAGTAGAGATCGTATTGCATTACGAATACACACTCGTGCGACATAGAGCATTTTTTCAGATCTCCAAAATGGCTACTTTTCCGCTGAAGAAAACCCGTGATATTTTTCTCATTTTCTTTCTTTCTACTGATACTGCGTCGGTCACATTAGACCATTACCACAAGTCACCGCCATCATACAACTTCAATTCACTGCAAACATAGGTTGTGGGTGCTCGTTAGAACCGCCGAGTACATACAACCTATGGGAGCAGAAATAAGAAAAATAATGTATACCCCCATAAACCCCATTTTTCTCTATAGGGTGTAGAGGGTGTTCATTTCACGGACTTGTTCGCATGATGGGTTGGACGGTTCCGGGTCATTTCGGCCCATAACAAAATCGGCCCATGGCAAAATCGGCCAATAAATGATTCCAAGGCTGTTATAGGGGTCATTTATCAGTCAAAATTTAAAAAAATGAAAGATATAGTTAATTTTTGATCAAATACATGTATACCCCTTTTCACCGCTCGGCATTTATATCCTCCCTCAGATTTGTCTTCTCGCAATGCAACCTTTGTTATGGTATATATGAAATAAAAATAATATAAATGTGGTTGTGTTTATTTAGAAAACATGTATGTGTATGAACTTGGAAATCGTAGTATATTTATGAACTTGGAAATTGTAGTTCTGGGGTCATTATTTATTTTTTTATTTTGTTGGCACACGTCGGTATGCAAAATGATTAATAATCACTTTACGTTGTTACCTTTATCGACACGTGCCGTGAGTAACAAACAGAACGATTATCACATTACCCAAACCTCAGTCCTTAATTGGGCACGTGTCAATCATCCATATTGCGTGTCTTTAATTCTTTCTTTGTTTCTTGCTTTCGATTTCGTTTTATGAATGTTATTGGAAAGGGGCACATCGATAGCTATATGTGGGCCCAGCGCCTGGGCACAGCGAAGACTCACGTCGACCTGCGCATCCGCGCAGTCTGATTTGTGTCTTTGCTGTGCACTGTAACTATGAATCGTGAGCCAGCCAAAGCTTTTTCATGCCCCGCCCAGCGATCATGACCACACTGTGCGGCTGAACAAGCTGGGCACTGTCTGTAAGTAGCCAAAGCTTCCTCATGCCTCCAGCGATCATGACCATACCTTGCGACTGAGCAAGCTTATCTGTGGATGTTGGGCAAATTGTAAAAATTACTGGGCCCTTGTTGACTTATAATATTTACTTTGTATTTCAATCGAGCATATATGTCTTGGAGCAGAAATAAGCAAAATATTATATACACCTTTAAACCCCAGTTTTCTCTACACGAGTATAAAGTGGGGTTTAGAGGGGTATTATTTTCACGGACTTGTTAACACGATGTTTTATTTTATCATCTGAGCTCGGTCCGAGATCTGAGGAAAGAATATTAATTTTTAAACTAATTGTTTTATCCCTTTTTCGACTTACATGCTACTGATTTGGCCGTGCAAGCAAAACAATTATATGCAAACATAGTAATTATATCACCAATAAACTTGTGGACAGAAATTGCTATGGACCTATTTTGTTATGGGCCGAATTGTCCAGGGATCGGTTGGACAGCCGTTGTTGTGTCCAAACAAAAATGAATAGATTGTATAAAAAGGTGACCATTTATGGGCATTTTTCTATATTTTCTACACACCATCACGGGTTAAGCCTTAAATCGTGAGACACGATTCATAAAATAAAGTAATGCCGCATTATGATGCTCAAAAAATTAAAAAAAAAAATGGCAGAATATCATAACATTTACCCAATAAGTATCAATCAATTTAATTGCACGTTTACAGTGAAGTTGCCGTGGTTGATACCCCAGATTCATACATGTATCAAACATGATCTAATCACATCAAATTATATTCAAATTGGTTTAAATTATCATTTTAATTAATAGGACCTATATAGCAATAATTAATTAAATAATAATAATAAGAAAAACAAAAAAACTTCTTGTCGATTCTTGATAGTTCTTGTCTGCGAATAGGCTAACCCCCTTTGAGTAGAGTGCTTGACTGGATTACATTCCTTGTGGGGGTGGGGCTTAAATCACATCGGTAAAAATATTAGTACCCGTCACAACAGTAACTATGCGAAAAGTAAACAACATGGCGGTGACCGTGAAAGAGTCATGACAAAATAATGCAGTTTCTTTTTGCCGTATCCAAATTCTCTGCAGCTTTAGTACCAAAATGGGTTCTAGTACAAGCAGTCATGTGAAAAATATCCACCTGGAACAAAAGACGATAAACAAAGATGCAACAAAGTATGGGTTTCTTTCTTCAGAATCAGAATTGTTACTGATGATGATGTGGAGTGTGATAGTTCAGTGGTTAGTGCTCTTGCCTCTGATGCTAGAGGCCCCCTGTTCTTTCCCCGGCAGCAGTGTTTAAATTTTGACGTCCAAACACGCTCCATTGGCATCATTTGTGGGGATGAATGTCATGAAGTGGACCGTCCTTCAGATCGGCAGACTGTTAACTGGAGGCCCCCTGGTGGAGGGAAAGTCATCATTTCATCCAGCAAATCTGAAGTGTATATTCTGATATATGTACACCATCTGTTTCCCCTCCTGGGAGTAAGGTGAAATTGAAAGAAAGAAAGAGAGTTTATTGGTGCTATGGTTAACACTTCACTCCTGATCAAGGGTTCTGGACCGGGCTCGAGTCACATCCCAGGCATCATGCATTGTGTCCTTAAAAAATGTACATGACACTTTATCGACATTGCTTAGTACTGGTTTTTATCTAGCAAGTAATGATGTAAAGATAATTGATATATGTGATATCTCCCAATTTCGAGCCCTTGTTTGATCAGCACCCATGCCACACCAAAGGCATAAAAAAGGTACTAGGAGCTCCCATGGCTGACGCCCAGGGTTAGTCCTAGGTAGAGTTGGCTAATTGGAGCTGAGAAGATAATCGATTATCAATCATGTCATTGTGGACAATAATCAATTAGTAATAACTGAAGATTTGGTCATAGTTTTACCTGTCTGGCTTCCTGTCTGAGCATGACACCTACTGTTTTTGTAGTTTACAATACATATTTGAACAGACAGGCCTGGGCAAATAATGTAGACCCTAACCCGAGATCTCCGCCAAATCAGAAAATAAAAAAGGCTTTTAGAATGTCAGAGAAGGCTCGAATTATGTAGACCCAGATGAGACGCCACAAAATGCTGCGTCTGTTTTGCGACGTCTCATTAGGGTCTACACTGTTTGCCACTCATCCAGCTATTTTAGACACAACTTTGGGTAGTAAATTGTTCTTTTCAAATAATCCATTACAAGCAAATCAGTATTGATAATCATTTCTGTGGAATTTATCGATTGATCAGTTATTGTTGGATTAGGCCAGAAAGAAAAATACCTGTGTTTCAGGTGACCCGACCGACCCTCCCCAGAAGCTGCCGACCCTGAATCTTTCTTTTACGATTTTTGCCAATTTCCCGCCATTCGCTTTATTTCCCGCCATTTTGTTCCATTTCAGCTACATTGAGCGAATTGAAAATGAAAGTAGGAAAAGTATTTAACCAATAAAGGTACATATATTTTGATAAAAAGTTGTGAAATGGTTTAGAAATGCTACAAAACGAAAGTCAAGAGTGCTCTGACAAGTTTTTGAAGGAAACTGTATGCTTTTCAAGTGGCCAAGATGCCGATTTTGTAAATGTCATCAGTATGTGGTATTACCGTAATGATCCGGCTATAAGACGGGGTAATTTACTGCCAGATTACCCCCTAATTTTTGCACCCGTCTTATAACCGAGATCTCGGGCATCCTTGAAATTTTCGGAAAAAAAAAACGGAGGGAAAATCATGTGCGGTAAGTACAAGTGTATACCTGTGGGTCTGTGAAGTGATAAGCGGGAGCGTGATTCCAAATAAATAATAATAAACATCGGTAAAAGAAACCAAAAGATCGTGAAGAACAGTTATAATTCAAGCCTAAAGGTTTTTATCATAATTGGATTATTAAAATTCCCATGCGTTTTCAATGGATACATTCCCCGGAAAGTAATAAGCACGCGCGAATTTTCATTGGTTTATGATAATGAGTTCATAAATATTGATGAGGCAAAAGTTGCACTCCATTTGCATAAGAAAATAAGTTGATGATGCCTTAGGTTTTTTTTTTTCTATGATTGTTATTATATTTTTCCATAAATGTCCAATGCAGCAAAATAAATCTCCGGTCAAACATTATGGATGTACAGGCTATTCTTTCTCTTCCTTAATCACTCTTGATTAGCAATAGCCTGTTTTTTTTTTTTTTAAATCTATATATTTAATCTCTAATTCTCTTATGTAAACACACCAATTATCCAATAACACCTGCAGAGTTAATAACCTTAACAACTGTCCGATAATGTTTACACGCATCAGCAGTTCAACATAGGTGTAAATCTTCTGACGGTCGGGGGGGGGGCGAAATATTTCTAAAGGAAAATTGTCTTTGTCAGGAGATTGGTGCCGTCGGGCGGAAGACCAGGAGATAGGGTTCGAAATTGTGTTATCCCGATGGAATCAGGAGATATCAAATGTATGCCGACGCACATGTATTAAACTGTAGAAAATGCCAGTTACGCGTAGTTGCTTCCCTAATCTACCTGTCAATCATTTCACTTTCCTTCCTTCATTGGTTTATGATAATGAGTTCATGAATATTAATGAGGCGAAAGTTGTGACGTTAATAAACTCAAATTTCAGACACAAAAAATTAAGTGATTACAGTTTCTAGGTAAGAAAATTTATTCAGGGACTTGCTGGGTATCTAAAACTATCTGTTTATCATTTAAGTGGGTCTAATATAAATTTTATTTTAGTAAAGTCGTCAATGTCATTAGATTTCGCGACCGCAAAACACCGAGCGAAATTGATCAACCAGTGTCCCACTCTGAAATGTTCGGCACTTTCTACATCGGCGCAACCCCTGTCAGATTGTTAGAATTTATACCCGTCTTATAGCCGACAAAGAAGAACATAGCTGGAGTTCTTTTAAATTGTTGCATTAAATAATTCATTTTAGAAAGAAAAAAATAAAAAGAAACTTTTTTCCTACCTACCGACCCTATTATTTTTTCAAGAGTCACCTGAAACACAGGTATTTTTTTCTGGCCTTAATCGTGTCTGCCTTAGTCCTAGGAAGATATATGAAGGCAGGTAAGTTAAATGACACTTTGTCACAAGGTAAGCTCTACAGAGCTTTTATATGTTAATTCTTTCTAATATGCACTGTTAACCCTTGTTCTGCTGAATATTCATATATGCCACACCCACTACCGATTATCAACCAATCAGATTACTTGATGCAAATTATTGCAACAAATTCACAATCTGAATGGCAAACAATGTAGATCCTGATCAGATGGCTTCGTCAGAAGCCATCTGATCTGGATCTACATTGTTTCAAAGATAAGGCATATCCGGGATTAGCAGGACAAGGGTTAAATATTAACCACCGAAGAATGGAAATTATTCCATCGTGGAACACTTCAAGGGAAGATGAATCCTTTAAAAAAAATTCTGACCACATCACACAGTGTTGTCTGAATTTATTCTGTGTAAAATTAAGTGACAGTGGTTGATTATGAGGCAGTCAAAAAAAAACATTGTACTGTAAATGAGACTGATTGATTTTTGACTGAGCTGATATAGGTGACTTGTCAGTCATCATGTTGATGTGTCTGTGTAAATCCTACTTTAGGTGGAGAAAAGTGGGGTTTGCAAGGATATACATTATTTTCCTTATATTTGCTTAAAACATAGACTTTGCTGGGCCTCACTGAGGCAGTTCTAACAACCTGTGTTGGGTACAAAAATAAGGAAACTATAAAAGAAATAATACATTGTAGAACATGGGGGTATAATTGAATTTAATGCATCTGCCCTTTGTAATCTATACCTGCCTAAAATGTCCGCGAGGGCATGTGGCAGTATATATAGAGATAAAGATAGGTATATAGCCATTCTATCTATCTTCTGTCTTCGTATACTGCATATGCCCTCGCGGACATTTTTAGCAGGGTCTGCAGGTCATCCTATGAAAGAGAAAAAGTAAAAGCATGATATAAAGTGTTAACCCTTATCCTGCTGAATGAATTAATTTAGCCACACCCGTTTCTAATAACTTATCAAATTAGATGAAATTCTCAAACTGCATGACAAACAGGTAGAATCTGATCAGATGGCTTCTACACTGTTTGCAGTGATAGGAGTTGTTGTGTTCAGCAGGATAAGGGTTAATAATATTCATGGATAGGTTTAATTGATAGTACAAGTTACTAGATAGATATAGTAAATTTAATAAATAGATACAGCAGAAAGCTTGCACACCATGCAGTTGTGTTAGATTCTCCTACCTTGATCCATCATGCTAGATACACATACTAGACCTGTTTTGTGCACAGTTTTGGTCATTTTCATCACTTCATATCTGAATGATGACCAGATTTAGGGATTTAAATTTAGTCATAATTCTTTCAGCCTAATTCTCCTTCATTCAAGGACATAATTAATGCTCAAAGTACCGGGGTACATGAAGGTGTTTCCAGCAAGGAAGGTAATTCTCATTGTGTGATGTTATCAGCAGCCTTTTAATTGATAACATGTTAACTCATTGTATGTTAGTGGACTCTTCCATTGCTGTATGTTGGACAGGTCCATCTGTCGTATAAGGGATGTTAGGCCTATTTTTTCGTTTTATTCTATTTTACTGGAAAATTCTGTTGGTAAATAGTGCAGGCCCTGATCAGACGCCACAGAAGGCGGCAATTTATTTGGGCCTGCGCTGTTTGCCTAGGTACCCCTTTAGGGGGTTTCCGCATGCAATGGGTTAAAGTCCCACAAAACTTCTCATTTACATTAGTTTTCCTCATGACATTAATATATGTCATCTTATACATTTAGCCAGCTATATAGCATGGACTTCCCAATATCTTGCCCTTTACCTGTTTGAGCACAATATGCCACCTCTCAGGTCTGCATTTTCACCCAGAGGGTACCTCGTAATTAGGATGTTACCCTAATGATCTTAGGTATCACAACAGAAGGCCTAAGCAAACAGTACAGTCCCAGATCAGACTGCTCCTGGATCAGGGTCTACACCTCCTGATGGAGCAGTCTGATCAGGATCTACACTGTTTGCCATTCTGTCTGCACCTTTTGGACCCCTTGTCGGATCATGAAACAAATTTGTTTAAATGTTAGGAGAATTACAGCAAGTCCTCAAGGTGTCCAAGTTTTAGGAATTTTTACGGTATTTGGGATGATTTGCTTATTTCATCTTGAAAATGTATGCTGTGTATACTCATTAGAATTGCCTCAATTAGGTAATTCTAATGAGAACACATGACACACCTTTATTTAAAGAAAATCAATTTTCCCTGTTAACTGATTGCATGCGGGAAACCCCTAAAGGGGTACCTTGGCAAACAGTGCAGGTCCAGATCAGACGCCGCAGAATGCGGCGTCTGATCAGGGCCTACGCTATTTGCTACCAGAATTTTCCGTCAAAAATAGAATAAAAACGACACCCCTTATCTGACAACATAATATTATAGCAATGGAAGAGTTCACTAGTATACAATGGGTTATGTCTCCTGACATGGTATAATGTTAATCCTTATCTTGCTGAATATTCATTTAAGCCACACCCATTTCTGTCTATCAACCAATCAAATTACTTGACGTAATTTATTGCTACGAATTCGTCAACTGAATGCAAAACGGTGTAGATCCTGATCAGATGGCTTCTTCAGAAGCCATCTGATCTGGATCTACACTGTTTCCAAAGATAGGGGTTGTCGTTAACAGCAAGATAAGGGTTAAACCTCAGGGACTGGAACTACCCCTGCCTCGAATAAATTATCATGGTGTCAAAGGTGTTCTAGCAATTGAAGTTAGACCTTATATCTTTTTTTTTTAATATTTCAGGGCAGCTGGCAATGGGCAGAGGCAGGGCTCAGCCAAACAAAGAAGCTTCAGAAACAGCAAGGTTTCAAGTGAAACAGAAACAGTTCAGGTATTCTATGGTCATCCAGAAAATACATTTTGATAGCACGCCCCATGTCGTGTTCTCATTTCTTTCGTAATTGTAAAAATGACATTTTAATACTTGAAGACATACATGTACTTTCTTGGTGTAGTGGCATAAACCAGGTGTCATTTTCAGGCTTCTTCATACTTTCGGATGTGTCTTTCAACCGAGGTCCCATCTCCATATGGCCATAATTGTTGGGGGACATAAAACTCAAACACATAGACAGAGGGGGGTGCCCATAAGGCCCTTTTCCAGCCCTGGAACAAATGTCTTAATTTTCTCCTGATATATTGCCTATAGTGTCCCATTTACTAAAATAGTATTCCTTTTGTAACGTAAGCCTTGGTTATTGAGAAACATGATAATGAAAGCGAGTGGGGTAATTCAGCATGAATCTGAGGTATCATGTTTTACGCACTGTTTCTTTTTTAAAATATATCACACCCACTCATTATTTCTTCTGTTTGTTAGACAAATATATTAGGTAAATTCCTACTTATATTTTCTTCCTCTAAAGTAAAATACTACATCTGCAGCAACTATTTTATGAACATCATCAATTTTTGTTAATTTTGCATCTTCAAATTCAATAAATCCTAGCCTATCTCCGAAACTAAATGGCAAATTATTTTCAAACTTACTTGAATTTAACATTGGAAGTGTACAAAGTATTGATTAGGTTGTGGGGACCATGACCTAATATCCAAGGTCACTTAGGCTGGTCAAATGTCAAAAATAGGGGTGACCATTTTGGCCATTTTTCTGTTCCCGAACAAAAAGCTTCAAATTCTACTAATACATTGCCTATAGAATTCCTTTTACTAAGACAGCCTAGGTTTTGCAAAGTAAGCCCTAGTTATGGAGTTAAATGATCATGAAACTGGGTAATTCAATACGATGCTGAGGTATTGTGTTTTATGCACCACATCTCTTTCGCAGTCATAACTTCCTAAATTTGTTTGTTTGCCTTAGGTAACATCCTACTTAGTTTTCTTCCTCTAAAGTAAAGTATGCCATCTGCAGCAACTTTTTTATGAAAACCTTCTATTTCTGACAATTTTGCATCTTGGAATTCAATAAATCATATTTTTTCTTTCGAATTATTATTTATTAAAGGGATTCTTTTGAAATTAATCTGAATATATTATGAGATTTTGAGAATATAAAGGGCTGACTAGGTTTGTTTGACCTTGACCTCATCTTGAAGGTCACATGGTCTGTGAGATCTTCAAAATTGAAAAGAATGTTTGTCTTTATTTGGGAATTTTTAAATTCAAATCCTGTGACATTTCATTGACTTTCCCAGATATCTATATCATTGGAACATGCCTTTGAGCTTAGATTTTGGTGACCTTGACCTCATTTTCAAGGTCAGGACAGGCTTGATATCTACAATTGCACTCATATTACTCTTTATTCAAGCTGTCACTTAAATTAAGCAGCATTACACCAGACTTGGCTAGATGTAGCATCTGGACATGTCTCTGAGTTGGTTAGATGTTCAGTGAACTTGGCCTTATTTTCAAGGGCCTTGTTTTCAAGGTCACCACAAAACAAAATAGGTCATAAATTTTAACCTTCGAGTATAGTTTCTTTGGAACTCCTGACTTTATTCTTAGAAACTGGCTTAGATGAATTATTGGGCCATGATTTCAAGTTGGTTAACATTACCCTCATTTCAAGGTCATCAAAGATCAAAGTAGATTAAAGCTTAGTAAACTTAAGCTTCTTTGTACAGTATGTGGGATCAATTGAGTGGAATGGATGCTAGTTTAACTGGCATAGTCACCAGGACAAAACAAGGGGCTGAATAAGTAATGATAAACAATATTAGGCTTATTAGGCTTTGATGACCTTCTTTTCAAGGTCACAACACAAATGACAATGTTCAATTTCAGTCTGACCTTAAAATAAGGTCAAGATAACCAAAATCTAATCAACTGTGTGCACTCACAATAATATCTACATACATGTTTCAAAAGAATGTAAACACAGATTTGAGAGATAAACAAAGGTTCTGCAAATTCCAAGACTTAAAATAAGCAAATTGCACATTGTCATGTAATAAAGCTGCTGTCCTTTTATTTTCCTTAGAAGGGAAAAATGATAAGACAGGACTATGCTCTTGAGTAAATGAAGATCTGTTGTGGCGGGGACGGTGATGGAAGGGGTCGGCAGAATATGACCTTATTGGTCCTGTCTTATAATTTCAAAGACCATGTAACCATGATGATAAGGTCAAGGTCACCATAACCTAGGCAACATTTTGTTTTCTCCAAATACTGTCTTCAGATTTATTTCAATGGAATCTTTCATTTAATTCCAGAAAATATATGTTTTATTGAATTCCAAGATGCAAAATTCTTAGAAATTGAAGGTTTTCATAAAATAGTTGCGGCAGCTGGCATACTTTACTTTAGAGGAAGAAAACTAGGTAGGATGTTACCTAATTTACCCAATACATTTGTCTAATAAACAGAGGAAATAGTGAGTGGGTGTGATATATTTTAAAAAAGAAACAGTGCGTATAATGCTGAATTACCCAACCCACTTTCATTATCATTTCATGTTTCTCAATAACTAGGGCTTACGTTACAAAACCAATACTATTTTAGTAAATGGGACACTATAGGCAATATATCAGGAGAAAATGAAGACTTTTGTTCCAGGGCAGGAAAAGGGCCTTATGGGCAACCCCCCCCCCCCCCCCCCACCCTTTATTATAAAATGAGATGGTTTTATTTTTTCTGCTTCAAACATGGATTGTTGGTGCTCATTAGAATCTTTTCAATGAGACTGTTCGAAAGAGTACCCACTGCCTTCTGTAATGATCCTAAGTATTGGGACAGACAGGTCTAAGCAAACAGTGCAGGCCCAGATCAGACTGGAGGAGCAGTCTGATCATGGTCTACATTGTTTGCCATGCCATCTGCACTTTTTGCACCCCTTGCTGGATCATGAAACAATTTTTTTAAAATTTTACGAGAATTACAGCAAGTCCTCAAGGTGTCCAAATTTTTAGGATTTTTACGGTATGTTTTTGAGTAAGAATAATGAAAATAATGTATAAGTATACTCCTGCAAACCCCATTTTCGTTATCCAGAAGAGCTGGACATATAGAGGATCTTACATGAGTGTTCATGTATTATTGAATTTATTAAACGAGTTGAAGAAAAGGGATAAAATGCGAGGCTGTGTATCCTCAACGAGTTTAATAAATTCAATAATACATGAGCACGAATGCATTATATATTGGAGTGTTTACAAAAATATCAATATTCCGCCAATAGTAAATGCGACGTCGTTAAGGATGTCATACATGTTACGTTACGGGGCGTATCTAGCTAATTTGCATATTTAATCCACTAGTGGATTATCGAAAATATTACATGGCGTTATTACACTCTCAGACGCGACGTCATATGATAAAACAAAATACACACAAATGGAACACTCAGATCAACCTGGGACCAAGATTATAAAAAAAAAATGTAATGCTCTTGAAAATTCAAAAACAAACTCATGAGGCGATT
Organism: Lucinisca nassula; assembly: GCA_963580285.1. Classification (NCBI taxonomy): domain Eukaryota; kingdom Metazoa; phylum Mollusca; class Bivalvia; order Lucinida; family Lucinidae; genus Lucinisca; species Lucinisca nassula. The sequence continues at coordinate 155,118,019 of OY757018.1, forward strand.
ATTCTGCTTAGATCAAAGGAAATGCCATTTGTCCATACTTGTGATACCTCCCTCATCAGGAGGGAGACTCCCTCATTTTGATGCCAATTTTTGCCCAATGTATGCTAAATTTTAGTAAATTTTGGAGTCTCTCTCATTTGAAATGAGAATTTCCTTATATATTCTTTACATCTCCCTCATCACAATGGCAAAGCCCTCTCTTACAGTTAAAAAAAATATCGCAGGTATGTTTGTCCTGCTCATAAATTTTAAAATGCCAGCTTTTGTTTCCATCTAAGAGTTCACCTCATTAACAAAATGGAAGATTTGGTAACTTTAATAGCAAAGAAGTCAACCAAACATTTTGAAAATAAACAGACAGAGGAGTCTGCCATTTTAAATCAATAATTAAATGGTTTAACTTTGTATATGAATCTCATGATGGAGCCCATGGTCATTAGTGAAATGTGAACCAATGTATCTGCCAGCATGAGAGCAAATGACACAGAATGTTTGTAAATATGTAAGTTTATTTAGCCAACTTTTAAAGGGAAAACCCCAACACTGGGCACTTGCAAACAGTGCAGGCCCAGGTCAGACACTGCAGAGTGTGGCATCTGATCAGGGCCTTCACTGTTTGTAAAACTGTTCACCTGGCATTTTGCCAATCACAACAAATTTCGTCTGCTTTGTCTTCTACTGGTTACTTTAAAAGTCATTGTTGCAAACAGTGTGGACTGTGGACCCAGATCAGAGAGTCTGATCTGGGTCCACACTGTTTGACTGTATGCAAAAATATTTTTAAAAAGTTTGCAAAAAGATTCAGCAGATGACATAAGCAGACAACATTTTCAGATGTAGTTTTTTCTGAGTCTTAAGGGTTGATATCCAAAAGTATCTCTCAAAAGTAAAAGTTACCTCTCAATTTCAGAATGGACTCCTAGCTGCTTTATATGAGTTAAATTCCATTCTCTACCATATTGTTTGATGGGGCTAAGAACAGATGTAAACTTTTACATAGATTTTATTGACTTGATTTTTTTTTCCATCAGGTTATCAAACCAGATGAGAAAGACACTGAAGATGATAATAAAACAACTGAACAGTTTGAGAAAATGCTGGTAGAAAGTGAGAGCCAGAGACTTGATCTAGAAGACAGAGTACAGTCCCTTGAAGAACAGTTGGAATACTACAAGAATCAAAATTTAGTATCAGAGGAAAAGACATGTAATGAAACACTACATGCTAAAGATCAGTATATAGCCAAGCTGGAGAAAGAAAAGGCTGATTTGGAGACAGAGTCAAACAAAGTGGTTTGTACATTTAATATTTTGCACTACAAATAGGGATTTACTTTCTTCAAAATTGTCATTTGGAAAGACACACTACATCACGAAAACATGCCTATATAATTTTTATGCCCTTCAACCCCACTTTTATATAGAAAAACAGGGGTTTAGAGGGGTAAACCTTATTTTTCTTACTTCTGCTCTAAAGTTTGACCAGAAATAAGAAAAATATCTCAATTTTTCATCTTAAAATTTTCGTTTTTTTTTTGGTGATAAAGTTTACAATGCATTTGTTTAGGCATGTTTTCATAATGATCAGTTTGTGCCCCATCAAGTGATTTTGGTATTTATCTCCTATGCGAGCAGCGAAGGTTCAGGCGAGCCTGCGCATTCGCGCAGTCTCGCCAGAACCTTCGCTGCTCGCTCATACAAGCAGTGAATCAAGAGGAACCTTCAGACAGAAAGCCATATCCCTGGCCCCTCTGAATGGCTGGGCATGCCCAGTTAAAATTTGTCATACCGGAATGCTCGAAGACACAAATTCGCTTGGCGGGGCTCAGTTTTACATTAATAGCAACATGTCAGAAGAGCAATGAAGTGCAATTTGCAACAATAACTGGCAATTTACCCCCACCCCAACCTTTTTGGGTCAATTGTTTATCAAATCAATCCGCAGTTACTAACTACAGAAGCTTCCCACCTGCTATTGTCCATGTGACTATCGTTGACCATGTACAGAATCCAGGCACCAGTTATTTAGAGCAGCACTAGTCTTCTGTCTGTGACAGAGCAATGTGTTAAAAGAAAAATCTTGACTGGTCTGGGAAATCAGCAAACAGTGTTGAACCAGATCAGATGCTGCAGAATGCATCATTTGGTGTGGGTCTACATTGTTTGCTTAAAATACTGGCATTTAAGGCTTAAATGAAACAGTCCGAGTTCAGGACTCTTTGCCCAGCCTGTACTTAGAGACAATCCACCATTGCTGCCATTGCTTTGATTTGGAACAGTAATCCCCATTATAGTGTTCTTTAACCCATTGTATGCAGGAAACCCCTAAAGGGGTACCTTGGCAAACAGTGCAGGCCCAGATTAGACGCCACAGAATGCAGCGTCTGATCAGGGCCTGCACTATTTGCTGACAGAATTTTCTATCAAAAATAGAACAAAAATGAAAAAATAGGCCTGACACCCCTTATATGACAAATGGACTTGTCCAACATATAGCATTGGAAGAGTCCACTAGTATTTTTTTTTTTTTTTTTGGTTTGGGTTTTACGGCCCTTTCAAGATTATTTCACTCATATCGAGCCTATCGTTCATCAGAGGTGGGCGAAAACCGGAGTACCCTAGTCCACTAGTATACAATGGGTTAATATTCATCTGTTTTGTTTAAGATTTGTACTACAGCATAACCTCTTTATGACACTGTTGTCGGGGTGCAAAGCAGAAACTGTATTAACCCTTCTCTTGCTGAATATTCATTTAAGCCACACCCATTTCTGTCTATCAACCAATCAAATTACTTGACATAATTTATTGCTACAAATTCATAAACTGAATGCCAAACAGTGTAGATCCTGATCAGATGGCTTCTTCAGAAGCCATCTGATCTGGATCTACACTGTTTGCAAAGATAGGGGTTGTGGTGAACAGCAAGAGAAGGGTTAAACATCCCTGTTATATCAAAGAAAAACAAATTGCTTATATAGACAAAAAATGACTGTATTTCAATACGAAAACACACCTATATAATTCTGACCCCCTAGAGCTGCACTTTTATCTAGTAAAACAGGATAAACCTTATTTTTCCTATTTTTACTCTAAAATATAGATTGTGGGTTCTTGTAAGAACTGCCTCAATGACGCAGTTTTAATGAGTACCCATGATCTATATACAATGTATTTAGCAGAAATAAGAAAAACATCACAATTTTTCCCTTAAAGTTTTTGATTTTGGCGGTAAAATTTACAATGTATTTGTATAGGCATGTTTTCATAATGTGGTCATTTTTTTGTATATAATCTACCGTATTCGTCCTAATTACCGCACATGCTCCTATAAGCGCACACCAAAGCTATTTTTGAAAAGGAAATGCATAAGCGCACACTTTACAATAATCCCCCCTTGAAGCTCTCATAGTAAATCTATAAAAACTTACCATTATTTCTTCCAACAGTGAAGGCAATGCTTAAGTATCTTTTTCTGTTCCATTAAATATCAGTATGCATCATCTTGGAAGCTGTTGTTTTCGTATCAGGTGTGCGCTAATTAGGTAGATTTTTCACCATGATTTTATGACATGATTTTGAAAAAACTAAGCGCACGGTGCGGTAATTGGGGCGAATACGGTATGTATTATTGGGAACTATCTATAAACCATGTTATATCCAAAACCATGTTATAATGAACAGTGTTATAAGAACTTGTGGTGTACTTGCACAAAAAGGCAAGCACTATCTGCTTGCAAAACTGAATGTCAGCCAACGAAAACCGCATCCTGCAGATGGCATCCTGAATTCTGGTCCGGGTCTGTCATCCCAGTGTTCACTTTTTACAGTAATTGACAGTCTTTGGTTGTGTGACATGTTTTCTGCCATTTCTTACAAAGGAGATAATTTTAATGACTTCCAGTTTGATTTTCTTCTTCTTCTTCCAATTAAAGAGTTGGGATCTTCATACATAGTAATTGACTCTGTGGGGCAAGGTGGTGTGATGGCATCAGCAAGTCTCAGGAACTATGTACAAGTTGTTAAAACCATAAAACTTCCGTATACACAGCCCCAACCTGGTCTGCTTTTAGAAAAAAGCTATCCCAAACGCCAACTTTTCGACTCATCCATATAGAAAGCATCTGTAGGCAGTAAATTTGAAAAAGGTTGAAAATGGTTTAAATGAGCTGAAGTTCTCTGACTAGGAAGAAAACTTTGTAGGAAAAGGAGAAAATGCTGTTACCAGCATTTTCTCCATTTCCTACAATGTTTTCCAAGGCCTTCCTTCTCAGGATCGTTAAAAGTAGGGATTGTGTGGTAAAGGCTTAAAAGGAGACCTTATTGATAATGGACCGAAAACCTCCTTTGAAAGAGTTGCCACACCTGAAATGTATCATTTTCCCTTAATGTTTGAACAGGATCACTCTGGGGCCAGTTGTTCAAAACTAATAATGTAGTTATTTGACATATCAATAAAACTTTGATTATTTAATATAGCTAATAAGCCTAATATGCTATAAGTTTTGCTGAATAAATGTGAGCAGTCACAAAAGCTGCTTACACTTTTTCTGCAAAAACATAATTGTATTAGGTATTTTGCTTACTAGAACAGTTAACATTTTGACAACTAACCAGCTCGTTAAGCTAACAATGCTTTGGGCAACTGGGCTCTAATCTCGTTTTTTTTGGTTGTTTTTTTTTTTTCTTTTGAATATCCAAATGTTTATGGTAAATATGCTATAACCTCTTTATAGCACTGTTGCTTTGGTCCAAACAGAAACTGCGTTAGTTAAACAACAGTGTTGTACACCTAGCTATCAGTGTTTTCACACAGAGCAGGGATAATTACCCTAGGGAATTAGACAGTTTTGAAAACTGAGTGTCTTATTTCCTTCCCATGAGTCACAACTTGCACATTTTTCTGTGAATTTTCTGTTTAGATACCTTATAATCTAGGACTCTGCCCCTGTGTTTTATAAGCATTCTATCAAATTCCCAAGGCTTAGGGTTGAGATTATAAAATTCTGGCTGTCCCGTTTTCAGGGCATCCCTGCTAGGTTGCTTCTCGCACCCTGGGGAAAAACAATGAAAGGTGCAAAAAACATACGAAATGTAATAGATTAGTCGGGAAAATGACCATTTTATCCTTATAATGTTTTCATTATAGCATGGTTATGGATGTAACACAGTTTATGGTTGGATCCCAGAAGTGGTCATTTTTCTATATACAGTTGACTCTTGTTATCTCAGACTCTGATATCTCAAACTACTGCTTAAATAAAACTAAATTTCGGGCACAGTTGTATTAATTTTGCTATATGTTCATTAAATTTCAACACCTTTTATCTCAAACTACTGTTATCATAAACTAAAAGTGCTAATCCCTGGAGTTTGAGATAACGAGAGTTGACTGTAATTTATACATTTTTTAATCACCGACCGAATAGGTTCGGGGGATATAGCAATCAGCCTGGTGTCTGTCCATCCATCCATCCGTAGACACAACCTTGTGATGGCCATAACTCCTATACCCTTTGAGATTCATTAATGGTTCTTGGCACAATTGTTCACAAGGTTATTGTCATGCACAATAACCAGAACTCTGGATGCCATACTTTTTGAGTTATCTCCCTTTTTATTAAAATAGAATGACTACTTTGTGATGGCCACAACTCCAATACCCTTTGAGATATATTGATGGTACATGGCACAGTTGTTCACAAGGCTGAGGTGGCATGTCATGCACAAGAACCACAACTCTGGGTGCCATGGTTTTTTAGTTATCTCCCCTTCCATTAAAATAGAGTGACTACCTTGTGATGGCCATAACTCCAATACCCTTTAAGATATATTGTTGGTACCTGGCACAGTTGTTCACAAGGCTGAGATGGCGTGTCATGCACAAGAACCACAACTCTTAGTGCCATGGTTTTTTAGTTATCTCCCCTTCCAATAAAATAGAATCACTACCTTGTGATGGCCATATCTCGAATACTCTTTGAGATATATTGATGGTACTTGGTACAGTTGAACATGCGGTTAAGCAGGCATGTCAAGTGCAAGAACCTTGACTCTGGGTGCCCTGTTTTTTTTTAATTATCTCCCCTGACAATATAACCTTGTGATGGTCATAACTCCAATACCCTTTGAGATTTATTGATAATATTGTAGTTGGCACAATTGTATACAAGGTTGAGACGGCGCTTCATGCTTAAGAAGCACAACTCTGGGTGCTATGGTATTTGAGTTATCTCCCCTTCCAATATAACAGTATGACCACCTTGTGATCACCATACCTCCCTTTGAGACATATTGTTGGTACTTGATGCAGATGTACATGAGGTTTAGCAGGTGTGTCATGCTCAAGAATTACAACTCTGGGTGCTCTGGTTTTTTTAGTTATCTCCCCTGACAGTATAACCTTGTGATGGCCATAATTCCAATACCCTTTGAGATTCATTGATGGTACTTGGCACAATTGTATACAAGGTTGAGGCAGCACTTCATGCTTAAGAACCACAGCTCTGGGTGCTATGGTATTTGAGTTATCTCCCCTTCCAATATAACGGTATGACCACCTTGTGAACACCATATCTCCATTTGAGACATATTGGTGGTACTTGATGCAGATGTACATGAGATTAAGCAGGTGTGTCATGCTCAAGAATTACAACTCTGGGTGCTCTGGTTTTTTAGTTATCTCCCCTGACAATATAACCTTGTGATGGCCATAACTCCAATGCCCTTTGAGATATATCGAAGGAACTTGGCACAATTGCATACAAGGTACAGAAGGGGTGTCATGCCTAAGAATTACAACTCTTGGTGCTGTGGTATTTGACTTATCTACCCATCCAATATAACAGTAAGATCAGCTTGTGATCAAAATATCTCCAATACCCTTTGAGACATATTGATGGTACTTCGTATAGAAATACATGAGCTTAAGCAGGCATGTCATGCGGAAGAACCACAATTCTGAGTGCCCTGGTTTTTTAGTTATCTCCCCTGACAGTATAATCTTGTGATGGCCATAACTGCAATACTTTTGTGTTATGTTGCTGGTTTAATTCTGCTGCACTTTCTATTGGTTAACAATCTTCTGAAAGCCATTTGGGCTTTTGGTCGTGGGATTTGCCATCTTTTCCGATGGCTATTTTTATTTTGATAAACATGTGCATATTAGAAACATGGTCTCTGCTTTGAACTGCAACATGTAGTGTTATAAAGAGGTTGTGGTATAATAGACAGTGAACATAAAATGGTTAATATGTACTTATTATGATGTTTTATTATTGTTGTTATTTTCAGACACAGAGAAACAGAAAGAAAATCAAACAGTTGTCATCAAAATTATCAGAGTATAAACAAGAAGCCAACTTTCAGATGATGGAGTTACGTGAAGAAATAACCAGACTAAAGGAAGAAAACATGGCTTTGCAAGGTAACAAACATGTTGGTAATGAGTGTCAAGAAACTAAGTGGTTTGCCTGTTACAGTGAAACTTCAATATCTCAAGCACGGATGGTTAATTTACCATCAGAGTTCCAGATGCCAGTATTGGCAAATTGAAGCATTGCATCTCCTGAACCAATGGGTGGATTCTTACCAAACATGCATGGTTACAGTACTAGGACCGGGGAAAATAGTGATTAGATTTTGATCTTCGCCTCATTTTTCAAAGACTCAAATTTTTCAAGGTCACAGGCTCCCAAAAACTATCAATTTTGGGACAAAAATAGCTTGTCTGTACCATATATGTTTAATAACAAAATTTTGAGTTGTGTTCAAACTTGATATAATATATCATTGCAACCTGTCAAGGACTTGGTCAGATTTTGGTGTTATTGACATAGTTTGCACTGTCACATGAATGTGTCACGGGATGTTTTTCACGGGTTGAGATGAATGAATTTAAGGTTGTTGTGGCCACATGATGATGTTTGTTACGATAATGTCGTTTCGACGTTTGAGCTTCTCCCGCTTTCTCGAGGGGGTTCGGGGTTCAAAGAACGACAACTCTGTTTGATGATTTCATGTTTTTTGGGCTATCAGAACCTTCTCCCTCTCGACCTCATCATCTGATAAATATATAAATAAACATCCTAAGTACTTAGGAAACTATATAAATGTGTCCGTCAGGTGGTTGTAAGACCTACCCTTGCCAGGGACAAAGAAAGACTAACTTGAGGTCGAGAGATCGAAATGGCAAGATATGAATATTCATGAAATAATGACAATTATGATAATTTACAAATGTTCAACATGATAATGAAATAAAGTGAAGGCATACCTGAATAAATATTATAAATATCCTAAGTAATTAGGAATACTATATAAATGTGTCCGTCTGGTGGTCGTAAGACCTACCCTTGCCAGAGACAAAGAAAGACTGACAAAGGCTGAGGTAAGAATGTGCGCATGCGGTGTTAATCAGTGAGGTGCAAAGCGTGCGAGACTTACGTAAGGACACCGGAAATTGATATAAGCTACTCAGGAATGCTTAATGAAAGATGAAATATATGAGTATATGAAGTATGAAAAGCCACGATCAATAGGGGAAAATAACTGGAAATGACTAGAAAGTCCTGAGCGCAAGCACTCCTCCAGTTTCCATTAGTTCACTCTGTGACATTCTCCCCCTCTTCAGGAAATGTCGTCCCGACATTTATATTACTCAACAAATTACTTGCAACAGGGTCTGTCGGAGCCCGGGTTTTGTGGTGACTTGGTGTATAGATTCGGAGGGGTGTATGGCCGCAGTGGCTTCGGCACCCGGTTTCGTGGGGGTCGTTCTTCGGTGAAGGGGGTTGGGTGCGGCGTGGATGTTGTGCGGCGGACTGCGTGCGAGGTGGTTGGCCCGGTCAGGGTTGGCGGCTTTGCTTCCCTCTTTGGTTGCGCGCTGGTGGGTCGGGCCTCGGGTTCTGTGGCGGCTCCGGCATGGGGGCTTGTTGGAAATTGGAGAGATGGTGTTGGTTGGTGCCTGGTGCTCTGTCTCTGGTCGGGCTCATCGGAGTCTAACTGTTGGTTTTCTTTTGCTCCAGCATTTCAGTGGTTTCTTGCTGTTGAGTCCTCACCGTTGTCTCACCTCTGTGGTTCTTTGATTTTTGTGTTCACGGAGATGTTGCACTGATGAGTTAGGAGGCCTTCATGCGGACTGAACAAATTATTTGTCTAAATCGCGACGGAAGTAAGGGAGAGGATTGTGGCCACGTAAAATCGATTTAAGCCCCCCAGTGGAAATCTTCCACTGACCGTTCCAAGGCGGCTCTTCTGTGGCGATTTATTTATGTTGATGTTTGTTACTTACTGTGTGTATCACTTGTGTCTTTTGGTTTTGGATGGCCATATGGCCATTTTGTGGGAAAGTAACTGTCCTTATGGCCTTCCTTTGTTTAGATTTCCATTATGGTCTGGTCGCTTAATGTTTGTATTTCTTTCCCTTTGGTGTCTTTTATGGGTGGAGTAAGTTAATTGTATCAATTCCTGATCTTTGTTTTACTTCTACTTTAAAAACAAGTTTAACTACCAGTTTCAATTATTTATCTAAATTTACCAGATGTATATTTTGTTAATAAATACCAATCTGATAATAAAATAGGAGCCGAAGCTATTGCTTCCAATGTTTGTCGAGCTAGTGAAGTTAAACATATCTAACACTTTACCAGGTAAACCCTTATCAATATGTGCTGCCATAAACGCTGCACGGTATGCAAACCGCAAAAATATTAAACTTCTGTGGTTCTTTGATTTTTGTGTTCACGGAGATGTTGCACTGATGAGTTAGGAGGCCTTCATGCGGACTGAACAAATTATTTGTCTAAATCGCGACGGAAGTAAGGGCGAGGATTGTGGCCACGTAAAATCGATTTAAGCCCCCCAGTGGAAATCTTCCACTGACCGTTCCAAGGCGGCTCTTCTGTGGCGATTTATTTATGTTGTTGTTTGTTACTTACTGTGTGTATCACTTGTGTCTTTTGGTTTTGGATGGCCATATGGCCATTTTGTGGGAAAGTAACTGTCCTTATGACCTTCCTTTGTTTAGGTTTCCATTATGGTCTGGTCGCTTAATGTTTGTATTTCTTTCCCTTTGGTGTCTTTTATGGGTGGAGTAAGTTAAGTGTATCAATTCCTGATCTTTGTTTTACTTCTACTTTTTATATACAGAACTTAGAAGTAAAAAAACATTTATTGGTTGCGTGTACATAAGAGACACTCATTTTTGGTTCAGACTGAAACTGCTAAACATTAAAAACAGGCTAAAATTGCTTAATGCACTTATCCCTAAAACACAACTGAAGTGTCATATGAAACAAAAATTATTTACGCGCTGTACTGGAAAGAGGAGAATTAACAGAACTATTAAATTCTTAATGAAAACATTTCACCTCTTCACGAAAGCGCAGGCCAGAAGCACGAAGCGGTCACGGTCTGATTGGGATGTTGCTCCCCACCTAGGTTGTAACCAACCCATGCCCCTAGCAAGCACGAAATCATGACAAGGCGAAATTTTTAATTACTAGAACTTTCTTACTAGTTTGCAGTCAAGTGTACCACGTATCAACGGCACTCTAACAACACACCGGCTCTCTAGAGACACCATGTCAAATCATGCACCGTCAACCAACTGCAACCCAGCAGAAGACTAAATTTTTAAAAACAATGGGTAACCAGAATTGCAGGCCAGCGCACCACCCGCCAACGGCTCTCTGACAACACACCGGCTCTCCAGAGACGCCATGACAAGCAATGCTTCGCCACTCAACTGCAACTCAGCTGCCCCTTTAGCTGAATTAACATTTTATAAGCCTCTCTCCGAAATGCATTTTAGTGTTATTGTTACCCACTCCCCTCCCCATCTGTGAAAAATGTCGTCTCGACATTTCAATTTAAAAAAAAATATAAAATACACGCACAGGAAACCATGTCAGCTGTTAAGTCAGTTTAAAACATACGAAAATTTAAAATAACCAGTCCCCTCTTGCCTGCCACCTTGGTTTCTGCCTATGCCTTGTTGGACGTGCTTGAGGTCGCATTTCTGTTTGAGACCCCGGAGCTGGACTGAAGGGTTTCGCCAAAGGATTCTCTGCAGAGTCTGGTGCAGGTGAGGCTGCACTACCTGCCGCTTCACTTGGAACATTGATGTCACCGGTATCCCCAAGTGTGGTGATACCCCCTGAGAGATCGTCATTGAATCCTTAGGCGAAACCCTTCAGCCCTGCTCCGGGGTCTCAAACAGAAATGCGACCCACGTTGGGCGCCAGTTGTCACGGGATGTTTTTCACGGGTTGAGATGAATGAATTTAAGGTTGTTGTGACCACATGATGATGTTTGTTACGATGATGTCTTTTCGACGTTTGAGCTTCTCCCGCTTTCTCGAGAGGGTTTTTGGTTCAAAGAACGACAACTCTGATGATTTCATGTTTTATGGGCTATCAGAACCTTCTCCCTCTCGACCTCGTCATCTGATAAATATATATATATAAACATCCTAAGTACTTAGGAATCTATATAAATGTGTCCGTCAGGTGGGCGTAAGACCTACCCTTGCCAGGGACAAAGAAAGACTGACTCGAGGTCGAGAGATCGAAATGGCAAGATATGAATATTCATGAAAAAATGACAATTATGATAATTTACAAATGTTCAACATGACAATGGAATAAAGTAAACGCATACCTGAATAAATATTATAAATATCCTAAATAATTAGGAATACTATATAAATGTGTCCGTCAGGTGGTCGTAAGACCTACCCTTGCCAGGGACAAAGACAGACTGACAAAGGCTGAGGTAAGAATGTGCGCATGCGGTGTTAATCAGTGAGGTGCAAAGCGCGCGAGACTTACGTAAGGACACCGGAAATTGATATACTCTACTCAGGAATGCTTAATGCTTACTGAAAGATGAAATATATGAGTATATGAAGTATGAAAAGCGACGATCAATAGGGGAAAATAACTGGAAATGACTAGAAAGTCCTGAGCGCAAGCGCTCCTCCAGTTGCCATTATTTCACTCTGTGACAAATGTAAAGATTACGAATGGATTTCAGTGTTATTGACATAGTTTGCACTGTCACATGAATGTAAAGATTATGAACAAGCGGACGGACACACGCATGATGGACAAAAAGTGATCCCAATAGCTCACCTCGTCACTATGTGACAGGTGAGCTAAAAAAAGACCAATCTTTGCATTCATGTGACAGTGAAAACTATGTCAATAACACCAAAATCTGATGCTATATATGACCGTAAACTAGATTTTGTACAAATCCTATAAGCGCAATCAGTGATAATCACATGGACATTAGCGATATAAGTTTTAGTCAATTGAAAGGTTTAGTTGTTCCGGTATATTCATTAACAGTGCACAAGAAGCTCAACAGTTGTGATTTTGGGTTGATCAATGGACACAAAGTCACTAACTACAGAATCTTCCCGCCTATTATTGTCCATGTGACTATCACTGAACTTGTACAAAATAAAAGTGGAGGCAATGATCAGGAATCGATACAATCAACCCACAGCTCCAATCAGAGACACCAAAGGGAAAGAAACACAAACATGAAACAACAGACATAATGGAAACATCAATAGCGGAAAGCCAAAAGGACAGTTACTTTCCCACAAAATGGCCAATAGGCTATCCAAAATAAAATAATATAAGCGACACAAACACCCAAAGACAAATAATAACAAAAATAAACCGCGATAGAAGAACCAGGCAAGGGTTATTTATAACATTTCTACACTTCCCTGTGATGTCAGAACACTGTGTAAAAGAGTTGATTATCCGTAAAATATGGACTGGGCTGGTGTACTGGGTCATAAGCAAACAGTGTAGACCCAGATCAGATATCACAGAACGGCACACTGTTTGCTGAAAGTACAGGAATTTAAGGGTTAAATGAACATTCTAATGCACTTGCGTATGTAACGCGACGTCTGATTGAATAACGTCAAAAATTTGTGACAGTATATTCTGCGATATACTGTCGGAAACCCGACGTCATCAAGTAACGTCGCTTTTCATTGGCTGGTATTTGGTTTTACGCAGCTCACTGCGCTTGCCGCCTTGTGCAAAATAGTATATTTTATAACTTAACAACTGAATAAGTGCATTAGAATGGGCATAACTGCATTGAAAATTGTCATTTGGGGAGGTAAATCGTTGGTTTTACGGTCCCAAATTATGTTTTACGGCTCCGCTAACGTGTCGCCGTAAAACGAAATTTCCGACCGTAAAACCTCCGATTTACCTCCCCAAATGACAATTTTCAGTACAGTTATCCCCTAAGTCTAAGTTCCCATTAAGATCCATTTTCCCAGTCTACACTCAAAGACAATCAATTCACCAGTGTTGTCAGTGCTTTGATTATAGTTATGGAAATATTACAGTCTATAATATAGAAGATCTTACATGAGTGTTTATGTATTATTGAATTTATTAAACAAGTTGAGGAAAAGGGATGAAATGTGAGGCTTTGCCGAGCATTTTATCCCTTTTCCTCAACAAGTTTAATAAATTCACTACTACATGAGCACGAATGAAAGCTTCTATTTATCATATAACATTTAAAACGCATTTTATTCACGATTGTTTACAAAAATATCAATATTCCGCCGTAAGTAAACGCGACGACGTTAAGGACATCGTACATGTAACGTTACGGGATGTATCTAGCTAATTTGCATACTTAATCCCCTAGTGGATTATCGAAAATATTACATGACATTATTACACTCTCAGACGTGATGTCATATGATAAAATAAACTATTTGCTTTCAATATCTTCAGGTGAGCATAAAGCTGTGACACCTTTAGAAGGCAATGGTTCGGAGAATGTCCCAGGGAGTGGAAAGATGAAATTAATTCTTGAACTCTCTGCTCAAGTCACAGAACAGAATGATAAAATCTCGAAACTGGAGAGAAAATTGGAAGATAAAAACCAGATTGTTGATGAACTGAGAGTGAAATTAAAGAATAATATGGAGTATTTGAAAGCTAGGGATGAAGTTGACAATCATAGAAATGTTTCAAATGATAAAAATAACAATAATCCATCAATAAATAGAAGTTACTCAAATAGCAAGAACAAGAGTAGAAAAACTGCAGAGTCACTAAGAAAAACTAGTGACTCAGCAACAAAAAATGTTGAATCAACAATAAATGATGTGAATGCTCTGTTTGCTGTTACTGAAGAAGAGAGTGACAATGATTTTGATGAAACTGATAAAATGGAAAAACTAACAGCTCTTTTAAAAGGTGTAAAATCAAAAAATGATAAATTAAGACATAGTACTGATACCCTTGATGATGAAAAATTGAGTGATAAGGATGACTTACAATCCACAGAACAGAATGAAGGTGATTTAAGAATGTTTTCAGGTACCAGTAGAGATTCTGGATTAGGATCAGCTGGCAAACAGAGGAAAACTATCCAAAAAATCAGTGTTACAAATCAGGAACAAAGAGAACCATCATTTTCATTAGAATCCGGACTGTCAGATTCAGATTTAGATGATTACAGGAATATTGGACATAGCAAAATAACAAGTGCTCCACCTATGCTAGAGAGATCATTTCCTGGTCAAAAATTGAAAAAGAAGTCAAGCCTGAAAAGACGCGTTTCTCAAAATAGGGAAAGAAATGCTGAAAAAGCAAATATACCAAAGCCTACCCTAGCTTTTGTGAACAGTGATCATGGGTCTGTGATTACAGATGAAAATATATTTAAAATTCCAAGGTCACCAAGTTTAAGCTATGTAGAAGTTTCATGAGTACATGTAGTTGAAGTTAGCATGCAGATACTATTTTAAGCTCACCTGAGCCAAAGATTCCTGGAGAGCTAATGTGATCAGTCACTGTCTGTCATTTTGTTCATCCACCTGTCTGTCCTTTCTTTCAATTTCTTTAAATGACACATCTCCTTAGGCACTGATTCCAACCATTCTTGGTAGAAATGATATTTGGGAAGTTCTCTTCCAAAGTTATTAAATGAATTCCATACAGAACTCCGGTTGCAATGGCAATATAGCTTTACCCAGTGGACGTCTACCAGGACTGTTCAAATTATGGAGCTTGGGTCAAAATTGCCCCACCCCTGTGGTCATTTGCTTTACATAAGTGTACAGCAAACATTTTAAAAATGTTCTTGTGTCAAACTTAAAGTATACCACTTTCAAAATGAAACCTCCATATATACATGTAGTTTTATCATGACACACTTAAATAAAAAAAACAATATACAATGTGATCTAGAAGTAGTCTACATATTATGTGTAACATCTGTATTAAGGATTCAAAATAGAGCCAGGGCAATGATCAGGAATCCATACAATTAACCCATAGCTCCCATCAGTGACAACAAAGGGAAAGAAATGCAAACATGATATAACTAGAACCTGATAGAAACATCACTAGAGGAGAGCTAAAAGGACAGTTACTTTCTCACAAAATGGCCAATTGACTATACAAAACAAAAAGATATAAGCGATACAGACACTCAAAGATTAATAAGTAATTGTCAGTCATTAAAGTTTTCCATCTTTTACCTTAACCCTTATCCTACTGTTCACGACTTCCCATTGCAAACAGTGTTGGTCCAGATCAGATGGCTGATCAGGATCTACACTGTTTGTCATGCAGTTTGTGAACTGAATGAATACAATATACTAAATAATCTGATTGGCTGATAGCTGGTAATTGGTGCAGCTTAATTATACCCCCGGCATACGAAGTATGCTATGGGGGTATATAGTTTTCGTCTTGCCGTTCGTCTGTCTGTCCGTGCGTCCATCTTTCCGTCCGTCCTTCCGTCCGTTAACATTTTGGTTAAAGTTTTGCGTTAAAGTTTCTAAGAGATTGTATCTTCTGAACCCGTTGATAGATTGAGTTGATACTTACACTGAAGTTACATACTGGTCTAAAGATTTCATTGATGCATGTCCCACCCCCAACAGTGAGATTGAGCTCAAGGTCACAGACTTAGAAATTTTACATTTGGTTAAAGTTTTATGACAAAGTTTATAGATGCCTGTATGTTCTAAACTCTAAGACAAATTCAGTTGATACTTGATTCAGTGTTGCATAGCAGTCCAAAGATTTCGTGACGCATGTCCCTTTCCACCCATGGTGACCTTTACCTCAAGGTCATGGACTTAGAAATTTTACATTTGGTTAAAGTCTTATGACAAAGTTTATAGATGCCTGTATGTTCTAAACTCTAAGACAAATTCATTTGATACTTGCATTGATGTTGCATACCAGTCCAAAGATTTCATTGATGCATACCCACCCTGCTGCTTCAGTAACATTGATGCCCCCACCCATTCAGTAACTTTGATGCCCTCACTCCCTGGGTCCATTTAGAAATTTTATGTTTGGTTGAGCTTTTACAAGCACATTTATAGATTCTTATAGCTTCTTCACTTCTTCAGTAATATTACATACAAGCTCGAAAGATATATCAGAAGGTGGTGCTGGCTGGGGGTATACGTGACCCACTGGTTTCTTTCCCTAGTTTATTCAGCAGGATAAGGGTTGTGTGAGCTTGATCCTTTGTTGGTGGGACTTATAAATGAAGAGCAGAGACCAGTTGTTCAAAACTAACAATATCATTAGTTAACAAATTGTTAAAACTTTGATCATTTAATATGGCAAATAAGCTAATATTTTTTCTGTAAAAATGTGAGTAACTTTTGCTTAGGCAAAAGCTACTCACATTTTTGCAGCAAAAATATCAGAAAATTAGATATTGTTCTTGCTAGAATAGTTTACAGTTAACGAGCTAGTTAAGCTAATGATGCTTTGATCAACTGGTCGCAGGAGCAAGTTTTTCAAAACTAATGATATTGATAGCTAGCATATCTTCTAATATATACCAATATTTTTCCTGAAAAAAAGTGTTGGTAGCTCCTGCATAACTTTGATCACTTAGTATGGCAATAAACTAACATTTTTGCATAATCCTACTCTCATTTGTTTTCGTCATGTATATAGTTTATGTGCTTTGTTTTATTATCAAAGTATTTAACAGTATGTTAACTTACTATCAACAACAGTTCTAATCCACCAAACAACCATTTTATAGCCAAGCAAAAATGACCATATAATTAATCCATTTTTTCAGTACCGTGCATACTCCACTTTGTCGAATCCATATGAAATTTGTTATTTGTGTGTGTGGGTACGGGAAGGAGCATGTGGGATGTTTGTGTACAAATGTTTTCATCTCCCATATCTCCCATAGGAGAAAAAAAGCTTTACATTGTGTTTTTTTCATGGATCTCATATTTGTTAAGCATTGAATTACAGTATCATATACTTCAGGACAAAAGTTCTGCATATTTTTGAAAACAGGATTCTGCATTCGAAATAACTATCCATATATATGACCTACATGTGCAAGAACTGTTTGCTTCCTTCAGCTTCCCATCAAGATATGGAGTACTATTCAAGCATTTGGAAGTGTAAAATTATCCACTTTTTACCTGTGCAGAACTTCTGTCCCCAAGTATAGTTCCTTTGTAAATCTGTGTTTCATTATCCCATTATATTACCTGCAGTATTAACCGGGTGTGTTATGGTTAGACAGACCTTGCAATCAAATATTACATTGTATCTTCACTGACTGTAGGAATGGCATTTCAGGCTATGACAGTTTTTTTATTTATGCTCAAAGCATACAATATTGTTTTATCTTTACAAAATAGAAGTGAAGGCAATGATCAGGAATCGATACAATTAACCCACAGCTCCCATCAGAGACACCAGTGGGAAAGAAGCACAAACATGAAACAACTAGACAACACCACTTCATAAAAAACTGGTTTATTTGGTGGTTCATTGCATAAGCTTGCAAAAGTGACAATAGGATAATACATCCTTGTGACAGTGAATTCTTTCATATCTCCAAAATGGCTATTTTCTTATGAAAATTTTTGTTATTTTTCTTAGCTATACTTGAAATATAGGTTGCGCATGCATGTTAGAACCGCCACATTGAGGCGGTTTTAACGAGTACCCACAACCTATGTCTTGGGGCAGAAATAAGTAAAATAATGAATACCCCAGTAAACCCCACTTTTCTATATAAAATGGGGTTTAGAGGGGTGCTGAATACACAGACTTGTTAAAGTAATGATACACCCCTATGTGTTTATACTGCTTTCTTTTATAGCAAGGTTTAACAGAAAGAAAGAAAAGAAAGAATGAAAGAAGATTGATGCCAAAATACATGGATTTTATAGAAAATAAATGGTCAATTTTCTATTTAATCTATGCATTTTTGTTCTTTTGTTCTGATATAACAGTTGTTTAACTCGCATGGGTTCAACTCCAACAATAGTGTTATAAAAGTCATCCCAACAGGCACACGTCACTAGGGCAACGTCAAATCAACGTCGGTGCTGCACCGACTTTGATGTGATGTTGCATATACATCATGACGTTGCACTGACGTTGATGTGACGCCACAATTACGTCATGTGCCTGGGATTATGTCAGTGAAATCAACAGCCTTGTAAAGAGAGCTATAATCCCACTTTATATGGATCCCGTCAAGCGATTTTAGTACTTATCCCCTATGCGAGCAGCGAAGGTTCAGGCGAGCCTGCGCATCCGCGCAGTCTCGCCAGAACCTTCGCTGCTCGCTCATACAAGCAGTGAATCAAGAGGAACCTTCAGACAGAAAGCCATATCCCTGGCCCTTCTGAATGGCTGGGCATGCGCAGTTAAAATTTGTCATAACGGAATGCTCGAAGACACAAATTCGCTTGGCGGGGCTCATATAGTGAAAAGTTGGTTTTCATTTTGATTACACATTCTAGTGGCTTAATGTACAATGTACTCTTTCATTTTATTTTGTGATATTTTTCTTATTGTCACTCAAAACATACAATGTGGGTGCTCATTAGAACAGCCTCAAAAACATTGATTGTGGCTTGTTAGAACCACCTCAATGAGACATAAATTTTTATATAGTGTCATAAAGCTTCACCTGAAAAAAAGTTCTATTGTCATGAAAATATATTTGAGCCAGTGCACATCAAAACCTACAATAAGACATATGCACCCATTGAAGACTCTGATCAGCCTGCGTATCCATATTGTCTAACCAGAGACTTCTTTTGTTGCATGGGCCCTTAACTATCCTTAAAGCACACAACGAAGACTCTGGTCTGGCACAGGCTGATCTGAGTCTTCGTTGGGAGCACATGTCTTATTATAGATTTTGTCATGCGCTGGCTCCAATATATTTTATAACATTTTTTTGGTTTGTCAAATGATTCAAAATTGCAATAATCAGCATCCCTATCACAAGAAAGTCTGTCTTCCAGGGTTCACAAAAAGGTCATTAAAGACACAAACCAGTCTGCTCAGCTTTTCAGACAGCAAGAGTTTTAAATTTTACATTACAGAAGCATGCCTATTCAAATATATTGAAAATATAGCCACCTAAAATGAAAAATTCTCAAATAAAAATTCTGAGTTGTTCTCTTATTTCTGTTCAAAACATAATTTGTGCGTACTTGTTAGAACCGCCTTAAGAACCCACAATATGTTTCAGAGCAGAAATAAGAGAAATTAAATATACCCCTGTAAACCCCAATTTTAAAATATAAAAGTTGGGTTTCATTGGTCAAAATTATATAGGCGTGCTATCGTGATGAGATATACAAACTAGAGATATTGTACTCTCCTGGCAGCAAATACAGCTGCTGATCAGAGTACAAGGATTTATGCAAACACGCATATACAAATACATTGCAACCTTTATCGCCGAAAAAATGAAAATTTCATGATGAAAAATTGTGATATTTTTCTTATTTCTGCTCCAAATAGATTGTGGGCACTCGTTAGAACCGCCTCATCGAGGCGGTTCTAACGAGTACCCATAATCTATATTTTAGAGCAGAAATAAGAAAAATAAGGTATACCCCGGAAACCCCAGTTTTTACTATATAAAAGTGGGGTTCAAGGGGGTCAAAATTATATAGTCGTGTTTTCATGATGATTTAAAGTCTGATTGGCAATAGTGTTATTTGCAAATGGCCAAAAAAGATTTCTCATGACATGGTTCATGTGCAATGCTGAGAAACATTCTATATTTACAAATATAATTGCTTACATAAATTATTTTGTATTTTTTCTAGAAAATAAAAATTAACTTAATATTGAATTTCAATTACAGCCAAGAGAATGCTCAAAAAGTTTATATGAACTTAAAATTAAGTAAAATAAACAATGTTAAAACAGAAACATATTTATGGCATTTCAAACCAACTTTATTTTATGCTGTTGTTTATGTAATGATTTCAGCTTAAAATCCATCGTCTGGCTCACTAAAGATAGCTTTGGTTGAAACCCCATTCCAGCCTGCTTGAAGTATTATTAAATTTCTTGAAAATCCTGACAGATTAGTTTGTCTTTATTTCCACATGTAAAACTTTGTTGTTGCCTTGTTGTTATCATAGGCCTCATTATGCATATTATCTTGTGTGTATGGCTTGTATAGGCGAGACAGCACAAATGATACACAATAGCACATTTCCCCTACTGATGTGGGACTTGGACTACTTACTTGAATTCCCCAGTGAAATTTGTTCCACTGACAGTTCCAAGGCAGTTCTTCTGTCTGTCCGTAACACTTTCTTGTCCGCTACATATCTCCTGAACCCTTTGATAGATTTTCATTAAACTTTGGTCAATAATTCGTCTCAGTGAGCTGATGTGCAGAAAGGCTGACTCAAGGTCAAGGTCACAGTTGAAGGTCATGTGTTTGGAATTTTGTGTCCGTTTCATATCTCCTTTACCCTTGGAAGGATTTTCATTAAACTTTGGTCAAATATCTGTTCAATGAGCTGATGTGCAGAAGCCATAAATGAACCATGCCGACTCAAGGTCAAGGTCACATCTGAAGGTCAAGAGTTTGAAACTTTGAATTTTGTGTCCGTTCCATATCTCCCTTACCCCTGGAAGGATTCTCATTAAACTTTGGTCAATTATCCCCCTCAGTAAGCTGATGTGCAGAACCCATAAATGAACCATTCTGACTCAAGGTCAAGGTCACATTTGAAGGTCACGAGTTTAAGACTTTGAATTTTGCGTCTGTTCCATATCTCCTTTTCCCCACAAAGGATTTTCATTAAACTTTGGTCAAATATCCCCCTCAGTGAGCTCATGTGCTGAGTTCATAAATGAATCATGCCGACACCAGGTCAAGGTCATATTGGAAGGTCACGAGTTTGAAACTGAATTTTGTGTCTGTTCCATATCTCTTTTACCCTTCAGAGGCTTTTCATTAAACTTTGGTCAAATGTCCCCCTCAGTGAGCTGATGTGCAGATCACATAAATAAACCATGCCAACTCAAGGTCAAGGTCACAATTGAAGGTCGAAGGTCACGACTTTGAAACTTCATATTTTTTGTCTGTTCCATATCTTATTACCCCTGGAAGGATTTTCATTAAACTTTCATCAAATATCCCCCTCAGTGAGCTGATGTGCAGAACCCAAAAATAAACCATGCCAACTCAAGGTCAAGGTCACAGGTGAAGGTCACGAGTTTGAAACTTGGAATTTTGTGTCTGTTCCATATCTCTTTTACCCCTGGAAGGATTTTCATTAAACTTTTGTGAAATATAACCCCTCAGTGAGCTGATGTGCAGTGCTCATAAATAAACCATGCCAACTCAAGGTCAAGGTCACAGGTGAAGGTCACAAGGTTGAGCCTTGGTACAAAGTGCGGCAGGGGATTTGGCTGTCCCTCAGACTGCTTTCTTGTGTGGGCAAGTTACTGTCCTTTTGGCTTTCAGCTATTGATGTTTCCATTAGGGTCTAGTTGTTTCATGTTTGTGCTTCTTTCCCTTTGGTGTCTCTGATGGGAGCTGTGGGTTAATTGTATCGATTGCTGATCATTGCCACCACTTCTTTTTTGAAAACGGAAGCTTGGTAGTGAGCCTTTTTGGAATGAGAAACTTTTCACAGAAAAGCCCGAACACTGATTCACAATCACACTGTAAACCCAGACTTTGAGAACCTATTATCTTCACGCAGCCATACTGGACCAAGTAAGGGAGGAGGAGGTGGGAGGAAGAGGATGGATATGTTTGAGAGGAGGAGAGATATGTTGTAGAGGAGGAGGGATGTGGGAGGAGAAGGGATGTATTTAAGAGGACAACGGATATGTTTAGAGAGGAGGAGGATTAGTGATTGAGGAAGAGGAAGCATATGTTTGAGGGAGGAGGAAGGAGTAGTGCTGATGTTCAAGTGAGGAGGAGGGGGAATGCACTTAGAGTGTGAAGGAGGGAAATATATTTGAAAGAAGGGGTGGGATAAGTTTCAGAGAGGATGATGGAATGTGGGAGGAGGGATGTGTTTTAGGGAGGATGAGCAATGATGTGTTTGAGGGTGAAGGAAAAGCTATATGTTTGAAGAGAGGAGGAGGAGGCGGGAGGTGGAATGTGTGTATGGGAGAAGAGGGTGTGGGAGGAGGAGGGGCAATTGAGGGAAGAGGAAATGTGTTTCTCAGAGGAGGCAGGATGTTTGAGGGAGGAGGATAATGTGTTTGTGGGAGGAGGGATGTGTTTTATGAAAAAAAGGAAGCGGAAGGAGGTGGGATGAGGTTTGAGTGAGAAGGTATATGTCTTTCGGAGGAGGAATATTTGAGGAAAGAGAAGGATGGGTTTGGGAGGAGAATGGATATGTTTGAGAGGATGTGGAGGTATGTTTGAGGAGAAGGTAGAAGGATGTATTTTATAGGAGGAGCGATTTGTTTAGAGAGGAGGGTGGATGTAGGAGGCCAAAGAATGTGTTTTAGAGAGGAGGAGGAAGTCTTTGAGGAAAGAGGATGAGGAATGTTTGGCCAAAGAGGTGGAGAAATGTGTGAGTGAAGAGGAGGCAGCTGGTGGTGTTTAGGCAGGCGGTGGATGCAGGAGTTGGGATGTGGTTTTGAGTGAGGGGGGAAAGAGGTATATGTTTGAGGCGGTGGAGGAGGAGGGATGCATTTAAGGGAGGAAGAGGAGGAGGTGGGGATGATTTTAAATAAAGAGGAGAAGGAATGCGTTTGTGAGAGGATGATGGATGTGTTCGATAGTGAATGAGGAGGATGAGGCGGTTTTTTTTTTGTTTTTTTTTGTAGAGGATAAAAGGAGAGATGTGCTTGGGTGAGTGGGGAGGAGGAATGTGACTGGAGCAGTGAGAAGAGGAGGGATGTGTTTGAGTGAGGAGGAGAAGGAAGAGGATGTATGTTATTGACTGAATGCGGAGTATGAGAGATTTGTTTGAATGAGATAGGAGGAGGGCTGATCTGTTTAACTAAGAAGGAAGTATATAGGAGGAATGCGTTTGAGGGAGGAGGTTTTTTTTTTTTGTTTATTTGATTTGAGGTTTAACGTCCCCGTCAGCACTGTATAGGTCATTTTGGAGACGTTGCTTCCGACACTGAGATGACATCTCAAGCCCTGTCGCCCAATGAAACCAATAGGGTGTATAAGCATGGACGGTCCGACTTTGCCCGGGCAGGCTTTGATCCTCTAGGCGGTTTTACCAGTGCTCGTGTGCGGTCGGTTTCAGCTCTACGTGGAAGCATCATGCAGCCCAATTATTTATTCAAGCCCCGATGGGCGGGGGCGTTGAGGGAGGAGGTGGAACTCCAAAAGCGTTAGAATATGATAATGAATGAACATACGTTTTCTATCTAATTCGAAAATATGCCATCTTGCAACATTTTCGGAATGGACGTTAGAAGAGTAGTCAGCCTTGACCAATATATCGGTATGAAAACCAAATATAAGTCCTCCAGCAACGACTCAGTACTACATGTCTCAGCTTCTATGACCTTTCAACGCCCGTTTTCGGTTGTGAACGGACCGGATGGAAGGATAGAACGGAATGGACTAGAAAGAGCCTGTCGAGTTCCAAAGATAAATTTTGTACATGGAGTACCGGATTGCATAATTATGGCACTATGTGGCATAGTGCGTTCTTTCATACATCAAAAACGGTTATTTTCTGATAAAAATAGTGATATATTTCTTATTTATCTTAAGTCCATTCCGTTCTATCGCTTCCACCCGGTCCGTTCTTATTTATCCCTTTAAACTGGGTGTGGGTGTTCATTAGATCCGCCTCACTGGGACATTTCTGACGAGCACCTGAGCCTGTGTCTTGTACAGAAATAAATAAAATAAAGTATACACGGTAAACCTCAGTTTTATCTTTATAAAGTGACTTTCGCGGGTTGTTCATTACACGAATTTGGTGGGGGGTTTGGTAATCCGATGACTGGTTCCGAGTATGTCGATGCCAAAAAGGGTAGGTACTGTTTTGATGACTAAATGTGACCAAAGAATCACCAATCTGTTTGGGTTAAAATCATCAATAACAAGACCACTGATGCAATCAGTGTTGAATTACCATTCGTTTTTCGCTGTCCAATTGTGTACAAAGTATAGATCGTCTCGGGTTGCTCTGTGATCCGAATCGTTAACCGCAGATAAGGTGCTTACTTAACGATCACATGCAGTTTCTGTCTCCCACGTCGGAATGCCGATTGCCTGATAAGTTTAATGTTGTTTGATGTCGCCAAAATGCCACTCTATCAGGCAGAGCTGAAACCGATCGCACATGAGTACTGGTAAACAGCTTAGAGGATCTAAGCCTGCCCATGCAAAGTGGTGCAAGCCCATGCTTATAAACCCTATTGGTTTCATTGGGCGACAGAGCTTGAGATGTCATTTTATCTCGATGTCGGGTAGAAGTCCACAAAATTGGAAGCAACGTCTCCAAAATGACCTTTACAGTGTTGACGGGAACGTTAAACCTCAAATCAAACAAGCAAACAAGGAAATAAATAGGGAATTAACAGTAAAACGGCGCCCCATAAGTGCCACAATGGTGATATCTGGGCCATTAAACTCTAATATAGTAGTCGCAGGCGGAGCTATTATATATGTCAAATTCGCTGAGTCCACCAGAAGATTGTGTAGAGTGCATTTCGCATGCTTTCTGCAAGCGGACCAAACGGCCATATTCAACACAGCATTGTTTGTGTTTCAGTTGAATTCACACAATCGGGTGACTTGGTTTACCTTTTTGTTAGTAGAACATTCCAAAGCATGTGCAAACGATAGCCCCGCCTATCCAATCTTATCTGCGACTACTATACAAACAAACAAAAACAAAATTAGCTAGTCAAGTTCGGTCAGGCATCATCAGTGACCCTCAAACACTTTTAAAATTCTGCAGACTAAAGACTGGACATCAGCTACAGAAGCAAACAAAGGGACCCCCTGCAACATATATGCCTATTCAGTCATTCCCTTGTATTTTGTACAAGTTTATGAAGCTATTTGTCGCCTCCAAGCTCACCGTACATTTCAAGACCATAACCTCCAGCATGGTTTTCATGAGGGGAGGTCAAGCGAAACACAGCTCATGAAAAAAAAATTGCATGTCCTTCCCGTCTCTCCTTGTATTTTGTAAAAAGGTTTATGAAGCTCTTTGTCGCCTCCCTTAAAGACGCATTACCTCCAGCATGGTTTTCATGAGGGGAGGTCTTGAGAAAGCGAAACACAGCTCATGCAACTAGTGGAGAATGTTAGCGGACAACTGCGGTGAAACTCCAATGGTTCTAATACCGATGGCTCGTTCGCCATGGTAAATTCCTAATCTCTCTTGAGTCCCACATAAATAGTTCCGGATATCCATATATTAACAATAATTAAGGGGAATGGATACACATTCAGGGGAGGCAATTGCTGCAAAAGTATTTTATCTCCAATGCCAAATTGTCAATAGGAGTCAACTCTTAAAGGAAAGAATTCGCTCCGGAGGAGCAAATTCTTTCCTTTAAGAGTAGACCCCCTTTTCAGTGGGACAAGCGAAAAGGAAGTCCCGAAAGTTATCTCCCTTTGAAAAATGGCGGGAAAATCTGCCAGTTGTTCCCATTCCCCTTAAGGGGGTTGCTTTGTCTGATGAAGGTTGGCGGTGTGTACTAATTAGAACCGCCATAATGGGGCGATTCTAATGGGGGCACTGAACGTACCTTTATTTAATATTAAAATAAATTTTTATCATTATAGGAATATGCCCCCTGATCTTGAGCTATAATTAACCCTCGATGGCGCGAACCTTATGTCCAAAATGAGCTGTTCTATCGTCAAATTAAGCAGAGCACGGCAATTTCGTTTCTTTCCATTCGGGTTTAGTCGTCCCAGAGAAAGAGAGAAAATGGACAAAAAAAGACAAAAGATGAGATGAAAAAGATGGATTGTGGTGATAGGAAAATGAATGAAAGTGAAAAAAAAAAAACAGTCCCTGCCAGAAGGATAGCAAGGCCTTGTCCAGCTCTAAACCAATGTAAACCAATACCACAATACCAGTGCCCCCCCCCCCCCCCCCCCCCCCCCCGTTAGCGTAAGATACACGACACCTTCGTCTCACCCAACCACCTTACTAGACAAGCCTCCGTGGTCTTATGGATAACCCACACGCCTCATAAACCAGGGCTCGTGGGTTCGATACCGGGCTTTTCCATACTTTCGGATGAGTCTTTAAACCGAGGTCCAGTCTCCGTATGACCTTAGCTGTTGGTGGGACGTAAAACTCAAACACATTCACTCCACACCTCGCTTATGATAATTATACGAAACAGTTATTCTATATGGGCAATGGGAAGGAACGGTGATTTACATTACGAAAATATGCCTATACAAACAAATTCATTGTAACCTTTATCGCCGAAAAAAAGAATGAAAATTTTAAGATGAAAAATTGTGATATTTTTCTTATTTCTGCTCAAAATATAGATTCTGGGTACTCGTTAGGTGGTTTTAACGAGTGCACACGATCCATATTTTAGAGCAGAAATAAGAAAAATAAGGTTTACCCCCATAAACCCAAGTTTTACTATATTAAAGAGGGGTTCAAGTGGGTCAAAATTATATAGGCGTGTTTTCGTGATGTTTGCAACAAATCACTGGATGGAAGAGCGCGACACAAAAAACAAACCCCCGGTTATATGACGTCACTCGAGAATTTTTGGCTATTTGTTGCAAAAGGGCTTAAATGCGTGATACAGTCAATAACGTTGGCGAGATTTCTTCTTACAATGTCTAAAGATTGGGAAAATTTGAAGGCAACAACATTTTTTTTTTTTTTTTTTTTTTTTTTTTTTTGCAGTTCAGTTTGTTACAATTTTACGTGGTGGGTAAGAGCGCTGATTCCTAATCATTAGGTCTTTCATCTCTGTGGTTCGAGCCTCGCTCGGGTCACATGTGAGACGCCAAATTCTGCATCGGAAGGCCAGGTGGTTTCTCTCTCGGTATTCCGGTCCTCGCCCACTTCTGATTAACGCTCAGTTCGAAATAAGTGAAAAAAAAAAGGTCAGCCCGTACGCAGGGGGTGGGGTGCGAGGGGCTGCAAACGCGCCCTTAGTTTTTTTTAGAAAATTATCTCAAATACATGCAGTTTTTCACCAGAAATCAAGTTAATGCCCCTAACTTTGGGCCCAAAATCAAGATTGTCAGATAAGAGATAGTCCACTGCTTAACTGTTGCATTCATTTTCCATACGTTGGCCTACAATTTTAAACTGAACACAATTGGTTGTCACAGACGAGTAGTCTGACAATTATATCCTGAATACTGGAATGAATAAAAGCACTGACAGCTGTCTCAGTGCAAGCTGGGAAAATGTACATTGAGCAAACAGTGTAGACTCTGATCCGACGCCGCTTGCTGTACCGTCTGATCTGGGTCTACACTGTTTGCCAAACTCAACACAAGAGTCCAGTCCAAGATTGATTCTACAGGTAACCTTCTTTAACACAACACTCTAAGCGCAACTATAAATAACCGTTACATCACACGAACGTGACCCCCCCCCCCCCCCACACACACACACACACATACTAAACCCCACTTTAGAAAAAAAAAAAGGAATAGGCTTTACGGGAGTATACATTCTAACGAGCACCCATAACCTATGTTTGCAGTATAAATAATAAAAATATCACTGATTTGTATAAGAAAAGTAGCCATTTTGGAGATGTGAAAAATGCACTATGTCGCACGGGTGTGTTACCGTAATGCCTGAATTCCATAAATCAGTGATAATCATGTGAACATCGGCAACGTAAAGCTACTGCGCTTAGTGTCTTTGGTCGATTGATAAACAATCGACCCAAAAATGAAGGTTCAAATTATGGCCCATTCTAGTCTAACTGAAAGAAAACTGAAAACTAGAAATGTGTCAATACGACACAGATGCCCCCAAACATGGGCCTACCTCAACCCCCCCCCCCCCCCCAACACACACACACTAAAAAAAACTAATATTACAATAACACCTGTCATTGGACAGTATAACTCGCCGGCAAAAGTGTCCTTGAGGTCATTGGCATAGATTTGTGTATTGCTGATTATGCTGATTAAACCTTTTAAAAATAACTATCACCTATCACCATATCAAATATGAACTCAGTCCATCAAAAGTTTGGAAAATATGAGCTCTTAAAAACGTTAACATTAAAAATTTCTAAGACCGCAACCTAAACCTTGAGGCCATGGGGCAGAGGCGGGGTTATGGCTGAATGAAACTTTTGCCCTGTATCTATCATCATTCCAAATATGAATCAAATCCGCCAATTGATTCTGGAAATATGAGCTCTCAAAAGACATAACATAAATAACTTGAAAAAGTGTCATAATTCTCAAAATGATTGGCGGACTTTACCCGAAATCGAACTCGATCTGTATTTCATGACTATACGAGGTATATCTGTGTTTGCAATTTGAATGCAATCCATCAACATTTTAAAAAGACACTGCACGGAAACCATTTTTACATAAAAATTAAGTTAAAAAAGAACCATAACTCCAATTGTAATGGACGGATTTTTCCCACAATCGAACTTGACCTGTATTTTATCATTACATACCTGTGTATGAAAGAATCCAATCCATCAATCCTTATAAGAGATATCGCAGGGTAACCATTTTTATGTAATAATTAAGTAGAAAAAAAAGCCATAATTCCCATAATAATTGGCAGATTTTACCCGAAATCAAAAATGACATGTTTTCCATGATTATATACCTTTGTAAGAAATTTGAATGCAATCCATCAATCTTTTCAAAAATATCGCAAGCAATTAAGGCGTAACTATACCAAATTTTTACATAAAAAATAAGTTAAAAAAGGGCCATAAATCTCATGATGTTTGGCAAACTTTTTGTTATGTTTGTCTTTGGGTGTTTGTGTCGCTTATATTATTTTATTTTGGATAGCCCATTTGCCATTTTGTGGGAAAGTAACTGTCCTTTTGGCTTTCCGATGTTGGTGTTTCCGTTGGGGTCTGTTGCTTTATGTTTGTGTTTCTTTCCCTTTGGTGTCTCCGATGGGAGCTGTGGCTTAATTGTGTCGATTCCTGATCATTGCCGCCACTTTTATTCTACCTGAAATAGACCTTGACCTGCATATCACGACTATATATCTGAGTATGAAATTTGAATCCAATCCATCAATCCTTTCAAAAGATACCGCACGTAATTTTTTTATGTAAAAATTAAGCTGAAAAAAGGCCATAATTCTCATAATAATCATGGAGGATTTTACCTGAAATCGAACTTGGCCTGTATTTTGTGATTATATACCTTTATATGAAATTTGAATGCAATCCATCAATCTTTTCAAAAGATATCGCACGGAAACCATTATTTATGTAACAAATAAGTTTAAAAAGGACCATAACTCGCATAATAATTGGCAGATTTTACCCACAATCGAACTTGACCTGTATTTTATCATTTAATACCTGTGTATGAAATTTGAATATAATCCATCCATCCTTTCAAAAGATTTTGAACGGAAACCATTTTTTTTATGTAAAAAATAAGTTAAAAGGGTCATAACTCTCACAATAATTGGCGGATTTTACCCACAATCAAACTTGACCTGTATTTTCATAACATACCCCTTTATGAAATTTGAATCCAATTCATCGATCCTTCCAAAAGATATCGCACGGAAACCATTTTAACCTAAAAATTTAAGTTGATAAAGGGCCATAATTCTCATAATAATTGGCGGATTTTACACAAAAACGAACTTGACCTGTAGTTAAATTGACCTGTATTTAATCATTACTTACCTGTGTATGAAATTTGAATCCAATCCATCAATCCTGTTTTAAAGTTATAGCACGGACACCGTTTTTTTATGCAAAAAAAAAAAAAAAAAATAAGTTAAAAAGGGTCATAATTCTCACATGATGTGCTGTGTTTGCGGGTCTTGTCCATCATCCGTTTCGGTTTCAGAACTCTGGGGTTGAGACACACTGATGAAAATTAAATATCAGAAAGGCCTCTGTGTCACTAAATTTGGCATAGTTACGCATTAATTGCAACCACTGGGTCGGTATCTCTGCTGGTGGATGATTCGTTCGTCCCGAGGATATCATCAGCTCAGTGTCAGTTCCTTAGTGCTGAGGTTGTTACTGCGGTGTTGACGTCAGTACTCAGGTACTGATTTAAATAACTATATTATTTCTTTAACTTTTGTAGTATAAAATTCTAATTTTCATAAAACTAAAACTGACTTGTAAGGTGAGACATGTATCCTAGCGGATTTGGTTGCCACTTTTTGTTATATTTTAAATTTTGCAAGTCTCGCTACTTTTGACATCTCCTGCCTGATGCCCGGGACTTTCGTGGAGTGTGGGCCATGTTTAATTTGCTGATGTTGGCTCAGTGAGGGACGCCTATAAGTCCTAGGGTAGGCCTCTCTTGCCTGATGCCTCCAGTTGACCTATCTCATGAGCTACGTCGGTCGGTGTGTGCTTGGAGGGGGATGTGCTGTGTTTGCCGGGTCTTGTTCATCATCCGTTTCGGTTTCAGAACGTTGGGGTTGAGACACACTGGTGAAGATTAAATATCAGAAAGGCCTCTGTGTCACTAAATTTGCTAGTATAGTTACGCATTAATCACAATAATTGGCGATTTTACCCACAATCAAACTTGACCTGTATTTTATCATAAATACCCGTGTATTTGAATCCAATCCATGGATCTTTTCAAAAGATATCGAACGGAAACCATTTTTTTACGTAAAAATTAGTTGAAAAAGGGCCATAATTCTCATAGTAATTGGCGGATTTTACCCTAAATCGAACTTGACGTGTATTTTGTCTTTACATACCTGTGTCTGAAATTTGAATGCAATTCCATCAATACTTTCAAAAGATATCGCATGGAAACCATGATGTCGGAACGTACGGACGTACGTACGCACGGACAGCGGTGATACTATATGCCCCCCATTTTCAAATGGCGGGGCATAAAAACTGACTATACCCGTTACATTTTGAGTGCTGCAAAGCTCTGTTCTTGATCCTCAAGGGCGTTAGCTACCAGGTGATACGGCAATTAACCTTACTCTTAACAGTAAAACAAGTTGGCTGCTTTCAAAAAGCATCCAATAGGTTTGGTCTTTTCAGTCTACATTCTGATTTGAGCCAGCTGATATCATTATCCCACTTAATGCATTTAACTTTAAACGTTCCAAGGCGGTTCTTCTGTCGCGGTATATTTTTGTTATGGTTTGTCTGAAGTTTGGAGGCCTTCATGCGGACTGAGCAAATTATTTGTCTAAATCGCGACGGGAGAAAGGGCGAGGATTGTGGCCACGTAAAATCGATTTAAGCCCCCCAGTGGAATTCGTTTCCGCTGACCGTTCCAAGGTAGTTCTTCTGTCGCGGTTTGTTTTTGTTATGATTTGTCTTTGGATGTTTGTGTCGCTTATGATATTTTATTTTGGATAGCCTATTGGACATTTTATGGGAAAGTAAATGTCCTTTTGGCTTTCCACTGTTGGTGTTTCCATTAGGGTCTGTTGTTTCATGTTTGTGTCTTTCCCTTTGGTGTCTCTGATGGGAGCTGTAGGTTGATTATAACGATCCCTGAGCATTGCCTCCACTTCTATTTTTAATACAACGTGTATATAAAATGATTTCGAAGTCTGTGACCTTGGTATCAGGAGAGGTAGGTAGTGATGAGTATTCTGTGGTAAATTGTTTAACGCCATGACAAGTATAAACTAAATGTTACCTACATATGGTATACACATGTCTAGCACAAAACTTAACCAAACGAAAATGTAAACCGAATTTTTCAAAGGTCATAACTCTGTTAATATTTGGTGGACAGTAATTCTCGAAACTAAAGGCACATCTTCACATCTTAGCCTTACTACATACACATTTTAGGCTTGATCGTATGAAAACTGTATAGTAGGAGTTATACGGAAACGAAAAAAAAAGTTTACGAACGGACGGACGGACACCAACCCCATAACTTAATACGACCGTTTTTTTTGTGTGTTTTAGTTTCTTTTTTGTTGTTTTTCATACGGGTATATAAAAAGAATTTTCCTAAGTCATCAGGTCTTCTATAGGGCCTTGGTTATCTATTTCATGTGTTGTTAACGTCCCTGTTAACACTGTATGAGTCTTATTTTTGAGACATTGCTGCCAATCCGTCGCCCAATGAATCTCAATGGTTGAAATGCATGAACGGTCCGACTCGAGCCACTTTTCCGGGGCAGGCTTAGAACTTCTAGGCGATTTAACACTACTCATGTGCGGCCGGAATCAGCTCTGCGTGGAAGCATCATGCACCCCAATCTATTTCTTCAATCCCCGGTGGAAGGGGGCCGATCAGACCTTGGGGCAATATATTGGACTGCATGAGCTGAAACCGACCGAACTTTGAAGTATTGCTGAACCGCCTAAGAAGATCTAAGCCTGCCCAGACAAAGAGCTGCGAATCAGACTGTATCTTAAACCTCGGCAGTTTCTTTGAGCGGTACCTCCGCAAAAACCTGAAATTTGCAATCCTTTTGTATATCTTTCTTGATCACAATTTAATTGTAAAAGAAACTGATTAGTAAAACGTCAAGTATTGAGTGGAAATAAAGAACACCACTCTCGGCTTATCAGATACAATAGCTCCCATCGAATGCGCAAAAAAGTCTTTTAACAACTCAGTCTGTAACTGGTGGCAGGTCACTTAGTAGTCATGAAGTTTTTGAACAGAAACTATTGCTATCTGTGCTGGGCTCAAGAACAATACACAACGACACATCAACGTTATGACTTTGTTTCGCTCCCTAAATATTTTATATATTTGGAAGAGTTAGAACCTTCGACCTTGGCACTGACGTTAATTCTAGTAGCAAAGACATGAAAATGTTTTTACACACCCAGCGATCTTTTTTATGTTTGGTTTTACGATCCTTTCAAGACTATTTCACTCACATCAAGCCGATCGTTAATCAGAGGTGAGCGAAAACTGGAGTACCCGATGAAAAACCTCCTGACTTTCAGTTGCAGAACTTCTCATTATGTGACCTGAGCCATGCTCAAACCTACAGCGTTGAGAGACCTAATGATTTAAGAGTCAGCACTCTTATCCACTAGGCCACGGAGGCCCGTTACACCCAGCGACATTTATAAATGAGGAAAAATAACGTTCTCTGTCTTTCCAACATTTACATATACGTATTATTAGAGCTATCAGCGTACCGAAAGATGTTCAGAATATATAAATCTGTTCCTATCTGTGAAGTAAACTTTGCAAGTTTTGTTTATTTGTATTTAACGGCCCAGTCAACACTGGTTTGGGCCATGTTTGGGCCTGTCAGTGTACCTATCCACGCTTTTCCTGAGCAGGCTTATCCGTAAGCGGTTTACCAGTACAGTGTACATTCTGTCGCCAAAAACTGACCCCTGCCCTTCCTGAATCAGCGGAAGGGAGAGAACGACCATAGAAAAGATTTCATAATCAATCTCCACGAAAGAATGTTGCCGACCCCGGTAGGTATCGAACCCGAGTATTCCTTGAGACTTCATCCGACTGAGCTACCGCATCCAGCCACACTTTGTGAGTAGTAGTAGTTATGTTCTGTTGTTTTTCGTTTCCATGGCCCCATGGACTTACTCCATAATGGCATTGCAAGAGGTAAAACCAGTGCTTCAGCTGAAGTGCACGACCCGCCGGATGCTTTTAGCTTTATGAGTGTTACCATATATGGGTATGGCGGCCATTTTGGTCATGTGACCTGGACCTAAAACGGTTCCGCCAATAAATGCGCCTTATCGTAAGGAGCAAAAATATATCTTATACTTTAGTACTGTATTCTGAATCGTTTGCAGGATAAAATGCATTTCACTTTTCCAATACAAAAGCATATGTGTCAAAGTTTGACCTAGGCACAAAGAAGGTCAAGGTCAACCCAGGGTCACCATTTTAGCAATTTATGGTGGGCCTACATCCCAGATGCTATTTATCAAATTTCGTGGAAATCTGCCCAGTGGTTCTGGAGAAGACTATTTTTGAAGGGTTTTTACAATATATGGCTTGGCGGCCATTTTGGTCATGTGGCCTGGACCCCATGAGCAAATTTTGGTTTCCCCATCCCATAGAGGGTCCATATGAAATTTGACTTCAATCGGCCAAACGGTTTCCGAGGAGAAGCAGTTCGAAAATTTTCACATTTTTCGCCTCGGCGAGGCTATACTAAATGGAATGTAATATTTCGCAAGTTCATTGGTTAGATCTCATTGATATCTATCAGTATGCCAAAATTGTTTAAATATTCCAAGCGGTTAAGTCACTATCACCAATTTTCACAAACGGGTTACGGATTGACAGACAGACAGACCATATATGGCTTGGCGGCCATTTTGGTCATGTGACCTGGACCCCATGAGCAAATTTTGGTTTCCCCCATCCCATAGAGGCTCCATATGAAATTTGACTTCAATCGGCCCAACAGTCTCCGAGGAGAAGCAGTTCGAAAATTTCACATTTTTCGCCTCGGCGAGGCTATACTAAATGGAATGTAATATTTCGCAAGTTCATTGGTTAGAGCTCATTGATATCTATCAGTATGCCAAAAATTGTTTAAATATTCCAAGTGGTTAATTCACTATCACCAATTTCACAAACGGGTTACGGACGGACAGACAGACTGACAGAATGACCGAATGGCCGAATGACAGAATGACACGGTGATTTTAGGGCACTCTTAGAAAATCAACCGACTTCAGTCGGTCGCTTTTTCTGCGGGTCGTGCAATTTGCGAAAATGACTGCGGCTGTTATAAGTTCCCCATAAGGGAAATAGATACGCCTTAAGGGGGTCGGGCTACTCCTGCAAAAGTAGTTTGTCTTCGGATATGTCTAAGGGGTATACTCTTAAAGGAAAGAAGTTTCTCCTGGGGAGCAAATTCTTCCCTTTTAGAGTAGACCCCTTGAGGAGCAAATTCTTCCCCCCTTTAGAGAAGACCCCTTTTTCAGTTGGACAGAGCCAACAGAGTAGCAACCATAAGGTCCTTAAAGTTGTATTTCCATCACTAAATCATGCCTATAGAATTGTGATCCTCTTTAATATGTTCTATAAAAGGGTTATCCTTTGGAAGCAAGGAATACACCACAGAACTGAAAAATATGGTGTGCACATGTTTTCTGGGCCAGACTAGCTAGTTTCGGCCAATTAGGCCTCATCATTGACCCAAAGATATTATCAAAATTCCACAATGGAATCAATGATCCCAAAGGACAAGAAAATATAATCTACACTATGATGTAAGGCAGGGAGACGTTTTACCGCCGCCACACATTCCCATACACTAGTTGAAGTGAAGTTAAATATGTTCTACAGGCTAGCTAGTTTCGGCCAATTAGGCCTCATCAGTGACCCTCAGATATTTTCAAAATTCCACAATGGAATTAATGATCCCAAAGGACAAGAAAATATAATCTTCACTTTTATAAAGTAAAGCTCGGGTTTGCAGGGGTATACATTAATTTCCGTATTAATGCTCTGAGACTAAGAACCATGCAATTATATCAGTCTTAAGTAGTCTGAGGACGCAAATCACAACAATCGTCGTCTGCTTTGTTGTCTGTTGGTTACTTGTAAACATTGTGGAGTCAGATCAGACTGTTGCTCAAGGAGCAGATAGCAGTCTGATCAGGGACCACACTGTTTACCTGTATGCTTAAACTGCACAAAGAAGTAGCAGACGACATGAACAGACGACAGTTTTAGAGTTAAGAATAAATATGATGCAACTGAGGTCAGAATTGTTTAGACTAAAGACAATCCTTCAACAGGTAATTCGATAGACAGGGGCGTACTCGGATGAGCAATAGCAGTTAAGCTATCAATGTTCACATTTTGTTTTCATAGAAACTTTATTAAGACTTGGTTTAAAAACAGCTCAGAATATAAGTATTTATACCCTGAAAACATGAGTTGTTCTTCACTATTAGCACCTGGAAAGAGATAGGTTTTCAGTTGCACAGCTTAATACAGCGAGCGAGGGGAGGTAACTACCAGACTACAGTATAGTATTGCATCATCGTTAAAGCTGATTGGTTGATCGCGTCACGTGCCCCTCCATAGAACAGTTACAATCTGGTCATTAGACCCGGTTTGCCCGCCTCATGGCGACCAAACCAATAAATGACGGCAACACCCTCCAAACTGATTTCAATACACTTCATAATAGCAACGAACCTGGGATATGGAATTGCACGACCCGCAGAAAAAGCAACCGACTGAAGTCGGTTGATTTCTAAGAGTGCCCTAAAATCACCGTGTCATTCTGTCAGTCTGTCCGTCCGTAACCCGTTTGTGAAAATTGGTGATAGTGACTTAACCGCTTGGAATATTTAAATAATTGTTGGCATACTGATAGATATCAATGAGATCTAACCAATGAACTTGCCAAATATTACATTCCATTTAGTATAGCCTCGCTGAGGCGAAAAATGTGAACATT
This sequence comes from Lucinisca nassula, assembly GCA_963580285.1. Classification (NCBI taxonomy): domain Eukaryota; kingdom Metazoa; phylum Mollusca; class Bivalvia; order Lucinida; family Lucinidae; genus Lucinisca; species Lucinisca nassula. Next base: position 155,154,857 of record OY757018.1, read on the forward strand.
TTCGAACTGCTTCTCCTCGGAAACCGTTGGGCCGATTGAAGTCTAATTTCATATGGAGCCTCTATGGGATGGGGGAAACCACAATTTGCTCATGGGGTCCAGGTCACATGAGCCATATATGGCCTGTCTGTCTGTCCGTCCGTAACCCGTTTGTGAAAATTGGTGATAGTGACTTAACCGCTTGGAATATTTAAATAATTTTTGGCATACTGATAGATATCAATGAGATCTAACCAATGAACTTGCGAAATATTACATTCCATTTAGTATAGCCTCGCCGAGGCGAAAAACGTGAAAATTTTCGAACTGCTTCTCCTCGGAAACCGTTTGGCCGATTGAAGCCAAATTTCATATGGAGCGTCTATGGGATAGGGAAACCAAAATTTGCTCATGGGGTCCAGGTCACATGACCAAAATGGCCGCCAAGCCATATTTGGTAAAAACCCTTCAAAAATAGTCTTCTCAAGAACCACTAGGCAGATTTCCACGAAACTTGATAAATAGCATCTGGGACGTAGGCCCATCATAAATTGCTAAAATGGTGACCCTGGGTTGACCTAGACCTTCTTTGGGTCCGTCCGTAACCCGTTTGTGAAAATTGGTGATAGTGACTTAACCGCTTGGAATATTTAAACAATTTTTGGCATACTGATAGATATCAATGAGATCTTACCAATGAACTTGCGAAATATTACATTCCATTTAGTATAGCCTCGCCGAGGCGAAAAACGTGAAAATTTTCGAACTGCTTCTCCTCGGAAACCGTTAGGCCGATTGAAGCCAAATTTCATATGGAGCGTCTATGGGATAGGGAAACCAAAATTTGCTCATGGGGTCCAGGTCACATGACCAAAATGGCCGCCAAGCCATATATGGCAAAAACCCTTCAAAAATAGTCTTCTCAAGAACCACTAGGCAGATTTCCACGAAACTTGATAAATAGCATCTGGGACGTAGGCCCATCATAAATTGCTAAAATGGTGACCCTGGGTTGACCTAGACCTTCTTTGGGTCCGTCCGTAACCCGTTTGTGAAAATTGGTGATAGTGACTTAACCGCTTGGAATATTTAAACAATTTTTGGCATACTGATAGATATCAATGAGATCTTACCAATGAACTTGCGAAATATTACATTCCATTTAGTATAGCCTCGCCGAGGCGAAAAATGTGAAAATTTTCGAACTGCTTCTTCTCGGAAACCGTTGGGCCGATTGAAGTCAAATTTCATATGGAGCCTATATGGGATGGGAGAAACCAAAATTTGCTCATGGGGTCCAGGTCACATCACCAAAATGGCCGCCAAGCCATATATGGTAAAAACCCTTCAAAAATAGTCTTCTCCAGAACCACTGGGCAGATTTCCACGAAACTTGATAAATAGCATCTGGGACGTAGGCCCATCATAAATTGCTAAAATGGTGACCCTGGGTTGACCTTGACCTTCTTTGTGTCTAGGTCAAACTTTGACACATGCTTTTGTATTGGAAAAGTGAGAATGCATTTTATCCTGCAAACGATTCAGAATACAGTACTAAAGTATAAGATATATTTTTGCTCCTTACGATAAGGCGCATTTATGGTGGGAACCATTTTAGGTCCAGGTCACATGACCAAAATGGCCGCCATACCCATAAAGCTAAAAGCATCACTCATAAAGCTAAAAGCATCCGGCGGGTCGTGCACTTCATCTGAAGCACTGGTTTTATTCTATGTATGTGTTGAGTGTTTCGCATTAGTAGATCCTGGCAACAAATCTACCCGCGATGGGATTCGAAAACATGTATTGGGGCTGTTGACATTGAAAAATATCTAAGAGAAAAAAAAATGTGTTAAGATCTTAGCTGTAGCAATCGTATTATTGAAATAAGCATCCGTATTATTGAAATAAGCATCCGTATTATTGAAATAAGCATCCGTATTATTGAAATAAGCATTCGTATTATTGAAATAAGCATCCGTATTATTGAAATAAGCATTCGTATTATTGAAATAAGCATTCGTATTATTGAAATAAGACTGACGACACTTTAGGTTTTGTAATACTAGTACTCCATTAATAATACGGTTCTTGTTCATCACGAAAACACGCCTATATAGTTTTGACCCCCTTGAACCCCACTTTTATATAGTAAAACTGGGGTTTCCGGGGGTATACCTCATTTTTCTTATTTCGGCTCAAAATATAGATCGTGGTTACTCGTTAGAACTGCCTCGGTACTCGTTAGAACCGCCTCAATGAGGCGGTTCTAACGAGTAACCACAATCTATATTTTGAGGAGAAAAAGGGAAAAATATGACAATTTTTCATCTGAAAATTTTCTTTTTCGGCGGTATTTACAACGTATTTGTATAGACATGTTTTCGTAATGGTTTGAGTGAGGTTTAACGTCCCCGTCAACACTATTTAGGTCATTTTGGAGACCTTGCTTCCAATTTTGTGGGACTTTTACTCGACACTGAGATGAAATGACACCTCAGGCCCTACCTCTCATAGAAACAGCTGGGGTTTAAGGAGCGGTCCGACTCGCATCACTTTTCCTGGGCAGGCTTAGTCCTAAGCGGTTTACCAGTATTCAAGTTCGGTCGGTTTCAGATCTGCGTGGAAGCACCGTGCAGCCCATTTATTTCTCCAAGCCCCTATGGGCAGAGGCGAAATACGGTTTTATGTTACATTTCACTATGAGCAATCGAATAAGAAAAGTGTTTTAACTGCGCTTTGTTTGTTTGATTTGAATTTGTTTGCGGTAAAATTTATAGCAATTGATTATTGTTTTGTTGATCTTATGGCGATATAGAAATCTATGTTTTGTTTTGTTGTTGTTGTTTTTTTGTGTGTGTGTTTTTTTTTTTTTTTTTTTTTTTTTTTTTTTTTTGTTGTTGTTTTTTTCGTTGTTGTTGTTGCTATTTTTTAAATGATGAAAACCGATATATCGACCTAGGGCTTTGGATCAGGACGTGGTTATTTTTGCAGTTCAATTCTTTTATTTTCATAAAACTGACTGGTATCTGTTTCAAGTCTACTGACTTTGGTGTATAAAGGTAAAAAAATTGATTGTTCAATATATCGTTACAATATTGCTTATTTTTCACATTGTTTTACTTTTTTAAACAAACATAGATTTATGATTATTAATGCGGGCTGCGGGTCTTTTCTCTTTTTTTCAAATTTGGATGTACACAGTCACCTAAAACTACATATGTTTTAAGGCTTTTGAGGTAATGGCCGAGAGATTCTGGAGAAGAAGAGTTTTTAGGGGGGTTACCATATTTGGGCATGGCGGCCATCTTTATCATGTGACCTGAACCATTCGAATAAACTAACAAATTGCCGTTGTGGGGAAGCTGCATATAAAAAATTACTAAAATTGAGATCAAATGCAACGTTATGTTTGTTTTCTTTAAAGGTCAGGGAAAGTAAAGACCTTGTTTCAAAGAATATGACATTGAAAACCGCGTTGAAAAATTCCAAACAGTTTCAAAGATACAAAGTTTTGAAAATGGCATTCTGTCATCAATTTCCCAAAAGGTTTTGCATTGCTCATTAATATTCATGAGAAAATTTATGATGTCATATGAGGCTTTCGTCGATATATAAAGATTGGGTACAACATCAATATTATAAAACGGAGTGGCTATTTGCAACAGCAAATAGCCCAAAAACGTTGAAATGGCTATTTGCAGTCAACTGAAAATAGCCAAAAAACGTTAAAATGGCTGTTTGCAGTCAACTGCAAATAGCCAGAAAACGTTGAAATATTCATGAGGAAATTTATGATGTCATATGAGGCTTTCGTCGATATATAAAGATTGGGTACAACATCAATATTATAAAACGGAGTGGCTATTTGCAACTGCAAATAGCCAAAAAACGTTGAAATGGCTATTTGCAGTCAACTGCAAATAGCCAAAAAAACGTTAAAATGGCTGTTTGCAGTCAACTGCAAATAGCCAGAAAACGTTGAAATGGCTATTTGCAGTCAACTGCAGATAGCCAAAAACCGTTAAAATGGCTATTTGCAGGCAACTGCAAACAGCCATAAAACGTTAAAATGGCTATTTGCAGTCATTTTGAACATCTCCAGGTGGCCTTTTTAACAAAGGCCACCTGGAGGTGTTCAAAATATTTTAAAATGGAACGGGCCTCTGCGGCCTAGTAGTTAAATAGAGCTCTGACTCTTAATCATTAAGACTTTCACCGGTTATGGCTATGTTTGTTTGATTTGATGTTTTACGTGCTCTGCAACACTGTTTAGGACATTTTAGAGACGTTACTTCCATTTTTGTGCGACTTTTTCCACAGATTGAGACGTAAAGACATCTCAAGCCCATGATACCTATAGGGCTTAGGACGCACCGACTCGCACCACTTGGCCTTAGCAGGCTAGTTCTTCTAAACGGTTTACCAGTATTCATGTGCAGGCAGTTTCTGCTCTGGATGGAAGCATCATGCAGTCAATCTATTTTTCCAAGCCGCGATGGCCGGGGACTATAAAATGGCTATATAGAGTCTATATTTTGTGTGAACATCTGACACCTATAGTTTTAAATCACATTTTTGTTTCACTGTTTAGCAATGTTCTCTGCTTATTTAAATGAAATATCTAATTTGTAAAGCCCATGAGAGGTTGGTGGGGAGTGGGTTGGGGTGTGGGGGGGTGAGGCAAAGGTGATGTGTGTCTTGCGTCACTTGGGCGTCCATCTGATATTGGCTTACAGTTGATTAAGATAATGGTAGAGAGGGGATGATGTTATTTCTTCTGATGATGTTATTTCTTCTGTTTCTACACTTCCATTCGTTTTCCTTCATTACGCAAACACGCCTATACAAATACATTGCCACCTTTATCGCCGAAAAAATGAAAATCTTATGATGAAAAATTGTGATATTTTTCTTATTTCTGCTCAAAATATAGATTGTGGGCACTCGGTAGAACCGCCTCATCGAGAAAAATAAGATTTACCCTTGTAAACCCCAGTTTTAGTAAATAAAAGTGGAGTTCGTGTGGGTCAAAATTATATAGGCGTGTTTTCGTGATGTTACTCCTCCGTCTCTCATTTTCATCTCTGCTATCTCTTCTATCTCTTTCCTCCCTTTCTTAGGGACAGGACACAAAATTACTCACTGAATGAGACCGTCCAATGCATATAAGCCTTTTGGTTTCATTGCTCGGCAGGACTTGAGTTGTCATTTCATCTCAACGTCGCCGGGTAAAAGTCCCACAAAATTGTAAGCAACGCCTCCAAAATGACCTAAATGGTGTTGACGGGGATATTAAACCTCAATTCAAACAAACAAATGATCCGCCCCGCCCATCGGGGCTTGGAGAAATAGAATGCGCTGCATGGCGTATACCAGGCACTCAATGTGCCGGTAACGTCTAAGTAACGTCGATGCAACGTAGTGGCAAACACTCACTATAAAACGAACGGGCGTGGTGTGGTATTTAACCATTATCATGCTGGACAAGTCAACCCTACCTTTGCAAACAATATATATTCAGATCAGGAAGCCATCTGATCGGGACCTACAGTGTTTGTCATGAAGAAGTGAACTGAATAAATACAGTAAATGGAGTAATGTCATTCTATGATATTCTGCAATGGGCGTGGCTAAAATAATTGTAATTGTTGTGGTATTTAACACTGTATAATGCTTTTTAAGACAAACGCTTCCTTTGCAAACAATGTCGATTCAGATCAGGAAGTCACCTGATCAGGATCTGCAGTGTTTGTTATGACTTTGTGAATAGAATGCAGGAAACCATTTTTTAAAAAATAATGTAATGTACTGAGTGATATCAATTTTCACTGAAAATTTAAAGCCTTTGTTTTAATTTGTAGGAGCAATATTCACTCGTTGTGTCACTTTATTTTTCTCGACTGTTTTAACCCCTTAAGATGCCAATCACAACAATTTTCATCTGAGTTGCTGTGTGCTGATTACATTAAAAAAGTCATTGTTGTAAAAAAGTAGGTCAGTAGGTAAAATCATAGAAAACCTTGTTAGCACTCTAGAGGCCACAGTTTTTGGTCAAATCATCATCAAACTTGCTCAGAATTGTAATACCTTTGTCAGGAGGATATTTTATGAATAGAGTCGTACCTTTTTACAAAGGGCCACTCCTTGTATACATTGTTAGTTATCTCCGTCTAGTGCACTAGGACCTGACCATCAATGTCTACAAGGTGCCCTGATAGTGACATTAAAGTCAGCTCTGAATTGTCAAAGTGATCCACCCCCCCCCCCCCCCCCCCCACACACACACACATACACCAAGAGTCATTGTTTGTTAGACTGAGCCTGTTACTAGGACCTGACCCTCAATGTTTCCACAAGATAGTGAACTCAAAGTCAGCTCTGTATCTTCAAAGGGATCCACCCCACCCCCTTTCACCTTCACCATGAGGCATATGAGGCATTGTTAGTTAGACCGAGCCTGTTCATCTCCGTCTGGTGCACTAGGAACTGACCCTAAATGTCCACAAGGTGCCCAGATAGTGACATACAAGTCAAGTCTGTATTGTCAAATGGATGGATACCGCCCCCACCCACTGTCACCATGAGTTATTGTTAGTTAGTTAGAATGAGCACGTTCATTTCCGTCTGGTGCACTAGGTCCTGACAGGTGCTCAGGTAGTGACATACAAGTCAGCGCTGGCTTTTTCCTCAAAAAAAAATAAAACAATTTTGAAGGAATGTTCCATGAGTACCACTCTGACAATTTTCCAATCCAGAAAAAACTATATAACCCTTGAAATGACTTACGTTCCTAAATAGCTAGATTGATTTTGAAATAGTTTCACAGAAATGTTCCTTGGGCCACTGTCAGCCAAAAATCGTAACTCAAACCGTCCACTCCACCTTATATTACCTGCAATAAGGATCAGCTGAGCGATCCAGGGCTATCATGGCGGCCCTCTTATTTGAATGAAGATGATGTATATTTTCCTTATTTCTAGTCTAAACATAGATTGAATGTGCTCGTTAGAACAGACTCAATGAGGCGGTTCTAACGTGTACCCACAATCTATGTGTTTGCACCAAAATAAGGAATGGTAATAATTACCCCTTAAACCCCACTTTTCTCTATATAAAGTGGGGTTTAGAGGAGCCATAATTTCATGGACTTGTTAACCTGATGCGACGAGCACACAACGAAGACTATGAATAGACAGCGCGGATGCGCAGACTGATCTGAATTTCGATGGGCGCACGTGTAAATGGCAGGAATATAAAATGACTGCAAATAGCCAATTTAACGTTTTCCTGCTATTTGCAGTTGACTGCAAATAGAATCTTCCATTATAAAAACAGACTGCATGCATGGTGGTTAACCCAATCACGGTTGGCAACTTTGCTTCTCTCTTTGATTGCACACCGGTGGGTCGGGATTAAGATTATATGACGGTTCCAGCGTAAAAACATAAATGGAATTTTATTTTATTTTAGTATTCTTATGCTCCGTCTTTGGTCGGGTCCCTCGGAGTCTAACTGTTGGTTTTCTTTTGCTCCAGCAATTCTGTAGTTGTATGCTGTCGAGTCCTCAACCTTGTTTCATCTCTGCAGTTTCTTGATTTGTATGTTCTCGGAGATGTTACACTGATGAGTTAGGAAGCCTTCATGCGGACTAAACAAAATTAGTGTATACCGCGACAGAGGTAAGGGCGAGGATTATGGCCATGTAAAATCTATTTAAAGTCCCCAGTGGAATTCTTTCCACTGACCGTTCCAAGGCGGTTCTTCTGTGGCGGTTTATTTATGTTGTTGTTTGTTACTACTTACTGTGTGTATCACTTGTGTCTTTTTATTTTGGATGGCCATTTGGCCATTTTGTGGGAAAGTAACTGTCCTTATGGCCATCCTTTGTTTAGGTTTCCATTATGGTCTGGTCGCTTCATGTTTGTGTTTCTTTCCCTTTGGTGTCTTTTGGTGGGTGGATTAAGTTAATTGCATCGATTCCTGATCTTTGTTTTACTTCTACTTTGGAAACATTTAAAAATTGTTGATTTTTTTTTTAATTTAAATTCTATTTATAAAGCGTATACTGGCAAATTCTAGTGGTATTATTTTTAATAATTGTCCTATTATTTTTAATATCTTGTCCGCACAAGATAATATCTTGTTCGCACAACTTCCCAAGCTCTATGTTGTGCAAACAAGATAATATGTTGTGCGAACAAGTTAATATCTTGTCCGCACAAGATATTAAGTTGTGCAAACAAGATATTATCTTGTCCGCACAAGATAATATGTTGTCCGCACAACATAAATTATGTTGTCTGCACAAGATAATATCTTGTTCGCACAACTTAATATCTTGTTCGCACAACATATAAAAAAATATGTCCCTTCCCGGGTTCCGTAAAAATGTGATGATTATAATTATTTTTTTAGATTTAAATTTCACTTAAAAATTCAGTTTCATTTTCTGGGTAAAACTGACATTTTTTTTTCCTTGCGGTTTCGTTTTTGGCTAGTTCTAATAATAAGAAATAAAATAATTTTACTCATTTCATGACATGTTATCATTTCATGATATATTTTTAAATTGTTAAAACTTTTTTTAACAGTACGATAACACATGCGTGTGACATAGTGCATTTTTCACATCTCCAAAATGGCTACTTTTCTGATGGAAATCCTTTTTATTTTTCTTATAAAGTAGAAGTAAAACAAAGATCAGGAATTGATACAATTAACTTACTCCACCCATAAAAGACACCAAAGGGAAAGAAATACAAACATTAAGCGACCAGACCATAATGGAAACCTAAACAAAGGAAGGCCATAAGGACAGTTACTTTCCCACAAAATGACCATATGGCCATCCAAAACCAAAAGACACAAGTGATACACACAGTAAGTAACAAACAGCAACATAAATAAATCGCCACAGAAGAGCCGCCTTGGAACGGTCAGTGGAAGATTTCCACTGGGGGGCTTAAATCGATTTTACGTGGCCACAATCCTCGCCCTTACTTCCGTCGCGATTTAGACAAATAATTTGTTCAGTCCGCATGAAGGCCTCCTAACTCATCAGTGCAACATCTCCGTGAACACAAACATCAAAGAACCACAGAGGTGAGACAACGGTGAGGACTCGACAGCAAGAAACCACTGAAATGCTGGAGCAAAAGAAAACCAACAGTTAGACTCCGATGAGCCCGACCAGAGACAGAGCATCAGGCACAAACCAACATTATCTCTCTAATTTTCAATAAGTCTTTACGTTGGAGCCGTCATAGAATCTGAGGCCTGACCCACCGGCGTGCAATTAAAGAGGGAAGCAAAGTTTCCAACCGTGATTGGGTTAACTACCATGCATGCAGTCTGTCGTATAATATCCATGTTGTACCCAATCTTTTTATATCGAAGAATGATTTTACGAAATTGGGTGCTGAAGTCATTGTGGTTATATATTTTTCTGAATTTATATACTAAGTCACCATAAAATTCGGGTTCCGATAGACCTTGTTGCAGAAGAGATTTAAATTAAGTCCAATATTGAATTTTGAAATTAAATCAGAATGGCGTCTATAAAATTTTGAAAAGGCTTTGCGTAGTTTATGGTACCGATAACCCTGATTAAGGAGTTTAGCCGTTAATAATTTATTACGAGTGTTGAAGTCAGTTACATGAATGCTCAAAACATAGATTTTGGAGCAGAAATAATAACAATAATGTAAACCCCCGTAGACCACAGTTTTCTCTATATAAAGTGGGGTTTAGGGAGAGGGGGTCTTCATTTCACGGACTTGTCCACGTGATAAAAAAAAAAAAATCTTAATTTAAATGGTTTATTATAGTTAAATTTGCATTTGACAAAATTTATTTATTGTAAATATAAGTGTTTTTATTATCCTGTACCCAGATATGACTTACATCAATTCTGTTTGTAAAATTATAAAGATGATTTTTAAGTAAAATTTTAAACCTTAAATGACATCACAAAATGATGCATTGTGGAATTTGAAATGTCATTGCACCTTGGACAAAAACCATCAAATGACCTTGACCTTTGACATCCATAAACATTCCTATTGCACCTACTCATAAGTCCTAAAGCACAATACAGTAGGAATCGATGGCTCGAACATCGATGGCTTGTTTACCATGGATGAGTCGAACACATTCTTGAGCCCCTAGCGAAATCCTCTACGTAAGAAATAGTGGGGGATAATTAAGGAGATTTTAGTCTTTTATCTTGCAAATGTACGCTGTGTGTACTCATTAGAATCGCCTCGATGAGGCGATTCTAATGAGTACACACAGCATACATATCCATTATAGACACCGAAAAGATGTCAAAATGTATCTCGTTATGCCTCCTGACAGTAACCTCAGTGGCTCGAACTACCCCTGTCTCGAACACATTTTTGAGGTCCCAAAGGTGTTCGAGCCATTGAAGTTCGACTGTAGTTTTAGAATTATGCATTGTTTTACCATTTTCCCATTCAAAAGCCTAAGGAACCAAAATTGAACTTGCTTTAAAATTGGTCAAGATCAAAGTCAACTAGTGTCATTATTTCAACAAAGCTGGTAGTACTCAGCCACCTAATACTACCTTAAAAAGTTTCGAGAAAAGTGGCCAGGCACTTTAATCCGGACAAGATCTTTTACAGATTTTTACCATATTTGGGCACGGAGGCCATATTGGTCACGTGATCTGGGCCATTCAGTCAAGGTTTCATTCCCCAATCATCAGGAGGTAGTATATAAAATTTAATTGAAATTGGCCAAGGTCCATTGAAATCTTGATGGACCTGCAATCCCAATGAACTTGGGCCAAACATTTTGAATGACTTTGAACTTTGGCATTCATACATGTTCATTTTTACCAGACCAAAATAGCTTTTTAAGAAAAAAAAAAAAACATTGTACGAACTTTTCCCCATTGACAAGCCTAAGGAACCACATTGACCTTGTCATAAATAAATCAAGGTCAACTGGAGCTATAATTTGAACAAATTATTTAGTACTTAGTCACCCAATGCTGCATAGCAAGTTTCAATGCAATCGACCCAGTGGTTCCGGAGATGATTTTGTAAGGTTTTTACCATATTTGGACATGACGGCAACCTTGATCATATGACCTGGACCATTCCATTAAGGTTTTGTTTCCCCATTGTCAGGAAGTTGCATGTAAAAGTTAATTGAAATCGGCCCTACTGTTTTAGAGGAAATGTCCTTTGAAAAGTTTAATGGACCTGCAATCCATGCAACCTTGGGCCAAGGTCACCTAATGGCCTTGACCTTTAGTATTCATAGTAATGCATTTTTACACAGACCACAATATTTTTCGAAAAATGCATTGTGTTACCCTTTTTTCCCATTGAAAAGCCTAAGAAACAAATTTGACCTTGCCGTAAAATAGGTCAAAGTTAACCTAGGGTCATCATTTTGGTAGTATTCACCAAGTTTCAAGACAGTCAGCCAAGTGGTTCTAGAGGAGAATATTTCAAGGTTTTTAACATAGTTGGGCACGGTGGCCATCTTGGTCATGTGACCCATTCGAGCAAACTTTTGTTCACCTACTGTAAGGAGGCTGCCCATGTAGACATACATTTTTACATACTCTTTTGTCATAAACCACAATATTTTCAAAACAATGCAATGTTTTACCTTTTTCCCATTGAAAAGCCTAGTGGGGGGATAGGTTGCCGTAATATAGGTCAAGGTCAAGCTAGGGTCATTGTTTCAAACTTGGTTGTACTCAGTCATCCGATGCCACATTTAAAAGTTTCAAGACAATTAGCCCAGTGATTCTGGAGAAGAAGATTTTAAGGTTTTTACCATATTTGGGCATGGTGAACATTTTGGTCAGGTGACCTTGACCATTCAAACATTTTTCCCCTCACTGTGAAATTTGCATATGAAATTTAATTGAAATTGGCCTAGTGGTTTCAGAGAAAATCCATTTTGAAATGTCAATGGATCTGCAATCCAAGGGACCTTGGGTCAAGGTCACCAAATGGCATTGACCTTTAGCATTCATAGACATTCATTGTTTACTTATTCTTATGTCAAAGGCCACAATATATGTTTTACCGTTTTCCCATTAAAAAGCCTAAGCAACGAAATTTGGCCTTCGCTTGAAATAGGTCACGGTCAACGTAGAGTCAGCATTATTGCAACCCTGGTAGAACCCGATGCTACATACCAAATTTTAAGACAGTCGGCTCAGTGGTTCTTGAGAGGATGGCTTTTTAAGGATTTTACGGCCACCTTGGTCATGTGACCTGAACCATTCTTGCAAACTTTCCTTCTCCCACTGCCAGGAAGCTGCATAGGAAATTAAATTGAAATTGGCGGAGTGGTTTCAGAGAATAAGTAATTTGAAAACGGTTGCTGATCGGACGACGGATGTACTGACGACGGTGGCCCACAATGCTTCGATGATGAATTGAGGATGGATGGATGGATGGATGGATGGATGGATGGATGGATGGATGGATGGATGAGTGAGTGAGCACGCTGGCTGGCTGGCTGGCTGGATGGATGTATGGATGCACATACATGTACATGCATGCATCGATGAATGAATTGAGGATGGATGGCTGGATGGATGGATTGATTGATGGATTGATGGATGGATGGATGGATGGATGGATGGATGGATGGATGGATGGATGGATGGCTGGCTGGCTGGCTGGCTGGCTGGCTGGCTGGCTGGCTGGCTGGCTGGCTGGCTGGCTGGCTGGCTGGCTGGATGGATGGATGGACGGACGGACTGTCGATCGGTCGGTCGGTCGGTCGGTCGGTCGGTCGGTCAGTCGGGCTGGCTGGCTGGCTGGCTGGCTGGCTGGCTGGATGGATGGATGGATGGATGGATGGCTGGCTGGCTGGCTGGCTGGCTGGCTGGCTGGCTGGCTGGCTGGCTGGCTGGCTGGCTGGCTGGCTGGCTGGCTGGCTGGCTGGCTGGCTGGCTGGCTGGCTGGATGGATGGATGAATGGATGGACGGACGGACAATCGGTCGATCGGTCGGTCGGCTGGCTGGCTGGCTGGCTGGCCGGCTGGCTGGATGTTTGGATGGGTGGATAGACGGATGAATAGATGCATGCATTGATGAATGGATTGTGGGTGGGTGGACGGACGGACGGATGCATGCTTGAATGGGTGGATGGATGGATGTTGGTGGCTGGCTGGGGATGGATGGACGGATGGATGGATGAATGGATGGATGCGTGGATGGATGGATGGATGGACGGACGGACGGACGGACTGTCGGTCGGTCGGTCGGTCGGGCTGGCTGGCTGGCTGGCTGGATGGATGGCTGGATGGATGGATGAATGGATGGACGGACGGACAATCGGTCGATCGGTCGGTCGGTCGGTCGGCTGGCTGGCTGGCCGGCTGGCTGGATGTATGGATGGGTGGATAGACGGATGAATAGATGCATGCATTGATGAATGGATTGCGGGTGGGTGGACGGACGGACGGATAGATGCATGCTTGAATGGGTGGATGGATGGATGTTGGTGGCTGGCTGGGGATGGATGGACGGATGGATGGATGCGTGGATGGATGGATGGATGGATGGATGGATTGATGGATGGATGGATGGATGGATGGATGCGTGGAAGGAGGGAGGGAGGGATGCATGCATCGATGAATGGATTGTGGATGGGTGGGTGGTTGGTTGGACGGACGGACGGACGGATAGAAGGACGGACGGACGGACGGACGGATGGATGGCTGGATGGATTTTGTTTTGTTTGAATTGAGATTTAACGTCCCCGTCAACACTCTTTAGGTCTTTTTGGAGACGTTGCTTCCAATTTTGTGGGACTTTTACCCGACATTGAGATAAAATGACATCTCAAGCCCTGTCGCAAAGTCGTATATGCATCTGACTGTCGGACTCAAACCGTTTTGTCTGGGCAGGCTTAGTCCTTCTGAACAGTTTACCACTAGTCATGTGTGGTCAGTTTCAGCTCTGCGAGGAAACACCACGCAGTCCATCTGTTTCTCCAAACCCCGATGGGCGGGGGCGATGATGGATGGATGGATGGATGGATAGTGGATGGATGGATGGATGGATGGATGGATGGATGGATGGATGGATGGATGGATAGATGAATGAATGGTTGGATGGATGGATGGATGGATGGATGGATGGATGGATGGATGGATGGATGGATGGATGGATGGATGGATGGTGGTGGTGGTTTTTTGGGTGGTGGGTGGGTAGATGGATGGTAGGTAGGTGGGTGGATGGAGCATGAATGTCATTTGATGTGTCACCAGTAATGATTCTGATGGATGGATGGACGGATGGATGGATGGATGGTGGTTGGGTGGGTGGGTGGGTGTGTGGGTGGATCGATGGAGGATGAATGTCATTTGATGTGTCATCAGTAACGATTCTGATGGATGGATGGATGGATGGATGGATGGATGGGTGGATGGTGGGTGGGTGGGCTGGTGGATGGAGAATGAATGTTATTTGATTTGTCACCAGTTACGATTCTAATGGATGGATGGATGGATGGATGGATGGATGGACGGATGAATGAATGAATGAATGAATGAATGAATGAATGAATGGATTGATGGATGGATGGATGGATGGATGGATAAATAGATGGATGGATGGATTGATGGATGGATAGATTGATGTTGGACGAACGGATGGATGGATGGATGGATGGATGGATTGGATGGATAGATGGATGGATGGATAGATGGATTGATGGATGGATGGATGGATGGATAGATGGATGGATGGATGGATAGATGGATGGATGGATCAGTCATATGCCATTCATGGAACTGGAAAACGATTCAGAATCTGTTTGGGTTAAGGTTTTTGCAAACAAAACTTCCCACTTTATTGCAAGTTGGTACCGACCACCTAACGACACTGTCGAAAACTTCCACTTATTTAAAGATCAGCTTGATCGCATTAAGTCTCAGAATAAGGGTAAAAAACTTCCTGCAGTACATGTCTTAGGCGACTTCAACTTCAGAGAGATTGTTTGGCCAGATAGGCTCAGCAAACAAGGCACGATGCTGAGTCCGTCAGAGGGACAGGTGTTGGTCGACATCATGAATGATCATGGCTTGGAACAGGTTGTTGACTTCCCTACTCGAGATAGAAACACTTTGGATTTGATTCTTACAACTTTGCCAGGACAGTTTGGGGATATTCAATCCCCGGACAAACTAAGTGATCATGATATTGTCTCTGGATTTTTGAAAATCTTCATACCACCTATAAAGAAACCTCGTAGAAAGGTGTACTTATATCAAAAGGGTGACTATGAAACTATGAGGAAGGATGCCCTAAAATTTGCAAGAGAGAAATACTTTAATGGTCATTCAGACGCTCGGTCTGTCCAGGAGAACTTTGATTCGATAAAGTCTTTCATTCAAGCTTCGTCCGAAAATCATATCCCCTCCAAAACTAGCAGGTCTGTATCTTCAATTCCTTGGATCACACCAGAAATAAGAAGAAAAATTCGGAGGAGAAATAAGATTCATGCTAAGGCAAAAAAGTCGGGAAGTGGTAAACTCAGAGCAAAATTTGAAAACTTGAGACAAGAAATTAAAAATGACATCAAAAATCAGCATGATCAGTATGTAAATAACTTGGTAGGGGATGTAAAGGCGAATCCCAGAGACTTCTACAGATATATCAATAGCCAGAAGAAAGATAGGCAAGGTATCCCACCCCTTAATAAAAGAGGAGGGAACGGGGTCGCTGAATCGGACTCTGAAAGGGCAGAGGAATTGGTCGGTCAATTCAATGATGCATTTAATAAAACTGAGTTCAACGAGGTTCCATTGACTGGAAGATCGGCCCCTTTCATGGAAAATATTGTTGTATCCTCTGCGGGAGTGATCAAATTACTTAAAGGCTTGAACCCTTCTAAAGCTTTAGGGCCTGATGAGCTTCATCCTAGAGTCCTGAAGGAACTAGCAAACGAGTTAGGTCCAGTTTTTGCTCATCTTTTCCAACAATCTCTCGATACGGGTGAAATTCCCAAAGAATGGCTCCTAGCGAACATCTGTCCACTTTTCAAAAAAGGGGACAGGGCTCTTGCTCGTAATTATCGCCCGGTGTCACTGACCTGTGTTCTATGTAAATTGCTTGAACACATAGTCTGCTCAAACATCATGGCCCACTTGGATGAACATAAACTTTTGTCAGACAGACAACATGCATTTAGGAAAAGGCATAGTTGCGAAACTCAGTTGAGCACGGTTATTAATGATTGGGCAAAAATCCTGGACAAAGGGGGGCAGGTGGACACATTTATTCTGGACTTTGAGAAGGCTTTTGACACCCCTCCTCATGAACTACTTAAATCCAAATTATTTGGTTGTGGAATTGGTGGGAAGACTCTTAAATGGATAGATTCCTTCCTTTGCTACAGAAAACAGCGTGTTGTTGTTAATGGTGAATCTTCAGTATGGGCGCCAGTTTTGTCTGGAGTCCCACAAGGGACCGTTCTTGGTCCTCTATTGTTCTCCCTGTACATCAATGATATTTCCACTGATATTGACTCAGAAATAAGACTGTTCGCAGATGACTGTGTTTGTTACCGGGAAATTAGAGATACAGATGACTCACTGAAACTTCAGGCTGACATAGATAGATTAGGATGTTGGGCCAGAAAATGGGGCATGAGATTTCAACCAGTTAAATGCAATATTATGCAGATAACAAGGAAGAGATCTAATAAAGTTGAGGCTTCTTACACCTTAGAGGGAACGGTCCTCGAAAATGTGAATTCCATTAAATACCTTGGTGTGACAATCACTCACGATTTGAAATGGAATACACACATTAGCAATATGTGTACAAAGGCGAATAGAACACTTGGTTTCCTGAGGCGAAATCTTCATCAGTGTCCTCAGGATGTGAAAGAAACAGCATACAGGGGACTTGTTCGCCCAATCTTGGAATATGGTAGTTGCATCTGGGACCCAAGCGGAGTGGTCCTAAATGAAGAAATTGAAAAAGTTCAGAATAGAGCTGCTAGATTTGTAACTGGAAATTATTGCTTTGAAACTGGGAGCATGACTGGAATTCTAGGAAAATTAAGATGGGAGTCTCTAAAGAAAAGGAGAAGAGACAGTAGGCTCATACTCTTATACAAAGGTCTAAAGGGTGCTGCCAGCATTCAAACAGATGACCTTGTTCCCCCAGCTAGGCATTGTAGAAAACACCATTCAATGACGTTTCAGACCCTTACTGCAAGAACGGATATTTATAAAGAATCGTTTTTCCCCCGAACCATTAGAGATTGGAATGCCCTTCCCGATTCTATTATTTTGACGGCTGAAGGTGCTGAGGATTGTGTAGCTAAGTTTACATCTTTGGTTAGAGCTAGGGACTAACTTCCCATATCACAGGTCCTGGTGTATGAATGTCATTTGACGTGTCACCAGTAACAATTCTGATTCTGATCAGTTGGTGGCTGGATGGATGAGTGAGTTGGTGGCTGGATGGATGCCTGGCTGGATGGATGGATGCCTGGCTGGATGGATGGGTGAGTTGTTGGCTGGTTGGTTTGCTGGTTGGATGGATTGATGGATGGATTGGATGGCTAGGTGGATCGATGGACGGTACCGGTGAATTGTCTTGACTATGAATCATGCAAGAGTTACCTAACGTGGAAAGAGGGCACTCGAGCAAATATGGCGGATGTGGTTTTCGCTTCCTGTTCGAAAAATTATTGTAAGTTTTCCGTGATGTTTTAGAGGGTAATAGTATCTATACCTTTAACGACTGAATCGTTGCCCCGAATAATTAATTTGCTCGAAATGCACCTCCGTCACGAGTTCGTACTCAGTACTTTTCGGGATGAAATTCCCAGCTAATTGATAGAAAAACTTGAGGAAACTGTGGTCATACTATCTATCTATCTATCTAGGTTTACTACAACACCCCCTGACGAGGATTACGTGTAGGTGATTGCGCGCCGTGAAGAAAAAGGTAGAGTGAATAGTGAGAATAAAAGTGCAATAGTGAGATGAATAAAAACAGATGAAAGTGTTAGTTAATAAGATGAGATTAAAATCAGTTTAAAAACAGGTCTGCTGTGTTTAGGGTAACTGGTGGTCAAGAGACCGAACTGCCACACTGAACTGATTCAGTGTTGGCAGCATGACCAAGGAAGATGGCAAGCTGTTCCATTGCACAACAGCCAAAGGGAAAAACGAATACTTGTAATAATCAGTTGAGGTATGGATTTGACGATACACGAAGGGATGGCGCAGGCTTTGACGGGTTGCTCTTGTTGGCTGCTGGAAATACGGTGGCATTTGAACGGCAACCATGCCGTGTGTAATTTTATATAACATACAGAGGCGAGCATCAGCCCTCCTCTGTTCCAGAGACCGCCAGCCAAGTACTTTCTGCATCTTTGAAACGCTGTTGTAAGGCGAATAGTCACTCATGGTCCAGCGAATAGCTCTCCTCTGGACCATTTCTATTTTCTGGGAATAACTTTCGGTATAAGGGCTCCATGAAGTGGAGGCGTACTCGAGTTGTGGGCGCACAATAGTTTTATATGCAGCCTCACGGACACCTTTATGTTTAGTTTTTATGTTCCGTTTAATAAAACCGAGTGATTTATTTGCGTTTGCCGAAATTCTATTAATATGTGTATTGAAACTTAAGTCGGTAGATAGATCAACACCAAGGTATCTGGCGGAGGATACACTTTCAAGGGTTTTCTTATGCATGGTGTAGGTAGACTCGATTAGATCTTGTGACCTGGTGATATGTAAAACTTGGCACTTACCAGGGTTAAATTCCATATCCCATTGTTCCTCCCACTTTTGTAGTTGGTCAAGGTCCTTCTGGAGGTTGGAAGAGTCATCTGGGTTATTAATGGTCAGGTATACCGCAGTGTCATCCGCAAAGAGGCGAACTTGAGACTGCACATTATCGGGCAAATCGTTAATGTACAGTAAGAATAAGATGGGGCCCAGGACTGACCCCTGCGGTACACCTGAGGATACTGGTACCTCATTAGAACTGTCACCTTCAAGCACAACGGTCTGGCTTCTCCCTATGAGAAAGGACTGGATCCAATACAAGACATTACCTTGAACACCATGAAGTCTAAGTTTGTAAAGCAGTTTGAGATGGTTTACCTTATCAAAGGCCTTACTAAAATCTAACAGAATGAGGTCAGTTTGCCTGCCCCCTGTCATCGATCTAGTAAGGTCCTCAACAAGTTGAATAAGCTGAGTTTCACAAGACCTGCGTTGACGGAAACCATGCTGTACTCACCTGCTGTCGCCTGAAACAGTTACCCTGCGAGTTGGTGATGTAGTATCAATAGATTAGTAAGTAGTTACTGCCTAAAGCTTCTCAGCCAGCATCTCTATCGATCATCATATACTGAGTCGGTCATAGGGCTGGCTAATCGGAGCTGAAAAGAAAATCGATTATCAGTCCTGTCATTGCGATCGATAATCGATTAGTAATCGCTAAGGTTTTTCTCATAATATTACCTGTCTGGCTTTCTGTCTGAGCATAACTCTTACCATATGTTGCACTTTACCATATGTATATTTGAACGGGCAGGCCTGAGCAAACAGTGTAGACCCAGATGAGACGCCGCAAAATGCGGCGTCTCTTCAGGGTCTGCACTGTTTGCCACTGATCCAGGCACAGCTTTGGGCAGTAAATTGCACTTATCAAATAATCGATTA
The DNA here is from genome assembly GCA_963580285.1 of Lucinisca nassula. NCBI lineage: Eukaryota > Metazoa > Mollusca > Bivalvia > Lucinida > Lucinidae > Lucinisca > Lucinisca nassula. The sequence goes on from OY757018.1 coordinate 155,174,535, forward strand.
CAAGGAAATCAGTACCGATAATCATTTTTGTGGAATTTATCGATCGATTATACGATTAATCGTGTCAGCCTTAGTCGGTCATGTCATTTGACGTGTCACCAGTAACAATTCTGATTCATATCTGGCCATTACCTCACTATCCTCAGTGGGTATTTGGGAAAACCGAAAACAAACTTTTACCGGAAATAACCGAAAACAAATGCTCATAACCGAAAACAAACTATATCACCAATTATACCATGATTATTGTACACATACATGTTTAAATGCTGTGTAAACAGATAGTATGGCCAAGTTTGGGAGAATAATTTGAAATAATAACGATTTTACGATGCTGTCTTATGATCTTGCGCACCTAAGCACTATTGCGGTATTTTAAAAATGTTAAAACCTTCACACATGAACAAAAACTATCTTACTATTTAAGTAAATATCTTATGTGTAATATTGCGCTGAAAACATGAGAAAAACATGATAATTCATTCAAAATAGCAACGACTAAGTCACTTACCGCCTTGTTTTTTCGAAGAGGTCAAAGGTCTTATGATCTTGCGCATTAGCTGTAGATGACGGGTATATGACGTCATAGTTGGGATTTCCCCAATGTCAGTGTGTAGGTATGGTGGCCCATTCAAACAGTGAACTTAAAAATATTTTTTTTCCATTTTGCAATCAAGTTCAAGCAAAAAAACTGTAAATGTTTGAAACAAACTAATACTTCAGTCCAAAAACAAAATGTAACTTTTAACTTATGTACATGGTTTGAAAATATTTATATTTATTGTTCATTATCACATTTGGGACACCTGAACTCCTCCTCATCTGACAACTCGCGAACAGAACTGCAGAATTTTAGATGTACCCAGCCACCACACTGCTCACACTGACCCCAGGTAACAAATTGTATTTGAAGTTCCAGGTTAAGCCCATCTGGTTGCCACTTTCCACAAATGGAACACACCTCAGCATCCTCATTGTATTCTTCAATGACTGGTACAGTTGGCACAGACTTTTTGCTCCCTTTTTTAGCTGGCCCTTTTCCTCGTTTTGAATTTAATAAGGGTCCTTTTCCTTTCTTATGTGTTTCCTTGATTTTACTTTCTTTCTTACTACCGTCACTATACTTAATTTTCTTTGAACATTCAACATTTTCATTGGTCACAGTTTCCTGACTCTGTCCTACATGTTCAGAGAGTGAATAGGGGGGAATAAATTTCGATTTCCTTTTCATTGAACCGTTTTTGTGTCCATCTTTTTCAGTGTTCACTGCTGCACGTTTTTCATTTTTCTTCTCGGTTTCCTTCTTTCCTTTCTCCATTGTTTTCTTTTTTTCATAATGTTCATTCTCTGTGATTGCTGCGCCATACGGTGGGACGAAAGTGCTTCTCTTTTTCTTTGGTTCTTGATTTTCTTTCAGTTTGTTAAATTCATTTGCCTTTTCTTGAAATAAAATTTTCACATTTCTGTTGTCCTTACGTTCTTTTCTTGTTACTTTAATCTCTGGCTTTTCCTTTGTTATTTCAGGGGGTGAGACACGGGGAGCAGAAGGGTCATAGGGGAATATACCAGTTTTTCTGAATCCAGCCATTAAGGTGCTCACATTCATAGAACTTACAAATGCCCGACTTATTATTTGTGGCAAGTCTTCCTTTACAATAACTCGGTTTGGATGTGCATGCAAAAACTTATGGCATTCAGAACTGAGGCTCCTTTTGAAAGGGCTGAACACTGACACATCAAGTGGTTGGAGACAGTGACTTGTGTGAGGAGGCAATACAAACAGGTGGATATCTTCTTGTCTTGCTGCTTCTATCACGTCGTTTGTTACATGTGTAGAATGACCGTCATAGAGTAGAATACAAGGTCTGATGGTAACATGATGCATGAAGTGATTGGTAAAGAAATCAAGGAATAAATTGGAATTTGACCAACCGCTCTGTGAAGACCTGTACTCAGTACCCTCTACACCCTCCGACCGAATGTCCCGAGAAAGTCTTTCGCCCTTAAAGATGACAAACGGTGGAATCGTCTCACCCAGAGCACTAACAGCGGCAATTACTGTTGTTGTGGCAGACTTTCTAGAGGTAACACAGTGGGGATTAGTTCCTGTTCTGGCGAGAACCTTAGGTGGGCTGTGGTCTAAAGAGATGCCCGTTTCATCCACATTCCATATAAACTGGGGTCTGTTCTTCAGATTGTATTTGTCCAGTTCTTCAAAATAAGAATCAAGAGTGTATCCATTAACTGCATCATCGCGGGCCTTCTCTCTTTTTTTGGGGTGTGTCATTTTCAGCTCAGGAAATCTACTAAGGAAGCTGTAAAACCAATTCTTTGTAAACTCACTTTCTCTGTTAGTTGCTTCACCCATGTTCTTTGCCATCTCCAGGACTTGCCATCTTGAAAAGCCATAGCCAAGATGAGCCATGGCCACACAGTGCTCGGCTAGCAGTTCCTCTTGAGTCCTTGTGAATATTGTTGGGCCACCTCTTTTGACATCCTCGCCCTTACTGTTCGCAAGTCGCCACCTCAGTGTAGATTCAGGGAGCCCATGAAGTCTTGCAGCCTTTCTGATAGCAAAACCCTTCTGTTTGACATCATTGTATGCATCATGTAGCTTCAGGTACCCGTACTTGGACTCACGAGGCTTGTTAGACATACTGGTTGGACTGAAAAAGACAATGGGACCGAACTTAAAATATGCTAACATAATTATGATCCCTATAGGAAGTTAACTTTTGTTCAACGTTGAATAAACGTTAAATGCCTTTATGGTTGTCTTATTTTGGTAAAAAAGACATATCATAGCAACCCGCATTTGCCCGGTGTTGAAAAACGTAACACATAGAAATCAGCTGAAATTGGCTGAAATTGACACTAATTGGCTTCCATACTTTTAAAAATTGACGTGCGGTTCGGGCCTCTGTGAATCTCAACAATGGCGGAAAGACCGTCTGCCGACTCGAGAGAGAATAATGGACTATTGTGATTATTCTGGAGATTATGTATGTAACAAGTATTGAATTTATTGATAGAAAATCTATTCTGATCATCGGATACTGGAGGAGCTGAAAGAAAATGTGATTTTAATCGAGCGAGTTTCTTGTGTGTGAAAGTGGGTCAGTGGGTTGACCTCATGAATAATTAATTAGGATGACGTAGTATGTAAACAAAAACAAAATAATTCAGGTACGTTTTTATGCCCCCGCATCATATGATGCTGGGGGCATCTAGTTTTTGGGTTTTCCGTACGTGCGTACATGTGTACGTCCGTCTGTACGTGTGTGTGTACGTACGTACGTACATACGTACGTACGTACGTGATCCTGTAACCTCAGGTTAAAGTTTTTGTAACAGGTAGAGCATGAACTTTTAGAACTCATATTTTCCTAACCATTTGATGGAACTGGTTCATCTTTGGTATGATGATAGATATAGGTCCAAAGTTTTATTAAGCAATACCCCCACCCATGCCTGGGATCTCAAGGTCAAGGTCACAGACTTATAAATTTTCAATGTTAAAGACTCAGGTTAAGGTTTTTGTAACAGGTAGACTTGATCATTTTAGAACTCATATTTTCCAAACCATTAGATGGAATTTGTTCATATTTGGTATGATTATAGATATAGGTCAAAAGTTTTATTCAGGGATACCCCCACCCATGCCCATGGCCTCAAGGTCAAGGTCATGGACTTAGAAATTTCCCATGTTAAAGACTCCAGTTAAGGTATTTGTACCTGGTAGAACCTGAACTTTTATGATGGCTTTGGTTCATATGATGATAGATATAGGTACAATGTTTTATTCAGCAATACCCCCACCCATGCCTATGACCTCAAGGTCAAGGTCACAGACTTAGACAATTTTAATGTGAAAGATTTAAAAAATCTCAAATTTTCCAAACTATATTATGGATTTGGCTTATGTATGCTATGATGATAGACACAGGTCCAAATATTTATTTGGCAATACCCCCACTCATGCCTATGGCTTCAAGGTCAAGGTCACAGACTTAGAAATTTTTAATTAGATATTTTAAGAGTTGATATTTTCCAAATTGTGCGATGGATTGAGTTGATATTTGGTATACCTGTCCTTTTTATTCAGCGATACCCCCACCCATGCCCATGAGCTCAAGGTCAAGGTCACAGACTTAATAAAAATTTTTAATTATCCCCTCGCACAACATAGCTCTAGCGTTTATATTTCTTCACTGATTTCAATATAACTTCACACAAATGTTCCTTATGACAATACCTCGAACGAGTTTGACTTTCAAGGTCAAGGTCACTCTGGCTATTTTTAGAAAATCTTTGTCATCGTCCTGCGCCTGCATTTCTTCACTGGTTTCAAAATAACTTCACACAAATGTTCCTTATGACAATACCTTGAACGAGCTTGACTTTCAAGGTCAAGGTCACTGTGGCTATTTTTAGAAAAACTTTGTCATTGCTCTAGCGCTTACATTTTTTCACCAATTTCAATATTACTTCACACAGATGTTCCTTATGACAATATTTCTAGCAAGTTCCACTTTCAAGGTCAAGGTCACTGTGGGCTATTTTTAGAAAAACTTTGTCATCGCTCTAGCGCTTACATTTCTTCACCGATTTCAATATAATTTCACACAAATGTTCCTTATGACAATATCTCAAGCAATTTCGACTCGCAAGGTCAAGGTCGCTGTGGCTATTTTTAGAAAAACTTTGTCATCGCTCTAGTGACTACATTTCTTCACTGATTTCAATATAACTTCACACAAATGTTCCTTATGACAATACCTCGAGCGAGTTCGACTTTCAAGGTCAAGGTCACTGTGGCTATTTTTAGAAAAACTTTGTCATTGCACTAGCGCTTACATTTTTTCACCAATTTCAATATAACTTCTCACAAATGTTCCTGATGACAAGGTCACACACTTAGAAAATTTTGTTGCAACATGGATTTTCGGGGTAAGGCGGGGCCCTTGGCGGGGGCATCTGTGTCGTCTGGACACATTTCTAGTTTACTTACTCTTTCTTTGTGAAACTGTTTTGAAGACTTGTAAGTGAACTGGATATAACCTCAACGAATATTCTGTCAATTTTCTGGATGCAAACGACTGTAAACAACCGGACGTGTTTCCCAAAACACGTGTCCGCGAGGTGCGCAAGATCTTAAGACGCGCAAGATCATAAGACCCGACTGTATTGCATTTTTATAAAATTTTCATAGATGGACCGGGATCTACACTGCTTGTACTACATGTAAATGTTTGCCTTGTTGTTTGTGATCTAAATGAATACATTATACTAAGTAACTTGATTGTTTGATAGCCAGAAATGTGTGTGACTAAAACAATTTATTTAGCAGGATTCTGCTTAAGAAATTTAGTTAAAAATGGTTTAATTGGCTGGTCATCAGGATGTCCCAGGTTAGGTAACTGCCAAGCCAGTAACATCAGGATCTACACTGCTTGTACTTACTGCTTGCCATGTTGTTTTTGATTTAAATGAATACATTATAGCTTGTACTTTGATAGTCTGGAATTGGTCTGACTAAATTAATTTATTCAGCAGGATACGGCTTTAGAAATTTTGTATATAAAAAAATACGTCGAGTATATCCTTCGGATGCGAGTTTCACTGGTCATCAGGAGGTCAATGATTTGATAACGGCCCTGCTAGGAACATCTTGTCATGAAGATTGATCATTAAATCCTTTTAGTGTGATACTCCTCCTTCTGCTCATCCAAGAAGGGCAGTTATCAGTTTTATAACGAAAGAATCTGCACTGAACTAGTTAACAGTATAGGTGGCTAAGCCTGCCCAGGAAAACGTGATTAAGTAATTGACTCGCTTGGTATGACATAAATAGTGTTGACAGGCCTTTTAAACTTTAAGTAATAACACATCAGTGGAATAGAGTGCACATTTTAATATCTCAAAACAATCATTTTAATTGGTTATCATATATGATTTGTTCTTATTATACAAAATTTCTAAAGCCTATCCTGCTGATCCTGATGTAACTGGTTTGGCAGCTAGCTAACAACACGTCTATATAATTCTGACCCCCTCGAACCCCACTTTAATATAGTAAAACTGGGGTTTACAGGAGTAAACCTTATTTTTCTTATTTCTGCTCTAAAATATAGATTGTGGATACTCGTAAGAACCGCCCCGACGAGGCGGTTCTAAAGAGTACCCTTAATCTATATTTTGAGCAGAAATAAGAAAAATATCACAATTTTTCATCATCAAATTTTAGTTTTTTCGGCGGTTCAAGTTTACAATGTATTTGTATAGGCGTGTTTTCTTTATGTGAACCATTTTGACTAAATTTTCTGTCTATCAAACAATCAAGTTACTAAGTATAATGTATTCATTTAAATCACAAACAACAAGCCAAACAGTTAGAACAAGCAGTGTAGATCCTGGTCCATCCATGAAAATTGTATAAAAAAGGCAATAAAATCGTTATTATTTCAAATTATTATCCCAAACTTGGCCACAGTATCTATTAATATAGCATTTAAACATGCATATGTCTAAATGTACAATAATCATGGTATAATTTGTGATATAGTTTGTTTTCGGTTATGAGAATTTGTTTTCGGTTATTTCCGGTAAAAGTTTGTTTTCGGTTTTCCCAAATACCGTCCTCAGTTGTACGAATACGAATAGTGAGTGTTTAAGAAATAATCACCAACACCAGGGATCGAACTGGATGCTAAAGGCCCCTGGTTTGATCCCCGGTGGTGGTGATTATTTCTTAAACACTCACTATTCGTATTAGTACAACTGAGGACAGTGAGGTAATGGCCAAATATGAATCAGAATCAGAATTGTTACTGGTGACAAGTCAAATGAAATGACCAACTCAGTATATGATGAAAGATAGAGAGATGCTGGCTGAAAAGCTTTAGGCAGTAACTACGAACACACTCCATTGGCCAGTCCCACCCCCTCGCAATACGTCAGATCCATACCACATACAATTATTATAAATATTCATTCTTCCCCCTGGCAGTTTGGCAATGGAATAAACTTCCCCCTTGTGTTGTGCTTCTGCCTACACTGACTCGGATGCACTCAGATTTGCAAAGGAGAATTACTTTAATGGTCATTCAGATGCTCGGTCTGTACAGGAGAATTTTGATTTGATAACTTCTTTCATTCATACTTCGGCCGAAAATCATATCCCCTCAAAAACTAGTAGGGCTGTATCGTCTATTCCCTGGATCACTCCAGAGATAAGAAGGAAAATTCGCAGAAGGAATAAGATTCATGCAAAGGCAAAAAAGACGGGAAGTGGTAAACTCCGGACAAAATTTGAAAACTTGAGACGTGAAATCAAGACTGATATAAAAAATCAGCATGATTTGTATGTGAATAACTTGGTAGGTGATGTAAAGGCAAATCCCAGAGACTTCTACAGATATATTAATAGCCAGAAGACAGACAGGCAAGGTATCCCGCCCCTTAATAAAAGAGGAGGGGACGGGGTTGCTGAATCAGACTCTGAAAGGGCAGAGGAACTAGTTGGTCAATGCAATGATGCATTTAATAAAACTGAGTTCACGGAGGTCCCATTAACTGGAAGATCGGCCCCATTCATGAATAATATTGTTGTGACAGCTGCAGGAGTGATCAAATTACTTCAAGGCTTAAACCCCAGTAAGGCCTTAGGACCTGATGAGCTTCATCCCAGAGTCCTGAAGGAACTAGCAAATGAGTTGGGTCCAGTTTTCGCACACTTGTTTCAACAGTCTCTTGATACGGGTGAAATCCCCAAAGAATGGCTCTTAGCAAACATTTGTCCACTCTTCAAAAAAGGAGATAGGGCTCTTGCCCGCAATTATCGCCCTGTGTCTCTGACTTGTGTTCTGTGTAAATTGCTGGAACATATAGTCTGCTCAAACATCATGGCCCACTTGGACGAACATAAACTTTTGTCAGACAGACAACATGCATTTAGGAAAAGGCACAGTTGTGAAACTCAGCTAAGCACAGTTATTAATGACTGGGCAAAAATCTTGGACAAAGGGGGACAGGTGGACACATTTATTCTGGACTTCGAGAAGGCTTTTGACACCCCTCCTCATGAACTACTTAAATCTAAGTTATTTGGTTATGGAATTGGGGGAAAGACCCTAAAATGGATAGATTCCTTTCTTTGCTACAGAAAACAGCGGGTTGTTGTTAATGGTGAATCTTCGGAGTGGGCTCCAGTTTTGTCTGGAGTTCCGCAAGGGACCGTTCTTGGTCCACTTTTGTTCTCCCTGTACATCAATGATATTTCCACTGACATTGACTCAGAAATAAGACTGTTCGCAGATGACTGTGTTTGTTACCGGGAAATTAGAGATACAGATGACTCATTGAAACTTCAGGCTGAATAGATAGATTAGGATGTTGGGCACGTAAATGGGGCATGAGATTTCAGCCAGTTAAATGCAATATTATGCAGATAACTAGGAAGAGATCTAATAAAGTTGAGGCTTCTTACACCTTAGAGGGAACGGTCCTCGAGAATGTGGACTCCATTAAATACCTTGGAGTGACAATCTCACACAACTTGAGATGGAATACTCATATTAGCAACATGTGTACTAAGGCAAATAGAACGCTTGGTTTCCTGAGGCAAAATCTTCATCAGTGCCCTCAGGATGTAAAAGAGGCAGCATATAAAGGTCTTGTTCGCCCAATCTTGGAATATGGTAGTTGTATCTGGGACCCCAGTGGAGTGGTCCTTAACGATGAAATTGAGAAAGTTCAGAATAGAGCTGCTAGATTTGTAACAGGCAATTACTGCTTTGAAACTGGGAGCATGACTGGAATACTTGGAAAATTAAAATGGGAGTCTCTCAAGAAAAGGAGAAAAGACAGTAGGCTAATCCTTTTATACAAAGGTCTAAAGGGTGCTGCCAGCATTCCAACAGATGACCTTGTTCCCCCAGCTAGATACTGTAGAAATCACCATTCGTTGGCGTTTCAGACCCTTAGCGCAAGAACTGACATTTATAAAGAGTCGTTCTTCCCCAGAACCATTAGAGATTGGAATGCCCTTCCCGATTCGATTATTTCGACAGCTGAAGGTGCTGATGATTGTGTAGCTAAATTTACCTCTTTGGTTAGAGCTAGGGACTAACTTCCCATATCACAGGTCCTGGTGTATGAATGTCATTTGACGTGTCACCAGTAACAATTCTGATTCTGATTCTGACTCAGTTCAGTGTGGCAGTCCGGTCACTTGACCACAAACTTCCATGAACACAACAATCCTGTTTTTAACTGATTTTAATCTCATCTGTTTTTAACACTTAACACTATCATCTATTTTTTCACATCTCCTATCACACTTTTTAGTCTCACTTTTCATCTGTCATTTATTCTCACGACGCGCAATCATCCTGCACGTAATCCTCGCGAGGGGGTGTTGCAGTACAACTAGATAGATAGATAGATTGGCATCCTTTGCAGGGATGAAGAATGGACAAATTTTAATGATCAATTAAAAGAATTAATTATTAGATGATATAACATTTGCAAAACTGTAGTTCGTGTTGCTATTTTGTATGTGACAGGTTCGCACTTTAGACCAACTTGAACTCAGGCTGACCAAAGTGTTGTGCCCTTGAGCAAGGCACTTCATTCACACTGCTTAAAAAAAAACAAAAAAAGTTCTGTTTATCACCCAGGAAATCCTGCTCGTAATGCTCAGATGTGAGCAAGTAGCAGTAATAGGAGAAACAAAAAGATAGTGATTATATTTTCTTGTGACGAGGCTCATATCTGATTGTCAAAGACTCTTTTACGTAATGTCTGAGTTGTGCAAATATACCAGAATTTGTTTATCAGAAAAATTCGGATTTTTTTGTGTGAGCAAAATCGATGCTAGCAAGTCTATGTAATGAAGAATCCCAACCCTTACCCCCACTTTATACAACAATTAATAGGTCCTGACATATACTTTATTTTTCTTATTTCAGTTTCTAAAACATAGACAATAAGAAATGAGAAAAATGTCACATTTTTACATATACACAGTACTTTTCACAGCCATAAGTCTCATTATATCAATGTCAGTTATGGAAAATTGCATTATAAATGTTATCACTAGATGCAAGCTTGTTACAAAGTTCATTAACGAAGCCCTTACAGTTCTTGAGAAATTTGGGTGGTCGCTGGGTTTGACGCAATATTTTACAAAGTCAGTGAACAGGAAAAGTGGGTCAAGGTCAAATATGGATGCCTGAATTATCGCTGCCATCCCAAGATGCAAGTTTGTACCAGGAATCATTAATGAAACTCTTACAGTTCTTGAGAAATGAACATAAATAGTAAGGTGACTTTAAGTTTGATGCAATAGTTTTCAAAGTCAGTGAACCATGAAAAGTAGTACAAAGTCAAATATAGCACCAAACGAGGATATTACAATATTTTCCTGGACTGCCGATACCCCCATCAACCCCTTTATATACCAAAACATATCTAACCTCGATCCAAAGGGCTTGAAAAAATAAGGTGAAACGACCTGCCAAATCAGGGCGAAACGATTCACAGGCGAAACGACCCATGACCCTTGGGATGCATTGGACCTGATCTAAGTTCAACTGGACAAAAGAAATGATGAAAGTCGTACAAAAATGACACATTAGTTCTACAGTCATCTGATTATTTCCATTATTATTTGTTTACATAGTAAAACAAAGCAACAAACTTAACACAGAAATTTTTTGTGGTAAATGAGTTGAAAACATGGATTTTAATAACTGTGATGGCAGATTTTGCACTGGACCAATTGGACCAGTCAGCCATTGACCTTACTGGACATTTTTTTTTCTCCTATTACTGCTACTCGCTCACATCTGAGCATTAAGAGCAGGATTTCCTGGGTGGTAACCAGTTCTTTTCTTTTTTTTTTAAGCAATGTGGATGAAGTGCCTTGCTCAAGGGCACAACACTTTGGTCAGGGTGAGGCTCGAACCCGCAACCTCTCGATCACAAATACGATGCGCTACCACTGCACCAAAGCGCTCCACAGCTGGAGCTACTTGGCCATCACCTGACCAGCTTTTCACTAGACAATGTCCATCGGTCAATGTCGAACCCTGCCTGTGGTCACTAGTATTTAGTTGTCAGATAATTTCTTGAGTGGAGAGCCTTGGATACTTCAGCCAACGGAATTATATGTCGTTCGCCAAAGCCATAGAAATCCTAAAGGACCTCAGAAAGGGAAATTGAGTCAGCTTCCGGTTTCGGCTAGCATGGTCATGGTGCTGGATTTCTGATTCTGTTGTGGTAGAATGGAGTACCCAACTGAAATCCTACTAGGGCTGGCTAATCAGAGTTGAAAAGATAATCGATTATCAGTCCTGTCATTGCGATCGATAATCGATTAGTAATCGCTAAGGTTTTTGTAATAATTTTACCTGTCTGGCTTTCTGGCTGAGCATGACTCTTACCAGATGTTGCACTTTACCGTATGTATATTTGAACAGACATGCCTGAGCAAACAGTGTAGACCCAGATGAGACGCCGCAGAATGCGGCGTCTCATCAGGGTCTGCACTGTTTGCCACTCATCCAGCTATTTTAGGCATAACTTTGGGTAGTAAATTGTACCTATCATGTAATCGATTAAAAGCAATTCAGAAATGATAATCATTTTTGTGGAATTTATCGATCGATTAATCGATTATACGATTAATCGTGGCAGCCTTAAATCCTATACTCCTCTCCCTTTTCTTTCAAAGGATTCCTGCCAACTGCCCCTCTATATTAGCAGCAGGATAATGCTGGTTAAACCCCTGGTGAAGTCTGGAGCTACTGGTACAGCCATTGGCCGTTGGTCATGGTGACTGCCAACAGCTCCCTCATTGACATTCCTCTAGAGTGAGTGACAGTTGTGGCTACATCTCCCAAATACAAGTACACTGGTGTGTTCACCTCGTTTCTGTCCACTGACATATATGGTGAGTCTGTCTCCAGCAGGATTCTTTCACTTGGGTCATGCTTCAGGGCATCTAGCTGAGTGTCAGTGACCCTTGCGGTGAACCCAAATAGCATTTTGGGAAATCTTCCAGCCAATTCTTCCCATCACTTTGTGGGCCTGTGAAGCAGTGTAAGTGGATTTTTTATTTACTGAACACGCCTGTCGAACATACTGCCGCCATGACTGAGGACATCAGAACAATGTCGGGGAGCCCCTTAAGGTGAATGACCAGCACTTTACCAGGGTGGCAGAGGGTTAGTAGCTGTTTGAAGACTGTCCTGTGCAGCCCACAGGTAATCTGGCTCTGTTCTATCTAGACCAGGGTGGTGACTAATGGGTGGAATCTGGCTAGTAGTTAGTTGTCGAATATCTTCTTGTGTGGATATCCTTGGTAGCTTCAGCCAACGGAATATGATGCATTCACCAAAGGCATAGAAATCCAAAAAAACCTCAGGTAGGGAAATCGAGTCAGCTTCTGATTTCGGCTAGCATGGACATGGTGCTATGTGGTAGAACAGTGTCACAAACTGAAAGTCATACAATGATTACTGTGTAGGCTTTCATTCTGCAAACCATGTGTGTTTTTAATGTACATCTGCGAGTAATGGTCAAATGTGACCAATCGCAGTATACGTAGATACATGTAGATAGACATAGGTGAGCAGTCTCACCAGGGTCTACATGAAGTGCAATTCCTTATCCATCTTGTTCCTGCATATAAGCAAATTGTGTGAGTGTCCTAGCTTGAACATGTGTAATTTGTCATGTCTTAACTTGTATTGGACAGGAGAGAATAAAATCTTATCTGGGTATGTTATCACCTCGGGAACGTTTTTTCGTGCAGACCAGAAGTCATCCACACATAATTTTTTTGTCTGTTATAGGTAGAATTTTTTGTATGTTATAGATAGAATTAGAGATCATCTGTTTGCTTGCCGACTGTCACAAGCATCATATCTTCAGAAATCTGGATCTTTCATTAGTGTTCATTTACTAAGTTAATAAAACGGTTCACCAAAGTAGCTGAAAGGACTCCTTTTTGCTATCTATCTTCCAATAATGCTTAACTCATTTCTTGGACTTATGGCATGTACAGAATGGCTTTTTGGAGCAATTTAGTTGAATAAAGATAGAGAAGCTTTATTTAACTTTGCATATTAGAAACAATTAATATAAGCTCTGCAGATCTTTTTTACGACAAACAAAGTATCCTTTAACAAATACTTACCTTCCTTCATTTATCTTCCTAGGACTACCCCTGACAAAATGAGCGTCAGCCAAGGGAGCACCTAGTACCATTTTTCATGCCTTTGGTGCGGCACGGCCTGGGATCGAACTTGCAACCTCCTCATCCCAAATCAGATGCTCTACCACTGAACTATCTGGACCGGTATAGTTACAGATTTGGACTATGTCTATTCATTTATGGGTTTGTCAGGACATCAACATAAGATGGACAACACCCTCACAGGGTTCCTGGGGATGCAGGATTCTTTGTCTTGGGATGTTTATTACTGATACATGTACTTTGTTTGTCGCAACAGGGTTCAACATTAACTTTTTAAATAACTGGACAAGGTGGTCTTGTAACTCGTGGGATGCATTGGACCTGATCTAAGTTCAACTGGACCAGAGAAATGATGAAAATCATACAAAAATGACACATTAGTTCTACAGTCATCTGATTATTTCTATTATTATTTATTTACATAGTAAAACAAAGCAACAAACTTAACACAGAAACTTTTTATGGTAAATGAGTTGAAACATGGATTTTAATAACTGTGATGGCAGATTTTGAACTGGACCAATTGGACCAGTCAGCCATTGACCTTACTAGACCTGACGAGCTTTTCACTGGGCAATGTTCATCAGTCCTGGGTTAATGTCGAACCCTGCACAATAAAAGCTCTACAGCGCCTACATTAATTGTTTCTGATATGTAACATTAAATGAAGCTTCTTTATACATCAAGATGCATGTTTCTCCTTGACAAGACTTAATTAAAATCTGTCTATTCAGCTGCAGAAGTTTTTGAACATTGACAGACAGTTATTACCTTGGTAATTAGCATTTATTTTGAATTTATGACCGGGCAGATATCACCTGTAATTTTGCCACTAATCTACGGGCCTCCCAGGCATAGTGGTTAAGAGTGCTGACTCTTATTCATTAGGTCTCTCACCGCTGTGGTTCGAGCCTGGCTCAGGTCACATGTGAGACGCCAAGTTCTGCAACGGAAGGTCAGATGGTTTTTCTCCGGGTACTCCGGTTTTCGCCCACCTCTGATTAACGATCAGCTCGATATGAGTGAAATAATCTTGAAAGGGCGTAAAACCAAGTGAAAAGGGTTTGCCACTAATCCCAATAAGAAAACAAACAGATTAGTGTCATACATGTAGTTAGATGGTTTGAGTGGTCGAGAATAACACTGTGGGTGGTATGGAAGGGAAGTACCTGAAGATGTGCCCCATGCCTTTGTCGTAGAGCTGCTCACATGTTTGATTGTACATGTTGTAGGGGACAAAAGAGTTTCAGTTACAATAGGGTCAAAGAAAAAAAAATATTGTTGTGAGTTTTATCAATACAAACAGTATGTGGTCATCTGCGACAACAAACATTATGACATCTGTACCAGAAAGAGAAGGAGACAATATAAAGTAGTATGTTGTGTGTGTTGGTTGATTTATTAACCCATTGTATGCGGGGTACCTTGGCAAACAGTGCCGGCCCAGATCAGACGCCGCAGAATGCAGCGTCTGATCCGGGCCTGCACTATTTGCTATAGTGTGAACAATTTGACTGACCTTTATGCAAGGAATAAATTAGTCAATGCTGTCGCCTAATACGTTGGCTTTCGTAAACTCGTGAATTTTCGGCATCACATGAATAGCGGCCCATTTACCGACCTCTATGTATTGTATAACAGTATCACCATCTTCGGAAAACGGCAAAGATGCATTCAGTCCGGTATGAAATTATGTTAATAGAGTTCACCAGTATCAGGTCAATTTTTCGAACTATAACAGAATGTTCTGTCAAAAATGGAATAAAAACGAAAAAATAGGCCTGACATCCCTTATATGACAAATGGACTTGTCCAACATATAGCAATGGAAGAGTCCACTAGCATACAATGGGTAATGTCCCAGAAAAATCAGCACTCTTCTAAAGCTAGAGAGAGATATCAATAACAGTCAACTCACTTTTCCCAACTATACTGCTGCAGTAGCGCTGATCAAACTACAAAGATTATAATATTAACAATGATTTACCAATGTCACATATTTTTATACCATGGATTGGAAAGTGCAAGAGCAATTATTTTCCATATACTCTAATTCTTAGTAAGCCTTTACACTGGAACCATCATAGAATCTGAGGACTGACCCACCAGTGTGCAATTAAAGAGGGAAGCAAAGTTGTCAACCGTGATTGAGTTAACTACCATGCATGCAGTTTGTCATATAACATTTATGTTGTACCCTACATGTATCTTTTTATATCGAAGAATGATTTTACCAAAATGGGTGCTGAAGTCATTGCATTTATATTAACCCTAACAGTAATATCAAAAATCTTTCTATAGTTTTCCATTCATTAGGTACTTTATTTCACTGTTTTCTATTATTAACCCTTATTTTGCTGAATATTCATTTAAGCCACACCCATTTCTGTCTATCAACCAATCAAATTTCTTGATGTAATTTATTGCTACAAATTCAAAAACTCAATGCCAAACAGTGTAGATCCTGATCAGATGGCTTCTTCAGAAGCCATCTGATCTGATCTACACTGTTTCCAAAGATAGGGGTTGTTGTGAACAGCAGGATAAGGGTTAAACTCTCATTCTAACATCAGTTGCATCTCGTTAATCTTTTCCTTCTGAGCTACTTGATCAACCTGGTGCATACAGTAGAGTGTGTTTGATGACATTACATGTAAACATTTACCTTTCACAGGATCTGCTGAAAAAGAATTTGTAAAAAATTGCAACAATGTACAAAATGTTGAGAAAAAGCTTTGCAATAAGCAAATTCGTTATTTTGATTTTTGTCCGTGATCATGGGATCACATTCCCCGCATGAAAGTGGTCTTTGCAAAGGCTGACACGATTAATCCTATAATCGATTAATCTATCGATAAATTCCACAAAAAATGATTATCATTTCTGATTTGCTTTTAATCGATTATTTGATAGGTACAATTTATTACCCAAAGTTTAGCCTAAAATAGCTGGATGAGTGGCAAACAGTGCAGACCCTGATGAGATGCCACATTCTGCGGCGTCTCATCTGGGTCTACACTGTTTGCTCAGGCCTGTCTGTTCAAATATACATATGGTAAAGTGCAACATATGGTAAAAGTCATGCTCAGACAGAAAGCCAGACAGGTAAAATTATGACAAAAACCTTAGTGATTACTAATCCATTATTGATCGCAATGGTTGGACCGATAATCCATTATCTTTTCAGCTCTGAATAGCCAGCCCTAGTATTTGCCCTCCCCTAATGGCTCAAGCTAATATTAATATCACTCTTGAGCAGGGGATATTATCCCATGTTCCCCGTCAAGAATCAAAACGACTAATACAGTTTGGTTCTTATTATTTTCAGGTTGCTAAAGAAGATATTTGTTAGACACACTGTTAACCAGTTCACTGCCAAGAAGAAATAATGCCCATGGAGTCATCAGGAGGCTCCATTCCACAACAGCCAGTAAGTATCAGTACTCTCGGCAAACCACAACCTCTTCATAGCCCTAGTGTAATGATCCTAAGTATTGACACAAATAGATCTAAGCAAACAGTGACGCCCCCAGATCAGACTGCTCCTAAGATCAGGTTCTACACTGTTTGCCATTCCATCTGCACCTTCTGGACTCCTTGCTGGATTGTGAAACAAATTTGTTTAAATTTTAGGAGAATTACAGCAAGTCCCTAAGGTGTCCAAATTTTTAGGATTTTTACGATATTCATTATAACAATGTTTTTGATATACAACAAAGTTTAAACATGGATCCCAAAATCCAAAAATGTATAGAGTATATAGAGAAAATGACAATAAATGTTGATTATTTGTCTAAATGAGTAAAAAAAAAAAATCTTGAAAATTTTTACACTGTAATTTCCCTAGTTTATGCAAATTTTGAATCGTACATATACATGTATCTACACCATACATGTACTCTTGTTTTGAATGGAAGAGCTTTAAAAACTGTCAGAATTTTACAGAAGTCCCCAGTTATAACAACAGTTTTTGTTCCCTTATACTGTGCTGTTGTATAGTATTTGTCGCTATTAAAAAACCTCAATAAGGAGAAGTACATGTATATTAGGTAATAAAGGACCTTTTCCGTATCCACGACAACCCATATCTTTGGAAACAGTGTAGATCCAGATCAGATGGCTTCTGAAGAAGCCATCTGATCAGGATCTACACTGTTTGACATTCAGTTTACAAATTCTAATGAATAGATTATACATATCAAGAAATTTGATTGGCTGATAGTCAGAAATGGGTGTGGCCAAATTCTTTATTCAGCAGGATAAGGGTTAAGAAAATGGTGAAGAATTAGGCAGTTGTATCCAGCAAACTTACATGTACTTTGATCATACTTTCAGGAAATATGGCAGCCTGGTACGGAAGTTCTAGCCATGTATGATTTCCGAGGAACCACAAGAGAAGACCTGCCATTTACAAAAGGGGATATACTTACTATTGTTAAGAATACTAGGGTAAGTCAATAGTACTAATTCCTCTGATCTTGACATTTACCCTTTTGGTACCAAATGGAATCTTCCTCCTTATATATATAGCAGGAGTCCATTTAAAAATTTAGGGTTGTCAGGTTGTGTTTTTCACGAAAATTCATTTGGAAAATGACTGAACTTTAAGCAAATAGTGGAAGCCCTGATCAGACGCTGCATTCTGCGGCGTCTGATCTGGGCCTGCACTGTTTGTCAGGGTACCTGTTTTGGGGTTTCTGGTACTAAATGGGTTGAGCCTGAAAAAGGTCTTACTTGCCTTAACACATTAAGTAACAGAAAATGATCCTCACATTAACCCTTATCTTGCTGAATATTCATTTAAGCCACACCCATTTCTGTCTATCAACCAATCAAATTACTTGATGTAATTTATTGCTACAAATTCATAAATTGAATGCCAAACAGTGTAGATCCAGATCAGATGGCTTCTTCAAAAGCCATCTGATCTGGATCTACACTGTTTGCAAAGATAGGGGTTGTCGTGAACAGCAAGATAAGGTTAAGGCAACTAAGACCTTTTTCATGCTCAACTCTGTTGAGCACAAAATTTACTCTGGTAATAAAAATAAAAATGCCTCTAATGCACTTTAACCCATTGCATGCGGTAAATCCTTAAAAGGGTACCTTGGCAAACAGTGCAGACCTAGATCAGATGCCACAGAACACGGTGTCTGATCAGGGCCTGCACTATTTGTTAACAGAACTTTCCATCGAAAATGGAATAAAAACAAAAAAGTAGGCCTTACCCCACTTATATGACAAATGGACTTGTCAGCCCCCGCCCATCCGGGCTTGAAGAAATATATGGGCTGTATGATGCTTCCACGCAGAGCTGAATCCGACCCACACACGAGTACTGGTAAACCACTTAGAGGATCTAAGCCTGCCCTGGCAAAGCTGTGGAGTGTCGAACCTTCCATGCTTACAAACTCTATTGGTACCATTTGGCGACAGGGCTTGAGATGTCTTTTCATCTCAGTGTCGGGTAAAAGTCCCACAAAATTGGAAGCAACGTCTCCAAAATGACCTTTACAGTGTTTACGGGGACGTTAAACCACAAATCAAACAAACTATATAGCACGTAAACAAGCCCGTGAAATGAACACCCTCCTAAACCCCTTTTTATATGGAGAAAACTGGGGTTTACATTCTGTTTCTTATTTCTGCTCCAAGACATAGGTTGCGGATGCTCGTTAGAACCGCCTCATATCCCATAATTATCCTCATTAGTTCTCCTTATATGTATCCTGTTGTTCAAAGTATTGTTTGCTTAACGAGCTTGTTATTGGCCAAATTGTTAACTGTACTAGGAAGTAAACTATCTGATTCTCTGGAATTTTTTTCTGAAAAATATTAGCATATTTGCTATAATAATTGTTCAAAGTTTTAAGAACTCCTGACTTGGTTAGTTTGAACAACTGGCCCCTGGGAATGCTAGAGATGGTTTTGTTTGTTTGTTTGTTTTGGAGTTTAATGGCCCAGTCAACACTATTTTAGGTCATTTTTGAGCCGGTCAATTTACCTATCCACACTTTTCCTGGGCAGGCTTATCCATAAGCGGTTAACCAGGACAATGCACATTCTTTCGCCAGAAACTGACAACTGCCCTTCTTGAATCAGCGGAAGGGAGAGAATGACCGCAGAAAAGATTTCATGATTAATCTCCACGAAAGAATGTTGCCGACCCTGGCAGGAACCCAACCCGCGTCCTCCTGATCATCAGTCAGACACGCATCTGATTGAGCGACCGAGGCCAGTAGAGATGGTACATGATTCTCATGAGGTATATAAGTACAAACATATTTTATTGCCTCTGTACATGTGGATAAGTAAGGGATAATTATTCTTATTTCTGCTGTGGGTACTGGTATCAAATTACTTGGTATTCTGCCGCATCTCATCTGGGTCTACAGTTTGCTCAGGCTTGCACATGACAAAACCTACAATAAGACCGGTGCGACCAGCAAAGACTCAAATCAACCTGCGCACCCACATGCGATCAGCAAAGACCCTGATCAGACTGCGCAGATGTGCAGGCTGATCTGAGTCTTCGCTATCGCTCAAGACTTCTTGTAGATTTTGTCATGCGGTGGTTCATATGATACATACATGTATATTAAATATGATATTAAAACAGTAGTAAAGTAGTTGATTTTGTTGAGATCGTGTGTGATAATAAGAGGTAGACTTTGGGCGTTTTTAGCCTAAAGACACCAAGCAAAAATAGCAAAGCAAGTAAGTAAGTAAAGGCTTTATTTAACGAGGGTTACACATTTAGCGTATATATGGCTAATCTTCCATGAGGCCTTAAAGATATACACATATATACATACAATTACAAAGGATATTGAATATACCTGAAACGATAGATAAGATAGTAATACCAGGGGTGTAAAATTCCACTCGCCCGCTCACATTTGTGAGTAAGTTTTAAGGCAGGGCGAGTAAGGTTTTCAAAACTGACCTTACTTTTTCTTCATTTTAAGCATCTAAATGAAAAGTTTAGACAATAAGGGCGAGTAAGTTTGAGGGAAATTTTACACCTCTGAATACAAGGTCCAATGCCACATATCCAGATTCACTCGAGTACATGTATAACTTAGCAATTAGAATAGTTGTACTAAAATAAATCAAAACATGTTTGTTTGTTTGTTTGATTTGAGGTTTAACGTCCTGATCAACACTGTAAAGGTCATTTCGGAGACGTTGATTCCAATTTTGTGGGACTTTTACCCGAATTTGAGATGAAATGACATCTCAAGCCCTGTCGCCCAATGAAACCAATAGGGTTTATAAGCATGGACGGTCTGACTCGCACCGCTTTGCCTGGGCAAGCTTAGATTCTCTAAGCGGTTTACCAGTACTCGTGAGTGGATCAGTTTCAGCTCTGCGTGGAAGTATCATGCAGTCCATATATTTCTTCAAGCCCCAATGGGAGAGGGCTGAAATCAAAACATGTAACATTATATCAAAAAAAATCAAAGCATTCAACGACAAACCCCATTTCACTAACATACAAACATATATATATATATATCTGTCAAATAAGAAATTGTACCAGATCCATGTGCTAGTATTTTCAATGGTTGCTTACCAACTCTGGGAAAACAAGAAATTCCCAATTTTCATATATGCTATGACCAGGAAGCTGAATGATATATAACAGAGAAGAAAATAAATGAGCCAGCGCACGACAAAACCTACAATAAGACGAGCTCCAACCGATGACCTAGATCAGCCTGCGCATCCGTATAGTCTAACCAGAAACTTCTTTTGCTGCGAGAAGGAGCATTGAGCCCCTAGCTATCCTTAGAGCACACAATGAAGGCTCTGATCAGACTGCGTGGATGTGCAGGCTGATCTGAGTCTTCATTGGGCGCACATGTCTTATTGTAGGTTTTGTCATGCGCTGTCTCAAATGATAATATGACAGAAAAAACAGAAGAAAAAGGAAATTTATATTTACACATGATACATACTTTTGTTGTACTGACTGAGTGATCATTTCCTAAGCTAAAGAACAGCTAATCATTTAAATTCAGTCAGTCTTCAGTTAGCCACTTTAGACATCTTTTATGAAATGTTTCAAGAGTCTTGGCACTTCAGGGCCTGACAAATCCAAAATTTTTCCACTTGCCCTACCGGGCAAGGCAAATATTTTTGCACTTGCCCAGCTCAAATTCCTACTTGCCCAGGATTTTGGAACTCAAAGTGGGGTTGGATGTGGGGGGGAGGGGGGGTGGGAATGGTGGCGATGATGACGACCAACATTTATAAATATAATCCAAGGTTTCTATCAAGTGTCAAGCACAACCACTTTCCATTAGGGTCTAGTTATTTCATGTTAGTGTTTATTTCCCTTTGGTGTCTCTGATGGGAGCTCAGGGTTAATTGTATCGATTCATGATCATTGCATTCACTTCTATTTATTTCCCTCTGTGCGGTAATACGGTAGAAAATACTGTTGTTGTCACAGCCAATAACGGTACCTTTCAAGTTAATTGCTGACATAATACCTTAAGATTAGAAATTTAAGATACAGTTATATAAACTCATTTAGCTTGACACGCACGATAAACACGAGCTGCAGCCGATATAGATCTACTTAAAAGATCAGAAGTGTCAGGGCAGCGAGATAAAAGATTAAAAGAATGCAGTTTATTTAGCTTGGATTTAATGATCCAACCAGAAGACGAGAACCAACTCTATCACAAACGAACCCAAATGTTCACACCCACCCTACAAGCAAGTTCAATGCGATCATCATTTCCGCCATCCAAATCGTCGTCTACAAACCACCACTCCCATTTTTCTGCACGTGATCGGTAAATGACGTCATCCGACCCGAGCAACACCGCGCGTGTTTAACGTCATTGTTTTGTTTTAATGGGGCCTGTCTCTTTCATAAAAAAATGTTTTGAACCGGTAAAAAATATTTTCTCGATAGCTAAACGGTTGTGGATAGAGGCGCGACTAACCCGCGGTTACCAACATTAAAACATTCGACTTTTTTCCGCCAGCATCTGCTATTTTGCGCCAAAACATAACCATTCACGAGATAGTAGAATAGTCCGTTTTTACTACCGTCAGATGTAGCAAATCGTCTTAGGAGCTATTAAATCATTTTCACATTGATTGTGGATTAAATTTTATGGCAGAGGGATAAACGCAAATTAGAGACAATCTTATTTTCACACCTTGTCAAGCTTATCGATAGCGCTGGCGGTACACACTACACCAGAAATGAAAGACAGGCTCCGCCGGGCAATCATGTTAAATTGGTAATTATGTGACAGGGATTAACAGTAGTGTCATAAATGAACCGTTATAAAAACATGGAGGGTTTCGTCTCTGAATTGCCGACAAAGGGGGAATTATTGTGATTTACTTACTGGTCTAGTTTTACTGTATTTAAGGACTCAAAAACTGACGATTGTAGACAATTTTTTGCACTTGCCCGACCGGGCGTCGAAAGGTCAAAGTGCACCTGCCCGGCGCGATTTTCGGACTTGTCCCGGGCGGCCGGGCAATGGATTTGTCAGCCCCTGCACTTTTAACCCTTGTCCTGCTGAATATTCATATATGCCACACCCACTACTGATTATCAACCAATCAGATTACGTGATGCAAACTATTGCAACAAATTCACAATCTGATTGACAAACAATGTAGGTCCTGATCAGATGGCTTCTTCAGAAGCCATCTGATCTGGATCTACATTGTTTCAAAAATAAGGCATAGCCGGGCTCAGCAGAACAAGGGTTAACTTCATCAGGCAAGCTGTTCCATGTTAAACATCCAGAATATTTCATACTCTGCTTATAGCACTCTGTTCTTGGCTTTGGTGGGACAAAACTCCCTGAAGCTGATGATCTTAGGTTAATTGTTGTATATAAATTAGTTTAAACATATTTTGTTAAAAAAGATTTTGTTTGATTTGAGGTTTAACGTCCCCGTCAACACTATGTAAGTAATTTTGGAGACGTTGCTTCCAATTTTGTGGGACTTTTACCCGACATTGAGATGAAATGACATCTCAAGCCCTGTCACCCAATGAAACCAATAGGGTTTATAAGCATGGACGGTCTGATTCGCATCCCTTTGCCTGGGCAGGCTTAATGCTCTAAGCAGATTACCAGTACTTGGTGGTGGTCGGATTCAGCTCTGCGTGGAAGCATCATGCAGCCCATTTATTTCTTCAAGCCCCGATGGGCAGGGGCCAATGCTGTAAAGGTCATTTTGGAGACGTTGCTTCCAATTTTGTGGGAATTTTACCAGACATTGAGACGAAATGACATCTCAAGCCCTGTCGCCCAATGAAACCAATAGGGTTTATTAGCATGGACGGGAGGCCAATGTAAATTGTTACATTGCTTAAATTGTCCACTGATATACACAGCAGACAACATCTAAATTTTTCTTACTGCTTTTAGCTCACCTGAGCACGAAGTGCTCAAGGTGAGCTATTGTGATCGCCTTTTGTCCGGCGTGCGTCGTGCGTTGTGCGTCGTCAACAATTCACTTAAATGACATCTCCTCCTAAACCAGTGGATGGATTTCAAAATACTTTCATAGAAATGTTCCTTGGGTGACCCTCTACCAAAATTGCTAAAATGGTTCGGCTCCACAGAACAAAATGGCCACCAGAGCTAAAAATAGAAAAACCTTTAAACGACATCTCCTCCTAGTCCTTTGGCCTGATTTCAAAATAATTTCACAGAAATGTTCCTTGGATGACCCTCTACCAAAATTGCTAAAATGGTTCCGCTCCGCTGAACAAAATGGCCACCAGAGCTAAAAATAGAAAAACCTTCAAACGACATCTCCTCCTAGCCCTTTGGCCCGATTTCAAAATAATTTCACAGAAATGTTCCTTGGATGACCCTCTACCGAAATTGCTAAAATGGTTCCTCTCTGCTGAACAAAATGGCCGCCAGAGCTAAAAATAGAAAAACCTTTAAACGACATCTCCTCCTAGCCCTTTGGCCCGATTTCAACATAATTTCACTGAAATGTTTCTTGGATGACCCTCTACCGAAATTGCTAAAATGGTTCCGCATGCTGAACAAAATGGCTGCAAGAGCTAAAAATAGAAAAACCTTTAAACGACATCTCCTCCTAGCCCTTTGGTCTGATTTCAAAATAATTTCACAGAAATGTTCCTTGGATGACCTTCTACCAAAATTGCTAAAATGGTTCCACTCCGCTGAAAAAAATGGCCGCCAGAGCTAAAAATAGAAAAACCTTTAAACGACATCTCCTCCTAGCCCTTTGGCCTGATTTCAAAATTATTTCACTGAAATGTTCCTTGGATGACCCTTTACAGAAATTGCTAAAATGGTTCCGCTCCGCTGAACAAAATGGCCGCCAGAGCTAAAAATAGAAAAACCTTTAAACGGCATCTCCTAGCCCTTTGGACCGATTTCAACATAATTTCACTGAAATGTTTCTTGGATGACCCTCTACAGAAATTGATAAAATGGTTCTGCTCCATTGAACAAAATGGCCACCAGAGCTAAAAATAGAAATACCTTTAAGCAACATCTCCTCCTAGCCCTTTGGCCCGATTTCATATTATAGCCTGGGCCAATAATGGCTCTCCCAGGGGCCCACTTGATACCCTATGGATCAGGTGAGCGATCCAGGGCCATCATGGCCCTCTTGTTTTGAGAGAAAGTCAGGCTTGAACCTTCATGTGAATCATGCCCAACAGATGATTCAGATGAAATGTCAAGCCTAAACCCTTCTCTTGCTGAATATAATAATTTATTCCTACAAATTCATAAACTGAATGTCAAACAGTGTAGATCCTGATCAGATGGCTTCTTCAGAATCTGGATCTACACTGTTTCCAAAGATATGGGTTGTCGTGAACAGCATGATAAGGGTTAAAAATTGTGAAATTGAGATTGGTGTGAACATAACTAGAACATGCCTAAACAAATTCATTGTAAACACGGTGTCTGATCAGGGCCTTTGTTTTGTTTGATTTGAGGTTTAACGTCCCTGTCAACTCTGTAAAGGTAATTTTGGAGACGTTGCTACCAGTTTTGTGGGACATTTACCAGACCGTGAGATGAAATGACATCTCAAGCCCTGCCGCCCAATGAAACCAATAGGGTTTGTAAGCATGGACGGGACAACCCGCACCGCTTTTCCTGGGCAGGCTTAGATCCTCTAAGCGGTTTACCAGTAGTCGTGTGCGGGTCGGTTTCAGCTCTGTGTGGAAGCATCATGCAGCCAGCTTTTTCTTCAAGCCCAATGGGCGGGGGCCGTTGATCAGGGCATACACTGTTTGCTAAAAGTTCAGTCATTTTTATAATAAATTTTGATGAAAACACAACCTTAAACCCCTAAATTTTGAAATGGAATCCAGCTATATATAAGGTTGAAGATTCCATTTGGTACAAAAAGGGTTAATGCCAGTTACCATATTTGCTGTAATAAAGCCGCAGTGCCCCTAGAAATTTCATTCTTTTCATAAAAACAAGCCCTGGATTCTGGAAAGTCCTTCTATTTAACCCTTATCTTGCTGTTCACGACAACCCCTATCTTTGGAAACAGTGTAGATCCAGATCAGATGGCTTCTGAAGAAACCATCTGATCAGGATCTACACAGTTTGACATTCAGTTTATGAATTTGCAGGAATAAATTACATCAAGGAATCTGATTGGTTCAAAGTCAGAGATGGGTGTGGCTACACATAGTCACTCCTTGTGCTGACTTTAACCCTTTATGTACCAAATGGAATCGGCCCCCGCCCATCGGGGCTTGTAGAAATAGATGGGCTGCATGATGCTTCTACCCAGAGTTGAAACCAATCGAACATGGGCATTAGTTAACCGCTTAGAGGATCTAAGCCTGCCCAGTCAAAGCGGTTCGAGTCGGACCGTCCATGCTCATAAACCCTCTTGGTTAAATTGGGCGACAGGGCTTGAGAAATCATTTCATCTCAATGTCAGGTAAAAGTCACACGAAATTGGAAGCAACGTCTCCAAAATGACCATTACAGTGTTGACAGGGACGTTAAACTACAAATCAAACAAACAAACAAAACCAATGAAATTTTCCTCATATATATCAGGCATCCATTTCAAAATTTAGGGGTGTCAGGTTGTGTTTTTTTTCAAAATTCATTTGGAAAATGGCTGAACTTTTAGCAAACAGTGTAGGCCCTGATCAGACGCCGCATTCTGTTTGCCAGGGTATCCGTTTCGGGTTTCCGGTACCAAATTGGTTAAACACGTATGGTTGCATAAGGAGCATATAATATAAAACCACAATACTGGAACCTGGACCACAATGTCTGATACAGCATCAATGGAAGGGCTGCCCATCCCAATCACTACTGATATGGTAAAGCAGGCTATCTCTCAGATGAAGACTGGCAAAGCACCGGGCCCATCAGGCATAGTGGTGGAGATGATGAGCAGCTGGCGATGCGGGCGCCTCGATAATCTGTGACCTCGCAGCTGCAATCATCTGTGATGGCAAGGTACCCTCTGACTGGGAGCAGAGTTTCAATGTCTGTCTCTTCAAGGGCAAGGGGGGATGTATAGGACAGGGGCAACTACCGTGGTCATAAGCTAGAGCACAGGCGCTGCATGTTCGGCCCCCGCCCAGCGGGGCTTAAAGAAATATATGGGCTGCATGATGCTTCCACGCAGAGCTGAAACGGACCCACAAACGAGTACTGGTAAACCACTTAGAGGATCTAAGCCTGTCCAGGCAAAGCAGTGCGAGTCGGCCTGTCCATGCTTATAAACCCT
Organism: Lucinisca nassula; assembly: GCA_963580285.1. NCBI lineage: Eukaryota > Metazoa > Mollusca > Bivalvia > Lucinida > Lucinidae > Lucinisca > Lucinisca nassula. The sequence goes on from OY757018.1 coordinate 155,201,551, forward strand.
ATTGGTTTCATTGGGCGGCAGGGCTTGAGATGTCATTTCATCTCAATGTCGGGTAAAAGTCCCACAAAATTGGAAGCAAAGTCTCCAAAATTACCTTTACAGTGTTGACGGGGACGTTAAACCTCAAATCAAACAAACAAATGCGCTGCATGTCACACTGGAGTGTGCAGCGACAGTATCTTTTGCAATGGTTGCAAGCTCTGGGTGCACAAGAAATGCAGTGGGCTCTAGCACTTAAAAGAGGACCCTGATTACAGGTGTTCCAGATGCCAGGGAACTGCATGTCCCTTAGACGACAGACCATAAAGGGAGGTCCAAGTCTGATCTGACAAGCTAGAGGTGGTAGCCTCCTTTCTTACTTTGAAGACATGCTCTTTGCAGCCGGTAGCTGTGATCTTTTGACCACATCACTTTGAAAACAGCCTGGAAGAAGTTCAAGGAGCTGCTACCAGTTCTCTCTTCTTGCCACCTCTTGTTCAAGACACATGGCCGTGTGGGGGCGAATCCTATTTGGACCAGCCGTCAACAAATCGGTATCATTTTGAACTAAAACTATGTTCAAAGTAGTCAAAATAGTTTGAGCATTGTTCAAATCATGCATTTCAAACCTTTCAGACTCCTTATTGGACGCAGAATCGCTGACTAAATCCAATATTTCTGCTTCCCCCATCGCTCTCAATGGCGGCTGCCATTTTGAGAAATTACCAAAGGAATTATTGTTTCGTGTCATCGATCTAACTTTAGAAATTTATTCTTACCTGATGAAAACGCTATACATGTCTTTAGATCAAATAATGTGTCTTCTAGCCAATGAAACGTTCAAACAGGTATCATATGACATCAGGCTATGTTCACATGATAGGTTTTCCGAACGAGGTCAGAAATGTAAACGGCATTTAAGGGACGGACCGGCTATAGCTTATATTTACACGATTACCATGAGAAGTATTAACTTCAACAGACTGCAAAATTTTGAACTCTTAAGGGGAATGGAAACACCTGGCACATTTTTCTGCCATTTTTCAAAGGGCGACAACTTTTAGGACTTCCTGTTCGATTTTCTATAAGCCCTGTCCCACTGAAAAAGGAGTCTACTCTTAAAGGAAAGAATTTGCTCCTCAGGAGCAAATTCTTTTCTTAAGAGTTGACCCCTATTGACATGGGAAGCAAAAACACTTTTGCAGGAGTTGCCCCTCCTGAAGGTGTTCCCATTCCCCTTAATTTGTGTCAAATGTGCTTAATTCCGAAGTATCGTACTTCTTGAAAAAGTTTATTACAGCATGTATGATATTTACCGAAATTATTCCTCTTTTGTGTTAATAAGCCAATCAATTTTTATGTCCCCGGTAGGGATAGCGGGGACATATTGTTTTTGCCCTGTCTGTCTGTTTGTTTTTTTGTTTGTTTGTTTGTATGTGGACAACTTTAACGTTGGTCATAACTTTTGAACCGTTTTAGATAGAGCTTTCATATGTGGCATGAAGGTTCCTGATGACAAGAGCTTCACATTCATGGACCTAGAAAAAAATAACATTGGTTGTAACTTTTGAACCGCTTGAGATACAGCCTTCATATTTTGCATGTATGTTTTTGTGACAAAAGCTTTACATTCATGCAATTTTGACCTGTGACCTTGACGTTTGACCTACTTAAAATAAAAAAAATAACATTTTGGTCATAACTTTTGAACCGTTTAAGATAGAGCCTTCATGTCATAACTTTTGAACTGTTTGAGATAGAGCCTTCATATTTGGCATGTAGGTTCCTTGTGACAAGAGCTTTAGAGTCATTCAAAAAAAATTTGACCTGTGACCTTGACCTTTGACCTACATATACTTCAAAGACAAAAATAACGTTTTGGTCATAACTTTTGAACCGTTTAAGATAAAGCCTTCATATTTGGCATGTAAGTTCCTTGTGTCAAGGGCTTCCCACTCAAACAAATAATCTTGACCTGTGACCTTGATTTGAACTGTAACTAATTTGAAAAAAAAAAATGACCATGCCCAGGGACATGTTCGTGTTTCACAAACGCATCTTGTTTTTCATGGATATATACCTTTGGCAAGTTTTCCTTGTCTTAGCTAAAAATAGTATCAACCCTGGCTACAAATAGATAGTATCAGCCCCTTAAACAATCAATAGAGACTGTTGCAGACATTATTATACCCCCGCAAACGAAGTTTGAAGGGGGTATATAGGAGTCAGCTTGTCGTCTGTCGTCGGTCCGTTACAAAAAACTTTAACATTGCTCGTAACTTCCTTATTCTTTGACCGATTTCTTTAATATTCACACACCACACACCTTGCCACTAGTACTTAAGATTGATATACACAAACCTGACCTTGACCTTTACGTTGACCTTCCTCAAGGTCAAATACTTGTAAAAATTTGTCGTCGGTCCGTTACAAAAAACTTTAACATTGCTCATAACTTCCTTATTCTTTGACCAATTTCTTTAATATTCACACACCACACACCTTGCCACTAGTACTTAAGATTGATATACACAAACCTGACCTTGACCTTTACGTTGACCTTCCTCAAGTTCAAATACTTGTAAAAATTTGTCGTCGGTCCGTTACAAAAAACTTTAACATTGCTCATAACTTCCTTATTCTTTGACCGATTTCTTTAATATTCACACACCACACACCTTGCCACTAGTACTTAAGATTAATATACACAAACCTGACCTTGACCTTTACGTTGACCTTCCTCAAGGTCAAATACTTGTAAAAATTTGTCTGACAACGCATGCGGGGGTATAATTGGCGCCCGTTAGGCGGCAGCTCTAGTTTTTACAGAAACTCAGGCTTGACATTTCATAAAGCCCCTGCCACACTATGCCGCGTTTTCACTGCGATGGGACGGCGTTGTTTAATTTTTCAGAACGCCGCGAGATCGCAAGAAATATGGGATATTTTTGTGAACATGGACCTGTCATGGCGTCCCTACAGCGACCAAGACGTTGCTACGGAGCTTACATGGCGATCTATCGCGATCCTGCGGCGTTCTTGATGGCGATTGTATGCGCTCTCACGGCGCTTCCTCTGCGCTTTTACGGCGCTCACAATGCGTGCACTGCGCTTTTACGGCGCTCCCAATGCGTGCACTGCGTTTTTACGGCGCTCACACGTTGAAGACGTTGACAAAGTGTAAACAGACATCTTCATCAGTCGAACAGTTTTGTTTGATTTGAGGTTTAACATCCTATCAACACATTATAAGTCATTTTGGAGACGTTGCTGCTAATTTTGTGGGACTTTTACCCGACATTGAGATGATATCACCTCAATCTCTGTCACCCAATGAAACTAATAGGGTTAATAAGCACTGATGGTCCGACTCGCGCCCCTTTGCCTGGGCAAGTTTAGATCCCCTAAGCGGTTTACCAGTACTCCTGTGCCGTCGGAAGCAAGTGAACCGCAATCATCGCAAGCAGGAGCAAGTCCACTGCCATTACCTTACCCCGAATGAGTCACCTCAGAAGTAGGTTTTTCGGGACAGTACAGAATCAAACTCTACTCTAGCCACTGTTTATACAAGCGGGCGGCCCCCTCCCATCGGGACTGGAAGAAATAGATGGGCTGCATAATGCTTCCTAGCAGAGCTGAAACCGACATCACACGAGTACTGGTAAACCGCTTAGAGGATCTAAGCCTGCCCAGGCAAAGCGGTGCGAGATACGTGTAAACTCTTGGTGTAAACATGCTTATACGTGTAAACTCTATTGGTTTCATTGGGCGACTGGGCTTGAGATGTCATTTCATCTCAAAGTCGGGTAAAAGTCCCACAAAATTGGAAGCAACGTCTCCAAAATGACCTATACAGTGTTGACTGGGACGTTAAATATCAAATCAATCAATCAGTTAATCACTTATACAAGCGGAGCTTATACGGCGTTGTAGGAGACCTCTGTGCGCCCCTGCCGAGCTCCTGTAGCGTTGTAGGAGACCTTACTGCGCTGCTATGGCAACCTTACGGCGACCTCACTACGCTCTGATTAGAACGCCGAGAGACGGCGTTTGTTTTGAGCATGCTCAAAATGCGCGCCGTCGCCTGGCGTTCTATGCGATCCCAACGCGTCTACTGGCGACGCCACTGCGTTGCTACGGCGATGTTTGCGATCGTACTGCGCGCACCTCGGCGTTCTGCATTTTTCTTGGACGCCGTGAGAACGCAGCCCTGGTATGACAGGGGTTTAAGAAAATAAAAATGTAATATTGTCTGCTCTTGAATTTTGCTTGGTACATAATGAATAAATTATCAGAGTAAACTGAATAAGAATCTGCACCTAACCTGACTGGAACAATGCCATAACAGTATTATAAATATTTGAAAGATGAATATGTTTATGGATCTGTCAATGTTTGAGCAGAACCCCAGATAAGGAGAATAAGGAAGAAATTCTCATTACTCCCAACACTGTGTACTGCCTACCAGATTCTTGGGGTGCTTGGATTAGGCACAACCGGGGATCCAGCAAGGAACCACTGTGAGTCAGCTGTCTTCTGTTTGTAATATATGGTAGAGCTAAATTACTGATGGTTATAGATACCATGTTTATCCTAATAAGCACCCAGTGTCCAAATTACTGATGGTTATAGGTACCATATTTACCCTAATAAGCACCCAGTGTCCAAATTACTGATGGTTATAGGTACCATATTTACCCTAATAAGCACCCAGTGTCCAAATTACTGATGGTTATAGATACCATATTTACCCTAATAAGCACCCAGTGTCCAAATTACTGATGGTTATAGGTACCATATTTACCCTAATAAGCACCCAGTGTCCAAATTACTGATGGTTATAGATACCATATTTACCCTAATAAGCGTCCAGTGTCCAAATTACTGATGGTTATAGATACCATATTTACCCTAATAAGCACCCAGTGTCCAAATTACTGATGGTTATAGATACCATATTTACCCTAATAAGCGTCCAGTGTCCAAATTACTGATGGTTATAGGTACCATATTTACCCTAATAAGCACCCAGTGTCCAAATTACTGATGGTTATAGATACCATATTTACCCTAATAAGCACCCAGTGTCCAAATTACTGATGGTTATAGATACCATGTTTACCCTAATAAGCACCCAGTGTCCAAATTACTGATGGTTATAGATACCATATTTACCCTAATAAGCACCCAGTGTCCAAATTACTGATGGTTATAGATACCATATTTACCCTAATAAGAACCCAGTGTCCAAATTACTGATGGTTATAGGTACCATATTTACCCTAATAAGAACCCAGTGTCCAAATTACAGATGGTTATAGATACCATATTTACCCTAATAAGCACCCAGTGTCCAAATTACTGATGGTTATAGATACCATATTTACCCTAATAAGCACCCAGTGTCCAAATTACTGATGGTTATAGCTACCATATTTACCCTAATAAGCGTCCAGTGTCCAAATTACTGATGGTTATAGGTACCATATTTACCCTAATAAGAACCCAGTGTCCAAATTACAGATGGTTATAGATACCATATTTACCCTAATAAGCACCCAGTGTCCAAATTACTGATGGTTATAGGTACCATATTTACCCTAATAAGCACCCAGTGTCCATACACATTCCATTTTCATCATAAAAACACAGCTTTATTTTCATAAAAAAATTCATGATATTTTTCTGCAGAAAAACAATGTTGTGGGTACTCAATAGAAGCGCCTTGGTATGTTGTGGGGACACATTAGAAGTGCCTCACTGAGGCACTTCTAATGAGTACCCACCACATATTTTTGTGCAGAAATGAGAAATAAAATATGTGAATACCCCCTCTTATATAAACAAACGCGAGAGTCTCCTTTATGTTCTGGTGGATCTTAAGCCAGCTATGGACATGTTTGGTTGAACCAAAGACATGTTTGGTTGTCCAACTTTGGTATTAGAAGCATATATACCGTATTCCACCCATTTAGTGCTGCTGCTCCTATAAGCGCCTCATCACTGTTTTTCAAAGAACAAAATAATAAGCGCCCCTTCTGCTGTTGAAAAAAAAATATTTTGGCTTACCTAAAGTAAAGATTTCAGCCTTCAAGTCATTGCCGTATCTTCTGTAAGTCATATCATGCAAGGTATTTCTAAACCCCCTGCTATCACAGTGTCTTTGTTGACCACTTCGTACTTTACATGTCATGATTCCACTATATTCTAGTGGAAAACTATTGCATGTAATGGGTTTTAAACTCTCCGTTCTGGTAAGATTTTTGTCTCTAATAAGCGAACCCTCTTTTTTCTCATTAGCTCGGCTGTTTTCGAAGAAAGCAACGAGGTATTGTCATAGCTCTGGCGTCGTCGTCGTCGTGCAAAAACTTGGACATTTTGTAATATCTCTGTCATTACTGAACATTTTTACTTGAAACTTGGACTAGTTGTTCATTATGAAAAAGGGAACTCACACCAATAGGTGAGGTAACCCTCAAAATATTTTTGGCACAGTTATGCCCCTTTTTCGACTTAGAATTTTTGTTTAACTAAAACAAACTGAAGCCGAGCATTGGCACCCGCATGCGGTGCTCTTGTATTTTAAGAAGCGCCGGGGCACTAAATGGAAGGAATAAGGTATTAATTACTGGTTTTGTTTGTTTGTACTGGAGTTAAAGGTTAACACTATTTAGGTCATTTTTTAGCAGGTCAGTTTACTTATCCTTACTTTTCCTAGTGGCTAACCAGTACAGTGCACATCTTGAATCAGTGGAAGGGAGAGAATGACCATAGAAAAGATTTCATGATCAATCTCAACTAAAGAATGTTGTGACCCCAGCAGGAATTGAACCCGCGTCCTCCTGATCACCAGTCAGACGATTAATTACTGGTAACTTGCTAAATACAGTCCAACCTGTGTTAAGCAAGCACCTAAGGGATAACGAATATGTGTTTGCTTACGACAGGTGCTTGCTTAATACAGGTGAAATATAACACTTTTGCCTCTTTTGGGATCTGAATGCCTATTTGCTTAAGACAGGTTGCTTGCTTAATAGAGGTGGCCACTAATACAGGTTTTACTGTAAGTTTGCAAGCCTTTATCACAAAAGCATAAACATTGATTTCTTAAGAGTTATCTTTTAGCATTGAATCTTCCACTCCAATGCTTGTTGAAAAAAGTTCTGCTGAGCAATTATTATGGTGAGTTCAGTACAGTGAATTTGTTAACCCTTGTCCTGTTGAATATTCATATATGCCACACCCACTACCGATTATCAACCAATCAGATTACTTGATGCAAATTATTTCAACAAATTCACAACCTGAATGACAAACAATGTAGATCCTGATCAGATGGCTTCTTCAGAAGCCATCTGATCAAGATCTACATTGTTTCAAAGAAAAGGCATATCCGGGTTCAGCAGGACAAGGGTTAAGTTGTGAGGCTGACCTTGATCTTGGTCGGTCACAGAAATTTACCTGTGAGTTTTATCATACCTTGACGCATACAACCAGGTGAGTCACAGACTGTCCTGCTCAGTTACACAGATCAGGAACAGACTTGACAATATACATACAGAAACTAGAGGTACTGTACTATCCTAGCAGTAACATCAAAGATACTGACCAGACTGCACGGATGCACAGGCTGATCTGAACATTTATATATTTGGAAATGGCATGAAACAGGTTTTCGGACGATGTGGCTCATATACCCAATATCTATTTACCCTTGTATACCTGTGAAAACAGCTAAAAACTTCCTGTTTGAACTGCTGTAGTTACTCTGCTTATAAGTTTATCTTTTTATAAAATCTTGAGTTTCAGCGTTTAGTCACAAGTGGCCTACTCAACAAAATAAAGATCATACTGAGTCAGTTAAGCTAACTTCATTTTTCCTTGACAGGTGTATGCATTCTGAATACACTAAAATTTCTGACCACCTAAAATTAAAATTCTGCTTTATAAAGCTTATATAAAAGGGTGCAGGTTTTTTTTTCTTTGTGTTTTCTGAACACAGTGTCTCATTGTCCGGGACCACCTTTGGGACTGTTCAAAAGTGGTCTTAAAGACCACTTTTGAACAGTCCCAAAGGTGGTCTTAATATAGGAATTTTACTGTAGTTAACAGCTTATTATAAGCCTTTCTGGGTACAGTGTGGTTAGGTTAACTGACCAGCTCATTATGACCGTAATAGTGTTGCCTACTCTGTAAAATGCCAAACAAACAAACAAAAAAATAAAAGAAAATGTTGTTAGACCTGGTGATTACCACTCACCTGGGTCCCAGTAAAAATGTTTTTCAGTAAACTGGTGCACTTAAAAAAGATTTTAACCTAATTACCTGTAAATCTGGAAAAATGTTCTGCATTACTGTAGTTATACTAAAATACAGTAAAAAATTCCGCACTTCAGACCATCTAAAGATAAGACTTATTCTGCTTTAAAAAACTTATTTAGAGGGATGTAGTTATTCTTTCTTTGTGTTATCTGCACACAGTGTCTTCTGGTCAGGGACCACCTTTGGGACTGTTCAAAAGTGGTCTTAAAGACCACTTTTGAACAGTCCCAAAGATGGTCTTAATTTAGGAATTTTTCTGTATTCCAAAAATACAGTGTTGGACAGGCAAGCCTGAGCAAACTCTGTTAACCCAGATTAGACACCGCAGAATGTAGCATCTCAGATGAGGCACTGTAGAATGTGGCATCTCATCTGGGTTTACACTCAGACTCTTTGCCTTTAAAACATAAATAGGGTAGTCAATTGTACTTGTTCAGAAAGAAGCCTCCGTGGTCGAGTGGTTACGCTACTCGCCTTGTAAACCAGTGGTCGCAGGTTCGATCCCGGGCTTCTCCAGACTTTCGGATGAGTCTTTAAACCGAGGTCCCGTCTCCGTATGACCTTAGCTGTTGGTGGGACGTAAAACTGAAACACTCACTCACTCACTTGTTCAGAAAGAGTTGAGTTTTTAGTTTGAGTGGAAGCATTATGCAGCCCAATCTATTTCTCCAAGCCCCGATGGGCGGGGGCCCAATTTAGGTTAAATACAGTAAATACAGAAGAATGAGTTATTGGTCCTATCATACAAATTGAAAATGGCCAAAATAAAAATTCAAAGCAATGGCTAATATTAATACATTTGAATTGCACATTATGCATTACTAACTCTTATCCCGCTAAATTAATTAAGTCACTCCCATTGCAGATTATCAGCCAATCAAATTACTTGATATAATATATTTGTTCAATTCACAAACTGCATGACAAACAGTGTAGATCCAGATCAGAAGGATTCTGCAGAAGGCATCTGATCTGGATCTACACTGCAAAGACAAGGGCTGATAAAGGTTAAGACAGAACTAAAAGCTGCTGTGTTTAGACTGAAATAACACAAAAAGGAGCATGTGTTGTGGATACTTGATAGAAACACCTTGCTGAGGCGAATCTGACAAGTGTTTGTGAGTGTTTGCGTTTTACACCCCAACAGCTAAGGGACGGGACCTCAGTTTAAAGACTCGATCCCTGGTTTACAAGGCAAGTAGTGTAACCACAGAGGCTTCTTGCGAATCTAACAATGATTGACCCATTTTGTACTGGAAACCCCAAAATGTTAATTGGCAAACAGTGCAGGCCCAGATAAGATGCCGCAGAACAAAACCTCTGGTCAGGGCTTACTCTGTTTACAAAAAGTTCAGCCATTTTCCAAATAAATTTAGAACAAAACACAACCTGACACCTCTAAATTTTGAAATGGACTTGTGCTATATATAAAGTGCAAGATTCCATTCAGTACAAAATGGGTTAAATGATTATCCCCAAACTATTTTCAGGGTTCCTCCTTATCTGGAACTGTGGAACCAAATCAGAGTTAACTATTGTCCTGATGATTTGTTTATTTGATTCTAAGGCCCTTTCAAGAGTATTTCACTTATTTCAAGCTGAATGTTAATCAGAGGTGGGGAAAAAAGGGAGTACCCAGAGAAAAAACAACCTGACCTTCACTATTTGCTAAAAGTTCAGCCATTTTCCGAATAAATTTTTAAGAAAGCACAACCTGAAATCCCTAAATTTTGAAATGGACTACTGCCATGTATAAGGAGGAAGATTCCATTTGGTACAAAAAGGGTTAAGCTAACAACTGGGCCCTGGTTTTGAACAAACTAATAACACGATTTTTAAGTAAGAAAATACAATTCAGGGTATGTGTTTCTCACTGAAGTTGACCTATGTACCCAGTTTACATTTGGCGAACAAAAGTCAAATTGATTAGTAAACAGACAGAATGGTGGATATACAAGCTTTAGAACTGGTACTCACTTATTAAATTACATTCATTGATGATTTTTAGTACTTTTATCATATTTAATAACCAAACTTTTTTTAAATACACTTGTTTCTTTGATTTGTCTGCATTATTGAGTTAATTTTTACTTCCTTGTCTGTAACATGTATTTTGTTAAAGTCCAAATGAAAAATATGTATGTTTGAGTTTTTCTGTAAGAAAAAAATATGTAGGGTAGGCAGGATATTTTTGATGAATAGTTAACTAGAAATGGGGCAGTAATAAGGATAAGTTTTTCTCATTTTTTTTGTCAGAAACATAATTATGTTAAGGATATTTATTAGAAGGCACTTTTATCCCTTCTCTTGCTGAATATTCATTTAAGCCACACCCATTTCTGACTTTGAACCAATCAAATTACTTGATGTAATTTATTCTTACAAAGCCATAAACTAAATGTCAAACAGTGTAGATCCTTATCAGATGGCTTCTTCAGAAGCCATCTGATCTGGATCTACACTGTTTCCAAAGATAGGGGTTGTCGTGAACAGCAGGATAAGACTTCTTCAGAAGCCATCTGATCTGGATCTACACTGTTTGCAAAGATAGGGGTTGTCGTGAACAGCAAGATAAGACTTCTTCAGAAGCCATCTGATCTGGATCTACACTGTTTCCAAAGATAGGGGTTGTCTTGAATTGCAAGATAAAGCTTCTTCAGAAGCCATCTGATCTGGATCTACACTGTTTGCAAAGATAGGGGTTGTCATGAACAGTGAAATAAGGCTTCTTCAGAAGCCATCTGATCTGGATCTACACTGTTTGCAAAGATAGGGGTTGTCCTGAACAGCATGATAAGACTTCTTCAGAAGCCATCTGATCTGGATCTACACTGTTTGCAAAGATAGGGGTTGTCGTGAACAGCAAGATAAGACTTCTTCAGAAGCCATCTGATCTGGATCTACACTGTTTCCAAAGATAGGGGTTGTCTTGAATTGCAAGATAAAGCTTCTTCAGAAGCCATCTGATCTGGATCTACACTGTTTGCAAAGATAGGGGTTGTCATGAACAGTGAAATAAGGCTTCTTCAGAAGCCATCTGATCTGGATCTACACTGTTTGCAAAGATAGGGGTTGTCGTGAACAGCAAGATAAGGGTTAAAACAGAAACATACATTATGGGTACTTGTTAGCTCTTATTCTGCTGACCCCTATCTTTGCAAACAGTGTAGATCCAGATCAGATGGCTTCTGAAGAAGCCTTATCTTGCTGTTCACGACAACCCCTATCTTTGCAAACAGTGTAGATCCAGATCAGATGGCTTCTGAAGAAGCCTTATCTTGCTGTTCACGACAACCCCTATCTTTGCAAACAGTGTAGATCCTGATCAGATGGCTTCTGAAGAAGTCTTATCTTGCTGTTCATGACAACCCCTATCTTTGCAAACAGTGTAGATCCTGATCAGATGGCTTCTGAAGAAGCTTTATCTTGCTGTTCAGGACAACCCCTATCTTTGCAAACAGTGTAGATCCAGATCAGATGGCTTCTGAAGAAGCCTTATCTTGCTGTTCATGACAACCCCTATCTTTGCAAACAGTGTAGATCCAGATCAGATGGCTTCTGAAGAAGCCTTATCTTGCTGTTCACGACAACCCCTATCTTTGCAAACAGTGTAGATCCAGATCAGATGGCTTCTGAAGAAGCCTTATCTTGCTGTTCACGACAACCCCTATCTTTGCAAACAGTGTAGATCCAGATCAGATGGCTTCTGAAGAAGCCTTATCTTGCTGTTCACGACAACCCCTATCTTTGCAAACAGTGTAGATCCAGATCAGATGGCTTCTGAAGAAGTCTTATCATGCTGTTCACGACAACCCCTATCTTTGCAAACAGTGTTGATCCAGATCAGATGGCTTCTGAAGAAGCCTTATCTTGCTGTTCATGACAACCCCTATCTTTGCAAACAGTGTAGATCCAGATCAGATGGCTTCTGAAGAAGTCTTATCTTGCTGTTCACGACAACCCCTATCTTTGCAAACAGTGTAGATCCAGATCAGATGGCTTCTGAAGAAGTCTTATCATGCTGTTCACGACAACCCCTATCTTTGCAAACAGTGTAGATCCAGATCAGATGGCTTCTGAAGAAGCCTTATCTTGCTGTTCATGACAACCCCTATCTTTGCAAACAGTGTAGATCCAGATCAGATGGCTTCTGAAGAAGCCTTATCCTGCTGTTCATGACAACCCCTATCTTTGCAAACAGTGTAGATCCAGATCAGATGGCTTCTGAAGAAGTCTTATCTTGCTGTTCACGACAACCCCTATCTTTGCAAACAGTGTAGATCCAGATCAGATGGCTTCTGAAGAAGTCTTATCATGCTGTTCACGACAACCCCTATCTTTGCAAACAGTGTAGATCCAGATCAGATGGCTTCTGAAGAAGCCTTATCCTGCTGTTCACGACAACCGCTATCTTTGCAAACAGTGTAGATCCAGATCAGATGGCTTCTGAAGAAGCCTTATTCCACTGTTCATGACAACCCCTATCTTTGCAAACAGTGTAGATCCAGATCAGATGGCTTCTGAAGAAGCCTTATCTTGCTGTTCACGACAACCCCTATCTTTGCAAACAGTGTAGATCCAGATCAGATGGCTTCTGAAGAAGCCTTATTCTGCTGTTCATGACAACCCCTTTCTTTGCAAACAGTGTAGATCCAGATCAGATGGCCTCTGAAGAACCTTTATCTTGCTGTTCACGACAACCCCTATCTTTGCAAACAGTGTAGATCCAGATCAGATGGCTTCTGAAGAAGTCTTATCTTGCTGTTCACGACAACCCCTATCTTTGCAAACAGTGTAGATCCAGATCAGATGGCTTCTGAAGAAGTCTTATCATGCTGTTCACGACAACCCATATCTTTGCAAACAGTGTAGATCCAGATCAGATGGCTTCTGAAGAAACCTTATCCTGCTGTTCACAACAACCCCTATCTTTGCAAACAGTGTAGATCCAGATCAGATGGCCTCTGAAGAACCTTTATCTTGCTGTTCACGACAACCCCTATCTTTGCAAACAGTGTAGATCAAGATCAGATGGCTTCTGAAGAAGCCTTATCTTGCTGTTCACGACAACCCCTATCTTTGCAAACAGTGTAGATCCAGATCAGATGGCTTCTGAAGAAGCCTTATTCTGCTGTTCATGACAACCCCTATCTTTGCAAACAGTGTAGATCCAGATCAGATGGCTTCTGAAGAAGCCTTATCTTGCTGTTCACGACAACCCCTATCTTTGCAAACAGTGTAGATCCAGATCAGATGGCTTCTGAAGAAGCCTTATTCTGCTGTTCATGACAACCCCTATCTTTGCAAACAGTGTAGATCCAGATCAGATGGCCTCTGAAAAACCCTTATCTTGCTGTTCACGACAACCGCTATCTTTGCAAACAGTGTAGATCCAGATCAGATGGCTTCTGAAGAACTCTTATCTTGCTGTTCACGACAACCCCTATCTTTGCAAACAGTGTAGATCCAGATCAGATGGCCTCTGAAGAAGCCTTATCTTGCTGTTCATGATAACCCATATCTTTGCAAACAGTGTAGATCCAGATCAGATGGCTTCTGAAGAAGCCATCTGATCAGGATCTACACTGTTTGACATTCAGTTTATGAATTTGTAGAAATAAATTACATCAAGTAATCTGATTGGTTCAAAGTCAGATATGGGTGTGGTTAAACTGAAAGGGTTAGAATCACCTCTAACAGAAACATGTGTTATGGGTACTTGTTAGAATTGCCCCTAACAGAAACATATGCAGTGGGTTTTGTTAGACCCACACCATATGTTTTAATGGAGAGCTAAGAAAAATTATCTCCAAATTATCTTCAGCACAAAAGAGCCAAGTTGTGTCATAGAAAATAGCATAATTCAACCCTTTTTTCTTCAGAAAATATGAAAAAAAAATCTAGGTTTCACACAACACCCATATTTTATGGGAGATAGGAAAGATATCCCATAATTCTTTGATTCTCGTATGGGGCTAACCCTCAGAGGCTGAAATTACCCATCTGGGACAAAGTTTCATGTCCCAAGGGTGTCCGAGCCATTTGAGTTTGACTGTTCGCTGTACACATTACAGTTTGATTGTACATTTTACAGTTTGACTCAGTAGCTCAGTCGGATGCGCGTCTGACTGGTGATCAGGAGGACGCGGGTTCGATACCTGCGGGGGTTGGCAACATTTTTCCGTGGAGATTGATCATGAAATCTTCTCTACAGTCATTCTCTCCCTTCCGCTGCTTCAAGAAGGGCAGTTGTCAGTTTCTGACGAAGGAATGTGCACTGTACTGGTTAACCGCTTACGTATATTCCTGCCCATGAAAAGTGTGGATAGGTAAACTGACCGGCTCAAAAATGGCCTAAACTAGTGTTGACTGGGCCGTTAAACTCCAATACAAACAAACAAACAATGTTCACGTTACAGTTTGACTGTACATTATACACATTACAGAAAAAGCATGAGAAGCTTGTCCTTACAAGAAATAAAACAAACTGTTTAGTCTGGGGAAAATATAGTCATGTAGTCTCCAAACCCTTTCACCCCTGACTTTCTGAAGTGCACTCTTCCAAATTATCTCCCTTCCGCTGATTCAAGAAGGGCAGTTGCCAGTTTCTGGAGAAACTGGTTAACCGCCTGCGATAGGTAAACTGACCAGCTCAAAAATGACATAAAATAGTGTTGACTGGGCCGTTAAACTCCAATACAAGCAAACAACCAAACTCTTCCAAATTTAGAATTTGCACATATCCATTCTTGTAAATTTGGAGTTTAGTCAAAAATCAGCATCAGGATGACAAATAGTGTACATCCTGATGTGACTTCTCATTATCATCTCATCTTGATCTACACTGTTTTCATGGGTATCTGTCGGCCCCACCCATTGGGGCTTGAAAAAATGGATGGGCTGCATGATCCTTCCACGCAGAGCTGAAACCAACCGCACACGAGTACTGGTAAACCACTTAGAGGATCTAAGTCTGCCCAGACAAAGCGGTGTGAGTCGGTCCATCCATGCTTATAGACCCTCTGGGTTTCATTGGGCAACAGGGCTTGAGATGTCATTTCACCTCAATGTGGGGTAAAAGTCTCACAAAATTGGAAGCAACGTCTCCAAAATAATCTATACTGTGTTGACGGGGATGTTAAACCCTCAAATCAAATTAAAAACATGGGTATTTATACCCGTCTAGAGGGTTGAAGGGTTTGATACTCTAATAAAACTGTTCAAATTTCCAATAGAAAAATTTGGCCCTGGTGGTTCAGTGGGATGTGTGTCTGGTGAGCCGGAAGTAACGCGGACTGGAGCCTGGCCACATTGGCAACATTCTTTCATGGAATGATCTTGAAATACTTAACAGTCACTCTTCTAGCTGCTGATGTACTTAAATGATCTTAAAGTATTGGGACAGACAGTCCTAAGCAAACAGTGCAGACCCAGATCAGACTGCACCTGAAGGAGCAGTCTGATCTAGGCCTACACTGTCTTCTATTCCATCTGCAATTTTTGAACTCCTTGCTGAATCATGAAACAAATTTGCTAAAATTTTAGGAGAATTACAGCAAGTATGTAAGGTGTCCAAACTTTTAGGATTTTTACGGTAGTTTTTGTATCAGCCTGCTCAGGAACTGAATGGCTCAACATGACCTTAATTGTGCTGACTTTGTCGTTAAACTCCAAAAATAATATTAATAATAAAAAAAACAGCAGAAAATTTGGATGTGAAGACATTATTGATACCTGAGATAGCAGAAAAATAACACCTGAAGAAATATTTAACTGGGATCATTCAAATCTTCTTTAATTTTTCATTGACTGTATTAAAGAAGGAATTACCGTATTCGACCTATTTACCGCACATGCTCCTATAAGCGCACACCCAAGCTTTTTTTTTTTGGAAAAAATACAAAAGCGCACACTTTACAGTAACCGCTCAACAAATTCATATTGAGTTTTGCTGCATCTATGACCCAGACAATCATATGTATATGTGGTGAATCCCTATGCTGAAATTCAACTCTATAAAATAATCATATCGGAAGCTTTTTTTTTTTCTTATTTTTTTCATATTGAGTGTGTGCTTATTAGATAGATTTTTCACCATAATATTTGCATACAATTTTGAAAAAACTAAGCGCACGGTGCGGCAAATAGGTCGAATACGGTATGTAAGGTGCCATTTCTGCTGATGAAGCAAAGCGGAATAAATTTTTTATTGTCAAAATCCTTTCAACCCTATAGACAGTACAGGTACCTGTGCAAAAAGTGTATGTGTGTATGTGTTTTATGTCTCACCGACAACTATGGTCATAGGGAGTTGGAACGTACTCATTTGAAAGTCTGGAGAAGCCCGGAATAGAACCCATTAGGGCCATGACCCCTGGTTTATGAGATGGTTAGCTTAACCCTTATCTTGCTGTTCACGACAACCCCTATCTTTGGAAACAGTGTAGATCCAGATCAGATGGCTTCTGAAGAAGCCATCTGATCAGGATATACACTGTTTGGCATTCAGTTTATGAATTTGTAGCAATAAATTACATCAAGTAATTTGATTGGTTGATAGACAGAAATGGGTGTGGCTTAAATGAATATTCAGCAAGAGAAGGGTTAAAGAGGCTTCTGTTTATGAACAGTAAAGATCCAGATGATATAGCTCTGGCTCATAATGCCCCATCACATCAGTATCTACACTGTTTGTCATTCTGTTGTCTTTTTCCTCTTTCTCCTCTGTCCCTCACTTTCATCTACTCTCTCTTCTATCTCTTTTCTCCCTTTCTCTGGAAGAGGACACAAAATGACCCACAAGGGTTGACATGCCCAAAACCCTTAAACCCAAAACAATCAATCAATGTCATCCTGTTGATGATTTTGAAAAAGAAAAAAAATCACCCATGAGTTTCTGAAGTGGACTGTTTGAAGAAATAGATGGGCTGCATGATGCTTCCACGCAGAGCTGAAACTGACCGCACACGAGTACTGGTAAACCGCTTAAAGGATCTAAGCCAGCCCAGGCAAAGCGGTGCGAGTTGGACCATCCATGCTTATAAATCCTATTGGTTTCATTGGGTGACAGGGCTTGAGATGTCATTTCATCTCAGTGTCAGGTAAAAGTCCCACAAAATTGGAAGCAACATCTCCAAAATTATCAAAACTGTGTTGACGGGGACGTTAAACCTCAAATCAAACAAACAAAACTGTTCCAAGATGGAAGAGTCCACTTAAAAAACTCAGGATGATAGGGTTAATTATTGCATTTCATTTGGATATCAGATTACTGTTAAACTTCCGCTTTCTTCAATGCTTTAGAAGTTAATTACCTGTTAAGAGTGAATCATATTCTTTTGTTAAGTTAAAACATCCTTGTTCAGGGCTTTTTGTATATTTCCACAGTGAAGTGAAAAAAATCTGATTTATGTGGGAAACACCAAAACGAAACAATGGCACCATTTCAACTTGTGTAGTCTACAAGACCTAGCTCATGACAAAATATTAGTGTATACTTATTAGCTCACCTGACCGAAGGTCATGGTGAGCTTTTGTGACCGTAAGATGTCCGGCGTCGTCGTGCGTCGTCCGTCGTCCGTCGTCCGTCGTGCGTAAACTTTTTCTTGTGAACAAACTAGAGGCCACAGTTTTGGTCCAATCATCATCAAACTTGCTCAGAATGATCATCATGACAATATCTCGGTCAAGTTCGAATATGGGTCATGTCGGGTGAAAAAGTAGGTCAGTAGGTCAAATCATAGAAAAACCTTGTGAACACTCTAGAGGGCACAGTTTTGGTCCAATCATCATCAAACTTGCTCAGAATGATCATTGTGACAATATTTTAGTGAAGTTTGAATATGGATCATGTCGGCTTAAAAAGTAGGTCAGCGGGTCAAATCATAGAAAAACCTTGTGAACACCCTAGAGGCCACAATTTTGGTCCAATCATAATCAAACTTGCTCAGAATGATCATCATGACAATATCTTGGTCAAGTTCGAATATGGGTCATGTCCGGTCAAAAAGTAGGTCAGTAGGTCAAATCATAGAAAAACCTTGTGAACACTCTGAAGGCCACTGTTTTGGTCCAATTATCATGAAACTTGCTCAGAATGACCATTGTGACAATATTTCAGTCCAGTTCGAATATGGGTCATATCGGGTTAAAAAGTAGGTCAGCGGGTCAAATCATATAAAAACCTTGTGAACACCCTAGGGGCCACAATTTTGGTCCAATCATAATCAAACTTGCTCAGAATGATCATCATGACAATATCTCGGTCAAGTTTGAATATGGGTCATGTCCGGTTGAAAAGTAGGTCAGTAGGTCAAATCATAGAAAAACCTTGTGAATACTCAGGAGGCCACAAGTTTGGTTAAATCATTAATCTTGCTCAGAATGGTCATTGTGACAATATCTTGGCTAAGTTTGAATAAAGGTCTTTTCGGGTCAAAAAGTAGGTCAGTAGGTCAAATTAAAGAAAAAACTTGTGAACACTCTAGTTTTACATAGACTTATATAGGGAAAATCTTTAAAAATCCTTTTCTCTGAAACCACAAGGCCTAGGTCTTTTATATTTGGTATGAAGCTTCATCTAAAAGACCCCTAACAAGATTATTCAAATGATAGTGCTGAGGCCAAAAATGTCCCCGCCCCCGGGCCCTTTGGTTTTACATAGGCTTATATAGGGAAAATCTTTAAAAATCTTCTGCTCTGAAGCTGCAAGGCCCAGGACTTTGATATTTGGTATTAAGCTTTATCTAGTGGACCCCTACCAAGATTGTTCAAATTATAGTGCTGGGGCAAAAAATGCCCCCGTTCCGGGGCCCTTTGGTTTTACATGGCCTTATATAGGGAAAATCTTTAAAAATCTTCTTCTCTGAAACCGCAAGGTCCAGGACTTTGATATTTAGAATGAAGCTTCATCCATTGGACCTCTACCAAGATTGTTCAAATTATCGCCCTTGGGCCAAAAATGCCCCCGCTCAGGGGCCCTTTGTTTTTACATAGACTTATATAGGGAAAATCTTTAAAAATCCTTTTCTCTGAAACCACAAGGCCTAGGTCTTTTATATTTGGTATGAAGCTTCATCTAAAAGACCCCTAACAAGATTATTCAAATGATAGTGCTGAGGCCAAAAATGTCCCCACCCCCGGGCCCTTTGGTTTTACATAGGCTTATATAGGGAAAATCTTTAAAAATCTTCTGCTCTGAAACTGCAAGGCCCAGGACTTTGATATTTGGTATTAAGCTTTATCTAGTGGACCCCTACCAAGATTGTTCAAATTATAGTGCTGGGGCAAAAAAAGCCTCCACCTGGGGCCCTTTGGTTTTACATAGGCTTATATAGGGAAAATCTTTAAAAATCTTCTTCTCTGAAACCGCAAGGCCCAGGACTTTGATATTTTGTATGAAGCTTCATCTAGTGGACCCCTACCAAGATTGTTCAAATTATAGCCCTTGGGCCAAAAATCCCCCTGCTCAGGGGCCCTTTGGTTTTACATAGACTTATATAGGGAAAATCTTTAAAAATCTTCTTCTCTGAAACCGCAAGGTCCAGGACTTTGATATTTAGAATGAAGCTTCATCCAATGGACCTCTACCAAGATTGTTCAAACTATCGCCCTTGGGCCAAAAATGCCCCCGCTCAGGGGCCCTTTGTTTTTACATAGACTTATATAGGGAAAATCTTTAAAAATCCTTTTCTCTGAAACCACAAGGCCTAGGTCTTTTATATTTGGTATGAAGCTTCATCTAAAAGACCCCTAACAAGATTATTCAAATGATAGTGCTGAGGCCAAAAATGTCCCCGCCGCCGGGCCCTTTGGTTTTACATAGGCTTATATAGGGAAAATCTTTAAAAATCTTCTGCTCTGAAACTGCAAGGCCCAGGACTTTGATATTTGGAATTAAGCTTTATCTAGTGGACCCCTACCAAGATTGTTCAAATTATAGTGCTGGGGCAAAAAAAGCCTCCGACTGGGACCCTTTGGTTTTACATGGCCTTATATAGGGAAAATCTTTAAAAATCTTCTTCTCTGAAACCGCAAGGCCCAGGACTTTGATATTTTGTATGAAGCTTCATCTAGTGGACCCCTACCAAGATTGTTCAAATTATAGCCCTTGGGCCAAAAATGCCCCCGCTCAGGGGCCCTTTGGTTTTACATAGACTTATATAGGGAAAATCTTTAAAAATCTTCTTCTCTGAAACCACAAGGCCTAGGTCTTTTATATTTGGTATGAAGCTTCTTCTAAAGGACCCCTACCAAGATGATTCAAATTATAGTGCTGGGGCCAAAAGTGGCCCCGTCCCGGGGCCCTTTGGTTTTACATAGACTTATATAGGGATAATCTTTAAAAATCTTCTCTGAAACCACAAGGCCCAGGACTTTGAAATTTGGTATGAAGTTGCATCTAATGGACCTCTACCAAGATTGTTAAAATTATAGCCCTGGGGCCAAAAATGCCCCCACTCTGGGGCCCTATGGTTTTACATAGACTTACATGGGGAAAATCTTCAAAAATCTTCTTCTCTGAAACCACAAGGCCTGGGTCTTTGATATTTGGTATGAAGCTGCATCTAGTGGACCTCTATCAAAATTATTCAAATTATAGCCCTGGTACCAAAAATGTCCCCGCTCCGGGGCCCTTTGGTTTTGCATAGACTTATATAGGGAAATCTTTAAAAATCTTCTCTGAAACTGCAAGGCCAAGGCCTTTGATATTTAGTATGGAGCTTTATCTAGTGGACCTCTACCAAGATTGTTCAAATTATAGCCCTGGGGCCACAAATGCCCCCACCCCGGGCCGGGGCCCTTTGTTTTTACATAGATTTATATAGCCCTGGGGCCATTTGGTTTTGCATAGGCTTATGTAGGGAATATCTTTAAAAAAAATCTTCTTCTCTGAAACTGCAAGGCCCAGGTCTTTGAAATTTGATGTGTAGCTTTATCTAGTGGACCTTTGCCAAGATTGTTCTAATTATAGCCTTTGTTGATGTTTGGTATGAAGCTTCACCTTTAAGACCTCCCTCAACATTATGCACATTAAAACCCTGGGGCCAATAATGGCCCTCTCTGGGGCCCACTTGTTACACTATGGATCAGGTGAGCGATCCAGGGCCATCATGGCCCTCTTGTTTAAAAGTTACAGCAATTACAGTATAATAGTATTACAATCTTTTTAACCCATCATTGACCAAGTAGCCTAGGGTAGATAGATAATAGTGGTGTAGCGTAACTGGAAGGAAAGGAGATTGATTAATCATAATATGATTCACTAACTCTTTTCCCCCACTAAGTGGCAACTTTGTCGTCTGTTCATAACCTTTTCAAATAGTTGGGATGCAGATTAGGCCCGACAATTCATTGCACCTGATCTAGATCTAAATTGTTTGACACTCTGCTGGTATTCCGGATAGATTTTATTTTAGTAAAAAAAAATACAAAAAAATACAGACAACAGAAATGTATTCAAAGTTACCAAGCATGCAGTGAGTCAAAAATTTACTCCTGTTTGTCCATCAATCCGCATCTCCGTCCGCCGCAGACTGTCGGTGTACGAGATGGCATTAGCAATTTGCGTTTAAGTCTTCTTAACTGTACTATCAGGCATGTGCATTCCTTTCGATACATTTCTAGTTCTATATAGCATGATGATACCACAGCCATGTGACACAGTGTATTCTTTCGTAGCTTCAAAATGGTTAATTTCCTGATGAAAAAAAGATATTCTTATTTTTACTCAAAACATAGGTTGTTGGTACTTGTTCGGAAAGCCTCATTGAGGCAGTTCTTGGTACCCACAGCTTTTTTTGTCTTGTAGCTTTAAGAAGAAGAATGTTTACCCCTGTAAAGTGGGGTTTACCGGGGTGTTCATTACACAATCTTATTAACGTGATGATCTATAAATTTTTGTTCGGATACAACATTGTTGTTCAACCCATAAAATGCCAATCACGACAATTGTCATCTGCTTTGTCATCTGCCAGTTATCTTAAAAGTAATTGTTTTGCAAACAGCGTGGAGCCAGATCAGACTGCTCCTGTAGGAGCAGTCTGATCTGGGTCCACACTGTTTGCCTGTATGCAAAATATTTTTAAAAAGTTTGCAAAAAAAAATCAGCAGATGACATATTATTATGCAGACGACATTTTCAGATGTAGTTTTTCTCATCATCTTAAAGGTGCATTATTGAGCTACCGGGTCTCAAAATTTTTTTTCTGGTTTTTATCTTCAATTCATACTCCTTTGTCATGTGAACACTTTTGGAGCCAAATACAGCTTCAGAACTTTGTGAAAATGGACGTTTTCATTCGACGTGTTTACCCTTCCTCTGAACATGTGTTCGGAATTTCTGTTCTAAAAATAAATCTGGCCCTTTACACAATACACATACATGGCGACAGTATCGTCTCTGAGTGTCGTTACTTATGGCATGGTATTCAGTGTCATATTTTTTCAGATTCAGGCATGGCCTAAGCAAATAAGGCTAAAAATGAACATCGCATAATGTCATATATGGGGATTCTATTTTTATCACGAACTAAAAATAGATCTAACTAGTGTTCGAAACCTAGTTAGGGAATCCCTCTCAAACTCGTTTACCTGTCATCATAATTGTTCACATTTTTGCATAAAATGCATTCATTTGTATTGTTTTAAAGAAAAATACCGGCTATATATATTTTATTTTTGGAAGCATTTTTTACCGATAGCTCAATAATGCACCTTTAAGGGTTAACTAACATGGTTTCTGCTTTGGACCCAGCAACAGTGTTATAAAGAGATTGTGGTAATAACCTGCTGAATAAATTAATTTTGCCACATCCATTCTGTCTTATCAGTCAATGAAAATTAATTATTTGTTATAATGTATTTGTTCAATGCACAAACTGAATGTTTGTTTGTTTGTTTGTATTGGAGTTTAATGGCCTAGTCAACACAATCTGAGGTCATTTTTTGTCCGGTCAGTCTACCTATCCACACTTTTATTGGGCAGGCTGTTGACCAGTACAGTGCACATTCTTTCACAGAAACTGACAACTGCACTACTTGAATCAGCGGAAGGGAGAGAGAGAATGACTGTAGAAAAAATTTCATTATCAATTTCCATGAAAGAATGTTGCCAGCCCCTGGAGGTATCGAACCCATGTCCTCCTGATCACATCCAGACGCGCATCCGGCTAAGCTACCGAGGCCGGCACAAACTGAATGACAGAGTAGATCCTTATTATGCCCCCTGCATACGAAGTATGCGATGGGGGTATATAGTTTTCGTCCTGCCATTCATCCATCCGTCTTTCCATCTGTCTGTCCATCCGTCTGTCCATCCATCCGTCCATCTGTCTGTCCATTAACATTTTGGTTAAAGTTTTGCCTCAAAGTTTCTAGGAGATTGTATCTTCTGAACCGTTTGATAGATTTAGTTGATACTTACACTGAAGTTACATACTGGTCTAAAGATTTCATTGATGCATGTCCCACCCCCACAGTGACCTTGATGTCAAGGTAACAGGCTTAGAAATTTTACAATTGGTTAAAGTTTTGCGTCAAAGTTTCTGAGAGATTGTATCTTCTGAACCCTTTGATAGATTTAGTGGATACTTACACTGAAGTTACATACTGGTCTTAAGATTTCATTGATGCATGTCCTACCCGCCACAATGACCTGTGGTCAAGGACACATACATTTGGTTAAAGTTTTATGGCAAAGTTTATAGATGCCCGTATGTTCTAAACTCTAAGACAAATTCAGTTGATACTTGCATCAATGTACCAGTTCAACATTTCATAATGTATGTCCCTTCCCCCACCCAGGGTGACCTTGACCTCAAGGTCATGGACTTAGAAATTTTACATTTGGTTAAAGTTTTATGACAAAGTTTATAGATGCCTGTATGTTCTAAACTCTAAGACATATTCAATTGATACTTGCATCGATGTTGCATACCAGTCCAAAGATTTCATTGATGCGTAATCCACCCTACTGCATCGGTAACATTGATACCCCAACTCCTTCAGTAACTTTGATGCCCTCACTCCCTTGCTCCATTTAGAAATTTTATTTTTAGTTTAGCTTTTACAAGCACATTTATAGTTTCTTATAGCTTCTTGACATCTTCATTCATATTACATACAGTCCAACCTGTGTTAAGCAAGCACCTCAGGGATGATCAAAATGTGCTTGCTTAAGACAGGTGCTTGCTAAATACAGGTGAATATTAATGCATTTGCCTTTTTCGGGAACTAAATGCTTGCTTGCTTAAGACAGGTTGCTTGTTTAATAGAGGTGGCCACAATAACAGGTTTGCCTGTACAAGCTTGAAAGCTATATCAGAGTATGGCCCTGGCCGGGGGTATACGTGACCCACTGGTCGCTTTCTCTAGTCTGACACAGAGTATCAGATCAGAAGATCTAGATCTACACCATTTGCAAAGGTAAGGGTGACAAGGGTGATAACTTTAGGCTAAAAATGAGATTGACCACCATGAAGGAGACGTCATAAATTGACTAACTAGAGAAGATGTTTAGTTAGCTGTCATTTCCTGAATTAACCCTTTTTGTTCCAATGGAATATTCCACCTTATATATAGCATGAGTCCATTTCAAAATTTAGGGGTGTCAGTTTGTGTTTTCTTTAAAATCTATTTGGAAATCGGCTGAATTTTTTGCAAACAGTGTAGGCCCTGATTAGACGCCGCGTTCTGCGGCGTCTGATCTGGGCCTGCACTGTTTGCCCGGGTACCCGTTTTGGGGTTTCCGGTACAAAATGGGTTAAACTGTCAATAATCAATCAACTTGTAATTATCACTTGAAAGGATAATGGTATAATGTTGTACATATGTAAGTACCATTATCTTAATTAATATTCATACTTATTACTGCTATTGTCTTTGTTTGGAGTGAATCATTTTTTCTTGGAAATCTTTTTTTTGTCTGGTAAGTTTTCATACTTGAGCCATCTTATGAGGAAAGTGTCATTATTGCGCGGGTGACCTGACAAGGGCTTAGGTGGGTCTGTTCATAAGCGGAGGCTCGCCAGAGTCTTTGCTGCTCGTAGACATGTAGAAGAGACGTTGAGTTAATGTCTTGCAAAAGATTACCGGTATGGGTCTAGTCGTGTTGGTTAGCTGCTTATGTTCATTTGAAGATCATATATCAGAGAAAGCTAAGAACCCTTTTCTCATGTGGCCACTGAGTTATATTAATGTAATTATATTCTTTAATCCATTTTGTACCAGAAACCCCAGAATGGGATATTGGCAAACAGTGCAGGCCCAGATCAGACGCCGCAGAATGCGGCGTCTGATCAGGGCCTACACTGTTTGCAAAAAGTTCAGAAAAAATGTTGCCAAAAAGTTTTCCGAATCAATTCTCAAGATAACACAACTTGTCACCCCTAAATTTTGAAATGGACACTTGCTGTATGTAAGGAGGAAAATTCCATTTGGTACAAAATGTGATTTAGTGGAGCTTTAATGCAAGGAAATGACTTTAAGAGCAAATACAAACCCCCTTGATACAGGGAAATTTCCATACTAAGACCAGCTTTTAAAAGCACACTTAGAAGTAAGGCTGGATACAGGGAAATTTCCATACTAAGACCAGCTTTTAAAAGCACACTTAGAAGTAAGGCTGGATACAGGGAAATTTCCATACTAAGACTAGCTTTTAAAAGCACACTTAGAAGTAAGGCTGGATACAGGGAAATTTCCATACTAAGACCAGCTTTTAAAAGCACACTTAGAAGTAAGGCTGGATACAGGGAAATTTCCATACTAAGACTAGCTTTTAAAAGCACACTTAGAAGTAAGGCTGGCTACAGGGAAATATCCATACTAAGACTAGCTTTTAAAAGCACACTTAGAAGTAAGGCTGGCATGATTAATTGGATAATCGATAAATCGATCGATAAATAAAAAAAATGATTATCATTACTGATTTGCTTGTAATGGATTGTTTGATAAGTACAATTTACTACACAAAATTGTGCATAGAATAGCTGGATGAGTGGCAAACAGTGCAGACCCTGATGAGAGGTCGCGTTCTGTGGCATCTCATCTGGGTCTTCACTGTTTGCTCAGGTCTGTCTGTTCAAATACATATGGTACAACATGTGGTAGGAGTCATGCTATGACAGAAAGACAGACAGGTAAAATCATGATCAAATTTTCAGTGATTACTGATCGATTATTGGTCACAATGGCATGACTGATAATCGATAATCATTTCAGCTCCGATTTGCCAGCCCTACTTAAAAGGTTTCAGTTGTATTGATTGTTTGCATTTTCTACACCCAGGGTCCTGTAGTAAGAGACCACATTTGGGACTGTTCAAAAGTGGTCTTGATATAGGAATTTTACTGTACCCACATTCTTCATTTGAAATAAATACAAAACTTTTAATAAGAAAAATTGCAGTTGAACACATCCCTAGCCTTAGCTGAAGGTGAGATGAAATGAGGATAATCAAAAATATTATATTTAACCCTTGTCCTGCTGAATATTTCTATATGCCACACCCACTACCGATTATCAACCAATCAGATCCCTTGATGCAAATTATTGCAACAAATTCATAATCTGAATGGCAAACAATGTAGATCCTGATCAGATGGCTTCGTCAGAAGCCATCTGATCTGGATCTACATTGTTTCAAAGATAAGGCATATCCGGGATTAGCAGGACAAGGGTTAACACTAAAAGAAACAAATATTGTGCACGTTTCTCAGATTCGTTGTGGATATTTAGAATCGCCTAGATATTTTGTTAGGAGTAGCAGGACTCATGATCGAGAGGTTGTGCGTTCGAATCCGGCGCCCGGTATCAAGGTGTGTCCTTGGGCAAGACATGTAATGACACTGTCTCACTCCACCCAGGTGTAAATGGGTAGCAGTGGTGTGATAGTCACTGCCTCTCTCGCGCGCATGAAAACATCCGGAATGAATGTTCGAGAGCGATTAAATAAGCTTGAAGCTTCCATCACAATCGAACTAGAATAAATTAGTATAAACTAAACCATTGTAACTTGCAGACCCTCAGCTTAACCCTGCTGGCTCCCAGCTTACACATTATCATTTTTGGAAAAACAGGTAAATAGACCACCTGACCTTGAAATGGGGTTGATCAACCCAAAGTTACTAATACTCCATAAGCTTCCCAGCTGTTATTGTCCATGTGACTACAGCAGAACACATCCACCATGTTTGCATTATCTGCTGGCTCCCAGCTTACACATTATCATTTTTGAAAAAACAGGTAACCAGACCACCTGACCTTGAAATGGGGTTGATCAGCCCAAAGTTACTAATACTGCATAAGCTTCCCACCTGCTATTGTCCATGTGACTATAGCTAAACACATTCACCATATTTGCATTATCTGCTGGCTCCCAGCTTACACATTATTTTTGGTAAAACAGGTAACCAGACCCCCTGACCTTGAAAGGTCAGGGGGTTCTGGTTACCTGTTTTCTCAATACTGATAACCTTCTGACTAGGAACTAGCAGATAATGTAAAAAAGGTGCATACAGAATACAGTTAATGGTTATTTTTAGCATTACTATTCTGTTCAATGTGACATCATAATGGGCTCATATGCTGGGAGAGTGGCGAACAGTGCAGAATGTGGTGTCTGATGAGTGTCTACACTGTTTGCTTGAAACACAGGAATTTTTTTCCAGCCAACATTCAGAGACAATCAACCCACAGTGCCAAGTTGGATTTTAAAAAGCTGAACTTGTTATTCATTCATCTTTTGAAGGATGTGAATTGGTACAAAGCCAAAAACAAATCAGAAAAAGAGGGGATGATTCCCGCAACATATGTACAGAAACGGAAAGAAGTCTCAATACACGAGCGGAAAGAGGTCTCATTACATGCTATGCCGTAAGTATCGGAGACCACCAATGCCAATTTGATTGTGAGCAGTTAAACCATTTAGTACCAGAAACCCCTAAACGGGTACCCTAGCAAACAGTGCAGGCCCTGATCAGACGCCGCAGAACGCAGCGTCTGATCAGGGCCTCCACTGTTTGCTAAAAGTTTAGCCATTTTCCAAATAAATTTGAAAGAAAACACAACCTGACACCCCTAGATTTTTAAATGAACTCCTGCTAAATATAAGGAGGAAGATTCCATTTGGTAGAAGCCTCCGTGGTGCAGTGGTTACGCTACTCACCTTGTAAACCAGGGATCGCAGGATCGAGCCCGGGCTTCTCCAGACTTTCGGATGAGTCTTTAAACCTAGGTCCCGTCTCCGTATGACCTTAGCTGTTGGTGAGATGTAAAACTAAAACACTCACTCAGATTCCATTTGGTACTAAAAGGGTTAAACAAAAGGTTTGTCATGAAAGTGCTAGGGTATGACAAATTACAGTGTTACTTCTAGGGTGTGGGATTGCGGGAATCCCACCAAAATTTCCTCCAGAACGCAAAAATATCATGCCCCTCTGCCGCAAGTACCACACATTTATATAGCCTTACCCTAACGTTTGGCGCGAAAATTTGAATGCATTAATTTGTTTAAACACATCTGTATGCTGTTGTTGGTGATTGACACTGAGCTTCCAGAGATAGTTTGGGAGTTGTGCAGGGCGCCGTCCTCTGTCCACAGTCGTTTAGCTATCGAGAAAATATTTTTATCGGTTGCAAACAAAAATTTATATGAAATAAAACAATGACATTAATCACGTGTGGGGTTGCTGGGGTTGGATGATATCATTTACCCATCGCATGCAGGAAAATGGTAGCGGTGGTTTGTGGATGGTGGATTTTATGGCAATTTGGACTAGAAATATGAAAAAAATATTGAACATTTTTTTTCTGAAAAATGCTAGTTCTATAGATAAGGGGCCAGTTGTTCAAAGCATCGTTAGCTTAACGAGCTCATTAGTGGTCATATTGTTAACTCTTCTAGCAAGTAGAATATCAAAAATTTTGGTATTTTTGCTGAAAAAATGTGAGCAGCTTTTGCATCCGCAAAAGCTGCTCACATTTTTTCAGCAAAAATTTCACCATATTTGCCATATTTAATGATCAAAGTTTTAACGATACGTTAACTAACGACATCGTTAGTTTTGGACAACTGGCCCCAGAATTTGGTTGTATTGGGGTTTCACCCATTTTTGACGGGAAATTCGCATTTGCTAAAATTGTTCCATTCCATGAAATCTTGAAATTCTTCAACCTACATCTTCTGAACCAAAGCTCGGATGGAGGTGAAACTTGATTGGCGGCATTGGGGCAACATGGAGATTCAGAATTGCTGAAATTATTCTGTTATTTAAGATGGCTTCCATGTTGGCCATCTTGAAAATCTTCAAACCACAAGTTGAATTGAGCCGAATCTTGATGGGTGACATTGGGGTGACATGGTGATTCAGACTTCTTAGAACCATTCTGTTCTGATATCTCCGATGGCTGCCACGTTGGCCACCTTGAAAATCTTCAAACCACATCTGCTACCAAATAGTGTGTTTCATTGAGTTGAAATTGGTGGTTGGCATTTGGTTGACATGGAGATTCAGAATTGCTAAAATTGTTACATTCTGATATCCCAGATGGTGGCCATCTTGGAATTCTACAAAGCACGTGTATAGTAATTGCATATAAGATTTACAGGGAGCGGCAGCTCGGGTGTTATCACTATATGTCAAACTCGGTGAGTCCACAAGAACATTCGGCATCATAAATGTGGCTTTTTTGCAAGCGGCCATATACACCATCAGGCATGAAACATTTTAGATTTTTGGCAGATTTCAGATTTTTGGTTGTAAAAGGGTTTTAGCATAGTTTCTTGTTTTTGTCTGAAAGTTGCAAAAATAATATTTTGGAAGTGTTGATAGGGGTTTCAGACTTTTTCACTCAGGTTTCAGACTTTTTCAGCAGTCCTTCAGTCACAGCCTGCACCTTAGCTTTGTGTTGCAGTTGTATTCACATGATTGGTTGACTAGGTATACATATTTGATAACAGAATATGCCAAAGGCAGTTGCAAAAAATAGCTCTAGCCTGCCAAACTATACACTTCTACACTGCACCAACATCATATCTTCCTGAATTCTAAATCAGAACAAGCTGTCCAGAAACTTAATCAGAAGCATCAAGATTATTTAAACATGCAGATTCAGAATTGCTAAAAGCAATGTGATCTGATAGGCAAAATGGCCACCCAAGGCGCAATCTACATGTAATATTTGATCAGCCTCATCCGGGTGAGCGATTCTGGCCCACTTAGGCCTCTAGTTATTATAAAATGTTACTTGATTCACTTCATTTCATAAATCATCATAAGTATACTATTGAAATTAACCCATTTTGTATCATTACGAAAACATGCCTATACAAATACATTATCAGTTTTTTCGGCCAAAAATGGAAATTTTAAGATGAAAAATAGTGATATATTTCTTATTTCTGCTCAAAATATAGATTGTGGGCACTCGTTAGAACCGCCTCTATAGATTGTGGGCACTCGTTAGAACCACCTCATTGAGGCGGTTCTAACGAGTACCCACAATCTATATTTTAGAGCAGAAATAAGAAAAATAAGGTATACCCCCGGAAACCCCAGTTTTACTTTATAAAAGTGGGGTTCAAGGGGGTGAAAATTATATAGGCATGTTTTCGTGATGTGGACTAGAAGCTACTGTATTATGTAGTGGTACCCATCACAAAACAAACCTATATAATTTCACTTTTATATAGTAAAACTGGGGTTTACAGGGGTATATATTAATTTTCTTATTTCTGCTCAAAACATAGATTGTGGGTAAACGTTAGAACCGCCTCAACTCGAAAACATGGATTGCAGGTACTCATTAGAACCCCCTCAACGAGGCAGTTCTAACGTGTACCCACAATCTATGTTTTGAGCAGAAATAAGAACGATATCAGAATTTTTATGTGAATTTTTTCATTTTTTGGTAGAAAAATTCTCAATATATTTGAATAGGCCTGTTTTCGTAATGTAGTACATTTCAAAATTTGGGGGTCAGATTGAGTTGGTTTTTAGGATTTTTTTTGTAAATGGCCGAAATTTTGGCAATCAGTGAAGGCCCAGATCAAATGCCACGTTCTGCCGCATCTGATCTAGGCCTGCACTGTTTCTCAGTGATCGTTTAGTGGGTTACGGCTTAAAATGGGTTTATCTTCTGTGTTATATATTGCCTTAAAATGTTTAAAATGACATTATGTTTTGTAACTGGTTGAGATAAAAAGATGCATATTTTAAAGCAAAGTTTAGCAGATGTCAATTTATTGATATAGGCCTTGGCAAGCGAAAATGTGACTTCCAACATGACTGTATGCACGGCAAAGACACAGGTCAGCCTGGGCATGTGCACAGACTGATCAGGGTGTTCAATATGTTGTAGTGATAGTGATTGACACATGCTTTTTCATGCAGTCTGAGAAGAGTGTGTTATAATTAAGTTGCCATATTTACCGTATGTTTTCTGACAGACTGGCCTGAGCAAACAGTGTAAGCCCTGATGAGACACCGCACAATGCGGCGTCTCATCAGGGCTTACACTGTTTGTCACTCATCCAGCAATTTTTGGATACAAAATCCGGTGGGAATTTCAATTCTGTTCAAATTTTGGAAGAAGTGTGGTAAGGAGTTGAGGTGTCCGAATACTTAGGGTAAATATGGAAATACGGTGGCTGATTGAAGTTTTCACTGAAAACATAAGTCAGAATGCACTTTTTAGCTTGTCCCAGCTGATATATGCACTGCTTTTTATGCTTAACCCTTATCTTGCTGAATATTCATTTAAGCCACACCCATTTCTGTCTATCAACCAATCAAATTACTTGGTGTAATTTATTGCTACAAATTCATAAGCTGAATGCCAAACAGTGTAGATCCTGATCAGACGGCTTCTTCAGAAGCCATCTGATCTGGATCTACACTGTTTGCAAAGATAGGGGTTGTTGTGAACAGCAAGATAAGGGTTAATTTAATGCTTAATTTGTTTAGCCTTTTTGTGGTTTCATCACATAAATCAAAGTACTGACAGCATTGATTGGTTGATTGTCTCTGAGGCTGAATGAGGACTTAGACTGTTTTGTTTAAATGTTTAAAATTCCTATCAGACCCCACATTTGGTAGCATCTGATCTGGGTCTTAACTGTTTGCCTTACCCAGAGTATGAGTCAGGTCCAGGTTTTACAGTTAATCTTACTCTGATGTCACAACGGCAAAATAACAGGGTTATTACCCCGCCCATTAGGGCTTGAAGAAATAGATGGGCTGCATGCTGCTTCCACCCAGAGTCGAAACTGACCACACACGAGTACTGGCAAAGAAGTGCAAGTCGGACAGTCCATGCTTATAAAGCCTATTGGTTTCATTGGACGACAGGGCTTGAGATGTCATTTCATCTCAATGTCGGGTAAAAGTCCCACAAAATTGGAAGCAACGTCTCCAAAATGATCTATACAGTGCTGATGGGGACATTAAACCTCAAATCAAACAAAAACCTGGATTTTGTATGATCATTTATTTTCATGGGGTTCAGTGATGGTCACACGGCATCAGCAGCATAACTTCATTTGTATATATACTCGGTCAAAAAAGTTCCTGATCTGGGGCCAGTTGTTCAAAACTAACGACGTCGTTAGTTAACGTATCGTTAAAACTTTGATCATTAAATATGGCAAATATGCTGAAATTTTTGCTGAAAAAATGTGAGCAGCTTTTGCGGACCCAAAAGCTGCTCACATTTTTTCAGCAAAAATACCAAAAATTTATATATTAAACTTGCTAGAACAGTTAATAATATGACCACTAACGAGCTCGTTAAGCTAACAATGCTTTGAACAACTGGGCCCAGATAGCGTCTGGATCCACACTGTTTACAAAGGGTCATCATGGTTGAACAGGACAAAAGTGTTAACCCTTTTCTGAAGGCAGACCCCCAAAAAAGGGGTACTGGCAAAGAGAGCAGGCCCAAATCAGACAAGACATTCTGCAACATCTGGGGCCAGTTGTTCAAAGCATCGTTAGCTTAACGAGCTCGTTAGTGGTCATATTGTTATCTGTTCTAGCAAGTTTAATATGTAAAATTTTGGTATTTTTGCTGAAAAAATGTGAGCAGCATTTGGGGATGCAAAAGCTGCTCACATTTTTTCAGCAAAAATATTAGCATATTTGCCAAAATAAATTATCAAAGTTTTAACGATACGTTAACTAACGATGTCGTTAGTTTGGAACAACTGGGCCCTGATCAATTCATTCATTGTTTGCAAAAATGCAAAAAGTTTGGCCATTTAGGCCAAGCATAGATACTTTGTTTGCAACTGCCTACCTAGAATTTTTTTCTTAGGGTAGGTCGGGAATTTTAGCTCACTTTAGCATGAAAGTGAGCTATTGTGATCGGTCTTTGTCCATCATCCATCCGTGTGTCCGTCGTCAGTTTCTGCTTGAAACGATTTCTCCAAAACGGCTGGACAGATTTTGAAATTATTTCACAGGATTGTTTCTTGGGTGACCCTCCACCAAAATTGCTCAAATCGTTCCACTCGGGTGAACATGATGGCTGCCAGAGCTAAAAATAGAAAAACCTTTAAACGACTTCTCCTCCTTAACCAGTGCATTGATTTTGAAATAATTTTACAGGAAGTTTCCTTGGGTGACCCTCTACCAAATTGCTCAAACTGTTCTGCTCGGATGACCAAGATGGCCACCAGAGCTAAAAATAGAAAAACCTGTAAACCACTTCTTCTCCTTAACCAGTGAATGGATTTCAAAATAATTTCACAGGAATGTTCCTTGGGTGACCCTCTTCCAAAATTGCTTAGAAGCCTCCGTGGTGCAGTGGTTATGCTACTCGCCTTGTAAATCAGGGATCGCGCTTCTCCAGACTTTCGGATGAGTCTTTAAACCGATGTCCCGTCTCCGTATGACCTTAGCTGTTGGTGGGACGTAAAACTTAAACACTCACTCACCAAAATTGCTCAAACCGTTCTGCTCGGATGAACAAGATGGCTGCCAGAGCTAAAACTAGAAAAACCTTTTAATGACTTCTTCTCCTTAACCAGTGGATGGATTTCAAAATAATTTTACAGAAATGTTCCTTGGGTGACCCTCAACCAAAATTGCTCAAACTGTCCCGCTCAGATGAACAAGATGGCCACCAGAGCTAAAAAATAGAAAAAAAAAAACCTTTAAAAGACTTCTTTTCCTTTGCCATTGGATGGATTTTAAAATAACTGCACAGGAATGTTCCTTGGGTGACCCTCTATCAAAATTGCTCAAATTGCTACGCTTGGATGAACAAGATGGCTGCCAGGGCTAAAAATAGAAAAAAACAACTTTAAAAGTCTTATGCTCCTTAACCAGTGGCTGAATTTCGAATATAGGTTCCCAGGAATGTTCCTTGAGTGACCCTCTACCAAAATTGCTCAAACCATTCTGCTCAGATGGACAAGATGGCCACCAGAGCTAAAAATAGAAAAAAAACCTTTAAAAGACTTCTCCCCCTTAACCAGTGGATTGATTTCGAAATAATTTCAAAGGAAAGTCTTTTGGATGATCCTCAAAATTGCTCAAACCATTCCACTCTGATGTACAAATGGCCACCAGAGCTAAAAATACAAAAACCTTTAAATGACATCTGCTCCTTAACCAGTGGATGGATTTTTAAATAATTTCACATGAATGTTTCTAAGATGACCTCATACCAAAATTGCTCAAAGAGTTCTACTGGGATGTCCAAGATGGCCTCCAGAGCTAAAAAGGGAAAAACCTTTAAACGGCATCTCCTATACCAGTGGGTGGATTTCAAAATAATTTCACAGGAATGTTTCTTGTGTGGCCCGAACCCCGCCAATGATGCTTCCACGTAGAGCTGAAAACGACCACACACGAGTACTGGTAAACCGCTTAGATGCCCTGGCAAAGCAGTGTGAGTTGGACCGTCCATGCTTATAAACCCTATTGGTTGCATTGGGCGACAGGACTTGAGATGTCATTTCATCTCAGTGTCAGGTAAAAGTCCCACAAAATTGGGAGCAATGTCTCCAAAATGACCTATACAGTGTTGACTTGGATGTTAAACCTCAAATTAATCAAATTCTTGGGTGACCCTCTATTGAAATTGTTCAAACAATTCTGGTGGCCACCAGAGCTAATAATAGAAAAAACTTTTAAATAACTTCTCCTGCTTAACCAGTGGATGGGTTTCGAATTAATTTCACAGGAAAGTTCCTATGGTGACCCTTTTCCAAAATTTCTCAAACCGTTGTGTTTGGATGAACAAGTTGGCCACCAGAGCTAAAATTATAAAAACCTCCTTGGGTCAAACGAAATTGCTCAAACCCTCTACTCCACCATATATTACCGACAATTTCATTCGTACAATATGGATCAGGTGAGCGATCCAGGGCAATCACGGCCCTCTTGTTTGCAGGTCTGTTTGTTCTACTATTTTGGGTTGCCATAGAAAATATACAGAAAAATAAAATGCTGTCCCAAATTACCATAAAAGAAAAAAATGGAGTATTGAAGACTTGGGTGTGTAGGTAGGCAATTGTAAACAAGCAAAATTTTATTTTTGGCCTTAACCCTTGTCCTGCTGAGCCCGGATATGCCTTATCTTTGAAACAATGTAGATCCAGATCAGATGGCTTCTGAAGAAGCCATCTGATCAGGATCTTCATTGTTTGCCATCCATCATCATCATCATCAACGGATTTTTGATTAACGTGCAGGTACAGGGGCAATGTCCACATAAGTGGGCCCCCTTCCAGGTAGCTGGCTTGCTGCACGCATGGCAGATCTTACACCAGATCTCCAGGCTTGTCTATCATGAGGATCGATAGCAGAGAGCTTCCATTCTCTGCAATCTCTTTCTGTTAGCTGCTTCCAGGTCATCTTGGGCCTTCCTGGCCCCCGCTTTCCACTTACCTGTATGTCACAGGCAGTCTTGATTGCACTGTTGGAGCGTTCCACATGTCCATACCAGCGAAGTCTTCTCTCTTTCAGGATGAGGTCCAGGTCCTCAATGCCAAGACGCTCCAGTAACTCACTGGACCTGATGGTGACAGTGTCCTGTGGCTTGACATTGCAGATCTGTCTGATCATTGCCCTGTCATTTCGCTGCAGACGTTGGAGGTTTGGCTTTGTCAATGGCCATGTCTCACTGGCATGGAGCATTGCGCTCCGCACACAAGAGCTATACACACGGCCACGTGTCTTGAACGAGAGGTGGCGGGAAGAGAGAACTGGTAGCAACTCCTTGAATTTCTTCCAGGCTGTTTTCACACGTGATGTAGTTGAAAGGTCGCAACCACCCCCTGCAGAGAGCATATCACCTAGGTAGCAGAAGGAAGCTACAACCTCCAGCTTGTCTGATCCGACTTGAACTTCCCTCTGTGGTCTGCCATCTAAGGGGCGTGCAGTTCCTTGGCACCGTGTACACCTGTACTCAGGGTCCTCTATCAAGCGTTTGAGCCCACTGCATTTCTTGTGCACCCAGAACTTGCAGCCATTACAAAAGATACTGTTGCTGCCAACTCCAGTGCGACATACAGCGCATGGGAACTGGCCTGTACTCTGCAAGAGGTCCAGACCTGTACCACAGATCATGATCTTTGTCTTTCCTGCATTCACTCTCAGCCCTTTCGCCTCCATTGCCTCTTTCCAAGTTAAGAGCCTCCTGACACATTCCTCAAGGGATTCAGCTATGATGACAAGGTCATCAGCATACAGGTCCTCCCAGGGGACTCCAGAGCGGAACTCGCATGACAAGGCTTCAAGCACAATGATGAAAAGCAGTGGGCTGAGAACAGAGCCTTGATGAACACCCACCTTCACCTCGAATTCTTCACTGTAACCATCACCGACGCGGACACGGCTCCGAGCATTTGCGTACATCCCTTGGACCAGTTTCACAATCCACTCGTCCACTCCAAGTTTTCTTAGTGCCCACCAGATGACTTTCCGAGGCACTCGATCAAATGCCTTCTCCAGGTCTACAAAAGCCATGTAGAGTCTCTTGTTGGCCGCCAGATACTTCTCTTGCAGCTGTCGGACAACAAAAATTGCATCTGTTGTGCCTCTTCCTGGGACGAAGCCAAACTGGGAATCGTCGATGGACACCAACTGCCTAATGAGGCCATCCACAATCCTCTCCAGGACTTTCATGACCTGTTCTGTCAGCTTGAGACCACGGTAGTTGCCCCGTTCCAATGCATCGCCCTTGCCCTTGTAGAGACAGACAATGAAACTCTGTTCCCAGTCAGAGGGTACCTTCCCATCACGGATGATTGCAGCTGCAAGGTCACGGATCATCGAGGCACCCGCATCACCTGCAGCTCTTATCATCTCCACCACTATGCCAGAGGGACCAGGTGCTTTGCCAGTCTTCATCTGAGAGATAGCCTTCTTAACCATATCAATAGTGATTGGGATGGGAGGCCCTTCCACTGGTGGTTCATCAGACAGGTGGTCTGGGTCCCAGTCGAACTCAACATTGAGTAGCCTTTGGTAGTGTTCTAACCAGGCCCTCTGCTTTGAGTCATCACTCATTGACATCTCCCCTGCATCATTCTTTACTGGTTTGTCACCTACAACCTCGGCATTCTCTCTTCTCATCTGGTTAGCAAGGCGGTATACTTCTGAGGACTTAGGGTCAATATTCTTGTAGATCTCCTTCTCAGCTTCTTGGCGAGCATGGTGCACCGCACGTCTGGCTATGCGTTTGGCCGCAAGATATGATGCACGGGTGCCCTTACCAGTCTTCCAAGCTTTAAAGGCTTGCCGCTTGGCTGCTATGACCTTATTAACATCCTCATTCCACCACCAGGTTTCGCGACGCCAGCGGTGGGGCCGAGTTGTGCCACACACCTCTTCAGTTGTCTTGAGCAGACCGGTCTTGATGCTGTTCCATATATCCTCAGTGGTAGCATCTGCTACACCTGCCGAAGCACTCACATGCTGGCTGAAAACCATCCAGTTTATGAAATTGTTGCAATAATTTGCATCAAGTAATCTGATTGGCTGATAATCAGTAGTGGGTGTGACATATATTAATATTCAGCAGAACAAGGGTTAAGTTATGTTGTGCCTTCTTTAAGCATAGCATGATATAGGAATCCAGTTTTCTGTCGGTTCATGCATTGATCAATCTGTCAACATATGTGACAACCCCAGCATCAACCGAAATTTTAAGTCGAGACAAGTACTGTCCAACCTGTATTAAGCGAGCACCTGGTGGGATAAACAAAATTTTCTTGTTTAACTGCAGGTGCTTGCTTGTTACAGGTGGATTTTAATGCATTTTCCTTTTTAGATAACCAACTATGTGCTTGCTTGAGACAGGTTGCTTGCTTATTAGAGGTGGCTACTAAGACAGGTTTTACTGTATGACATAGCCTTCAGTTCAGTGGAATTCTTGTTTAAATAAATATCAAAAAAATAAATCAGTTTCCCATTCTACCAGCAATTTTGACTAAAAACCTATTGGCAAGAATGGATGTCTCCAAATTCAAAAATGGAAGAGTCCAGTTCAGAAACTTATGGGTGTAAGGGTTAACCATATCATGTTGAAAGCTCTCATTTCAATTACCGTAAAAATCCTAAAAATGTGGACACCTTGAGGACGTGTTGTAATTCTCCTAAAATTTTAACAAATTTGTTTCATAATCCAGCAAGGAGTCCAAAAGGTGCAGACAGAATTTCAAACAGTGTAGACCCTGATTAGACTGTTCCTGAAGGAGCAGTCTGAGATCTGGGTCTGCACTGTTTGCTTAGGCCTATCTGTCCCTATACTTAGGCTCATTACGGTAACTCTTGGGTTGCCATTCACAACACTTGCAGAATTCATTTTAAAATACTTTATTTTATTTTTCAGCAAAAATAAGGCTTTGAATTTCATGTGACTCATCAGCTAGGCAGCTGATTCTCATGGAATGTGAAGCCTTATTTCTGAAAAATAATTAAAAAAAAAATGAAAGAAAATATATAAAATTTGTCTGCTGTCAAAATTCTGTGGCACTTAATGTGTTAAGTTGAGCCTGAAGATGCCTCTGTAAATGTCGTCTGCTTATGTCATCTGCTGAATCTTCTTGAAAACTTTTCAAACATATTTTGCATACAGGCAAACAGTGAGGACCCTGTTCAGACTGCTCCTAGGGGAGTAGTCTGAACAGGGTCCATACTGTTTGTAAAAATGGTTTAAAGTTACCAGCAGACATCAAAGCAGACATCACTTGTTGTGATTGGCATAGTACTTATTTTCCTTGATGATTATCTCCCTTCACAGCTGGCACCATGGTGCTATATCCAGAGATGATGCAGAGGACTTGTTACACGGGAAACCAGATGGGGTTTTTCTGATCCGTGATAGTGTTCACTTTCACGGTGATTATACGCTGTCAATTTCCTGTGATAATAGGATAGATCATTACCGAATATTGACCAAAAATCATGAACTGGAAGTTGACGGAGGAGATTGTACTTTTAATAATTTAATTCAATTGGTTGAGGTATGGTCATGTGATTTGGTGATGAATGCTTCCCAGTCTCCTGATTGGCTGAATGTTTTCTTCAGTTCCATATTGTTTGTGGTAGTTTGTGAAACATTTTAGTTGGTTTTATTTTGTTGTGTTGAAAAATGAAAATGGTCCCAATCTGTGCTCCTGAATTATTAACATTCAGCAGATATGCTTGCAACTTCCAAAAAATGTCTTTCTCATGCTGTTTACAAATTTTGTTGAGAAGAGTTAGAACAAAAATCAACTGTTTCTGTATTGAAAAAAAATCTGTGCAATGATTGGATGATGAATGATTCTCATCCTCCAAGCATGTTTGGCATTAAAAAACGACGGCTTTTTTTTTGTTCCACCACTTTGTCAACTACTGTGATTTCCTGTTTGTTTTGCTATGAACTCAACATCTCTGCTCTTAGAGGAAAGAATAAGCTCCCTTTCCCTAAATGGAGACCCCTGATGAAATCAAAAAGGGAGAAGATTTTTAAAGTGTTGCCTCTCCACAAGTTGTACAGTATCTGTTCCCATTAGCCAATCATAATTGAGCGGGGATTAGAAACCTCATGAGGAGAGGTTCCACTTCCAGACCTGGGAGTCTGGTTGAAGGATTGGGGGAATAGACCCCTTCATACCTAAGGGTTCAGAATGCAGGGAGGTTAACAAGGAATCATAAAAGTTACTTGATGCAAATTATTGCAACAAATTCATAAAGTGAATGACAAACAATGAAGATCCTGATCAGATTCAGAAGCCATCTGATCTGGATCTGCATTGTTTGAAAGGCAAGATATATCCGGGCTCAGCAGGACAAGGGTTAAGTTTTGGACTAGAAGTATTAGAGTTTCGTGATAACACTGAGCAAAAGATTTGGGACCATTTTAATTTTGTAATGTTCATTATGCAATGAAATAGAAATCTGTTCAACAGCATATTTAAAAAAAAAAGAAAAAAAACAAAGGGGAAAAAATTATTATGTTCCCCAACAAAGGAGTGGGGGACATATTGTTTATGGTGTGGATCCTGTTTGCGTCAGCTTTGGCATTGACATTGGCATAGCCTGTATGAAGCACTA
The DNA here is from genome assembly GCA_963580285.1 of Lucinisca nassula. Lineage (NCBI taxonomy): Eukaryota > Metazoa > Mollusca > Bivalvia > Lucinida > Lucinidae > Lucinisca > Lucinisca nassula. The sequence continues at coordinate 155,242,404 of OY757018.1, forward strand.
TGTCTCCTGATCGTTTGAATGGATTCTGACCAAACTTGTGTGGTTACATCACTGGGATTGGGGAAAGCAGTCATTAGGTTTTGATGGCCTTGACCTCATTGCCAAGGCCACGGGTCCCCCAAAACTCATTTTTTTTTTAACAAAAATGGCTTGTCTGCACCCTATCTCTTGAATTTTGGTCAAACTTGGTACACTATATCACTATTATCTACCAAAGATTTGGTTAGATTTTGGTGACTTTGACCTTACTTTCAAGGGTATAGGCCCATAAAACTGTCAGTTTTGGCTTCTCTGCACCCTATCTAATGAACAAATAAATGAAATTCGGTCATATCATTGGAACCTACCAAAGATTTGATTAGATTAGATTTTTCAAAGACACAAACTGTTGATTTTTTGGCATAAAGAAAAAAAAAATGGCTTGTCTTCGACCTGTCTGATTTAAGAATTGATGAATGTTGGTCAAACTTGGTACAACATATTACAACCTACCAAAGATTGGATCAGTTTATGAAGAGCTTGACCTATTTATAAGGTCACAGAACCCTGAACCCTGAAAACTATCAGTTTTTGGCCAAAAATGGGAGGTATTCACCTTAGATTATGGTGACCTATACCTAGTTTTTAAATTCAAATGGGCTTTTTAACCCTTATCTTGCTGCTTTTTAACCGTTATCTTGCTGAATATTCATTTAAGCCACACCCATTTCTGTCTTATCAGCCAATCAAATTATTTGATGTAATTTATTGCTACAAATTCATACACTGAATGCCAAACAGTGTAGATCCTGATCAGATGGCTTCTTCAGAAGCCATCTGATCTGGATCTGCACTGTTTCCAAAGATAGGGGTTGTCGTGAACAGCAAGATAAGGGTTAAGATATATTTATGGTGGGGGACATTGTTTTCCTCTGAAAACATTTCTATTTACCAAATCAGCCTTGTGCATTTTCACTGTATGCAGCCCTGGTAACTTAACAAGAGCACTGTGAAGACCTTACTCTAATATTAACCCTTTTTGTACCAAATGGAATCTTCCTCCTTATATATAGCAGGGGTCCATTCCGAAATTTAGGGGTTTTAGGTTGTGTTTTCTTCAAATTTTATTCGAGAAATGGCTTAACTTTTTTCAAACAGTGTAGGCCCTGATCAGACGCCGCATTCTGCGGCATCGAATCTGCGCCTACACTGTTTGCCAAGGTACCCCTTTAGGGGTTTCTGGTACTGATTGGGTTAAAATGAAAGCACTGTCGGTATTGGCTGGTGGGCCAATTTTCTCTGATTGTTGTCTGGTAAAATAGTCCTCAACTGACATTTTGACTGTTTTGTTTAACCTTAAATTCCAGTATTTTAAACAAACAGTGTAGACCCTGATTCTGCAGCATCTGATCTGGGTCTACACTGTTTGCCTAACCCAGAACATGTGTCTGGTCCAGGTTTTACAACACGGACCTCACAGTGATAAGAACAGCAAGATTATTAACCCTTGTCTTGCTGAGCCCGGATATGCCTTATTTTTCAAACAATGAAGATCCAGATCAGATGGCTTCTGAAGAAGCCATCTGATCTGGAACTTCATTGTTTGTCATTCAGATTGTGAATTTGTTGCAATAATTTGCATCAAGTAATCTGATTGGTTGTTAATCAGTGGTGGGTGTGGCATATATAAATATTCAGCAGGACAAGGGTTAATAACAATTTCCGTACCTGGATTTCGTAGAATGAGTGACAGTCACATGAACATCAGCAATGTAAAGCTACTGTTCTTAGTAACATTGGGCAGACCGACGAGCAATCAACCCAAAAAAATTGGGCTTTACTGTTTTGTTGCATAATGAACTAAATTTGTTGTAGAGTGCATTTTATTTATTTTCTTTTTATTTACAGAAAAAAAAGTCTTGCTTGTACTGACCAACAGAAAGCCAGTGATAAATTTACCATCTTTCAACCAAATTATAACCAAAACCATTTTAAAATGAACAGTGTTATTACTGTAAAATCCTTAATTCGGACACCTTGAGAACTTGCTGTATTTCTCCTAAAATTTTAACACTTAAGACACTGAGAAAAACAACATCTGAAAATGTCGTCTGCTGATTTTTTTTTTTTTGCGAACTTTTTAAAAATATTTTTACATTCTGGCAAACAGTGTGGACCCAGATCAGACTGCTCCTACGGGAGTCCACATTGTTTGCAAAAAAAATACTTTTAAGGTAAACGGCAGAAGGCAAAGCAGACGACAATAGTCAGAATTGGCATTTTTATGGGTTAACAAATTTGTTTCAATATCCAGCAAGGAGTCCAAAAGGTGCAGACAGAATGGCAAACAGAGTAAACCCTGTTCAGACTGCTCCTTCAGGGCTGGAAAAATCCACTCAACCATTCGCCATGACAAGTGCCTTTTGCTGGAATACAAGTAAAAATTTTGTAAAAGGACGAGTGAAATTCTGAAGACGTTTTAAACCCTGATGTCTGCTGTCCTGCTATTTATGTCATTAACATTTTTATGGAATGGCTAATAATCACTGATCGCACTGCTCCCTTTGAGCTAATGGAGCCGTCTGATTGGTGTACATATTGTTTTCACTTGGGCTTGTCTGTATGAACTTCATTATACAAGTATTCTGGTAGATGAAATGATATACACATATTTCTGTCTGTCTGTACAAAATTGTGTTGTTGGTGTGCATTTGTGCAAAAGTCAGTTGGTTGCATGCTTATATTCTTTTGTAATTTTAGATGGTTCCATGGCAAAATTGACCGAAACAAAGCAGACGAGTTATTAAATCCACGCACAGACGGCTTGTTTCTTGTGAGAGAAAGTAAAAATTTTCCCGGTGATTACACGTTGAGCGTCTGCTGTGGGAATAAAGTGGAACATTACAGAATTATTTATAGCAGTAACAAATTAACTATAGATGAAGAAGGCTATTTCGACAATTTAACAGAACTAGTAGAGGTACTGTCATAGTTTTCTGTTAATGTCTGCTTTGTTATTGTTTGCTGGCTGATCAAGGTAGATATTGTTTGTTGCCAGTGTTGTTTCAAGCTTCTGTAGACCTGGGATGCGACAAGCTTCCTGGTGATTTAGATCAGCTACAGACTGGTGTGCTGTTGTAGCTGTGGCTAATCAAGGGGAGTGGATACACCTGGCAAGTTTTCCGCCATTTTTTTTTACAAGGGAGACAACTGATGGGACTTCCTGTATGCTTTTCTATAAAATGAGCCTCTCATAAAAAAGGATCTACACTTAAAGGAAAGAATTTGCTCCTGAGGAGCAAATTCTTTCCTTTAAGTGTAGACCCCGGTTGGCAAGGGAGACAAAATATTTTTCAAGGAGTTGCCTCCCCTGAAGGTGTATTCATTCCCTGATAAAGTGGGAAAAGAACTTGCTGTACAGTAGAATAATTCTGCTTTCCATTCTAGCTGGTTTCATGGAAAAATACAACGAGACAAAGCGGAAATGCTTTTAGACCAGCGGGTAGACGGACAGTATCTTGTCCGTGAAAGCATTCATTACCCAGGGGACTATACTCTAAGTGTTTGTAACCAGAACATAGTGGAACATTACCGAATTATCTACAAGGACAATAAGTTAACTATCGATGAAGAATCGTACTTCAACAATTTACCTGACTTGGTTGAGGTATTTTTAGACTTAGATTTCCTGTCAATGCGCTTTCTGGCATAACTAGCATCATTCACACTGAAACAGCACTCTATTAAACTAAAAACTAAAAAAAACTAAAAAAAAATCATTAGGTACTATGTAAAACAGTTTTTATTTCACAGGTGATGGCACAAGAGAGAGATTGTATATAAATTTGGAATTGGGATTGTTTGACAGTATGGTGAATGGGTTTATAAGCATGCAAATCAAGTTTGGAAATTTTCTGAGTTTTTCTCAGTTTGTCAGCTGGTTTCTGTAATCTTGCATGGTTTTATGAATGCATTCTAGTCATAGAAATCTGGAACCAATTGTGCAATTGCAATGTTTCACTACCTTTTGTTCTTCTGTACATTTCGTAGCCTTAATAAAATAGTATTTGCAATGTAAAGCTGGCATCACATTTGTAATCAGTACATGATCTTGTAATCCAAGGATACAGATTTAACCATTAAGATGCCGAGAAAAACTATCTGAAAATGTCGTCTGCTTATGTCGTCTGCTGAATCTTCTTGCATATGTTTTGAAAATATTTTTGCATACAGGAAAACAGTGTGGACCCAGATCAGACTGCTCCTAGAGGAGCAGTCTGATCTTGGTCCACACTGTTTGCAACAATAACTTTTAAAGTAACTGGCAGACGACAAAGACGACGACAATTGTCGTGGTTGGCATTTTGTGGGTTCAATAAACCATTTGACTTTCTTCTGAATCCCTTTTGCATGATACCTGTAGTTCTGCAGTCAATGTGTGCCCTAAAATTCCTTATTATTTCAACAGCTGTAATTCTCCTAAAATTTTGACAGGTTTGTTTCCCATTCTAGCAAGGAATCCAAAAAGTGGCAATAAGAATAGCAAATGGTGTAGACCCTGATCAGATGGCCACCTGTGATTAACAATATAAATGAAATCTTGAAAGGACTGTTAAATAATAAAAAAAAAATGCCATCATTCGTAACTAACTTTGTAAACTATCTCTATTTTCATCACTTCTGAAGGTGAATAGACACGCCTGATTGTGCTTCTTGCTTCCTTTCCAAAGGGAGACCATCAAAGATAAAGTAGAATCTGATTCGCTGATTTTTAAGCTTTTCTATAAAGTTGGGCTTTCCTGAATGAAATTGGATAGACTTTCTGTAGTGAAAGGATTGCAACTGGTTCAAACCAAAAATTTTGTGACCCCTGTCAAAGGGGTCCACTCATAACCTTTACCACTCTCTTGGCTAATTCAGCAGATGACATTTTTTTTTATATTTTTTATTTTTCCCAGAAAATAGGACTCGACATCTTATGCAAATTGTCTCCAAAGGGGACAATTTGCATGAGATGCGAGATCCTTTTTTTCTGTGAAAATTAGAAAAATATTTCAAAATGTCGTATGCTGCGAAAAGAATACCCAGCATGCAGAGTGTTAAAGGTGCATTATTGAGCTACAGGGTCTCATTTTTTTTTTCTGTTTTTTATCTTCAATGCATACTCCTTTGTTATGTGTACACTTTTGGAGCCAAATACAGCTTCAGAACCTTGTGAAAATGGTCGATTCCATTCGTGTTTACCCTTCGCTCTGAACATGTGTTCGGAATTTCTGTTCTAAAAATAAATCTGTCACTTTACACATACATGGCGACAGTATCGTCTCTGAGTGTCGTTACTTATGGCATGGTATTCAGCGTCATATTTTGTCCGATTCAGGCATGGCCTAAGCAAACAAGGCCAAAAATGAACATCGCATAACGTCATATATGGGGATTCTATTTTTGTCACGAACTAAAAATAGATCTAACTAGTGTTCGAAACCTAGTTAGGGAATCCCTCTCAAACTCGTTTACCTGTCATCATAATTGTCCGCATTTTTGCATAAAATGCATTCATTTGTATTGTTTTAAAGAAAAATACCGGCTATATATATTTTATTTTTGGAAGCATTTTTTCCAGATAGCTCAATAATGCACCTTTAAAGGGAGAAATTTGGTTCCTGAGGAGCAAATTCTTCCCTTTAAGAATATTTACCCCCTTTGAGAGTGACTCAGCAAACAGGAAGTGACAAAAGTTGTTTCCCTTGTTAAAACGGCAGAAATATGTAACATATTCATTTACTCAAACCTTTTATCTGATACAGGTTCCTTCTGCTGATTCAAGAAGGGCAGTTGTCAGTTTCTGGCTAAGTATACTGGTTAAACCTTCCAGAAAAAGTGTCATTATGGAGACAGACAAGCTCGACATGCCCTAAATAGTGTTGACTGGGCCATTAAACTCCTAGTCAAACCAAACCCAAGAGACAGACTGATACAGACACTGATACAGTGTAGATCAAAATGAGTTTGCTCATAATGACCCATTTCATCAGGATCTACACTATATGCCAGTCTGTTAATAATTACGACTAAAATGCCTATTGACAGCAATGGATGTAAACCTGCCCAGCCAAAATGCTGTGAGTCAGATCGTCCGATGCATATCATTGGGGGGCAGGGCTTGAGATGTCATTTCACCTCAATGTCGGGTAAAAGTCCCAAAAAATTGGAAGTAAGGTCTCCAAAATGACCTAAATAGTGTTGACGGGGACATTAAACCCCAATTCAAAAAAATCTACTTCAAAGATGGAAGAGTCCATTTAAAAAAAAAAATCAGGGGTGTAAGAGATAGATGAAGAAATGTTTTGAGAAAAGCAAGAAGTGTATGAGAAGGGGACCAATGAAGATCAAAATGATCTCCCTTACAGGTGTACTCTATCTCCTTCAGTATTGCCATTTCAGCTAGCTCTTGAGAAAAGGTCATTTATTGTATTAGCAACTAGATAAGGTTCAGCCAAGTGTGCACTGGCAACTTATAGGGCTAGATGTATGATTCATGAAGTTTCATCAAGGTCTCTTGTTCATGTCTGCGAGCAGCAAAGACTCTGGCGGGATGCGCATATGCGCAGTCTCGCCTGAGCCTTTGCTGCTCGCCAATGCAATAACGGCCCTTTTCTCCTGAGCTCCCTCATTTTCCTCTTTAGCATGTAACGATTTGTACTCGGAGATCCTACCTTTATTATGCAGAGTTTTCTCCTCTTTTATCACCCTTGACAGATAGTTCCACCTTTTCTATATACCATTGATTCTTCTTTCCTCAAAGTCCCATGGAAAACGGCCTTTTCATTAGGAGGGGACAGAGGCTAAGTTACCTTCTATTTTTCAGCCAAAACAGCCTCATCATTAGGAGGCTTCAGGAGGCATAATTGCCTTCTACTCTTCAGCCAAGATAGCCTTGTCATTTGGAGTTGACAGGAGGCTAAATGTCCTTCTACTTTTCAGCCAAGACAGCCTTGTCGTTAGGAGGCGACAGGAGGCATAATTGCCTTCTACTCTTCAGCCAAGATAGCCTTGTCATTTGGAGTTGACAGGAGGATAAATTTCCTTCTACTTTTCAGCCAAGACAGCCTTGTCGTTAGCAGGCATCAGGAGGCATAATTGCCTTCCACTTTTCAGGCTTCTGGCCTTTTTTTGACTAGTCAAATGCAGGCATGCTGGGGAACTGATACACTTCTTTCCAAAATATTTTTGTCTCTTCTTAGTTTTACTCTTCAGGCTTCTGGCCCGTCATATGCAGACATGTTGGAGAATTGATACACCTTCAAGGAAGACAACTCTTTCCAAAATATTTTTGTCTCTCTTATCAAGAGTGGCCATGCGCCTTTGCCCATCGGGGCTTGAAAAGTGAGATTGGGCCACATGGAGCTGAAACAGACTGAACTTGAGTGATGGTAAACTGCTTAGGTCTTAGCCTGCCCAGGCAAAATGGTGCAAGTCGGCCGCTCTTAAACCCTAGTAGTTTCTTTGGGCAGTAGGGCTTGAGATTTCATCTCAGTGTCAGGAAAAGGTCCCAAAATCTCCACTTAAAAAAAACAAACAAAAAAACAGAAACTACTGGTTACCACCCAGGCAATCCTGCTCGTAATGCTCAGATGTGAGCGAGTAGCAGTAATAGGAGAAAAAAAAAGAAAGAAAAATAATGTTGATGAGGACATAAAATCTCAACACAAATCAATAGGGACCTATTCTTAAAGGACAGAATTTGCTTCTGAGGAGCAAATTCTTTCTTGTAGATGTCGGCCCCTTCTTCAAGGGCGCAGTTTTCCTCAAAGCAAACATGATGTTACCGAAGTTGTCTCCCTTCTAAAAATCGTGAACAATATGGCAGGGTTTGTCTCCCTTAGTGCCTGCTGCCTTTTAAGTTTAGATTGTAGCCACTTTCTTCTTATTTTAATGAATAGGCTAGATGGGTCAAAGCATTTTAGCAAGGCCCTGTGTTCAGTTGTTTGCACATCAGACTGATTATTACGAGTTAGGCTTCTGACAACATCATGTCTTGTAGATTGGTCATGAAATAATTTCTTCAGTTGTTCTCCCCCTTCTGCTGATTAAAAAAAGCCAGCTGTCAGTAACACATGCAACCAAATTAAGTTTGAGTTTCTAGTTTTTTTATACCCCACCACGATAGTGGCGGGGTATTATGATATACCCTCCGGTGTCCGTCCGTCCGTCCGTCTGTCCGTCCGTCCGTCCGTCCGTATGTCCGTCCGTCCGTCCGTCCGTCCGCACCATTTCCGATCGATAACTTGAGTAATTTTTAACGAATTTTTTTCAAATTTTGCATACATGTATATATCGGGAATGAGTGGTATGGGATTGTTAATGGGCAAAATCCGTTAACATTTGACAGAGTTATGGCCCTTTTTAGTTCAAAATAAGGGGTTTTGGGGCGTTTCCGATCAATAACTTGAATATTTTTTCACGGATTTTCTTCAAATTTTGTATACACATTGGCATTGGGTATGAGTGGTTTGGGATTGTAAATGGGCAAAATACATCAACATTTAACGGAATTATGGTCGTTAAAAATTCCGATTAAATGGTTTTTGGGGACTTATTCCTTTACTATATGGAATATTTGGATGAAACTGCACTGATGTATAAACAACCATAATAAGCAGGTTTTGTGTTGTGAATACACAAAATGCGTTAACATTTAACGAAAAATTGGTCGTTAACAATTCCCATTAAATAGTTTCTGCGCATTTATTCCTTTAATTTATGAAACATATTGATTATCACTGCCAGTGTAGTGGTTAGAGTGCTGGACTACAAATCCTATTGTTGACTATGAATCTGAGGGGCGTGAGTTCAAATCTCCGTCGAGGAATGGAATTTTTTTTTTTTTTTTTCGTTTTTTCTTTTTTTTTTTGTGTGTGTTCTTTTTTCTTTTTTCTTTTTCTTTCTTTTTCATTTTGGCAATGAATTTATTTATTTATTTTTTTTTTAATTTTCCTCATTTTTGGTTTTTCATTCCTTTTTTTTCCCTTTTTTTTTTCACCCTTTTCTTCTTTTTGTTATACCCCATCACACGATAGTGCTGGGATATTACAATATACCCTCCGGTGTCTGTCCGTCCGTCCGTCCCCACCATTTCCGACCAATAACTGGATTAATTTGTGCTATGAATCTGAGGGGTGTGAGTTCAAACCCCCGTGGAGGAATGGAATTTTCTTTTTTTTTTCCTTTTTTTCTCGTTTTTTCTTTTCTTTTTTTTTTCCGTTTATTTTTCTTTTCTTTTTTTTCCGTTTATTTTTCTTTTCTTTCTTTTTGCAATGAATTTTTTTTTTTTTTTTTTCGTTTTTTTTTTCTCATTTTTTGCTTTTCATTCCTTTTTTTTACTTTTTTTTTTTTTTTCCTTTTCTTCTTTTTGTTATACCCCATTACACGATAGTGCTGGGATATTATAATATACCCTCCGGTGTCTGTCCGTCCGTCCGTCCGTCTGTCCGTCCGTCCATCCCCTAAATTTCCGACCGATAACTTGATTAATTTTTCACATTTTTTTTTCAAATTGTGTCTACATGTTTATATCGGGAATGACTTTTTTTCTTTTCTTCTTTTTGTTATACCCCATCACACGATAGTGCTGGGGTATTATAATATACCCTCCGGTGTCTGTCCGTTCGTCCGTCCATCCACACCATTTCCGACCGATAACTTGATTAATTTCTCACAATTTTTTTTTGGAGTTTGCGATCAATAACTTAAGAATCTTTTCATGGATTTTCTTCAAATTTTAAAACACTAAAGGACACATATTATTGCCAAGGAGAGTCACTCTGCTTTTCTGGTTATTGTATTATCTGCCCTTTTGATATACATGTATGTAGTTCCTTTACTATATTGAATGCCTTAGTGAAGTTTTACAGATAACTATAACACTTAAAAGTACCACTATTATGGGCAAGGCTATAACCATATTATCTTGCAGTGGTGGGGTATCATGCAGTGTTAGCGTGCTTTTATTTTTTTTTTTTTTTGTTGTTTTTTTTTTTAGATGTTAAAAGTACCGTAATGATCATAAGTATTGGGACAGATAGCTGTAAGCAAATAGTGCAGACCCAGATCAGCAAATAGTGCAGATCAGCAAATAGTGCAGACCCAGATCAGACTGCTCCAGTCTGATCTAGATCTGCATTGTTTGCTTAGGCCTGTCCGTCCTAATACTAAGGATCATTACGGTTTGTCAGTGAAAATTCAGGCAATTTTGATTAGATTCAATGGTGGCAATGCTGTTAAATCACAGAGCACAGCTTAAAGCTTTCACTATGTAGAATTACAGTTTACTACTTTCATTTTGGATACACGAGTATAACATAATATTATACATACATATATAAATGTACATTTTGTATTCATCAGCTTTCAGTAACATCTTTGCTAATGATCTTGGGTAGTTATATTTTAGCAATATACATTAAATTTTGTCATGTTTGTTTGTTTCAAGTAAAAAAAGGATTCAAACTATAAACAGAAACTGAACATCAGGGAAATAGAGGACATTGGTTGAAACATGTATATTGCAGATTATAGCAGGACTGGGAATGATTGAGGAATATTTTTTTTTTGTATTTTATTAGCTCACCGTCACGTAGTGACGAGGTGAGCTTTTGGGATCACTTTTTGTCCGTCGTGCGTGTGTCCGTGCGTGCGTAAAGAATTTCTTAAAACGACATATCCTCCTAAACCACTGAGCGGATTTTGACCAAACTTCACAGGAATGATCCTTAGGTGGTCCCCTTTCAAAGTTGTTCAAATGGTTCCGGTCCATTGCACATATAGGTAACAGGAGCCAAAAATAGATTTTTTTCACCGAAAACTTAAAAAGTCTTCTTCTCTGAAACCGCAAGGCCCAGGTCTTTGATATTTGGTGTGAAGCTTCATCTAGTGGACCCCTATCAAGATTGTTCAAATTATAGTGCTGGGGCCAAAAATGCCCCCGCCCTGGGGCCCTTTGGTTTTACATGGGCTTATATAGGGAAAATCTTGAAAAATCTTCTTCTCTGAAACTGCAAGGCCAGGTCTTTGATATTTGGTATGAATCTTCATCTGATGGACCCCGACCAAGATTGTTCAAATTATAGTGCTGGGGCCAAAAATGCCCCCGCCCCGGGGCCCTTTGGTTTTACATAGACTTATATAGGGAAAATCTTTAAAAATCTTCTTCTCTGAAAACGCAAGGCCCAGGTCTTTGATATTTGGTATGAATCTTCATCTGGTGGACCCCTACCAAGATTGTTCAAATTATAGTGCTGGGGTCAAAAATGCCCCCGCCCCGGGGCCCTTTGGTTTCACATAGGCTTATAGTGGGATAACCTTTAAAAATCTTCTTCTCTGAAACCGCAAGGCCCAGGTCTTTGATATTTGGTATGAATCTTCATCTGGTGGACCCCTACCAAGATTGTTCAAATTATAATGCTGGGGCCAAAAATGCCCCCACTCTTTGGCCCTTTGGTTTTACATAGACTTATATAGGGAAAATCTTGAAAAATCTTCTTCTCTGAAACTGCAAGGCCCAGGTCTTTGATATTTGGTATGAATCTTCATCTGGTGGACCCCTACCAAGATTGTTCAAATTACAGTGCTGGGGCCAAAAATGCCCCCGCCCCGGGGCCCTTTGGTTTTTGCATAGGCTTATAGTGGGATAATCTTTAAAAATCTTCTTCTCTGAAACTGCAAGGCGCAGGTCTTTGATATTTGGTATGAAGCTTCATCTTGTGGACCTCTACCAAGATTGTTCAAATTATAGCCCTGGGGCCAAAAATGCCCCCGCTCCTTGGCCCTTAGGTTTTACATAGACTTATATAGGGAAAATCTTGAAAAATCTTCTTCTCTAAAACCACAAGGCCCAGGTCTTTGACATTTGGTATGAAGCTTCAGCTAGTGGACCTCTACCAAGATTTTTCAAATTATAGCCCTGAGACCAAAAATGCCCATGCCTGGTGACCCTTTGATTTTACATAGACTTATAAAGGGAAAATCTTTAAAAATCTTCTTCTGTGAAACCACAAGGCCTAGGTCTTTGGTATTTTGTGTGAAATTTCTTCTTGTGGACCTCTATCAAGATTGTTCAAATTATAGCCCTGGGGCCAAAAATGCCCCCGCCCGAGACCCTTTGGTTTTACATAGTCTTATATAGGGAAATCTTAAAAACCTTCTTCTCTGAAACTGCAAGGCCATGGTCTTTGATATTTGGTATGGAGCTTCATCTAGTGGACCTCTACTAAGATTGTTCAAATTATAGCCCCGGGGCCACAAATGCCCCTGCCCCAGGGCCCTTTGGTTTTACATTGACTTATAATAGAGATAATCTTTGAAAATCTTCTTCTCTGAAACAGCAAGGCCCAGGTCTTTGATATTTGGTGTGAAGCTTCATCTAGTGGACCTCTATCAAGATTGTTTAAATTATAGCCCTGAGGCCAAAAATGCCCCTGCCCCAAGGCCATTTGGTTTTACATTGGCTTATGTAAGGAATATCTTTAAAAAAATCTTCTTCTCTGAAACCGCAAGGCCCAGGTCTTTGATATTTGCTGTGTAGCTTCATCTAGTGGACCTTTGCCAAGATTGTTCAAATTATAGCCTTTGTTGATATTTGGTATGAAGCTTCACCTTTTTAGACCTCCCTCAACATTATGCACATTATAACCCTGGGGTCAATAATGGCCCTCCCAGGGGCCCACTTGCTACTCTATGGATCAGGTGAGCGATCCAGGGCCATCATGGCCCTCTTGTTTCTTCTTAACATTATTCAAAGCAAGTGAAATTTTTAGTTATAATAACTTTTAAACTTCAAGAATTCAGTCTGGCAAAAATTCATTTTTAATGAACGAACGTAAGACTTAGTAGCTATGTTTCAGCAAAAAAAAAAGAAATATCCTTTTATTAGGCAAGCTATCATCCTCCATGTCAGATATTTTTCATGATAATTCTGAGGTATGACTAGAGATTTCTCCCACCTGTAATGAATGAATAGCTGAAGTTTAATGTGCAGTCGTCTTTGAGGTTTTTAAAATACAACAAAAACAAATACACCTAAACCTCTATATAACATTATTTAGTATAACTTGTTTTGGATTAATAGCGCAGTTTCACTATTTATTTGCAGGAAACCACAATACACTGTAGATATAAAACATCAGAAATTGCATGTTTTTCCTACTGCATGTTATTTTGAATGAGTTGAGCACTGTATCTGACTACTTTCTGTCAAATATTCTGACTACTTTCTGTCAAATATTCTGTCAGCCTCGATAGCACAGTGGTTAACGCGTTCGACTCATGATCGAGAGGTTGTGCATTCGAATCCGGCACCCTGTATCGAGGTGTGTCCTTGGGCAAGACACTGCCTCACTCCGCCCAGGTGTAAATGGGTAGCAGTGGTGTAATAGTCACTGCCTCTCTCTCTCGGGCACGTGAAAACATCAGGAACGAGTGTTTGAGAGCGATTTAATAAGCTTGAAGCTTCCATCTCAATCAAACTAAAATAAATTAGTATAAACTAAATATTCTGACTACTTTCTGTCAAATATTCAGACAGACTTTTGAGTAACAGTGTAAGCGAAGCTCAGACCTCTCCCTGAGGACATAAGCAAGTTTAACACTTCAGTCAGCAAGCACTATGAATAGTTCTTTAGCAGATTTAGCTGGCCTCTATGGCTCAGTCGGATGCGTGTCTGACTGGTGATCAGGAGGTCACAAGTTCGTTATTTGCCGAGATCAGTAACAAACTTTATAGAGATTGATCCCAAAATCTTTTCTACTTCCACTGATTTAAGGGCTTCTCTCAGTTTCTGGCCAAAGAATGGGCACTGTACTGTTTAACCAGATATATATGTTAGCCCACATAGGAAAAACTGACTTGTTCGACCTGACCTAAATAGTGTTAAATGGGTCGTTAAAATCTGGGGGTGGGGGGGGGGGGGGTTTAGCTCACCTGTCACATAGTGACAAGGTGAGCTTTTGGGATCACTTTTTGTCCGTCTTGCGTCCGTCCCTAAACTTTTCTTGTGAACACACTAGCGGTCACAGTTTTGGGTCAATCATCATCAAACTTGGTCAGAATGATAATCATGACAATATCTCGGTCAAGTTCGAATATGGGTCATTGCAGGTCAAAAAGTAGGTCAGTAGGTCAAATCAAAGAAAAACCTTGTGAACACTCTAGAGGCCAAAGTTTTGGGCCGATTGCCATCAAACTTGCTCAGAATGATCATCTTGACAATAACTCGGTCAAGTTCGAATATGGGTTATGCCGGGTCAAAAAGTAGGTCAGTAGGTCAAATCATAGAAAAACCTTGTGAACACTCTAGGGGCAACAGTTTTGGTCCGATCGTCATCAATCTTGCTCAGAATGATCGTCATGACAATATCTGGGACAAGTTCGAATATGGGACATGTCGGGCCACAAAGTAGGTCAAATCATAGAAAAACCTTGTGAATACACTAGAGGCCACAGTTTTGGTCCGATAATCATCAAACTTGCTCAGAATAATTATCTTGACAATATCTCGGTCAAGTTCGAATATGAGTCATGTCGGGTCAAAAAGTAGGTCAGTATGTCAAATCAGAGAAAAACCTTGTGAACACACTAGAGGCCACGGTTTTGGTCCGATCATCATCAAACTTGCCCAGAATGATCATCTTGACAATATCTCAGTCAACTTCGAATGTGGGTGTTGTCGGGTCAAAAAGTAGGTCAGTAGGTCAAATCATAGAAAACCTTCTGAACACACTAGAGGCCACAGGTTTGGTCCGATAATTATCAAACTTGCTCAGAATAATTATCTTGACAATATCTCGGTCAAGTTCGAATATGAGTCATGTCGGGTCAAAAAGTACAGTCGAACTTTGATGGGTCGAACTCGGTAGGCTCGAACACCACGTTTGGGTCGAACTGACTTTTCAGTCCCGGCAAAATCCCTATTCATTTTAATTAAACATGCCACCCTTGGCTCGAACCACGATGGCTCGAATCCTCGAACTCTAAGCCTGGTCCCTAGAGTGCATTTTCTATGTAAAATCCCACCGATGGCTCCCAATAATTACCTTTTTAAAAATTCCAATTTTAACGATCAAGTCACGCAGGCGCGTGATCAGTATCATAAGACACTTTGATATTGACAAAGCGTCTTGCCGAAACAGCTGTTTACATAACACAGGTGTACTTGATTGGCGCAATCCCTTTGATCAAGAGGTCAAGAGATTAATGTTGAGAAGGTGTCAAATAAAGTTTATTGTAAACAGCTATAATAACCCAGGGCTAATGAGGCGGTATAAGGAAATTAAAGCTGGCAAAATATTTTTCACAAATTAAATTTTCACACCGACATTGAGTAAGACCTGCCAAAATTACAGCCTTTGCCTTAAAATACGGACCAAAAATACGAAAGGTATACTACGTGGCTTAAATTATGACCGATAACTGCACCGGAAGTCACCAAAATCGCAGCAGCTATGATAAAAGATCATAGTACACAAAGATTGATCTTGCTGAGTTGGACTCCAATGGCTCGAACTACCGATGGCTCGAACTTTTTTCGGCGGTCCTGGCGCGTTCGAGCCATCGAAGTTCGACTGTAGGTCAGTATGTCAAATCAGAAAAAAACCTTGTGAACACACTAGAGGCCACGGTTTTGGTCCGATCATCATCAAACTTGCCCAGAATGATCATCTTGACAATATCTCAGTCAACTTCGAATGTGGGTGTTGTCGGGTCAAAAAGTAGGTCAGTAGGTCAAATCATAGAAAAACCTTCTGAACACACTAGAGGCCACAGGTTTGGTCCAATCATCATCAAACTTGCTCAGATTGAGCATGTTGATAATATCTTGGTCACATTAGAATATGGGTCATGTCGGATCACAATGTAGGTTGGTACGTCAAATCATAGAAAAACCTTGTGAATACACTAGAGGCCACAGTTTTGGTCCAATCATCATCAAACTTGCCCAGAATGATCATCTTGACAATGTCTCAGTCAATCGGTCATGTTGGATCAAAAAGTAGGTCAGTAGGTCAAATCAGAGAAAAACCTTCTGAACACACTAGAGGCAACAGTTTAGGTTCGATCATCATAAAACTTGCCCAGAATGATCATTTTGACAATATCTTGGTCAAGTTCGAATACGGGTCATGTCGGGTCATAATGTAGGTCAGTAGGTCAAATCATAAAAAAACCTTGTGAACACACTAGAGGCCACAGGTTTGGTCCAATCATCATCAAACTTGCTCAGAATGAGCATGTTAATAATATCTTGGTCATGTTCGAATATGGGTCATGTCGGGTAACAATGTAGGTTGGAAGGCCAAATCATAGAAAAACCTTGTGAACACACTAGAGGCCACAGTTTTGGTCTGATCATCATCAAACTTGCTCAGAATGATAGTCTTGACAATATCTCGGTCAAGGTAGAATATGGGTCATGGCGGTCAAAAAGTAGGTCAGTAGGTCAAATCATAGAAAAACCTTCTGAACACACTAGAGGCCACAGTTTAACGCCAGGGCCCACTGGTTTTACGTAGGCTTATATTTGGAAAACCTTTAAAAGTAGAAGTAAAACAAAGATCAGGAATTGATACAATTAACTTACTCCATCCATAAAAGACACCAAAGGGAAAGAAATACAAACATTAAGCGACCAGACCATAATGGAAACCTAAACAAAGGAAGGCCATATGGACAGTTACTTTCCCACAAAATGGCCATATGGCCATCCAAAATTAAAAGACACAAGTGATACACACAGTAAGTAACAAACAACAACATAAATAAATCGCCACAAAAGAGCCGCCTTGGAACGGTCAGTAGAAGATTTCCACTGGGGGGCTTAAATCGATTTTACGTGGCCACAATCCTCGCCCTTACTTTTCTCAAACCAGAAGGCCCAGGTCTTTGATGTTTGGTTTGAAGCTTCATCTAGTGGACCTCTAACATGGTTGTTCAAATTATAGCCCTGGGGCCAAAAATGGTTTTATATAGGCTTATATAGGGAAAACATATAAAAATCTTCTTGTCTGAAACCAGAAGGCCCAGGTCTTTGATATTTGGTATGAAGCTTCATCAAATGGACCTCTACCATGATCTTTCAAATCATAGCATGGGGGGCAAATATGGCCCCGCCCTTGGGCCGACTGGTTTTACATAGACTTATATAGAGAAAACTTGTCTGAAACCAGAAGGCCCATGTCTTTGATATTCGATGTTAAGCTTCATTCAGTTGACCTCTGCTAAGATTGTTCAAATTATAGACCTGGGTACAAAAATTGCACTGCCCTGGGACCTACATGTTAATCTCTTAGCTCAGGTGAGCGATAAAGGACCATCATGGTCCTCTTGTTTTTTTATACCCCGCATACGAAGTATGCAATTGTATGCAATGGGGGTATATAGTTTTTGTCTTTTCCGTCTGTCTGTCTGTCTGTGTGTCCGTAAACAATTATTTTGTGTCAAAGATATCTCAGGAACTGCTTCACATAGAAATTTGAAATTTTGCACACATGATCAGTATGACTACTTGTATTGTGGGAAAGAAAATAAGGGCCAAGGGGTCAGGCCTTTTAGAGTTATTTCCCTTTGTAGTTCTTGCTGTTTAATAGTGTATATTTTTATTTTGTGTCAAAGATTTCTCAATAACTACTGTACATAGAAACTTGAAATTTTGTAAACATGATCAGTATGACTAGTTGTATTGTGGGAAAGAAAATAAGGGCCAAGGGGTCAGGCCTTTTAAAGTTATTTCCCTTTGTAGTTCTTGTTTCAGCTGAGGTGATGGCACTGGCCGGGGGTATACGTGCCCCACTGGGCACTTTTGTCTAGTTTTTCTTATTTTTCCAATAAAAAAAGTTTAATACATGTATTTCATTTGAAGCATCTGCCCAGCATATGTTTCTCTCTGAAAATAAATAATAAGAAAATGCGACCTGCTAGTGATGATGAAGCTAGAAGGGTTAATCTCCATGTATATCACTACCAGGGCCCTAGTTGTTAACCCTTATCATGCTGACTAAATTACTTTAGCCACTCCCTTTCTAACTATTCACCAATCAAATTACTTAATATAATGTATTGACCTTTACAGTGTTGACGGGGACGTTAAACCTCAAATCAAACAAACAATTATTCAATTCACAAACTGCATGACAAACAGTGTAGATCCTGATCAGATGGCTTCAAAGAAGCCATCTGATCTGGATCTACACTGTTTTCAAAGGTAGGGTTTGTCGTGTTTAGCAGGTTAAGGGTTAACCCTTATCTTGCTGTTCACGACACCCCCTATCTTTGCAAACAGTGCAGATCCAGATCAGATGGCTTCTGAAGAAGCCATCTGATCAGGATCTACACTGTTTGGCATTCAGTTTATGAATTTGTAGCAATAAATTACATCAAGTAATTTGATTGGTTGATAGACAGAAATGGGTGTGGCTTAAATGAATATTCAGCAAGATAAGGGTTAACCCTTATCATGCTGACTAAATTACTTTAGCCACTCCCTTTCTAACTATTCACCAATCAAATTACTTAATATAATGTATTTATTCAATTCACAAACTGCATGACAAACAGTGTAGATCCTGAACAGATGGTTTCAAAGAAGCCATCTGATCAGGATCTACACTGTTTTCAACGGTAGCATTTGTCATGTTTAGCAGGATAAGGGTTAATAGTCTTAGTAGCTTAACCCATTGTATGCTAGTGGACTCTTCCGTTGCTGTATTTTGGACAAGTCCATTTGTCATATAAGGGGTGTCAGGGCTATTTTTTTTTTTCCTTTTCATTCTATTTTTGACAGAAAATTCTATTAACAAATAGTGCAGGCCCTGATCAGATGCCGCGTTATGCGGCGTCTGATCTGGGCCTGCACTTTTTGGCAAGGTATTCCTTTAGGGGTTTCCCACATGCAATGAGTTAACCCAATTTTACACAGGAAACCAAAGAATAGGACACTGGCGAATAGTTTAGGAACAGATCAGATGGCGCAGAACGCAGCATCTTATCAGGGCATTCACTATTTGCAAAAAAGTTCAGCCGTTTTCTAAATAAATTCGTAAAAATAACTCAAAACATGACACAACTATAACAGAAAAATCATGAAATTGGGTCGATATGGCCATATAGCAATTATGATACGGATAAAACTGATCTATAAGGACAAATAAAATTTTGATGTGTAAAAGAAAAATAATAACTGGAACTGCAAACTATTCACTGGTACCCAGTTTTTTTCCTGAAAGGCATAATGTGTATTTTCACCAAATATGGCCGATAGTATGCCTTCTGTGGCCAAAAAAATGCTTATTAATGGCTGGGTAGGTATTTCAAGGAATAGAAATTTCATCCATTCGTTATAGTAGACAGTTGTAATGATTTTTTTTTTCGAAAATAAAGAAAATCCATCTTATTTCGAAAACATCTAATCCTTAAGATGCAAAGGAAAACTACATCCGAAAATGTTGTCTGCTTTTGTCATCTGCTGAATTTTCTTGCAAACTTTTTAGAAATATTTTTTTCATACAGGCAAACAGTGTTGACCCACATCAGACTGCTCCCAGAGGAGCAGTCTGATATGGGTTCACACTGTTTGCAAAAATGACTTTCAAAGTAATCGGCAGACGACAAAGCAGACGACAATTGTCTTGATTGGCATTTTATGCGCTAAAATGGGTTAACGCTTGTGTGAAAACAAGGTTAAAGACAAAGACTGTAATCTGGCTTTAATTGAAGGGATGAATCCTTTGAAAGGAAGAAACACCCAGTAAATTTTCTGAGTTTTTGTAAGGGAGATAATTTCGGAAAGTTGCAGGTTGAATTTTATGTTTATTTTTCTGGGGCCAGTTGTTCAAAGCATCGTTAGGTTAACGAGCTCGTTAGTGGTCATATTGTTAACTCTTCTAGCAAGTACAATATTGTAAATTTTGGTATTTTTGCTGGAAAAATGTGACCAGCTTTTGCGTCAGCAAAAGCTGCTCACATTTTTTCAGCAAAAATTTCAGCATATTTACCATATTTAATGATCAAAGTTTTAACGATACGTTAACTAACGACGTCGTTAGTTTTGAACAACTGGCCCCTGATGTTTATTTATTACCAGCACTACACAAAAGATGCAGATGGTTTATGTACCCGGTTGATACAGCCATTGCAGAAGAAAGGCGAGAGCTTTGGCTTCGTATCATCAGGAGCATTTACAGAGGCAGGCTGGGAGATAAATAAATCTGAAGTTGAGTTCGGTGAAGCAATTGGAAAAGGAGAATTTGGAGGTAAAAATTGGTTACGATTTTATATAAACTGTTTCAAGACTTCAATCTTCTGATTTAAGATTATGACTAGGTGTTCAGAACTGCATTGTAATTCACTCAAATGCACTTACAACGGTAACGTTACGTCTGATTGGATAATGCTAAAGAATTTGTAACAGCATACTGTGTGATATGCTGTTGGCAACCAGTGCCCAGTTGTTCTCAGCATCATTAGTTTAACGAGCTCATTTGTGGTCAAAGTGTTATATAGTAAAACTGGGGTTTAAAGGGATAAACCTTATTTTTCTTATTTCTGCTGTAAAATATAGATTGTGGGTTATTGTTAGAACTGCCTCAATGAGGCGGTTCTAACAAGTACTCACAATCTATATTTTGAGCAGAAATAAGATCAAGGCGGTTCTAACAAGTACTCACAATCTATATTTTGAGCAGAAATAAGATCGAGGCGGTTCTAACAAGTACTCACAATCTATATTTTGAGCAGAAATAAGATCGAGGCGGTTCTAACAAGTACTCGCAATCTATATTTTGAGCAGAAATAAGATCGAGGCGGTTCTAACAAGTACCCACAATCTATTTTTTAGAGCAGAATTAAGAAAAATATCACAAATTTTCATCTTCAAATTTTCGTTTTTTCGGCGTTAGAATGTGCAGTATATTTGTATAGGCGTGTTTTCGTAATGATAGAAAGCCATCTTGTAGCATGATGGAGAGCAATATCACATGAAAACATGTCTTCGAGGTTTTTGACCAGATACAAACCAGTCTGCTCAGCTACACACTAGCAAGAGTCTTGAAATTTTATTAACCCTTCTCTTGCTGAATATTCAGTTTAGCCACACCCATTTCTGACTTTGAACCAATCAAAGTACTTGATGTAATTTATTCCTACAAATTTATAAACTGAATGCCAAACAGTGTAGATCCTGATCAGATGGCTTCTTCAGAAGCCATCTGATCTGGATCTACACTGTTTTCAAAGATAGGGGTTGTCCCGAACAGCATGATAAGAGTTAAAAACTTGAGCTATTGTACTATCTAAGCAGTGACTTGGACCCTTATTATTATATATGTGGACGTGTAAGTGATTGAACTGCAAAAACATGTTGTCGTGTCTCGATCTTACAGCCATCTTAATGCATTACTTTCAGTGGAAAATTAATTTGATCACTAATTAAACGTTCTTTGTCAATTTGGACATAATGTGGTTGAAATATTTTGATATTGTGTTGATTAAAATTGAACTGAAAGCAGTTCAAAGCCGCTATTTTTGACATACTTTTGGGAAATATGCAAAAAAATGTCTATAATAGGTGCCTAGTTTCTCAATGGAATTTACAAAAAATCTGTTTGACTTACAAGCAATACACTCAAGTATTGCTTTTTAAAGAAAAATAATAGATTTTTGCTGAAATAAGGAATATCGCTAGCAATGGAACTGGATCTTGCAAAAATTTAAAGGCTCAGCCACGACAGCATTTTTCCGATAAATAGAATAACTTGCAGCATAGTGACTAGTCTGTGTATATTGGGTCCGAGGCAGTGAACACTAAAGAAATTATCAGACACACTGGATGTGCAGGCCTATCTGTTCTCAAATGACAAATTACAGATTTTCTCTTAATTTGGCTTCTAAAGTCTCTCATGTGCTGCTGCAGTGCCTGTTTATGATAGTCTTTTTCCTCTGACCACTGTTAAATGAGCCCCACCAAGCGAATTTGTGTCTTCGAGCATTCCGTCATGACAAATTTTAACTGCGCATGCCCAGCCATTCAGAGGGTCCAGGGATATGGCTTTCTGTCTGAAGGTTCCTCTTGATTCACTGCTTGTATGAGCGAGCAGCGAAGGTTCTGGCGAGACTGCGCGGATGCCCAGGCTCGCCTGAACCTTCGCTGCTCGCATTGGCGATAAGTACCAAAATCGCTTGACGGGGCCGAAATAATACATTATACTTTAATTTCAGAGGTATTGAAAGGTTTATACCAAGGGAAGCCAGTAGCTATAAAGAAATTAAAAGACAATAACAGAGCGGCTCAAGCATTTTTAAGGGAAGCATCCTTGATGACGTAAGTTTAGTAGTATATTTATCATTTCTATTAATCAGCTGTTTTGCCCACCAAATGTATATTCTCTTCTGCAAAAATATTACCATTATGATCCTAAGTATTGGGACAGATAGGCCAAAGCAAACAGTGCAGACCCAGATCAGACTGCAGTCTGACCAGAGTCTACACTTTTTGCCATTCCATCTGCACCTTTTGGACTCCTTGCAGGATCATGAATAGGGCTGTCACGTTTAAACGTGTACACGGTAGTGTTTCTTGTTTGTGTGAAAAAACATTTACGAAAATGACAGATCATTTACACAAAATGCATGATTGACACAAGATCAATTATGACATCATCAATAAAGTCTTACCTCATTCATTCACCAATTCAATATGTTAATTGCCTATGCAACAAGCTAAGGTTCAGACCAGCCTGCATGCACAAACGGTCTCTTCATGACCATCACTGTTCGAAATTAACAGAATAGAAGTGGAGGCAATGATCAGGAATCAATACAATTAACCCGCAGCTCCCATCAGAGACACCAAAGGGAAAGAAACACAAACATGAAACAACAGACCCCAATGGAAACATCAATATTGGAACGCCAAAAGGACAGTTACTTTCCCACAAAATGACCAATTGGCTAGCCAAAATAAAATAAGCAACACAAACACCCAAAGACAAACCATAACAAAAATAAACCGCGACAGAAGAACCGCCTTGGAACGGTCGGCAGAAACGAATTCCACTTGGGGGCTTAAATCAATTTTACGTGGCCACAATCCTCGCCCTTACTTCCGTCGGGATTAAGACACTGTTTCTACTTCTGACAGTAGACTACAAAATCTTGCACTTTTAATTGGTGTCAAATATACTCCACAACCTCTTTATAACACTGTTGTTGGAGTCAAAAGCAGAAACCGTGTTAGTTAAACAACCATCTTATATCCAAACAAAAATGTGTAGATTATATAGAAAAATGACCATTTACGGTCATTTTTCTATATAATCTAAACATTTTTGGGATCCATCTTGTAACTGTGTTATATCCAAATCGTGTTATAATGAACCATGTTATAATGGGGTTGTGGTGTACCTCATGTAAAAAGTGTTGGTGTGTGATTATTAGGGTGTGTGTGCTAATTATGGCAAAACAAAAACAGTATACTTGCCTTATTTGTTTGAATTGAGGTTTTACATCCCCATCAACACAATTAGGTCATTTTGGAGACATTGCTCCCAGTATTTTGTGGGACTTTTACCCGACATTGACATTAAATGACATTTCAAACCCTAATATACTTGCCTTGCCTTGTTATGTCCCCACCCCCACACATACACATTATTAGATTTTGGTGACCTTGACCTGATTTTCAAGGAGCTGTGCTAAATAGGTAAAACTTAGGCCACATTTAGGTTGTGTGCAGTATGTCTCATGAACTACCGGGTGGATTCTAATCAAATTTGCATGAATATAACATTTGGTCAGGATGAAGAACTGATTAGGTTTTCTTGACCTTGACCTTATTTTCAAGGTCACAGCGGTGCTGTTAAATTAAGCTGGTTTTGAAAGGTTTATGTGGTGGGGGACATCTGTTTTCTTAGAAAACAAGTCAAGTTAACCTTAGTTCTTCTGAAGCACTTTTTACAAACAGTGTAGATATAGACCAGGGGCCAGTTGTTCAAAGCATCGTTAGCTTAACGAGCTCGTTAGTGGTCATATTGTTAACTCTTCTAGCAAGTACAATATTGTAAATTTTGGTATTTTTGCTGAAAAAAATGTGAGCAGCTTTTGCATCCGCAAAAGCTGCTCACATTTTTTCAGCAAAAATTTCAGCATATTTGCCATATTTAATGATCAAAGTTTTAACGATATGTTAACTAACAACTTCATTAGTTTTGAACAACTGGCCCCAGTTGGCTTCTGATGAAGTCATCTGATCAGTATCTACACTGTTTGATATTCAGTTTGTGCATTTGTAGGAATAAATTGCATCAAGTAATCCGATTGGTTGAAAGTCAGAAATGGTTGTGGCTATATTAATTTACTTTTAAAAGGTTTAAGTACTCTTTAATAATAAATTGTAAATAATCTCAAATGTTTAATAACTCTTTAATAAATATAATAGAACAGAACAGAGTGGAATAGAATGGACTGGATTAGAACAAAAGAGAACAATAATGCCAAACCAGACCTTAGGAATGATGTGTTTTACACACAGCCTAACCTCAAAATTTTCCGGCTTATTTACATTCAAAAATGACTTTTACTGGAAATAAAAACGGTACATAGTAAACATATTATCACAATAATAACTTGATATGCCACACAGTGTCACATCTTGTTGATGTTCCCAGATCTTACATGACACTTGACACTCGGCATCTTTTGTGATACTTTGATCTTAAAACATCCACTTGACGTGATACAATGTGGCAGATCAAGATTTTGTTTATTTGATTTGAGGTTTAACGTCCCCGTCAACACTGTAAAGGTCATTTTGGAGACGTTCCTTCTGATTTTGTGGGACTTTTACCCAACATTGAGATGAAATGATATCTCCAGCCCTGCCACCCAATGAAACCAGTAGGGTTTATAAGCATGGACTGTCAAACTCGCATCACTTTGCCTGGGCAGGCTTAGATCCTCTAAACAGGTTACCAGTACTCGTGGGCGGGTCGGTTTCAGCTGTGTGTGGAATCATCATGCAGCCCATCTATTTCTTCTAGCCCGATGAGCAGGGGCTGAGGCAGATCAAGATACTGTAGTAATAATATGTATCTACATTTGAACCAGGGCATGATAAAACCTCCAAGAAGACATGTATGCCCAGAGACATAACTGCACATCCTTTGCTGTTCACAGGAGCCTTTATTTACCTTTGGACAATGCAACCTTTGGACAATGCAAAGAGCAACAAGCAGAGACTCTGATCAGAATCTGCCCAGTAGTCCAAAACATTGTTAGCTTAACAAGATGGTTAGTGATCATATTGTTAAATGTTTTGATAAGTGAAATATCTATCATTCTGGTATTTTTGCTGAAAAAATGTGAGTAGCTTTTGCAAATGCAAAAGCTACTCACTTTTTTGCAACAAAAATATTGGTATATTTGCAATATTAAATGACGAAAGTTTTAACAATTTGTTAACTAACGACTTTGTTAGTTTTGAACAGGAGCCAGTTGTTCAAAACTAACAATGTAGTTAGCAAACATATCATTAAAACTGATCATTTAATATGGCAAATATGCTAATATTTTTGTTGAAAAAATGTGAGCAGCTTTTGCAAATGTAAAAGCTCTCATTTTTGTCTGCAAAAATAACACATTAGATATTTTACTTGCTAGAACAGTTAACAATATGACCACTAACGAGCTTATAAAGAGAACAATGTTTTGAACAACTGGCCCCTGGCCTGTAGTTTGATGCTGCTGTTGAATTGTGTAATTTCTGGAAGCGCAGGAAACTGGTGTTCTTGTTGGTTTAGTCATGTACTAGCTCATGTATAAATCATATTTTCAGGTCGGTACGTCACCCCAACCTTGTGGCATTAATAGGGATTATAAAGGCTGAAACCATATACATAGTATTAGAATATATGGGCAAAGGAAATTTAGCCGACTATAGTAGAACAAGAGGCAGAGGCATGATAACGAAAAAGAATCAAATAAATTATGCAACGTAAGTACATTCGTTTCGTATTATATTTCGGTTTATAAATACTTGCAGGTCGGTCCGGCATTCAAACCTTGTGGGATTGATAGGGATCATACAAGCGGAAACGACATATTTGTTATTAGAATACATGGGTAAAGGGAACTTAGCCACGTACCTTCAGACGAGAGGCAGAGGCGTTATTACGAAACAAAATCAGATTAACTACGCCACGTAAGTACAATCTTAATTTACAGATTACCCCTTCTATGCGGATAACCCCTAAAAGGGTAGCCTTGCAAACAGCGCAGGCCCCCCCCCCCACCCCAGGGGTAGCCCCTATGTGCTTATAGCGCCCGGTTACCTTAAAAACCAGTTCAGTCAGTCAGTCAGCGAAGGCCCAGATCAGATGCCGCAGAACGCGGTATCTGATCAGGGTCTGCAATGTTTGCTCGCAGGATTTTTTGTCAAAAGTGGAATAAAAAGGAAGAAATAGGCCTGGCACCCCTTAAATGACAAATGAACTTGACCGGTATAGAGCAGTGGAAGAGAATGCCAGTATACAATGGGTTACACATCAGTGAATTGAATGGGAATTGTTCACTCACCATGTTTGATTGGAAGTTGTTCTTGGTCCAATAGTTCAAAGTATCGTTTGCTTAACCCACTGTATACTGGTGAACTCTTCCATTGCTATATGTTAGACAAGTCCATTTGCTATATAAGGGGTTTCAGGCCTATTTTTTTAGCTCACCTGTCACGTAGTGACAAGGTGAGCTTTTGGGATCACTTTTTGTCCGTCGTCAGTCGTCGTGCGTCCGTCCGTAAACTTTTCTTGTGAACACACTAGAGGTCACAGTTTTGGGCCAATCATCATCAAACTTGGTCAGAATGATCATCATGACAATATCTCGGTCAAGTTTGAATATGGGTCATGTTGGGTCAAAAAGTAGGTCAGTAGGTCAAATCATATAAAAACCTTGTGAACACTCTAGAGGCCACAGTTTTGATCCGATGGTCATCAAACTTTCTCAGAATGATCGTCGTGACAATATCTGGGTCAAGTTCGAAAATGGGTCATGTTGGGTCACAAAGTAGGTCAGTAGGTCAAATCATAGAAAAACCTTGTGAATACACTAGAGGCCACAGTTTTGGTCCGATTATTATCAAACTTGCTCAGAATGATTATCTTGACAATATCTCGGTCAAGTTTGAATATGGGTCATGTTGGGTCAAAAAGTAGGTCAGTAGGTCAAATCAGAGAAAAACCTTGTGAACACACTAGAGGCCACAGTTTGGTCCGATCATCATCAAACTTGCCCAGAATGATTATCTTGACAATATCTCGGTCAAGTTCGAATATTGGTGTTGTCAAGTCAAAAAGTAGGTCAGTAGGTCAAATCATCGAAAAACCTTCTGAACACACTTGAGCCCACAGGTTTGGTCCAATCATCATCAAACTTGCTCAGAATGATCATCTTGATAATATCTTGGTCAAGTTCGAATATGGGTCATGTCGGGTCACAAAGTAGGTCAGTAGGTCAAATCATTGTGAATACACTAGAGGCCACAGTTTTGGTCCAATCATCATCAAACTTGCCCAGAATGATCATCTTGACAATGTCTCAGTCAAGTTTGAATATGGGTCATGTTGGGTCAAAAAGTAGGTCAGTAGGTCAATCAGAGAAAAGCCTTGTGAACACACTAGAGGCCACAGTTTCGGTCCGATCATCATCAAACTTGCCCAGAATGATCATCATGACAATATCTCGGTCAAGTTCGAATACGGGTCATGTCGGGTCATAAAGTAGGTCTGTAGGTCAAATCATAGAAATGTGAACACACTATAGGCCACAGTTTTTGTCTGATCATCATCAAACTCGCCCAGAATGATCATCTTGACAATATCTCAGTCAAGTTCGAATATGGGTCATGTCTGGTCAAAAAGTAGGTCAGTAGGTCAAATCATTGTGAATACACTAGAGGCCACAGTTTTGGTCTGATCATCATCAAACTTGCCCAGAATGATCATCTTGACAATATCTCAGTCAAGTTCGAATATGGGTCATGTCTGGTGAAAAAGTAGGTCAGTAGGTCAAATCATAGAAAAACCCTCTGAACACACTTGAGGCCACAGTTTTGGCCCAGTCATCATCAAACTTGCTCAAAATGATCATTTGACCATGTCTCTGTTAATTTTGAATATGGGTCATGTCTGGTCAATAAGAAGGTCAGTAGGTCAGATTGTTGAAAAACCTTGTGAACACACTAGAGATCCCAGTTTTGGTCTGATCATCAAACTTGCTCAGAATTATCATCTTGACAATATCTGGGTCAAGTTTGAATATGGGTCATGTCGGGTCAAAAAGTAGGCCAGCAGGTCAAATCATAGAAAAACCTTGTGAAAACACTAGAGGCCACAGTTTTGGTCCGATCATCATCTAACTTGCCCAGAATGATCATCTTGACAATATCTCAGTCAAGTTCGAATATGGGTCACACTAGAGGCCACAGTTTTGGTCCGATCATCATTTCACTTGCCGAGAATGATCATCTTGACAATATCTCAGTCAAGTTCGAATATGGGTCATGTCTGGTCAAAAAGTAGGTCAGTAGGTCAAATCATAGAAAAACCCTCTGAACACACTTGAGGCCACAGTTTTGGTCGGATCATCATCAAACTTCCTCAAAATGATCATTTGACCATGTCTCTGTTAATTTTGAATATGGGTCATGTCTGGTCAATAAGAAGGTCAGTAGTTCAGATTGTTGAAAAACCTTGTGAACACACTAGAGACCCCAGTTTTGGTCCGATCATCATCAAACTTGCTCAGAATTATCATCTTGACAATATCTGGGTCAAGTTTGAATATGGGTCATGTCGGGTCAAAAAGTAGGCCAGCAGGTCAAATCATAGAAAAACGTTTTGAACACTCTAAGAGGCCACAGTTTTAGTCAAATCACCATTAAACTTGCTCAGAATGATCATCTGGACAATATCTCAGTTAAGTTCGAATATGGGTCATGTCAAATCAAAAAGTAGATTGGTAGGTTAATTTGTCATAACTTTTGAACCGTTTGAGATAGAGCCTTCATATTTGGCATATAGGTTCCTTGTGACAAGGGCTTTCCCACTCATATAAAGATTTGACCTGTGACCTACTTTATCATAACTTTTGAACAATATGAGATAGAGCCTTCATATTTGGCATGTATGTTCCTTGTGACAAGGTTTTCTCAACCATTCAAAACTTTTGATCCATGACCTTTGACCTACTTTGTCATAACTATTGAAGCATTTGAGATACAGCATTCATATTTGGCATGTAGGTTCCTTGTGACAAGGGCTTTCTTTTCATACATAAAATTATCTTTGACCTTTTTCCTTGACATTTGACCTATTTTATTTTAACTTTTGAACCATGTTGTATAGCTGACCCTCTAGGAAAATAGCATAAATGATTAACAAATGGTCACAAGAGCTAAAAATAGAAAAACATTGTAAATTTGCTTCAAATGCGTACTCCTTCTAAACCTTTGGGCCAATTGGATTTAAAACTTCACCGGAATGTTGCCTAGATGACTCCCTACCAAAATAGTTAAAACTCATTCCACTCAAATGAACAAGATGGCTGCCAGAGCTAAAAATAAAAAAAATCTTCAAACGACAATTCCTTCTGTACCCTTGGGCCAATTTCGTTCAAACTTCGAAGTAATGTTGCTTAGATGACCCTGTACCAAAAAGGCTAAAATGATCCCGCTCTGATGAACAAAATGGCCACCGGAGCTGAAAATAGAAAAATATTGTAAATTTGATTCAAACGTGAACTCCTCCTAAACCCTAAGGCCAATTTGATTCAAACTTCACAGGAATGTTGCCTAGGTGACTCCCTACCAAATAAGCTAAAATCACTGCTGTTGAACAAGATGGCTACCAGAGCTAAAAATAGAAAGTACTCGAGACAGTGATAAACAGGTGAGCGAAACCAGGGCCCTGTGGGCCCTCTTGTTCATTTTTATTATATTTTTGAAGGAAAATTCTGTTAGCAAATAGTGTAGACCCTGATCAGATGCCGTGTTCTGCGGCATCTGATGTGGGCCTGCACTGTTTGCCAAGGTACCCCACAAGGGGTTTCCCACATGCAATGGGTTAACGAGCTCATTCATGGTCAAATTGTTAACTGTTCTAGTAAGTTCAATATCTCTGACTTTCTGCTATTTTTGCTGAAAAAAAATGAGAGCAGCTGCTGCTCACATTTTTTCAGCAAAAATATAAGCATATTTGCCATATTAAATGATTGAAGTTTTACCTATATTTTAATTAAAGACATCGTTAGTTTTGAAGAACTGGCCCCTGGAGTCCCTAGGAAATGGTTCTCCTAGCTCCAGTTAACAGTTATTTTGGGATAACTCTGGCTGGTTTTTCTCACGCCTGCTTTAACCCTTCTTGTACCAAGTGGAATTTTCCTCCTTAAATATAGCAGGAGTCCATTTCAACTTTTTTTTTTTGTGACCATGGCCACATTTTATACGTCACATGCTTCCGAAAACTTTTTAAAGATTGCAAAAATAGTTTGCAACCGATCTCCTGAACAAATAAATGAGTTTTGGTCAAATATTGTACATTATATCATTGCAGCCCACCAAAGGCCAGGTTGGAGTCTGGTGACCTTGCCCTCATTTTCAAGGGCAAAGGTCCCAAAAGCCTATTTGGACCAAAGATAGCTCGTCTGCACCCAGTCTCCTGAAAATATTGTTGTCTGACTTTGTATTATAATGTTATTAATCAAGTAATTTCGTATTGTCCCAGTTACAGGTCCGAGGTCTGCTGTATTGGCACGAGGCCGAAGGCCGAGGCCAATACAGTGACCGAGGACCTGTAACTGGGACAATACGAAATTACTTGATTAATGGCAATTTTATTAATTGACGCAATTAAAAACATGATTTATGATTTTTTAATATTGGTTAATAATATTGTGTAATATAGAATAATCAATTAATAAAATATCATTGCATTGCCAAAGATTTTTGTAGATTTTGGTGACCTTTACTTAATGTTCAAGATCACACAATTGCAAAAATTGTTAAATTTTGCCCTGTCTGTGTAATAACTTTTGAACTAATCCGTGAATTCCAACCAAAGATATATTACTTCAACATTCTTTTCAAGGTCACACAGGTCCAAATATTGTTCAGTTTTTGCTCTTCTACATACATCACATTTGTGGAATGCCCACATCTATTGGGGCCTTGAGACATAAATTGGGCTGCATGGGGCTCCAAGCCATTGCTGAAACTGACTGAACATTTGAGTATTTGTAAATTGCTTAGAAAGTCTTAAGCCTACCAAGGAAAAGTGGTGCAAGTCAGACCACCTCTGCTTATATACCCTAGCAGTTTCTTTCGGCCTTTGGGCTGGAGATGTCTTTTCAGCTCACTATTAGTTAAAAGTCCCACATTATGGGACGCAACATCTGCAAAATGACCTGAAAAGTGTTGACAGGGACTTAAACTTTGATTCGATTGAAGAATTGTGGCCAAACTTGGAACAGTATTAACAGTAACCTAACCCTTATCATGCTGTTCACGACAACCCCTATCTTTGCAAACAGTGTAGATCCAGATCAGATGGCTTCTGAAGAAGCCATCTGATCAGGATCTACACCGTTTGGCATTCAGTTCATGAATTTGTAGCAATAAATTACATCAAGTAATTTGATTGGTTGATAGACAGAAATGGGTGTGGCTTAAATGAATATTCAGCAAGATAAGGGCTAAGAAAGACTTCTGTTTTGTTGACCTTGACCCAGTTTTCAATGTCACAGGGGTCATATTTATGATATAAGGTCATTTTCTTCTTCTGAAAACATTTTATTTCATGTTATCATTTCAGAGACACATGTAGTGCAATGGCTTACCTAGAAACTAATAAATTGGTGCATAGAGATTTAGCAGCTAGGAATGTTCTTCTTAATGATGAAGGAATTGCAAAGGTATGTATAGAACAGTGAAATTCTGCTATTAAGACCACCTTAAATTAAGACAAATATGTTCTAAAAAAGGGTTATCCTTTGGAAGCAAGAAATATACCACAGAACTGGAAAATATGAAGTGTACATGTTTTCTGGGCCAGACTAGCTAGTTTCAGCCAATTAGGCCTCATCAGTGACCCTCAAATATTTTCAGAATTCCACAATGGAATCAATGATCCCAAAGGACAGGAAAATATAAACTACACTATAATGTAGGGCAGGGAGACTTTTTTACGGTCGCCACCCATTCCCAGACACCAGCTGTAGCGATGTTAAATATGTTCTAAAAAAGGGTTATCCTTTGGAAGCAAGAAATACACCACAGAACTGGAAAATATGAAGTGTACATGTTTTCTGGGCCAGAAAAGTCTGCTATGAAAAGCTTATTTAGTAAGATGGCAGTTATTATTTCTTTGTGAATGCTGCACACAATGTCCTCCAGCCAGGGACCACCTTTGGGGCTGTTCAAAAGTGGTCTTAAAGACCACTTTTGAACAGTCCCAAAGGTGGTCTTAATATAGGACTTTTACTGTCTACTGTATTTACCCCACATATTGAGACTCCTCATCTTGTACCATACTTGTGTTGTACTTGAACTCACTACTGTGTTTAACCCTTTTTGTACCAAATGGAATCTTCCTCCTTATATATGGCACGAGTCAATTCCAAAATTTAGGGGTGACAGGCTGTGTTTTCTTCAAAATTTGATTGGAAAATGGCTTAACTTTTTGCAAACAGTGTAGGCCCTGATCAGACGCCGCATTCTGTGGCGTCTGATCTGGGCCTGCACTGTTTGCCAGGGTACCCATTTTGGGGTTTCTGGTACTAAATGGTTTAAAATTAGCTGCTACATAACATGTAAGCATAGCTTGAGCATTTTTTCACCCTCTGAATCCTGCAAACTAATCAGAATTATTACTGGTCACATGTTTTGAAAAATTACATTCATTCACCAGAAATATACAGTTACCGGAGCAATCAGTGTAGATTAGGGTGACATAGCTTATAACTGGATCTATACTGTTTGCCAGTCTGTTAATGATTTTGACTAAACTTCCAGTTGACAACAGAGGCCATGTGAAAGTTAAACATGGTAGGGTCCAATTCAGAAACGAGGGATACAAATCAGAGTTGACTGTATAGGGTTATCAGTCTCATCAGAGTTCATTGTATAGGGTTATCAGTCAGATCAGAGCTCTCTGTATAGGCTCATCAGTCTCATCAGAGTTCATTGTATAGGGTTATCAGTCTCATCATAGTTCATTGTATAGGGTAATCAGTCTCATCATAGTTCACTGTATAGGCTCATCAGTCTCATCAGAGTTCATTGTATAGGGTTATCAGTCTCATCATAGTTCATTGTATAGGGTTATCAGTCTCATCATAGTTCATGGCATAGGGTCATCAGTCTCATCATAGTTCATTGTATAGGGTTATCAGTCTCATCATAGTTCACTGTATAGGCTCATCAGTCTCATCAGAGTTCTCTGTATAGGGTCATCAGTCTCATCATAGTTCATTGTATAGGGTTATCAGTCTCATCATAGTTCACTGTATAGGCTCATCAGTCTCATCAGAGTTCTCTGTATAGGGTTATCAGTCTCATCAGAGTTCATTGTATAGGGTTATCAGTCTCATCATAGTTCACTGTATAGGCTCATCAGTCTGATCAGAGTTCACTGTATAGGGTTATCAGTCTCATCAGAGTTCTCTGTATAGGGTTATCAGTCTCATCAGAGTTCACTGTATAGGGTTATCAGTCTCATCAGAGTTCTCTGTATAGGCTCATCAGTCTCATCAGAGCTCTCTGTATAGGGTTATCAGTCTCATCATAGTTCATTGTATAGGGTTATCAGTCTCATCATAGTTCATTGTATAGGCTCATCAGTCTCATCAGAGTTCTCTGTATAGGGTTATCAGTCTCATCATAGTTCATTGTATAGGGTAATCAGTCTCATCATAGTTCATTGTATAGGCTCATCAGTCTCATCAGAGTTCTCTGTATAGGGTTATCAGTCTCATCATAGTTCACTGTATAGGGTTATCAGTCTCATCATAGTTCATTGTATAGGGTAATCAGTCTCATCATAGTTCATTGTATAGGTTTATCAGTCTCATCATAGTTCATTGTATAGGGTAATCAGTCTCATCATAGTTCATTGTATAGGGTAATCAGTCTCATCATAGTTCATTGTATAGGGTTATCAGTCTCATCATAGTTCATTGTATAGGGTAATCAGTCTCATCATAGTTCACTGTATAGGGTTATCAGTCTCATCATAGTTCATTGTATAGGGTTATCAGTCTGATCAGAGCTCACTGTATAGGGTTATCAGTCTCATCATAGTTCATTGTATAGGGTAATCAGTCTCATCATAGTTCATTGTATAGGGTAATCAGTCTCATCATAGTTCATTGTATAGGGTTATCAGTCTCATCATAGTTCATTGTATAGGGTAATCAGTCTCATCATAGTTCATTGTATAGGGTTATCAGTCTCATCATAGTTCATTGTATAGGGTTATCAGTCTCATCATAGTTCATTGTATAGGGTTATCAGTCTCATCATAGTTCATTGTATAGGGTTATCAGTCTCATCATAGTTCATTGTATAGGTTTATCAGTCTGATCAGAGCTCACTGTATAGGGTTATCAGTCCCATCAGAGTTCATTGTATAGGTTTATCAGTCTGATCAGAGCTCACTGTATAGGGTTATCAGTCCCATCAGAGTTCATTGTATAGGGTTATCAGTCTGATCAGAGCTCATTGTATAGGGTTATCAGTCTCATCATAGTTCATTGTATAGGGTAATCAGTCTCATCATAGTTCATTGTATAGGGTAATCAGTCTCATCATAGTTCATTGTATAGGGTTATCAGTCTCATCATAGTTCATTGTATAGGGTAATCAGTCTCATCATAGTTCATTGTATAGGGTTATCAGTCTCATCATAGTTCATTGTATAGGGTTATCAGTCTCATCATAGTTCATTGTATAGGGTTATCAGTCTCATCATAGTTCATTGTATAGGGTTATCAGTCTCATCATAGTTCATTGTATAGGTTTATCAGTCTGATCAGAGCTCACTGTATAGGGTTATCAGTCCCATCAGAGTTCATTGTATAGGTTTATCAGTCTGATCAGAGCTCACTGTATAGGGTTATCAGTCCCATCAGAGTTCATTGTATAGGGTTATCAGTCTGATCAGAGCTCACTGTATAGGGTTATCAGTCTCATCATAGTTCATTGTATAGGGTTATCAGTCTGATCAGAGCTCACTGTATAGGGTTATCAGTCCCATCAGAGTTCATTGTATAGGTTTATCAGTCTGATCAGAGTTCACTGTATAGGGTTATCAGTCCCATCAGAGCTCTCTGTATAGGGTAATCAGTCTCATCATAGTTCATTGTATAGGGTTATCAGTCTCATCATAGTTCATTGTATAGGGTAATCAGTCTCATCATAGTTCATTGTATAGGGTTATCAGTCTCATCATAGTTCATTGTATAGGGTAATCAGTCTCATCATAGTTCATTGTATAGGGTAATCAGTCTCATCATAGTTCATTGTATAGGTTTATCAGTCTGATCAGAGTTCATTGTATAGGGTTATCAGTCTCATCATAGTTCATTGTATAGGCTCATCAGTCTCATCAGAGTTCTCTGTATAGGGTTATCAGTCTCATCATAGTTCACTGTATAGGGTTATCAGTCTCATCATAGTTCATTGTATAGGGTAATCAGTCTCATCATAGTTCATTGTATAGGTTTATCAGTCTCATCATAGTTCATTGTATAGGGTAATCAGTCTCATCATAGTTCATTGTATAGGGTAATCAGTCTCATCATAGTTCATTGTATAGGGTTATCAGTCTCATCATAGTTCATTGTATAGGGTAATCAGTCTCATCATAGTTCACTGTATAGGGTTATCAGTCTCATCATAGTTCACTGTATAGGGTTATCAGTCTGATCAGAGCTCACTGTATAGGGTTATCAGTCTGATCAGAGTTCACTGTATAGGTTTATCAGTCTCATCATAGTTCATTGTATAGGGTAATCAGTCTCATCATAGTTCATTGTATAGGGTAATCAGTCTCATCATAGTTCATTGTATAGGGTTATCAGTCTCATCATAGTTCATTGTATAGGGTAATCAGTCTCATCATAGTTCATTGTATAGGGTTATCAGTCTCATCATAGTTCATTGTATAGGGTAATCAGTCTCATCATAGTTCATTGTATAGGGTAATCAGTCTCATCATAGTTCATTGTATAGGTTTATCAGTCTCATCATAGTTCATTGTATAGGGTAATCAGTCTCATCATAGTTCATTGTATAGGGTAATCAGTCTCATCATAGTTCATTGTATAGGGTTATCAGTCTCATCATAGTTCATTGTATAGGGTAATCAGTCTCATCATAGTTCACTGTATAGGGTTATCAGTCTCATCATAGTTCATTGTATAGGTTTATCAGTCTGATCAGAGTTCATTGTACAGGGTTATCAGTCTCATCATAGTTCACTGTATAGGCTCATCAGTCTCATCAGAGTTCTCTGTATAGGGTTATCAGTCTCATCATAGTTCATTGTATAGGGTTATCAGTCTCATCAGAGTTCTCTGTATAGGGTTATCAGTCTCATCATAGTTCATTGTATAGGCTCATCAGTCTCATCAGAGTTCTCTGTATAGGGTTATCATTCTGATCATAGTTCATTGTATAGGCTCATCAGTCTCATCAGAGCTCTCTGTATAGGGTTATCAGTCTCATCATAGTTCATTGTATAGGGTAATCAGTCTCATCATAGTTCACTGTATAGGCTCATCAGTCTCATCAGAGTTCTCTGTATAGGGTTATCAGTCTCATCATAGTTCATTGTATAGGGTTATCAGTCTCATCATAGTTCATTGTATAGGCTCATCAGTCTCATCAGAGTTCTCTGTATAGGGTTATCAGTCTCATCATAGTTCATTGTATAGGGTTATCAGTCTGATCAGAGTTCATTGTATAGGGTTATCAGTCTCATCATAGTTCACTGTATAGGCTCATCAGTCTCATCAGAGTTCTCTGTATAGGGTTATCAGTCTCATCATAGTTCATTGTATAGGGTTATCAGTCTCATCATAGTTCATTGTATAGGCTCATCAGTCTCATCATAGTTCACTGTATAGGCTCATCAGTCTCATCATAGTTCATTGTATAGGTTTATCAGTCTCATCATAGTTCATTGTATAGGGTTATCAGTCTCATCATAGTTCATTGTATAGGTTTTTCAGTCTGATCAGAACTCACTGTATAGGGTAATCGGTCTCATCATAGTTCATTGTATAGGGTTATCAGTCTCATCATAGTTCACTGTATAGGCTCATCAGTCTCATCAGAGTTCTCTGTATAGGGTTATCAGTCTCATCATAGTTCATTGTATAGGGTTATCAGTCTCATAATAGTTCATTGTATAGGGTTATCAGTCTCATCATAGTTCACTGTATAGGCTCATCAGTCTCATCAGAGTTCTCTGTATAGGGTTATCAGTCTCATCATAGTTCATTGTATAGGGTAATCAGTCTCATCAGAGTTCATTGTATAGGGTAATCAGTCTCATCATAGTTCATTGTATAGGGTTATCAGTCTGATCAGAGCTCTCTGTATAGGGTTATCAGTCTCATCATAGTTCATTGTATAGGGTAATCAGTCTCATCATAGTTCATTGTATAGGGTTATCAGTCCCATCAGAGCTCTCTGTATAGGGTTATCAGTCTCATCATAGTTCATTGTATAGGGTAATCAGTCTCATCATAGTTCATTGTATAGGGTTATCAGTCTCATCATAGTTCATTGTATAGGGTAATCAGTCTCATCATAGTTCATTGTATAGGGTTATCAGTCTCATCATAGTTCATTGTATAGGGTTATCAGTCTCATCATAGTTCATTGTATAGGGTTATCAGTCTCATCATAGTTCATTGTATAGGGTTATCAGTCTCATCATAGTTCATTGTATAGGTTTATCAGTCTGATCAGAGCTCACTGTATAGGGTTATCAGTCCCATCAGAGTTCATTGTATAGGTTTATCAGTCTGATCAGAGCTCACTGTATAGGGTTATCAGTCCCATCAGAGTTCATTGTATAGGGTTATCAGTCTGATCAGAGCTCACTGTATAGGGTTAGCAGTCTCATCATAGTTCATTGTATAGGGTTATCAGTCTGATCAGAGCTCACTGTATAGGGTTATCAGTCCCATCAGAGTTCATTGTATAGGTTTATCAGTCTGATCAGAGTTCACTGTATAGGGTTATCAGTCCAATCAGAGCTCTCTGTATAGGGTAATCAGTCTCATCATAGTTCATTGTATAGGGTTATCAGTCTCATCATAGTTCATTGTATAGGGTAATCAGTCTCATCATAGTTCATTGTATAGGGTTATCAGTCTCATCATAGTTCATTGTATAGGGTAATCAGTCTCATCATAGTTCATTGTATAGGGTTATCAGTCTCATCATAGTTCATTGTATAGGGTAATCAGTCTCATCATAGTTCATTGTATAGGGTTATCAGTCCCATCAGAGTTCTCTGTATAGGGTTATCAGTCTCATCATAGTTCATTGTATAGGGTTATCAGTTTGATCAGAGCTCACTGTATAGGGTTATCAGTCTCATCATAGTTCACTGTATAGGGTTATCATTCTGATCAGAGTTCACTTTATAGGGTTTTCAGTCTGATCAGAGTTTGCTCTATAGGGTTATCAGTCTCACTATAGTTCACTGTATAGGGTTATCAGTCTGATCAGAGTTCACTGTATAGGGTTATCAGTCTCATCATAGTTCACTGTAGAGGGTTATCAGTCTGATCAGACTTTGCTGTATAGGGTTATCAGTCTCATCAGAGCTCACTGTATAGGGTTATCAGTCTGATCAGAGTTTGCTGTATAGGGTTATCAGTCTGATCAGAGTTTGCTGTATAGGGTTATCTGTCTGATCAGAGTCTGCTGTATAGGGTTATCAGTCTAGTCAGAATTTGCTGTATAGGGTTATCACTCGATCAGAGTTTGCTGTATAGGGTTATCAATCTGATCAGAGTTTGTTGTTTAGGGTTATCAGTCTGTTCAGAGTTTGCTGTATAGGGTAATCAGTCTGGTCAGAGTTCACCGTATAGGGTTATCAGTCCCATCAGAGTTCACTGTATAGGGTTATCAGTGTGATCATAGTTCATTGTATAGGGCTATCAGTCTCATCAGAGCTCACCGTATAGGGTTATCAGTCCCATCAGAGTTCATTGTATTGGGTAATCAGTCTGATCAGAGTTCACTGTATAGGGCTATCAGTCTCATCAGAGTTCATTGTATAGGCTCATCAGTCTCATCAGAGCTCTCTGTATAGGGTAATCAGTCTGATCAGAGTTCACTGTATAGGGTTATCAGTCTCATCAGAGCTCACTGTATAGGGTTATCAGTCTCATCAGAGCTCTCTGTATAGGGTAATCAGTCTGATCATAGTTCATTGTATAGGGTAATCAGTCTGATCATAGTTCATTGTATAGGGTTATCAGTCCCATCAGAGTTCATTGTATAGGCTCATCAGTCTCATCAGAGCTCTCTGTATAGGGTTATCAGTCCCATCAGAGCTCTCTGTATAGGGTTATCAGTCTCATCATAGTTCATTGTATAGGGTTATCAGTCTCATCATAGTTCACTGTATAGGTTTATCAGTCCCATCATAGTTCATTGTATAGGGTTATCAGTCTGATCAGAGCTCTCTGTATAGGGTAATCAGTCTCATCATAGTTTATTGTATAGGGTTATCAGTCTCATCATAGTTCAATGTATAGGGTTATCAGTCTCATCATAGTTCATTGTATAGGTTTATCAGTCTGATCAGAGCTCACTGTATAGGGTTATCAGTCTCATCATAGTTCATTGTATAGGGTAATCAGTCTCATCATAGTTCATTGTATAGGGTAATCAGTCTCATCATAGTTCATTGTATAGGGTTATCAGTCTCATCATAGTTCATTGTATAGGGTAATCATGTATAGGGTAATCAGTCTCATCATAGTTCAATGTATAGGGTTATCAGTCTCATCATAGTTCATTGTATAGGTTTATCAGTCTGATCAGAGCTCACTGTATAGGGTTATCAGTCTCATCATAGTTCATTGTATAGGGTAATCAGTCTCATCATAGTTCATTGTATAGGGTTATCAGTCTCATCATAGTTCATTGTATAGGGTAATCAGTCTCATCATAGTTCATTGTATAGGGTTATCAGTCTCATCATAGTTCATTGTATAGGGTAATCAGTCTCATCATAGTTCATTGTATAGGGTAATCAGTCTCATCATAGTTCATTGTATAGGGTTATCAGTCCCATCAGAGCTCACTGTATAGGGTTATCAGTCCCATCATAGTTCATTGTATAGGGTTATCAGTCTGATCAGAGCTCACTGTATAGGGTTATCAGTCTCATCATAGTTCATTGTATAGGTTTATCAGTCTGATCAGAGCTCACTGTATAGGGTTATCAGTCTCATCATAGTTCATTGTATAGGGTAATCAGTCTCATCATAGTTCATTGTATAGGGTTATCAGTCTCATCATAGTTCATTGTATAGGGTAATCAGTCTCATCATAGTTCATTGTATAGGGTAATCAGTCTCATCATAGTTCATTGTATAGGGTAATCAGTCTCATCATAGTTCATTGTATAGGGTAATCAGTCTCATCATAGTTCATTGTATAGGGTTATCAGTCCCATCAGAGCTCACTGTATAGGGTTATCAGTCCCATCAGAGCTCACTGTATAGGGTTATCAGTCCCATCATAGTTCATTGTATAGGGTTATCATAGTTCATTGTATAGGGTTATCAGTCTGATCAGAGCTCACTGTATAGGGTTATCAGTCTCATCATAGTTCATTGTATAGGTTTATCAGTCTGATCAGAGCTCACTGTATAGGGTTATCAGTCTCATCATAGTTCATTGTATAGGGTAATCAGTCTCATCATAGTTCATTGTATAGGGTTATCAGTCTCATCATAGTTCATTGTATAGGGTAATCAGTCTCATCATAGTTCATTGTATAGGGTTATCAGTCTCATCATAGTTCATTGTATAGGGTTATCAGTCTGATCAGAACTCACTGTATAGGGTTATCAGTCTCATCATAGTTCATTGTATAGGGTTATCAGTCTCATCATAGTTCATTGTATAGGGTTATCAGTCTGATCAGAACTCACTGTATAGGGTTATCAGTTTGATCAGAGCTCACTGTATAGGGTTATCAGTTTGATCAGAGCTCACTGTATAGGGTTATCAGTCTCATCATAGTTCATTGTATAGGGTAATCAGTCTCATCATAGTTCATTGTATAGGGTTATCAGTCTGATCAGAACTCACTGTATAGGGTTATCAGTCTCATCATAGTTCATTGTATAGGGTTATCAGTCTCATCATAGTTCACTGTATAGGGTTATCAGTCTCATCAGAGTTCTCTGTATAGGGTTATCAGTCTCATCATAGTTCATTGTATAGGTTTATCAGTCTGATCAGAGTTCACTATATAGGGTTATCATTCTGATCAGAGTTCGCTATATAGGGTTTTCAGTCTGATCAGAGTTCGCTCTATAGGGTTATCAGTCTCACTATAGTTCACTGTATAGGGTTATCAGTCTGATCAGAGTTCACTCTATAGAGTCATCAGTCTCATCATAGTTCACTGTAGAGGGTTATCAGTCTGATCAGACTTTGCTGTATAGGGTTATCAGTCTGATCAGAGTTTGCTGTATAGGGTTATCTGTCTGATCAGAGTCTGCTGTATAGGGTTATCAGTCTAGTCAGAATTTGCTGTATAGGGTTATCACTCGATCATAGTTTGCTGTATAGGGTTATCAATCTGATCAGAGTTTGTTGTTTAGGGTTATCAGTCTGTTCAGAGTTTGCTGTATAGGGTTATCAGTCTAGTCAGAATTTGCTGTATAGGGTTATCACTCGATCATAGTTTGCTGTATAGGGTTATCAATCTGATCAGAGTTTGTTGTTTAGGGTTATCAGTCTGGTCAGAGTTCACTGTATAGGGTTATCAGCCTGATCAGAGCTTATTGTATAGGGTTATCAGTCCCATCAGAGTTCACTGTACAGGGTTATCAATGTGATCATAGTTCATTGTATAGGGCTATCAGTCTCATCAGAGCTCACCGTATAGGGTTATCAGTCCCATCAGAGTTCATTGTATAGGGTTATCAGTCTGATCAGAGTTCACTGTATAGGGTTATCAGTCCCATCAGAGTTCATTGTATAGGGCTATCAGTCTGATCAGAGTTCACTGTATAGGGTTATCAGTCCCATCAGAGTTCATTGTATAGGGCTATCAGTCTCATCAGAGCTCACCGTATAGGGTTATCAGTCCCATCAGAGTTCATTGTATTGGGCTATCAGTCTCATCAGAGCTCACCGTATAGGGTTATCAGTCCCATCAGAGTTCATTGTATAGGGTTATCAGTCTGATCATAGTTCACCGTATAGGGTTATCAGTCTGATCATAGTTCACTGTATAGGTTTATCAGTCTGATCATAGTTCACTGTATAGGGTTATCAGTCTGATCAGAGCTCACTGTATAGGGTTATCAGTCCCATCAGAGTTCATTGTATAGGGTTATCAGTCTGATCAGAGCTCACTGTATAGGGTTATCAGTCCCATCAGAGTTCATTGTATAGGGTAATCAGTCTCATCATAGTTCATTGTATAGGGTTATCAGT
Organism: Lucinisca nassula; assembly: GCA_963580285.1. Taxonomy (NCBI): domain Eukaryota; kingdom Metazoa; phylum Mollusca; class Bivalvia; order Lucinida; family Lucinidae; genus Lucinisca; species Lucinisca nassula. The sequence goes on from OY757018.1 coordinate 155,285,183, forward strand.
CTCATCATAGTTCATTGTATAGGGTTATCAGTCTCATCATAGTTCACTGTATAGGGTTATCAGTCTGATCAGAGCTCACTGTATAGGGTTATCAGTCCCATCAGAGTTCATTGTATAGGGTTATCAGTCTGATCAGAGCTCACTGTATAGGGTTATCAGTCCCATCAGAGTTCATTGTATAGGGTAATCAGTCTCATCATAGTTCACTGTATAGGTTTATCAGTCTGATCAGAGTTCACTGTATAGGGTTATCAGTCCCATCAGAGCTCTCTGTATAGGGTTATCAGTCTCATCATAGTTCATTGTATAGGGTAATCAGTCTCATCATAGTTCATTGTATAGGGTAATCAGTCTCATCATAGTTCATTGTATAGGGTTATCAGTCTCATCATAGTTCATTGTATAGGGTAATCAGTCTCATCATAGTTCATTGTATAGGGTTATCAGTCTGATCATAGTTCACTGTATAGGGTAATCAGTCTCATCATAGTTCATTGTATAGGGTAATCAGTCTCATCATAGTTCATTGTATAGGGTTATCAGTCTGATCATAGTTCACTGTATAGGGTAATCAGTCTGATCAGAGTTCACTGTATAGGTTTATCAGTCTGATCAGAGTTCACTGTATAGGGTAATCAGTCTGATCAGAGTTCACTGTATAGGGTTATCAGTGTGATCAGAGTTTGCTGTATAGGGTTATCAGTCTGATCAGACTTTGCTGTATAGGGTAATCAGTCTCATCAGAGTTCACTGTATAAGGTTATCAGTGTGATCAGAGTTTGCTGTAGAGGGTTATCAGTCTGATCAGAGTTTGCTGTATAGGGTTATCAGTCTGATTGTAGTTTGCTGTATAGGGTTATCATTCTGATCAGAGTTTGCTGTATAGGGTTATCACTGTGATCAGAGTTTGCTGTATAGGGTTATCATTCTGATCAGAGTTTGCTGTATAGAGTTATCAGTGTGATCAGAGTTTGCTGTGCAGGGTTATCCATCTGATCAGGGTTGGCTGTGTGGGAGTTATCAGTCTGATTAGAGTTTGCTGTATAGGGTTATCAGTCTGATCAGTGTTTGCTGTATATGATTATCAGTCTGATCAGAGTTTGCTGTGTAGGGTTATCAGTCTGATTAGAGTTTGCTGTATAGGGTTATCAGTCTGATCAGTGTTCTATATATAGGGTTATCAGTCTGATCAGTGTTCCCTGTATATGGTTATCAGCCTGATCAGCTTTCACACTGTATAGGGTTATCAGTCTGACCAGTGTTCCCTGTATATGGTTATAATCCTGATCAGCTTTCACACTGTATAGGGTTGACAGTCTGATCAGAGTTCCCTGTATATGGTTGTCAGTCTGATCAGCTTTCACACTGTATATGGTTATCAGTCTGACCAGAGTTTACTGTATAGTTTTTTGATGGGCTTTGACCAATACCTTTTCCTGTAGATAGATATGCTCTCCCTTTTGGTTTGGAGTTTTATGGCCCAGTCAACACTTAGTTAGGTTATGTTGTACCAGTCATTTTACCCTTGACTAGTTTATACATAAGCTGTTAACTTGTACAGTGGACAACTGACAGCTGCCCTTCTTGAATCAGCACAATGTGAGAGCATGACCGAAGAAAACATCTCGTAGTCAACCATGTGCGTATAAAACCCATAACCTCCGATGCACACCCAACTAAGCTACAGAGACATACTGTAGTTGTCAGCATTGCAGCCGATTTACTCATCAGCTGCTCAACTGGATACAGTAAAATTCCTATATTAAGACCACCTTTGGGACTGTTCAAAAGTGGTCTTTAAGACCACTTTTGAACAGTCCCAAAGGTGGTCCTTGACCAGTGGACACTTTAGTCAGAAAACACAAAGAAATATTAAGTGTAGCCTTCAAAATAAGCTTTTTAAAGCAGAATTAGTTTTAATTTTAGGCGGTCTTAATAGCGGAACTTCACTGTACCTCCATTGATGGCCACGCCCATTCTTGTAAACAAAGGATTTGGTCAAAATCACAAAACAGAATGGCAAACAATGGTGTTATGAGCCATGCCATATCTGATCCTACACTGTGTATTTGCAAAGGTCTATGTTGGTTTTCATTCATATTTTACAGGTATCAGACTTTGGTTTAGCAAACCATGCTGATTTTAATCCCAGTGGAGGGAAATTTCCTATTAAATGGACTGCTCCAGAGGCCCTCAGGGACAATGTAAGTTTGTTCTTCTTTATTATTGTTATTTAAAAATTCTTGCTAGGACTATATAAGCAGAGGAAGTCCTCAGCGTCAGCTGTTCATCCGTCAAGCTGGTCACATTCCCTTACGCAATAGCTTACAGGTAAGAGGTCAACACAAAACATTGATTGGTTGATTCCTATCTGTATCTGTTAACCCATTTAGTACCAGAAACCCCAAAACGGTTACCCTGGCAAACAGAGCAGGCCCAGATCAGATGCCGCAGAACGCGGCATCTGATCAGGGCCTCTACTGTTTGCAAAAAGTTCCGCCATTTTCCTAATCAATTTTGAAGAAAACACAACATGACACCCCTAAATTTTGAAATGGACTCCTGCTATATATAAGGTGGAAGATTCCATTTGGTATAAAAAGGGTTAAAAATCAATATCAAACTCCTCGGGCTGGAGCTGAGCGATGATCTCCCCATTCAACGGCAACGTGGAAAGGGGATACCACCGAACAGCTACGGTGTAGTGTCAGAATGATTCGTTCCCTGGGACCCCACCAGCTGACGACCCGTGACACGGGGAAACTGGAAACAACAACATATCAAACTCATTCAGGTATTCAGATGATACCAGCAGGATGGTCAGCCATGCCAGGATTTAAGATACATGGATCCTTATTCAGGGGAGGCAACTTTTACGAAAATATGTTTTTCTCCCACCCGCACCAATAGGGGTCTACTCTTAAAGGAAAGAATTTGCTCCGTAGGAGCAAATTCTTTCCTTAAAGAGTAGACCCCAATTTGCTCCTTAGAAGCAAATTCTTTCCTTAAAGAGTAGACCTCAATTTGCTCCTTAGGAGCAAATTCTTTCCTTAAAGAGTAGACCCCAATTTGCTCCTTAGGAGCAAATTCTTTCCTTAAAGAGTAGACCCCAATTTGCTACTTAGGAGCAAATTCTTTCCTTAAAGAGTAGACCTCAATTTGCTCCTTAGGAACAAAATTCTTTCCTTAAAGAGTAGACCTCAATTTGCTCCTTAGGAGCAAATTCTTTCCTTAAAGAGTAGACCCCAATTTGCTCCTTAGGAGCAAATTCTTTCCTTAAAGAGTAGACCCCAATTTGCTACTTAGGAGCAAATTCTTTCCTTAAAGAGTAGACCTCAAGTTGAGCAAATTCTTTCCTTAAAGAGTAGACCTCAATTTGCTCCTTAGGAGCAAATTCTTTCCTTAAAGAGTAGACCCCATTTTACACCAAATGAAATGTTAAAAAAAAGCAATCAGGAAGTTGGAACAATTATTTCCCTTGCATGAAGTGGCAGAAAATATTATGTATACTCAGTCACCTTAATTATAAGTATTTTAGTCTCCCACTGCCTCTGCCCAATACAGCTGGGCAGGTTGACATAGTTGGATGCAAGCCTTTCTGATAATTAGGCGGTGGCAAGTTTGATTTCCCATGATTTTGGTTATATTTTTACAGATGGATCATGAAATATTTTTCAGTGCTCACTCTCTACCTTCTGTTGGGTCAAGTCTTTCGGCATGAAAGTCATGACAAAGGAATGAAGCATAGCTGGAAAAATAAAAAAACCTCTGCCGCTGGCGGGGTTCAAACCCGGGCTGTGTGAATGAAAGTCCAATGCTCTAATCACTGAGCCAAAGTGTCAACTCCCTAACACAGCTGTCGGAGAGTGTAGATAAACCTAGATGATGTGCATAATCTACCTGAAGGGAGGAATTTTGGTCTGTAACACACCCCCTTTTCAAGAAAGTCACCATTTATGATGATGCAAAGCAATTTTCGGCAAAATAAATCCAATCCCGGATGGGCCACCATCTTGCAGCTTGAAAGCTTGTAAGAAAGGAATGCAGCATAGTTGGAAAAAAAAAACCTGCCTCTGTTGGGATTCCAACCCAGGCCACTTGGGTGAAAGTTCAGTGCTCTAACCACTGAGCCAAATGTCAACTCCCTGATGCAGGTGTCAGAGAATGGTGCTAGATGTATAAGCAACGCGTAATCTACCAAGATAGATAATTGAAGGGAGGAAATGCAGTCCATACCACAAGTTATTTAGGGTATCAGTTCTGAACAGATTTCCATTTTGTGTGGTTAAACAACATTAAAAAAACTGTTAACCCTTGTCCTGCTGAGCCCGGATATGCCTTATTTTCCAAACAATGAAGATCCAGATCAGATGGCTTCTGATGAAGCCATCTGATCAGGATTTACATTGTTTGCCATTCAGATTGTGAATTTGTTGCAGTAATTTACATCAAGTAATCTGATTGGTTGATAATCAGTAGTGGGTGTGGCATATTTGAATATTCAGCAGGACAAGGGTTAAAATTATTGGGTCTCTTGTACTTCAACTCAAAAGCAAGCATTTTATAGGTATAATATATTTTAGTATTATCTAATCTAACTCATAAGTTATAAATTGTACTGACCTACGTATTTTATCTTTCAGAAATTTACAAGTAAATCAGACATGTGGAGTTTTGGAATACTGTTATGGGAAATATACTCATTTGGGAGAGTTCCTTATCCTAGAATAGTGAGTGAAAAACTTGTTTTTAAGGGGAATGGATACGCTTTCAGGGGAGAGAAGTCTTTCAAAAGTATTTTTGTGTCCCATGTCAATAAGGGTCAACTTGTGAGGAGCAAATTCTTTCTTTAAGAGTGGATCTCTCTTTCTGTGGATAACTTAATTATATTTATCATATAGCAATACTTTAATTTAGTGGATAACATCATGGCATCAACATATGACCATACACTCTTGCCATGGATAGCGTTATTGTATTTATCATATAGCATTTCTGTTATTTAGTGGATAACATCATGGCATGAACATGATATGACCATAATTCTTGCTGTGGATAACGTTATTGTATTTATCATATAGCATTACTGTTATTTAGTGGATAACATCATGGCATAAACATATGACCAAACATTCTTGCCGTGGATAATGTAATAATATTTATCATATAGCATTACTCTTATTTAGTGGATAACATCATGGCATGAACATGATATAACCATAATTCTTGCCGTGGATAACGTTATTGTATTTATCATATAGCATTACTGTAATTTAGTGGATAACATCATGGCATAAACATGATATGACCAAACATTCTTGCCGTGGATAATGTAATAATATTTATCATATAGCATTACTGTTATTTAGTGGATAACATCATGGCATAAACATGATATGACCAAACATGGGTACTGGCAAGTAACATCATGGCGCTGCCTGTGGAAACACAATGTTTTCTATAGAAACTTGTTTGAAAATTTAAAATCTGATCTAAAATTGTGATAAGATAAACAGAATCTTACACTCATGGTCATTTCATACGAAATCTGTAAAACTTGCCAGAAGCTCATTTCATAAATCTCCAATGAAATGACCTCTATTTGTGCTTATATAATGACCTTGTCTAATTAATCTTTTTCAGCCATTATCAGATGTAGTGATGCATGTAGAACGTGGTTATAGAATGGAGGCCCCAGAGGGCTGCCCACCCGAAGTTTACGCCATTATGACTGATGCCTGGGCCAAAGACCCCGAGAAAAGACCAACATTTGAAGAAGTGAGAAAAAAATTAGAAAATTTGAAAGCTATAACAGTATGATGGAGAGACTGCTAGATACAGTGTACTTAATAATGAATGGAATAGCTTCAGGGGAAACAACTTTATCGAAAATCGGTTTTTGTCTTGCCAATAAGGGTCTACTCTTAAAGGAAAGAATTTGCTCCTGAGGAGCAAATTCTTTCCTTTAAGAGTAGACCCCTTTTCAATAGGGGGACCAGTTTATAGGACAGCAAGCAGGAAGTTCAAAAAGTTAATCCCCTTGTATAGATGGCAAAGTCTTTCCTTTAGGGGAGACTATTGTTGTAGAGGAAAGCAGATAGAAACAGAAAGCTGCAGAAGTTGTTTCCCTTGTAAAAATGGTGGAAAAAGTAGTCCAGGTTTATACATTCACCATAAAAAATAGTTCTTGTTATATTCTTGTAACTATCAGAATCAAATTCTTAGTAGTATGCGGGGCTTGAAGCACCCGGCTTTTGAAATAAGTACGGCCCATCTCATGGCATAGCCTGAGAATGGGGCTGGATGCATTTCACCATGGTATTGACTGAGGAGGCAGAGCTGTGCTGTTACCATGGTATTTTAATTTGAGCCCCTTTACGGGTAATGGTCCTTTATGGATATGTGAATCGCAGAGGCTTGGAGAGACTGGGCAGCATAATCAGGGAGCCTCGTGGACTCATGGGTGGTTGGATGATATCTGGATATAAACAACCTCTATATAACACTTTTGTTGGGGCCAAAACAGAAACTGTGTAAGTTAAATAACTCTTATTTCCCAACAAAAATGTATAGAAAAATGAGCGTGCTACTGTCATTTTTCTGTGTTCTCTAAATATTTTTGTTTGGATATTACTAACAGAGGCTGTTATGAATATATAAGGAGGAAAATTGATTAACCCATTGTATGATTGTGGACTCTTCCATTGCTATATGTTGGACAAGTCCATTTATCATATAAGGGGTATTAGGCCTTTTTCTTTGTTCTCTATTTTTGACAGAAAATTCTGTTAGCAAACATGGCGTCTGATCAGGGCCTGCAATATTTGCTTACAAATTTTCCATTAAAAATAAAATGAAAAAAAAAAAAACCGGGCCTGACACCGCTTATATGACAAATGGACTTGCCCAACATATAGGAATGGAAGAGTCTACTAGCATACAATGGGTTAAGGGGTTAAATTGACTGAGTTACAATTATAAGAATCAGGGTCATCCTTGTTTGTCAGTATATATACGGTAGAACTTAGATGGCTCGAACACCGATGGCTCGTTTACCATGGATGTGTCGAACCCATTCTTGAGCCCCTAGCGAAATCCTCTACACAAGAAATAGTAGGGGATAATTAAGGAGAATTTAGTCTTTTATCTTGCAAATGTTTGCTGTGTGTACACATTAGAATCGCCTCAATGAGGCGATTCTAATGAGTACACACAGCAAACATTTTCATTATAGAATACCGAAAAGATATCTAAAAGTAGCTCGTTATGCCTCCTGACAGTAACCTCAGTGGCTCGAACTACCCCAGTCTCGAACAGATTTTCGAGGTCCCAAAGCTGTTCGAGCCATTGAAGTTCGACTGTATACGGTACGCTTTCCAGGGAGCTTATCTGTGCAAAATTTTATCCCATTATCCTTATATACAGCAGACGATTCTATTTGGGACAAAATGGGTTAAAGATTCATTTGGAGACTTATGAAACATGTTCTATGGACATTCTCTTAATTCCACTGGTGCAAGTGTTACCTCCCTTCCATTATCTACCTTGGTAGATCATATGCATAGCTTCTAGGTTTATAACCACTCTCTGACAACTGCGTCAGGGAGTCGACTCTTTGGCTCAGGGGTAAGAGCAGTGGACTATCACCCGGGCGGCCCGGGTTCGAATCCCACCATAGGCGGGGATTTTTTTCAGGCTATGCATCTTTCCTTTGTTACGGCTTTCAGGTCGTAAGATGGGGGCTCGTCCAAAATGCCAGAATTGGCTTGTGCCGAAGTTGGCATCCTTCACGTCATCATAAATGATGACTTCCTTGAAGAGGGGGTGTGTTACCTCCCTTCCATTATCTACCTTGGTAGATCATATGCATAGCTTCTAGGTTTATAACCACTCTCTGACAACTGCGTCAGGGAGTCGACTCTTTGGCTCAGGGGTAAGAGCAGTGGACTATCACCCGGGCGGCCCGGGTTCGAATCCCACCATAGGCGGGGATTTTTTTCAGGCTATGCATCTTTCCTTTGTTACGGCTTTCAGGTCGTAAGACAAGAAAGACGAAGTGTGGTTGGATAAACTGACATATAACAAAGAGCATTTCCAACAAATATGCAATAGTTTGGAAACTATTTCAGTTCAGACATGTTGCAGACGTCTTTGGCAAATATCACTCGTAGGCGCGGGATGTGATCCCATGTTTCTCGGCAAGAATCAAAATAAAGAATTTGTTATACTGGAAAGCTTTTGACAAAATTTTGTACATTGTTCCAATGTTTCTCAAAGAATTCTTTTGTAACGGACGTCGTCAGAAGTACATGTTTGCATGTGACATCATCAAATTCACTCTTCTGCATGCACTACGTTGATCACGGTGCTTTTGAAAATGTTTACGTCTTGTTAGAATGGAAGTTTTAACCCTTTTGTACCAAACAGAATCTTCCTCCTTATTTATAGCAGGAGTCTATTTCAAAATTTAGGGGTGTCAGGTTGTGTTTTCATCCAAATTTATTTGGAAAATGACTGAACTTTTAGCAAACAGTGGAGGCCCTGATCAGATGCCGCAGAACGCGGCGTCTGATCTGGGCCTGCACTGTTCGCCAGGGTACCCGTTTTGGGGTTTCTGGTACAAAATGGGTTAATATTTTAGTGATGCATAATTTGTGATAGAGGAAAAATATAAAACTGCTGAGTGCCTTCTAAACATCAGCGACGTGAAGCCAAATAATTTGTTGTCTAACATATATGCTTGCAAAGATTCATGGCAGCCAGTATAATAATACTAATAGTTTGTCCGTCATTACTGACAATGACCAATCTTATTCACATTTGAGAAATGTTACTGTTTGTGTGTTCTAACATGGCTGATGAGACCAATTCTAGCTCAGAACTGTCTGTTGCAAATAGTTCAACAGAGGCTAGAGGAAGACAGCTCTGTTGGTGATGCCTTACCTCTGGCTTTGCGCTATGCACGTGTCTGCTCAGCTTCACTGATTATTTTTGCCTCGTATTCATTGGCACCCCTTCTGATGAGACCTTGCCACTTTGCTCTGTCCTGTGCAGTTTATTCCCATGACTGTTGGAATGTTGAAGTCAGTATACTGACGAAATATACAGTATACTGACTAAATAATAACACAACTTTCCCTATGTGTATGAAGAAGCATTGGATCAGTAGGTATTTATGCAGCACACAGTGAAGATTCATCCAAAAACACGCCTATTTAATTGTGACCTCCTTGAAGCTCTCTTTTATATAGTAAAACTGGGGTCTACAGGGGTAAACCTTATTTTTCTCTTATTTCTGCTCTAAAATATAGATCCTGGGTACTCGTTAGAACTGCCTCGATGAGGCGGTTCTAGCGTGTACCCGCAATCTATATAAAAAAAACTATCACAATTTTTCATCTTAAATTTTTTTTGCGGCAGTAAAATTTACAATGTATTTGTATATGCGTGTTTTCGTAATGTTGAGCAGAGATGAGCAAGCTGTGGCCAGAGACATACTTTATGTTGTTGTAGCTGAATTCTTGTTTTACTTTCAATTTGTCCAATACCAACGTTGGCATTAGTTAATGTATTGTTAAAATTTTGATCATTTTTAAAATATGGCAACTATGCTAATATTCTTGCTGAAAAAATGTGAACAGCTCTTGCAAATGCAAAAGCTGCTCATATTTTTTCCAGCAAAAATAACACTCTATTAGATAATGTGCTTGCTAGAATAGTTAACAGCTCATCTGGATCTGAACTGTTTTCCATCCTGTTAAGTATCACAACATTTGCAGATGTCATTTTCAAATATATTTTTCTTATTTCTCAGAGAAAAATAAGGTTTGACATTCACATATATCAGGCCTTCTTTTCTCAGAAAAAATGATTTTAATAAACTTGATGACGGGCCTCTGTGGCCTAATGGATAAGAGTGCTGACTCTTAGTTATTAGGTCTCTCACCGCCGTCGGTTCGAGCCTCGCTCGGGTCACGTGTGAGACGCCAAGTTCTGCAACGGAAGGTCCGGTGGTTTTTCTCCGGGTACTCCGGTTTTCGCCCACCTATGATTAACGATCGGCTCGATATGAGTGAAATAATCTTGAAAGGGCCGTAAAACCCAAACCAAAAAAGAAATAAAATAAAATTGATGCCCGGTGTAAAAATTTCAGTGCTTCTTTAAGGGTCAGTAATTCTGACTAAACACAAAATCTGACAGAGTTAGCATGTACAAATTCAAACATGGATGGATGTGTCCACTGCAGTAACTGAGGGTGGAAAGGTTAATGAAAAGTACATCATGAAAACATAATTTTGACCCCCTTGAACCCCACTTATTTTTAGTAAAACTAGGGTTTACAGGGGTAAACCTTACTTGTCTTATTTCTGCTCTAAAATATAGATTGTGGGTACTCATTAGAACAGTGAACTAACTCGATGAGGCAGTTCTAACAAGTGTTTTGAGCAGAAATAAGAAAAATATCGCAATTTTTCATCTTAAAATTTTCGTTTTTCGGTGGTAAAATTTACACTGTATTTGTATAGGCATGTTTTCATAATGAACATGGGCAAAGTTCAGGATAATTTTCTTAACTCTTATCTTGCTGAATATTCATTTAAGCCACACCCATTTCTGTCTATCAACCAATCAGAAGCCTCAACGGTGTAGTGGTTACGCTACTCGCCTTGTAAACCAGGGATCGCAGGATGGATCCCGGGCTTCTCCAGACTTTCGGATGAGTCTTTAAACCGAGGTCCCGTCTCCTTATGACCTTAGCTGTTGGTGGGACGTAAAACTCAAACACTCACTCACTCACTATCAACCAATCAAATTACTTGATGTTATTTATTGCTATAAATTCATTAACTAAATGCCAAACAGTGTAGATCCTGATCAGATGGCTTCTTCAAAGAAAGGGGTTGTCGTGAACAGCAAGATAAGGGTTAATTCTCTCAAGACTTGACATAAGACATATTTTCTTTTGTACAGTATACATTCACATAAGACAGATTGTAACAAGGCGTATCATCTGGATCTAAACTGTTTTTTTAAAGGTTTCCATTTTGGTTGATTGGTTGATTCTGGTTGATTGGACCATTATAATTGTTATCAGAATAGGTGTACTTTGTTGAACAAGCATAATTAATTCAGAACAGAAGTAGTTTTGTTATATTTTATATCCAGTTATTCAGCTTGCATATTAAACATAAGAATGACGTCAGTTTATAAGAAAGCATGATTATCCGTTACAATCGTAGCGTTAGTATTAATGGGAGTTAAATATATTTGTCATTCCAGTTGTCATTTCTTTTTGCAAATTTTCATCTATGAGGTTACCTTGTAACAATCTGCCCCCACAACTACTTTGCATTTCTGTGCTGCATTACCCACCCCCCCTTGGAGTGTTTGCATTCACCTTGAAAGTTCAAATGCATTATAGCTTTTTAGAAAACACTTGCTTCTAAGTTTCCAAGTATAGCAGGTTAGCCTCGCTATCTTAGTCGGATGCATGTCTAACTGCTGATCATGAGGCTGTGGGTTTAACCCTTGTCCTGCTGAGCCCAGATATGCCTTACCTTTGAAACAATGTAGATCCAGATCAGATGGCTTCTGAAGAAGCCATCTGATCAGGATCGTCATTGTTTACCATCCAGTTTATGACTTTGTTGCAGTAATTTGCATGAAGTAATCTGATTGGCTAATTATCAGTAGTGGGTGTGACATATTTAAATATTCAGCAGGTCAAGGGTTAATACCTGCTGGTTTGTCAGCAGTCTTCATTGAGATTGACTCGGAAACCTTTTCTATGATCATTTTCTCCATAGGGGCAAATTCTTTCCTTTAAGAGTGGACTAAGATAAAATACTTTTTAGGAGTTTCCTCCCCTGAAAGTGTGTCTACTTCCTTAATGTTGGAAGCTTTGCAAAAGAGCACCTAGTGCCAGTTTTTGCCAGGAAGGGTTTAGGTCTTTTGTCCCTTATAGACAGAACTATTCTCAATATACAAAGTCTGAGGGGTTAAGGGCCATTATGACCCGGATCTTATATCTTGTGACTTTCCTGTATTGGACTTCAGGCCTGGAGGTTTTGATATATAGAGGATCTTACATGAGTGTTCATGTTTTATTGAATTTATTAAACGAGTTGAGGAAAAGGGATAAAATGCGAGGCTAATTTATTAAACGAGTTGAGGAAAAGGGATAAAATGCGAGGCTAATTTATTAAACGAGTTGAGGAAAAGTGATAAAATGCGAGTTTAATAAATTCAATAATACATGAACACGAATGTAACATTCTATTTATCATATGACTTTTGAAATGCATTTTATTCACAATCTTTTAACAAAATGTCAATATTCCGCCATTAGTAAATGCGACTTCCTTAAGGACGTCGTACATGTAACGTATGAGGCGTCTCTAACTAATTTGCATATTTAATCCACTAGTGGATTATCGAATTTATTACATGGCATTATTACACTCTCAGACGTGACGGCATATGATAAACATGTATATTCCTACTTAACTCACTTGGGCATGAAATCTGTCCTGCTTATAATTTTTTTTAAAAAATGAGCAGGAAAAATGACATTCTCTGCTGGTCTGGGCAAAATATATGCAGAATAATGACACAGATATGTTATGATGAAAATAAAAATTAGTTAGGTACTGGTAAAAAATAGCGAGATCACTATTTTTATATTAAATTTATAAGCCTGCAATGGAAGGTAGGTGGTTTTTTCTCCGAGTACTCTGGTGTTGGACCACCTGATTGACAATTGGCTCAAAATAAGTGAAATAATCTTGAAAGGGTCGTAAAACCAAAAAAAAAAAAAAATCTGTAGGCAGATTTCTGGAAAAAAATAGTCTCACTAAAAAAAAGGGAGACATAACATGTCTGATGACATTCTCTGCTGGTCTTGGCAGGAATATATATTTTAATATTTATGAGCATAATAAATTTCATGGTCAGCTGAGTTTAATAATCTTGAATGTAATTGATATATTTTGAATCTTTGATATTTTCCTTCTTGATATATTGATAGCATAAGACATGAGATATTACAAGAATCTGATATGGGGTTCTGTTGTAGATTAGCGTTTCCAACCCGAGGGATGACCGTGCAGAGCGGAACCGAGGCTACGCCGAGGTTCCGCTCAGCACGGTCATCCCGAGGGTTGGAAACGCCCATCTACAACGGAAACCCATATTGGATTCTTTTTCTTGCACAACACCTCCGGTTAACTTTGACAGCTCGCACATGTATATTGTTTACAAAATAAAAGTAGTGCGGAAGTAGTTCCGGCAGTTGAATAGAATTGAAGCGCATTTATTTTTAGTTGCCTGGGTAGGAACACCAGGGTCAGAACATAAATTTCTATCCCAGGGTAAAATCACAGATTTCCTTGTCCGGTGTGCAAGAATAGATATTAACCCATAAGTCCTCTTTCATGTTCCGTGCCCAGTTGGTCAATGCATTGTTAGCTTAAAAAGCTTGTTAGTGGTTGGGGGGCAAGTTGGTTAAAACTATGTTGTTAGTTAACATACTTTTAAAATTTTGATCATTTAATATGGCCAATATGCTAATATTTTTGCTGAAAAAAAAATGTGAGCAGATTTCGCCTTTGCAAAAGCTACTCAAATTTTTCCAGCAAAAATACCAGGGGCCAGTTGTTCAAAGCATCGTTAGCTTAACGAGCTTGTTAGTGGTCGAATTGTTAACCCTTCTAGCAAGTACAATATCGTAAATTTTGGTATTTTTGCTGAAAAAAAATGTGAGCAGCTTTTGCATCCGCAAAAGTTGCTCACATTTTTCAGCAAAAATTTCAGCATATTTGCCATATTTAGTGATCAAAGTTTTAAAGATACATTAACGACGTCGTTAATTTTGAACAACTGGCCCCAGAATTCGATATTGTACTTGCTAGAACAGTTAACAAGTTGACCACTAACAAGCTTGTTAAGCTAACAATGCTTTGAACAACTGGGCCCTGATTTATAACTTCACTATTGAATGAGCCCCGCCAAGCGAATTTGTGTCTTCCAGAATTCCGTCATGACAAATTTTAACTGCGCATGCCCAGCCATTCAGAGGGTCAAGGGATATGGCTTTCTGTCTGAAGGTTCCTCTTGATTCACTGCTTGTATGAGCGAGCAGCGAAGGTTCTGGCGAGACTGCGCGTATGCGCAGGCTTGCCTGAACCTTCGCTGCTGGCATAGGCGATAAGTTCCAAAATCGCTTGACGGGGCCCGAATAGTCTGTTATTTTTGATGGAGGAACTTGACTAGCAAAAGCTACTCACAGTTCTCCAGCAAAAATAATAGCATATTTGCATTAATAAATGATCAAAGTTTAATGATTTTGTTTGTGTTGTTTGTATTGGAGTTTAATGGCACAGTCAACACTGTTAGGTCATTTTTGAGCCAGTCAGTTTACCTATCCACAATTTTCCAAGGCAGGCTTAGATGTTTTGTTTGTTTGTTTGTATTTGAGTTTAACGGCCCAGTCAACACTATTTAGGTCATTTTTGAGCCAGTCAGTTTACCTATCCACAATTTTCCTAGGCAGGCTTAGATGTAAGCGGTTAACCAGTACAGTGCATATTCTTTCACCCAAAACTGACAACTGCCCTTCTTGAATCAGCAGAAGGGAGAGAATGGCCGTAGAAAAGATTTCATAGTCAATCCCCACGAAAGATTGTTGCCGACCCCGGCAGGTATTGAACCCGCGTCCTCCTGATCACCAGTCAGACATGCATCCGATTGAGCTACTGAGTCTGGCCAAAGTTTGATGATCATTCACTAAAGACATAGCTAGTTTTGAAAAACTGGACCCAGTCTGGCAGAGTATGCCCTTGTCTTGCTCCTAAACATTAAAGGTCCATCATTGTTGTTTGCATTTTAATATTTATGAGCAGGAAAACTGTCCTGCTCAGTTAAGTTGAGCATGAGAAGTTCTCTTACCCTCAGGGCAAGGTGAGACTGCTTGCTGTTCCATTGTTTGCTTTACATACATTTTTGTACACTTTTTGATGGTGCATATATTTTGCGTAGATATCTTGAGATATCACATTTGTTATAGATTATCTTAAGATACCATATTTAGTTTACTGTAGATATCTTAAGATATCGTTGTACATAGTAGCTGGTCATTAACATCCTAACCTAAGAAAGCATTTATATTATTGTTTTATGTCTGATTATTGCAGCTGTAGATTTTGTTTTGTTTTTGTTTTTGTGGAGCCGGTTGATTAAAATTGATAGTGTCGTTATACAGAGGACTCTCGTTATAATGACGGTACAGTAGAACTTCGATGGCTCGAACACGGATGACTCGTTTACCATGGATGTGTCGAACACATTATTGAGCCCCTAGCGAAATCCTCTACATAAGAAATAGTGGGGGATAATTAAGGAGATTTTAGTCTTTTATCTTGCAAATGTATGCTGTGTGTACTCATTAGAATCGCCTCGATGAGGCGATTCTAATGAGTACACACAGCGTACATATTCATTATAGAATGCCGAAAAGATGTCAAAAAGTATCTCGTTATACCTGCTGACAGTAAACCTCAGTGGCTCGAACTACCCCTGTCTCGAACAGATTTTCGAGGTACCTAAGGTGTTCGAGCCATTGAAGTTCGACTGTATATGTTCACTGATATTATGCCGTCATAAAGAATTTGCCGTTATAAAGAATCCGAATTAGGCATGTGAACGTTAACAAAATGTCTTTCCCCTTGATTACTCTAAGGAACAAATGTTATAGCCATTTGTTAGAATCGCCTCAGTAAGGCAATTATAACCAATGTCTGTCTATAAGAGTGTTTGTTTCTTGGTGTATTAGATTACATGAATCTTTCATGACTATGGATTCGATATGGGTTTTTGTCAGTCTAACGGAGGATATAGCCGATGGGAACCAAGGCTTAGCCTTTAGCTAGGGATTCATTCCATTGAGATTGTCATTATAACGAGTTTTGTCGTTATAACGAATGTCTGTATAAAGAGGGTTGACTTATGTAGTAAACATATTGTTAAAACTTTGATCTTTTAGTATGGCAATTTTTTTTTTTTTTTTTTTTTTTTTCAGAAAAAAAAAATGTGAGAAGCTTATTTACAAAAGCTGCTCACATTTTTTCTGCAAAAACAATAGGGCCCAGTTGTTCACAGCAGTGGTAGCTGCTGAGCATTTTAGTGGTCGATATGCTAGTTGTTCTTGCAAATACAATAGTCAACTTCTCACATTTTCTCAGCAAGAGTATTGAGATATTTGGCATATTAAATGATCATAATTTTAATGATACTTTAACTATTGACATAGAAGCCTCTGTGGTGTAGTGGCTACGCTACTCGCCTTGTAAACCAGGGGTAGCAGGATCGATCCCGGGCTTCTCCAGACTTTCGGATGAGTCTTTAAAGCGAGGCCCCGTCTCTGTATGACCTTAGCTGTTGGTGGGACGTAAAACTCAAACACTCACTCACTCACTGATGACATCGTTACTTTTAAACAACTTGACACAGGCTTTCAGTTGCTTTAAACTAAAGGTTATACCCGATGAGACTGTCTCATCATGGAGTCATTTAAGGTCACTGTTCATGAATTTGTAGATGTACCCAGGTTCACAGATGGCCAGCTGTTGAGAAAAAGGCACTTGTTGCCTAGGCAACCATAAAAGACTCAGCCAAGCCTGCGTAGACAACTAATGCATGACTTCTTGCTTGAAGCTCTCTGAAAGTCTCCACTACCATAGCAACAGATTAGGTGCATATTTTGTAATAATTGAAGGAGAGTTTTCCTTAATTCTCCATATAAACCTAGGTTGTGGGAATTGACAAAAACTTTCCGCCAGTTATCACAAAATTCTGATAATTGATGGATAGTTTTCCTTAATTCTCCATATAAACCTATGTTGTGGGTATTCATTAGAACCGCCTCATCGAGGCGGTTCTAATGAATATTCACAACATAGGTTTTTATGGAGAATTGACAAAAACTATCCTTCAGTTATCACAAAATGTGCACGTTATCTGTTGCTATGACTACATGTTTGCAAGCAGAAGGGGCTCCGGCAAGAGCTAACTGCTTTGAACAACTGGAACCTGATTGGATTAAGGTTTTTTGGCTACAAATTTTTTTTTCATGCAGCCACAAAAGGCTGTGTATACAGGCTGATTTGAATCTATGCTGAGTACACTCCCAAACACACATTTTTCTCTTGACACAACTGAAACTTTTCTTAACTAAATTCCGTTTTGCAAGAGTATTTATTTCCCGAGTGATATCTAACGAAATTCTATTTCTGCTAATTTTTGCAAGTGCATAGATGTAGTGAGATCTTAACTTCTATTTATGCTCAAGATCTTAACTGTATTCTACTTATGCTGAAGAGCAAATTCTTACCTTTAAGGGGAAATTCCTTCCTCTTTATAAGAAAGATCTTTTTTTTCAGAAGAGCTTGGTTTATGGAAAAGAAAATTCTAAAGTAAAGATGATAGAAAACTGTGACTATTTTGCTTTAAGGGGAATGGGGAACACTTTCAGGGGAGGCAACTCCTGCAAAAGTATTTTCATCTCCCATGTCAATAGGGGTCAACTCTTAAAGGAAAGAATTTGCTCGTTAGGAGTTGACCCCTTTTTCCATGGGAAACAGCTTACAGAAAAGGGAACAGGAAGTTCCGTAAGTCGTCTCCCTTTGAAAAATGGCAGACAAATCTGCAAGGTGTTCCCATTGCCCTTAAAGGACACGGGAAATCATTCTCAAATAAATAACATCTTAAAATCGCCAGTTAACGCACCCTGATGCTGAAATTCCGAGATTAATACACAGCATAATAAATAAACAGTAGCCAGGTAAACATGTGGATTTGTCTGCTAGTGTAGTGTGCGTGAGAAAATTCCGATAATTAATCAGCTGCCGAATCACGTGGTGTAGTGACGTCAGTATTCCCACTTTGCTATAGTAAACCAACGAAGATGTACATAAATTCGGCTAGAAAACAAAGATTAAATAAATAAATAAATAACAAAATGCAACCGAGCTTGAAGCTCCTTCCATTGTAATGATACCAGAAATACAGCCATATATATATAATCGCAGGCCCCTAGGCGCACTTAGAAAAAAAAATTCTATAAAAATGTATGATAATTTCCAAATAAGTACGGGGGTTGCCTTTGCATCCTCGCAACCCCCTCCCAGCGCACGGGTCTGGTTTGATCCCACTGAGTTGCAGAGGACTAAGCCGAGGACTCCTCTTGACGGCCTTAGTGGAACATAGAGAATGCAAGATACAAATTGGTCAGTATGGCACTGCCTTCTTTGTACAGAATTGTCGATTTGACTAATGCAGCGTATTGAAAAAATATTTTTGAATGGCATGTAAGGTCATATGTTATGTTTTCTATACAGTATTTTTACATTCCTCCAACATCGATATATTTTATTAAAAGCAAATATAAAACAAAATAATAGTATACGGATATTTTGTCACGTCGTCGCATCAATGGTCGAATGTTGACACGAAGTCATTTCAAATTTATATACCCCCTTGAAAGTTTCCTCTGCAAAGGGCTCACTATAGGCGCCGTTTTTTTTTTTTTTTTTTTGGCATTTGTTATATAAACATTTCTGGTCTCCACTTGATTTGAAAACTAGTTTCGAAGATACGAACACGTGAGCTATTAAAATAATAATAATAATAATAATAATAACTACAAATTAGTGAGTGATGATGTTTGTGTGTGTTCGTGTTTAACGTCCAACCAACAGCTAAGGTCGTACTGGGACGGGACTTCGGTTTAAAAAATCCGAACTCTACAGAAGCAAGGGATCGAACCCGCGACCCCTGGTTTCTGAGACGAGAAGCATAGCCACTACGCCACGGGGGCTTCAGTGAGTTATAAAAGAATGTTAGAATTCAGATTAAAACATCACGTAGCACCTCAGCGGACATATGATTATTAACCCGTTTTGTTCCAGAAACCCCAAAACAGGTAATTGGCAAACAGTGTAGGCCCATATCAGATGCCACGGCCTTAAAATAAGTGAATATTCTGCGCTAAACTGAAGGTATTCAGTTGTCGGCTAATCTTCTAAGCATATCCGAAAACAGAAAAAAACACTCGGGGTGAGACTATCCGGGTCTACATCACTAACTTGGCGTGTGAGTAGCCTGAGGCAAAGTGGGACCTCTTCTATGGTCAGAAACCTACACACACCTACTTAAAGCATCGGCCTGGCATTTGGGTATCCAAATTCAGCCATTTTCTGTGGGTCTCTTTCGTAACATTCTCTTGAAAAATACGGCCCACGCCCATCGGGGCTTGAAGAAATATATGGGCTGCATGATGCTTCCACTCACGGCTGAATCCGACCAGCACACGAGTACTGGTAACCCGCTTAGAGGATCTAAGTCTGCCCTAGCAAAGCGGTGCACACGAGTCCATCCGGGAACGGGAGGTCACGGGTTCGATCCCGGGCCGCGTCATACCAAAGTCGTTAAAAATGGTACAAGATGCTCCTCGCTTGGCACAGAGCTAGGACTGGTAGACCCAGTGTCAGGATAATGTGACTGGGTGTGGTATCATGTAATATGTCTGGGACATGATACTTCAGTGAGGCAGCACTATAAAAGTGAGCATTGAGCTCCCTGTCGCAACCAGACACCGTTGTGATATGACTGAAAAATTGTTGAAAGCGACGTTAAACCCGAATTCACACACACACACACACACACACACACACGAGTCGGACCGTCCATGCTTATAAACCCTATTGGTTTCATTGGGCGACAGGGCTTGAGATGTCATTTCATCTCAATGTCGGGTTAAAGTCCCACAAAATTGGAAGCAACTTCTCCAAAATGGCTTTTACAGTGTTGACTGGGAAATTAAACCTCAAATCAAATCAAATCACTTGAAAAATGTACTCTTCGGTCGTGCTTCTGAGAAGTCTTGTCTTTTACAATAAAACACCCATTGTTGTCGCAGTTTAGGATCACTTGGAAAAGCAAAGAAATGAATCCCACATCCTTTTGAATGTTTACTAGTGCACCCGAATGCTACACAATACGCCATATTAATGTATTTGTTTCCAGAAAATAAAAGCGTAATGCAAAGGTTTACACGTTCTTCATTGAGATGGGAACAGTGACGTCACTCACCGATAAGCAGCGTAGAGTGGCGGAATACATGCATATTGGAGGTATTTTTATCTCTAAGCGGTTTACACAGGTAGCTGTAATGTTAACAGACTAAGCTCTGTGGGGATGCGCAGGATTCTTATGACTGAACAATATTTGATTAAAAGTAAAATTGTTTCCATAGTCCTTTAAGTGTCCTCGTACTTTTAGTAATTTTCCTACATTGTTTTCTGTTCTATTGTATAGGCTAGAATGAAAATGTTATGCATATAGATGATCATGCATGGTAACAAAGCATATATTTATTGTGGTTTTGTATATGCATATTTAACTCCTATCCTGTTGTTCACGACAACCCCTACCTTTGCAAACAGTGTAGATCCAGATCAGATGGCTTAAGCCATCTGATCAGGATCTACACTGTTTGACATACAGTTTATGAATTTGTAGGAATACATTACATCAAGTAATCTGATTGGTTCAAAGTCAGAAATGGGTGTAGCTTAATTGAATTTTCAGCAGGATAAGGGGTATCATGTCGGAGAGTCTCTCTTCCATAGCACTGTTATCAATCATTACAAAATAAAATATACTTTCTCAGACTTAAACATTGTCATTTCTACCCGGTGGTTCAGTGGAATGTGCCTCCATCCCAACAACAAGTTTTTGTTATGAAGTCCTTTGTAAACCCCACTTTGTACAGGGTAGAATTACGAAAACAAGCCTACACAAATACATTGTAATCTTTATCGCCGAAAAAATGAAAATTTTAAGATGAAAAATTGAGATATTTTTTCTTATTTCTGCTCAAATTATAGATTGTGGGTACTCGTTAGCACCGCCTCATCGTCGAGGCGGTGCTGACGAGTACCCACAATCCATATTTTAGAGCAGAAATAAGAAAATAAGGTATACCCCCGTAAACCCCAGTTTTACTGTATAAAAGAGGGGTTCAAGGGGGTCAAAATTATATAGGCATGTTTTCGTGATGATGGGGCTTATAAGACTTAGCTTTTTTTTCTTATTTTTGCTTGAAAACATAGTTAGTGGGTACCAAGGCAGTTCTATGGACCGCCTGCAATTTATGTTTGGAGCAAAAATATAGTGAAATTCCGCTATTAACCCATTGTATACCGGTGGACTCTTCTACTGCTATATGTTGGGCAAGTCCATTTGTCATATAAGGGGTGGTAGGCCTATTTTTTCATTTTTATTCTATTTTTGATGGAAAATTCTGTTAACAAATAGTGCAGGCCCTGATCAGATGCCGCATTCTGCGGCGTCTGATCTGGGCCTGCACTGATTGCCAAGGTACTCTTTTATGGGTTTCCCACCTGCAATGGGTTAAGATCTCCTAGAATTAAGTCTAATTCTGCTTTGAAAAGCAGATTTAGTAGGTTGCAGTTTTTCTTTCTTTTGTGTTTTCTGCATACAGTGTCCTCTGGTCAGAGACCACCTTTGGGTCTGT
The DNA here is from genome assembly GCA_963580285.1 of Lucinisca nassula. NCBI lineage: Eukaryota > Metazoa > Mollusca > Bivalvia > Lucinida > Lucinidae > Lucinisca > Lucinisca nassula. The sequence goes on from OY757018.1 coordinate 155,306,775, forward strand.
TCAAAACTGGTCTTATAGACCACTTGAACAGTCCCAAAGGTGGTCTTAATATAGGAATTATACCGTATCAAAAATTTTCATCTGTAAAACTCCAGCTCCACAGATATGAAAGAGGCAGTTGTAGCACATGGGGATGTAATCACAATGCTGCCCGGTGATCCCCACTAGGTCCGGCTATCTTAAAAATCCTAAAAGTTCCGACACCTTGAAAAGTTATTTTCCAGAAATTTATTTCATGATCCAGTAAGGAGTCCAAAAGGTGCAGACGGAATGGCAAACAGTGCAAATCCTGATCAGACTGCTCCTTCAGGTGCAGTCTGATCTGGGTCTGCACTGTTTGCTTAGGCCAGTCTGTCCCAATACTTAGGATTATTTGTCTACATTCTTTCATGGAGAATGATAAGGAACTATTTTCTTGTCATTCTCCACCTTCCATAGCCAGTTCGGACTTGAGCTGTGACGTCATGCCCAGTTCTAGCATGCTTCGCATCCATACTCAGTCCTGACTTAAGCTGTGACATCACACCCAATTCTAACATGTTTCGTCATCCATACTCAGTCCTGGCTTAAGCTGTGACATCACACCCAATTCTAACATGTTTTGCCATCCATACTCAGTTCTGGTTTATGCTGTGAAGTCATGCCATGTTCTAAACTGCTTCGCATCCATTCCCAGTTCTGACCTAAGATGTTACGTTGTGCCAAGTTCTAGCCTGCTTCGCATACCCAGTTGGGCTTAAGCTGTGAAATTATGCTCAGTTCTCACCTGCTTCGCATCCATACACAGTTCTGGCTTAAGCTATGAAGTCATGCTCAGTTCTAACTTGCTTTGCAACCATCCTCAATTCTGGCTTAAGCTTGAAGTTATGCCCAGTTTTAACCTGCTTTGCATTCATACCCAGTTCTGGCTTAAGTTGTGACATTATGTCCAGTTCTAGCCTGCTTCGCATTCATACTCTGGCTTATGGCTTAAGCTATAATGCCATGCCCAGCAATAACATGCTTCACATCCATACCCAATTCTAGCTTAAGCTGTGTTGTCGTGTCCAGTTCTAACCTTCGTCAAAAACATACCAAGTTCTCACCTAATCTGTGACGTCATGATGCCCAGTTCTAAAATGCTTCGCTTCGCATCCATACCCAGGTTTGATGGCTTAAGCTGTGATGTCATGTCCACTTCTAACCTGCTTTGAATCTGTACCCAGATCTGGCCAAAGATGCAACATTATGCTAAGTTCTAGCCTGTTTCGCAATCATACCCAGTTAGGCGTAAGCTGTGAAACATGCTCAGTTCTAACCTGCTTCCCAACCCAACCAAGATGGGCTTATGCTGTGAAATTATGCTCAGTTCTAACCTGCTTCACATCCATACCCAGTCCTGACTTAAGCTGTGAAGTCATGCTCAGTTCTAACGTGCTTTGCATCCACTCCCAGTTCTGTCATATGCTGTGAAGTCGCATGTGCACCCAGTTTGGGCTTAAGGTGTGGTACCATGCCCAGTTCTAACATGCTTCGCATCCATACCCAGTTCTAGCTTAAGCTGTGACGATATGTCCACTTCTAATCTGCTTTGCAAACATCCCAAGTTCTCACATAAGCTGTGATGTTATGATGCTCAGTTATTAGATGCTTTGCAGCCATACCATTTTTGGCTTAAGCTGCGATGTCATGCACAGTTCTTACCTGCTTTGCATCTGTATCCAGTTCTAATCTGTGACATCATGCCCAGATCTAACCTGCTTTGCATCCATACCTAGTTCCAGTTTAAGCTGTGAAGTCATGCCAAGATCTAACCTGCTTCGCATCCATACCCAGTACTGGCTTACGCTGTGAAGTCAGGCCAAGTTTTAACATGCCTCACATCCATACCCAGTTCTGACTTAAGCTGCGAAGTCATGTCCAGTTCTAACATGCTTCACATCCATACCAAGTTCTGGCAAGCTGTGACATCATGCCCAGTTCTGACCTGCTTCACATTCATACCCAGTTCCGGTTAAGCTGTAATGTCATGTCCAGTTCTAACCTGCTTTGCATCCATACAAAGTTCTGTCTTAAGCTGGGACGTCATGCCCGTTTACAACCAGCCTTGCATCCATACCCAGTTCTGGCTTAAGCAGTATAGTCTTGCCCAATTCTAACCTGTTTCATATCGTTCTGGCTAATGCTGTGAAGTCAAACCCAGTTCTAACGTGCTTTGCACCCATACGCAGTTCTGACTTAAGCTGTGAAGTCATACCATGTCTAACCTGCTTCACACCCATACCCAGTTCAGACTTAAGATGTCCAGTACTGACATGTTTCTCATCCATACCCAGTTCTGGATTAAGCTGTGATGTCATACCCAGTTCTAACCTGCTGCGCATCCAAACCCAGCGCTGGCTTAATCTGTAAAGTCATTCCCAGTTCTAACATTCTTCGCATTTATACTCGGTTCTGGCTTATGCTGTGGTCATGCCCATTTCTAATGTGCTTTGCATCCATTTTTAGTTCTGGTCTAAGATGTGACATGTTTTTATCCAGTTCCAAACTGCTTCGCAACCATACCCAGTTCCGGCTCAAGCTATGATGTCATACCCAGTTCTAACCTGCTGCGCATCTAAACCCAGCACTGGCTTAATCTGTGAAGTCATTCCCGGTTCTTACCTGCTTCGCATCTATAACCTAGTTCTGGCTTTGCATCCAAAACCCAGCTTCAGCTGTGAAGTCAATGTCCAGTTCTAACTGCTCCGCATGCATACTCAGTTCTGGATTAAACTGTGATGTTACGCCCAGTTCTAACATGCTTCGCATCCAAACTCAGTTCTGGTTCATGCTGTGAAGTCGTGCCCCAGTTCTAACACGCTATGCATCCATTCCCATTTCTGACCTAATATAAGATATTGCCCAGTTCCAACCTGCTTCGAAACCATACCCAGTTCTGACTGAAGCTGTGATCTCATGGCAGTTCTGAAATGCTTTTCATTCATACCACTTCTGGCTGAAGCGGTGATGGCATGCGCAGTTCTAATCTGCTTTGCATCCATACCCAATTCTGGCTTAAGCTGTGACCAGTTCTAACCAGCTTTGCATCCGTACCCAATTCTGGCTTATGCTGTGAAGTCAATGCCCAGTTTTAATCTGCTTTGCATCCAAACCCAGTCCAGCTCAAGCTGTGAAGTCAATGCCCAGTTCTAACCTGCTCATCTAAACCAAGTTCAAGCTTAAGTTGTGACATCATGTCCAGATCTAACCTGCTTCGCATCCATAACCAGTTCTAGCATAAGCTGTGACACCATGCCTGGTTATAACCAGTTTTGCATCCACACAAGAATCTGACTTAAGCTGTGATGCCCATGCCAGTTTCTAATCTGCTTTGCATCCAAACTCAGTCCAGCTAAAGCTGTGAAGTCAATGCCCAGTTCTAGCCTGCTTCGCATCCAAACCCAGTCCAACTTAAGCTGTGAAGTCAATGCCCAGTTCTAGCCTGCTCCGCATCCAAACCCAGTTCCAGCTTAAGCTGTGAAGTCAATGCCCAGTTCTAGTCTGCTCCGCATCCAAACCCAGTTCCAGCTTAAGCTGTGAAGTCATTGTCCAGTTCTAGCCTGCTCCGCATCCAAACCCAGTTCCAGCTTAAGCTGTGAAGTCAATGCCCAGTTCTAGCCAGCTCCGCATCCAAACTCAGTCCAGCTTAAGCTGTCAAGTCAATGCCCAGTTCTAGTCAGCTTCGCATCCAAACCCAGTTCCAGCTTAAGCTGTGAAGTCAATGCCCAGTTCTAGCCTGCTTCGCATCCAAACCCAGTCCAGCTTAAGCTGTGAAGTCAATGCCCAGTTCTAGTCTGCTTCGCATCCAAACCCAATTCCAGCTTAAGCTGTGAAGTCAATGCCCAGTTCTAGCCAGCTCCGCATCCAAACCCAATTCCAGCTTAAGCTGTGAAGTCAATGCCCAGTTCTAGTCTGCTTCGCATCCAAACCCAATTCCAGCTTAAGCTGTGAAGTCAATGCCCAGTTCTAGTCAGCTTCGCATCCAAACCCAGTCCAGCTTAAGCTGTGAAGTCAATGCCCAGTTCTAGTCAGCTTCGCATCCAAACCAAATTCCACCTTAAGCTGTGAAGTCAATGCCCAGTTCTAGTCTGCTTCGCATCCAAACCCAGTCCAGCTTAAGCTGTGAAGTCAATGCCCAGTTCTAGCCTGCTTCGCATCCAAACCCAATTCCAGCTTAAGCTGTGAAGTCAATGCCCAGTTCTAGTCTGCTCCGCATCCAAACCCAGTCCAGCTTAAGCTGTGAAGTCAATGCCCAGTTCTAGCCTGCTTCGCATCCAAACCCAATTCCAGCTTAAGCTGTGAAGTCAATGCCCAGTTCTAGTCAGCTTCGCATCCAAACCCAATTCCAGCTTAAGCTGTGAAGTCAATGCCCAGTTCTAGTCTGCTCCACATCCAAACCCAGTTCAGCTTAAGCTGTGAAGTCAATGCCCAGTTCTAGTCTGCTCCACATCCAAACCCAGTCCAGCTTAAGCTGTGAAGTCAATGCCCAGTTCTAGTCTGCTTCGCATCCAAACCCAGTCCAGCTTAAGCTGTGAAGTCAATGCCCAGTTCTAGTCTGCTTCGCATCCAAACCCAATTCCAGCTTAAGCTGTGAAGTCAATGCCCAGTTCTAGTCAGCTTCGCATCCAAACCCAATTCCAGCTTAAGCTGTGAAGTCAATGCCCAGTTCTAGTCTGCTTCGCATCCAAACACAATTCCAGCTTAAGCTGTGAAGTCAATGCCCAGTTCTAGTCAGCTTCGCATCCAAACCCAATTCCAGCTTAAGCTGTGAAGTCAATGCCCAGTTCTAGTCTGCTTCGCATCCAAACCCAATTCCAGCTTAAGCTGTGAAGTCATTGTCCAGTTCTAGCCTGCTCCGCATCCAAACCCAGTCCAGCTTAAGCTGTGAAGTCAATGCCCAGTTCTAGTCTGCTCCGCATCCAAACCCAGTCCAGCTTAAGCTGTGAAGTCAATGCCCAGTTCTAGTCTGCTCCGCATCCAAACCCAGTCCAGCTTAAGCTGTGAAGTCATTGTCCAGTTCTAGCCTGCTTCGCATCCAAACCCAGTTCAGCTTAAGCTGTGAAGTCAATGCCCAGTTCTAGTCTGCTTCGCATCCAAACCCAATTCCAGCTTAAGCTGTGAAGTCAATGCCCAGTTCTAGTCTGCTTCGCATCCAAACCCAATTCCAGCTTAAGCTGTGAAGTCATTGTCCAGTTCTAGCCTGCTCCGTATCCAAACCCAGTCCAGCTTAAGCTGTGAAGTCAATGCCCAGTTCTAGTCTGCTTCGCATCCAAACCCAGTCCAGCTTAAGCTGTGAAGTCAATGCCCAGTTCTAGTCTGCTTCGCATCCAAACCCAGTCCAGCTTAAGCTGTGAAGTCAATGCCCAGTTCTAGTCTGCTCCGCATCCAAACCCAGTCCAGCTTAAGCTGTGAAGTCAATGCCCAGTTCTAGTCTGCTCCGCATCCAAACCCAGTCCAGCTTAAGCTGTGAAGTCAATGCCCAGTTCTAGTCTGCTCCGCATCCAAACCCAGTCCAGCTTAAGCTGTGAAGTCATTTCCAGTTCTAGCCTGCTTCGCATCCAACCCCAGTTCAGCTTAAGCTGTGAAGTCAATGCCCAGTTCTAGTCTGCTTCGCATCCAAACCCAATTCCAGCTTAAGCTGTGAAGTCAATGCCCAGTTCTAGTCTGCTTCGCATCCAAATTAAAATCAAAAATGAGTTCATTTAAGAGCGATGAAAATATTCATAAGAAAGAAGATGGGTCATACTACGTAGTTTCGGCTTACAAAGCCTCATCAGTGACCCTATATTGATCCGCAAACGAAAGCCAGAGGAAGCATACTGCAATTTTGCGAATTTCGAATAGGCAGTCGATTCAAAGACTGCTATAAATCAAAATGAGGTCCAAATAATTAAAAACCTGTCTAGAATATGAGTCTAAACTAATAATTTATTTCTGATTTCTCAGAATATTCACGCTGATCTCAAAGGACCAAAAGTAAAATATAAACTTCGCATCCAAACCCAGTCCAGCTTAAGCTGTGAAGTCAATGCCCAGTTCTAGTCAGTTTCGCTTCCAAACCCAATTCCAGCTTAAGCTGTGAAGTCAATGCCCAGTTCTAGTCTGCTTCGCATCCAAACCCAGTCCAGCTTAAGCTGTGAAGTCAATGCCCAGTTCTAGCCTGCTTCGCATCCAAACCCAATTCCAGCTTAAGCTGTGAAGTCAATGCCCAGTTCTAGTCAGCTTCGCATCCAAACCCAATTCCAGCTTAAGCTGTGAAGTCAATGCCCAGTTCTAGTCTGCTCCACATCCAAACCCAGTTCCGCTTAAGCTGTGAAGTCAATGCCCAGTTCTAGTCTGCTCCACATCCAAACCCAGTCCAGCTTAAGCTGTGAAGTCAATGCCCAGTTCTAGTCTGCTTCGCATCCAAACCCAATTCCAGCTTAAGCTGTGAAGTCAATGCCCAGTTCTAGTCAGCTTCGCATCCAAACCCAATTCCAGCTTAAGCTGTGAAGTCAATGCCCAGTTCTAGTCTGCTTCGCATCGAAACCCAATTCCAGCTTAAGCTGTGAAGTCAATGCCCAGTTCTAGTCAGCTTCGCATCCAAACCCAATTCCAGCTTAAGCTGTGAAGTCAATGCCCAGTTCTAGTCTGCTCCACATCCAACCCCAGTTCAGCTTAAGCTGTGAAGTCAATGCCCAGTTCTAGTCTGCTCCGCATCCAAACCCAGTCCAGCTTAAGCTCTGAAGTCAATGCCCAGTTCTAGTCTGCTTCGCATCCAAACCCAGTCCAGCTTAAGCTGTGAAGTCAATGCCCAGTTCTAGTCTGCTTCGCATCCAAACCCAATTCCAGCTTAAGCTGTGAAGTCAATGCCCAGTTCTAGTCAGCTTCGCATCCAAACCCAATTCCAGCTTAAGCTGTGAAGTCAATGCCCAGTTCTAGCCAGCTTCGCATCCAAACCCAGTCCAGCTTAAGCTGTGAAGTCAATGCCTAGTTCTAGCCAGCTTCGCATCCAAACCCAGTCCAGCTTAAGCTGTGAAGTCAATGCCCAGTTCTAGTCAGCTTCGCTTCCAAACCCAATTCCAGCTTAAGCTGTGAAGTCAATGCCCAGTTCTAGTCTGCTCCGCATCCAAACCCAGTCCAGCTTAAGCTGTGAAGTCAATGCCCAGTTCTAGTCTGCTCCGCATCCAAACCCAATTCCAGCTTAAGCTGTGAAGTCAATGCCCAGTTCTAGTCTGCTCCACATCCAAACCCAGTTCAGCTTAAGCTGTGAAGTCAATGCCCAGTTCTAGTCTGCTCCACATCCAAACCCAGTTCAGCTTAAGCTGTGAAGTCAATGCCCAGTTCTAGTCTGCTCCGCATCCAAACCCAGTCCAGCTTAAGCTGTGAAGTCAATGCCCAGTTCTAGTCTGCTCCGCATCCAAACCCAATTCCAGCTTAAGCTGTGAAGTCAATGCCCAGTTCTAGTCTGCTCCACATCCAAACCCAGTTCAGCTTAAGCAGTGAAGTCAATGCCCAGTTCTATTCTGCTCCGCATCCAAACCCAGTCCAGCTTAAGCTGTGAAGTCATTGTCCAGTTCTAGCCTGCTCCGCATCCAAACCCAATTCCAGCTTAAGCTGTGAAGTCAATGCCCAGTTCTAGTCTGCTTCGCATCCAAACCCAGTCCAGCTTAAGCTGTGAAGTCAATGCCCAGTTCTAGCCTGCTCCGCATCCAAACCCAATTCCAGCTTAAGCTGTGAAGTCAATGCCCAGTTCTAGCCTGCTTCGCATCCAAACCCAGTCCAGCTTAAGCTGTGAAGTCAATGCCCAGTTCTAGTCTGCTCCACATCCAAACCCAGTTCAGCTTAAGCTGTGAAGTCAATGCCCAGTTCTAGTCTGCTCCGCATCCAAACCCAGTCCAGCTTAAGCTGTGACGTCAATGCCCAGTTCTAGTCTGCTCCGCATCCAAACCCAGTCCAGCTTAAGCTGTGAAGTCAATGCCCAATTCTAGTCTGCTCCACATCCAAACCCAGTCCATCTTAAGCTGTGAAGTCAATGCCCAGTTCTAGTCTGCTCCACATCCAAACCCAGTCCAGCTTAAGCTGTGAAGTCAATGCCCAGTTCTAGTCTGCTCCACATCCAAACCCAGTTCAGCTTAAGCTGTGAAGTCAATGCCCAGTTCTAGCCTGCTTCACATCCAAACCCAGTCCAGCTTAAGCTGTGAAGTCAATGCCCAGTTCTAGTCAGCTTCGCATCCAAACCCAATTCCAGCTTAAGCTGTGAAGTCAATGCCCAGTTCTAGTCTGCTCCGCATCCAAACCCAATTCCAGCTTAAGCTGTGAAGTCAATGCCCAGTTCTAGTCAGCTTCGCATCCAAACCCAATTCCAGCTTAAGCTGTGAAGTCATTGCCCAGTTCTAGTCAGCTTCGCATCCAAACCCAATTCAAGCTTAAGCTGTGAAGTCAATGCCCAGTTCTAGTCAGCTTCGCATCCAAACCCAATTCCAGCTTAAGCTGTGAAGTCAATGTCCAGTTCTAGCCTGCTCCGCATCCAAACCCAATTCCAGCTTAAGCTGTGAAGTCAATGTCCAGTTCTAGCCTGCTTCGCATCCATTCCCAGTTCTGGCTTAAGCTGTGAAGTCAATGCCCAGTTCTAGTCAGCTTCGCATCCAAACCCAGTTCAGCTTAACCTGTGAAGTCAATGCCCAGTTCTAGTCAGCTCCGCATCCAAACCCAGTTCAGCTTAAGCTGTGAAGTCAAAGCCCAGTTCGAGTCTGCTCCACATCCAAACCCAGTTCAGCTTAAGCTGTGAAGTCAATGCCCAGTTCTAGTCTGCTCCACATCCAAACCCAGTCCAGCTTAAGCTGTGAAGTCAATGCCCAGTTCTAGCCTGCTTCGCATCCAAACCCAGTCCAGCTTAAGCTGTGAAGTCAATGCCCAGTTCTAGTCTGCTTCGCATCCAAACCCAGTCCAGCTTAAGCTGTGAAGTCAATGCCCAGTTCTAGTCTGCTCCGCATCCAAACCCAGTTCAGCTTAAGCTGTGAAGTCAATGCCCAGTTCTAGTCAGCTTCGCATCCAAACCCAATTCCAGCTTAAGCTGTGAAGTCAATGCCCAGTTCTAGTCTGCTTCGCATCCAAACCCAATTCCAGCTTAAGCTGTGAAGTCAATGCCCAGTTCTAGTCTGCTCCACATCCAATCCCAGTTCAGCTTAAGCTGTGAAGTCAATGCCCAGTTCTAGTCTGCTCCGCATCCAAACCCAGTCCAGCTTAAGCTGTGAAGTCAATGCCCAGTTCTAGTCTGCTCCGCATCCAAACCCAATTTCAGCTTAAGCTGTGAAGTCAATGCCCAGTTCTAGTCTGCTCCACATCCAAACCCAGTTCAGCTTAAGCTGTGAAGTCAATGCCCAGTTCTAGTAAAACGAAATTTCCGACCATAAAACCACCGATTTACCTCCCCAAATGACAATTTTGAATACAGTTATCCCCTAATTCAGTGCCATGGCGCGCACACGTAGTACAACGTGACGTCAACTAGTGCAAAATTTCGGACGTCACCGCGCCACAAAGACGCAGGAAACAACATGGACGCTCGAATAAAAGTTTCTCAGTGCTTTACTTTCTGTATGAAAATCTGCAAATAAGTAGTTTAATTTAGCTTTAAAAATTATTTTCGAGGTTGAGACGCAACTCGCAGTAGCAGTGCGCAGTAATTCCAACGGGCTTTTCAAACCAGGAAAAGCCGAGAAGGTAAGAATTTAGCTGAAATTTCTGAAATTCTGTTTAAATAAATATTGCAAGGATTTTAACTTGCAGTTTCGTTATTTTCCCATGTATGAAATCTTGTATGTTATTGTTTTAACTTGTAAAATAGGGACCTAGGAAGATAAATGAAGGCAGGTAAGTATTTGTTAGAGGATACTTTGTTTGTCGCAATAAAAGCTCTACAGAGCTTATGTTGTTTGTTTCGAATATGCGACGTTAAATAAAGCTTTTTTATCTTTATCTTTATCTTTACCTGAAAAGTAGGTCCGGTCTTAAAATGGTCACTAGACGTATTATAGGTCAGTAGAAGGTATTATAGGTCACTACCGATTATAGCGTGCAGTTATTCGACCCCCTTTATTAGGTTACTAGAATGCCTGATTGCGATATAAAATTGGAAGTAACGTCTCCAAAATGACCTTTACAGTGTTGACGGGGACGTTAAACCTCAAATCAAACAAACAAACGTGTAAAATTCCCTCATTCACAAGACAGATAATGCTTGTTTATGCTGACATATATGTCCCACTGATCGGCTGTTGACATTGTTCTTTGCTCGTTTGACACCGAAGATTCTGGAAGTCTGCGATGGTGTCCGAGAGGCGATTTTAACAAATATCCACAACATAGATGCTCATCGAGGCTTGAAAATAGACTGGGCTGCATGTTGCTTCCATGCAGAGCTGAAACTGAACAGTAAACCACTTAAAAGGACTAAGCCTGCCCAGGCAAAGTGGTGTGAGTCAGACTGTTCAATGCATATAAACCGTGTGGTTTCATTGGGCGGCAGAGCTTGAGATGTCATTTCACCTCAATGTCGGGTAAAATACCCACAAAATTGAAAGCAGGGTCCCCAAAATGACCTAAATAGTGTTGACGGAGACAAACCTGAATTCAAAAAAAAAAAAAAAAAAAAAAAAAAAACTATCATAAATTCAAGTGAGAAATAAGAAAAAATATCTCAGTGTTCCAAATTAGTCCACCTTATCTGAAAGTACGGTGAAGTATGAAGAAAACAGGCTATGTATAAGCCTGCCCAGGAAAAAGTGTGGTTAGGTAAACATGACCTTAATACAATCGAACTTCAATGGCTCGAACACCTTTGGGACCTCAAAAATCTGTTCGAGACAGGGGTAATTCGAGCCACTGAGGGTTTCTGTCAGGAGGCAAAACGAGATACTTTTAGACATCTTTTCGGTGTTCTATAATTAATTTGTATGCACAGTGTACACATTAGCAATTCTAATGAGTACACACCGCATACATTTGCAAGATAAAAGACTAAAATCTCCTTAATTATCTCCCACTATTTCTTCTGTGGAGGATTTCGCTAGGGTCTCAATAATGAGTTCGACTCATCCATGGCAAACGAATATCGAAAAAAGCCCTGGGAAATAATAAAAAATAACCTTCTTCATTAACATACCAAGTTCTTGCCTAATCTGTGACGTCATGATGCCCAGTTCTAAAATGCTTCGCTTCGCATCCATAGCCAGGTTTGATGGCTTAAGCTGTGTCATGCCCACTTCTAACCTGCTTTGAATCTGTACCCAGTTCTGGCCTAAGCTGCAACATTATGCCAAGTTCTAGCCTGCTTCTCAATCATACCCAGTTGGGCGTAAGCTGTGAAACATGCTCAGTTCTAACCTGCTTCACAACCCAACCCAGATGGGCTTATGCTGTGAAATTATGCTCAGTTCTAACCTGCTTCACATCCATACCCAGTCCTGACTTAAGTTGGGAAGTCATGCTCCGTTCTAACATGCTTTGCATCCACCCCCAATTCTGTCATATGCTGTGAAGTCGCATGTGTACCCACTTTAGGCTTAAGCTGTGGTACCATGCCCAGTTCTAACGTGCTTTGCATCCATACCCAGTTCTAACTTAAGCTGTGAAGATATGTCCACTTCTAATCTGCTTTGCAAACATACCAAGTTCTCAGATAAGCTGTGATGTTATGATGCTCAGTTATTAGATGCTTTGCAGCCATACCACTTGTGGCTTAAGCTGCGATGTCGTGCACCGTTCTTACCTGCTTTGCATCTGTATCCAGTTCTAATTTAAGCTGTGACTTCATGTCCAGATCTAATCTGCTTTGCATCCATACCTAGTACCAGTTTAAGCTTTGAAGTCGTGCCAAGATCTAACCTGCTTCGCCTCCATACCCAGTACTGGCTTACGCTGCGAAGTCATGTCCCGTTCTAACATGCTTCACACCCATACCAAGTTCTGGCAAGCTGTGACATCATGCCCAGTTCTGACCTGCTTCACATTTATACCCAGTTCTGGTTAAGCTGTTATGTCATATCAGTTCTGGATTAAACTGTGATGTCACGCCCAGTTCTAACATGCTTCGCATCCAAATTCAGTTCTGGTTCATGCTGTGAAGTCGTGCCCCAGTTCTAACACGCTATGCATCCACTCCCTTTTCTGACCTAATATAAGATATTGCCCAGTTCTAACCTGCTTTGAAACCATACCCAGTTCTGACTGAAGCTGTGATCTCATGGCAGTTCTGATATGCTTTTCATTCATACCAGTTCTGGCATAAGCGGTGATGACATGCGCAGTTCTAATCTGCTTTGCAGCTATACCCAGTTCTGGCTTAAGCTGTGACCAGGTTCTAACCAGCTTTGCATCCGTACCCAATTCTGGCTTATACTGTGAAGTCAATGCCCAGTTCTAATCTGCTTTGCATCCAAACCCAGTCTAGCTCAAGCTGTGAAGTCAATGCCCAGTTCTAACCTGCTCATCCAAACCCATTTCTAGCTTAAGTTGTGACGTCATGTCCAGATCTAACCTGCTTCGCATCCATAACCAGTTCTAGCATAAGCTGTGACACCATGCCCAATTTTAACCAGCTCTGCATTTATACCAAGATCTGGCTTAAGCTTTGATGCCCATGCCAGTTTCTAATCTGCTGTGCATCCAAACCCAGTTCCAGCTTAAGCTGTGACATCATGTCCAGTTCTAACCTGCTTCGCATCCATACCCAGTTCTGGCTTAAGCTGTGACGTCATGCCCAGTTCAATGATTCTTTGTATGCATACCCAGTTCTGACAGGGTGGGACATCATACCCAGTTCTAACCTGTTTTGTATTAATACCCAGTTCTGGTTAAGCCAAGGCCTCATGCCAAGTTATAACCAGCTTTGCGTCCATATCCTTAACCCATTTCTGGCTTAAGCTGTTATGTCATGCCCAGTTATAACTTGCTTCGCATCCATAACCATTTATAGCTTAAGCTGTGAGTTCGTGTGCAGTTCTAACTTTCTTCGCACCCATACCTAATTCTGGCTTAAGCCTTGAAGTCATGCTCAGTTCTAACCTGCTTTGCATCCATACCCAGTTCTGGCTAAAGCTGTGAAGTCATGCTCAGTTCTGACATGCTTCGCGTCTATATTGAGTTCTGGCTTAAGCTGTGATGTGATGCCCAGTTCTAAGCTGCTTTGTATCCATACCAAGTTCCGACTTAAGCTATGAAGTCTTGCCCACTTCTAACCTGCTTCGCATATTTACCCAGTTCTGGCTTAAGCTGCGAAATCATACCCAGTTCTAGCATACTCAGTTCTGGCTTAAGCTGTGAAGTCATGCCATGTCGAACCTACTTCGCATCCATACCAAGTTCTAACATCCTTCGCATCCATACCCAGTTCTGGCTTCAGTTGTGACTTCACGCCCAGTTCTAATAGTAGCTTTTGCAAATGCAGAAGCTACTCACTTCTTTTCAGCAAAAATATTAGCATATTTACCATATTAAATGAACACAATTTTAATGATACATTAACTAACCACATTGTTGGTTTTGCCCAGTTCTGACAAGCTGGGACGCCATACCCAGTTCTGATTCGGGTGCAAATCGTGTGGGAAATTATGTAACACTGACTATGGTCTTACGAAAGCCGATACTAGTGTACTAGCGTTCATTTAAGTAGCATTATTTGCTACCTGCTTTGCATCCAACCCCAGTTCTGGCAAACTATGGTGTAATGCCCAGGTAAAACCTGCTTCGCATTCATACCCAGTTCTGGTTAAGCTGGGACTCATGCCCAGTTCTAATCTGCTTTGTTCCCATGCCCAATTCTGACTTAAGCTAGGACGTCATGCTCAGTTCTAACCAGCTTTGCATCCATACAAAGTTCTAGCTTTAGCTGTGACGTCATGTCGAGTTTTAACCTGCTTCGCATTCATACCCAGTTCTAGCTTAAGCTATGAAGTCATGCCTAGTTCATCTAGCTTAAGCTATGAATGCATGCCTAGTTCATCCATACCCTGTTTCGGCTTAAGCTGTGACGTCATGCCCATTTCTAACTAAGCTGTGACGTCATGTACAGCTCTAACCTGCTTTGTATCCATACCCAGTTCTGGCCTTAGTTGTAACGTCATTCCCAGTTCTAAACTGTTTGCATCCATACCCAGTTCTGGCTTAAGCTGTGACGTCATGCCCAGGTCTAACCGGTATTTGCATCCATACACAGCTTCGGTTTAAGGGGGAGACACAAGAGTGTTTGTGCGCATATTTTTGACGCAACATTGCCATTCCCGAATCAAAAATGACGTCATTTAACGTTCAAATACTGGCGAAAACCTATGCCTTTGTTTGCCGTTGCGCTTCAAACTAAACCAAATATCATTATTTTTATGCGAAATACTTACCAAATGTGACAGGGTTTCTTTTTATTCCACAAAAAAGCACTTTTTTTTCTCCATGTTTGAAAATGACGGGAAACTAATTTTGCATAAAAATAGCACTTCAAATCAAAACTGAAATTAAAAAGAACTTTGTATTTTCGAAGACAATTGTTATACGTTATAGCAAGAAAGTTTCGTTGAAACGCTTGTCCTGCTGAGCCCGGATATGCCTTATCTTTCAAACTATGTCGATCCAGATCATATGGCTTCTTCTGAAGAAGCCATCTGATCAGGATCTTCATTGTTTTTCATTCAGTTTATGAAGTTGTTGTAGTATTTTGCATCAAGTTATCTGATTGGTTGATAGTCAGTAGTGGGTGTGGCATATTTAAATATTCAGCAGGGCGAGGGTTAACAGACAGATATAGATTTCCTGAAAATTGGTAACTGGAAGTAGTGCGAATTGAACAACGAGAGAAAAAGAGAGTAGAAAATGAGCTTCAAAGAGTCGGGGATTTGAAGAAAACGGACTTACGAGACAAAAGAGGAGGATCCAGTGGTCAGCTGGTGAAACGTCTCCAGATTGTTTGTTGTTTGTTTGATTGATTTGAGGTTTAACGTCTCCGTCAACGCCGTACAGGTCATTTTGGAGACGTTGCTTCCAATTTTGTGGGACTTTTACCCGACATTGAGGTGAAATAACACCTCGTCCTGTCGCACAATGAAACCATAAGGGTTTATAAGCATGGACGGTCCGACTCGCACCGCTTTACCTGGGCAAGCTTAGATCCTCTTAGCGGATTACCAGTATTCGTGTGCGGTAGGTGTCAGCTCTGCGTGGAAGCATCATGCAGCCCATCTATTTCTTCAAGCCCCGATTGGTGGGTTCCGCCACTGATCTTGAAAGGTTTGATCACCAAAGATGGGAGAGGAGAACCAGTCGGAACCGGACCACGAAAAGCCACCTACCACAAGACAATGTGAACATTTTCCTTCAATGTATGCTTGCTGAACATAGGGCGATCTTCAATAAATAGAGAATATTTACTCTTTTTTTTTTTTTTTTTTTTTTTTTTTTGTTAGGTAAATAGCAAAAAAAAAAAAAAAAAAAAAAAAAAAATAACGGATAATAATAAAATAATTTTTTATTTCATATGAAAATCAAGCCAAAATGTAGAACAGGTAGCTTATTTTGTGTCGGTCTCAAATCGTTGCGATGAACTCGGGAGGATCCTCAGCGGTCGACACTGGTCTTTGCTCGTTTGACACCGAAGATTCTGGAAGTCTGCGACGGTGTCCCAGAGGCGATTCTAACAAATATCTACAACATAAATTCAAGTTCGCTCCCGCTCATCGGGGCTTGAAGAAATAGATCGGGCTGCATGTTGCTTCCACGCAGAGCTGAAACTGAACACACATGAGTACTGGTAAACCGCTTAAAAGATGACTGAGCCTGCCCAGGCAAAGTGGTGTGAGTCAGACTGTCCAATGCATATAAACCTTGTGGTTTCATTGGGCGGCAGAGCTTGAGATGTCATTTCACCTCAATATCGGGTAAAATACCCACAAAATTGAAAGCAGGGTCCCCAAAATGACCCAAACAGTGTTGACGGAGACCTTAAACCTGAATTCAAACAAACAAACAAAAATTCAAGTGAGAAATAAGAAAAAATATCTCAAAGTGTTTCAAATTAGAAAGAATGGTGAAGTATGAAGAAAACAGGCTATGTATAATAAAAATCAAAAATGAGTTCCTTTAAGAGCAATGAAAACATTCATAAGAAAGAAGATGGGTCATACTACGTAGTTTCGGCTAATAAAGCCTCATCAGTGACTCTGTAATGATCCGGCAAAGAAAGCCAGAGGAAACATACTGCAATTTTGCAAAATTCGAATAGGCAGTCGATACAAAGACTGATATAAATCAAAATGGGGTCCAAATAATTAAAAACCTGTCTAGAATATGAGTCTAAACCAATAATTTATTTCTGATATCTCAGAATATTCACGCTGATCTCAAAGGACCAAAAATAAAAAATAAACTGCACTATAAGCCTGCTTTTTTGTTTGTTTGTTTGCTTTGAGGTTTAACGTCCCCGTCAACACTGTATCTATAGGTCATTTTGGAGACGTTGCTTCCAATTTTGTGGGACTTTTACCCAACATTGAGATGAAATGACATCTCAAGCCCAGGAAAAAGTGTGGTCAGGTAAACATGACCTTAATAGTTTTGACTGGGCGCTTAAACTCCATACCGAGCCGAAAACATTTAGAAATGTCGGTTATTTTTTTTTTGGCAATTGATAAAATGGCGGAACCCTGAGCAGCAGAAAACTATTTACCAGGGTGTTTCCTATACGCAAAAATAGTCGGCTGATATAGCATTCTGTTTTGACTCGGGCTAGTTTGGCAGTTTCCGGAGGCCTGTAGAGTTGCGGAGGCCTGTCGAGTTTGACATACGATGTCTGTATTATGCTAGGGGAAAAAAGAGAAAAGGATGTAGGTGACGTCATTGATGAGTAGGTACATGAATTGTGTTTAACCCTTATTGTACCAAATGGAATCTTCCTCCTTATATATAGGATGAGTCCATTTCAAAATTTAGGGGTGACAGGTTGTGTTTTCATCAAAATTGATTAGAAAAATGGCTGAACGTTTTGCAAACAGTGTAGGCCCTGATCAGACGCCGCGTTCTGCGGCGTCTGATCTGGGCCTGCACTGTTTGCCAATGTACCCCTTTAGGGGTTTCTGGTACTGAATGGGTTAATTTCACATCTTATTCTTTGGACCAGAAACCTACTAAGTAGTTTTAAGAAGGCTTAAGCGGTCTTCATTACTATAGATATCTCATTATCCTTAAAGTGCCGCGGAAAGTTGTATTCCACACTGTTTTTGGTCAACACTGTATAGGCATTTTGGAGACGTTGCTTCCAATTTTGTGGGACTTTTACCCGACATCGAGATGAAATGACACCTCAAGCCCTGTCGCCCAATAAAAACCAATAGGGTTTATAAGCACGGACGGTTCGACTCGCACCGCTTTACTTGGGCAGGCTTAGATCCTCTAAGCAGTTTACCAGTACTCGTGTGCGGGTCGGTTTCAGCTCTGCGTGGAAGCATCATGCAGCCCATCTATTTCTTCAAGCCCCGATGGGCGGGGGCTGCGATTCACATTGCATGTAAATAATTATGTTCTATTGAAAGGTAATCCTTTGGAAGCATGCCCGCCCCCGCCCATAGGGGCTTGAAGAAATATATGGGCTGCACGATGCTTCCACGCACAGCTGAATCCGGCCCGCACACTAGTACTGGTAAACCGCTTAGAGGATCTAAGCCTGTCCAGGAACCGCGGTGCGAGGCGGAGCGTCCATGCTAATAAACCCTATTGGTTTCATTGGGCGACAGGGCTTGAGATGTCATTATATCTCAATGTCGGGTAAAAGTCCCACAAAATTGGAAGCAACGTCTCCAAAATGACCTTTACAGTGTTGACGGGGACGTTAAACCTCAAATCAAACAAACAAATTGGAAGCATGCACTACACCACTGAACGGAAAACTGTGGAGTGTTCAAGATTTTTCTGGGCCAGACTAGCTACTTTCGGCCAATTAGACCTCATCAAGCCTTATTTTCTCTGACGAATACAACAAAGATATCTGGAAATCACGTATGCACGTTTGTCAGTTTAAGGATTATACATTCATTTACAGTGAAACTTCGCCTCAATGAGGCGATTCTAATGAGTACCCAAAACATACATTTTCAAGTTAAAATCAAACAAACTTCCATAAATTAACCTAACACACCCCAGCAGGCACACGTCGCTAGGGCACCGTCAAATCAACGTCGGTGCAACGTCGTCATGACGTTGCACCGGCGTAAATGTGACGTTACCTAAACGTCATGACGTATCCACGTCGATGTGACGTCATAATTACGTCATGTGCATGTTGGGATGGCTATTTGGAGCTATAAGAACAATTCTCTAGGCACCAAAGAATGAGTTCGAATTAGCCATAGTAAACAATTATCCGTAATCGAGTTAACGAAGTTTCACTATATTTAATATAATTTAGAGTTTTTTTGTTTTTTTTGTTTTTTTTTGTTGCTTTTTTTTCTGATTTTATCTTAACTTCGCGTGTACTCATTAAAATCGTCTCATCGATCCCTATGACATTCCGATTGTGCACCCTGGCCTGGCAATATAATAAACCCTCATTAATTCGAACTACTATCTGAAACAAATTTTCATGGTCTCAAAGGTTTTCGAGATATCGAAGTACGACTGAATTTACTTCCAATGAAATGTCTGCTACAGAGACTCAGAGCCGCCGGCTATTATCGGAATCGCGACACGTATTTTCATACGGGGCGTTCAATTAAGAAAAGGAATTTCATTTTTCTACGGCTCATGAAAGTATAAACGCAGTGGGTCGCATGCAAAGCAGTTTGTGTAAACTTTGCTAGCGACCCGTTGCCGTTCATACTTTCATGAAAAGCAGAAAATTTAGTTGAATTTTTTTATAAATATTTATACATTCTTTGTCCCTTGTTACTGGGCGAAAAAATGCTTAAAGGGCAATTTTTTAAACAGAAACACATTTACACGCTGTTTTTCTACAAAGAGCGGAACAGCGTTGACGTCACCAACGCCCTTAGACAGCCATGGCTTAGACTGACGTCACTAGACGCCACTAAAAATCATGTGACCCAATGCGTTCATGAAAGTATGAACTACATTGTTTTCTATACATTGGGGTTCTACAGGGCGCGTTTTTAATCGCAGTCACATTTCGTTTACTTCTATCCTTCGAAGTATTCACCTTTGACCATTCTTATAAAATTTACCTGTGAATGTCTTGAACATGTAATTGAAAAAAAAAATACCGCATACACATTCTTTTGCCAATGACACGCCTCTTGCTGTTCTTGATGCGTCTCTGCGGCTAAAAATAAAAGACCTAGATTTCAGCACCTGTAAACGGCTCCGTCGTGTTTGTCATCTTTAAGTATATACTGAGCAACAATAATAGCGGACCGTTTTGGTCTCTGGTCTATTGAATTTCCCGCGACCAGAGAACAAAATTGGTCTATTGTAATTCCCGAGACCAGAGACCAAAACGCCCCCCCCCCCCCCCACCACCCCCCTTCGTTCGTTTCACTGACCGTTCCAAGGCGGTTCTTCTGTTGCGGTTTACTTTTGTTATGGTTTGTCCTTGAGTGTGTGTATCGCTTGTTTTTTTTTTTTTTTTTGGTTTGTTTTTTGTTTTGGATAGCAAATTGGCCATTTTGTGGGAAAGTTTGGCTTTCTGCTATTGATGTTTTCATTATAGGGTCTAGTTATTTCATGTTTGTGTTTCTTTTCCTTTGGTGTCTCCGATGGGAGCTGTGGGTTAATTGTATCGATTCCTGGTCATTGTCTTCACTTCTAATTGGCGGCCTCGGTTACGATATAAAAAGACTCTTCTTCTTCTTCTTCTTCTTCTTCTTCTTCTTCTTCTTCTTCTTCTTCTTCTTCTTCTTCTTCAGAAAACTGGAGTTTTTTTATACATTATCCATCATTTTCCTTGTTTTTGAAACATATGTTCTGGTACTACTATGACCCACAATCTATGTTTGGTCTAGAAATAATAATCTATAAGATGTTTGTGATGCCATGGTTATTTTAGCACACGGGATTGTTATCCTAGTGGGCACCATTCCCCCCCCCCCCCCCCCCCCCCTATTTTTCCTATTAGAGTTGTTTTCCATTGAAAAACTGAACCAAAACATCCAGAGGTTTCCTTTCAAGGCAGTTTTGATATTTGAAGTGGATACTTTTCCTTTTCCGACTAAGAGGCGGCCTGTGTGAGTGGAGCATGTAGCTCAGTTCACTTGCCTCTGATCCTAGAGGTCCCGAGTTCGATCACCGGCAGCGGCGATGAAGATTCGTAACATGCTCCACTGGCATCATTTGCACGAAAGTGAAATTTTAAAACTGATCAGTATACTTTAACAAGAAGCTTAAAATCCAAATCGAAAGGTGTCAGAAATAAAAATCCACCTTTCGACATGTTCGATTGGGGCGCACAAGTACCAGCCTGCGACTGCAGTAACTAGTTAGAACTGTCATTGGTTTTATCCTGGTTTCTGTCTTCTACGTAATGGACGACACAGACCCTGATTTTGTGGTGCGTGCTCGTGCCGAGACACCTGTCACACTTGTGCACGGAATATGTGTCCTAAAGTCTTTTCTGATGGCTCACCCTGTTGGAAATATTTTAGTTCCATTTATTCTAGATTTCTCACAGAAAATGGAAATAATACAAATTGATTAATGTAACGGATTATTACTGCAGGTGGTTATAAAATCTCATTTATTATTGCTGATGGATATGTTTTTATTTTCGTCACGTTAACCTTTTCTTGCTGAACACCACAACCCCTATTTTTGCAAACAGTGTAACAGATCAGGGGCCAGCAGTTCAAGCTAACGACGTCGTTAGTTAACGTATCGTTAAAACTTTGATCTTTAAATATGGCAAATATGCTAAAATTAGCAGTTCAAGCTAACGACGTCGTTAGTTAACGTATCGTTAAAACTTTGATCTTTAAATATGGCAAATATGCTAAAATTTTTGTTGAAACAATGTGAGGATGCAAAAGCTGCTCACAGTTTTTCAGCAAAAATATCAAAATTTTCGATATTGTAGGCCTACCTGCTAGAACAGTTAACAATATGACCACTAACGAGCTCGTTAAGCTAACGATTCTTTGAACAACTGTACTCAGATGGCCTTTACACTGTTTGTCATGTATTTTTTTTTTTCTTCTTCAATGTTTTGGGCAGAAGTAAGGAAAACATCAATAAAATTTCATTTTACAAATGTTAGTTAGACACGGATGTGCTTTCGCAATGTCAGTCCCGCCTTTTTTCACCATGAATTTTCCTCTTTTTTTCACCACGAGTTTTCCTTTTTTCACAACGAATTTTCCTCTTGTTTTTCACCATGAATTTTCCTTTTTTCACCATGATTTGTCCTTTTGTTTTCACCATGAATTTTCCTCTTTTTTCACCACGAATTTTCCTTTTTTCAACATGAGTTTTCCTTTTTTCACAATAAATTTTCCTTTTTTCACCATGAATTTTCCTTTCGTTAAAACTTAGGTTTTTGGTGTTTTCTGGAAACGCCTCAGCGATTCTAATAGGTGCCCACAACATATTTGTCATCACACCTTGATGAAAATCATCCCAAAAGTGCCCAACTACCCACATCACCCTTCCTCCCCTGCACGATCCTAATGTGGAGCACTGTGGTGCAGTGGTAAGGTTTGTTTGTTTGATTGTGGTTTAACGTCCCCGTCAACACTATTAAGGTCATTTTGGAGACGTTGCTGCCAGTTTTGTGGGACTTTTAGTCGACATTGAGATGACATCTCAAGCCCTGCCGCCAGTTCTGCGTGGAAGTATCGTGTGTGTGTGTGTGAATTCGGGTTTAACGTCGCTTTCAACAATTTTTCAGTCATATCACGACGGTGTCTGGTTGCGACAGGGAGCTCAATGCTCACGTTTATAGTGCTGCCTCACTGAAGTATCATGTCCCAGACACATTACATGATACCACACCCAGTCACATTATCCTGACACTGGATCGACCAGTCCTAGCTCTTCCCCGTAAATCTGAGTGCCAAGCGAGGAGCAGCTAGTACCATTTTTAACGACTTTGGTATGTCGCGGCCCGGGATCGAACCCGAGACCTCCCGTTCCCCGGAGCGGACACTCTACCAACTGAGCTATCGGGGCCGGTGTGGAAGTATCGTGCAACCCAAATTATTTCTCCAGGCACCGATGGGCGGGGATCAACAGAAGTAAAATAACTCAAGATCGAGAGATGGTTGGTTTGATTCCCATGGCCCGGTAGGCGTACAAAGTGTTGTATCCTTGAGCAAGACACTTCATCTACGTTTAGCCTGCTCAAAAGAGAGTAGCAGTATACAAAATAATAGTATAATTTGTGTGTTATATCCAAAATATAATTTGAGTTATATCCCATTCACCATAAAACTTGTATAATTGCCATGCAACGGGACTCCGGGGCATAGTGGATAAGAGTGCTGACGGTCTCTCATCGCTGCACGTGGTTCGAGCCTCGCTCGGTCTACATGTGAGACGCCAAGTTTTGCTACGGAAGGTCAGGTGGGTTTTTTCTCGGGTACTCCGGTTTTCGCCCACCTCTGATAAACGATCAGCTCGAAATAATTGAAATTATCTTTAAAGGGTCGTAAAAACCATTGTCATGTCCACATTAGATTCTCAACCCTTGTCCGTCTGAACACGACAACCTCTGCCTTTGTAAACACTGTGGATCCAGATTAGATGGTTTGGAAGTCATGTGATCAAGACTTCACTGTTTGTCATTCAGTTTGTGACTGAATACATTATATCAAGTAATATGATTGGCTGATAGTCAGAAATGGGTGTGGCAAACTAAATTTATTCAGCAGGACAAGGGTTTAAGTTTGGTCATATTTACAGGCATGAGGACAGTGGGACTCCTCTGGACCATCGTGGCGCTAGCTGGAAATATTAAAGGTATGTATGCTTGTTTAGAGCTAAACGGCTCTGTCAACACAATTTAGGTCATATTAACCCTTTTTGTACCATATATGGCAGGAATCCATTTCATAATTTAGGGGTGTCAGGGTGTGTTTTCATCAAAATTTATTTGGAAAATGCCTGAACTTTTAGCAAACAGTGGAGGCTCTGGTCAGACGCCGCGTTCTGCGGCTTCTGATCTGGGCCTGCACTGTTTGTCAGGGTACCAGTTTTGGGGTTGGGTTAAGCTACATATAAGCGGTTAATCAGTACAGTGCACATTCTTTCGCCAGAAGCTGAAAACAGCAAGGTTTTCTTTATTCAGCAAAGGGATGAGAATGACCGTAGAAAAGATTTCACGATCAACACGCCTACGGAACGACAGAATGCGTAACCATTGGTTAAGAACGTGAAGCAATTAGAGCGACATCCGGTTAGGAATTAGATTGCTAAAAAAAGGTTAAGAAACTGTGCAGTTTCTGTGTTTCATAAGTTATATAATTTTTACGAGGAAGTTATTTAAAAAACGGGGAATTACATTCAGGAGCCCATTGATATCGGCATCTTTGGAGTAAATACCAAATCCCGTACTTCACACATTTTGGCTAAATTTAGTTTCTCCTGCTGAAGGTGAACTCAAGCCTTAGAAAACGAGTGGTTTTTCGAGGTGTTTGTTGCCTTTTATTTATTACTGCGCTTTGCTACAAGTTCAACGTATTAACATGCACACACAATAAACATATATGGTTATATGTGTTGTGGATATTTTGCTTGTCAATGCAGCACTAGCGAGAAATCACCACGGAAAAGGTCGAAAATGGTTGGTTACGCATTAGATCTATAGAAATGATAACAAAACTTGCATCTATAAAGCGGATCTGTTTTCATCTCCACGGCCCCAGAATCACCCGCACCTTGTTCTACGGAACCATTTTTAGCCAACCTGATAAGCAGTGCGCTATTGATTCGATAATGACATAGTATTTTATGGAAACATTTTCAGTCTCCAGAATCATAGTACCGAATGATTTTCACTGACTTTTACGCTGTGTTTGTTTTATCAATGGTCCGGTAATTGCCTGAAATGAAATTGAACAGGTTTTGGAGTTTTAATTTCTGCGAAGAACTCCTCATCTGCCAAAATTTGCTGGTAAAGCATTAGATCGTCTGGTTAAGCATTCGATAGCCAGAGAGGAGAAAATCTCACCATTTCCTGCCTAAGTAAATGCGAGCAGCTTACTACAATAAAAGGTGGTCTACATATGATTTCTAAATTATGTTAAAATCACCAGAGAAAGAAAGCCGTGATTAAAAATACTTTTCTGGACAAGACCATTAAATGTCTGGGTATCATGCTTATCTGACCGAATGACGCACAGATTCATAAATAAGAGGTCATTACTTGCTTTTGTAGAAAACAAAATGGCCAGCTTACGCTTTTTAATGGCGATTAAATCTATATCGTGTTTCTATGGTCAAGCATTAGAGAGCCAGGTTGAGCATAAGACACCCATGATTATAAACTTGGTGCTTATAAAAATAGAAGTAAAGCAATGATCAGGAATCAATACCAGCTGGCTATCCAAAATGCGATACATACAATCAGTGACAAACAATAGCATAAATAAACCGCCAAAGAAGAAACGCCTTGTAACAGTCAGTGAAAAAGAATTCCACTGGGAATTGTTTGTCAATCGACCCAAAGGTGCTCAGAAGAAAAGCTGTTCTATGCTTAAGTGCACGTGAATATCACTGACTTGTCGGGAAAACTATTAGAATGAAAATAGTCGCAGTGAGGTCAGACTGTTGTGAAAAACTAAAGATGGTTATCTTGGAAACATAGGATGGGCTTGGCAAAGAGTGTAGACCCTGATCAGATGCTGCAGAATCCGGCGTCTGGTGAAGATGTACACTATTTGATTGGACACTGGAATTTAAGAGATTAATGAAACAGTTTAAGACTATTTCTCCTACCTACACTCGGAGGCAACAGACCCACCAGTCCTTTGTTGTTGTTTTTTTTTAAATCACATTATATTTTGTGCAGAAATGAGAAAAATATCACAATTTTTCATCTTAAAATGTTCGTTTTTTTTTTTTTTTTTGGCGATAAAGGTTACATTGTATTTGTATAGGCGTGTTTTCGTAATGATTATTCAAAGAAACAAAATGATGTGGAGAAAACAAATGTCTACAACCTTTTTAGTACTAAATACAATATTATCAATAGTCGGTCGATAGTGAACAAAAAAACTGGACTTTTGGCTTAATGTAAACTGCCTAATCACTGCCTAGATACATCCGTGAGAAAATATTGCTCCATATTCGAAACGGTTTCAAAAGTTCCTCATATCTAAACACGATACTGCAGATGGAAGAAAATATTATAACTTGTATGTTCTATCAATTTATTATATCTATATTTTTTCCTCATATCTAAAAATGACACTGCCGATGAAACAAAATGTTATAGCGTGTATGTTTTATTAAGAAGGAAGATTAGATCATGGAAGATTAGCTGAGGGCCTCGTGGAAGATTAGCTATTACATGTATTTTTGTATGTGCTAAATGTTGCTACCGTCACTAAATAAAGTCCTTACTTACTTACTGACTGACTGACTGACTGACTTACTTACTTACTTCTCTCAATTTATTTAATGAACGCACCTGTCCTCCTGTTTACTCAAAATTTATAAATTTTACAAATGGATTCTAGTTCGTCTTGATTAACATGATTAAGAATACATGGTGTGTCATTCTTGCGCTGTTTGTATTAATAAGAAGTTGGTTTTAGACAATATCTTTATCTTATCGTTTTGACAGTTAGCATAGAAGTCACGGGATCTCCGATCCTGGTTATCGATCATGATACAGACATATATTTTGGGGGCATGCGCAGTCCCAGGAGTAGGATATTCCGGCTACCTATTTGCTTTGCAGAGGCGAGCTAAAACAAATACGCCTTTCTTTTGCGTTACTATGCCTTTTTTCGCATTACTACGCCTTTTGATTCGCGTAAAAACGCCTTTGATTCGCATCACTGCGCCTTTCTTTTGCGTTACTACGTCTTTCTTTTGCATTAGTATGCACTTTTTCGCGTTACTACGCCTTGTTTTTGCGTTACTACGCCTTTTTTGCGTAGCTTCGCCTTCTGATTGGCGTTACTGCGTCTTTTGTTTTGCGTTTCTACGCCTTTGTTGCGTTATTACGTCTTTTGTGTCGCGTTACTACGCCTTTACGGTATTTTATTTTCTCCTACATAAGCCAAATAGGCTTTCGTATCTGCAGTGTTAACGATCTTACCCTTAGCCTTTCACGCCTGAGTTTCTTAAACGGGTTCTCTCCATTTTTTTTATTTTGGGCAATTCTTGTTAATAGGGGATTTAGTCAAATTCATTTACAGGATGGCGAACAGCTTTGATTCTCGGATGAGACGGTTCATTAATGGCCGTCCCATCCGGATATAGATTTAATCGCCATTACAAAGCGTAAGCTGGCCATTTTGTTTTCTACAAAAGCAAGTAATTACCTCTTATTTATGAATCGGCGCGTCATTCGGTCAGATAAGCATGATACCCAGACATTTAATGGTCTTGTCCAGAAAAGTATTTTTCATCACAGCTTTCTTTCTCTGGTGATTTTAACACAATTCAGAAATCATATGTAGACCACCTTTTATTGTAGTAAGCTGCTGGCATTTACTTAGGCAGCAACTGGTTTGATTTTCTCCTCTGGTTATCGAATGCTCAACCAGACGATCTAATGCTTAACCAGCAAATTTTGGCAGATGAGGAGTTCTTCGCAGAAATTAAAACTCCAAAACCTGTTTTATTTCATTTCAGTCAATTACCGGACCATTGATAAAACAAACACGGCGTAAAAGTCAGTGAAAATCATTCGGTACTATGATTCTGGAGACTGAAAATGTTTCCATAAAATACTTTGTCATTATCGAATCAATAGCGCACTGCTAATCAGGTTGGCTAAAAATGGTTCCGTAGAACAAGGTGCGGGTGATTCTGGGGCCGTGGAGATGAAAACAGGTCCGCTTTATAGTTGCAAGTTCTGTTATCATTTCTATAGATCTAATGCGTAACCAACCATTTTCGACCTTTTCCGTGGTGATTTCTCGCTAGTGCTGCATTGACAAGCAAAATATCCACAACACATTTAACCATATATGTTTATTGTGTGTGCATGTTAATACGCTGAACTTGTAGCAAAGCGCAGTAATAAATAAAAGGCAACAACACTTCGAAAAACCACTCGTTTTCTAAGGCTTTAGTTCACCTTCAGCAGGAGAAACTAAATTTAGCCAAAATGTGTGAAGTACGGGATTTGGTATTTACTCCAAAGATGCCGATATCAATGGGCTCCTGAATTTAATTCCCCGTTTTTTTAAATAACTTCCTCGTAAAAATTATATAACTTATGAAACACAGAAACTGCACAGTTTCTTTACCTTTTTTAGCGATCTAATTCCTAACCGAATGTCGCTCTAATTGCTTCACGTTCTTAACCAATGGTTACGCATTCTATCGTTCCGTAGGCGTGGATCAATATCCACGAAAGAATGTTGATGACCCGGCAGGTATCGAACCCGCGACCTCCTGTTCCACAGTCAGATGCTACCGAGGCCGGCTTAAAGGTATATTGTGTGTCAACTCAAATGTTTCTAGATCCCTACGTGAGATAAATAGATCAACAATATTCTAAATGTTAACGATGTGTGTCAGCGGTAAACCGCTTGGAAGGTCTAAACCTGCCCAAGAAAAGTGATGCGAGTCGGTTTCTTTGGACGGTAGGGCTTGAGATTTCATTGCACGTCAATGTCCGGTAAAAGTCCCACGAAATCTGAAGCCAGGTCTCCAAAATGACATAAATAGTGTTGACGGGGACGTAAAACCTAAATACAAGCAAATAAAGCCCATGTATGTTGCGTCTCAAACATGTGCAGAGACAATGGCAAAAAAGCGCAAGTTGGCCGATCGGACACCGCAAACTGCATAGTCTGATCAATGACATCATTTTTCAACTTTTGTAAAATGAGATGAACTGGCGCAAAGACTTGTCTGAAATAAATAATAATAATAATAAAAAAAGAAGAGGGCCATGATGGCCCTGGATTGCTCATCTGATCCATAGTAACAAGTGGGCCCCGGAGAGGGCCATTATTGGCCCCAGGGCTATACTTTGCATAATCGTGAGGGAGGTATAAAAAGTGAAGCTTCATACAAAAAAATCAAAGACCGGAGCCTTCTGGTTTTAACCTGTTGGCCCCGGGGCGGGGCCAAACCCCGCCATTTTTGGCCCCAGGGCTATAATTTGAACAATCTTAGTAGAAATACACAAGTCGAAGCTTCATACCAAATATCAAACACCTGAGCCTTAATAGATGGGCTGCATGATGTTTCCTAGCAGAGCTGAAACCGACCCACACACGAGTATGGTAAACCGCTTAGAGGATCTAAGTCTGCCCAGGCAATGCGGTTCGAGTCGGCCCGTCCATGCTTATAAACCCTATTGTTTCATTGGGTGGCAGGGCTTGAGATGTCATTTCATCTCAACGTCGGGTAAAAGTCCCACAAAATTGGAAGCAACGTCTCCAAAATGGCCTTTATAGTGTTGACGGGGACGTTAAACTTCAAATCAAACAAAACTGGTTTCAGATAAGAAAATTTCAAAGGTTTCCCCAATATAAGTCTATGTAAAACAAGTGGCCCCGGGATGGGCCCATTTTTGCCCCCAGGGCTATAATTTGAACCATTTTGGTAGATGTACACTAGATGAAGCTTCATACCAAATATCAAAGACCTTGGCTTAGAACATTTTCAAAGGTTTTCCCTATATAAGTCTATGTAAAACCAGTGGGCACCGGGGTGGGCCCATTTTTGGCCCCATGGATACAGTTTGAACAATCTTGATAGAGGTCTACTAGACAAAGCTTCATACCAAATATCAAAGACCTGAGCTTTCTGGTTTCAGGCAAGAAGATTTTTAAGGGTTTTCCCTATATAAGTCTATGTAAAACCAGTGACCCCGGGGCAGAGCCATTTTTGGCCACCAAGGCTATAATTTGAACAATCTTGATCGAGGTCCACTTGACAAAACTTCATATCAAATATCAAGGAACTGAGCCTTCTGGTTTCAGACAAGAAGATTTTTAAAGGTTTTCCCTATATAAGTCAATGTAAAACCAAAGGGCCCCGGGCTGGTGGCATTTTTTGGCCCAAGGGCTATAATTTGAAAATTTTGATAGAACTCCACAAGACGAAGCTTCATACCAAACATCAAACACCTGAAGCTTCTGGTCTCAGACAAGAAGATTTTTAAAGTTTCCCTATGTAAGTCTATGTAAAACCAAAGGCCCCGGGGCGGGAACATTTTTTTGGCCCCATGGCTATAATTTGAACAATCTTGGTAGAGGTCCACTAGATGAAGTTACACACCAAATATCAAAGACCTCGGCCTTGTGGTTTCAGAGGAGAAGATTTTTAAAGATTTTTCCTATATAAAACAATTAAAACCAAAGGGCCCCGGGGCGGTGGCATTTTTGGACCCAGGGCTATAATTTGAACAATCTTGATAGAGGTCCACTAGATGAAGCATTACACCAAATAACAAAGACCTGGCATAGAAGATTTTTTAACGATTTTTCCTATATAAGTCAATGTAAAACAAAAGGGCCAAGGGTCGGGGGCATTTTTTTGGCCCAAGGGCTATAATTTGAACAATCTTAGTAGAGGTCCACTAGATGAAGCTACACACCGAATATCAAAGACCTGGGCCTTGTGGTTTCAGAGGGATTTTTCCTATATAAGTCAATGTAAAACCAATGGGGCCCGGGTGGGGGCATTTTTGGCCCCAGGGTTATGATTTGAACTCTTGATAGAGGTCCACAAGACAAAGCTTCATACCAAATATCAAGTACCTGAGCCTTCTGGTTTCAGACAAGAAGATTTTTAAAGGTTACCCAAAATAAGTCAATGTAGAACCAAAGGGCCCCGGAGCGGGGGCATTTTTGGTCCCAGGGCTTTAGTTTGTATAATCTTGATAGAGGTCCACAAGACAAAGCTTCATACAAAATATCAAATACCTGAGCCTTCTCATCACAGACAAGAAGATTTTTAAAGGTTTTCCCTATTTAAGTCTATGTAAAAACAAAGGGCCCCGAGGCAGGGGTATTTTTGGCCCCAGGGCTGTAATTTGAACAATCTTGGTAGAGGTTCATTAGCTGAGGCTACACACTAAATATCAAAGACCTGGGCCTTGTGGTTTCAGAGGAGAATATTTTTAAAAAGATTTTTTTTCCAATGCAAGCCAATGTAAAACCAAAATTTGAACAATCTTGATAGAGGTCCACAAAACGAAGCTTCATACCATATATCAAACACCTGAGCCTTCTGGTTTCAGACAAGAAGATTTTTAAAGGTTTTTCCTATATAAGTCTATGTAAAACCAAAGGGCCCCGGGGCGGAGGCATTTTTGGCCCCAGGGCTATAATTTGAACAATCTTGGTAGAGGTAAACTAGATGAAGCTACATACCAAAAATCGAAGACCTGGGCCTTGCGGTTTCAGAGGAAAAGATTTTTTTTTTAAGTTTTCATTTAAAAATAAATCTATTTTTGGCTCCAGTGACCTTGAGGTGCAACGGACCGGAACCATTTGAAAAACTTTGAAAGGGGACCACCCAAGGATCATTCCTGTGAAGTTTGGTCAAAATCCGATCAGTGGTTTAGGAGGAGATTTCGTTAAAAGAAATTGTTCACGGACGGAAGCACGGATGCACGCACGACGAACGACAGACGAAAAGTGATACCAAAAGCTCACCCCGTCACTACATGACAGGTGAGCTAAAAACGTGCAGATTAACTTTAACCCTTATCCTACTGAAAACAACCTTTACAAACAGATGGCTGATCAGGATCTACACTGTTTGTCATGCAGTTTTTGAATTGAATTTACACATTATATCAAGTAATTTGATTGGTGAATAGTGAGAAATGGGTGTGGCTAAAATAATTTACTCAGTAGGATAAGGGTTAACATTTATAACATACGAAGCTTATCTTACACCACATTAGGTAGCTGCAGTCATGTGAGATAGCGATATCTTTCACCGCCCTTTCATTACGTTAACACGCCCGTGCTACACAGTGCATTCTTTCACATATCAAAATGGCTACTTTTCTGATGAAAATCTATGATATTTTTCTTATTTTTACTGCAAACATATGTTGTGGGTGCTCGTGAGGCCTATCTAACGCGTACCCATACCCTATGTACGAGGACTGTTCAAATATGAATGCAACTAAGCACATAAAAATGATTCCGTGATAGATTTCGATGAAAAATTTATTTTGTCCCCTCAAAGTATTCCCCTTTAACAGATATACAAACTTTCAGTCTTCTGATCCAATCATTGAATGCATTTTGGTAGTCTTTTCGAGGTATACTATGAAGGCACTGTAATATTGCAGAACCAAGGTGTTTGCGCTGTACAAATTTTCGATCAGAAAAGCCGCGGGAACAAAAAAAAAAATGTCACACGGGGCAAGGTCAGGAGAATACGGGGGGTGAGGGAGTTCAACCACCTTTTCCTGCTTCAGATAGTCTTGCACAATGAACGCCTTGTGCGATGACGCATTGTCATGTAGCAATCTGACATTGGCCAAATCAGTTGCGGGTCTTCGTTCTTTGAAATATTTCTTCAATTTTCGAAGCACTTTATTCTTTTACAGATTTGCCTTTAGGTACAGCAACTTGAATAGCAGGGCCCTGATTTGAAAATAATATGGCATACATTACCTTCTTGACGCCCATGGTCCGCTTTGCAATGCATGGTCTTTTGCAATACTTTGCTGCCCATATTTTGTTCTGAATCTTTCGTTTTGGCTCAAAAAAGTGAACCCATGTCTCGTCACCTGTGACGACATATGCGAAAGACCGTGCATTGTAATTTGGAAACTTTTTAAGCAACTTCTTGGTGCACTGAATGCGTGTCTTTTTCTGTTCATCTGTCAACAGATGGGGAATCCATCTAGCACAGATCTTTCTCATTTTCAAATCCCGTTTCAGAATTGTATGAGCTGCTCCTAATGAGATGCCAACCATACTAGCTATTTGCCTAGTGGTGTATCGTGCATCGGTAGCAACTATTTCTTTCACTCTAGCAACCATCTTGACAAATGTTGCTCTTTTCCGCCGACGATCATGTGGTGCATCTTCTGTTGAGCCCAGCCCACAGCTGAATTTCTTACACCAACGAAAAACTGTCGGAAAAGACATTTCATTATGCCCATAAACCGAACATATTTCATCAAAAATGTCTTTGCACCGTATACCAAAAAATACAACGATTCTTAATATAGGACCATATTTCAACGGCGTACTCTGACCTTCTTCCAACCATGTTTTGTATTAGTATACAAGAGTAGACAGTGTTTATCGAACGAAATACATGGCTAAGTGTACGGATTTTAACAGGTTTGGTATCAATGCATAGGTAAAATGTTTTTCTACACTGTGATATTTATTTCCTGGTGATTTTCGCATTAGTGCATGTGAAAACGTTCTACTTGCATTCATATTTGAACAGTCCTCGTATTGTAGCAGAAATAAGAACAATAATGTAATCCTCCGTAAATCCCAGTTTTCTTTCTATATATGGTTGGATATAGAGGGGTGTGCATTTCACGGACTTGTTCACGTGATGAAAGACATTTTTCTAGTGAAAATATGTGATATTTTCTCTATTTATATCCAAAAATATATTGTTGGTGTCCGTTATAACCGCCTCTACAACTCTCTTATGTCAGTAAGAGGATCTGAAAGTCTCTAATGGCATTTCGTATACTTTCTGGGTTTTCTAGGCGTACTGGCCATTTGACGACGATGGTTGCTATAGTGTTACGTTGGTCTCCGGCGAAACAGAAATCAATATGCCGACACAGAACGCCATCTGGGCGTGGAAAGGGACCTATAACTGGAATTTCCAGGTGGATTTCTATAATGGTGACAGATACTCGTATGGAAACTGGCCTACAGGGACATGTTCTGGGCCGTATTCACTAGGTACTCTCTCTCTCTCTCTCTCTCTCTCTCTCTCTCTCTCTCTCTCTCTCTCTCTCTCTCTCTCTCTCTTATCGCGGAGAGACAATATTTCTAGAACAACGCCTCCCCTGTACTTTATTATTCAAAATAGAACTTCCTAGTCGAGTTTCATTACTTTGCCTTATTCACAGAACATCACATCAAAATTCAATTCCTCGAAATAATTTTGTTTAATTTAAGTCATACATATTCATGCCATACAAACCTGTATATGAGCCAGCGCACGACAAAACCTACAATAAAACATGTGCGCCCAACGAAGACTCAGATCAGCCAGTCTGATCAGAGTCTTCGCTGTGCGCTCTAAGGATAGCTTAGGGCCCATTGCTCCTTCGTGCAGCAAGAGAAGTCTCTGATTCGACTTTATGGATGCGCAGGCAGATCGGAATCTTCGCTGGACGTACGTGTCTTATTGTAGGTTTTTTCGTGCGCCGGCTCATATGCATATGCCTAGGATTTTGCCTATATTGGTCCTCTCCGTACCATGCCTCTAGTTTCTTTATCTAAAAATTCAATGCCTTTGTAGCCTGGTTTGTATCTTACCTGGGCGCGAATACTGATGACAGGTTTTCTCGCGTTAGGCCGCTGAGCGAAGAGTCACAATCAACCTGCGGATGTCCTACTGAATAAATATATTTGCCGCACCCATTTCTTGCAATCAATCACTCAATCAATCAATCAATCAATCAATCAATCAATCAATCAAATTATTCGATATAATGCATGCATTCAAATCCACAAACTGAATGACCGGCAAACATTGTAGATCCTGATCAGATTGCTCTTAAGCTGTTTGCAAATGTAGGGATCCACATGCATTACGAATACACGCCTATACAAATACATTGTAATCTTTATCGCCGAAAAAAATGAAAATTTTAAGATGAAAATATCGAGGCGGTTCTAACAAGTACCCACAATCTATATTTTAGAGCAGAAATATGAAAAATAATGTTTACCCCTGCAAATCCCAGTTTTACCATATAAAAGTGGGGTTCAAGGGGGTCAAAATCATATAGGCCTGTTTTTGTGATGTTTCAGCAGGAAAAGCGCTAATTACACTTCGTCTCAAGATGATGCCAGTCAAAGACTATTCATTCAGCGCCATGCAAAGACTCTGATCCGTCTGCGCAGATGCAGGCTGAACAATGCTTTCGCTGGGCACACTTGACCGAAGATCCAATTGAGTCGTACCACGGAACAAATCTCTTCAGGTTCACAAGCATTATCGCGTTGTTAACAGGTAACCAGGTTGCGTTTCAGCAGAGCCAAAAAGGCGCAAATTTGAGTGCTTTGGGCTTTCCTGGGGTACAGATGATTGGCGTTTGGTGAGCGATCAGGCCCAGACTTTTCTCTTGCACAGATTAATTTTTAAATAAAAACATGCTTGTTAGAAAAGCTATAAAAACACGCTTGATGGTGAAAAAAGACATTCTAGGTCGATTGATAAAGGGTCGATTGTTTACCAATCGACCCAAAATAACTAAGCACAGAAGCTCCTAAGTGCTGATGTCCACGTGACTATCACTGGTTTGTAGGAAATCCAGTTAACAATTATTTATAGTAAATAGCCTCGCAATTCTTATCGCTGTCAGGTTGTGAAAAAGAATTATCTATAGAATCTGGACTGGAATCATATACAGTTAAATTCCTTTATTAAGACCACCTTGCGGACAGTTCCAAAGGTGGTCCATGACCAGAGGACACTGTGGGCAGAAATCACAAAGAAAAATTAAGTGAAGCCTTCAAAATAAGCTTTTTAAACCAGAATTAGTCTTAATTTTAGGCGGTCTTAATAGCGGAATTTCACTGTATTGGGTTTGGCAAACAGTGTAGACCCAGATCAGACGCCGCACTCCTCTACACCCACCCCTGCCCACTCTACTTCAGACAGTGGAAAAATATATTAGGCTAAACTCCCTTGTTAGAGCCTCAAAATACCTAACCGAATCGAGCATTTATAGATGTGTTTAGCCCTTCTCTTGCTGAATGCTGAACATTCAGTTTAGCCACGCCCATTTCTGACTTTGAACCAATCAGATTACTTGATGTAATTTATTCCTACAAATTCATAAACTGAATGTCAAACAGTGTAGATCCTGATCAGATGGCTACACTGTTTGCAAAGATAGGGGTTGTCGTGGACAGCAGGATAAGAGTTAAGTAAGGTAATCGTTTGTCTACAGAATGTCTTAATTTGTTCTAGTTACTTCGCTTTAAACAGCCCCCGCCCATAGGGGCTTGAAGAAATATATGGGCTGCATGATGCTTCCACGCAGAGCTGAATCCGGCCCGCACACTAGTACTGGTAAACCGCTTAGAGGATCTAAGCCTGTCCAGGAACCGCGGTGCGAGGCGGACGGTCCATGCTAATAAACCCTATTGGTTTCATTGGGCGACAGGGCTTGAGATGTCATTTCATCTCAATGTCGGGTAAAAGTCCGACCGAATTGGAAGCAACGTCTCCAAAATGACATTTACAGTGTTGACGGGGACGTTAAACATCAAATCAAACAAACAAATACTTCGCTTTAAAAACGTAGATTTTTTTTTTTTTAGTCTGTGACCTTGACCATGAGGTCATGTCATGGGCATACATGTAGGAGCACTTTGGACCTATCTATCATCATACCAAATACGAACCAAATTTGTAATATGACTTCAGACCTAAATGTAGCAGACTTTGTAGAGGGGTGCGAATCTTAAGAAAATCTTGATTTGGGGCCCAAAGTTACAGGTGTTAGTCTGGTGAAGAAGAACTGTATACGAATTTGAGATAATTATAAAAGGGGGTGCGTTTACACCCCCTCCCCACCCACCCACACACTCCCCCCTGCGTACAGGCATGTATCATCATACCGAACATGAACCACTTTAACGTAAATGGGGACGCGACGCCAACGCCGGGGGGGGGGGGGGGGGGGGTAGTGCAATCCCACACGTCGCTATTTCGCGTGGCACCGACGTTGATGTGACATTGCATAAATGTCATGACGTTGATGTGACGTCACAATTACGCCATGTGCCTGCTGGGATAGCTCATCAAAATATCAGCCTGTGAAAAAAAAAATGTGGGCCTGTTAATACATGACTTTGTTTATGTTTGTTTTGAGGTTTAACGTCTCCGTCAACACTATTTAGGTCATTTTGGAGACGTTGCTTCCAATTTTGTGGGACCCGACATTGAGATGAAATGACATCTCAAGCCCTGTCGTCCAATGAAACCAGTAGTGTTTATAAGCATGGACGGACCGACTCGTACCGCTTTGTCTGGACAGGCTTAGATACCAGTACTCTTGTGCGATCTGTTTCAGCTCTGCGCGGAAGCATCATGCAGCCCATCCATTTCTTCAAGCCCTGATTGGCGGGGGCCTATTACATGACTTAGATCCCAGCTAAATTTATTATACCTTTGCTTTGAGTGTCTTTTCTTTTTAGCTTTAAATCATTTAATGGTCGGGTTATTAAGTCATTGTATAAATAATTTTCCTATTCTTTACAACCCTGATTTTTTTACCTATTCAAAACCGAAAGTAAATGACCCGATTATGGTATAAATGTTGCGTGGCAACACGACGCTACTGACCACGTGAAAAGGAATTGACAGTCCAATTAGCCGCCATTTTCCGATCGATTAGTATTACAGGTGCTTGAATACAAACGGGTAGATCGGTGTGTGACATCAAAACGGAAGGTTTACAGGCGGTTTATATTTCGAAAAAAGGGGGTGGAATAATTTATTTCTTTCGGAAAGGAATTTACAGAATAATTAACGGGAGAAATTGCTAGTTTCGTTTTTCGGATAGCCTAATGTGATTTGTGTTACACCAAAGTTAGGCAACTGAAGCGCTGGCTCGCTAGTTGCAAGAATTTTATAAAATTCAGATGTCAAAAGTGCCAATAGAATACCATTGTGTCATAGTATAATGAAAATTTGGATATTTCTTGTTTGTGTCATCTGGCTGGTCCGTGGTAAGTAAATTATGACCCATAACAAGTGCCAACAATAAGAAAAATATAATAAAAAAAAAAAAAAAATAATAAAAAAAAAAATAATGAATACCCCTCCAATCCCCACTTTTCTCCATATACAGTACGGTTTTGAGAGGTGATGTTCATTGCTCAGGCTTGTCAACCTGGGGCCAGTCGTTCAAAACAAACGACGTCATTATCTAACGTATTATACATCTGACATTAAAACTATGATCACTTAATATGGTGAAAATTATAGCAAAAATAAGAAAATTTTAGGTATTAAACTTGCTAGAATTATAGTTAACAATTTGACCACTAACGAGCTCGTTAAGCTAACAAGGCTTTGAACAACTGGGTCCTGATGTATAGTGCTCTTGCCGCCTGATTGTCTACAAGTCCTACCGTAAAAATCCTAAAAATTCGGACACTTTGGGGACCTGCTGTAATTCTCCTAACATTTTAACAAATTTGTTTCATGATGGAATGGTAAATAGTGTAGACCCTGATCAGACTGCTCTTTGGAATGGTAAATAGTGTAGACCCTGATCAGACTGCTCTTAGGAATGGTAAATAGTGTAGATCCTGATCAGACTGCTCTTAGGAATGGTAAATAGTGCAGACCCTGATCAGACTGCTTGTTCAGTCTGATCAGGGTCTGCACTGTTGTTCAGGACTATGACAGTATATTTCTTCAAAGATCTTCTTCAGTGCTGAGTGTTCGCTGATGACGACAGAATCAGAATCAGAATTGTTACTGGTGACACGTCAAATGACATTCATACACCAGGACCTGTGATGTGGGAAGTTAGTCCCTAGCTCTAACCAAAGAGGTAAATTTAGCTACACGATCATCAGCACCTTCAGCTGTCGAAATAATCGAATCGGGAAGGGCATTCCAATCTCTAATGGTTCTGGGGAAGAACGACTCTTTATAAATGTCAGTTCTTGCGCTAAGGGTCTGAAACGCCAACGAATGGTGATTTCTACAGTGTCTAGCTGGGGGAACAAGGTCATCTGTTGGAATGCTGGCAGCACCCTTTAGACCTTTGTATAAAAGGATTAGCCTACTGTCTTTTCTCCTTTTCTTGAGAGACTCCCATTTTAATTTTCCAAGTATTCCAGTCATGCTCCCAGTTTCAAAGCAGTAATTGCCTGTTACAAATCTAGCAGCTCTGTTCTGAACTTTCTCAATTTCATCGTTAAGGACCACTCCACTGGGGTCCCAGATACAACTACCATATTCCAAGATTGGGCGAACAAGACCTTTATATGCTGCCTCTTTTACATCCTGAGGGCACTGATGAAGATTTCGCCTCAGGAAACCAAGCGTTCTATTTGCCTTAGTACACATGTTGCTAATATGAGTATTCCATCTCAAGTTGTGTGAGATTGTCACTCCAAGGTATTTAATGGAGTCCACATTCTCGAGGACCGTTCCCTCTAAGGTGTAAGAAGCCTCAACTTTATTAGATCTCTTCCTAGTTATCTGCATAATATTGCATTTAACTGGCTGAAATCTCATGCCCCATTTACGTGCCCAACATCCTAGTCTATTTATGTCAGCCTGAAGTTTCAATGAGTCATCTGTATCTCTGATTTTCCGGTAACAAACACAGTCATCTGCGAACAGTCTTATTTCTGAGTCAATGTCAGTGGAAATATCATTGATGTACAGGGAGAACAAAAGTGGACCAAGAACGGTCCCTTGCGGGACTCCAGACAAAACTGGAGCCCACTCCGAAGATTCACCATTAACAACAACCCGCTGTTTTCTGTAGCAAAGAAAGGAATCTATCCATTTGAGGGTCTTTCCCACAATTCCATAACCAAATAACTTAGATTTAAGTAGTTCATGAGGAGGGGTGTCAAAAGCCTTCTCGAAGTCCAGAATAAATGTGTCCACCTGTCCCCCTTTGTCCAAGATTTTTGCCCAGTCATTAATAACTGTGCTTAGCTGAGTTTCACAACTGTGCCTTTTCCTAAATGCATGTTGTCTGTCTGACAAAAGTTTATGTTCGTCCAAGTGGGCCATGATGTTTGAGCAGACTATATGTTCCAGCAATTTACACAGAACACAAGTAAGAGACACAGGGCGATAATTACGGGCAAGAGCCCTATCTCCTTTTTTGAAGAGTGGACAAATGTTTGCTAAGAGCCATTCTTTGGGGATTTCACCCGTATCAAGAGACTGTTGAAACAAGTGTGCAAAAACTGGACCCAACTCATTTGCTAGTTCCTTCAGGACTCTGGGATGAAGCTCATCAGGTCCTAAGGCCTTACTGGGATTTAAGCCTTGCAGTAATTTGATCACTCCTGCAGCTGTCACAACAATATTATTCATGGATGGGGCCGATCTTCCAGTCAATGGTACCTCCGTGAACTCAGTTTTATTAAATGCATCATTGAATTGACCAACTAGTTCCTCTGCCCTTTCAGAGTCTGATTCAGCAACCCCGTCCCCTCCTCTTTTATTAAGGGGCGGGATACCTTGTCTGTCTTTCTTCTGGCTATTAATATATCTGTAGAAGTCTCTGGGATTTGCCTTTACATCACCTACCAAGTTATTCACATACAAATCATGCTGATTTTTTATATCAGTCTTGATTTCACGTCTCAAGTTTTCAAATTTTGTCCGGAGTTTACCACTTCCCGTCTTTTTTGCCTTTGCATGAATCTTGTTCCTTCTGCGAATTTTCCTTCTTATCTCTGGAGTGATCCAGGGAATAGAAGATACAGCCCTACTAGTTTTTGAGGGGATATGATTTTCGGCCGAAGTATGAATGAAAGAAGTTATCAAGTCAAAATTCTCCTGTATAG
Source organism: Lucinisca nassula (assembly GCA_963580285.1). Classification (NCBI taxonomy): domain Eukaryota; kingdom Metazoa; phylum Mollusca; class Bivalvia; order Lucinida; family Lucinidae; genus Lucinisca; species Lucinisca nassula. Next base: position 155,346,629 of record OY757018.1, read on the forward strand.
ACCGAGCATCTGAATGACCATTAAAGTAATTCTCCTTTGCAAATCTGAGTGCATCCTTCCTCATAGTTTCATAGTCACCTTTCTGATATGAGTACACCTTCCTCCGAGGTTTCTTTATTGGTGGGATGTGAATTTTTAAATATCCGGAGACAACATCGTGGTCACTTAGTTTATCTGGGGAATGAATGTCTTCGAATTGTCCTGGCAAAGTCGTAAGGATCAGATCCAATGTATTCTTATCACGAGTGGGGAAGTTAACAATTTGTTCAAGGCCATGATCGTTCATAATGTCAATTAATATCTGTCCTTCCGACTGACTCAGCATTGTGCCTTGTTTGCTGAGCCTGTCGGGCCAAGCAATTTCTCTGAAGTTGAGGTCACCTAGAACATGCACAGCCGGGAGTTTTTTGCCCTTATGCTGCGATTTAATGCAATCCAGTTGGTCTTTAAACAACTGGAAGTTTTCGATTGTACCATTTGGTGGTCAATACCAACTTGCTACGAAGTGGGAAGTTTTATTTGCAAAAACCTTAACCCAGACCGATTCGGTGTCATTTTCAAGTTCCATGACAGGCATGTGAGGGATGTCTCTGTGAATGAGCAACAGCACCCCACCGCCATGAGAGTTCCTATCTTTTCTGTACACACAGTACTCACAAGTTTCAGGGAAAAGCTCAGATGTAGTAATTGAACTGTCAATCTTTGTTTCCTGAATAGCAACAATATGAGGTTGAGATGTATCGAGGAAAGCTAAAAGTTCAAGAATTTTCCCTCTAATTCCATTTATGTTTATACTGCAAAGTTTCAAACCTTTCACAAAATTTGACTTAGTTTCATCAACAGTCGAAGATTTGCCTCTCTTATCCTCTGACAGAGGTTCAAACCTGTTTGGCTTACTCAGTTCTACATATTCATCAAAGAAGGAGTCTGAAAAGTTACAGACCTCACATTTTGGACATATCCAGTGGCAGCTTGAATTTACCAAAGTGCCATATTCTGCATCTGAAATGAAGGAACAGTCAGTGTGTATCCACATTTCACATTGATCACACTGAACGGCTTTGTGGTCATTAAGGACAGCACCACTGCAAAGACCACAGTCAGCTTTGCAGTCTTTGCAATACCAAGTTCCAGCTCTAGATTCAAATTCTAAAAATTGACTGTTATCCAAATCAGAACATGAGGAGTGAAAGCGCTTGTTACAGTCCTCACATTCTATCCATTTCTCGGAACCTTTGCAATATTTTTTGCAGAGTCCGCAGCGAAACCTTGGTCCGGGGTTAGTTTCAATGTCTCCGGCCAAGATTAGAAGTAAAGCCAAGTTTGTACCGCGTGAGGACTTGAAGTTTCGCAAGCCCTCCGAACACCTTCTGTTCCCATTCTTCCTTGTAAATGCCAAGTACTGGGAAATTCTACTACTACTCTCCTTAATTGTAATCTTGCACTCCTGATTTCCATCATCTGGATGCATTCTATAAAGTGTTTTCCAAAGAGTGAACCCAAGAATTAAGACCATGGGAAACAGGGAGACCTTCATTTTAATATACCGGGTAGTGATTTGATGATTTCTAAAGATTTATTATGGGGCGTCAAGCAACAATCCTGATTCCGAGTTTGTCACATCCAGCACACTGACAGCTACAAAGGACTATTCAGTATACTGGTCCAATTTTATACAGCTCAGCACACTCAAATATCTGACAACACACAGGCTCTCCAGAGAAATGAATGTGACAAGCGACCTAATTTTGATCCTAAGAATTTCAGTTTACGTTACCCCACCCACTAGTGAGGTAATGGCGGGAAAGAATGTCAGCAATTTTTTCAATCTACAAGACAAACAAATCACAATCTAGGGTAACCAGCAATAAAATGTTGCTGGTTTACGCTTGTCTGTTATGAATCAGACAAGAAACCAAACTGATATCCAAGAAAAAAAAAACTTCTCTTTTAGCGAGCTATTTTTTTCCAATTCCGTCCAGGTCGAACGGAACGACATTGAGAAGTCCCGTTTCAGTCCCTGCACGGATGATAAAATTTCAGTCTAACCCTTACCAGTTTGCAGGGATGAATGTCAAAAATGTCCCTTTTCAGAATAAAGCAGGAAGCATAGCTCCAGATCACAGATTAACGCTCTGCATTCAGCATTCTTGTCTCAGCAAATACGATTTGACATTTCATGCAAAGTCTGAGATGTCAAGTCCAGTTTTTTAAAAAAATAAGAAAAAAATATCAACAGACTTCAGTTCATTTTATCTGCCATCACGAAAAACACGCCAGGACTGAGGGTCGCCTATATAATTTAGGCCCCCCTTGAACCCCACTTATATATATTAAAACTGGGGTTTTACAGGGGCCTTATTTTTCTTATTTCTGCTTTAAAATATAGATTGTGTAGAACCACCTTAGTGAGGCAGTCCTAACGAGTACTCACAATCTATATTTTGACCAGAATTAAGAAAAAAATCAAAACTTTTCATCTAAACATTTTCTTTTTTTCAGCGGTAAAGTGTACAATGTATTTTGTTTAGGCATGTTTTTGTAATGCGGCTAATGGGTTAACAAGCTTTGGGTCAGTCATCATCCATACAGGTATGTTCTGTTGAAGAACAAGTTGGTGGTGAACACCCCTGTAAAGTAGAAGTAAAACAAAGATCAGGAATCTATACAATTAACTTACTCCACCCATCAAAGACACCAAAGGGAAAGAAACACAAACATGAAGCGACCAGATCATAATGGAAACCTAAACAAAGGAAGGCCATAAGGACAGTTACTTTCCCACAAAATGGCCAAATGGCCATCCAAAATAAAAAGACACAAGTGATACACACAGTAAGTAACAACAACATAAATAAACAGCAACAGAAGAACCGCCTTGGAAGTCAGTGGAAAGAATTCCACTGGGGGGCTTAATCGATTTTACATGGCCATAATCCTTGCCCTTACCTCTGTCGCAGTATACACTAATTTTGTTAAGTCCGCATGAAGGCTTCCTAACTCATCAGTGTAACAACTCCGAGAACATACAAATAAAAAAAACTACAGAGATGAAACAAGGTTGAAGACTCGACAGTATACAACAACAGAATTGCTGGAGCAAAAGAAAACCAACAGTTAGACTCCGAGGGGCCCGAAAAAAGACGGAGCATCAGGCGCCAAACAGAAAAAAGAAAACTATTTGTTTTGTTTGTTTGATTTGAGCTTTTACGTCCCCGTCAACACTGTAAAGGTCATTTTGGAGACATTGTTTCCAATTTTGTGGGACTTTTACCCGACATTGAGATGACATGACACCTCAAGCCCTGTCGCCCAATGAAACCAGCAGGGTTTATAAGTATGGACGGGCCGACGCGCACCACTTTGCCTGGGCAGGCTTAGATACTCTAAACAGTTAACCAGTACTCGTGTGCGGGTCAGTTTCAGCTCTGCGTGGAAGCATCATGCAGCCCATATATTTCTTCAAGCCCCTTTTGGCGGGGGCCATAAAAAGAATACTAAAATAAAATTACATTTATGTTTTTATGCTGGAACCGTCATATAATTTTAAGCCCGACCCACGGGTGTGCAATCAAAGAGGGAAGCAAAGTTGCCAACCGTGATTGTAAACCCCACTTGGTACATAGAAAAGTTGAGTTACCAAGGGTTCACATTTTTTACTTATTTTTGGCAACAAAGATAGATTGTGGATGCTCTGTAGAATCACTTGTCAATGTCAGAGTGTGTTTGAGTTTTATATCCCACCAACAGCTAAGGTCATGCGGATTTGTGACCTCGGTTTTAAGGATCATCCAAAGTCTGGAGAAGCCCGGGATCGAAGCCACGGCCCCTGGTTTTATAAGGCGAGTTGGTTAACCACTACACCACGGAGACGTCTTGAGGCACTTGTCAGAACCATCTCAATGAGGCAGTTCCAACTAACACCCACATCTTGTTTGTTTTGTTTTGTTTGAATTGAGGTTAACGTCCCTGTCAACACTCTTTAGGTCAAATTGGAGACGCTGCTTCCAATTTTGTGGGACTTTTACCCGACATTGAGATGAAGTGACATCTCAAGCCCTGCCGCCCAGTGAAACCAAAAGACTTATATGCACTGGACGGTCTGACTCACACCGCTTTGCCTGGGCAGGCTTAGTCCTTCTAAGCGATCTACCAGTACGCGTGTGTGGCCAGTTTCAGCTCTGCGTGGAAGCAACATGCAGCCCAATCTTTTTCTCCAAGCCCAGATGGGCGGGGGCAAAAACACCCACATCTAAATTTTTTTGCTAAATTAAGAAAACTATCGCACATGTTCATCAGAGAGTACACAAGTCTATGTCATGTGACATGCTTGTGTTATCAACATTGATCTGGCTGATCTGAGTCTTTGTTGGGGTTTTATCACAGCTGGTCAAATTTCTTTCTCCAGGTGCCATATACTTAAAGATGAGTAAAATTTTGTCCAGTCCCTATGAAATTTTCCGAAATCTGTATACCCTTGGTCATATAGGATGAGTGGAATTTTGAAGAATTCATCAGGTAAAAAAGTCTATGAAATGAAAACCACTTTGAACACCAGTTTCTATAAAGAAAAGTAGGCTTTAAGTGGACGTCACTACAGCTGTTGTCTGGGAATGTGATTCTAATGAGTACACACAACATAGAACAAATGATCTTTTGCTGTGTTTTTGGAGCCATCTTATCGAGCACACAACATACTTTTTCATCAAAAATATAGTTTCCTGAATTACGGTATACCTACATTTAATCATGTCGGGGCTTGAAGACATAGATGGGCTGCATGATGCTTCCATGTAGAGCTGAAAAAGACCGGCACACGAGTACTGGTAAACCGCTTACAGGATCTAAGCCTGCCCAGGTAATGAGGTGCGAGTCGGACGGTCCATGCTTAAAAACCTTATTGGTTTCATTGGGCAGCAGGGCTTGAGATGTCATTTCATTTCAATGTCGGGTAAAGTCCTGCAAAATTAGAAGCAACATCTCTAAAATGACGTTTACAGTGTTGACGGGGACATTAAACCTCAAATCAAACAAACAAACAAACATTACGATAACACACCCGTGCGCCATAGTGCATTTTTTCATATCTCCAAAATGGCTACTTTTCTGATGAAAATCTGTGATATATTGCTTATAAATACTGCAAACATAGGTTGTGGGTGCTCGTTATAACCGCCTCAATGAGGCGGTTCTAACGAGTACCCACAACCTATGTTTTGGAGCAGAAATAAGGAAAATAATGTTTACCCCCCTAAACCCCAGTTTTCTCTATATAAAGTGGGGTTTACGGGGGTGTTCATTTCACGGACTTGTTCACGTGATGACATTTAATTATGTCTTAACCTTAATCGCTCTTTGGGCTAATTCAGCAGACAATAAATTGGAGACAATTTGAAAGAAATGTCAAAACCTTTTTTCAGGAAAAAGTAAGAGAAATCTCATCAATTTGTTCTGCAGAGTGCTAACATATCACCAAACATGCCTATATAATTTTGACCCCGTTGAACCCCACTTTTATATAGTAAAACTGAGGTTTGCATGGGTAAACCATATTTTTCTTATTTCTGCTCTAAAATAGAGACTGGGTACTCGTTAGAACCGCCTAATCGAGTCAACATCATCGAGGCGGCTCTAAGGAGTACCCACAATCTATATTTTAGAGCGGAAATAAGAAATCAAGGCGGATTTAACAGGTACCCATAATATATATTTCAGAGCAGAAATAAGAAAAATATGAGGCGGTTCTAACGAGTACCCACAATCTATATTTTAGGGCAGAAATAAAAAAAATATCACAATTTTTCATCTTAGAATTACCAATTTCGGGCAATAAAGGTTACAATGTATTTGTATAGGCGTGTTTTCATAATGTGTATACTGCAGATAGAGCTTTAAATCAGCCATAGCTGTCAATTTGTGTTCGCGGCTAGAGCTTTAAATCAGCCATAGCTGTCAATTTGTGTTCGCGGCTAGAGCTTTGAATCAGCCATAGCTGTCAATTTGTGTTCGCGGCTAGAGCTTTGAATCGGCCATAGCTGTCAATTTATGTTCAAGCTGTCAAAGTTTCACTGATTTTTTTTCGAATTATGTTTTCAGGCATAAGTTCAGCTTGTAACTGTACAGAGACAGACTGTCAAAATAATTGTGCTCCCGGAGAGTTCTATGATGCAAGTGGACCAGGCTGCTCCCCCTGCCCATCTGGATACTAGTAAGTTTGCTGTTGTTTGATTTGTTCTAGTGTTTAACAGCCCAGTCTGGCCAGTCAACATTATTGGGGTGATGTTCAAGGTTGGCAAAAAAGCGGGAAATACTCATATTTCCCTGGACGGCGGGAAATACAGGGAATTCCCGGGAAATACAGGGAATTCCCGGGCAATACTGGGAAATATATATTTACATAGGTAGTACCAATTGAGACTGCTTAATATACCCCAACTACCTAGCTATTTGAAAGCAAAATTATTTCAAGTTCATGCAGGGCTTGAAAATCCCACTTGTCTGCTTGCAATGACAAAAAAAGGACAAGTAAAAAGTTTGTCTAGTCCTTACAACATTAACCAAAGTTTACATGCACTTAGTCATGTAGGACAAGTGAAATTTTGAAGAATTTTCCAGCCCTTAGAGTTTTATATTGAATAACTTGAAAGAGCTCTAGTCCCTTGCCTTCATATAGAATATAATTTCTTTTCAAATGTGATTCTAAAATATTAGTTTTAACTTCCAGCTATTTCCCTTACTTGTAAATACATGTAATTTTAATACTTATATATCTGTAGATAATTAAAGAATCCTTTTATGATTAAATTGACTGTGTTCTTGTAATACCTGTCCCAGACATGTTAAGTTTTGAAAATAAAAATGAGGGAGACAGCGCGTTCAAGAAGGATTGGCAAGTGCGCCAAGTCTTGGTGGCAAGCTCTCAGGATAGGCTAGAAAATCGTGCACTCTGAGAGCTTTTTGAACATTTTTTGTTTATTCTTTACACTCCTGTTCATGGATAAATAACTAATAAATATTTTTAAAATCATTTCCTTAGGCAGATGCCTACAAACTAACTCCTAGCCATACCAGTGCCACCCCCCACCCCACCCCAGTGTATAATGCTACAGCACAAGAGCATATTTTATCATTTATGCCCAGATAGGTCACAATAAAAGTAGCCCAATTGATTCTATATTCCAAGGGCCATCCAGTAACCAAAGTATCAGAAGTGTAGCTCCAATAGTTTAGAAGATATGGCAAAATAATACTTTTTGACCTTTGACCTTGGGGTCATGTTGAGGTCGAGGTCACACCAAAAGTAGCCTAATATATTCTATATTCCAAGAGCCATCCAATAAGCAAAGTTTCAGAAGTGTAACTCCGATAGTTTAGGAGATATGGCAAAGTCATACTTTTTTACCTTTGACCTTGGGTCATGTTGAGGTCAAGGTCATACTAAAAGTAGCCCAATTAATTCTATATTTCAAGGCCATACAATAACCAAAACAGTTGCAAAGAACATTTTAACTGATAAACAAAGTTTCAGAAGTATAACTCCTATAGTTTAGAAAATATGGCAAAGTCATACTTTTATACTTATGTTGAGGTCCACCAATAGTATTCCAATTTTTAGCTCACCAGAGCCGAAGGCTCCGGGGGAGCTTTTAGGATAGGCAGTTGTCCGTCGTCTGCGTCTGCGTCTGCGTCTGCGTCTGCGTCGTCAACACTTTCAAACGACATCTCCTCTGAAACCACTGGGCCGATTGAGTCCAAATTTCATCTGTAGCATCCTTGGGTTGGGGGATTGAAAGTTTGTGTTTTTTATGAAATTCGGCTCATTGGTTTGGTTGCTATGGCAACTTAGAGTTTCCATAGACTTATAATGGGGAAAATTGAAAAATGGCATTTACTGCCAAGCCACTGCAGATATTTTGACAAAACTTTCATAGAAATATTCCTTAGGCAATCTACTATCTGCCATATGATTTTAGGCCTACTGCTCATTTGTATTGGTTGCCATGGAAACCAAAATGAAAAAATAGAAAAAAAAATACTTAAAAAATCATCTCCTCAGAAACCGTATGCTCTATGAGGCTGAAAGTTTATGGAAATATTCACCATATTTGCCTTTACAGGTTTTGTGTTTTTTATGAAATTCGGCTCTTTAGTTTGGTTGCTATGGCAACTTAGATTTTCCATAGACTTATAATGGGGAAAATTGAAAAATGGCATTAACTACAAAGCCTTTGCAGATATTTTGACAAAACTTTCATAGAAATGTTCCTTTAGTAAACTTCTCTCAGCCATATGCTGTTATGTCAACCGGGGGGTCCAGTAGGTTGTGCCGGGGCCATGCCCCGCCCCCAGTACTTCATAAAATGACTTATATCTCAGAAACCTTACAGATCCCCACCCCTAAACCATATATATTCTTGTTCCTATTAATAAGACGCATTCAGTGACACCAACCTGGAGGTCCTCCGGGATGTGCCGAGGCCATGCCCCACCCCCTCCACTTCATAAAAGGCCCAATATCTCGGAAACAATTCAGATCCCCACCCCTGAACCCTATATACTCTTGTTCCTTATGATAAGACGCATTCAGTGACATCAAACTGGGGGTCCCCCGGGATGCGCCGGGGCCATGTCCCGCCCCTCCAGGCCCAATATCTCGGAAACCTTACAGATCCGCACCCTTAAACCATATATATTCTTGCTCCTTATGATAAGACGCATTCATTGACCCCAAATTGGGGGTCTTCCGGGGTGCGCCGGAGCCATGCCCCACCCCTTCACTTCACAAAAGGCCGTATATCTCAGAAACTGTTCAGATCCCCACCCCTAAACCATATATGTTCTTGTTCATTATGATGAGACAAATTCAGTGACACCAACCTGGGGGTCCCCAGGGATGTGCTGGGGCCATGCCCCACCCCCTCCATTTCATAATATCACAATATCTCGGAAACCTTACAGATCCCCACCCCTAAACCATATATATTCTTGTTCCTTATGATAAGACACTTTCATTGACACCAACCTGGGGGTCTCCCTGGGCCTTGCCCCACCCCTGCACTTCACAAAAGGCCTTATATCTCAGAAACTGTTCAGAGCCCCACCCCTAAACCATATATATTCATCTTCCTTATGATAAGGCACATTCATTGACACCAGCTTGTGAGTCCCCGGGGCATGCCCGGGCCTTGCTCCACCGCTTGACTTCATTAAAAGCCACATATCTCAGAAATAGTTCAGATCCCCACCCCTAAACCATATATATTCTTGTTCCATATGATAACTCATTCAGTCACACCAACTTGGGGGTCTCTTTGTGCTGAGGCAATGTGCCCCGCCCTTCCATTTCATAAAAGGCCATATATTTCAGAAACCATTCAAATCCCCACCCCATATTCATATATGTTCTTGTTCCTTATTATTAGCACACCTACTGTAGGGGTGTCCGCAGGGGCCATTCCTCTCCTTTATCACTTCATGAAAGGATATCTTGGAAACCGTTCAGATTCCCACCCCTAAACCATATATATACTTGGTCCTTATGATGAGACACATTTAGGGACAACAATCTTGGGCTTTCCTGGGAACGACAGGGCATGCTCCAACCCCTCCACTTTTATCTCCAGCCATGCAGATCCCCACTGCTAAACCATATATATTCTTGTTCTTTGTGATAAGACACATTTAGTGATACCAACCAGGGCTCCATTGGGTCCATGCCCCACCCCCTCTACTTCATAAAAGGCCTAATGTTTCATATACTGAGTCCACATTGATGCTCATTTGGATATGGGGGTTCATTTGGCAGATTAAAATGATACCATGTTAAAATACATGGCTGCAATTTGGCAGTGCCCACCTGAGCTCTGGTGAGCATAGTGGCCCATGGGCCTCTTGTTCTATATTCCAACAGCCATTCAAAAACCAAAATTTCAGAGGTGTAACTCCGATAGTTTAGAAGATATGGCAAAGTCATACTTTTTACCTTTGACCTTGGGGTCAGGTTGAGGTCAAGGTCACAACAAAAGTAGCCCTCTTGATTCTATAGTCCAAAGGCCATCCAATAACCAAAGTTTCAGAAGTGTAGCTCCAAAAGTTTAGGAGATATGGCAAAATAATACTTTTTGACCTTTGACCTTGGGGTCATGTTGAGGTCGAGGTCACAACAAAAGTAGCCCAATATGTTATATATTCCAAGGGCCATCCAATAAGCAAAGTTTCATAAGTGTAACTCCAATAGTTTAGGAGATATGGCAAAGTCATACTTTTTTACCTTTGACCTTGGGGTCATGTTGAGGTCAAGGTCATGCCAAAATAAGCCCCATTCATTCTATATTCCAAGGGTCATCCAATAACCATAGTTTCAGAAGTGTAACTCCAATAGTTTAGAAGATATGGCAAAATCATACTTTCTGACATTTGACCTTGGAATCATGTTGAGGTCAAGGTCACCCAAAAGTAGCCCAATTTATTCTATATTCCAAGGGCCATCCAATAACCAAAGTTTCAGAAGTGTAACTCAAATAGTTTAGGAGATATGGCAAAATCGTACTTTTTGAACTTTGACCTTGGGGTCATGAGGTCAAGGTCATGCAAAAAGTAGCCTTGTGCCATCTACATCCCATGTACTATCCACAGGCAATGTTTGAAAAGTGTACCTTAACCGATTTCAGAGGAGATCCCTTCCATAGAAACGTGACGGACGTATGTACACACACATACATACAGACTCACGGACTGACAGACACTCGACTCTGACACGAAAACAATATACCTGATTATTCTTCTTAAAAGCGGGTATAATAATCCAAGGTTTCGATCAAGTTTCAAGCACAACAACTTAATTCCCCTCTGACTTTTAAGTGCGGAAATACGGTAGGTAATAATTCAGTTGTCACTGTCAATAACGGTACTTTTTCAAATTCAAATTAATGGCAGACATGTCATAACAGCTTGTCCAATTAGCAATTAAAGATTCTGATAGTTATATAAACTTGACACGCAGCTGCAGCCGATATACTTAAAAGATCAAAATTGTCAGGTTAGAGAGATAAGAGAATAAAGAATGCAGATTAGTTTATAATTTAATCATCCAGCCACAAGACGAGGACCCCATCCATCCAAAACTTTCACACCCGCTCAAACAAGTTCAAGGCGAACATCAATGATCTCCACCACCAAAATCGCCATGAAATCCACCGTCCACAAACAGCAGCTACGGTTTTTCTGCACGCGATCGGAAAATGACGTCATCCCACCCCAGCAACCCCGCACATGTTAAATGTTTAATTTTATTTTAATGGGGCGTATTTCTTTCGTAAAAAAATGTTTGCAATCGGTAAAAAGAATAGTTTCTCGACAGCTAAACGGTTGTGGATAGAACTGGATAGGGGACGGTGCCTTGCACAATAACCGACTTATCTCATGAAGCTCCGTGTCAGTCACCAACAACAGCATATATATGTGTTTACACATATTAAAACGTTCGACTTTTCCCGCCAAGCGTCTGCTATTTTGGCGCCAAAACATAACCATGCAGTAGAATAGTCTGTTTTTATTATGCATGATACATCGACCGTTAGATGTAGCTAAACATCTTAGAAGCGATTACATCTATGATTTCACACTGATTGTGGATAAAATTTTATGATTGGGGGATAAATGCAAATTAGAGCCATAACTTAATCTTATTTTCACACCTTGTCATGCAGAAGATTGTAAGCTTATCGAGAGCACCAGAGGCTGTTTACAGAGTAATTATAGAATAGACTGATCCGTGACAAATACAGTCGGCGTTTATAACACGATTCGGTTAACTAACATGGTCCGTTGGTTGAAGGAAATTAACCGTTAGGATTTACTTTCATTTTGCAATCACTTCAACAAACGAATGTTTCATTTGTTAATGCCCATCTGCAGGTGTGGAACTGTGTTTTAATCCCCAATTATACTGGAAAGTGCATTAATTATTTTACTCACGGATTAACTCGGATTTTCCGCTGGTTTGCACACACGAAAATACAAGCACAGCTTTTCAAAAATTTGCCTAAAAACAGATTTTCATTTTTCCGGGAGTTTTATCCTGAATTTCGTGAGGCGTGAGAAAAGCTATTTTTTTGGGAGTCTCCCGCGATTTTCGGGAGACTTAACATGTCTGCTGTCCCAAACAAACAATTAAATTATCACACCTTTTAGCTTCAGGAATATGATTACTCCATACAAACTTGCAAACAAACCTTTTTTCTAGTGTAAACATCCTTAAAATTCAAACATCAACAAGGTTGTTGAAAATCTAAATAAAATTGAGCTGTGTGCTTTAGTGTTACACTATAACATACAAAACATGTAGTTCCAATGGCCAATTCTCTAAAAGAAGCCAAGTGATTCTGATCTGGGTCTGCACTGTTTGCCTGCCCAGATATGTCTGTCCCAAACATTAGGATTGTTAAGGTATTTCATCTTCTTAAGCATATGAGTGATTTTAAATAACTCTCTGCACCCTACATTACAACAGATCACTTTATAGTTATGCTTGTGTCTGGTTGAGTAAAAGCAGACTTATGACATATATGTATGGGGAGACATATTGCAAAATAGCTATCTTTTCATTATTTAAATTGAATTACACAACTATTAATAGTTTTTTTCTATGAAATAACAAAACAAAAATCATTTTTCCCACTATTACCCAGTATTTCCCACATTTGCTGATATTTGGAGTATTTCCCAGGACGGTAATTACCGGTAAATACCAGTGGGAATTCCCACCACCGGTATTTACGACTAACCTTGGTGATGTTGAGCTATTCAGTTAACTTAGTACGTAACACCTTTAAGGCTTTAACCCATTTTATGCTAGTGGACTCTTCCACTGCTGTATGTTGGACAAGTCCATTTGTCATATAAGGGGTGTCAGGCCTAATTTTTAATTTTTATTCTATTTTTGACAGAAAATTCTGTTAGCAAATAGTGCAGGCCATGATCAGACATCGCATTCTGTGGCTTCTGATCTGGGCCGGCCCTATTTGCCAAGGTACCCCTTTAGGGGTTTCCCGCATACAATGGGTTAAAGCAGAATTAGTCTTAATGTTGGTGGTCTTAACCCTTATCGTGCTGTCCCTTTGCAAACAGTGTAGATCCAGATCAGATGGCTTATTCAGAAGCCATCTGCAGGGCTTTAGATAAGGCTGCGTACCGCGTAAATTACGAAAATAATTGGGAGGATACTCCTTTTTTTCAAATCTGCTGCGTATCAGGTACGAAAAACAAATTAGCATTACGCATTTAAATTTTTTGTGAGCGTATCTGGAACGCACGTGAAATAAATGAAGTGTGTAATAAAAGGCGGGAAATTCTCACACGGGAAAATTATGCATTCATAAATTATTTCAAGGGAATCAAGTTTTATTGGGGTTGGGGTTACGGTCCTTTCAAGATTATATCACATATAGAGCCGATCCGATCGTTAATCAGGTGGGTGTAAACCAGAGTAATCTGAACTACAGTAAGATGAGCAAGCAGTGAAGTCTCGGATCAGTCAGCGCATGAGCGCAAGCCTTCATTAGCCGTATTGATTGGATGAGCAGGTCATTGCTCAACAGTATCGACGCGCATCAGTCTGCGCATCGCTGATTTTACAAGCTGGATTATCCAAACGGACTTGCGTAGTTGTTGCGCATGTTGTTCTGACTTACATAGTGTTTGCGCATGCTGGTCTAAGTCTTCGAGTATCGTGCGACCAGTGAAGACTCGGAGTAGCCTGCGCATCATTGCAAACTGCTCAGTCTTCGATGACCCCAAGAGCCTTTTGCAGGGCTACACAGAGATAGGTGAGAAAAAAGGTTGCCCGGGTTGCGCATGTTGATCTGGGTCTTTGCAAGGTGTTGTACGACGCAGCTCGGTATACACACTGTTTATTTGTAATACTGTCGCAGACTGATCAGGCCGCGGGGATATTGCAAACACTAGCATGTTGATCAGAGTCTTTGCAGATCATTGGCAACCAGTGAAGACGCACGTTCAGCCTGAGTTCTGAAACGTCAAATGACATGGATAATTATTGAGTAGTCTCCCTTGAACAGATTACTTATTCAGTCATCGGTTATTTTGTGTAATGCTTTAATAACACGCTTTCAGATGAATCAAACAAATTATTTTTTATTTAAATATTATAATTATATATTAAAAGATACCTAGAAGTTAAATGTTCAAATGTTTTTTTAAATAATAACCGTTGCTATTGCTTCGACCCAGTAGCCTACACCACTTACTTGTGAAATGCATATAAATATGTATATAATTCCAGTAGAGACATCAGTACCATTAGCTTCACTAACGTGTGAGAAGCCAATTGATCATAACGAATATGATGGCATTTCATAAACCAAGAAATGGTGCCCATTTTTCATGCGAAGTTCCCTACCCAGCCCAGCACCCCTGTGCCCTAAAATCCTAGCTGGAGCACTGCCATCCCTAAGTTCTTTTCAGCTGATCAGGAGTCGGTCTCTGCCGCACTTTTTGTGAAAAAGGTCCCAACAGATTTTTGACCCAGTAACTAGTTCCGATTATAACATTGCCTGTAAGGAAACACGATGGGTCCCACGATCGAAGGGTGGAAGAAAATAAATATCCATGGACAATATATGATGAAATTGAGAATATGGTTTTGAAAAGGAATTAAAAAAGTTTTAAAGAATATGAGGTCCATTCAATATCTTGGACAATAAAGTGAAGCTGATTTTCTAATTTTTTAGAAACTCTTTGGCCACAATAATCAGCCATTGAAGTCCTGCTATCCGCCAAGAGAACTGAACCCCAAAAGTTAGATTGCTCCGTCAACAAACTGCTCAGAAGAGATTTCAATATGGCATTGTTTTGTCTGATTTGAGGCCAGGCATACTGCTTGTTTTCTAATAGACACACATATTGAATATGTGTATCTATAAGAAAACAAACAGTACACCTGGCCACAAATCAGTCCATAAAAACATTGTGTCCAGGCTGCAAAATAAAGTTTTTTGGTTTATTTTTCAGTACTCTTTAAAAATTTCTTGTTACTCCTTTTTTTAAAAAAGGATGAGTACTGTACTCTTTTGAAAAAAAAATTATCTAAAGCCCTGCATCTGATCAGGATCTACACTGTTTGTTATGCAGTTTGTGAACTGAATGACTATAATGTATCAAGTAATCTGATTGGCTGATAGCTGGTAATGGGAGTGCCCTAGTTAATATATTCAGCAAGTGGAATTTCACTGTACGTGTATTTTGTGATGTTGTTTTGTTTGTTTGTTTGATGTGATGGATATTAACCCTTGCCCTGCTGAGCCCGGATATGTCTTATCTTTCAAACAATAAATATCCAGATCAGATGAAGCCATCTGATCAGGATCTTCATTGTTTATCATTCAGCTCATGAATTTGTTGCACTAATTTGCATCAAGTAATCTGATTGATTGATAATCAGTAGTGGGTGTGGCATATATAAATATTCAGCAGGTCAAGGGTTAATGATGCTATTGTCACAATTTAGTGCATCAATATGTTAACATGCATGGTCTGACCACCATCTCTTTTTAAATGTACCCTTTTATAGGTAATATATTCATTGAAAACAATTTGAGCTGACTCACCCATGGCTTTGTGATTTTGTACATTCTAGGGGTTCAATGTCTGAATATTGAACAACAGCATAAATAGAGAAACATGATATATTTGATTTGAATTTTTTAAGGGGCATGGACACACTTTTAAAGGATATAACTCTTTCTCAGATATTTTTGTCCGTCTACTGAATTTGTTCCTGAGGAGCAAATACTTTCTTGAAGAGCAGGCCCCATTGAAATGACATTTAACCCATTTTCTACAGAATGGAATCTTCCACCTTATGCATGCTGTATGGGTACTCAGCCTGCTGCCTGGGTACTCAACCTGCTGCATGGGTACTCAGCCTGCTGCCTGGGTACTCAGCCTGCTGCCTGGGTACTCAGTCTGCTGCATGGGTACTGAGCCTAATGCCTGGGTATTCAACCTGCTGCATGGGTGCTCAGCCTGCTGCCTGGGTGCTCAGCCTGCTGCCTGGGTGCTCAGCCTGCTTCATGGGTACTCAGCCTGCTACATGGGTACTCAGCCTGCTTCATGGGTACTCAGCCTGCTGCATGGGTACTCAGCCTGCTGCATGGGTACTCAGCCTGCTGCATGGGTACTGAGCCTGATGCCTGGGTATTCAACCTGCTGCATGGGTGCTCAGCCTGCTGCCTGGGTGCTCAGCCTGCTTCATGGGTACTCAGCCTGCTACATGGGTACTCAGCCTGCTACATGGGTACTCAGCCTGCTGCCTGGGTACTCAACCTGCTGCATGGGTACTCAGCCTGCTTCATGGGTACTCAGCCTGCTACATGGGTACTCAGCCTGCTGCCTTGGTACTCAGCCTGCTGCCTGGGTACACAGCCTGCTGTATGGGTACTCATCCTGCTGCATTGGTACTCAGCCTGCTGCCTGGGTACTCAGCCTGCTGCATGGGTACTCAGCCAGTTGTGTGGCTACTCAGCCAGTTGTGTTGGTACTCAGGCAGCTAATTAGGCTTCTATGCAGGTACTCAACCTGCTGTGTGGTACTCAGCCTGCTTTGCTGGTACTCAGCCTGCTGTGAGGGTACAATGCCTACTGTGTAGGCATTCAGCCTGCTGTGTGGGTACTCAGCCTGCTGTGTAGGTACTCAGCTTGCTGTGTGGGTGCTCAGCTGCTATCTAGGCTTCTGTGCAGGTACTTAGCCTGCTGTGTGGGTACTCAGCCTGCTGCTGGGTACTCTGCCTGCTATGTGGGTACTCAGTCTGCTTTGCTGGCACTCAGCCTGCTCTGAGGGTACTCAGCCTACTGTGTGGGCACTCAGCCTGCTGTGTGGGTTCTCAGCCTGCTTTGTTGGTACTTGGCCTGCTGTGTCAGTACTCAGCCTGCTGTGTGGGTACTCGGGTGGGTACTCAGCTGCTGCCTGGGTACTCAGCTTGCTGTGTGGGTATGCGGCCTGCTGTGTCAGTACCCAGTCTTGTGTGGGTACCCAGCCTGCTGTGTGGGTACTCTGCCTGCTGTGTCAATACTCAGCCTGCTGTGTGTGTACTTGGCCTGCTGTGTCAGTACTCGGCCTGCTGTGTGGGTACTCAGCCTGGTTTGAGTCTTTGCAAAGTGCCAACCTCATAACAGGACTTCATAGAACCATATGTTGTGGGTACTTGTTACAATCACCTCATTGAGGCAAACATCCACATTGTATGGTTAAATGGAGAATTAAGAAAAACAGTATCCCCTTTACTCCTTATATACCGGCCCCGATAGCTCAGTTGGTAGAGTGTCCGCTCCGGGGAACGGGAGGTCACGGGTTCGATCCTGGGCCGCGACATACCAAAGTCGTTAAAAATGGTATTAGCTGCTCCTCGCTTGGCACTCAGATTTACCGGGTAGAGCTAGGACTGGTCGACCCAGTGTCAGGATAATGTGACTGGGTGTGGTATCATGTAATGTGTCTGGGACATGATACTTCAGTGAGGCAGCACTATAAGAGTGAGCATTGAGCTCCCTGTCGCAACCAGACACCGTCATGATATGACTGAAAAATTGTTGAAAGCGACGTTAAACCCGAATTCACACACACACACTCCTTATATATGTAGATACATGTATGAGGTTATGCAGAACTTTTGTCCTAAGTCAATTCATTGTAAGTGCCTTTTGATTAAATTCTGATTTATTAGTCTTATAGTACTTAAAATTGATTTTACACATATATAAATCCTAATCAATTGTAATTCGGGCACCTTGAGGACTTGCTGTAATTCTCTTCAAATTTTAACAATGTAGACCCTGTTACAGTGTAGACCCTGATCAGACTGCTCCTACAGGAGCAGTCTGATCTGGGTCTGCACTGTTTCCTCAGACCTATCTGTCCCAATACTAAGGATCATTACGGTAAACAACAATAGTTTTGTGATTGTTCAGACCTTATTGAAATGCAGCACATCATAACTCTTATCTTGCTGTTCACGACAACCCCTATCTTTGGAAACAGTGCAGATCCAGATCAGATGGCTTCTGAAGAAGCCATCTGATCAGGATCTACACTGTTTGGCATTAAGTTTATGAATTTGTAGCAATAAATTACATCAAGTAATTTGATTGGCTGATAGACAGAAATGGGTGTGGCTTAAATGAATATTCAGCAAGATAAGGGATAAGCTCCAGATTAGATAGAGTAATTTAAACACATGATGTACAAATAATTAAATTTTCCTGATTTTTCAGAGAAAATTTTCTCTGGGCACTGTGGTTTTTGCCCACGTCTGATTAACAATCAACTCAATATGTGAAACAGTCTTAAAAAGGCCGTAAAACTGACAATAAAAATAATATAAATAAATAAAAAATAAAAATAAAAAAATATGCACTGACAAATCAAAAACAAAAAAAAAATCCTGCTAGTTTAATGAGCAAATAATTCAATATTTACATGTGGAGTTATTTGATATGAGATTTTCCCTATCAATAATTAATGACCAATTTGTTTGAAGACAATAAAATTGACACGGAATTGACACGAAATCGAAATCCTGGTGATAAAAGTAGTTAGTCACTGACAGTCTGGGTTGGTTTGAATCTTTTGGTTTTACTGTTTCTTCTTCTTTATCTTCTTCTTCTTCTTCTTCTTCTTCTTCTTTTTCTCTGAAAAAAAACTTTAAACTTGAAATGTTTTGAGAAGAAAACTGTGTCCCCCATTCATCAATATGACACCACCCTCCAGGCAACACCTCACTTAAAAAAAGCAAAACAAAAAAAAAATAAAAAAGAACTGGTTTGTGTGATCTTGAAAATGAGGTCAAGTTCACCAAAGAATCATAAAATCTTTGTTATGTGTTAATTGCCATGAAATGAACACCCCCTTACACCCCACGTTGTATAGAGAAAACTGGGGTTTACAGAGGTAGACATTATTTTTCTTATTTCTGCTCAAAGCTATAGGTTGTGGGTACTCGTTAGAACCGCCTCAATGAGGCGGTTCTAACAGGCACCCACAACCTATGTTTGCGATATAAATATGAAAAATATAATGGATTTTCATCAGAAAAGTAGCCATTTTGGAGATGTGAAAAAATCCACTATTTCGCACAGGTGTGTTATCGTTATGTCTTTCAATCGGTTAAAGTCAGATATGCTAAAGACAAGCAAAGTCTGAATAATGTTTGGAGTCATGTGACTTTGAAACCAGGTCAAGGTCACCAAAATCTAATGGAGTCTGTTGCATATTGAACATGTTTGTATATACATGTATTTAATACCAAACATGGTTGGGGTTCATCAGTTTGTTCAGCAGATATAATGCAGACAGACAAAAAACTTGATAATTTTTTCTCTTGTTTGACCTTGAAAATTAAGTCAAGGTGACTAAAATCTAATCAAGCCTTTGGTAGGTGCATTGATATTGACCAAGTCTGACCACAATGCATAATTTCTTTTAGAAGATAGCATGCAAATTATTTTTGGCCCAAATTTGACAGTTTCTGAGAGTCTGTGATCTTGAAAATGAGGTCAAGGTCACCGAAACCTAATCCAGTCTTTGGTAGGTTGCATAAATTTGTTAAGGAGATTAGGTGCAGAAAAGCTATTTTTAACCCAAATTCGTCGGCTTTTGTCAAAATGAGGTCAAGGTCACCAGACCATAAATCATGAACTTGTTCAGGATATCTGGTGCAGACAAGCTATTTTTTTTCCAAATTCGAGTTTATAGGAGCCTGTGACCAAGGCAGTCAAAACCTAATTTCCTAGTGCCATGCAAATTTGTTAAGATCAGGGGTACCATTTAGTCATTACGAAAACACGCCTATACAAATACATTGTAAACTTTACCGCCAAAAAAACGAAAATTTTAAAATGAAAAATTATGATACTGTATTTTTTTAATTTCTACTCAAAATATAGATTTGTGGCACAGAGGCGGTTCTAACGAGTATCCACAATCTATATTTTAGACAGAAATAAGAAAGATTAGGTTTACCCCCTGTAAACCCCAGTTTTACTGTATAAAAGTGTTCCAAGGGGGTCAAAATTATGTAGGCACTTTTTTCGTTATGGCACGAAACAGCTACAATGCCAATTAACACTGTCATAAACAGGATCCTCTGCAAAAACAATATGTCCTCCTCCCCTTTGGTGGTGGCCGTGGTGGGCTGCTGTCTGCTCTAAAAATGTATGTGGTGCTTTAAGGGTTAAATAAGAGAAGTAGAGAAATTTCATGTAAAAGGAAGTACTCTAGGGACAGTCAACAATGTATAAATCAATTTGGTTCTATTGATTATATCTACCTACCATACATTTTCTAAAGGTTTAGGACACTAATGTTCCATGTCTTATAAGTGTGACCAAAATGTCGTCAATAATAAAAATAATAATAATTATAATAATAATCAACCTTATTAATTGCGGGTGATAGTACTCAATAGGAAAACATGCCAATTCATATTGAAAATTTTCCCCCCAAAAATGCAAATTTTCAGATAAAAAATTCTTATTTTTTCTTATTTTTGCTCAAAACATAGATTGTTGGTACTTGTAAGAACTGCCTCAACGAGGCAGTTCTTACCAGTACCCACAAGGTATGTTTTTGAGCAGAAAAAAGAAAAATATTGTATACCCCTGTAAACCCCAGTTTTACAAAAGGGGTCAAAATTTTGTAGGCGTGTTTTTCGTGATGTAATCTTCCATGTGGCCCTTTTTTCCTCCTCGTTAGAAACCGGTACAAAGCAATACGGATAAAGTCTCCTGCTCAAGGATGCGGAGATTGAGCCAGCTACCTCTTAATCTCAAATCCTCTGCCTGTCCACGCTGCACCACAGCGCTCCATGAGTGAAAGATTCTGTTTATCATGTAATGATTTGAAATAAGATTTTATAACCAAAGAAGTTAAAAGAATATGAGTAGAAAACAGGGATGTCATGAAGTTACATGCCAATAACCATGTGTTATTACATGTCTGGTGGTCATATCAATATTACATGATGTTATCCACGTTAAATGACAATCCATATTATTGTGTTATTGCATGTCTGGTGGTCGTATCAATAATACATGACGTGTGTGTGTGTGAATTCGGATTTAACGTCACTTTCAGCAATTTTTCAGTCATATCACAACGGTGTCTGGTTGCAACAGGGAGCTCAATGCTCACTTTTATAGTGCTGCCTCACTGAAGTATCATGTCCCAGACACATTACATGATACCACACCCAGTCACATTATCCTGACACTGGGTCGACCAGTGCTAGCTCTACCCGTAAATCTGAGTGCCAAGCGAGGAGCAGCTAGTACCATTTTTAACGACTTTGGTATGTCGCGGCCAGGGATCGAACCCATGACCTCCCATTCCAATACATGACATGACAAGGAGCTAAAATTTGACAGATACTTTACAAACTCTTGTTTGGTTTCATTTGGCGACAGGGCTTGATGTCATTTCATCTCAATGTCGGGTAAAAGTCTCCAAAATGACCTGTACAGTGTTGACGGGGACTTTAAACCTCAAATCAAACAAATACAAACAAAAACAAATACAAACTCTTGTGAAACACACATCACATAATCAAGTCCTTGAAATGAAGACCCCCCCCACCCCATACCTCACTTTATTAATAATAGAGAAAACTGGAGTTTAGGTGGGTAAACATTATTTTGCTTATTTTTGCTCCCAAACATAGGTTGTGGGTACTTGTTAGAACCGCCTCGAGCACCCACAATCCCCCACCCCCCACCCCTATGTTTGTAGTATTTATAAGCAAAATAACACAGATTTTCATCAGAAAAGTAGCCATTTTGGAGATGTGAAAAAATGCACTATATCGCACGGATGTATTTCCTATTGCATAAAGTGGTTTCTCTGAGTATGTTCATTTCACAGACTTGTTAATATAATGATAGGATCTATCATAGCGGGAGTTACAATGCTAATCAGGACATGAATGAGTGAGTGTTTGAGTTTTACGTCCCAACAACAGCTAAGGTCAAATGGAGACAGACCTCGGTTTAAAGACTCATCCGAAAGTCTGGAGAAGCCCGGGATCGATCCTGCGACCCCTGGTTTACAAGGCGAATAGTGTAACCACTACACCGCAGATCGAGGCTTCTACTAATCAGAACATAAAAATCTTTTCTCTCTTTCTTGTTAGAAATGTATGCTGTGGGTACTTGTTAGAATCGCCTCCTTGAGGCGATTCTAACAAGTACCCTACGTTTTTGATAGAGAAATAAAGAAATTTATTCCAAAATTATCCTTGTTACACCTCCATAACCCTTTTTGTGCCGAATGAAATCTTCCACCTTATATATAGCACAAGTCCATTTAAAACTTTTGGGTTGTCAGGTTGTTTTGGAGTTTTTGGTACACAAACGGGTAACTGGTGCACAGCTAGCAATTCACATTAAATCTAATAAGTTTGCTTTTACTGTCCCAAAATGTATCTCCTATATCTCGGGTGGGACGGCCCCTGCCCATCCGGGCTTGAAGAAATAGATGGGCTGCATGATGCTTCCATGCAGAGCTGAAAATCGTCATCGCACAGGAGCACTGGTAAACCGCTTAGTGGATCTAAGCCTGCCCAGGCAAAACGGTGTGAGTCGGTCCGACTTCATGCTATGAACTCTTTTGGTTTCTTTAGGCGATAGGGCTTGAGATGTCATTTCATCTCATTGTCGGGTAAAAGTCCCACAAAATTGGAAGCAACATCTCCAAAATGACCTATACAGTGTTGATGAGGATGTTAAACCTAAAATCAAACAAACAAACAAAATATCTCGGGTGGGTGAAGGAACAGTAGGTGAGGGTCAACAGAATGATGATGAAAATGGTAAACAATGCAGATCATGCTGTCTGGGCTGACTTTGATCGAGGTCTGCACTGTCAAGCACGCCTCTTGCCTAGTGGTTCAGAACTCTGACTCTAAGTCTGTCAATACTATGGGTTCAAGTCTTGCTTGGGTCATGAGAGAAGCCCAGTTTTGCATCGGAAAATCGGATGATTTTTTTTCTGGGCACTGTGGTTTTGTTTAACAATTAACCCAGTATGTGAAACAGTTAAAAGGGCCATAAAACTGTCAAAAAATAAATACAGGTATACACTGACAAAACAAAAAAATCCTGCTAGTTTAATAATATCAGTAAATAATCTGATATTTACATGTAGGTTTATTTGATATGAGATTTTCCCTATCAATAATTAATGATCAATTTGTTTGAAGACAATACAATAGACACCAAATTGACATGAAATTGAAATCCTGGTGATAAAAGTAGTATTAACCCTTATCTTGCTGAATATTCATCTAAGCCGCACCCATTTATGTCTATCAACCAATCAAATTACTTTATGTAATTAATTGCTACAAATTCATAAACTGAATGCCAAACAGTGTAGATCCTGATCTGGATCTACACTGTTTCCAAAGAAAGGGGTTGTCGCGAACAGCAAGATAAGGGTTAAAAAGTCACTGCAACAGCCCAGGTTGGTTTGAATGTTTTGGTTTTACCGTAAAAATCCTAAATATTTGGATACCTTGAGGATCTGCTGTAATTATCCTAAAATTTTAGCAAATTTGTTTTGGACACAGAATGGCAGTGTAGACCCTGATCAGCTTCAGGAGCAGTCTCTGATCTGGGTCTACACTGTTTGCTTAGGCCTGTCTGTCCCAATTCTTAGGATCATTACGTTAGTATTGTCTTTGAGACGATTCTAACATCTCAAGCCCTGCCCCTCAATGAAACCAGTGGACAGTCTGACGCACTCAAAGGGCTTAGAAGGCCAAAAAGCCTGCCCAGGCCAAGTGGTATGAGTCAGACAGTCAAATTTGGTTTCATTGGGCAGCAAGGCTGGAGATGTCATTTCATCTCAGTGTCCGTAAAAGTGTCACAAAGTTGAAGCGGCATCTCCAAAATGACCTGAATAGTGTTGACCGGGGCATTAAACCTCAATTCAAATGAAACCTAACAAGTACACCCATCATACCTTTTCAGTGTATAGCATGAAAAACAAACTCATTATTATCCTAAATATACAGTAAAAGACCACTTTTGAACAGTCTCAAATGTGGTCCCTGACCAGAGGACACTGTGTGCAGAAAACACAAAGAACAGAACCCATCTAAATAACATTTTTAACCCATTGTCTACTAGTGGACTCTTCCACTGCTGTGTGTTGGACAAGTCCATTTGTCATATAAGGGGTGTCAGGCCTTTTTTGATTTTTATTCTATTTTTTATGGAAATTCTGTCAGCAAAAAGTGCAGGCCCTGATCAGATGCGGCGTTCTGCGGCGTCTGATCTGGGCCTGCACTGTTTGCTAAGGTATCCCTTTAGGGGTTTCCCGCATACACTGTGTTAAAGCAGAATATGTCTTACGAGTCTTAATAGCAGAAGTTTACTGTAGCAATGGGAAGAATTCTCTAGAGGTGTTGGGGTTTTGAATTAACCCTTTTTGTACCAAATGGAAACTTCCTCCTTGCATATAGCAGGAGTTCATTTCCAAATTTAGGGGTGACAGGTTGTGTTTTCATCAAACTTTGTTTCGAAAATGACTGAACTTTTAGCTAACAGTGCAGGCCATGATCACCGTATTCGGGCGTGTATTACCCGCAGTTTTTTCCCTCAAATTACAGGCCCAAGTTCAGGGTGCGGGCAATCCGCCCGAATTATTTTTGGACCATTTTATTTTTACTTTTGTCAGCTGAAAATACGATGCATCTCGTGTTATGCTCTATCCTTTTACGATTCCCGACATAAAAAACGTTTAATTGTCCACTCAATTTTACTTACACATTAGTAATATAACAATCTCCATTACTAGCAAGCCCGATTTTGTGAGTATTTTTCCTTAAACTCTGATTTTAAACGAAATAAACAAGCAAGTTCAATGCGAACATCAAAGTTTTCCGGCATCAAAACCGCCGCCAACAAACCACCGCTACAGTTTTTTTTTCTGCACGCGATGGGTAAATAACGTCATCGGACCCCACCAACCCCACACATGTCTGTTGTTTAATGGGGCGTATCTCTCTCACAAAAAATTGTTTGGAAACGGTAAAAATATTCTCGATAGCAAAACGGTTGTGGAAAACAGCGTTTTCCGTAAGCTCCGTGTCAATACCAACAACAGCATACAGATGTGTTAACACAAATTAAAGTGTTCAACTTTTCTCGCCAAGTGTCTGCTATTTGGCGCCAAAACATAACCATTTACGAGATAGTAGAATAGTCGTAGCAACTCGTCTTAGGAGCAATTAAATAATTTTCACATTGATTGCGGATTAAATTTTATGATTGGGGAATAAACGCAAATTAGAGACATAACATGACCATATTTTCACACCTTATCGACACGCACCGCAGGGTGGCAATTATATGACGGGGATTAACAATAGTGTCATAATTGAACCGTTATAAATCATCAAACAGTGTAAATCCAAATCAGACGTCTGCGGCGTCTTTCTGATGTGTCTGATCTGGGACTGCACTGTTTGCCGATGTCCCAAAAAAGAGACGTCTGCGGCGCCTTTTTGAGGTGTCTGATCTGGGACTGCACTGTCCCAAAAAAGGGCCGCGGGCATATGTGGGTTAATAAATAAATTACAATGGTGAACAGGCAAAGTTTTTTCAACATTTTAATGCTAAATACATGCTTTCTGGTGATACTCGCACGCACATACATTTTCCCGCCTTTTGAAGACGATCGCGCGTTCCGCTGTGCGTTACAAAAACTGGCCAAATTCTTACTTTTTCTCATCATCCACCAAAATTTCAGCAAATGTTCCATGCGGGTAATACAACAAAATAACAGTTTTCCCCCAGATTTTGGAAAAAAAGGGGGGTGCGGGTAGTATGCAAATGCGGGTAATACACACCCGAATACGGCAGTTGCCACATTCTCTGATCTGACACTATTTGCCAGGGTACCCGCTCTGGGGTTTCAGGTACTAAAATGGGTTAAGGTATGGAAATTGTGATTGAGCCATTGAAGATACACTGTATGTGTATTTTGCAGGGGGTGATTTTTTTCATTTTTTTGTCTTGTTATTCATTTTTTTTTATGTCTTGACCTTCTAAAAATCGTGATAATTGCTGAACAAAAATAGTTTTTGGCACACTTGTTAAAAGTTTGGAATGAAAATCTATTTTGTTGTCGTTACCTGTGATATTATGGTCCACTTTATGAAAAGACCTCAATTTTGTCGATAATTGGCTTGTGTCACCATAAAAGATTTGTTCAATTTCTTACAATTTATCAGATAAAATATATGCAGATCAGCCAATCAATTTTTATATCCCAACTTTGAAAAAATGGGGATACTGGTTAACATCTGTCATTCCATCCGTCAGTTCATCCATCCTTCTGTACGTCCGTATGTCCTTCCGTCAGTGTATAATTTTTCGTCAAAGCTGATTTCTCAAGAACCATGAAAGCTAGAAACCTCAAACATCATGATGACTTATATTGTGTAAGAGGTAATGGGCATTATCCATCTATTTGTTCATCTGCTCTTTCTTTCTTCTTGGCCAATGTCAAATTTTTCGTGGAAGATTTCACAGGAACTACAAAATCTAGAAGTCTCAAACTTAGTTTACTATGCAATGATGATGATTTGTATTGTGTAAGAGACAATGGGCTTTCTCGGCTTATTTACATTCTTCTTTCTCTCCATATAGGCCAATGTTAAATTTTTCGCCAAAGGTTTCTCAAGAACTTTAAAAGCTAGAAGCCTCAAACTTGGTATACTAAGCAATGATGATGACTTGTATTGTGTAAGAGACAATGGGCTTCCTCCACTTATTTGTTCATCTGTTCTTTCTTCTTTCTCTCCAAATAGGTCAATGTTAAACTTTTTGTCAAAGATTTCTCAGAGAAGCCCCAAACTTAGTAGGAGTATACTGGTATCCATCCATCCATCCATCCATCCATCCATCCATCCATCCATCCATCCATCCATCCATCCATCCATCCATCCATCCTTCTTTCCATCCATCCATCCATCCATCAACAATTTCTTCAAATGACATCTCCAAAAACCACAGTGCCAATTTTAAAAAAAAAATCACAAGAATATTCCTTGGGTGACCCTCTACCAAAATTGCTAAAATGGTTCCGCTCAGATGAACAAAATGGCCACCAGAGCTAAATGTAGAAAAACCTTTAAACAACATCTCTCCTAGGCTTACGGTCCAATTTCAAAATAATTCCACAGGATTGTTTTTTGGGTGACCATCTGCCGAAATTGCTAAAACAGTTCTGCTCTGCTGAACAAAATGGCCACCAGAGCTAAGAATAGAAAAACCCTAAAAAAACCTTTAAATGACATCTCCTCCTAGGTCTGATTTCAAAATAATTTCACAGGAATATTTCTTGGGTGATCCTAAAATGGTTCTGCTCCACTGAATAAAATTGCCACGAGAGCTAAAAATAGAAAAGCTTTAGAAAAAGCTTTAACCACAGCAATGTTCCTTCCAAGGGTGACCCTCTACCAGAATTGATAAAATGGTTCTGCTCCGCTGAACAAAATGGCCACCAGAGCTAAAAATAGAAAAGCTTTAGAAAAAGCTTTAACCACAACTCCTCCTTGGCTAATGGTCAGATTTCAAAATAATTTCACAGGAATGTTCCTTTTGTGACTCTCTACCAAAATTGCTAAAATGGTTCCACTCAGCTGAACAAAATGGCCACCCAGGGTGGGGAACCCACGTGACCAATTGATATAGTAAACGGAATTTTATGAGGAAAATCGCTCGGTTCAGGTACGGTTTTTCCCCGATATTATGGTCATTACAGCACACATTTTTACGAGTCATATACCAAAGTACTATGCTCAACTTCCGATTTTTTATGATGTTTGATTTGAAGGCAGAAATTGCCTGGTTTTCGAGAAATGCTCGCCCAAATTTTTTCACCGAGCCCGACAGATCGTGATAAAGACCACGGCAAACAGCAGAAATCTTAAATTTATTGCAAATAGAGTGTTTTAGATGATCCTACCGCAATTGCAAATATTACCTCTAGCATGTTTCCATGTAACAGTTAACACCGAAACACCGTTTGTTTGCCTGTTAGTACAAGTGGTTAAATCGATTTTACGATGCCACAATCCTAGCCCTTACTTCCGTCGTGATTTAGACAAATAATTAGTGTTCAGTCTGCATGAAGGCCACAAAGACCATACTTTTAATGAATTGTTTACTCGATGTTCTCTCGATGAATACCCTGCAGAACAGACTTACACAAATATACCGCGATTTGTTTGTTTCAAGAGCATGATCTGTATTGCAAAAGAAAAGGCCTCCTAACTCATCAAAGCCCGCCAGTAATTGTTACTGACCGTTTCGAGTCGGTGCTTTTGCTGTGGTGTTGGTGAGTCTGAGAATTTCCTCAGTAATGTATATTAATTAATTTTTAATGACAGATTCATTCTGTGATTGTTCGCTGTGCTACAAGTTTTAAAGTAGTTTGCTTCCCTCCCTCCCCCCCTCCTTCGGCATAGAAATATGAATCAGCACAAAATGTAGTCCGGCTTTTATCTTTTATCAGTTTTATGCTCAGATTCATTCATACCGGTGATTGTTATGAAATTTTCTCGCGCATATTTGTATTCAAGAACTGTCTTAAGTTGAAAATTTCAGGAATAATCAGACGACACATGCCTTTTGAAAAACCAACAATGAATATCTACACAAGCGTACTGGTGTGTTAGTGTCTTAAAATTGCCATACAAAAACTTAAGGCAGACGACTTTAATATTTTATCTTATTTTTCACAGATTGGATTCATCATTTCATATGAACCAGCTGCCTGCAGATTAGTCATAAGAAATGTGAAATTGCGGCGAAATATAAGAATAAAAGACAAAATTTCCTCTGCAAGGTTTAAAAATGGCCAGGTTAAGATTTTACCGCTTCCATTGGGTTTCTCAATTTCAATCTCCAATTACTGTATTTGTACACGTCCGTTTTCAACATGTAAACTGGGTGTATAGTCAATAATAGTCAACAGCAGTGCAAACCATGTAGAACAGAATGAGATGTCTCATTATGAGCCATTTCATCAGGACCTACACTTTTTGCAAAGGTATCTGTACTTGGTTATAAAGGGCTGAAAGGGTACAAAATCATAACGCTTATATGCTAAGTACGTGACGCGAGAAATTTCAACCGTATGGTAGCATGCCAGCAAAATATACTTCGAACAGTTGTCACTGTCCAAGAATATGTAAGCACTGTTGTAACAAATAATTAGTTACACACCCCAAAACGTCATATACTAGTGCACACCCTCATAATCTTATAAAAGAAAAACTTATTGATTTAACTGAATGGACTTTTTACAGAGAAGATTCTATCTTGCATGTAATGTTAGAAATGCGATTTTCACTTCTAAAGAGCATAAGAATTGTACACTATGGTCATGACAGAAAGTGTGTGAAGTTCTAACCTTTCTACTTGACAATGTTTTCATTAGATTTGGTACTAAGTTATTTAGACAAATTACGGGTATTCCGATGGGTGAGAATTGCGCACATCTTGTAGTTGATATGTTCTTGTATTGTTATGAAAGAGACTTCATGATGTCACTTTCTGCTGATAACCAATCTGAAATAATTGAAGCTTTTAGCTCTACTTCTAGATATTTGTAAGATTTATTAAATATTGACAGTTCATACTTTGGTAGTTTGATCAGTCATATTTTACCCCCAGAACTTCAGTTAAATAAAGCAAATTCCTCTGACACCGAGGCCCTGGATTTGGATTTACATTTATCTATTGTTGATTGATTTGTTTCCTGCGACGATTTAGATTTTATGATTGTATACTTTCCTTATTTGGATGGTGATGTTCCTCATTCGACATCCTATAGTGTTAATATTTCTCAATTCAATTTGCAAGAGTTTTTAGTCATATGTCTGACTTCAACACTCGTAATAAACTGTAAACTGCTTGTCCCAGTCGCGACGGAAGTAAGGGCGAGGATTGTGGCCACGTAAAATCGATTTAAGCCCCCCAGTGGAATTCGTTTCCACTGACCGTTCAAAGGCGGTTCTTTTGTCGCTGTTATTTTTGTTATGGTTTGTCTTTTGTTGTTTGTGTCGCTTATATATTTTTATTTTGGATAGCCTTTTGGCCATTTTGTGGGAAAGTAGCTGTCCTCTTGGCTTTCCGCTGTTGGTGTTTCCGTGTGGGTCTGTTGCTTCATGTTTGTGTTTCTTTCCCTTTGGTGTCTCTGATGGGAGCTGTGGGTTAATTATATCGATTCCTGATCATTGCCTCTACTTCTATTTATCTTCTAAATCAGGGTTATCAGTATCATAAATTACGTAAAGCCTTTTCAAAGCTTAATAGTCGCCGTTCTGATTTGATTTCAAAATTCAATGTTGGACTTAAAACTCTTCTGCAACAAGGCCTATCGGGACCTGAATTTTATGGTGACTTGTATACAAAGTTAGAAAAGTATATACTTGCGATGACTACAGTACCCAATTTTGTAAAATCGTTTTACGATACAAAAAAGATTGGATACAAAATAAATGTTATAAGACAGACTGCATGCTTCGAAGTTAACCCAATCACGGTTTGTAACTTTTCTACCCTCGTTGATTGCACGCCGGTGGGTCGGGCCTCAGATTCTATGACGGTTCCAGCGTGAAGGCGTGCATAAATTTCATTTTATGTAATGTTGGTTGGTACCTGATGCTTCGTCTTTGGTCGGGCCCCTCGGAGTTTAACTGATGGTTTTCTTTTGCTCCAGCGTTTCAATTGTTTCGCGCTGTCGAATCCTCCGTTGTTTAATCTCTGTGGCTGTTTAATTTGTATGTCCTCGGAGATGTCACAGTAATGAAGTAGGAAGACTGCATGCGGACTGAACAAATTAATAGTCTAAACCACGACAGAAGTAAGGGCGAGGATTACAGCTGCGTAAAATCGATTTAAGCCCCCCCCCCCCCCCCCCCCCCCCCCCCACACACACACACACACACACACACACACACACCAGTTGAATACTTTTCACTGACAGTACGAAGATGGTTCTTCTGTGGCGTTTTATTTGTTTAATTATTTGTTACTAGTTGTATGTCTCGCTTGCTTGTGTCTTTTTTATTTGGATAGCCAGTTGGTCATTTTGTTGGAAAGTAAGTGTCCAATTGGCTTTCCTCTACTGTTGATTCCATCACAGTCTATTTACTTCTTGTTTGTGCTTCTTTCCCTTTGGTGTCTCTGATTGAAGGTGTAAATTAATTGTATCGATTCTTGATCACTGCTTTACTTCTCAGCAAACATTTAAGTATACTTTACAGGATATCAACCCTCACCTTCACTTCTAGTGTGGTACAAACAAACATTTATGACATAAGTAAAGGAGTAAAACACAGTATGAGGTAAAGAAATTAAATTACATAATAAAAAAATAATTAATATACATTACTGAGGAAATTATCAGACTCACCAACACCACAGCAAAAACGGCCAGTAACAATTACTGGCGAGCTTAAGTATACTTTACGGGATCCCAACCTTCACCCTCAGGGTCTGAGTTCGTTT
The DNA here is from genome assembly GCA_963580285.1 of Lucinisca nassula. Classification (NCBI taxonomy): domain Eukaryota; kingdom Metazoa; phylum Mollusca; class Bivalvia; order Lucinida; family Lucinidae; genus Lucinisca; species Lucinisca nassula. The sequence goes on from OY757018.1 coordinate 155,378,224, forward strand.
TTATGGGAAACTTCTTCTGACCTTTTGAAAACAAAAACTCCTCTGCCGCTCAATGTATACTGCATTGATGTATCTTCCAATAAGTCTGAGAGAAAAAGCTGTTTCCACAACAAACGTAGGCGGTTGTGCCCATGTGTTTTCGCGTATGTTCGTTTAGATTATTTCGATCTAAAGTCTTTACTACATGTCTGGCATGCGGAAATCATTTGGAAAAAAGGAATATATTATGTATCAACCAAAATGTATTTCCCATGACCAACATCACGTGACTTGTCATCTTGTTGTTGCGATATGTTGAAAAGCATTATCAGTTTGGCATTTACGTTATCAAAATTGGGGAAATTACCGTGAACTTTACCTTCCCGATTATGTACCGTGAACTGAATCATTTTATAAAACTTTGCATAACAGGCAAACAAACGGTGTATCGGGGTTAACTGTTACATGGAAACATGCTAGAGGTAATATTTGCAATTTCGGATGCGGTAGGATCATCTAAAACACTCTATTTGCAATAAATTTAAGATTTCTGCTGTTTGCCGTGGTCTTTATCACGATCTGTTGGGCTCGGTGAAAAAATTTGGGCGAGCATTTCTCGAAAACCAGGCAGTTTCTGCCTTCAAATCAAACACCATAAAAAATCGGAAGTTGAGCAGAGTACTTTGGTATATGACTCGTAAAAATGTGTGCTGTAATAACCAAAATATCGGGGAAAAACCGTACCTGAAGCGAGCGATTTTCCTCATAAAATTCCGTTTACTATATCAAATGGTCACGTGGGTTCCCAACCCTGCCACCAGAGCTAAAAATAGAAAAATCTTTAAATGATATCTCTTCCTAGGCTAATCATGGGGTCTGATTTCAAAATAATTTCACAGGGATCTTTCTTGGGAAACCCTCTACCGAAACTGCTAAAATGTTTCCGCACCGCGGATCAAAATGGCCACCAGAGCTAAAAGTAGAAAAAAACAAGTTCCTTTAACTGACATCTTCTTAGATAATGGTCTGATTTCAAAATTATTTCACAGGAATGTTCTTTTGGTGACCGTCTACCAAAATTGCTAAAATGGTTCTGCTCTGCTGAACAAAATGACATCTACTCCTAGGCTTATGGTCTGATTTCAAAATAATTTCATAGAAATATTCTTTTGGTGACCCTCTACCAAAGTTGTTAAAACAGTTCCACTTCGCAGAACAAAATGGCCACCAGAGTTAAAAAAAGAAAAAAAATTCCTGTAAAGGACATCTTCTCCTAGGTTAATAATCCTATTTCAAAATTATTTCACAGAAATGTTCATTTGTTGACCCCATACCAGTATTGCTTAAATGGTTCACCTTCACTGAAGAAAATGGCGGCCAGAGCTAAAAATAGAAAAACCTCTAAATGACATATCCTCCTAGGTGAATGACGCAATTTCAAACCCAATATTTTTGTACCAAAATTGATTAAATGGTATGGCTCAGCTAAGGTCTGTTCCATTGAAACAATGCAGCTCATAGTATTATTTTACTGATGATTGCTTAACTTGCTGAAATGGGTTTTCCCTGCTGAATGACTGCAGAGGTAAAGATAGAAAAAACTTCAAAGAGTGAGTGAGTGAGTGTTTGAGTTTTGTGTCACACCAACAGCTAATGTCATACGGAGACGGGACCTCGGTTTAAACACTCATCCGAAAGTTTGGAAAAGCCCGGGATCGATCCTGCGACCCCTGGTTTACAAGGCGAGTAGCGTAACCACTACACCACGGAGGTTTATAAAATCTTCAAAGAACATGATTGAGCGAGAAGCAGTAACAGGAGAAAAATATCTCCTAGGCCAACTCGGTTTCAAAATAATTTGACAGAAATGTTCCTTGGGTGACCCCTCTACCAAAAGTGCTGAAGTTGTTTTGCTCCTCTGTACAAAATGGCTGTCAGAGCTAAATATAGAAAAACCTTGTAAACAACAAAGATAGTACATCACTCAGGTGAGTGAATTAGGTCCATCGTGGACCTCTTGTTTTATGCTTAATCCTTTCACCCCTGAATTTCTTAAGTGGACTCTTACATTCTTTAGACTTTGGCCCTATATTTTCGTTATTTTATTTTTTGATGGCAAATTCTGTTAGCAAATAGCGCAGGCCCTGATCAGGCCCCCACGTTCTGCCAAGGTACCCCTTTAGAGGTTTCCCCCATGCAATGGGTTAACCTCCCTGTCAACACTATTTAGGTCATTTTGGAGACAATGCTTCCAATTTTGAACAGACTTTTACCCAACATAGAGATTAAATGACATCTCAATCCCTGTTGCTCAATGAAGCCAATAGGGTTTATATGCACGGGCAGTCCGACACGCACTGCTTTGCCTGGGTGGGCTAAGATCCTCTAAGTGGTTTACCAGTACTCGTATTTACATTTTGCAAAGGTGTTTGTGTCTGATGAAAGTGTTAAAGTTCAAGTCATGACTGCCACAGACCACACCTACAAAAATGTTCTTTTTCTTAGAAAAATAAAGCTGCTATCTTGACAGTTCACTTGAATCCTCCACCAGACAATTCATAATGATAATAATAATAATAATAAAGTCTTTATTTCAAGAGGGTAACACAATTAGAACAATAACTAATCTCCCTTGTGGCCCTCATATTTACAAATTTTACAAGAACAAAGTACCACATTTACCGCATGTATTTGGACAGACAGGCCTGCGCAAACAGCAAAGTCCCAGATGAGACGCCACAGAATGTAGTTTATGCGGCATCTCATCAGGGTCTGCACTGCTTACCATTTACATTATCGGGCAGTAAACCATACTTGTTCAGACTTTAGAAAAATCATCAACAAGCACGGTGAAGAGTTAAGGTGTCCAAATATTTAGGGTAAATACGGAAAGAAATATCAAAGACAATACATGGATTGATATTATCAAATGACAAAAAGGATCAACCAGCCTCCTAGTATGCACAAATATTAAACTCAGCCAAATTCTAAAACTCTATAGTAAATGGTAACAATAAAAATTCTTGCTTTTTTTATGTAGAAATTCTCATTGTACTGCAGGCAGCAATATTGAGAGATCATTAAAATTTAGAAAACAATTTAGGAATGATGAAGAAGTAAATTCATATTAAATGATAAGCCTGATTGTCTGAAAAAAAAGAAATGTTATTTGCTTCATGGTTTTGCTTGGTGCTTTAGGTGTCAGTTAAAGTTATATCAGTTCTGTGCACCAGGAAGAAAGGGATCAAGTTACTTTTGGGTGTGCTTTGGAAAGTTACGGTACAGTCAACACTTTTAAGATCATATAGCGGGCCAGTAGACCTTTTCATTATGTTACCTTTTTATTTCTGGCTATTAAGCTATCACTTAACAGTATAAACCCTATTAACACTAAAAATACAGTAAAATTCCTATATTCAGACCAACTTTAGGACTGTTCAAAAAGTGGTCTTAAGACCAGTTTTGAACAGCCCCATATGTGGTATCTAACCAAAGCTAGAGGACTCTTGGTGTAGCTTATACAAAGAAAGAATACACTGCAACCTCATTATAACATTGTTTGTTATAACACAGTCATGGATATAATATGGTTACAATATGGATCCCAAAAATGTATAGATTATATAGAAAAATGACCATTCAATGGTCATTTTTCTATATAATCTACACATTTTTGTTTGGATATAACACGGTTGTTTATAACTAACACGATTTCTTTCTTTGGACCCCATGAATAGTGTTATAAAGAGGTTGTGCCTTTTAGATATATTTTAAAGTAAATGTACTGAGTCTTATTCTTAACTGGTCTTAATAGCAGAATTCCACTGTACCTTAGATGCAAACAGTGTAGATCCTGATGCGATTGCCCATCTCATCATGATCTACACTGTTTGCCATTATGTTAATGATTTAGAATAATTAACACCCCTATTTATGAAAATGGATTTGCCAAAATTCAATAAAGGAAGAGTCCACTTCAGAACCACAAAAAAAATGGATTCATCTTCAGGAGAGGAAACTCTTGCAGTTAAGGGAGTAAAGTTGTCCCTTTTTTATGTCCCTGCCATTGAAGAATGGTGGAAAGGGCTAATAGTGTTACTCCTGTCCATCTCTGTCCGTGTCTGAGATGGTGTAAGCAGTTTGCATTTGAGCTTTTCAGAGATGATTGTAAGCAATTTATGTTTTGTTTGATTGTTTGATTTGGGGTTTAACATCCCCAATCATTTTGGAGACGTTGCTTCCAATTTTGTGGGACTTGACATCACAAGCCCTGTCGCCCAATAAAACCAATAGGGTGTATAAGCATGGAGAGTCTGACTCACACAGCTCTGCCTGGGTAGGCTTAGATCTTCTATGGGGTTTACCAGTACTCGTGTGCGGTCAGTTTCAGCTCTGCTTGGAAGCATCATGCAGCCCATCTATTTCTTCAAGCCCCAATGGGCGCGGGCCGTAGCCATTTGCGTTTTAAGTTTTCATCAGTGTCACAACTACCATGTGGTCCCCTAGACACAATTCTAGTTTTGAAAAGAGTTTCAGTTCGTAGGGAAATAAACAGGAAATGCCAACAGTTATCTTCCTTGTAAAACTAAGGTGAGCCTTAACATAAAAAAATCCTAAAAATTCAGACACCTTGAAGGCTTCATCACATCTACAAGTCCGTGAAATAAAGCCCCCCCCCCCCCCCCCCCCCCACCTAAACCCCATTTTATATAGAAAAAAACTGAGGTTTACGGGGGTATTCATTATTTTTCTTATTTCTGCTCCAAGACATAGGTTGTGGGTGCTCGTTAGAACCGCCTCATTGAGGCGGTTCTAACAAGCACCCACAACCTATGTTTGCAGTATTTATAAGAAACATATCACGGATTTTCATCAGAAAACTAGCCATTTTGGAGATGTGAAAAAATGCACTATGTCACATGGGTGTGTTAATGTGCTGCTATTCTCCTAAACTGTAAACTTTTAATAAACTTGTTTCATGATTCAGCAAGGCAGATGAAATGGCAATCAGTGTAGACCCTGATCAGACTGCTCCTTTAGGAGTCTGATCTGTTTCAGCACTATTTGGTTAAGTCTATATCTGTCCCAATATTTAGGATCATTGCGGTAAAGTATGGGTTTATTGAAGCAAAATGATGTGACTTTCCAGTCTTCTTAGAATCACCTCTTTGAGGTGCATTTAAAGTTTACCAACAATATATGAATAAGAATTATCCCCAACTTTGCCATAGTCCTTAAACCTTGAAAATTTCCCCCAGAGCTGAAAGTGACCATATATGAGTACTGGTAAAACTTAGAGGGTCTGAGCCTGCCAAGGCAAAGTGGTGTGAGTCGAACCGTCCCTTCATATATACCCTTTTTGGTTTGTTTGGACAGCAGGACTTCTTGAGGTGTCATTTCATCTCAGCGTCACAAGTCCCACAGAATGGGAAGCAGTGTCTCCAAAATGACCCACATTGTATTGATGGGGATGTAAAACCTCAATTCAAAACAAAACTAAATCCTTGAACTGACCCTCACGACATTTGCAGACATCATTTTCAAACTGGTTTGCATATTTTTCAGAGAAAATAGGGCTTGTTGCTAACTTGCTACATGTGAATCTGTCCTGCGCACAATAAGGCTTGACATTACATATGAAATGTCAAGCCTTATTTTCCCTGAAAAAATTTTTTAGAAAATAAAATTTCCTTCTGCTTTAAAATGTTAACATGGTGCTTTAAGGAGTACATCTATTGTATACTCTGGCCCCCACCCATCGGAGCTTGAAGAAATATATGGGCTGCATGATGCTTCCACACAGAGCTGAAACCTACCCGCACACGAGTACTGGTAAACCGCTTAGAGGATCTGAGCATGCCCAGGCAAAGCGGTGTGAGTCCATGCTTATAAACCCTATTGGTTTCATTGGGCAGCAAGGCTTGAGAAGTCATTTCATCTCAATGTCGGGTAAAAGTCCCACAAAATTGGAAGCAATGTCTCCAAAATGACATTTACAGTGTTGACAGGGACGTTAAACTTCAAATCAATCAAACAAAATACTCAGACTTTATTTTGATTTTAATGACTTTATAAGAGCATTGCACAGGACTGTTAAACTTATTTTAAATACAAGAATACAATCTGGTTTGTAAAGGTGTGAGAATATCAATAGCTTCATTAATTTATTTTTCCAAGTTTCATGGAAAATCTATTTGCACAAAGCTTGTACAGTGTACCTTATTTACCATAATTATTCAGGAACAGACATTCAATATAAGATTTCAGTAAATGACTTGCATTTGTGAACTTTGAATTGTCAAAGGATTCATAATAAATAAATATATAAATAAACTAGAAATGGTGTTTGTAAAACACAATGCCCCCAACCTTTGCTTGTCCTTAGATGGCAAAATATTCAACAAATATTGTTGAAGACTCAAAAACATACAACAAGAATTCTCCCGAAGGCTATGTCCCGCCTGTGGGGGTGCAAAGTCACCAAACCATGAAATCTAGGTCAAGGTCATACATGGATGCCTGCATAAAAATTTCACTCCTAGTTGCAAGCATGTACCAAGTATCATCAATGAAACTCTTAAAAACAGACTCTTACATCAGGGTGAAAGTTAGGGTTGTCACACTATTTTACAAAGTCAGTGAACCATAAAATGTAGGTCAAGGTCAGAAATGGATACTTGCATTGAAGTTTCAATTCCTAAATGCAAGCTTGTACCAAATACAATTAATGAAGCTGTAATAGATCTTGAGAAATGGACTCTTACATTAGATAGAAAGTCAGGGTGGTCGCAATAATTCACAAAGTCAGTGAACCATGAAATATGGGTAAAAGTCAAATATGGATGCTTGCGTTGCAGTTGCAATTCCTAGATGCAAGTTTGTACCAATTATAATTTAAAAAGCTTTAATAGTTTTCGAGAAATGGTGAAAGTCAGGGTGGTCACAATAATTCACGAAGTCAGTGAACCATGAAATATAGGTCAAGGTCAGATATAATGCTTGCGTTGAAGTTGCAATGCCTGGATGCAAGTTTGTACCAAGAATGATTAATGAAGCTCTAATAGTTCTCAAGATATGGACTTGCTGACAAGATTTTATTAAAAAAACAACAAGGCATCGCATGCGATACAAATCCCCTCTCACAAGACAACTTCGTGTGTGGAAAACACTGAAATGGCAAAAGTCCAACTTGCTTGAGATATTATCATATGCAACATTTGAGTAAAGTTTGTTTAAAAATCCATCCATAAATGTAGGTTCTAGAGTGATGACAATATTTCTCTAAAAATAGTCATGGGGACCTTGACTTGAGGCCATGGCCGCGAAGTAGATCTTGCTCAAGATATTATCATAAGCATCTTTTGTGTGAAGTTAGATTAAAATCATAAATGTAGGCGGTAGAGCAATAACAAAGTTTTTCTAAAAATAGCCATAGTGACCTTGACCTTGAGGTCATGACCTTGAAAGTCAAAGCAACTCGAGATATTACCATAAGAAACATTTGTGTGAAGTTCTGTTAACATCCATCAATAAATGTAGGCACTAGAGCGATGACAAAGATTTTCTAAAAATAGCCACAGTGACCTTGACCTTGAAAGTCGAAATAGTTCGAGATATTGTCATAAGGAACATTTGTGTGAAGTTATACTGAAATCAGTGAAGAAATGTAAGCGCTAGAGCCATGTCAAAATTTTTCTAAAAATAGCCACAGTGACCTTGACCTTGAAAGTCAAACTCACTCGAGGTATTGTTATAAGGAACATTTGTGTGAAGTTATATTGAAATCACTGAAGAAATGTAGTCGCTAGGGCGATGACAAAGTTTTTCTAAAAATAGCCACAGTGACCTTGACCTTGAAAGTCAAAATCGCTTGAGATATTGTCTTAAGAAACATTTGTGTGAAGTTATATTGAAATTGGTGAAGAAATGTAAGCGCTAGAGCATTGACAAAGTTTTTCTAAAAATAGCCACAGTGACCTTGACCTTGAAAGTGGAACTCGCTACAGATATTGTCATAAGGAACATTTTTGTGAATCGATTTTGAAATTGGTGAAAAAATGTAAGCGCTAGAGCAATGAAAAAGTTTTTCTAAAAATAGCCACAGTGACCTTGACCTTGAAAGTCGAACTCTTTCGAGGTATTGTCATAAGGATCATTTGTGTGAAGTTATTATAAAATCGGTGAAGAAATGTAGGCGCTGGAGCGATGACAAAGTTTTTCTAAAAATAGCCATTGTGACCTTGACCTTGAAAGTTGAAATGGCTTGAGATATTGTCATAAGGAACATTAGTGTGAAGTTATATTGAAATCAGTGAAGAAATGTAAGCGCTAGAGCATTGACAAAGTTTTTCTAAAAATAGCCACAGTGACCTTGACCTTGAAAGTGGAACTCGCTAGAGATATTGTCATAAGGAACATTTGTGTGAAGTTATATTGAAATCGGTGAAGAAATGTAGGCGCTAGGGCGATGACAAAATTTTTCTAAAAATAGCTACAGTGACCTTGACCTTGAGGTCATGACCCTGAGAGTCGAACACACTCGAGATATTGTCATAAGGAACATTTGTGTGAAGTTATATTGAAATCAGTGAAGAAATGTAGGCGCTAGAGCAATGACAAAGTTTTTCTAAAAATAGCCACAGTGACCTTGACCTTGATGTCATGACCTTGAAAGTCGACCTCGCTCAAGATATTGTCATAAGGCACATTTGTGTGAAGTTATATTGAAATCAGTGAAGAAATGTAGGCGCTAGAGTGATGACAAAGTTTTTCTTAAAATAGCCACAGTGACCTTGACCTTGAGGTAATGACCTTGAAAGTCGAAATCGCTGAGATATTGTCATAAGAAACATTTGTGTGAAGTTATATTGAAATTGGTGAAGAAATGTAGGCGCTAGAGCGATGACAAAGTTTTTCTAAAAATAGCCACAGTGACCTTGACCTTGAGGTCATGACCTTGAAGTCGAACTCGCTCGAGATTTTTTTATAAGGAACATTTGTGTGAAGTTATACTGAAATTGGTGAAGAAATGTAGGTGCTAGAGTGATGACAAAGTTTTTCTAAAAATAGCCACAGTGACCTTGACCTTGAGGGCATGACCTTGAAAGTCGAACTCGCTCGAGATTTTTTTATAAGGAACATTTGTGTGAAGTTATATTGAAATTGGTGAAGAAATGTAGGCGCTAGAATGATGACAAAGTTTTTCACAAATTACCAAAATGACAAAGGGCCATAACTCACAAAGTATTTTTCGGAATTTTGTCATAAGTTAATCAGTTCATCTACTCATCACCACCAATCTATTCACCAACTTTCAAGGCTCTAGCTCCAATAGTTTTTGAGATATCTTGCTGACAAGATTTTATTAAAAAAATTCAAAGGGCAATAACTCTTAAAAGGGCCATAATCTGGACGAGAAAAAAAATACGCGTCAGCTAATTTTCCATGAGGAATCCATATATGAAATTTCAAAACCCTAGCATACACGGTTCTAAAGATATGCTATGCATCACTTTTAGCATACATTACAATGGGCACAAATTACCAAAATGACAAAGGGCCATAACTCACAAAGTATTTTTCGGAATTTTGTCAAAAGTTAATCAGTTCATCTACTCATCACCACCAATATATTCACCAACTTTCAAGGCTCTAGCTCCAATAGTTTTTGAGATATCTTGCTGACAAGATTTTATTAAAAAAATTTCAAAGGGCAATAACTCTTAAAAGGGCCATAATCCGGACAAGAAAAAAAATACGCGTCAGCTAATTTTCCATGAGGAATCCATGTATGAAATTTCAAAACCCTAGAATACATGGTTCTAAAGTGATGCTATGCATCACTTTTAGCATACATTACAATGGGCACAAATTACCAAAATGACAAAGGGCCATAACTCACAAAGTATTTTTCGGAATTTTGTCAAAAGTTAATCAGTTCATCTACTCATCACCACCAATATAATCACCAACTTTCAAGGCTCTAGCTCCAATAGTTTTTGAGATATCTTGCTGACAAGATTTTATTAAAAAAAATTCAAAGGGCAATAACTCTTGAAGGGGGCATAATCCGGACGAGAAAAAAAATACGCGTCAGCTAATTTTCCATGAGGAATCCATATATGAAATTTCAAAACCCTAGCATACACGGTTCTTTAGTTATGCCATGCATCAAAAGCGTAACGGACGGACGAACGGACGAACGATGCAGAAGCAATATGCCCCTCCAACTTTTTCAAAGTTGGGGGCATAATAAACCCTATACTGCATTTTGTTTTCATTATTAAGACTGAAGAATTTTATCATCATGAGTGAGTGTTTTGAGTTTTACCTCCCACCAACAGCTAAGGTCGTATGGAGACAGGACCTCAGTTTAAAGACTCCTCCGAAAGTCTGGAGAAGTCCGGGATCAATCCTGCATTCCCTGGTTTACAAGGCGAGTAGCATAACCACTACACCACGGAGGCTTCTTTTTTTTGTCATGAAGAAATAAGAGTCTTTTCAATGAAAATGTTTGTTTGGTATCCAATGACGGCAGCTAACAGGCGTAAAGTTTGGCTGCGACATCATTTACGTATTCTTGGCCTTAAAGAAATGTTTACTTTTTTTAGCTCGCCTAGTCGCTATTGCACTAGCCCAGCTAAATCACCACCCATGCCTGTGACCTCAAGGTCAAGGTCATGGACTTAGAATTTTTATAGTAGAGTTTTTAATACCGTAATTCCCTGTGTATACCACGCACTCATCTATAACACGCACCTCAATTCTGAGTCCAAGATATGTGAAAAAAAAATATTTCAGTCTAAAACACGCACATGCTTTTCCCCAGTATCACAGAATGCTTTTCTCAGACGCCATTTTGATTGAAAATGAAAGTACACGAATTTTGATTGGCTACTATCAAAATAGCCTGACTGGTTATAGGTATATTTCCTAGTAGTTATAGAATAGAATAGTGGTTAGTTTCTCTCTTGCAGCATAGGCAGTTCTCCGTTTACCCATAACGGTGGTGTGTGACAAGGTGACATTTTAAGGGTGCGGTTATTCATTTGTTATGAAAGATGACAATGCGTTTTCCCAGTTTTCTTTCACAAGGAAAGATAGAAACAGGTTTCTTTCCAAAGGTAAAATTGTGACAACATGCCTCCAAGGCAGGTGCTCCATAGCGTTGTTGACAAAAATTTCTACAGGTAGATTGAGTATTTTGACACCTCTGGTTATTCACACGTTCTCTATGCTAATCCCATAATTAACACCTTCTCAGCTTGAGTCAAACATCTCACTCAATTAAAGAAGCCCATTTTGCATTTACTGTTAATAAAACGGTGATTCATGCCTGACTTCAAGGAACCCGATTTCCTGTGCAATTTGAAACTTTGTTGACATGCATTAACTTTCATAATTAATCAGAGTTCCCACTCACGCAAAATCTTACGTGAATCACGCAAAGAAAATAAAAATCACGTACGATTTTTTTCCGTCGGGCGAGATTCCGTGCGTCCGAAATTGACTGGGGCGAACCGGCCGATTTTTTTTCGAGTGTCCGAAATTGACGGGGGCGAATCGGCTGATTCGCTGAAATAGATTTGGGACAAGCCGCAGACTTGAATCCGTCGCATAGTAGAGCTTTCGCGCATCCGAAATTTACTGGGGCGAACCGGCCGATTTTTTTCGAGCGTCCGATATTGACGGGGGCGAATCGGCCGATTCGCTGAAATAGATCTTTGACAACCCGCAGACTTGAATCCGGCACATAGAACTTCCGCGCATCCGAAATTGACTGGGGCCAATCGGCACGCAATCGGTAAATGACGTCATCGGACCCCAGCAACCCCACACTCGTCTATTGTTTTATCTTAATGGGGCGTATCTCTTTCATAAAAAAATTGTTTGGAAACGGTAAAAAAATTCTCGATAGCAAAACATCATTCACGAGATAGTAGAATAGTCGTAGCAACTCGTCTTAGGAGCAATTAAATAATTTTCACATTGATTGCGGATTAAATTTTATGATCGGGGAATAAACGCAAATTAGAGACATAACTTGACCATATTTTCACACCTTATCGACATGCACCGCAGGGTGGCAATTATATGACAGGGATTAACAATAGTGTCATTATTGAACTGTTATAAATCATCAAACAGAGTAAATCCAAATCAGATGTCTGCGGCGTCTTTCTGAGGTGTCTGATCTGGGACTGCACTGTTTGCCGATGACCCAAAAAGGGATGAAAGGTTGATGCCTGAGATAGGAATATTGATTGCATTTTTAATGGTATGAATGATTCAATGAATTAATATGTCAAACGAACTTTATGAGAGTCTCAAAGCGTCACATTGTATTTGTAATGGGTTTTCGTGACCTGCCGACTTTTCGAGAAAAACAATGTCATTTTTCTATGCCATTGTATTACACGCAGGGGATTTTTTTTACCGTTTTCTGGGTGAAAAAAGTGCGTGGTATACACAGGGAATTACGGTAGGTCATATTTTCCAAACCATACGATGATATTTGGTTCATATTTGGAATGATGATAGATATAGGTCCAAACTCTCTCACCCATAACGGCAAGGTCACAGACTAAGAAAATTCTTACGTTAAAGTTTTTAAGAGCTCATATTTTCAAACCATGTTATGGATTTGGTTCATGTTTGGTATGCTGATATGATCTAGGTCCAAAGTTTTATTCAGCAATTCCCCAGCTATGCCGATGACCTCAAGGTAAAGGTTACAGACTTAGAAATTTTATGTTAAATTTTTTTTATAGCTCATATTTTTCTAACTATGTAATGGATTTGGTTCGAATTTGGTATGATGATAAATATAGGGCCTAAAGTTTATTAGGCAATTCTCCGCCCCATGCCCATGGCCTAAGAAACTTTCCCAGGCAAGCTATGCTATCTGATGACAGCTTTTGTTTATATGTATACATGTACTTCATATACCAACTCGGCCCCCGCCCATCGGGGCTTGAAGAAATATATGGGTTGCATGATGCTTCCACGCAGATCTGAATCCGACCCACACACGAGTACTGGTAAACCACTTAGAGGATCTGAGCCTGCCCAGTCAAAAAGGTGTGAGTGTCGGACCGTCCATGCTTATAAACCCTATTGGTTTCATTGGGCGACAGGGCTTGAGATGTCGTTTCATCTCAATGTCAGCCCCGTCAACTCTGTTAAGGTTATTATAAGCCTTAAATTTAACCCTTCTCTTGCTGAATAATCCAGTTTAGCCACACCCATTTCAGACTTTGAATCAATCAGATTACTTCATGTAATTTATTCCTACAAATTCATAAACTGAATGTCAAAACAGTGTAGATCCTGATCAGCCATCTGATCTGGATCTACACTTTTTGCAAAGAAAAGGGTTGTTGTGAACAGCAGGATAAGAGTTAACATACACCAGGCAATACAAATTATGTATTGATACAAGGACTGTTCAAATATGAATGCAACTATGCACATAAAAATGATTCCGTGATAGATTTCGATGAAAAATTTATTTTGCCCCCCTCAAAGTATTCCCCTTCAACAGATATACAAACTTTCAGTCTTCTGATCCAATCATTGAATGCATTTTGGTAGTCTTTTCGAGGTATACTATGAAGGCACTGGAATATTGCAGAATCAAGGTGTTTGCGCTGTACAAATTTTCGACCAGAAAGGTATTTTTCAGCTGCGGGGACAAAAAAAAGTCACATGGGGCAATATGGGGGGGGGGGGGGGGGGGGGTGAGGGAGTTCAACAACCTTTTCCTGCTTCAGATAGTCTTGCACAATGAACGCCTTGTGCGATGACGCATTGTCATGTAGCAATCTGACATTGGCCAAACCAGTTGCGGGTCTTCATTCTTTGAAATATTTCTTCAATTTTCGAAGAACTTTATTCTTGTAAAACTTCCCATTTACAGATTTGCCTTTAGGCACAGCAACCTGAATAGCAGGGCCCTGATTTGAAAAGAATAAGGCATACATTACCTTCTTGACGCTCATGGTCCGCTTTGCAATGCATGGTCTTTTTGCAATACTTTGTTGCCCATATTTTGTTCTGAATCTTTCGTTTTTGGCTCAAAAAAGTGAATCCATGTCTTGTCACCTGTGACGACATTAGCGAAAGACCGTGCATTGTAATTTGGAAACTTTTAAAGTAACTTCATGGCGCACTGAACGCATGTCTTTTTCTGCTCATCCATCAACAGATGGGGAATCCATCTAGCACAGATCTGTCTCATTTTCAAATCCTGTTTCAGAATTGTATGAGCTGCTCCTAATGAGATGCCAGCCATACTAGCTATTTGCCTAGTAGTGTATTGTGAATCAGTAGCAACTATTTCTTTCACTCTAGCAACCATCTTGGCAGATGTTGCTCTTTTCGGCCGACAATCATGTGGTGCAACTTCTGTTTAGCCTAGCCCACAGCTGAATTTCTTACACCAACGGAAAACTGTCAGAAAAGACATTTCATTATGCCCATAAACCGAACATATTTCATCAAAAATGTCTTGGCACCGTATACCAAGAATACAACGCTTCTTGATATAGGACCGTATTTCAACGGCGTACTCTGACCTTCTTTCAACCATGTTTTGTATTAGTATACAAGAGTAGACAGTGTTTATCGAACGATATACATGGCTAAAGTGGACGGATTTTAACAGGTTTGGTATCAATGTATAGGTAAAATGTTTTTCTACGCTGTGATATTTATTTCCAGGTGATTTTCACATTAGTGCATGAGAAAATGTTCTACTTGCATTCATATTTGAACAGTCCTCGTATATGATCATATTCGCTGCTGTAATGTCTAAGGTTTGAAAAACACTTCACATCGCTATATAAATAAACTTTCAACAAGCAAGGTGTTTTCCAAATATTTTCAAGCTTGTCAAAGTCAACATTTCTGTGAAAACAGGGGTGTCTATTTGAAATTCTAATATTTTTTTGTTCTTTTTTATCTCATGAAAATTATGTTATAACCAGTGCTTCAGCTGAAGTGCGCGACCCGCCAGATGCTTTTAGCTTTATGAGTGTTACCATATATGGGTATGGCGGCCATTTTGGTCATGTGACCTGGACCTAAAACGGTTCCCCCAATAAATGCGCCTTATCGTAAATATATCTTATACTTTAGTACTGTATTCTGAATTGTTTGCAGGATAAAATGCATTCTCACTTTTCCAATACAAAAGCATATGTGTCAAAGTTTGACCTAGGCACAAAGAAGGTCAAGGTCAACCCAGGGTCACCATTTTAGCAATTTATGATGGGCCAACGTCCCAGATGCTATTTATCAAGTTTCGTGGAAATCTGCCCAGTGGTTCTGGAGAAGACTTTTTTTGAAGGGTTTTTACCATATATGGCTTGGCGGCCATTTTGGTCATGTGACCTGGACCCCATGAGCAAATTTTGGTTTCCCCCACCCCATAGAGGCTCCATATGAAATTTGACTTCAAACGGCCCAACGGTTTCAGAGGAGAAGCGGTTCGAAAATTTTCACATTTTCGTCTCGGCGGTTATACTATGTGGAATGTAATATTTCGCAAGTTCATTTGTAAGATCTCATTGATATCTATCAGTATGCCAAAAATTGTTTAAATATTCCAAGCGGTTAAGTCACTATCTCCAATTTTCACAAACAGGTTACGGACGGACAGACAGACAGACCATATATGGCTTGGCGGCCATTTTGGTCATGTGACCTGGACCCCATGAGCAAATTTTGGTTTCCTCCGGCCCATAGAGGCTTCATATGAAATTTGATTTCAATCAGCCCAACGGTTTCCAAGGAGAAGCAGTTTGAAAATTTTCACATTTTTCGCCTCGGCGAGGCTATACTAACTGGAATGTAATATTTCGCAAGTTCATTGGATAGATCTCATTGATATCTATCAGTATGCCAAAATGTTTAAATATTCCAAGCAGTTAAGTCACTATCACCAATTTTCACAAACGGGTTACGGACGGACCCAAAGAAGGTCAAAGTCAACCCAGGGTCACCATTTTAGCAATTTATGATGGACCTACGTCCCAGATGCTATTTATCAAGTTTCGTGGAAATCTGCCCAGTGGTTCTGGAGAAGACTATTTATGAAGGGTTTTTACCATATATGGCTTGGCGGCCATTTTGGTCATGTGACCTGGACCCCATGAGCAAATTTTGGTTTCCCTATCCCATAGAGGCTCCATATGAAATTTGACTTAAATCGGCCCAACGGTTTCCGAGGACAAGCAGTTCAAAAATTTTCACATTTTTTGCCTCGGCGAGGCTATACTAAATGGAATGTAATATTTCGCAAGCTCATTGGTTAGATCTCATTGATATCTATCAGTATGCCAAAAATTGTTTAAATATTCCAAGCGGTTAAGTCACTATCACCAATTTTTACAAACGGGTTACGGACGGACGGACAGACTTACAGACTGACAGAATGACAGAATGACACGGTGATTTTAGGGCACTCTTAGAAATCAACCGACTTCAGTCGGTTTCTTTATCTGCGGGTCGTGCAATTGCCTTGACCAGCCACCACAACATACAGCCCCTGCCCATCGGGGCTTGAAGATATAGATGGGCTGCATGATGCTTCCACGCAGACGTGAAACCGACCGCATACGAGTACTGGTAAACCGCTTAGAGGATCTAAGCCTGCCCAGGCAAAGCGGTTCGAGTCGGACCGTCCATGCTTATAAACCCTATTGGTTTCATTGGGCGACAGGGCTTGAAATGTCATTTCATCTTGATGTCAGGTAAAAGGCCCACAAAATTGGAAGCAACGTCTCCAAACTGACTATACAGTGTTGACGGGGATGTTAAACCTCAAATCAAACAAACAAACAAACAAAACTAAAATGCCAATCACAACAATTGTCCTCTGCTTTGATGTCTGCTGGTTGCTTTAAAAGTCATTTTTATAAACAGTGTGGACCCAAATCAGACTGCTCCTTTAGGAGCAGTCTGAATTTGGTCCACACTTTTTGCCTGTATGCAAAAATATTTTTAGAAAGTTTGCAAAAGAGAAATTTAGCAGATGACATAAGCAGACGACATTTTCAGATGTAGTTTTTCTTAGCAACAGTGTTTTGTTGAATTTTTCACAATAATTTGTCTTCTGCTTTGTCAACTGTGTCATTTATTTCAAACAGTGTTGACTGAGATCAGACTGCGCCTCCGGGAGCAGTCTGATCAGGGTCCACACTGTTAGCCTGTAAACAAAAATATGTTTTTAAAGTTTGCAAGAAGGTGCAGCAGACGACAAACGGATGACATTTTCAGATGCATTTTTTCATGGCATTTTGAAGGTTAAGGTGCCTAGCGAATTTGCACATTTTTTGTCTTAAAAATCAGGATTGACATTTCATGTACATCATTGGCTAGGCAGAGAATTCACATGAAATGTATTTTCTCTGAAAAATAAGAAAAAATAATTAGAAAATGTCATCTGCTCCTTATCCTGCTGAGTATTTGAATTAGCCACACCCATATCTGTCAATCAGCCAATCAGATATCATGATATAATATTTCGTTCAAATTCACAAACTGCAACCTCTTTATAAGACTGCTCTTTATAACACAGTCTTGGATATAAAACACATTAAAGATGGATCGAAAAATGTTTAGATTATATAGAAAAATGACCATTAAATGGTCATTTTTCTATCTAATCTATACATTTTTGTTTGGATATATATGGTTGATTAACTAACACAGTTTTGGCTTTGGACTCCAACAATAGTCTTATTTATTAACTAAGAGGCTGTGGTCTATTTGATTTTGTTTGATTTGAGGTTTAACGTCCCCGTCAACACTGTAAAGCTCATTTTGGAGACATTGCTTCCAATTTTATGGGACTTTTACCCGACATTGAGATGAAATGACATCTCAAGCCCTGTCGCCCAATGAAACCAATAGGGTTTATTAGCATGGACGGTCCGCCTCTCACCGCGGTTCCTGGACAGGCTTAGATCCTCTAAGCAGTTTACCAGTACTAGTGTGCGGGCCGGATTCAGCTCTGCGTGGAAGCATCATGCAGCCCATATATTTCTTCAAGCCCCTATGGGCGGGGGCCGTTGTCTAAATCCTGCTAATCACACTAACCCCTCCCTTTGCGTACAGTGCAGATCCAGAGCTGCATCTGATAATGATCTACCCAATCACGCATTAATTTTATTTATATTTGAAGAAGTTTATTTATTTGAATAAGTTCATTATATGAAGTAATTTGATTGATTGTCAGAAATGGATGTACCAGAATTAACCTATTCAGCAGGATGAGGGTTTATCTACATTGTTTCTTTATTTCAGTTGTGCTGGTGGTGTAGGAGGCTCCCTTGTAGCATGTGGTGAGGGAACATTTAACCCCGACCCTGGCCAGAGTGGGTCAGGAGCATGTCAGACCTGTGATACTGCAAGGGAAATAAGCGCCAATGGTTCCACAGCATGTACCCCATGCCCAGCGGGATATTCGTGTACTACGCCTAACACCCAAGCAGCATGTAGTTCGCAAGAGTACTCTGTGGCGGGAGATATGAGCTGTCGTACTTGCCCAACAGGCTCCATATGTCCCACTGCTGATGCTGCTCCACAGGTAATTGTTTATCTCTTCAGCGGCTTTTTTAATTTCTGTAGCAGACGACAATATGATTTCATAAAAATAAGGCTTGACATTACATGTGAATGATCTGCTTGGCAGACAATTCAAATGTTGCAAATGTCTAGCCCTATTTTAGCTGAAAAATAAGAAAAATACAATTTGAAAATGTCGTCTGCTAGTTAGATTAGCATGCTTCAGTGACATGCTGTAACAATGCGAAGTATTTGGACAGATAGGCCTAAGTAAACAGTGCAGATCCAGATCAGACTGCTCCTAAAGAAGCGGTCTGATCAGGGTCTACACTGTTTGCCATTCCGTTTGCACCCTTTTGACTCCTTGCTAGATTGTGAAACAACTTTGTTGAAATTTTAGGAGAATTACAGCAAGTCCTCATGGTGTCCAAATGTTTTTGATTTTTACAGTAAATAGAGGATCTTACATAAGTGGTTGTTTTATATGAAATTTATTCCACGAGCCTGAGACTATGGTGAGGTCAACATATTTCATATGAGTAATTCAAAAGAATTTCAGCAGAAAACATAGGTTGTCACATGACGCTAGGCACCAATAACCATGTCTTTGTTATAGATTCCCGGCTGTGAAACAGAGCGGGTTTTATTGTAATGGCCAGCGTCTGTCAGTCTGTCCATTGGTCTGTCGCTCCATATCCCCTGATCTCCTGAACTGTTTGCAGCCTCGATACCTCAGTGGTTAGTGCATTCGACTTACGATCGAGAGGTTCGAATCCGGACACTGGAGGTCAAGTGTCTCCGTGGGTTAGACATGTGAGTTGTTGCCTGACTGCGTGTCCACTGACAAGGCAATGCTTTCTTACAACTCCGTACATACCACTGGCTGAGCAGAAAAAGTTTATATCTGGCCTTATGATTGGCCAACAACAAAAACAGTCTGTGCCAACTAATTGACTGGTTGGTTTGGGTAATGTGACAGCTGTTTTAACCCTTGTCCTGCTGAGCCAGGATATGGCTTCGTCCGAAGCCATCTGATCAGCATCTACATTGTTTGCCATTCAGATTGTGAATTTGTTGCAATAATTTGCATCAAGTAATCTGATTGGTTGATAATCGGTATTGGGTGTGGCATATATAAATATTCAGCATGTCAAGGGTTAACATATTTACCTATGTATTTAGAGAGACAGGCCTGAGCAAACTGTAGACCCAGTTGAGAAGCTGCAAAAGGTGGTGTCTCATCTGGGTCCACACTGTTGGGCCCTCATCCAACAATTTCAAGTCACATCAATGGGGTATTAAATTGTACTTGTTCAAATTTTAGAGTGAGTGAGTGTTTGAGTTTACATCCCACCAACAGCTAAGGTCATACGGAGACGGGACCTCAGTTTAAAGACTCATCCGAAAGTCTGGAGAAGCCCGGGATCGATCCTGCGACCCCTGGTTTACAAGGCGAGTAGCGTAACCACTGCACCACGGAGGCTTCTCAAATTTTAGAACAAGTATGGTAAGAAATTAAGGCTATCAAATACTTAGGGTTAATACTGTTTGATGGTGTCTACTCTTTTTTCAGGCGTGTTCTGATGGTCAAGAGCCTAACGCTGATCAGACAGCATGCGAGGACTGCACAGCGGGAAATTACAAAGCGAGTGGACAGACTTCTTGTCAGACCTGTCCTGCAGGTGGGTGACTAGTGGGTTGTATGGAAAATAAAGACTTCAATCTTCACCAGCCAGTTGATCAGGATCTATACTAATCTTAAAAAAGGATATATCTAGGTTCAGCGTGCTGAGGGTTATATTATGTATTAGTTGAGCCCTGCCAAGCGAATTTGTGTCTTCGAGCATTCCGTCATGACAGATTTTAACTGCAAATGCCCAGCCACTCAGAGGGGCCAGGGATATGGCTTTCTGCCTGAAGGTTCCTCTTGATTCACTGCTTGTATGAGCGAGCAGCGAAGGTTCTGGCGAGACTGCGCGGATGCGCAGGCTCGCCTGAACCTTCGGTGCTCGCATAGGCGATAAGTACCAAAATCGCTTGACGGGGCCCAGTTAAGCTACTTCCATTGATGATTATCAACCAACCAAATTACTTGATATAATGTATTCGTTCAATTCACCAACTGCATGATAAACAGTGTAGATCCTGATCTTTTTTTAGAAGCCATCTGATCAGGATCTACACTGTTTGCAAAGGTAGGGATTGTCATGAACAGCAAGATAAGACTTCTTCAGAAGCCATCTGATCAGGATCTACACTGTTTGCAAAGGTAGGGATTGTCATGAACAGCAAGATAAGGCTTCTTCAGAAGCCATCTGATCAGGATCTACACTGTTTGCAAAGGTAGGGGTTGTCATGAACAGCAAGATAAGACTTCTTCAGAAGCCATCTGATCAGGATCTACACTGTTTGCAAAGGTAGGGATTGTCGTGAACAGCAAGATAAGGGTTCTTCAGAAGCCATCTGATCTGGATCTACACTTTTTGCAAAGGTAGGGGTTGTCGTGAACAGTGGGATAAGGCTTCTTCAGAAGCCATCTGATCAGGATCTACACTGTTTGCAAAGGTAGGGGTTGTCATGTACAGTGGGATAAGGCTTCTTCAGAAGCCATCTGATCAGGATCTACACTGTTTGCAAAGGTAGGGATTGTCGTGAACAGTGGGATAAGGGTTCTTCTGAAGCCATCTGATCTGGATCTACACTATTTGCAAAGGTAGGGGTTGTCGTGAACAGTGGGATAAGGCTTCTTCAGAAGCCATCTGATCTGGATCTACACTGTTTGCAAAGGTAGGGGTTGTCATGAACAGTGGGATAAGGCTTCTTCAGAAGCCATCTGATCTGGATCTACACTGTTTGCAAAAGTAGGATTGTCATGAACAGTGGGATAAGGGTTTTTCAGAAGCCATCTGATCAGGATCTACACTGTTTGCAAAGGTAGGGGTTGTCATGAACAGTGGGATAAGGCTTCTTCAGAAGCCATCTGATCTGGATCTACACTGTTTGCAAAGGTAGGGGTTGTCATGAACAGTGGGATAAGGCTTCTTCAGAAGCCATCTGATCTGGATCTACACTGTTTGCAAAGGTAGGGTTGTCATGAATAGTGGGATAAGGCTTCTTCAGAAGCCATCTGATCTGGATCTACACTGTTTGCAAAGGTAGGGTTGTCATGAACAGTGGGATAAGGCTTCTTTAGAAGCCATCTGATCAGGATCTACACTGTTTGCAAAGATAAGGGTTGAGATGCCAGGAAAAACTAAATCCTCTGCTGCATCTTCTTACAAACTTTAAAAACATATTTTTGCATAAAAGCAAACAATGTGAACCCTGATCAGACTGTAGGAGCTGACCGATCTTGGTCCACACTGTTTTCAAAAATGACTTTTAACCCTTGTCCTGCTGAGCCCGGATATGCCTTATTTTCCAAACAATGAAGATCCAGATCAGATGGCTTCTGATGAAGCCATCTGATCAGGATCTACATTGTTTGCCATTCAGATTGTGAATTTGGTGCAATAATTTGCATCAAATAATCTGATTGGTTGATAACCGGTAGTGGGTGTGGCATATATGAATATTCAGCAGGACAAGGGTTAAAGTTTCCATCAGATGACAAAGCAGACCCGCCCCTGCCCATTGGGGCTTGAAGAAATAGATGGGCTGCATGATGCTTCCATGCAGAGCTGAAACCGACTGCACACGAGTACTGGTAAACCCCTTAGAAGATCTAAGCCTGCCCAGGCAAAGCGGTGCGAGTCCGACTGTGCATGCTTATAAACCCTATTGGTTTCATTGGGCGACAGGGCTTGAGATGTCATTTCATCTCAGTGTTGGGTAAAAGTTCCACAAAATTGGAAGCAATGTCTCCAAAATGACCTACACAGTGTTGATGGGGAGGTTAAACCTCAAATCAATCAAACAAAGAAAGACAAAGCAGATGACAATTGTTGTGATTGGCATGTTATAGGTTAATTCAGTGAAACAACAACAACAAGGAGAATTGAGAAACTGGCTGCTTTAAGGAAGTGGTTGTTTAGTGGAGGGAAATGTCTGAGATAATGTTCGGCCTGATATAGACATAAGGATGTGTTTTAACTGCAGACATATGGAAAGAAAAATAAATGAAAACGAGGGCTGTTATATGTACTCATCATGTACTCCATCATTTACTTTTCTTTAGTTTTCAGTTACTTATGTGTTATTTGTACTGTGTGGTTGTTGTGTTGAATTTTTATGTTCCATCAAAACTATTTAGGTCATTTTGGAGATGTTTCTGCCGACTTTGTTGTACTTTTACTGGACATTGAGATTAATTTTATGGTCATTTTTCTATATGATCTATACATTTGTGGGGTCCACAACCATGTTATATTCAAAATCATGTTGCAAACCATGTTATTTTGAGGTGATGGTGTATTACTAGTTGTCTGCGAAGAAAATGCAAAGAAATGCGTCATATGAGAAATAGAAATGCACGTAAGTAGTGATTTTGTAAGAAATTTATGAAACTTGCTAAAAGCTTGTTTTAAGAGATTTCTTATGAAATGTCTACTCATCAGCCATATCATGAGGAAACCTGTTCTTTTCACATGTGAACAAGAATGAGACAGAGAAGCCTGCACAGCCACACAATCTGATCAGCTGGTTTGTGTTACATAGGACTAAGGAAAATACCTTTAGTTTCTATATCAAAAACTTGCTAGTGTTTATAGCTGAACATTCTGGTTTTTGTCTAATCTGGTGGCTACCATATTGATTTTAAGTATGGGGACAGACAGTCCTAAGCAAACAGAGCAGATCCAGATCAGAGTCTGATCAGAATCTACACAGTTTGCCATTTTGTCTACAATTTTTTGACCCCTTGCTGGATCACGAAACAAACTTATTAAAATTTTAGGTCAATTGCAGCAAGTACTCAAGGTGTCCGAATTTTTAGCTCACCAGAGCCGAAGGCTCCGGGGGAGCTTATAGGATAGGCAGTTGTCTGTCATCGTCGTCTGCGTCGTATGTCCGTCGTCAACACTTTCAAACAACTTCTCCTCTGGAGCTACTGGGCCGATTGGGCCCGAATTTTATCTGTAGCATCCTTGGGCGGGGGGATTGAAAGTTTGTGTTTTTTATGAAAATCGGCTCATTAGTTTGGTTGCTATGGCAACTTAGAGTTCCCATAGACTTACAATGGGGAAAATTGAAAAATGGAATTTACTGCCAAGCCTCTGCAGATATTTTGACAAAACTTTCATAGAAATGTTCCTTAGACAATCTACACTCTGCCATATGAATTTAGGGCTGCTGCTCGTTTGTATTGGTTGCCATGGAAACCAAAATGAAAAAAAAAAAAAAAAAAAATACTTAAAAAATCATCTCCTCAGAAACCATAATGCTCTATGCGGCTGAGAGTTTATGGAAATATTCACCATATTTGCCTTTACAGGTTTTGTGTTTTTTTATGAAATTCGGCTCTTTAGTTTGGTTGCTATGGCAACTTAGATTTTCCATAGACTTATAATGGGGAAAATAGAAAAATGGCATTAACTACCAAGCCTTTGCAGATATTTTGACAAAATTGTCATAGAAACGTTCCTTGAGTAAACTTCTCTCAGCCATATGCTTTTATGTCAACCTGTGGGTCCCATAGGTTGTGCCAGGGCCGTGCCTCGCCCCCTCCACTTCATAAAATGCCTTGTGTCTCAGAAACCTTACAAATCCGCACATACCCCATCCCCTCCACATCATACAAGGCCAAATATTCCAGAAACACTTCAGATCCCCACCCCTAAACCATATATATTCTTGTTCCTTATGATAAGACACATTCAGCGACACCAACCTAGGAGTCACCCATGGCATGCCCGGGCCATGCTCCACCCCTCAACTTCACAAAAGACCATATATCTGAGAAACTATTCAGAGCCCTACCCCTAAACTATAATATATTCTTGTTCCTAATGATAAGAAGCAATCAGTGACACCAGCATGGGGGACTCCCGGGGTGCCACCGGCCATGTGCCACCCCTTTACTTCATTAAAAGCCAAATATCTCAGAAACTGTTCAGATCCCCACCCCTTAACTATATATATTCTTCTTCCTTATGATAAGTCCCCACTTCATAATAGGCCATATATCTCAGAAACCATTCAAATCCCCACCCCATAATCACATATATTCTTGTTTATTGTTATTAGACACATTCAGTCAACCCCATCTTGGGGGGTCCGCAGGGGCCATTTCCCTCCCATCCACTTCATAAAAGGGCCTCATATCTCAGAAACCATTCAGCATTCAGTGACAGCAATCTTGGGCTTTTCTGGGATCCACCATGCCTGAATCCCTCCACTGCTTTAAACGCCTTACATCTCAGGAGCCATACATATCCCCACCGCTAAACCATAATGTCTCTGTTCCTTTTGATAAGATGCATTTAGTGACACCAACCAGGGCTCCATTGGGTTCATGCCCCACCCTCTCTGCTTTATAAAACACCTAATATTTCAGATACAGTCCACATGAGTGCTCATTTGGGTATGGGGTTTGTTTGGGAGACTTTATAATTGCTAGATTAAAATCATATCCTGTTAAAATACAATGTCATGGGCAGTGCCCACCTGAGCTCTGGTTTATGAAATTTGGCTCTTTGGTTTGTTTGCTATGGCAAGTTAAGAATTTCCATTGACTTATAAGTGGAGAAAATTGAAAAATGACATTTATGCCTTTCAAGATATTTTGTCAAACTTACATAGAAATGTTCCTTTAATAATGTTCTTTTAGGCCTATTAGTTGCCACAGATGGGAAATTGTCAATGGTCATCTGTTGTCCTGCAACAACACATTCAAGCGACATCAGACCTCTGAAGCCACTAGGCTGATTGGGTCAAAATTCTATCTGTAGTATCCTTGGGCGCAGGGCTTCCATGGTTACTTAAAATACATTGCTGCCAGTGGGCAGTGCCCCCTGAGCTCTGGTGAGCATAGTGGCCCATGGGCCTCTTTTTAGCTCAACGTCACTTGTTTAAGGTTTTTACGGTAACACTTAAAAAGAAAGAAGTTTTCTTCTGATTTTGCTTATACAGGTGAACTTTGATAACTCCATTATCTCTGTGACCATGAAAAAATGTTTGAGATTTTGTTTGATTTGAAGTTTAACGTCCCCGTCAACACTGTATAGGCCACTTTGGAGACACAGCTTCCAATTTTGTGGGACTTTTACACGACATTGAGATGAAATGACATCTCAAGCCCTGTCGCCCAGTGAAACCAATGGAGTTTATAAGCACAGGCGGTCCGACTCACACCGCTTTACCTGGGCAGGCTTAGATCCTCTAAGCGGTTTACCAGTACTTGTGTGCGTTTGGTTTCAGATCTGCGTGGAAGCATCATGCTGCCCATCTATTTCTTCAAGCCCCGATAGGCGGGGCCCGAAAATGTTCGAGATAGGGGTAGTTTGAACTCCTGAAGGTTAATCATAGGACATGTTCAAAGAGGATCTTACATGAGTGTTCATGTATTATTGAATTTATTAAACCAGTTGAGTGAGTGAGTGAGTTTTAGTTTTACGTCCCACCAACAGCTAAGGTCATACGGAGACGGGACCTCGGTTTAAAGACTCATCTGAAAGTCTGGAGAAGCCCGGGATCGATCCTGGGATCCCTGGTTTACAAGGGGATTAGCGCAACCACTGCACCATGGAGGCTTCTAGAAACAAGTTGAGGAAAAGGGATAAAATGCTCGGCAAAAAGCCGAGCATTTTATCCCTTTTCCTCAACATGTTTAATAAATTCAATAATACATGAGCACAAATGCAAGATTCTATTTATCATATGATATTTAAAACGCATTTTATTCTTGATTGTTTACAAAAATATCAATATTCCGCCATTAGTAAACGCGGCTGCGTTATGGACGTCGTATATGTAACGTTACGGGACGTATCTAGCTAATTTGCATATTTAATCCACTAGTGGATTATCGAAAATATTACGCGACGTCATATAATAAATGAGGTATAATGGGGATGACTTGAGAGTATTGTTTTGGTTTCGTATGAAATACAGGAACGTTTTGTGTACTCATTAGAACCACCTCAATGAGGTGATTCTAATGAGTAAACACAACATACCTTTTTAAGATAAAATCAGAAACACCTTAAATTATCCTAGATATATGGTTCAGGAGATGTTTGGGAGTCTCTAGGGACTTAAGTACATGCCCCCACCCATCAGTGAAATAGGTTTGGGCTGCATGGTGCTTCCGTACAGAGCTGAAACTGTTGGAACTTTTAAGTACTGGTAAATTGCTTAGAAGGTCTAAGCCTTCAGAGGCAAAGTGGTGTAAGTTGGACAGTTCCTTAGATCTTAGCAGTTTCTTTGGTGTATAGGGCTTGAGATGTCACCTCATTTCAGTATCAGGTAATTAAAAAAGTCCCACAAAAATCAGAAACGTCTAAAAAAAATGACCTAAATAGTGTAGACAGGGATGTAAAACATCAACACAAACAAATGTGTTCCAATTAGGCATGTGTTTATAGCAAGCTATCCATGTTTTAGTTATTGTGGGTCACTTTTAATGATATCTGTTTTAGGTCACAAATGTCCTAGTGATGGAATGCCCACAGCAACAGCCTGCCCTGATGGAGAATATCAGGATTCAACGGGACAACAATCGTGCATCCCCTGTCCTGCAGGGTCCGAGTGCTCTGACAAAAGTGCTACCCCAAACCCTTGTGCTGCTGGACATTACTCCTCTTCTGGTTCAATCACGTGTACTGCCTGTGCCACAGGTAAGTTTTAACTTTACATTACGAAAATACACCCATGCGACATAGTGCATATTTCTCATCTCCAAAATGACTACTTTTCTGATGAAAATCCCTGATATTTTTCTTATAATTACTGCAAACATAGGTTGTGGGTGCTAGTTAGAACTGCCTCATTGAGGCGGTTCTAACGAGTACCCACAACCTATGTCTTGGAGTAAAAATAAAAAAATAATGTATACCTCTGTAAACCCCCGTTTTTTCTCTATATAAAGTGGGGTATTGGGGGGGGTATTCATTTCACCGACTAGTTCACGTGATGCAACAGTTTCTCACCTAATTTGACCACTCTGTATCTCCTCATGCCAGTATTACCATATTAGCTATATGTATTTGGACATACAAGCCTACGCGAACAGTTTAGATCTAGATGAATGCCACAGAATGCAGCATTTCATCTCATCAGTTTCTACACTGTTTGCAACTCATGCAGCTTTGTTAGACACAGCACTGGGTATAAACTGTACATGTTCAATTTTAGAACAAATATGGATGTTCAATTTTAGAACAAGTATGGGTGTTCAGTTTTAGAACAAGTATGGGTGTTCAATTTTAGAACAAGTATAGGTGTTCAATTTTAGAACAAGTATGGGTGTTCAGTTTGAGAACAAGTATCAGTGTTCAATTTTAGAACAAGTATAAGTGTTCAATTTTAGAACAAGTATCAGTGTTCAATTTTAGAACAAGTATCAGTGTTCAATTTTAGAACAAGTATCAGTGTTCAATTTTAGAACAAGTATGGTAAGGAGTTGAGGTGTCCAAATACTTAGAGTAAATATGGTAATGGCTCTTTTAAATTCTGGGCTCTGTTGTTCAAGGTAAACAAAGTCGTTAGTTGGCAACCGTTGCAAATATTTCGGACCCAGATCAGATCTGACTGATCAGTCATGTGTTTTTTTCTCAAGATACTCCGGGTTTTGCTCAAGTCTGATTAACGATCAGCTCGAAATAAGTGAAATAGTTTTGGAAGGGCCGTGAAACCAAAATTAAAAAGAAAAGAAAAAAAACCTGACTGATCTGGATCCAAACTGTTTGACGCTAATGGTATAGTAGTTGCAGATGAGATTGACTAGGCGGAGCTATTGTTTTCACCTGCCTTTGGAATGTTCTATTAACAAGAAAGTAAACCAAGTTACTCGATTGTGTGAATTCAACTGTAACACAAACATAGCTGTGTCGCTTGCCGACATTTGGTCCACTTGCAGAAAGCATGTGAAAGGCACTATAATGAATCTTCTGGTGGATTCAGTGAATTTGACATATATTGACAACACCTGAATGGCTCCGCCTAATCAATCTTATCTGCGACTACTATAATTATGTTCCGGAAAATATTTCAAAAACAATTTTAAAAAAATCCAGTTGACAGAAAAGCATGCAAAGGATTAATGAAACTTTGAACAACTGGGCCCATTCTTTTTTATGGGAGTGGGGGTCTTTTTTTCAAGGTTGGGGTTTGGGATGGAGGGAGAAATTCCCGTGTTAAACAGCAGAAATTTTTTATGGTTTGTTTGTAATTATTGTTCATAATTGGTGGGTGGGGAAAAATGATTATTTCAGTTTCAGTGTTTCAGCGTTCTGTGACAACGTCCAGTGTTGCAGCCGACATTTTTTGTGCTTTGTTTGTGCATTTTTGTATTTTTATGTTACCCCGTACAAGAAGAATAGTTGTGTGTTTGTGTCAGAGGTAACATATAGTGCTGCAACTGAAGGTAGGTAGTGGGTAGTTCCAAGTTTTATTCAGCGTGAGGCGAAGATGTTGTATATTTTTTTGTCACCTGAGGGTCAGTATGATATTGACTTTACAGTTGGGCAAGACCTGCTATCATTGCAGAAGGTTAGGTTAGATGGGAATGTTTTACACTTCTTCTGTTTCTCCACTTGTTTCCATTTTTTTCTTTCTCTCCCTATCCTTCTTTTTCATCTTGTCTCTTCTGTCTATTTTCTCCCTTTCTGTGGCAGATCTACATGTCATCAAATCCTAATACATTTATTCATTTTGCCATATTTACTGAATGTATTTGAACACACAGGCCTGAGTAAACAGTGTATACCCAGATGAGATGCCGCATTCTGCGGCATCTCATCAGAGTCTACAGTGCCACTCAGACACCACAAATAGGTAGTAAATTGTAATTTTTCAAATTTTAGAACAAATATGGTAAGGAGTTGAGGTGTCTATATATTTATCTGAATATTTAGTGTAAATTTGGTATTTAGCACTCTTTCAGATGTTTGGATATTTTATATATATACAATAAAATTCCTCTATTACGACCACCTTTGGGACTATTCAAAAGTGGTCTAAAAGACCACTTTTGAACAGTCCCAAATGTGGTCCCTCAGAAATATTATATGCACCCTTCAAAATAAGCTTCTAAAAGCAGATTTAGTCATAATTTAAGGTGGTCTTAATAGCGGAATGTTAATGTATATATATAGGAAATGTCTCAGTATTTCCTCTGATTGCAGTAGGAGTTCAGAGGCTTTTTAACTTCCAAAGTCAATAGTTTTTAAATATTTGTCATTTCTAAAAGTAAATATGTTAGAGTCGTATGAAAATCTAAAATAAAAATATTTATACAAACTATTTAGTGTATTAATCACAAGATAGGATAAAAGGCCTGGAGTCATGAGGAACATGTTTTTGCCGTTTGTAAACAACAAAATGTACAGATGAGGTTACTCATTGATGCAGTCTCATTACCAAAACACAGTCCAACTTGTATTAAGCAAGCACCTAAGGGATAACAAAAATGTACTTGCTTAAGACAGGTGCTTGTTTAATACAGGTGAAATTTAACACATTTGCCTTTTTTGGGAACCATATGCCTGCTTGCTAATGACAGGTTGCTTGCTTAATAGAGGTGACCACAAAGACAGGTTTTACTGTACATTAGAAACTTTACGGCCGAAAAAACGAACATTTTAAGATGAAAACTTGTGATATAAAGCTTAAAAAAGGGACTTATGTAATGACCTTTTTATGTAACTATAAGCTTATATAACTGAGCCGTACCATGAGATAAGTGTCTTTGGGATCCACGGACCAGTCCATGTGTTTGTAGAGTCAGATAGGAGCCTTTGCAGTTTGCCCTAGGGATATAGACTGGCATTGATATTTATGGTAGTGAAGACTTGGATCATACTGTGCAGATGTGCAGGCTGATTTCATTATTTGCTGTGCTATTGTCATTATGCCATAAAGCTCATTTTTTATGTAACACCACACTTAAACTGACTAATAGGACATTTGCTGAAGTCCTAACTAATTTTTCAGGGAAAATAAGGCTTGTCATTACTTTATTTTCTCTGAAAAATAATTAAAATCTGATCTGAAAATTTCTGTGGTGCTTAAAGGGTAAATATTTGGCCCTTAGAACCGTCCTTAACCCTTAACCTGCTGAATATTCAGTTTAGGCACACTCATTTCTGTCTTGGAACCAGTCAGATTACTTGATGTAATTTATTCCTACAAATTCATAAACTGAGTGTCAAACAGTGTAGATCCTGATCAGATGGCCATCTGATCTGGATCTACACTGTTTGCAAAGAAATGAGTTGTCATGAACAGCAGAGTAAGAGTTAAACATTGGAACTCACTATATTAAGATTGGGTGGCATAGGAGGTTTTAGGAATTCCGTTTATGACGTCATTCTTGCACATGCGCAAAGCACTGGCCGTCAATTGAAACGGCCATCACTATTCAAATGTATTGGCGGAACTTAAAATGCTAACAATATTCAGACATTTTGAGGGAAAATATACCCATTTACATTGAAATAATGCCTCGAGAAGGAAAGAATGATATTTTGCTTTTATTACTGAAATTCATTTATCCTAAATCCGTTTTTAATTGACGAAAATCTCTCCGTGAATGACCCATGTCAACGGTTTGAGATACCGTTATTCACGAAAGCTTACTTACAAAATAAGTTTTTTTACGTAACTTTTCTTTTTATACGCTATCCAAGTAAAGCTATCACATGCGGACAGAACTTAGATCTCTCTCTCTCTCTCTCTCTCTCTCTCTGTTGAAACTGTCCACCGGTCTGTCTACATGTAGAATTTAAAAATGAATGTCCAACGACCTGTCGTGAAGAGCAGTTAAAATGTCCAGCGATCTGTCTACATGTGCAATTTTAATAAATTGAAGATTCATGTGGACAGGCTACATTTGTTTTGGGTTAAACAATATTTTATTACTAGCAAACATCATGTACAATTAAATACATCGGAACTGACAAATACGATCTGACAGTAAGTCTGAGGCTTATAAATATCATCTCCTAAAACAAACTGATTTTACATTTGAGTGATATGAACAAACAACCAGACAGACGGACAGGCAAACAAATTGACTAACAGACAAACGGACGGACATTAAGACAGACAAATAAACATACTGACAGTTGAAATAAACTAATGGGTGGACTGACGGAGGGGCGTCGAGTCAACGTTGGTTCGACATAATGCCGTCGACACCCACTCCATCTCACTTCAATATCACATGACTGTTGGGATGAGAGAGAGAGAGAGAGAGAGAGGTTTGACTGACAAACCGACAGTAGACGGACAGACCGACTGACTGAATGACTGACTAACAAACGAACGGACGGACAGTTAGACAGACAAATAAACATACTGACAGTTGAAAAAACACTAATGAGTGGACTGACAGACGGGTGTCGAGTCAACGTTGGCTCGACGTCATGCCGTCGATAACCACTCCAACTCACTTCAATGTCACGTGACCGTTGAGATGAGAGAGAGGTTTGACTGATCCCTGTATCCAAGAAGCCCATAACCAATTTTGCTTCCTTCTTATATATAGCAGGAGTCCATTTCAAAATTTAGGGGTGTCAGGTTATGTTTTCTTCAAAATTTATTTGGGAAATGGCCGAACTTTTTGCAAACAGTGTAGGCCCTGTTCAGACGCCGCGTTCTGTGGCGTCTGATCTGGGCCTGCACTATTTGCCAATTACCCCTTTTGGGGTTTCTGGTACCAAATGGGTTAATGTAGGCCATGGACAGGTTGAACCAATCTGCAAATTTACCAGATTTTACTGTTAAATCTTGCCCTGGCGCAGGAGTGTTTCGTGCTCATGTTCTACGTTTGTTTTTAATTTAATGTTCCAATCCCACTGAGTCTTGATGGGTCCGAACACTGGGCAAATGACATTTTATTAAGCAACGCCGTATTATCGCCAACGCAATGTTCCGACGTTTCATCAACGTTGCAAAGTCAAATTCAGTGCATCGCTTTGAAGTTGGTTTGATGTAAACACGACGTTGTTGACATGCTACATGTCGGTTGATGTGGCGTTTTTTAATGGCAAACTGTAATTTACATTTACCTGCGCTTGCTAATTGTTGGTGCGCTAAGAGAGAGAGAGAGAGAGAGAGAGAGAGAGAGAGAGAGAGAGAGAGGACCCTGTTGGGTCGTATGTACAATATATTGTTTTCGTAATGCGAAATTTCACATCTTGCGGCATATCGGTGATTTTCCCATTATCTTACATTAGAATTCGCCAAAAGTTTAAAAGAATTCCAGTTTTTTACGCTGTAATTAACACTTTATCTGTCGCACTACCTTTGAAGCAATACGACAGATGACGGCCAGGGCTTTTCCCGTTCTATTTTTAGAACCGGAAGTACGTCACGAAAAAAGCTCCTATAGCGCCAGATCATGGGACATAGTTAAAGAATACTTTTCTACATTTTTTTGTTGTGAATACTTGTTGAAATCTCTCATGGAGGAGATTCTAAAAAGTACCCAGAAGATGATCAGGAAAAAATTAGCCCTTGATTATACTTGTTACAGCCCCTTATCTTGAGCATGGTGGTAGGGGTTTAACCCATTGTATGCAGGAAAGCCTTAAAGGGGTACCTTGGCAAACAGTGCAGGCCCAGATCAGATGCCACACAAAGTGGTGTCTGATCAGGGCCTGCACTATTTGCTTACAGAATTTTCTGCCAAAAATAGAATAAAAACAAAAAATAGGCCTCACACCCCTTTTATGACAAATGGTCTGGTCCAACATATAGCAATGGAAGAGTTCACTAGTATACAATGGTTTAAAAACTGTGGGGAGGGGGATGAGGGATGAGCTACAGGAGGGTAATTAAATTATTTTCCCTTTCCTAACAGGTCATTACTCATATTTTTTAAACAAAGGGAGGTAATACATTGCCGTACACTGACCTTGTTGATGTGCAATTTTTAGAGTAAATACAATAATAATTTTAATCACTAAATAGAACTTACCTTCAATGTTATAATAGGAAAATTGACAATGCCATAAAGAAACTATAAATAGTGTCTCACTTTGAATAGAATTTAAATGTGACAAAGTTGTGCAATGTACTTATGTACATGCCAAAAACTCAGCCGAAGATTTCTCAAGAATATGCAACTGCCTTTCTGACAAGTAAAATAACTTCCATCACAGTTTACCTGACCCTAACCCTATAAGCTTGTAGAAATAGATTTGGCTGATGATGGTGCTTTGGCAGAGCTGAACATTAGTACTGGTAAAAACGCTTGGAAGGTCTGAGCCTGCCCAGGCAAGTTGGTGCAAGTTGCACCATTCCGCAAGTTGCACCATCCCTGCATATAAACTCCTTCAGTTTCTTTAGGCGGTAGGGCTTGAGATGTCCTTTCATCTCAGTGTGACCTAAAAGTTCCACAAACTGGAAACAACATCTCCAAAATGATCTAACCAAATAGTGTTGATAGGGATGTAAAACCTCAACACAAACAAACAAAACTTCAATGTTTTTTTTTATTATTTTTATATATTTTTGTTCTCTTTTTCCTCTGATTTATCAGTCCAGTACGTGCTCCAGTATATTATTAGCCCTTAACCCTTAAGATGCTGAGAAAGGCTACATCTGAAAATGTTGTCTGCTGCATCTTCTTGCAAACTTTGCAAAACTATTTTTTTTCATACAGGCAAACAGTGTGGACCCTGATCAGACTGCTCCTGAAGGAGAATCTACTCTGATTACCATACTGATTGCACTCTTTGGACTCCTTGCTGGATCATGAAACAAACTTGTTAAAATTTTAGGAGAATTACAGCAAGTTCTCAAGGTGTCCGAATTTTTATGATTTTTACAGTATGGCTTAACAAACAAACTTTTTTTTACTAGGATCGTCAGGTTGAGATACAGTAAAAATTCCGCTATTAAGACCACCTAAAGTTAAGACTAATTCTGCTTTAATCAGGGTTATCGGTACCATAAACTACGCAAAGCCTTTTCAAAATTTTATAGACGCCATTCTGATTTAATTTCAAAATTCAATATTGGACTTAAATCTCTTCTGCAACAAGGTCTATCGGAACCCGAATTTTATGGTGACTTAGTATATAAATTCAGAAAAATATATAACTGCAATGACTTCAGCACCCAATTTCGTAAAATCATTCTTCGATATAAAAAGATTGGGTACAACATGGATATTATATGACAGACTGCATGCATGGTAGTTAACCCAATCACTGTTGGCAACTTTGCTTCTCTCTTTAATTGCACGCCGGTGGGTCAGGCCTCAGATTCTATGACGGCTCCAACGTAAAGGCTTATTGAAAATTAGAGAGATAATGTTGGTTGGTGCCTGATGCTCTGTCTCTGGTCGGGCTTATCGGAGTCTAACTGTTGGTTTTCTTTTGGTCCAGCATTTCAGTGGTTTCTTGCTGTCGAGTCCTCACCGTTGTCTCACCTCTGTGGTTCTTTGATTTTTGTGTTCACGGAGATGTTGCACTGATGAGTTAGGAGGCCTTCATGCGGATTGAACAAATTATTTGTCTAAATCGCGACGGAAGTAAGGGCGAGGATTGTGGCCACGTAAAATCGATTTAAGCCCCTCAGTGGAAATCTTCCACTGACCGTTCCAAGGCGGCTCTTCTGTGGCGGTTTGTTTATGTTGTTGTTTGTTACTTACTGTGTGTATCACTTGTGTCTTTTGGTTTTGGATGGCCATATGGCCATTTTGTGGGAAAGTAACTGTCCTTATGGCGTTCCTTTGTTTAGATTTCCATTATGGTCTGGTCGCTTAATGTTTGTATTTCTTTCCCTTTGGTGTCTTTTATGGGTGGAGTAAGTTAATTGTATCAATTCCTGATCTTTGTTTTACTTCTACTTAAAAAGCTTATTTAGGAGGATGCAGTTATTCTTTCTTCTTGTTTTCTGCATACAGTGTCCTCTGGTCAGAGACCGCCATTGGGACTGTTCAAAAGTGGTCTTTTGAACAGTCCCAAAGGTGGTCTTAATATAGGAATTTTACTGTATTTATAAAGAGACAGAACTCTGCGTTTTTACTGCATCTTATCTGGGCCTACACTATTTGCCATTGTCCAGTTTTGGGGGTTTCTGGTCTGAAATGAACTATTGATCCCTAATTACATGGTATAAGTCACACTCCTAATTTGTCTGTATACTATTATTTTGCACTTTAATTGTAAACCTTTGAAAAACAACTTCATTTATTGATCATACCATTTTGTTTTGAATTTTTGCCAACCTTAATTGTCTCTTAACTTGGGAAAAGAATACTTCAAGGTAGCCTGTATGTTTGATAGATAGTTATAAAGATTCTCTTATCATTAACGATCCAATATTTGAAAATTAATGACCTTTACCAGATCAAATTTGAAATAATTGTATGGCATACCTATTCACATTAAATTGCCTCGGTGTAGTTCAAAAGATTTTGTGATTTTAAAGACAACTTACGAAATGGCCATATTAAAAGAACAAAATCCAAATCTAGCAAATTAGGCTGAACACTCTAGGCTAATTAAGCAGACAAAGATGATATTTCCTGAAAACAGGTTTTGACATTTCATGAAAATTGTGACTTTAACATCTATAACCAAATGCTGGTTTCTATTTCATTAGATTTTATTTTACGGCAACAACAACATATGATTTATAATTCTAAACAAACCGCTTCATGGTTTCCAAGCCAACATGTTCTTATAACGTCACGTAACGTGACGTTACCAGATCTTAACGTAACGTTCTTAAACAACGTAAATGTTCTTATAGCAGATATAACATATCTCCTCTTCTTTCAAAAGAAAATGTCTATGAAATTGTAGCATTTTTACACAGCATTAATTTGGCAGTATCCAAACACGTTTATATGTCTATCAAAATAATATTACCTTTAAATTTAAGATAACCATGTACACACTTGTTGCAGAAGTCATGAAAATCAGTGAAAATTAAAATGTTTCGAATTGTGTGTGTATGTGGTTAATCAATATGTCCGTTAATACAAAATAAAGTCATGAAATCTTCTTGGCAACTGTCTTTGTCGTTGAGGTCTTTCTATTGTGTCAGCAGGGATGTCTGCTCTGGGTTCTATATTTGGCGGGTTTTGCTGTCTCAAATCTGTCTCATTAGGCGTGTTCTCCTGTCTCATCACTTCATTATCACTCCTGTCATCACGATGATTTCCATTGTACACTTTACTTTTCCGAAGTATGGATCCCCGGCGGTCGTCCATTTGTTTCGCCGTTGTACTCGAATTATAATCTGAATCTTGTAGGTGTCTATCAACACATTTGAAGTAGCTTGAATTCCGACATATTTGCCGCCCATCTGTTGTTCTTCGAGCGGATATAGTTGAGCCACATATTTTGTAAATGATATAAGGTATTGGTTCATAAATCGTACTCCACTTATTAATTTTTTGTTGTTGTAGAAGTACGTAATCATTCACTTCAAAATTGTGTTCCTTCGTATTTCGATTTTCAGCATTTTCTTTTGCCTTTTCTTTATACCGCCTATCCTTTCTATTCACAGATAATTCATCGTGGGATTTTTCGAACTTCCCAGGACGATAATCTAATTTTGTTCGCACTTTTCTGTTCATCATCCCTTCATAGGGAGTAATACCTGTCGCTGGGTGTGGCGTGGATCTATAACCTGTTAACATTTCCTGCATTGCGATTTTGACTGATACCTTTTGAGCGTGGGCTTGTTGCTCTGTTTTGTTGATTAGCTTCATAAAGACTTCTACTTCACCATTTGCTCTTGGATGCAACGGTGTAACACGGTGGTGTTTGAACCCCTCTTCTAATGCGAACTCTGAAAAATCTTTTGAGTTGAATGGCGGTCCATTGTCTGTCTCTATCTGAATAGGCGTACCATATGTCGCAAACATCTTCTTCAATTTCTCCTTAGTTGAACCAAAAGCTGTGGAATATATCCTTTCAACTTCAGGGTATCTAGTTCTCTTGTCAACAGCTACGAGGTTGTAGTGTCCGTCGGGATACGGCCCACTAAAATCAACTGAAACTACTTCCCATGCCTTTTCTGGAATCTCTGTCATCTTCACCGGTTCTTGTCTATGTTGTTTTGTTACCAGTTGACATTCACGGCATTGGCCTATGATATTTTCCACCAGTCTATTCATTGACGGAAACCAGTATTTCTCTCTCAGCATTTGTTTTGTTTTCGTCATTCCCAGGTGACCCAATCTATGAGCGGCTTTTACCACTTTGCTCTGGAGGACCTCGGGTATAACAATCTGGTTTAATCTAAATATCAATCCATCTAATACATATAGTTCTTGTTTCATATGATAAAATGGCGCTATGTCCATATCTTTCTTGTGTCTGTCCCAGTCTTCTTTCACAATTCTTTTGTGTAGCTTTTGGAGCTGTCTATCCTTTGACGTCTCTATTTGTATTCTATCCAATACTACAGCATGTTCTGTATTAACAATACTTTTAATCACTTTCTCTGTTTCATCTGTGCCTGTTATCGGTAACGGATGCCTCGATAGATAGTCCAAGGGATCTGCTTCGTCTTTGCCTGGCTCATATATAAGTTCAAAGTCAACATCCTGCATGTCCATTACCCATTTTTCTATGCGAGGTGGTAGTTTTGCATTGACCTTGTTGAACATTGATATCAATGGTTTGTGGGATGTGATCAGTTTGAACCTGGGTGCACCCAGTAAGTACATGCCAAATCGGTTCTTCGCCCATCTTATTGCCAGTGCATCTTTTTCTGTCTGGCTATATCTTCTCTCGGTGTCCGTCAGGGTTCGACTAATAAAATGGACTGGTTGCAGTCCATTCCCCGCATCCTGAAAGAGTCCAGCGGACAATCCTTCATTGTAACTAGCTTCTGCCCTGACAACGATTTCCCGCTTCGGATTGAAATACAACATGATCTGGTCGTTTGTAATGCTGTCCTTAAGTTGATTGAACGCTTGTTCCTCTACTGGACCCCATCTAAACCTAACATCTTTCTCTGTTAGTTTCCTCAAAGGAGCTGTTATTGATGCATACTTGTCAATAAATTTTGACAAGTATCCTACCATTCCTAGGAAGCTCCTAATAGCTTCTTTGGACTCTGGTCTTCTGCTGTCTTGAACAGCTTTAACCTTTTCCGGTGTAGGCCTCAAACCATCCTTGGTGAACTTGTACCCATAAAATTCTATCTCTTCAACTCCAAACTGGCACTTGTCTATATTGAATGTGATACCAAACTCGTCTGCTCTTTGTAGCACTGCTGCAAGTGCTGTGTTATGCTCTTTCAGATTCCGACCACCTATCAAAATGTCATCTCGTTGACACATGCAGTTAGGTATATCTCCAAAGATCTTGAACATCATTTCATCGAATAGATCTTGAGAAGATTTTGCTCCGAAGACTAACCGTTTTGGTCTAAAATTTCCCCAAGGAGTGCTGAATGTAGCAATGGCTCTCGAATCAGGGTGTAAGCTTAACTGGTGATAGCCACTTCTCAAGTCCATTTTCGAAAATACTCGACATTCATGAAATCTGTATACAAAATCTTCAACCACTGGTCCTTGAGTGATTCGGTGTCTGGCCATAAATTTGTTCGGAACACGTAAGTCAATGCAGGCTCTTATCATGTGCGGCTGAAGCTCTTCTTTTGGCACTTGAAGAAATCTCGGCTTTGGTTGGACAACCATTGGAGAACACCATGTGATTGGCTCGTTTTGTGGAACCCTCTCAAAAATACCCTCTTCTATACTTTGCTCAATCCACGCCTTTAGTGGCTTTTGCAGGTAATATGCAACTGGCCTTGGCTTCTGTGCAATAGGCACTGCTTCTGGTTTCATTGAAAATTTCACATACATCTCTTCGTCATTCTTTACATCTCTTATCCTTCCGATTCCTCGAAAGACAGATTTATGTTCCGCAACAATCTCTCTTATTTGCTGTGATGCGCCATGTGCCATTACTACATTGACCCTAGCATCTGTCTCTGAAATGCACAAGTCGTTGGGTTTTGCGAAAGAACCATCTTCTCTGATTTGTAACATTCCTAGTTGTGTGAGTGTAGTTTTACTTATAAGAGGCGGCGAATTAATTCTACCCTTTATGACAACAAACTTAGTTGGCACGCCGCATGTCACGTTCCTTATCACTGCATTGAATTCCCCTTTTATTGGTAGATTACTTTGTAATGTTCTTAATTTTGTATCAGTCTTGTTCAGTGTAATCTCTGTATTTGACCTATACTTTAAAGCTCGATACTGGTATTCATCCATAACGTTGACATCAGCCCCACTATCCGGCTCTGCTCTAATTGAGATATCGTTTATAGTTACAGGCACAGTTTTCTCTAGGCTATATCTTTTCTGGACTTTCTTAATTGTCATATGCGCAACTGACTGCGTTATGAAATCTTCATCTGAGCTATTTTGATTATCTGATTCGTATTCTAAGGCTTTCTTGACATTCCACTTACTTCTTTGTCCTTGTCGTCTATATCTTCGTGGTGCATTGTAACTCGCTGGACGAGGTCCATCAGCCCTGCAAACAGCTGCAAAGTGATTTGGCCTCTGACATTTGTTGCATATTTTCCCAAATGCTGGACAATCTGTCCGGTCTCTATGTGTTCTCGCTTGTCCGCAATAAGCACATTTCTTCAGTGTCTGTTTGGTTCGGTTCGGTTTCCTCTCAAAGCTATTTTGCAGACCATAATCACCTTCTATCTTTGCAATCTCTCTTTCCGTGGGCTTTGTTTTCATATCCCGCATCTGCAGGGATATATCTTCTATCTGGCCGGCCTCCGACAAAAACTCTGGTAGTGACCAACCTTTCCCTATACATTTTTGGATAAGTGTTTCATTTTCGATAGTTTGAATGAGATGCTCAAGAATTCGCTCCTCAAGATTGTCACCGAATTCACAGTCATTGGCTTTCTCACGTAACCGTGTGGCGTACGATACTGTGCTTTCGCCTTCTACGGGTTTTGTTTTCAAAAATGTATACCTGGCGTAATGTTTGTTTCTCTTAGGCAAGAAATACCCATTTAATTTCTTACGTAGCATCTCGTAGGCATCCAGATCTCCTTCAGATTCAGAACCTGGTGTAGGGTCTGGTAGACTTTTCTCTAAGCGAGCAATCTCATTTCCTCCATATATTATTAGGGCATCCTTTTTATCCTGTGGATTAGTTATACGAAAATACCTGAATTCCCTCTCTATCTCTTCCAGCCACTCCTGCCATGCCTTACCCGTCAACAGCTGATCTTCCGTGTGTCTAAACGGTAATGCTCGTAGGTTACGTGTCTCTGTTGAAATAATTGTTGTTATGTCATTACTCGCCATGTCTATCACGTAGCTGGGCATTCGCCGTCTTTATTTATTTCAACTGATAGATTATTTCCCCGAGTTCTGCTTCATTATTGGCTCTATAATACAGTACTTGGTTTATCCTCGTCGCCAATTTAACATCTATAACCAAATGCTGGTTTCTATTTCATTAGATTTTATTTTACGGCAACAACAACATATGATTTATAATTCTAAACAAACCGCTTCATGGTTTCCAAGCCAACATGTTCTTATAACGTCACGTAACGTGACGTTACCAGATCTTAACGTAACGTTCTTAAACAACGTAAATGTTCTTATAGCAGATATAACAGTGACAATTTTCATGTAATGCCAAAATCTGTTTTCTGGGAAAATTAAGAAAAAATATTTGAAAATGGTGTCTGTCCGCTGCTGCATGCAGGCTTCATTATATTGATCTTCCTTCTTTTCTTTAACCCTTTTTGTACCAAATGGAATCTTCCTCCTTATATATACCAGGAGTCCATTTCAAAATTTCGGAGTGCCAGGTTGTGTTTTCTTCAAAATTTATTCAGAAAATGGCTGAACTTTTTGCAAACAGTAGGCCCTGATCAGACGCCGCATTCTGTGGCGTCTGATCTGGGCCTGCACTGTTTGCCAGGGTACCCATTCTGAGGTTTCCAGTACAAAAAGGGTTAAATTTCCTGGCGTTTTGAAATTGGAAACATTTATGAAGAGTTGGGTTATTGTTTGGGACCAACAAACTACTTTAATGATCCCAAGTATTGGGACAGATAGCGCTGAGCAAACAGTGCAGACCCAGATCAGACTGCAGCTTCTCCTGAAGGAGCAGTCTGATCAGGGTTTACACTGTAAGTTTATACTAATTTATTTTAGTTCGATTGCGATGGAAGCTTCAAGCTTATTTTACCGCTCTCAAACACTCATTCCGGATGTTTTCACGCACGCGACAGAGAGGCAGTGACTATTACACCACTGGTTCCCATTTACACCTGGGTGGAGTGAGGCGGAGTCATTAAATCTCTTGCCCAAGGAAACACCTTGATACCGGGTGCCGGATTCAAGCGCACAACCTCTTGATCATGAGTCGAACACGTTAACCACTGCGCTATCGAGGCTGACGTTTCCATCTGCACTTTTTGGACTCCTTGCTGGGTTGTGATTCATGATCAATCTCCACAAAAGAATGTTGCGAACCCCGGCAGGTATCAAACCCACGTCCTCCTGATCACCAGTCAGACATGCAACTGACTGAGCTACTCGGTAGTTACAGATAAGGCAGGGTTAGGAGGACAATTTAGGAATAACTTTCGTCATTTCTTGTATGAAATCTATTTGTTGTGGGCATTTGTTCGATAGGATAATTAAATAATAATTTTCTACATTTCTTTTTACTACAAACGTATATTGTGGGTACTTGTTAGATTCTCCTCATCAACAAGAATTTTCCACATTTCTTGTTTGACTAGTATGGTGTGGGCATTCGCTACATTTGTCTCATGAGGATTTTCTACAGTTCTTGTTTGACTAGTATGGTGTGGGCATTCGCTAGATTTGCCTCATCATGAATGAGGATATTTAAAGACTAATTTTCCTCATTTCTTTTACTGGAAACATATGTTGTGGGTACTTGTTAGAATTGCCTCAACGAGGATTTTCCACATTTCTTGTTTGACTAGTATGGTGTGGGCATTTGCTAGATTTGCCTCATGAATGAGGATGTTTAAAGAATTAGTTTCCTCATTTCTTGTTGGAAACATACGTTGTGGGTACTGAGGCAATTCTAACAAGTACCCACAACATATATTTTTATAAGAGAAAAGTTATCCCTTAAATATCCTTATTATCCCTCCACAATAAGGTTTTGTTTGTTCTATTTGAGGTTTTACATTCCCGTCAACACTGTAAAGGTCATTTTGGAGACATTGCTTCCAATTTTGTGGGACTTTTACCCGACGTTGAGATGAAATGACATCTCAAGCCCTGTTGCGCAATGAAACCAATAGGGTTTATAAGCATGGACGGTCCAACACTCGTACGGCATTGCCTGGGCAGGCTTAGATCCTCTAAGCATTTTACCAGTACTCGTGTGCAGGTCTGATTCAGATCTGGGTGGAAGCATCATGCAGCCCATCTATTTCTTCAAGCCCCGACGGGCGTGGGCGGCTCCTGAATAAGAGCTGTGTGCTAGGAATAAACAATATTTTTCCTTTGAAAGAATATGGATTCTTAAAATGGAGATAACATTACGAAGACACGCCTATACAAATGCATTGTAAACTTGACTGCCGAAAAAAAAGAAAATTTTAAGATGAGAACTAATATTTTTCTTATTTCTCCTCAAAATATA
This sequence comes from Lucinisca nassula, assembly GCA_963580285.1. Taxonomy (NCBI): domain Eukaryota; kingdom Metazoa; phylum Mollusca; class Bivalvia; order Lucinida; family Lucinidae; genus Lucinisca; species Lucinisca nassula. Next base: position 155,421,531 of record OY757018.1, read on the forward strand.
GATTCTGGGTACTCGTTAGAACCGCCTTATCGAGGCGGTTCTAACGAGTACAAGAATATATATTTTAGAGCAGAAATAAGAAAAATAAAGTTTACCCCTGTAAACCCCGATTTTACATATTAAAGTGGGTTTCAAGGGGGTCAAAATTATATAGGCATGTTTTCATGATGAAGTATTTTTGAAAAAAAAATGCCGTCACAAAACTTTTCGCCTGTTTTCAGTAATCTGTAGAATAATTGCATCGTAATGCTAATTTGGCAGCTAAGATTGTAATTTTACCCTTAGGAAGAAGAAATTTTATAATATTTCATGTTTCTTTTTTTTTAAACCGACCTTTTGGGGTTAGACTAATGTACCTGACAAATCCCATTATATAGCATTTATATAACTTATAAGATTATATCAGTTTATAAGGAGGTGTCTATTAAAATTTCTTTCAAACTGTGCCCAGTATGGAACAGCCGACAAATCAGTTAAAATTGTTGATTTTTTAAAATACATGACATTACTTTGTATGAGGTCCTCTTATCAATGTAATTTCTTGAAGTTTATTCAAATATTTTGCC